>CM042011.1:140278128-141670628 GCA_023525715.1 Cichorium intybus | reverse complement strand
GCAGGTTCTTAAACCAAAGAAAAGTTTAGCAATGCCCATACAAGAACGTAGCAAAAGGAGCTCACTCTGCGGGTCACAAAGCTGGGGAAGAAGGCCCATCAAATCAACAGCCTTGACAGCTCTCTTCAAGGCCAGCCCACTAATGAACCCATCGTCTCTACTAACAGCCCCACCAAGGAGCTTTACTCCCAAAGAAGGTCTGCCAATATCTGTAGGGAAACAGCCGTCACGAAGTTTCCTACCGTCACAAGAGGGCCAAAAAATCTCGGTTTTCTTAATATTCAGCTCCAGACCCAACCCTAGACCATCCGCCTGGATAATCTTTAACACACTCGCTACCTCATCGGAGTCTCCAATAACGGTACCATCATCTAAATACCAAGCATGGAGCAGGAGCTTGCAATTGTCTCGAATCTTGTGCACGAGAGGGTGTAAAACAAGGGCAAAAAGAAGGGGACCCAAGGGATCACCTTGCTGAACCCCAGTGGTGGACCATATATGAGTGTCTCCTATGTAAAGTCTGGATGCCCTTCCATATAAGAAATCGACCCACAATGAAATAGAAGGGCACATCCTTCTAACCTCGCGGAGTAAGACGGATCTATCCACCATGTTAAAAGCATTCGAGAAATCCACCGCAAGCAGAGTAAGGGACCCATTATCGTGGTTTTTACACAACACCCGATTGGCCGAATGCAAAACAGCCTCTGCACCCCCGGAGACGCCGACCCCAAACTGAAAATCATCAAGGTATTTAACCATATCTTTCCCAACACCCTTCATAGCCACCTTCGAAACCAACCGTCTCCATATAGTACCAACTGCAATTGGACGAATCCCGTTGTCTGGTTTAATAAGTGGCGTTAGAGGAGCAGACGCAACAAACTCTGCCAAAACAGACGGACATCTTCCCCCCAACCACAAATTAACAACTGTGGTAATGGCCCGTAAGAGATCTGTAGCTAAAGCTGACCCCTCTCCGCATAGGGCATCTAAAATATGTTGGGCCCTCAAGCCATCTCTACCACACGAAGTCCCTTTAGGGAAAGAGTTAATGCAACCAAGAACAGTATCGGAAACGGCTACAAGGGGAGGCTCAGAGTAAAAGGTGCCCGACATAGAAGGGGGTGGTTTCAGAGGATGCTTATCCTCTAAGGCTTTAATGGTATCACCATTGTAAGGCGCAACACCAGAGGAGCCTAAAACTTTAACTGCGGCAGAAAAATGACTATCCGCAACTTTACGGAGACATTGTCTAATGTTGGTCTTAGCCGTTGTGTTAGACCGATTGTTGTCCCCGCTCTGGCCCATGTGCCCACCCCCTTTGTTTTCGAAAATGGCTTTTAAAAGGGTGGTGATACCGTCCTCTTTCCCCATGTAGCCAAGGACTTCAAGATGTAACTTTGTTGTAAGGAGTTTCTGTTCCCAGATCTGCTTTCTTGGCTGTTATTGGGCCTAAAAACCTGCAGCGTACAACATGGAAGAAGTAACAACCTAACCCAGGCATCAACAGAGTTGGGATGGGCAACCACCTTGTAAATTGCTGATTTAAAAGCCTGCGAGAAAGCTAAACGACAACTGTGAGGGATACTTTTGACTGTAGTGATTGGCATTTTAAAGACGCGGTCAAGAAGGTCAACATCCATAACCCATTCCTCTGAAACATTTAGAGCATAAATCGGAGCATCCGACTTAGCAATACCGACAATGTGTGTGGTCAAACCATGTGAGGTCGAACCAATATCCCCTTTAATAAACCGGACAAGACCATTCAGATGATGACATGGACGACTAACCGCATGCAGAGACATACAATTCCCACACAACCATTGACCGAGAGATAACAACGTTTTTTCCACCTCCATAAATAAACCATGATCCGTGGACAAAGCCTCACGCAGAACCCGTTTGCGATCATCATTCAAAAGATGTTGACTTTTAAGGTGAGAAATCATACGAGAGCTTCCTTTATTACCCCGTTCACCTATCCGACAACAATGGAAACTTCTAAATGGGCACGGACAAAAAGTATCTGAAACAACAAAAGAAGAAGAAGCCATGCCTCGAGATGAAGCTATAACAAGGGGGCCGAAATAAACATAGGAAAAAGAAAAGAAAAGACACCAACACAATGTTGATGTAAATAACGGCTGGTGGGTTTTCTAGCGTAGAACATATAGGAATAGGTGTGGGATTGACTTTGAATTTAATGCACAGGGGTAGTGGATGTGAACAGGTGATGCTTTTGTAAAGATATTCTCCCAGGCATTAGATCGAGCACCTTACGTGCGCCTATAATTTCTTCACAAATCAAACATCAAATGCCACCAATTACCACAAAACCAACAGAGGAAGGATAGAACAGGTATTACAGGGGCAGCAGCAAACTTTCAAAAAGAGATTCGATACAAATTTGTCGAAATAGATAATAACTAAAGGAAACGGAGTGGAGAGGAGACCAATAACTGCATATTTCAGACTTTTACCGTCGATTTCGGGGACTGGGAAGCCCGTCGCTGGCGCTGGCTAGGGTAAACGACGGTAGGCGTTGACACCGGTAAACGACGGAAGGCTGGAAAAGCTTTGGGAAGTGATCATATGTTGCTTTGGGAAGTGCTGGAAAAGCTTGATCATGGCCGATGATGAAGTAGGAAGCAGTCAAGGGTAGGATTTTGAGGGTTTACTGAAATCGATCGGGGGAGAAGGCTTGGGAGGTGAGAAGATCTGAACGCATGAAAGCAGCTGCAAGGTCAACGAGCTAGACCGAGGCTCGATCGACGGAGAAAGAGCGATCGTCGGAGATGGTCAAATATAATCGTCACTCGGGCAAGACGCAAGATACACCTCCTTGAGTTCCAATTCCAATTCGTATTTCTTAATCGTTATTGAGAATTAAGAAACAAAGATATGCAAATTTATAAGGTAAGAAGTCTCATAAACTATATTGATATGAAACTCCTAACTATTCAACTTCCAACATTAACTAATTTATTAGATATAAAATATTATCATTTTAATGATAGACTTTTTGGATTATTAATATAATATACTTAATTTCTTAACTAATGTATGGTGTTATTAGTATGTTTTATTTTAAATTTTGAGATAATTTATGTGAATATATTTCCATATATTTTTAATGTTGGACCATCCATGATAATTAACTACAAAAGGTGATTATGTTTATTTTGTTCGATATTTGAATGAAAAATTACTATTGATATATATGTCATATGATTGATTTTTTTAGTTTTGCATGTTTTGATTAAATACAAAGTGTTTATGTTTAGATTTGATCGGTCAATATATTTATACTATATTAATTTACTCTTGCGCAACGCGTAGCAATACGCCTAGTTCAACAATAACACACCACATTGTTTATATTGTACTTTGTTATTAGCACATGCCATTTTTCAGTAAGTTAAAGTATTCCCAAACAAGCGGCTTTCCAACCATATTCTCATGGAGTGCTTTGATTATATGGTCGGTTGTTAATGAGGAACCCCACCTTAGGAAACTTGAGAAAGCCAACACCTTATTATGTTGATATCTTTTCTCATACAAAAAATATGAGAAACTTGAAAAAAACGAGAAATGCTAAATATGAAACATGAAATATATGAAAGTTAAATAAGATGAGAACACGAATATGTGATTTGAGATCACAAAATATAAAAGCCGAGAAGCCTAAATTTTCCGAGAACACAAGATCTCATTGGCACCTTTTTGATTTTTGTTGAAACCAAACAATCAAAAACTGTAAAAAATAGCCAATTTGCTAAAAAAAATTAGGGTTTATTTCATAAAAGATATTATATTTTCAACTTTTTTCTTTTTAAAACTTAAAATTTTATTTTTTTTTAAAAAAGACCTAAATTTTGGAGAAACTTTTTAATTTAGACCCTTTACCCCGGTTTTACAGGTTATACATACTTTTTTTTTCGGAAAAAACCTAATTTCTTTTTTTTTTCCGAAAAAAACCCTCAATTTCAGTTATTTTTTCACAAAGAAAATTTTTCTTTGGTTTTGTAATTGACATAACTTTCATATACGATGTCCAAATTCTACAAACTTTATATCCCTAGAAAGGTCGTAAGTAATACTACAACTTTGTTTTACTGACTTTTGTTTGAATATCTTCAGATATTTCGCTACGGATACATAAACATGAGCATAAACCTATTTAGATAATTTTTTTGCGATTTTCTAACCTTCATATCTGAGGTGTGCAAGTACCTCCACGGATCTAAATGGTTTATATAATTAAAGAAAATCAGTGTTACACTGGCTTGTTTTTTTATAATAGTTGTATCTTTTGTATACGAGCTTCGTTTTCGACGTTTCATAAGTCGATGGATTCGTAAACAAGAATACATCGTGTAATGAATATTATTTAAACCAAAATATTATTTATATAATTTATCGAATTTTACGCTACTGTAGTCTATTATTCAATTTTTTTTTCTTTTTTACGAAAAAACAACGACCGAAAGACAAAGTTTTTGTCGTCGACTAAAAGACCTCAGTTTTTTTTACGAAAAAACCTTCAATTTTTTCTTTTTCAGAAAATTTTTAATTTAGATCATTTACGAGTTTATCCGCAAGTTAAACGATTTTTCAGGGATTTTTTCACAAAGAAAAATATTTTTCTTCGTTTCTGTAGTTGGCATATCTTTCATATAAGATGTCAAATTCTACCAACTTTATATCTCTGGAAATGTCGTAATTAATACTACAACTTTGTTTTACTGATTTTGTTTGAATATGTTCAGATCTTACTCTACAGTCTCTCAAATATGAGCATAAATATAATTAAATATAACCAAATCTGAAAAAATTAATTACTTTAAATATAATTAAATTAAAATAAAACATTTCATTAATTAAGAAAATAAAATTACAAACGTAAACTAAAACGACAAATTACAAATTAAAAAATACGACAAACCACAAACGTAAAAAAACGAAACCATGACCAATATTTTTTATGAAATTAGCTTTGTATTTTAAAACCATCTCGAGTGCTTCCCCCTCGAGACCCTCATCCGGATTCAACGACAAGAACTTTATGTCTTTTAGTCGTTGCTTTTATTCACGGGCTCGTTATCGATAATGGCGGACTCATTGTTTGTCTTCGTAAGCTTTTTCTTTTCAAATTTCATCCACTCGTGAAGGTTTAAATTGTATCATTCAAACTCCAACTAAATAAGTGTCACGTCGTCACTTTCTTGCGACCCCGTCTGCGACATCCGTCAAATTTGGTCAACAAAAGTCAACAAATGTCAACCAGAGCGCAAATTAGGATAATACGTTGAAATGTAATTTTCATAACTTTCCTAAGGTATTATTGGAAATTATAATACTACAATACGCTATTTCGAATCAATTATCGAGTAACCGCTATAATTTTGAATAATAGACTACAGTAGCGTAAAATTCGATAAATAATACAAATAATATTTTGGTTTAAATAATATTCATTAAACGATGTATTCGTGTTTACGAATCCGTCGACTTATAGAACGTCGAAAACGGAGCTCGTAGGCAAAAGATACAACTATTATAAGAAAACAAACCAGTATAGCGAAATATCTGAACATATTCAAACAAAAGTCAGTAAAGCAAAGTTGTAGTATTACTTACGACCTTTCCAGGGATATAAAATTCGTAGAATTTGGATATCATATATGAAAGTTATGTCAATTACAAAAACGAAGAAAAAAATTTTTGTGAAAAAATCACTGAAACTGAGGGTTTTTTTGGAAAAAAGAAAAGAAATTAGGGGTTTTTCTGAAAAACAAAAGTATGTATAACCTGTTAAACCGGTTAAGGAGGTAAATTAAAAAGTTTCTCCAAAATTTAGGTCTTTTTTGAAAAAAATAAAGTTTTAGGTTTAAATAGAAAAAAGTTGAAAATATAAGGTCTTTTATGAAATAAACCCAAAAAATTACACTAAAAGAAAAGGGAAAGTTGCAAAAAAAGTCATTAGGTTTACAAAAAAATCTTGATTTTGATACTGTATTTTTTTTTTTTTGCAATTAAGTGACTAAGTTTTCCAAATTGTTACAATTTTGACCATTTGATCGGTCAACCCGGTTACCAACTGACATGACATGGTGATTTGTCAGTTTTTGATGACGTGACATGATGATCTTTTCCATTTTAGCTAAAGTTTTCTTTTATTTTTACTTATTTGACTATGAAAACAAATAATAACTCAATTAACAAATTCACCCATATATAAGCCATAATTACGACTTTTACTAAACATATATTTCACACTTTGAACATATATTTCACACTTTGAACATAATTGTCAATAGATAATATATATATATATATATATATATATATATATATATATATATATATATATATATATATATATATCTATACTATACTATAAACCATATATAAATTACAATCCTCTAAAGCACAATTGTCTTAATGTCTTAAAAATGTACAACCATGTTTTGCACCACTAAATTATGCTGAACACGCGAGGGTAAAAATGACATAATGAACATTTATTAGGACCATCTACAAACCCTAAACCTCATAACCTAAGGAGAGCCGCCATCGCCTTCTTCTGCTTCACATTTCCTCATAGCCTATTTTACTTCTCCTCCACCATCATCGCCGCTGAGTCTGCTTCACGTAAACCATCATCAATAGCCGCCATCATCACCTCTACACCTGTACACATCCCTCACCTCCACCATCTCTCGAAATCGCAGATCAAAAAAACGGAGGTTTAAGGGCACTGCTTTAGGTATCTGTCGATTTGTTAAAATCGGAGGTTTAAGGGCACTGGTTTAGGTATGTCGATTTGTTCTAACATTTGTTTTCTCTCAGGTCTTTTGCTACTGAGGTTCGTTTTGCCACCGTCGTTGAATATGGTTTGTTCAAAGCTTAAATAACATGTAATTTTTACATTCATTTACAAATTTGCCGGTTTGATTTTCAGGATCTGGATGTATATCCATACTCGATCTCGATTTTACAGATTTGCCGGGTACCACGGTGGAAGTCGACAGCTAACGGATCGAGTAATACTCATCGGCCGACGACCATGGAAGCCAGGTAAGTTTTTTTTCATATTACTTCTAATAGTAACCTGCATATATTATTTTCTGTTTGATTTTGCAATCTGAATCGCCAATCGAGTTGACCTCCAATCGATATGGAGAATTGATAATTATCAAGTCGATTTGGATACTGGAATCTGAGTAAATGTTTAGCAGTTTAATTATAATCAGAACTCGTAACCTGGAATATGTTTTAGCAATTCGATTTGGATTCTCATCAGGGATTCCGTTGGGGGATTCATCAGGGATTCTCATGGGTTTAGGAAGAAAGGAAGAAGCATGGCCTAAAACCAATTGGTAGTTCATCAGGGATTGTGTTTGGGGCGGTTACCCTTCCTGATGTTGCAGTTTCAAAGCTGATACAGTTATCAAGAGTTTTATCAGTACATGAAGTACGTCTTGAAGGTGCATAATTTCTTAATCAAGTCCTTAAATGAACTCATAGTACTATAAAAACCATATCTAACAACAGTCCTCCAAAAATTTCATTCTTCCTCTTACCTTCTGTTCTTTCACATCTGTCCTTTTGCAGAGGTTGAATTCATACGGTTCCAATATTAGGCCACTTCTACAAGTTGCCTTTGTGTCCTCATTTTCCTTTCCTTCATGTGTCACCATGAATCCAAGAATACCACTTCAGTATCTTTACACAATGATTGCTATATGAAGTTCAACATTAGTTCCATAGCCTTGTTTACAGCAGTATGCTACTTATCATTTGCTGCAACATCATCCACTGGTAAGTTCGTGGACTAATTTACCCCTGAAAACTTCATATTTATTTTTAACTTTTACACATATTGCAGGATGGTACATGATATTGAATCTGTATAATTACATGTTAAAATTGATTCTGAATACAATTTTAGACCCTGCAATCTACTTTCAATTATGTATCGGATATATAATCCTACTTGTTAAGACTTTCAAATTTTCAAAATTTGAAAACTTTTAAATTTTCAAATTTTCAAATTTTCAAATTTTGAAAATTTAAAAGTCAAATTTTGAAAACTTTCAAATTTCAAAATTTGAAAATTTCAAAATTTGAAAACTTTTAAATTTTCAAATTTTGAAAACTTGAAAGTTATCAAAGTTTGAAAATTTGAAAGTTTTCAAATTTTGAAATTTTGAAAATTTTCAAATTTTGAGAATTTGAATATTTGAAAGTTTTCAAAATTTGACTTTTAAATTTTCAAATTTTAGTTCTTTCAGGTGTAACCGCTAGAGGCGTACTACCGGACCAGCATCGCTACCACCCACAGGTGTTGCTTCTTGGATTAGAAAACTCAAAATGAAGCAAATCTGGGGATGGGTCTCGCAATTCGAATTGCACATCAGGTGATACTTCTTATGTTGTATATTTTGTAACTTTCTGCTTTTGATACTATGATTTCTAACTCTGAAAACTTTGATTTCAGGTTAGCTTTTCATCCACCCATAGGTGCTTGTCGATTTAGAACACTTGCTAAAACTTCTCATGTCTTTTTTTAATATATTGCTGGAAACCAAAACTCCATTCCAGCATCTTGAGCCTTTTGAAAGAATAATTCGTGCTCCAAAGCGGCTTTCACTACATTTGCAGCGTACTTTTTGAGATATGTTTTTAACGGTTTTGGATTTTTTATGCAGAACATGAGAGTTGGTGTGAAGCTATGAAAATTGGGATTTGTTGAAGATGAGGCGTTCAAGACTGGATTTGGATCAGCAGGTTAATTCTTTTTCATGGTCATTTTACTAATGTGTGTTGTTGCTGTTAAGCTTAATTAAAAATTAAGCTAAAATCATGTAGATCTTGGGTTTTGGGCAATGTGCTTGATAATCACAGCAGGGAACATACAAGTTGAAAATGGTTGTTTTTCCTAAGTTCTTGATATTGGACTTGATTTGTAGGTTCATGTAACATGTTTATTGAAGTTGGTCATTTTTCTGATTTGTTGATGATTGGACCTGATTTGCTGGTTCACAGAACAGGTTTGAATTTGGTTAATTATTTCTTATTTCTTGATGACTGGAATTGATTTGCAGGTTCACAGAAGAGGTCCTACAGTTATGCAAAGGAACTAGAGCAGGAAAGTAGTCCTTCAGCAGGTACATGGATGTGTGTGTGTGTGAATGGGTGTATTAAAGGTTGAAAGAATGTGTATGTATGTATGTGTGTGTAATGTTTAAACACATGAAATAATTTAAATAATTGAAATCACAAAAAACGCCTCTCATTTTGAATAATTGTATCAGCAGACATTTGCATTGTACATTGTCATTTTCTCGTTTTGACTAATCCTCATCTATCTTTTACGATGTCTCTTTCTTCACAGGTCTCCAAAATGCCTTCTGTTTTGGGTTAAGTTCCTCAAGGTTTTAATTCCTTTGCTATTTTATGATTTTGCTACCTTTTTATTATTTGTGTTGAAAACTCTTTTTTCAGACTAATTCTTAACTTCTTCTTTCTGTTACATAATAATGGCTTGCTTGTAGGGTGAAGGTAGTCTTTTTTAGGATTTTATGAAGATCCCAAGTTTGTGTGTGATTTGAAGACATGTTCATCTTTAATAAATGTATATTGGATTTTCTAGATTTCTGAACTAGATCTTGTAATGGGCAACACCTTTTGCATTTGGCTACAACTCAAGGAAGTCTGCAATGTATTCAGGTAACTCCACAAAGATTTTGGGCAAAAAATTTTGTTATTTGAAATCCTTACTTTAACAAATGTTTTGTGGGTCTTGACTGTTCAAGTAACCTCCAGAAAGAACTAAGATAGAACAGAGGATCTTGGGATTGGTTCTCTAATGTTTAGATCATCCACAAAGTAAATCCACAACCATTTGTCAATTTTCAGGTATTATAACATAGGTTTTGTGTGCCATGATTGTTCCGGTTAAGGGCTAAATGCAACAACTACAATGTACTTTTATTGTTTTGTCAACTGGTTGGGAACGATTCACTAAAGCCCGAAATAAAGAATCACAGAAGCACGAAAAGAAGAATATTCTTGAGCAAGCTTTAAGGTACTCTTGTTAATTCAGAGATTATTTAAATTTTAAAAGAAAGACTTATATAATTCTGTAGAAGGCTTTAAGTGTTGATGATAAAATCCGAAGCCACTTAATTTGATCTATATTCGAATTCCAGATTTTGGATTATGCTAAAATGGAACTTGGAAACAAGAAAAAAGGACTGACCCTAGGCTTGGCTTTTGGCGGTTGAATTTTTTTGTTACAGCTCCAAAACCATCTCCGACTTTTGATGTGTATTTCTTCAACCTCAATTTTAAGACTGTCTGTCAATTTAGCCTCTTGTGTATGATGTCCTTTTACTTAAATTTCAATATAATTTGTTTAAAATTTTTTTGATGACATGTTTGCTTAATTGATTTACAGCTCATATAAATCTTTTGAAGACATTATATATCGAGGGGATTGTGATTCTATTTCTATTACCAAGAGACACTTTCAGCTACTGGATCCAGGGAAATTTATCAATGATACAGTTGTTGACTTCTATATTGAGTTCAATTTTTTGACTTCAACTATATATGTGACTTTTACTATAGCAGAAACCTTAAGATCAAACCCGGTGATGAAAGAATCCTCTTCTTCAACAGCTTTTTCTTCAAACAGCTTGTAGATTTAGATGAAAATCAATTACAAATGTTTGATGTCAAGTCAGCCTTTCATCGCAAAGAAAGTGAATGTTTTTCAAAAAGATTACATTATTATTCCTGTAAACTTCAACTTCAGGTGAATTTTTTTTAACAACAGTCGACTGTTCACATCATTCATCAAGTTTAATAAGGCTTTTTATGCTAAAAATAAATAATTAATAATATTGAAAGGTAAATTGTAATTTTACTAAACTCATTTAATAAAAACAAATTTCATTGTGTTGTTTAGGCTATGAGTAGAATGGAGTCATCTCATTCCCTTTACCATCTAAACAAAGTTGTTGCTTCCCTGAAGTTTGTAGTACTTCTATGAATTCGATTACCAATAGGATTACTAGAATTCTATCTCATGAATACTTAGAAAGTAATTTTTTCAGGCTTGTGGGATAGAGTCCAAGTTGAACAATTAATTGGATACATCATAAAGGAGCCTCAAGCAGATGCTGATAGAAAACATATTTTCAAGCAAGTCATGTGACAGAGGGTCATACAAGCTTAAATGATCCAATATGGGACACGTTAAAAATCATTAGCAACAACACACTATGTCTATTAACACAGTTTTAGCTTTAAAAGTATGTAGCAACGACTCCTTGGGATTTTTTATTCCATCGGATGAACTAAAAAAGATATCTATTATTATTTCCAGTAAACAAGATACAAAGCAGATCCTTGAGAGTGTGTGTGTGCATGTTGTGTGTGTGTATCTTTTTTCGTGTTTATTAATCATTTTAATCTACTGGTGTTTACAATTTTGAATAGGTACTACATGAAAGAATTGACACTAGACTTCTTATGAACAAGGATAGTACGTTGCTATTTTATGAATGGTCTGGTTAGATGGTTGCCATAATGGGTGAGAGTCTGAAAGGTAATCAATCTTCCGAAAAGAAATTAATCACTCTTATATTCACCAACTCCCACTCCCATCTGCAACCTACAACCTAAAAAGTAATTGCCAAAACGAAACTATTTGCCGCCACCGCATTGCGCGGGTACGCAGCTAGTATATATATATATATATATATATATATATATATATATATATATATATATATATATATATATATATATATATATATATATATATATATATATATTCACCGTGTATCATCTTACTTTCAAATCAACTTTCAAAAACATGTTTTGAATTTTTTCTATAACAATCAATATATAGTATATACACACCGTATATTATCTTACTTTCAAACATTGTATGTGTATTCTTAAAAAAACTAAATAAAATCATCTATCACTTATAATTATTGTTTTAAATATTACTTTTCAAAGAAACTATGATCATGCCGGCGCCAAGTCAACGCCACATCAATAAAGACTGACACGTTGTCATATCATATCAGCTGAGAATCGGGTTGACCGGTCAACTTGTCAAAATTGCAACAAATTGAAAAACTTAATGACTTAATTGTCAAAAAGATAAACATGGTATCAACTATCAAACTCGAGATTTTATGTAAAGTTGATGATTTTTTTCCGATTTACCCGAAAGAAACAAAGTGGGCTATTACCAAGTACGAACCTTCTTGTTTACCGGGCTTTGAACCGGGCTTTTTTAACCACTCTCCATTCAAAATACTTTAAACAGCCGGACCGGTCCACTGCAAGTCTTTATTTTTCCTAAATAAACCGGTCTTTTGTTGACCACTAATTTAACCACGTCTCCCTATGGATTGGGATATAGACGAATATGGGGGTGGCAGTGGCACTAAGCCGAGTTGAAAACAGTACCATACTACCATCAATCTATAACAACTCCCACTTTGACACTTAACCCCACCAACCATAATCATACCATTAGCCATAGTAATCGTGATTATCTTATGTTTAGTCAACCCATTAGGTAGGTCGATCGGGTCCCACTACATTATTAATCTCTTAAAAGTGTTTAAACACAACTTTTTAAGTGAAAACACTTGCACAAGAAGTCATGTAGGTATACAAAAGTAGCAACGCTAATTACTTGTTTTTGACAATAGAGTTATATTTTTAATCAAATTATGTTGTTTAATAATTTATGCAACAAGTTAAGTAAAATACTTTCGACATTAATATAAATAGATACAACCTTTTGGTATATATAGATGCATTACCTCATATAATTAACATGCATCCAAGACAACTAATAGTTGATTGTATGTTCAAGTATAAAGTAATATCAATATTATATTGTAAGTGGATAATCCTTATTAATTAAAGGTGTGATGATGGAGATCAGAAGATATTGTAGATGAAATCGACATATGCTGCATTGATTGGAGCCAACAAAGATTCACAATATATGAAAGATTTACTATAACACACCAATTTGAAACTTATCAATAAAATATACATATGGCAACATTAAGTGGTTGCAAGGGTCAATTCTATCCCTTTTCATTGCATTTCTCGTTTCCATGACATAATAATTTCCATAAAACTGGACCCATAACTTGAAAATGAAAAAGAAAATTTAAACAATATGACAAGTCGAACACGATAAACATACACAAAGACGTGCAAACTTCAATAATTCTGCCTGTTTTTGTAACGTTTTTAGCATGAATAAGATCGCCTTTCATGATATATTTTGTTGTTTAAGGTAGTTGTAATTACGATAATTTGTTTTCTTACAATCTAAGAAAAAACTAATCACATCATGAAAAAACAAGACTTATGTTCAAAAAAATATAGTACTTCATGGGACAACATGTTCCTCGTGAGATCGTTCATATTGTCTAATCAATTCTTGAATTTGGGCCCCCTTTTTAACAAGAGGAATGTAATAGCTGACCGCCACTAAGTTTTGTCCACTATCTAAATACTATAATCATACAACTTAATAGAATCTCCGGTTCTTATCTTATACATACATGATCATCATCATCATGCTCATGATGTTTTATTTTCTCATCATATTATGTCTACATGATATACACACATCACATATTCCATTTTACATGTACTTAAAGATGAAATAACGAATAAATAGTACAACACATATGGCTGTCAACTTTCTTTAACCTAGAATTAATATTCTTCTACCTTTCATGAACAATGACAGATTCATTATTTTCAAATAAGGTTAATTAATTATGTGTATGTACGACAATCCAAAGTTCCGATTTAGTTTTTATAAGTTAACATTATAAGTTACTTATATTAACATAACTAAAGGATTCTTTCACAAGAACTTTATGCCATTTTGGGTTGTCTGACTAGTTTGACCGAGTCAAACTTCCAATCTCACCTTTAAGTGCCCAAGTGTATTACCACTAACTTTTATCAATGGATGTAAAGCTCATGCTAGACTGTATTTGTTGGCCCATGGGTTGGACCATGGTCCATGGTCATGGGTCATGCTCATCTTACACCACAAGTCGCCATTATAATAATGGTCCATTCAAACATGAATAGTGAAAACGTGAATATTTCACATAAATGTCATACCATAATTGTCACACAAATAATCAAACTTATCGCATCTAAACATGAAAGATTGGCCCACAAATCATGAAAGCTCCATTCAAACATCCGATTCATACGTCCAACATTAGCGGTACAAGTTTTCCAGACTTTTTGCTAACCGATCAGTTCTATAGTTAGGATGAAGATTCAAACTTCCATGGAAACCTAAAACTTATGTGGAGGGAACATGTGCATGGGGATGTGAGAAAATAAATTCTTCTGGCAAAGTCCCCTTTCTATAAGCTGCTCTCCTCCAATGAATATCTGTCCACATGGTAACTTTGTCTACGATGGACCATGGATCTTGTCAGATCACTTTCTTTTTCCGGCGGGTCCACAAAGACTTCCACTAGAATTAGGGTTCCGGCAATGTTAAAAGATGAAGATGACGAGTACGACGGAGATGGCGGTGGTTGTTTGCTTGTAAGGGGTCATGATGTGCGTGAGTGGTGGTAGACAGGTTAATGGAGCACTTGATGCAATCGCAAGCATAATTGGTGGGCGTACAATTGTGATTCATCGTTCACATGCATACCATTACAATATTTTAAGTTTAAAACAAAAGTATCTAAATTGTTTTTTAATGCTCGAGAATAATCACAAATATGATCACATGATTTTGGAGAATATAACTAAATGAGCTAACTTTTGAGCATTTGTCGATTTGATCACCGTCTCTGAAATATATAATTGCGAACTAAATCAATTTTGTTTGAGACTAGTTTTATATCCATGGAAAGTACATTTCTAGAAAAAGCACACTTTGAATTTTCGAATTTTGGACTAGAAAAAAAAAATCTTACTCCAAAATTTCAACACTGTGTCCCAAATCTGAAAACAAATCCGAAATTTCTAAAAAATGTTTTAATTTTTACCGAAATCTACGAAAAACTTAAAGAAACATACAAAAAATGAGATAGATTACGGAGGCCATAAAAGATGTCATTTAGTTGAAAAACGATGGTAGTAAATATTTTGTATGCCCAAATTTGAAGAACATGTTCGAAATCTAAGAAAAGTTAAAGAAACTTATATCGAAAACAGGCCCGTTCCTGAGGGTGGTCAACACGGGCGACCGCCCAGGGCCCATCGTCTTAGGGGGCCCAAAAATTGTATGTCCTATATAATATATATGTATATATTTGTATTCTAACAAATACAAGTTGTTGAATATTTATATAATTTTTAAAAGCAAATGGTACTCAGGGATAAGAATTTTTAATGAATTATTAGATACACTGAAATTGTTACATCTTAATATGAATTATATAAGGGATCAATGTTATAATAATAGTTCCAAATATTGAAGGAAAACACTAAGATATTAAAAAACGACTACTTGTAATTGTTATAACTATATATATTTTTAAAACTATCATTATGAAAAATGCTATAAAATATTTTTTTATTAATGGTTCTGCTAAATTTTTAGGGGCCTTTGTTTCTCCTCTCTCCCCGGGCCCCAAAAAAATTTGGACCGGCCCTGATCGAAAACGAAGTAGATTATGATACACATGCATAAAAAGGTGCCATTATCTTGAAGTCGGTGATGGTAGATATTTTGGTTTTAAGAGGCGGGAGAATTTTTTGAAAGTGTTTTGCTGCAAATAAAAGAAAATTTTGGCTTTTATGGCTCCGAAATCCAAAACGGTTCATTTCGGAAATGGAGGTCAAACTGCAAATGCTCAAAAATTGGGTCATTTTCCTATATCTCCTAGGTTCTTCATGTGATTATTATATGCCTGACAATCGTGTCGTGTCGTGTCAGATTGACGGGTTGAAATACCTTGACCCAAACCGGCCCGTTTAATTATCGTGTCGTGTCTTGTCAACCCATTTATTTGCATGTCGGGATGGCGTGTAAACCCGTTTACTTTGTAAATATGTCGTAGTTGTAACGTCCCAAATACCAGAGTGAAATTTTCATTTTTAGAAGTAGTTCAACTACATAAAACGGTTTGGTAAGTAAAACCATTCGATCCAAGTTCAGTATTCAAACGTTGTATAAACCATAAATATTAAGTCAATACAATACATTAAACAACGGAAGTCTTGAACACCAAAGCGTCAGATGCGATACAGTCGCGCCACGCTCCAACCTTTATTCTGAAAAGTACCTAAAAACATTTAAGGTGAAAAAGTAAGCACAAAGCTTAATGTGGTCCCCAAGATACCACAGATTCCATCACATAGTCCAATCCATAGCAACATATATTGGCCATCCAGTAGAGCTATCAGAGCACGGTCCCCCCCAAAAGGGCTATCAGGGCACCACCCACCTAGTCGGGCTATCACGGCACGGTCCCACCCTAAAAGGGCTATCTGGACACCACTCACCCAGATGGGCTATCAGGCCCCACATTCGTAAGAACGAATCATACGACTAACACACAACAACACAAAAGCCTAAGCATACAGTTTGACCCCGCAGGTCCCTAACATCAACCATACAAACAAATAACATAAGGCACATCCAGTTAAACACTCATTATTACACATAGTAATTTAAGGTTAACTATGCATGTAACATTTGTAACATCCGTGTTTTGGGCCTAGGAGTTTTGGGCTTAAACCGGCAAATAAAACTTAATTTGTAAATAAAGAAACAAATGAATAAATAAATTTAATATTTGTTATATTTTATATTGTGGATAAATGAGCCAAATATAGTCTTAAAATCGATTTGTAACCAAATGTGAGAAATTTTGTCATAAGGACTAAAAGTGTCAATTTGGCCAAACTTACCCTGAGTAGATTTGACTAGTCATGGATTTAGAAAATTAGAAGATATTATAAAGGAATTGATGTGGAGTTTAAATTAGGTCAAATAATACTTTGAATTAATATTAAGGACCTAAATTGTAAAGAAATTCATGAAAGGGGCTGTTTGTGTCACATTGGGAAACTAAGGGTTAGTACTGACCTAGAGAATGACTCAAGTGAAATAAATAATTATATTTGGAGCATAAGTGTGAACTTAGAGACTTCTAGTTAGAAGAATTGCCATATGGGTGTTGGGTGATGTAAGACCAAACTTTAGGGACCCTTCTTGCCAAATCTTAAAGTATGTGAGGTTTTGATGGGAGTTTTCCCCATTCCAGCAAAATCACGATTTTAGAGAGAGGAGGAGAGGAAGATGGCGATTTTCTTGAGTTCTTGAGAGATTAGAGTTTGGTTTTGATGATTCTTGCAAACCTTTGAAGTTTCCTAGCGATCTAAGGTATAAACCTTTCTTTTCTAGCTTGTAAACCCATTTTTTGGGTGGGGTTTCATATCAAGTCTGAAAATAGAAGTTTGGGGGAGGAAATTCTAGGATCCCAAGTGTTAGTTTATGATTCTAGTTCATGTTTTGATCAACATCCAATCCATGGATGCTCTAGATCCAAATACTTGATTGATTTGGTGTTATGAACCCTAGAAATTAGGGATCTGATGATTTATTGAGGAACCTAGAAATTGATGGATGATTATGGTGGTTTTGGATGAGGGGATGCATTTCTAATGATTCCCTAAGGATTCCAACCCTTGATGTGTAATGTGAAACCTTGAATCACTAGAAAATGAGAATTGGGTGTTGAAATGGGTTTTATTCATGTATGTATTGAATGGATCTTTTTGTTTAATGGATGAATGAGTTATTACATAAATTTGGAAGTAATAATGGAGTAAGGATCATTCCTAATGATTCCATGGAATGGAAGAAGGAATCTCTACTAGCAATCACAAATTGAAAGGATGGAATTGGGTATTCCATGGTTAAAAGCTTTGAAGTAATGTTATGATATTGGGTGGTTAAATTGACAACATTGAATTGATTCATTTGGGATGATATTGGGTGGTTTAATTGAGTATAATTATGTACAAATTGGGTTTGAATCATGTCCTTTTGATGTCTATGAGTTTGGGGAAGTGTTAGAGAACACGGCCCGTGTTGGTTTCTGTGCTAAGGGTGAAAATGACCAAAAACGGAGCTACAGCAGGTCGTAACACGACCCGTGTTACAGAACACGACCCATGTTAGTTTCTGTGCTGTCAGATGGTTTTACACGACCCGTGTTTCCTGAAACACGACCCGTGTTTCTGGGTTTGTCCAGATTTGTCACTTTTTTGGGTTTTGAGCTTTATGGTTTGGGCTTTGGGTCCTTGTTTTAATGCCAAACTTCATTTTGGGATGATGGATGATGGTTCCTTCTTAGTTCAAAAGAAGTAATTATAGTGCGACTTTTAGATGAAACGAGTATAACACCTTTCGTTCTTGTCTTGTAGGAAGGAGGTATATTGTAATGACTTGGAGGTGAGACTAAGGACCTGAATTAGCACTCAACTAAGAGGATTTTGATGGAAGAGTTGATGTCTAGGAGAGCCTCCAAATGCATCAACCTTGTGTGGAGTTAATTTTGACTCGTCAGGTGACC
This sequence comes from Cichorium intybus, assembly GCA_023525715.1. Taxonomy (NCBI): domain Eukaryota; kingdom Viridiplantae; phylum Streptophyta; class Magnoliopsida; order Asterales; family Asteraceae; genus Cichorium; species Cichorium intybus. The sequence goes on along the minus strand of CM042011.1, from coordinate 141,651,993 downwards.
TTGGGTGAGTTTACCGGGAGTACACATCCCAATTACTATCTTTTGTGTGTGTTATCTATTATTTTCATGCATGCTTTTATGTACTACTTGATGTATTAGTACTATGTGTGCATTGCATGACTTGAGTCCTTTTAAAGATGTTTTTAAATAAAGATTATGATGTTGTTTTGAAAGATTTTTGAGCATCCTATTTGTGCATTGCATTACATATAGGATGGGTTTGACCGTGTGACGTCTTGAGACCGAGTTTTGTTCTTTTCTCAATTAAAAAGGATGAGGAGACGTTATGAAGACGTATTGAATTTTGTCCTTTTCTTCAATTAAAAAGGATGTATGAGACGTTATGAAGACGTTTTGAGTTTTCCCCTTCTCTAAAAATAAAGAGGGGGGAGGAGACGTTGTTCCCGACATTAGGGAATTGCATGAGGGAGTTGCTGCCCCTCATGAGGCTAGTGTGGTGGCCACTAGTCTTAGTTCAACATACATAAGGATCAAGTGTTATGCTTTGTGCGTTTCACTTGTGAACTTGGGTAGGTGCCATTGTAGTGAGATGGACTTTTATGATATGGACGTGGGTCGGGATAGTTGCATTTCATTCATGACTATCTATTTTGAGAAATCCTTATGATATTTCAATTAAAGTTTAAGCATGTGGAAACTTACTAGTTTTGGGGGTTATCTCGAGTGTTAAGGTTATCATTTTCACTCATAATGAGGTAACCTCGGGTAACTCAGTAGGCATTTTCAATTGCCTAACTGTTTTGATGTGTACTCAGGTTGAGGATAGGAGCTTGAGACGAGGCGAAGATATTTAGAAGACCACGGAGTGTGTGGCCATTTGAACCATGTTATGTTACTTGAATTATGACATTTCCTCGCTATACGTTTGTTAAGAGTTACAAAGATATTTTTGGGACCTATTTTCCGCAAATGATGACTTTACCTTTAATTAATATTAGAAATGTGATAAAGAATGTTCTTATTATAATACCCTAGCGAGGGGTGTCACAACATCACCCATAAAGAATGTCCTCACGCGCTAAGCAGCACGAGCTCCTAACTTATCACAAAGTCACAAAACCGATTCTATGTTCTAACTCTCTAATCCATCCAAGTTGACCCAAAAAGTTAACTGGTCAAAGTCAAAAGTCAAAAGTCAACGGTCAAAGTCAACGTCAGATAGCGCCGCTATCTCCTCAAGATAGTGTCACTATCACAGTTGGCGTCACTATCTTCTTCAGATAGCAGCAGTAACTATGAACAGTCCCAAAACTTCATTAAGATGTTAATCCATTCAGTTAGGGGGTTGGTCAAGTCCTTCCAGAACTTACCCAAAACAACCATTATGTGACATCCGCCTAAAATGGATTCGGGTCAACCCAACCCAATTGGAAATTTAATAAACCCTACTCAAGATTACTTGACGCTAATAGGATCAAAACCCATACACTACGATATAAATTGACGTTAATAGCAATATAGCATAGTATAACGTTATAACTATAATCAAATTAAATTATGATACCATATTAAAATTAAATCAAAGTATGATGCTCTAATTAAATTAAAAGAATCAAACTTGAATGCTATAATTAAACTTCAAATCAAAGTAGATTGTTATAATCAAATAATAACCTATCTTTTATAAAACTCTATTTTTATAAACTCTACATTAAATTTTATAAAACTCTTATATTAATTAATATATTATATAAAAGATGCTTGTGTTAGTGAAAATTATGAAGACCACCAAAAGCAAAAGGTTATTCCCATTGTCTCCACTCACACCTCCCATCATCTTTCCTTTCATTTTTCTCCCAACACATTATTCTCATCACCACTCAAACCATATATATTCTTCCTCTCACTCTCAATCTCGAAATTCCTCCTAGAAATCTTCATTTTTCATCCAAGAACACTCCAATATACTCAAATCTCCATCCCTCTTGAAGCATTCATCAAGGTATGTTGTTAAAAGTTCCAAATTCATATCTGAAACAAATTAAATCCACCAAACTATCTAAAACTCATTTTATGCATAAACCTAATTTTTCTCAGAATCCCATAAATAAAATAAGAAGTTCTGGAAATGTTCAGAAAATAACTTATTTATATTGAATTACTATAATTATTGCAATAAAATAGGGTAATAATTCACATAAAATACTGTTTGCTGTCAATAAATTCTGGAAAATTTTTTGAACAACCCATATATTTAGTAAAGTGTATTTATAAAGTTTCATGCATTTATATTACTGTTTGATGCTTATTTTGTATTTTATTTTGTTGTAGATAAATAAATTGCAAAATATAGTTATGTATGTTAAAATCTAGATTTTATATTTTTTGAACCTTATTAACATTATAAAGACTCCATGACAAAATTTACAGATTTTTGTAAGAATGTTTGCTTATTTTTCCTGATTTAATGATTATTTAATGGTTTAAATTGATAATAAATAGTTACACATGTCCAAAAATTATAAAACCTTATCAGAATATCATATATAACATGTTAATCATAAATAAAAAATCTAATTAATTTCTCTTAATATGTTCCTATTATTTATGATTTTATTGATTAGTTAATAATGAAAAACATAAGAAATACTTCTCATAGTCCAAAATATCCAAAATATTTACAGTAGGCTCAATATAGTTTTAGAAAACTATGGTTAGTTTTCTAGAATTTTTGGGAATCATTTATTATTTTTCCCGAAATTTGTTGTGGTTTAATTATTAAAATACTAAAGCAGTTAAGAAAAATATGAAACTTTTACAGTAATTACTATTTTATGAAATAATGATTTTCTGATAATTTTAGAATGTTTCATTACTGTTTAGTATTTAAAACCATTTTCCTAAATATCTAAGCATGTAAAAATGCATTTTTAATGATTATTTTATATAAATAATTGTTTATAATATATAAAATCTATAAATACTTATAATTTGACTAGTTATTATTTTAATTAGAAATTATTAAAATCTTGACTAAAGTGAAAATATAAATTAATTAAGCAAAGTAATTAATTCAATTTAAAATTTATTTAACATATGAATACATTAATATTCAAAACAAAATTTGGATTATTGTTAATTCATCTAATATAAGAATATGTGTCTAATTATTTTTATTAATACTATATTCCCGTTTATCGATTCCTAAGCCAAAACTATTAATTATATTAGGTTCTACGACATTTTGACTCGAGCCGTCTATTGTACAACACGCGTATTCCGTTTGGACTAATGTAAGTAATCTACCCCATATTTTATAATTTTCAATACTTTTGGGGTGTATCATGTGGTTTTAATATGTTCCAACTTCATTTTATTATTTTTTCATCATTGAGACATTGTTGGGACATTTATACGTGAATCATTATTTCTATAATTATTGTTTGTTTATGCTACATGTACTTGTAGTGCATTACCATTTTTAGTCTAATCTCCATGACTATGCCCGTATTCTTGAGGTACGTTATGGACAATAATAGCGCTATTGGGTTGACCACCACGCCTTGGGACGCTAAGGTGATTGATTGCACGTGGTTGAGTATGTATGATGATTAGATGCTCCATCCTATATATATACATATATGTATATATAGGGTGAGGACTTATTGTTGTTGTTATCATTTGTTAATCAATTTTTGATTTATAAACCGTTATCTCAATAATAATTACTTGTCGACTTCCAAAAAAAACAAGTTTCAAATTATAAATATTTCAAACTCACAATTTTCTTTAATAAAACTAGATTACTCACCAACTCTCGTAGTTGACCTGTTTTTACCCATGATGCAGATTTGAAGAATGAAGTTGATGAAAAGTAGGGTATACCTTAGAAACCCACAAGACTATTTAAATTTGATGTAATAAATGTTGTTTGTATTTGAATTTGAATTTGTATGTTGTGGATCTTGTTTGCCTACTTAGTACTTAATTGAATCTAATCATATTATAACATAGTTGTCATGAGACTTTGAACAATATATCACGCCTTGATCGATTCCGCCAAGGATCGGGGTGTGACAGATTGGTATCAGAGCCCTTGACTATAGGGAATTAGGTTAATTGCCTTGACCTAGTCTATAGCATCTAAGGTCCGCTCGTATGTAGTTTATAAAATGCACACACAACTGCATGCAATTCGCACTAAGAAAATCCTAGGAATACCTTTGTGTGCTAATTGCTTCCTTATGTGCTTATGTATTATTCCTGACACTTATATGTGTGCATACACTTGTGAATTTTCTCCTATTTCTCTTAAAATCACACACATACTCAAATGGTTTCAAAATAAAAATTTATATACATATATATTCCTTAGAGCTCATAGGAAATTAAAAGTCATCCACTCTAGTTGGGTAGGATCAAAGTAATGGACGCGTAGTAACTGGAAGGGGGAGGTGCCGGTAGCCCGAAAGTCCTGACTAGGTAAGCATTTGTATACATCCCAATCAACTGAGGGACCAGTTTGCTTACTTGGGGACCAAAGGCGAGAGTTCCCAAACCTATAGGCCAAAGCGCGTCACTCACATTACTTTTGAGCCATCAAAATACCCGACCTTATCAAACGTATCCGAAAGGATACACTCTAAAATAGCCAACTCATTGGACTATTAAGTTCCCTAATGGGCCTTGAAGTGGGAAAAACATGTGAAAACTTAGTATTGTGGGGGCCCACGCAATTGCTACATGCTTCACATTTAGTACCCATGGAAAGCCCAAAAGGTGCCCAACACTCCTAACCATGGCCCAACAAGTGTTTTACAATCATTTTACCCAACAATGTCTACAAACTTAATTTCCATAACTAATTTACAAATAACTCACAAGTCCATATGTGTGTTTCTCATAGATGGCATTACGACCCCCTCTGTAACCATTGTAACTATCACCATATGTCCACCAGTCTGTGTCGCCTTTGTACGCCTTGTGGTCGCTATGGCCACTTGACGGACACATGCCGTGCACCAAAATAACTCAGCGACCATTCGCTCTACCCTCAAATCAGCAAACACAAACCCGGTATCCAACTGGAACATGCTTCAACTGTGGTGACCCCACCTATTTCAGAAACACGTGTCCTAGGCTTGTCAATATCATTAACACTCAAGCCCAGGCAAATCCAACAATGCAGGTTCCAGCTCCCAAAGGCCGAGCATTTGTCATTACCGCAACCCAAGCACAGACCGATAACAAGGTCGTAAATTGTACGTTTCTCATAAATGACTGGTACGCGTCAGTACTTTTTGATTCAGGTGCCGATAAAAGTTTTGTATATTTGGAATTTGAACCCGTACTTCACACACCTCGCACGATTCTTGATGAACACTTTACCGTAGAAGTCACCAATGGAAAATACATTTCACTCAATGCAGTCATCCAAGATTACACTTTCGATTTTTGCGGTCATAAATTTTCCGTCAATTTAGTTCCTATGAAACTTGGTAGCTTCGACATCATCGTGGGAATGGATTGGCTATCCCAAAACCATGCTGAAATAGTATGTTACGAGAAGTTTGTTCGTATTCCTCTCGCCGACGGTCAAAGTCTTCGTATTTATGGCGAGACTCATTCAAAAAAGCTTAGTCTTATGTCATGTACTCAAGCTCGATCATATCTACGTAAAGAATACCTGGCTTTCTTAGCCCATCTGGTGGAAACAAAGGTCAATGAAAAAGAAGATCGAAGATATTCCGATTGTACGAGACTTTCCCGACATCTTTCCCGATGACGTATCTGGACTCCCTCCAGTACGTGAGCTAGAGTTCCGCATCGATCTCGTTCCTGAGGCTGCTCCCATAGCCAAGTCTCTATATCGGTTGGCTCCAACCGAGATGCAAGAATTGGCAAGTCAGCTCCAAGAATTGACCGATAAGGGATTTATCCGCCCTAGTACTTCACCCTGGGGAGCCCCGGTTCTCTTCATCAAAAAGAAAGATGGTTCGTTTCGTATGTGTATCGATTATCGGGAGTTAACTAAATTGACCATCAAGAACCGATATCCGTTACCTCGGATCGACAGCCTTTTTGATCAGCTTCAAGGAGCTTCATGCTTCTCAAAAATCGACCTCCGCTCGGGTTATCACCAACTTCGAGTACGGGAAGAAGACATCCCCAAAACCGCTTTCCGAACCAGCTATGGTCATTACGAGTTCACCGTTATGCCTTTTGGCCTAACGAATGCCCCTGCCGCATTCATGGACTTGATGAATCGGGTATTTAAACCTTATCTCGACCGTTTTGTTATCGTCTTTATTGATGACATCCTCATTTACTCCAAGACAAAGGCAGACCATGAAAGACACGTTCGTCTAACTCTCCAAACATTGCAAGGAAATCAGCTTTATGCCAAATTTCGAAATGCGAGTTTTGGTTAAATGAGGTACAATTCCTCGGTCATATTGTAAGTGACAAGGGTATTTTAGTCGATCCCGCAAAAGTTGAAGCAGTCAAGAATTGGAAAGCCCCACGTACCCCCAAGGAAATTCGGTCATTCCTTGGTTTAGCCGGCTATTACCGGCGTTTCATTTCAAATTTCTCAAAGATCGCTTTACCGCTTACTTTTCTCATTTGCAAGGGTACGCCATTTGATTGGGGACCCAAGCAGGAAGACGCTTTCCAAAACCCTTAAACAAAGATTGTGTGACGCTCCGATTCTTACACTCCCTGAAGGATCCGAAGATTTCGTGGTATACTGCGATGCCTCCAATCTCGGTCTAGGTTGTGTTTTGATGAAAAGGGGAAAGGTTATAGCTTACGCATCGCGACAACTCAAAATCCATGAAAGGAATTATACGACCCATGATTTGGAGCTCGGTGCCGTGGTTTTCGCTTTTAAAATTTGGAGGCATTACCTTTACGACACTAAATGCGTAATTTTCACCGACCACCAGAGCTTGCAACATAGTCTGAATCAAAAGGAACTCAATATGAGACAAACACGATGGGTCGAACTCCTAAATGATTACGAGTGTGAAATACGCTATCATCCGGGCAAGGCAAACGTGGTAGCCGATGCATTAAGTCGAAAAGAACATGCGAAAGCATTTCATCTAATATGTTCTCCTATCTTGTCCAATCTCAGTGACCGAATTCGAGGAGCCCAACACTCGGCAATTACCGAAAATGACATGCCCACGGGAATTGATGGGGAGTTGGAAAGTAAATCTGATGGTATTTTCTATTATTAAGATCGCATCTGGATCCCAGATCGCGACAATCTTCGTACCTTCCTGATATAAGAAATCCATAAAACTCGATATTCCATTCATCCTGGTGCTGACAAGATGTATCATGGCTTGAGAACCAATTATTGGTGGTCAGGAATGAAAAAGGATATTGCTTTATTCGTCGCCAAATGTCTTACATGTTCTAGGGTCAAAGCAGAACATCAACGACCCTCTGGACTATTGGTCCAACCGGTAATCCCCGAGTGGAAATGGGAAGCTATCGCCATGGATTTCGTAACCAAACTTCCCCGTACCACCAAGGGACACGACAGCATTTGGGTAATCATTGACCGTTTGACCAAATCCGCTCATTTCCTTCCCATCCGTGAACATTTCAAGGTCGAACAACTTGCTCGGATTTACATCGACGAGATAGTTAGTCGGCATGGCATCCCTCTCAGTATCATTTCAAATCGTGATGGGAGATTTCTCTCTCGGTTTTGGCAATAACTTCAAGCAGCCATGGGAACCCGCCTCGATCTCAGTACCGCCTATCATCCTCAAACCGATGGTTAATCTGAGAGGACAATTCAAACACTCGAAGATATGTTGAGGGCGTGTGTCTTAGATTTCGGAGGAAACTGGGACTCTCATTTACCGTTGGTGGAATTCTCCTATAATAACAGTTATCATTCTAGCATCAAGATGCCATCATTTGAGGCATTGTATGGCCGTAAATGCCGATCTCCTATTTGTTGGCATGAAATTGGCGAGTCCCACGTGATTCACGCAACAGTGGATTCTCCAATCATTGGTCCTGAGCTTATACAGGAAACAACCGACAAAATCACTCAGATTCGCAATAACCTTCTCGCAGCTCGTAGCCGACAAAAGAGTTACGCCGACAAGCGACGCAAACCGCTTGAATTTACCGTGGGTGACATGGTCATGTTAAAAGTGTCCCCATGGAAAGGTGTGGTTCGATTTGGACGCAAGGGTAAATTGGCACCACGCTATGTAGGCCCGTTCAAAATCCTGAAAAGGATCGGACCAGTAGCCTACGAGTTGGATCTACCAATAGAGCTTAATAAAGTTCACCCAGTATTTCATATAGCCAACCTCAAGAAGTGTTTAGCAGACGAGAACCTTCATGTTCCTCTCGAGGATATCCAAATCGACGAGACAATGCAATTTATCAAGAAACCCTTGGAAATTGCCGACTGAAAGGAAAAGCAACTCAAAAGAAGTCGCATTCCCCTGGTCAAGGTCAGGTGGCAGTCAGCACGTGGACCCGAGTATACATGGGAGCGTGAGGATCAAAAGCGTACCAAATACCCGCAACTTTTCTCTTAAGATACTCTCTTCTTAAATTTCGAGACGAAATTTCCTAAAGTAGGGGAGACTGTGACATCCGCCTAAAATGGATTCGGGTCAACCCAACCCAATTGGAAATTTAATAAACCATACTCAAGATTACTTGACGCTAATAGGATCAAAACCCATACACTACGATATAAATTGACGTTAATAGCAATATAGCATAGTATAACGTTATAACTATAATCAAATTAAATTATGATACCATATTAAAATTAAATCAAAGTATGATGCTCTAATTAAATTAAAAGAATCAAACTTGAATGCTAGAATTAAACTTCAAATCAAAGTAGATTGTTATAATCAAATAATAACCTATCTTTTATAAAACTCTATTTTTATAAACTCTACATTAAATTCTATAAAACTCTTATATTAATTAATATATTATATAAAAGATGCTTGTGTTAGTGGAAAATTATGAAGACCACCAAAAGCAAAAGGTTATTCCCATTGTCTCCCACTCACACCTCCCATCATCTTTCCTTTCATTTTTCTCCAAACACATTATTCTCGTCACCACTCAAACCATATATATTCTTCCTCTCACTCTCAATCTCGAAATTCCTCCTAGAAATCTTCATTTTTCAACCAAGAACACTCCAATATACTCAAATCACCATCCCTCTTGAAGCATTCATCAAGGTATGTTGTTAAAAGTTCCAAATTCATACCTGAAACAAATTAAATCCACCAAACTATCTAAAACTCATTTTATGCATAAACCTGATTTTTCTCAGAATCCCATAAATAAAATAAGAAGTTCTGGAAATTTTCAGAAAATAACTTATTTTTATTGAATTACTATAATTATTGCAATAAAATAAGGCAATAATTCACATAAAATACTGTTTACCGTCAATAAATTCTGGGAAAATTTTGGAACAACCCATATATTTAGTAAAGTGGATTTATATAGTTTCATGCATTTATATTACTGTTTGATGCTTATTTTGTATTTTATTTTGTTGTAGATAAATAAATTGCAAAATATAGTTATATATGTTAAAAACTAGATTTTATATTTGTCGCACCTTATTAACATTTTAAAGACTCCATGACAAAATTTACAAATTTTTGTAAGAATGTCTGCTTATTTTTCCTGATTTAATGATTATTTAATGGTTTAAATTGATAATAAATAGCTACACATATTGTACAACACGCGTATTTCGTTTGGACTAATGTAAGTAATCTACCCCATATTTTATAATTTTCAATACTTTTGGGGTGTATCATGTGGTTTTAATATGTTCCAACTTCATTTTATTATTTTTTCATCATTGAGACATTGTTGGGACATTTATACGTGAATCATTATTTGTATAATTATTGTTTGTTTACGCTACATGTACTTGTAGTGCATTACCATTTTTAGTCTAATCTCCATGACTATGCCCGTATTCTTGATGTACGTTATGGACAATAATAGCGCTATTGGGTTGACCACCCCGCCTTGGGACGCTAAGGTGATTGATTGCACGTGGTTGAGTGTGTATGATGATTAGATGCTCCATCCTATATATATACATATATGTATATATAGGGTGAGGACTTATTGTTGTTGTTATCATTTGTTAATCAATTTTTGATTTATAAACCGTTATCTCAATAATAATTGCTTGTCGACTTCCAAAGAAAACAAGTTTCAAATTATAAATATTTCAAACTCACAATTTTCTTTAATAAAACTAGATTACTCACCAACTCTCGTAGTTGACCTGTTTTTACCCATGATGCAGATTTGAAGAATGAAGTTGATGAAAAGTAGGGTATACCTTAGAAACCCACAAGACTATTTAAATTTGATGTAATAAATGTTGTTTGTATTTGTATTTGAATTTGTATGTTGTGGATCTTGTTTGCCTACTTAGTACTTAATTGAATCTAATCATATTATAACATAGTTGTCATGAGACTTTGAACAATATATCACGCCTTGATCGATTCCGCCAAGGATCGGGGTGTGACACATTAACCCATAAAGTCACCACCTTTATGGTGATGCATGTCCAATGCATGTCTTAAATTCCAAGTCCAAAAGCATGAAACTAACCATAATCAACAAGCAAATCCCTTAAGAGAGCTTGACTCACTCCCAAACTGACCAAAAGCTCAAGGGATGCAACTAGGGACATAAATATTTGACCTTTTCCCACCATATTCCAAAGATCAAGCAACAAGGAACCAAAAACCCATAAAAGTCTCCATAGACACTAGAACAATACTAAAAACACAAAAAGGGAGAAACTTTCTACTCACAATGGTCCAGAAAAAGTAGATTTTACTAACTCAAGCTTGGAGAAGACCTTCTAGCACCACCATACACCTTCCTTCTCTTTAAGATATCTTCCAAAATGATCTAAAGAGCCAAAAATCACCCAAGGAGGCTAGGGATATGTTAGAGACATTTCTGGAGGTTGAAGGAGAAGAAATGATGGCTACCTAGGGTTTAGAACCCTTAAATACGATCCAAAACTTGAGATCTAGGGTTTTGTGCAAACAACAGCAGATAGCGGTGTTATCTCTTAAGATAGCGTCACTATCTCCACGATCGTGGGAAGTCACGATTGCACAATATAGCGTCACTATCTCCAAAGATAGTGGTGCTATCTCCCACTTTTCTCAAAATCAACTCCTTTAAATCCCAATTGATCATTCCGGGAACAGGGTCTTACAGTAGCATGCTAAATTGAAACACTGAATAGATTGAAAAAGTAAGAGTTGGGGAAGTGGAAAAATAAAAAGTGAATAACTGGAAGGAGTAATAGCTTGGGAGTTGGTTGGACAATATTCACAATAAGGTTAAATGAACGAAGTCCCAGTGAGGGGAAAGTGACCGAATGCGGTTGTGGAGTATGAGATATTAATGAAAAAAGTGAAAACCTAAATTTATGTCTTGACTCGGGCAAACTAATTAGTGGTTTCTACATTACAAAATAATTCAACTCAAAGTTTTCTTTGACATTTAACTTTAGTTTCAGGCATGCCTCAATTTACCTAAAGATTAAAAGAACTTGCATATAAATAAACGGGTCATTATCGAGTTATAAGGTTGGACACAAACCCAACCCATTTAATTTTCGTGTCGTGTCGTGTCAACTCGTTTAATTAAACGGGTTGAAATATCTAACTCAAACCCGTTTATTTTCGTGTGGTGTCGAGAATTATCACCCCTAGTTTATTTTCGTGTCGTGTTGAGAATAATCACCCCTAGTTTATATAACCAACTAATTGGTTAAAAACAAATTTATGAAATAGAACATCTTTAATTGGCTATGTGGTGTCGTAGAGGCAAGAATTGCGAAAGATCCAAAGCACCAATAAAACCATGATAATGACGTCATCTACATATCTTTTTACTCATTCAATTGAGTTTGATCTGTCCAACAAAAAATCATGTGTAAAGTGAAGTTTGGGTATTGAATTTACCAACAAATTCAATTTTTTGACGCCATAAGGAACACGTAACAAACAAGATGCAATATGGTTAATAGATTCAACATCTTCACCACACATCAAACACATGATAGAGTTCAAGTCCACGCCTATATAATTTAAATTAGCTTTTATTGGTAGCTGACTCTCCACCCCAAAATGTCTAGTTTGGTAGGCACCAAATTGTTCCATCTGGTAGAAATACCTCATATAACAAAGAGTGAAGGATTCACTATATTCTCTCATATAAGGGATTCTGAAATAACCGAAATCCTCCAAATTTCAAGTCAATTTATTAGAATGATGTGAAAAAATCAGATAAATAAGTAATCAAATCATCAAATTGAGCAAATTTGAACCCTCCCATCAGTCGAAAGTTTGAGTTTCAAACGTACTTATCTTCGTTGTAACACAAACCTTGCATCCATCTAATTCTAGAGCATAAAGTCTAGAAAATCAGGACCATATCAAGGACTTGTCAATCCAAACATCCACCAGAAAAATAGATAAGTTTTTATTACCCACTTTCTTTTTTTATGAAAATGGATAGCCAGGTCAATTATCAATACCTTTTAAACAAAGGATGTCAAAAGAAGGAATAATATTGTACAAAACACTCGAGTTTTTGGCCATGATATATTCTACTGAAACCTCTATCATTATCGTGTATTGCTTTAATAACCGATGATCAGAGAGTATTTGGTTGAAATAGGAATCTCCACCTCCATTTAAAAAACGTATCGCACGATTAGTTGTAAATAGATTATCCATAGCTAATCCACATTCTTCATTTGAAGCTGTAAATTTATTCCATCTAATTCAACATAATTTACGTTCTCAAATCCCCCTAAAAGAATTGGCAATGTAATCTCTCAAATAATTTAAGAACCAACTCCCGAGCTCAATTAATTTTTAGCCCCAAAGATAGAAAGAACATCATAGTGTTCAGATTATGTCCCTTGCTAACTACATGTATCATTCACCAGCAAAAAGTACATCACACATGAAGAATATAAATAGGAAACAACCATGTCGGAGTCATCAAAACAAAATCCTATAATTTTTTTTGAATATAACTTCCTCAAAAGAAATGTGTAAACCTTTTATAGCAAGAATGAAAATAAAGGGAAAAAGACGATCACCTTGTCTAAGTCCTTTTTAATTAGGAACTAAAAAATGGGAGCACCATTGACTAGAGCAGGAGTCATGCATAAAGTAATACAAGAACAGATCCACCACTTCCACTTATCACCACATCTCATGTCTCATAAGGCTGTTAATATAAATTGGTTGATAGTCTTTACCATAAATAGGATTTGGAATTTAAATGATAAAAGTAAAATAACAATCTTTGGCTATATTCGATGAATCTTATAGAGCTAGTCACAAGTACACGAATATATAACTCTAAAAGATTCCAAAATTGGTTGAAAATGTGATATCGTCAGGGTTGGAAGACTTATCTCCACCACGTATCATCCCTCACCACACCCCCATCAAATTTTAGACTTTTGAGCTAACTCCATTGGTTCTAGTTTCTCAAATCATTAAACTCTTTTATAAAAGTAATACTACTTTGAATCCCATCCTGAGTAGCCACCCTTATTAATAAATTAGTCAATTTCATTGATCTCGTTTTGCAGATCGATTTTTTGGCCACAATCTTTTTTCTACTTCTCAAAATGCCAATTCTTTAAGCAAGTTGTCGAAGTTTATAGTTTTTCTCTAAAGATCACCGTCATACTAAAAAAGTCCCCTCTTGTTTTGCTAGGCCACGAAGAGGTAATAATTTTACTAAAACCTTTAAATTGGACAAAGAATGGAACAATTTAAAAGGAGTAGGGCAATAATCAACACAATATCCCTTCAGAAGTTTAGGGTAATGACTCAGTCATTTTCGATCCGAGATAGTTCTCAAGAAATTAGCAAATTGGTCACAAGCTTAGTCCGACAACAAGATCCGACCAGTTCTGATTATTTTGGAACCACACTTACTAATATACATGAAAGAATGCCACCTTAAAAGGATATTAATCAATTTCGCTTTTGTGATGAACTTGTTAAAAGAATATGATGATTGTTGACGAAAAAAATAGGCCCAGAAGGATCACAAGAAGATCTAACATCATTAGAATCACCAAGATTAATAAAAGCATAAGAAATAGTTCTTATTAATGGGATGATAAAGTCCCATGAAATCTTATTTTTTAATAATTAAGGAACATAAACATTGATGAAAGTAAATTGCAGATTACAACTAACTTTTTCACAAAGTTATCCGAATAGATGTTCCTTAGATAGAATGATCCCAAATACCAAGAATTCCCCAACCTTTACCTTAAACCACTAGAAGCATAATCAAAATATAATTCATAACGTACAAATAATAAAAAGATCTTGATTAATATAGTTTCTTCAATCATAAGACAATTAATATTGTGCTCCAGATATAAACCTCTTATTTATAATTGTTGCTTATAGAATTTAAGAGAATGCATTCATTGGAAATCAACATATCCTCCAATCCAACTAATAAGTGTTTCAAGGTCCTTCTCACAACATGATATACTTCAACCCAAAGCTTGCCTCACTGCTATTGTAAGTGTGAATTCCTCAATAAGTAAAACCACCTTGACTATATTCTTGAATAAAAGTATTAATCTTTAGAGTGAAAACTAGAGGAAATTTTAAGGATAGAGTCAAATTTAACTATTTGGAAAATGGTCTAAAAGAGCTAGAGTTGAGTTCGAGTCGACACATGAATGGAACCTAACATTAAAGGCACATGTGTGACCGACCTTGTGTTTTGAACTACTAGATTAAATGTAGTTAGATACAAATTTATCATGGTTGGAATATGGATTTTAAAAGCTAAAAAACGATAGAATATTGATACAAGAAGCTGAATATTAATTTAAGTGGCTGAAAAAAAAGCTGATGAGCGAAAACAACTTGTAGGAGTGTTGATTGGAAAATAGCTTGTCGGAGGTTCGACTGAAATATGGCTCAGAGGCTAGACTAGCAAGGGTGGCTAAGAGAAGGAAGCATACATGGGGATTGCCTTGCTTGAAAGAAGCGACAACATAGCTTGACGGCTTCACGAAAGTTGGTTCACGATTTGTCGACTTGCCAAAAGCTGATCCCTATGGAGGAATATTAACTCCGTTATATGTTGGCTTTAAAAGGAGTTATATGTGGTACCTTTTTCTTGTAACAATTTAAATTTGAGTATACTACTTGCTCCTTGATTATACATTCCTTCATGAGTACACTCCTTGATTATCCACAATGACATCCAATTCAATCATAGTCTCTTCCACTAACACAATGTCATCACCAAATAACATACACCATGACATCCATCAATGGATCTCGCAAGACATTTTGTTTAAAATTAAAGTAAAGATCAGCTGATCCTCAATGTTGCCCTGTACTCATAAACAACTTTTCTAGGACAATCACATTTTGTTTATTATGTACCATCATGCCACTATGTTTTCCATTATACATTTATTATAGAGACAAAGATAAATCTAACTAATTCCTTTATGTTTTTTCTAAGATTTAAGCAAAAATTGAGGTATTCCAGAAACAACCATCAATTTTGCAAGTCCCAACTATAAAATTCAACTTGGATTTGCGAAATTCAAAAACGTTGTCATTTTGATGGAAACAAAAGCATAATTTTGACATGCGTAAATGCCAAACGACGCAAAAACGCAAAAAATGCCCGGTGAACTGTAATTTAGCATGTTTAACCTACAAAATTCATGATTGTACAGGTTTTACCTGCAAAATTCTCCGAAATTTTGTGAGAAGATGATTTTTTTTTTTGTCAAAACATTTTTTTGTTAGGAATCTTCAAAGATAATTCCCATATAAATGAGAGTTTTATATTGTATAAAAGTGCAAATTTTATTTTTGAAGCTTTTGAAATGTTTTTGAAATAGTTTTTATCCAAAAAAAACTGGTGTAAAAATGAAAGATATATATAAAAAATTATATCTTATGAGTTATACTAAATAAACTCCCTATGTGAGTGGATGCGTATATATGAGTTTACCCTCACATACATATGTCTCATAAAGGAAGGTTTTTTTTAGCACACCCCATATCTTATATATGATGTACCACTAAGTGTCCACATTGCAGCGTGTGTAATCAATAGCGCGACGCCATAGCGGTTAGTGCCATATAGTGAAATGCGATTTGGTTTGTGCAATAATGCGCGATTTTACGCTATTCTTCCAATACAACACAAGGTCGCAAAAGGCGATTTGATTCATTAAAAACAAGTAATTAAATCACATTTTGTTGAGAGATGTTGAGGAGAATGATGAGTGAATAATACCAACGGATGATAAGCTTGAAGACTTTATGGGTGGTAGTGATGGTCTTGTTTGGTTAGATGGGTGAGAAGTAATAGGAAGGAATGTAGACGTCGGGCCAAGTACTAGGAGCAAACAAGAGTGTTATAGAGACAATAATGATGAGCTTAGAGATGTGTTGAAATATATTGATGAAGAATTAAATGCATTGGATCTTGGACGATGTTGACTCGAAAGTCGAACTCGTGGATTGCAATTAAACTCTTTTTAACACTTTGACACTTTCTAATTTCCATATTACAATATTAGAATATTACATATGTTTTATGTTATGTTTTCATATTACTTGTTATGATATTAATTCTATATAATATTAATACTCAAACATAAAAATTCTGCATGATATGAATTAAATATAATTTTATATAATATAAAAAATCGCTATACCATCGTTAGAACCGTGATTTCAAATAGCGACTAACTACCATGATTTGATTTTAAAACACGATAACTGCTTAGAATGCACCTGATTTATCTAAATTCATAGCTTATTAACTATTTATTAACATTTTTAAGATTTCACAATCATGTCATTTTTCACCCTCCATATACAAAAATGATACTATGATAGAAAATCATATAATTATTTATAAATATTGAAAAAAATACTTAATAAAATTAGTGAATTTTATTATTTTCACTTGATTTAATCCGAAATTGTCGAATATTATTTGATTTTAAATGCTTGGGATTTTATGTCGAAATAAATCCATTATCAAGTATTTCATTATATTATTGATATTTTTCAGGAGACTTAGGCCAGAAGGAATCGTTGAAAGATCAAGCGGGTCGTGGGAGGGGCGGCCTTGACGGCGTGATGGTACCGCCATGTGCGGGTTCGCGTAGAAGAGTGGTGTGCGGTTTGGTGAACCCACTTTAACTGATGCGAAGGGTTGTACTTTGTGCTTTTGTTACTTATACATTGTAGTTAATTCTGAAAGATTGGTTTATGGTGTTGTGGGTTGAGAAAGATGAAAATGAGAGGAGAGAAAAAAAATTGATGTGACATGAGAGTTGAGGTTGGGGGAGATAAAATCCCCCCACCCTTACTCCCTTAGGCCATCCGGTGTGGACTCTCACGAGTTCTGACTTTTTTCCTGCCATATCAGCGTCCAGTCAACACCTCTTATTCCTCCCATCACCCTTAGAAATGGTTACCTCTCACTCCTGTTGATTTTGGTATAATTATTTAAGCTTAGTGTACAAGCCACACTTCCCTGTTTCCTTTTCCTCGCAAGATGTCATAACCTTGTACGGGCTCAAAAGTGCAATGAGCTCTCTGTAGGGGGGCGGTGTTCACCTCACTTTTGGTGAGGCTCACACACAACGCCACACCCCACTCCGGATAGCCTTAGATCATCTCCAATAGGAAAGATTTTTAATGAAAAAACTCAAAATTAAAAAACTTCATAATATGATAGTCTTTTCATTTGGTAAGCGATATGTACACAACAATTTTTCTCCATACACAACAATTTAACACTTTTTTTGTATAATGTACAACACCCTTAAAGCATGAATTGTGGTGTATGAATAAAAATTGTTGTGTACAGATCACTTCGGTTTTCATTTTGCTTTTTAAAGTTTTTTTTTTGTAATTATTGACTAGTTAGAATTGATTAAAAATTTATGAATCTGACATATTAAATGAAAAAACTCTTAATTAAAACTTATAAATTAGTGTAAAAAATTTTACATTTAAAAAACTCTTACTATAGTTTATGGTAATACATGATATCTTTCTACTAAATCCGATAAAATTTAGGCATGATTGTAGGTATTTAATTGAAAAACAAGGCTTGATAGAAAAATGTACCAGAAAGCGGCTATCGCACTTGAAAGAAAGTGGGGCCAATGAGACCAAGTTGCCGCATAAGAGAAGACATAAGTGGGGTCCGTCTACAGTTGATGCAGTATAACTACAGCAAATATTATTCTCTTTGATACACAAATAAAATATGTTTTAACACTATATTCGTAAACAATTTTTTATTAAAGAAGGCGCTAGAATTAACATTTTGTATTTAATACAACGAATATACATAATTTAAGATTTTGTACAAAACAAGCGAAACAATAACTCGAGCCATTTTTGTCAACTTTAAAGATTGGTAAAAAGTTAAATGCTAATACATTTTTGACTTAAAATTATGTATTATTCCATCTAAGGATAATCGTAATTACAACAATTATTTAGAGTTCTACATAAAAGTTGGATAGATATATAAAAGAAACTGTAATTTATGTTTGTTCGATAGAATTTGATCATAAAATAATGAAACTTAACCCAGAACTTGAAGTGATTTTAGAGCATAGAGGGAGTAGTGTGCCAATTTTTTTTTAATGTTAAATAGTTTTTTCAAAAAATTTAATTGCAGTACATTTTGTTTTAAGACGTATCATACAATTTTAAAAGTATATTACTTCGATGAATTTAGATAACAAGGAATGTGAAAATGCGAAAATATTTATAAGTTATACAAAAATAGCGATTATATGAAATATATGAAATTGTACCATAATGATAGGGTTTGGAGTTCTGGATTTAAGGTTGTCTGTTTGATTCTTACATCTTTATTTCTGGTTTTCCTTCTTCTTTTCAGTAAAAGTAACGGTGATTTTATAACTTATACACTAAATGTTCGATTTTTGAAATTTTATGCCAAAATTTGTATAGATATATTTTAAAATTTATACCATACAAATTAAAATGGTAATGGGGAGATATGTTATAAATGAAGCCTACAACTCAATAGCAAAAACTGTAACAGTCTAAAACTAGACTTCAAAAATAAAAACAACCGACAATATCCTTTTATTTAATGGCAGCATTATATTTTTATATACCAATTGTACCTACATTTGTTTTTTTCCTGAAGAACAATATCATATGGAAATGAAAAATATCTAATGATTTCAATTTATATACATATAAATGAAATAAGTTTAGTTATGCTTTACCGATAATACATCAAATAAAATAAATAAAGTTAAAAAGTAAACTAGTGCTAAAAGTTGCAAATTGTTCATATCATATTTTAGAGTAAAGTACATGTTTGGTTACTATAATTTCCAGAAAATATCACCCTTAGTCTACAAGATTCATTTATTGCACTCTTAATCCTTAATTCAAACATTTGTAACATCGATATGTTGGTCATTTCGCATATCCTGTCTATCTCCATTCAGCTAGATGAAGAATGCAAAGAACAATATGAAAAACATGAAAAACATCAAGTTTGGTTTGCAACCTTTGCAAATGACAGATATATTTCCTAGTGGAAATTTCTTACTTTCCACTGTGGTCCATTATTCTCTCTTTTTCTCTCCGTTATCATCTTCTCTTCTATATATTTCTCTGCTTTTTTGGTTTGTTTTTGCAGGATGTTTGCTTTTTATGTTCATGTTATGTTCTCTGGTTCCAAATCCTGCTTTGGTTCCTAGTATAGCCTTGTTGTCCTTTGGGGCCTGTCCCAATGGGTATTTTTGTTGTTTCATAGGTGGGGAGTCCCCAGCCTTAAATTGTATTTATTATTTTTATTAATAAAATTTGCCAGAGGTATCGTCATCTTTACCCAAAAAAATAGAGACCCAAATCGTATAATAAAACAACCTATACCTTGAACCAACAAAAGGACAAAGATTTGGGTTTGCTTTGTTATTCTGAAACAAGTAAAATATTTAACCAATAATTTTTAGTTTAAGAAACTTGTAACACCACATTATGAAACTTTGTAACGGTAAATCGGGTTGCAGTTGCTTTTTAAAAAGAGTTGTTTGTGTAATAATAATCCTTATATAATGGTAAAATAATAACAGGAAAAGTCATAGTGTTTTAAGAAAAATTTGCTGACTTAGTACTAATAAGCTGATTAGTCGATAGCCAATGTTTGAGACTATGAAATCAGGACTTAATAAAGTTAAAATGATTAAAACTTGATCTAGAAATGTGACCATGATAATGTAGAGCGCATGAGTGAAAGAATCGGCTAAAACAAAGTTAGTCTAAGAAAGATATGGTCGTTGGAAGTTTAGGGTTGAATTAAACTTAAGCTGATGGAATTACACAGTCTAAATAAGCACTTTTGAGAGAAACACGACCGTGTAATTAAAAATTGGACCATGTAATGTGATCGACGTACATATGCTTGATTTTCTTGATTTTAGACAAAAAACACGACCATGTTTTGGGTTACATGGGTCGTAATGCTGTCGAACACATTGTAAGCTAGATAAAGGCCAAAGTCGATATTATTCTTCCAAAAGCACTTTAGGCACTTCCAAAATATTCTAGGAGCAGAGGAGAACTTCTCCCAAGGGTATTGAACATTAATTGAAGAAAAATGAAAGAGAACTCAAGTGAGACACAAGAAATTGTTCATTTTCACTTGGTACAAGGTATAGTAGTTCTTATTATGTTAATAGTTGGATGAGTTTTAATGGTGAGGTAGGAAGGGTGATGCAATTGAGAAGAGGGTCATAATTAGCTTAGTGATCATGTTTTTGGGTGTCATGTGTTAAATCATGTCTGAATTCTTGAAATTGAGAAGAGGGTCATAAACCCTAGTTTGGGTAGATTGTTATATAAGTGAAATTGAACCCATGTCTTGATGTATTAAGACATGTAGAAAAGTTATACATAGAGTATAACTTGTTTTGATTATGTGATCGAACCTTATGAACATAGGGATATCGTTGAATTAAGTGTATGCAGAAATTGATTGTACATTAGGTTGTGATACTCAAGATGATGTGTTGTTTTAATAGTTTTCAAAATGGGAGCAGATAGTTGTTGTATATTGTTGATGTGATGATGTTTGATTCTTAGTCGATGAAGTTATAGTTGAATGAAACTAAGCGGTGATAACTGATTATGACTGCGAGCTGAGTTATATAGTCTATAAGCCATTTGAAATGGTCATAACTGATTATGACCAACATCTAACATGAGGTTATAGATGCTTGTGGCTAATAGCTGATATAAAATTATAGTTGATTATGGCCAATAGCTGACATGAGGTCATATATGGATATTTAAAATAGTCGAGATGAAATTATAGTTGTTTATACCAACAACAGATATGATGTCATAACTGATTATGATTAACAATCGTTTATAAAGTCATAGCTAATTATGATTGATGTTGATGTTGATTTATCCGATGGCCGAGTGGTAAATGATTGTGATTGATTTCTTGTTGATTTAGCCATAGCCGAGTCATAGTTGATTATGACGATGTTGTTGTTGATTTAGCAAATAGATAAGTTATAGATAATTATTATTGATATTGCTGTTGATTTAGCCAATAGCTGAGTTACAGAAAATTATTATTGATATTGTTAGTTATAGAATTCAAAGAATGCAAATACAATATGAGATAAGTATTATGATTCAAGAAACAAGCAATGACATGAAGAACAAATCGATTGGGTGAACAATGTGTCGAATGATTATATTGATGTTTTGAGAGGTTTTACAATTGGGGTGATAACACACACATTCGACCCGGATGGTATCCTTGATATTTATACATGATCAAGGACACCATAATACAAAATATCTTACAAATAGTACAATTATTATCGACATTGTTGTTGATTTAGCCGATAGCTGAGTTACAGAAAATTATTATTGATATTGTTAGTTATAGAATTCAAAGAATGCAATACAATATGAGATAAGTATTATGATTCAAGAAACAAGCAATGAAATGAAGAACATATCGATTGAGTGAACAAGGTGTCAAATGATTATATTGATGTTTTGAGAGGTTTTACAATTGGGGTGATAACACACACATTTGACTCGGATGATATCCTTGATATTTATACATGATCAAGGACACCATAGTACAAAATATTTGACAAATAGTACAGGGAATATTCTAACTAATTGCGTATCATTATTAGCCAATGGGAGAGCTACAGTATCACAACGTGTCTGACACCACAACGTGCTCCAAGGATAAGGTTTGTTACATAAGCATTCGGATCCTCTAGTGAGAGACCTTCGGAACTTTAGGCACAAAACTTGACTCTTCGGATGGCTGGGGCGTTCGGATGGATAGAGACACTTCATCAAAAATATATCTTCAACAGATATTGCTGTTGATTTCGTTGAGAATCGAGCCATAAATGATTATGATTGAGGATGTTGCTGATTTAATTGATAGTTGGGTCATAGCTGATTATGACTCTAAAGTTGATTGTGTGAGTCATAGCCGATTATCATAGATATAGCCGAGTGAGAGGATTATAATTGATTACGATCAAAAGTTGAATAAATAGTTACAGTCGATTATGACTAGTAGATTGAGTAGTGAATTTTTAGATTGAAAGGCATTGATGTGATATATTAAAATTATGGCTGGTTGTCATTATTATTATGTTGATGTGTTGAGCTGTATGACTACTTACTAAGCTTTTATAGACGCGATCTACTTATGGGGAATACCGTGGAAACCAGCAACGCCGGGTGGGGCGGAGGTGGCGATCGCCGGAATCAGCACCGTCGTGGCGGCAACAACAATGACCGCCGACACAATATCGATCGTCGACAGCAGACGGGCGGCGGACCAAATAGCAGCGCCAATAACGGAGGCAGAAGAAATTGGAATAACGACATTCCTTCTGTTCTTCCTTGGGCTACGTGGTCTCCTATTTATTCCCCAAATTGGTCCACGCATCCATGGCTGCCACCTTGGGCCCAACACCCTCAACAACTCAATAATGGGCCTAGTCATGCTTATCCCTTTCGGCCCCAGCAGTCCTCTACGGTCCAGCCAGCTGCATTTTATTCTTCCTGGTCGAACAACGGATCCGACAACATTGACCATCCTACATCTCTTCTGCAAGCTTTTCAAACCATGAATTTACAAGATCCGACCAACTCGGAATGGTACACGGACATTGGTGCAACAAATCATCTATCGGCGGGTACGAGTAATTTACACACTGTTTTTAATTCGCGCCTTTACTCGTCAATACTCGTTGGTGATGGTTTGCAAATTCCGGCCACTAACATGGGACGTAACATCTTACCAACTCCCAATCGCACCCTTCATTTACATAACGTCCTCGTTACCCCCAACGTCATCAAAAATATTATTTCCGTACGTAAATTTACTCGTGATAATGATTGTTCTATTGAATTTGACAAATGTGGTTTTTCTGTGAAGGACCCCAAGACCAAACAAACTCTTCTACGCTGTGATTGTTCGAGCGACCTCTATCCCTTTCATTTCCTCAAGACTCGCCCTCAAGCACTGCTCATTTCCAGCCCCACCACATGGCACCAAAGACTCGGCCATCCCGGGAATGAAGTGCTTCGTTTTTTTAATTTCTAGTCGTTCCATTTCGTGTAATAAAAATTTGTCTAATTTCCTTTGTAATGCATGTCAATTGGGAAAACACACTTGTCTTCCTTTTCAAAACTTGAATAAAACGGTTCTTACACCTTTTCATTTAGTCTATTCCGATTTATGGACATCCCCTATCGAAAGCAACATTGGTCTCAAATACTACATAATTTTCCTAGATCAATTTTCCCATTATTTGTGGGTATATCCCATGCTTAGAAAATGTGATGCTATCTCAAAATTTTTACATTTTCGTGCCTTTGTTCGGACACAAATTGACAAAGAAATTCGAGCCTTTCAATGTGATCACGAGGGTGAATTCAACAACGACGCCCTTCGTATACTTTTCGATACCAACGGGATTCATTTTTGCTTTTCGTGTCCCAAAACCTCCCAAAAAAATGGGAAATCAGAAAGAATGCTCCGTACAATCAAGAATCTTATCCGCTCTCTCTTGTTCCAATCTCATCTACCGCCGACATATTGGGTAGAAGCCCTTCACATGGCATCACACATCTTGAGTCGTTTCCCATCCAAATCCATCGACAATCAAACACCTCCATTTCAAACTACACAATGCCACCCCATCCTATGATCACTTGCACATCTTTGGATGCCTCTGCTATCCCCATCTACGCCCACCACACAAACTTGCCCCTCGATCCACTCCGTGTGTTTTCCTCGGCTACCCCGACAATCATCATGGGTACCGACGCCTTGACCTCCTCACTAAAAAGGTCACCATCTCTCGTCACGTCACATCTGACGAGCGAGCATTCCCTTTTGTCCATGACCCCAACGAACCCCCATCATGCACCTTCCTTGACTCAAATCTCGAACCCAACCCGATGGTATCTCAACTCCTCCTCTCACCTCCTCTCAATGTCGGTCACTCATCACCGGCTTCCACTCCCTCCATCAACACCTCGGCCGACTCAACGACACTGACTCGTTCCCAATGTCGGTCATTCCTACTCCTTCCACACATACACCCACTTATCATTCCCAACAGCCCACACACCTGATACCATCCCACTCCAAGACTACTCGATCTCATCTTGGAATTGTCAAACCTATTTAGCAATTAAACCTTCATACTTCTGCTCTCTCCCATATTCCAAAATCTCACATTCATGCCCTCCAAGACCCCAATTGGAAATCTGCTATGTATGATGAGTTTCATGCTCTTATTAAAAATCGGACGTGGACTCTCGTACCACGCCCTGAAAAAGTCAACATTGTTCGTTCCATGTGGTTATATAAACACAAATTTAATGCTGACGGTACTCTTAGCAGGTACAAAGCCCGTTTGGTGGCCAATGGTAGAAGCCAACAACCCGGTATAGATTGTGAAGAGACTTTTAGTCCGGTTGTCAAACCAGCCACCATCCGTACCGTCCTCAGCATCGCCGTTTCCCATAATTGGCCCGTGCATTAAACTGGATGTCAAGAATGCTTTCTTGCATGATCACCTATCTGAGACGGTCTACATGTATCAGCCACCAGGGTTTACGCACGCCGATGCCCCACGGCATGTATGTCTCCTCCATAAGTCTCTATACGGCCTAAAACAGCCCCTCGGCCCTGGTTCCAGCGCTTTGCCAATCACGTGGTACACCTTGGGTTTCAACAAAGAAAAACAGACTCGTCTTTATTTGTTTTGCGACAGGGTCAGGAGACAACATATTTGCTTTTATATGTCGATGACATCATCCTTACTGCTTCATCCTCAGCTTTACTTCGTTGGCAAATTGATTCCCTTGGTCGTGAGTTTGCTATGACAGACCTTGGGGCACTCAACTATTTCCTTGGGATCTCTATGTCTCGTTCTCCTATCGGGATGTTTCTTTCTCAAAAGAAGTATGCTATTGAGCTTCTTTAGCGGGCCCATATGTTCAACTGCAATCCGTGCCAACACCAGTTGATCCGGTCTCCAAACTCGCTGCTGATGGGGTTCCTCTTTCGGATCCTTCCACATACCGAAGTCTTGCGGGGGCATTACAATACCTAACGTTCACTCGACCAGACATATCTTTTGCAGTTCAACAGATATGCCTTTACATGCA
Source organism: Cichorium intybus (assembly GCA_023525715.1). NCBI lineage: Eukaryota > Viridiplantae > Streptophyta > Magnoliopsida > Asterales > Asteraceae > Cichorium > Cichorium intybus. Next base: position 141,626,182 of record CM042011.1, on the reverse strand, counting down.
CGATCCACGAGAGCCTAACCTTCAAGCTCTCAAACGCATCCTTCGGTATATTAGCGGTACCCTCGACTACAGACTTCAGCTTCATGCCTCTCCGAAATCTACTCTTACTGCATACTCTGATGCCGACTGGGGTGGGTGCCCTACGATCAGAAGATCCACATTCAGATATTGTATTTTCCTGGGAGACAATCTCGTATCTTGGTCCTCCAAACGCCAACACACAGTCTCTCGGTCTAGTGCCAAAGCTGAATACCGCGCCCTTGCCAATGCTGTAGCCGAAACAACTTGGCTATGGAATCTACTTAGAGAACTCCATGCTCATCCGCGCAGTGCCACCATTGTCTACTGTGATAAGATTAGTGCCATATACATGTCAGCAAATCCAGTCAATCACCAACGAACGAAACACATCGAGCTTGACATATATTTTGTCCGGGACAAAGTCGCTATTGGTCACGTTTGTGTGCTTCATGTTCCCCTCGCGCTATCAGTATGCAGACATCTTCACTAATGGTCTCCCTTCTCGGCTATTCTCCAAGTTCCGATCCAGTTTGAGCATCCGTACACCTCCCGTTCAAACTGTGGGGGCATATTAGTATATATTGTATCTTATTGTTTTATGGCCTTTCAGTGCAATCCGGCCCATGTGTTATATATATATATATATATATATATATATATATATATATATATATATATATATATATATATATATATATATATATATATATATATATATATAGATGTAGGTTCAAATACATTTGCTAAATATTGTGAGATTGTAGGACTAATTGTGGTCCACTCATTTTTAAGGGGTATGATGGTACATTTAACCCTCTCTCTCCTCTTCTTCCCTTCTTATACGCGAAGATCTATCAAGCCCTAATTAGCCATCGGCAACAAAATCGCGACCACAGGGACCAACTCCACCACCGTCGACCACCATCGGCAACAAAATCGCTTCTTCGGTGGTGGATTGCCGTCGATTGCCCACCGATAATCAGCCAACTCGCCGTCGATTGACCACATCCATGCTGCAATCCTCGTAGATGTCGCAAAGCAGAGAGAGAAAGACGGTGGAACCGACAATTGCAAAAAAAGAGCTAATCGAGCCCGCATCCATGCCGCAACCGACAATTGAGGGTTCAGCAAACGATTGCATCGACGGAAGGTTTATGTTGGGTTCAGATTGCGATTGAATCAAGTTCTACTTGAACATGCCTTTAACCTGTTCGATGAAATGCTTCACCGAAGATGGACGACAGGGGAAGACAAGGTGTGAGCAGATCAATTTTTTTTAGTTTACATTCTCCAAGAATGCATTCTTAGAGAATGAGGCATTCTTAGAGAATGAGACATTCTCAGAGAATATGAGGCTTTTCTTTCCCGTATTCCCTTTTCTCATTTTTCCTGTTTTTGTGTTTAGTTCATGTATCATAGTGTTTGCATTCTCTAAGAATTCAGTATTCTTCTTTTTGTTATATAACACAACACATTCTCTAAGAATGTAGTATTCTTCTTTTCCCAGCTTCCTTTTTTCTTTACAGATTCTTTACCTGCATACCATTCTCTGAGAATACATATGCAAAAATACTTATAATTCACTTATGAACAATGTTGCAAAACTCCTAACCCAGAAAACAATTCTTCAAAAATGACTTTTACACGTCATTCTCCGAGAATGCATATTTTCTTCTTTGTTTTACACGTTCATTCTCCGAGAATGCAGCTTTATTTCAACAATAATCACTGTGCTCCTTCATCGATGCACTCTTACATGACTGATTTGTTTTTTGGAAGAAGAAGATAATTGTAATGTTCTTTTTTTTACGTAACTGATTGTCGTAAATGATCATAGCCTTTTGTTTTAACATAATTCATTCCTAATTTATAGGCACAACTAATTGACATTTATACTCTTATTCTCACGTTTTTAATCAGTGAATTAAATTTTCTTTCATTTTATTTACATAATTGCCACTATCATCAAAGCCACACGTTTTTTCAATTCAATGGTCTACAATTGGTCTCACAATCATACAATAATTACCAAATGTATTTAATACTAATTTTATATATATATATATATATATATATATATATATATATATATATATATATATATATATATATATATATATATATATATATATATATATATATATATATATATATATATAGTCCGTTTCAAGGAAGAACCAATATTTTCCTAGGAACCGTAGGAACTTTTTGACTAAAATTATTTTTTCAAAAAAAATGACATAATACATCTAGTCGCTTATATTTAAGACTCTTTGTCAAAAAAAATTTGAAAAATAATATGTATACACGAAATGTGCATATATGCATTTTTTTCGCACATGTGTATATGATCACGTTTCGTGCATATGTGCACATTTCGTGTATATATATATTATTTTTTCAATTTTTTTTAAAAATGTCTTAAATATAAGCGATTAGGTGTATTATGTCATTTTTTTTGAAAAAAAAATTTCAGTAAAAAGATTCCTACGGTTCCTAGAAAAATATTGGTTCCCATTTAATATTTAGTCTATATATATATATATATATATATATATATATATATATATATATATATATATATATATATATATATATATATATATATATATATATATATATATATATATATATATATATATATATATATATATATACTTGTTCCGTTTTTATGCAAGAAAAGGGGAATTCTCCCACTATTAGTTTCATGGCTTCCAAGAGGGCATGTTTCGCCTAATATTGACAGGGTAGGGAATCCATTTCGCAAGGAGGTTTCGCATACTGCAATATGGAAACATGGCATCGTTTTTACTATTTCGTTGGGTCCCCCCACATTTCATAATGCTTCAGCAAAATGGGAATTAGTGAATGAATTTTCTTAAATTTTTACTATTTCTTTTGTGAAAAACTAAAAATACAAAGTATTTCTTTTTCTCTTGTTACTAACTTAAAGGAAAAGACGTTTGTGTGCATGTAAGTTGTTACACACTATTTTACCAACCAACACATATAGTTCTTTTCTAATTAGATTGATGTTAACACTATATCTACTTGCCACTCAAACAATAGTATATTATAATTTGGCCGGATATGTAATTAAAAAGAATATTTAGTTACATATAAAATGATTTAAATCAATTTTAATATTATAGGTTTTTTTTTTGAACGGCAAATCTATCCTACTCCTATTCTAATCACCTTAAATCCACATATTCCCCCTAGTGGGGATTGAACATTCAACCTCAAGGTTGGAGGACGACGCATTACCACTTGACCAAGAGGTAAGGTGAACCCTCAACCTAAAAAATTAGTAGACAAACAAACAATAATCAACAAAAACTTGATAGAAAAACATAGACCATAATTAAATTTCTTAGAATGAAAAAAAAATTAAATAACGCTTTCATATCAGACTAAGACCATCTTCAATCTACATCTATTTTTTACTCTATTTTTGAAGTAAAAAATGGTGTAAAAAGTGGACGATCTCCAACCCACCTCTATTTTTCACACTATTTTTACTTTAAAATGTATATTTCTAGCATATTCTTTTCTTTTCATTTACAAAAATTGTCAAAATCTCTCATTCTATTTATTAACTTTAACCATATAATTACTCTATCTTTTTATTGTAATAATATTATAAATTATGTTATCAAAACCATAATAACAAAATAATCTACTTGTATATAATTAAATATACGTAAATTTTTTTTTTTGAAATATGTTATCGTGCTTTAATTTTTTTTAAAATATACGTAAAAGTTTATATGAATTCGATATATAAATATTCAATTTTGATAATTATAATTCATTAATATCATTTAATATATAATATAATTGTAAATATGTGTTATTATATTTAAATAAACTACAAAATGTATAACAATAAAAACTAGATGACTAAAAATGACAAGTGAAACATTAACTCTATATTTGGTGTAAATGAATAGTATTACTCTATATTTGAAGTAATACTATTCAAAAACTCAAATATAGAGTTGGTTATAGAGTGGGGTGGAGCAAAATAGAGTAACAAATAGAGTAACTCTATTTTTTACTCTATTTTGCTCCAACTCCACTCTATAACCAATACTATATTTAAGTATTTAAATAGTATTACTTCAAATATAGAGTAATACTATTCATTTACACCAAATATAGAGTTAATGTTTCAGTTATCATTTTTAGTTCACTAGTTTTTATTTTTATACATTTCTAGTTTATTTAAATATAATAACAAATATTACAATCATATTATATATTAAATGATATTAATTAATTATAATCAACAAATTGAATATTTATATATCGAAGATGGTCGATTCCAATAATTTTTGCTCGATATAAATGTATTAAAAATAAAGAAGCTCACTTCAGTCTTCGGAATGCGTTAGTCGACCATTTATGAGAAATTTATTCGACCGCATAAATATTTTTAACTTTTTAAATGTATGTGTAATATTTCTATAAATGCATGTATAATATTTATTTAAGAGTGTATTGTAAATGTACTTTTATTATTTAATAAATTTTGTATTAATAAAATCATAATTTCTTCAAATTAATTATATAGAAATAAATTATTTTGTTATTAAGGTTTTGATAGCATAATTTAGAATATTATTACAATAAAAAGATGGAGTAATTATATGATAAAGTAAAAATAGTGTGATACATAGAGGTGGGATGGAGATGGTCCACTTTTTAAACAATTTATTACTTCAAAAATAGAGTAAAAATAGAGGTGGACTGGAGATGGTCTAAACAAATCACGTTTTATATACAAATGGACATGTAAATATCACTGTAGATAAAAGTTTAAACGAAAAAAAAAAATCGGAAACTAGATTGATGTTATTGAATCTTAAGTCTTTGATAGAATGTAGACGGCGGGAAACAATTTATAAGTGAACAAGGGTAACGCTTTTAGACATGTCTCGACAAATATCGTAAAACGCAAAATTTATTAGGGTGGGGGGGAGTAATGAGTTTTGAACCCTCTCATCCCACTTGCTACATCATGTTTTTTTCTTTTCTTTCACTTCCATCTTTCCCCATCTCACACCCATGGAAACAATTCCAACCGAACCCACTGAACCCGCGATGTCACATCATATTTTTTAGTATAAAATTAATTATTTAATTACACAGATTAATTTAACATTAAATTATATATATATATATATATATATATATATATATATATATGTATATATATATATATATATATATATATATATATATATATATATATATATATATATATATAAATCAAATTTCGTTTTTTTTGGAATTTGATTTTTCAAATTTTCGTTTTTTTAAATATGAGAATTTTTGAAATTTGAAAAAAACAAAAAATTCTGAATTAAAAAAAAAACAAAATTTCAAAATTAAAAAAGAACATATTAGTGTATTTGCATGTGTATATATGCACACTCGCAGATGCATATATGCATTCTCGAAAATGCATATATGTATATTTTCACAATACATATATACGTATTTGTATTTTTAATATCTAAATGTAAAAAATGAATAACGCATTTTATTATAAACAATAATATACAATTTTTTTAACGATACATACATAAATTTTAAAAAGTGCAACGGAAAATAATGAACGTTACATACAAAAAATATAAAAAATACAACGAAAATTCATGATGTCTTCATTCCTCAAAGTTTCAATTTTCATTTCTTCAATTTGCTCGATAACTTTTCCAAAATCTGCAATAACATTAATAAAAATTAATATACATGTATATTCATTAAAATAAATACATACATGCATATATGCATATGAACAAATGCACATCTATTTTATCATATATAGGCATATATGCATATGTGCACATACATTTATATGCATATAAACACCTATGCACATATGCACATGTGCACATATACACATATGTACACACACATTTTTGCACATGTAATCACATATGCACACATGTGTACACACAAAATACTTACATGCATATACACATGCATATACACATATGCATATAGGCACATATATGTATGCATATATGCAGATACACACACATGTGTACACAAACAAATTGGCATATATAAATTTGTGCACATACATTAGTACATGTATTGACATCTAAATAAACATATACACAAAGTAGTTGTCTAGCTTAGTATACCCTTGTGCTTGAATTCGTTCCAAGTCACAAAGGGGAGACAGAATGAGTATAACCGAGTGGGCGGATCTGTTCTGTCCCACGAGGGGAGCTAGTTGAATGAATTAAAATAACTAACTCATTAGTTTCAGTTGGTCACAAGAAAAAGAGAAAGAAAGCAGTTTTTGTAACGACCCAAAAATCGTGAATTTATATTCGAGAAAATATATAAGGAAAAGATTAAAACATTCTGGAAGTTTTAAAATAATTTATTTGGAAATGTGGTAAAATACCAAAAGTTTGGAAAAAGATGATGAGAAAGGGCAAAATGGTCATTTGACATCCAAATGACTTTTAAGTAAGGAAAATATGATTTTTTTTGAGCTAATATATAATGAAATAAAATTTTTACACCAAATAATGGTGATAAGTATTTGAAAGTTAATTCTAGTAAAAGAGGGTAATTTGGTCATTTTACCATAAAGGGGTAATTTGATCATTTGCCCATGAATGAGATTTATTATGAAATTATATTTTTAGTTTTTGGACTAAAAATGTAAGAAACTACGTTATATGTAATAAAATTTGATTGTGGTGGCCAAAGTCCAAGAAATGGAAGTCCAGGGACTGAAATGTCATAAAGCCAAAGTTGGAAAAATATATAAATGAAAAATTATGTCATAATCTTCATAAAACCCAGAAATATCTTCTGGGAAATTCTCTCAAGAACCGTGAATGATCTTTCAAGAAGAGGAGCAAGATCAAGATGGAAAAACTAGAGATTTACACTTGGAATTTTGTGATTTCAAACTTCATAAGGTAACTATGTTGTATAATTCATAGAAAAATAATACGATGTCCAAATTAGGTGATTCCAGTGCCCATGGTTTCGTCTCGATGTCTTCTTCAGTTCATCAGTTGGGGTTCAGACCTCATTCAGTCGTTTTCTAGGGTTTTGAACCTGATTTTCATGAGTATGATTTATGTGTCCAATTGTGTTGTGAAATTCTTGTAAAATCGTGTGTTCACTGGATTGTTCTGAAATTTTGTGTGGAGAAGAACCTTGTCATGAGCCATATTCGACCAAAAGGAATTTACCCAGTTCATTGTTTTGGTTTGGATTTTGGTGTGTGCAACCCGACCTCCACAGATTGGCTGTTGCACACCTAGGTCAACTTGTGGGATTTTTATTTCCCAAATGGTATATAGTTTAGGTCTGAAATTTTGAGGGAAATTCCATCCTCATGTCTAATGTGTTACATCCAGAGGGCTTGATCCAATTCCATTAGGAAGCTAGGGTTCCAATGCCTTCTCTTTGACTGAACCAGAATTGTAGCTGTGCACATTGTCCTTGTTGCACGATTTTTAATTCTCAGTTGGCTTATGCTTTGAGTTTGATTTTTGGATGAGAGCTTTATCTTCATGTCTAGTGCAACTCATCCAAAAGACTTGACTTATTTCCTTTCAGAAGTCAGGTTGTTGGACAAATCTTGTCAACCTATGCTGTGTTGTGACAGAAATGTTGCTGCTCATTTCCTTCATATTGTATGATTTTTAATTCTTAATTGGTTTGTCTTTTGGGTCTGAATTTCGGAGGGTGGTCTCTTGGTTATATCTAGTATGCCTGTGTAAGAGGGTTTCCCTTGATTCAATTCCCAAGTGGAATGGAATTGGTGATTCCTCCGTTAATCCAGATTTGTGACAGATTGCACTGTCAATCTTGTTACTTATTTTCTAAGGTCTTAGAGTGTGATTCAAGTCTCGGTACCTTCTCGAGACTTGTTATGTATTGTGTCTACTTTCCAGAATGTTTGAGTTTGTGCCATTCGGGTTTCTGAGTTGGGAGTTATGGTCAATTCTTTGACCATGCATCTTAGATGTCAAAATCTAAAAATGAGTTAATAATGTAATATTAATCTATTACGATGTAGATTAAGAGGTCTTTAATTGTTACTAAGGCCTAGCTTGTATTAACTAGAATGTTAAATGAACTCCTTAGGTATTAAGGAGTAAAGTTGAAGGAAAGGAAAACACAACGGGAAGAAGTGATTCTAGTTAGACTTCTCTAACTAGATAAGGTGAGTACATGTAGTATTTTTACCCATTCTGGGATACATGGCAAGTAAGTATTTTCAAGATTTCTTATAAAATCTTATATGTGAAATTATATGCAAGAGTTTTATTTCTAACTTGTTTGTGAAGGTATAATGCTATAATTGAATCTATGTTTTGAACTATAAGTCAAATTAAGAGAAAGTATATATTGGCCTATGAGTCAATTGAGTGAAAGTATGTTGATCTATGAACCAATTATGTGAAAGTATATTTCGATTACAAGTTATATATGTTTTCAAATATGAATGGCATATAGCCACAAGATGAGTAAGAAGTATGTTTTGGTTACAAACTGTATATGTTTTCAAGTATGAATGGCATATAGTCATAAGATGTTGGAAAGTATGATTTGGTATAAAGCTTAGAATGTTATAAAAACATATTTTACATATGTGATGAAAGTTATAAATTTGGCATCTAGCCATAAAGACAGAAAATAATGAAGTTTGGCACTTAGCCACAAGTTATATGTATGTAAGTAATGTTCAAGCAAGCAGAAAATATTTTGTATGACTGGTAATTGTAGCAAGCAGCGTTAGTAAGGGAACTATGTTCCAACCTTCCCGGGTTAGGTAAGGGGTCTACTGGGGAAAAATCCCCATCGCGAAGTAGATTGCCTCAGCACTTCTATGGTGAGGATTGATCCGTTCTTTCTAGCCATAGAGACTTGGGGTATCACTTATGGTGATTAAAGCCCTAAGTATAAAAATCCAGCAAGCTTATAAAACCAGTCAAAGAAAGTAAGAAAGAAGCTATTTTTGTAAAGTATATTATGAAGTGATTTTGAAAAGTAAAGAGTTATAGTATATTACTACTATAAAGTTTTGAAAGATGTTATTTTTCCAAAGTATGTTATGAAATGATTTAGAGAAGAAAAGGGTTATAGTATGTTATTACTATAAAGTTTTGACAGAAGTTTTATGTTATAAATTTACAAAAAGTAGGAAAAAGAAGTTAAAGGTTTGAGTCTAAAACTCATGTAACTCACGAGACATTATTGTCTTACGTATTCTATTTTTATGCCATGTATTCCAGGTTAAGATGATATGCTATAATTGGATGAAGTTTAGCTGGAGTGGAGCTCGAATTAGCTCCTACCTTGGACTCAAGGTTTAATCCTTTCTTGCTTACTATGGTTAGTTTTGGTATGGATTTGTAACAACCGAGTGGGCGGATCTGTTCTGTCCCACGAGGGGAGCTAGTTGAATGAATTAAAATAACTAACTCATTAGTTTCAGTTGGTCACAAGAAAAAGAGAAAGAAAGCAGTTTTAAGAAAGAAAGTATTTTTAAAGTTTAAAAGTAAAGATAGTAAGACATTTTGAGATTTATGATATAAATCATTTTTGAGCAGTGTACTTTTAATGTGTTAAGTTTTGAATAGAAAAGTTTTGGGTCTAAACCCATATTACTCACGAGACTTTATGTCTCACGTATACTATGTTTTTGAAATGCTATGTACTTAGGTGAAGGGAGCGAAGGTTGCAATTGGGACCGGTTAATGTACTGTAAGTTTAAATTATGGTTATATGTATTGAGTCTGTAATACCCCTCGAGTTTAAGTTTGTAAAATAAAACAAAAATTTAAGTGGCTATTTTATAGTCACTAGTTGTAAAATATGTTTGAAAACTGTATTTGTATTTTAAATATGGTTTGAGAAAAGGGGTGTTACAGTTTTGGTATCAGAGCCATAGTTTAAGCGAATTAGGTTGGAATACCATCCTAGGCTTAAACTAGCAAGAGTAGTAGTAAAGTGTCTTAGTAATGTAGAGGTACATTTAGACCTCTAGAAGGTATAAAGTGAGTATGATTGCTATTAAAAGTGCAGTCAAGATAAGGAGATAACATGCTACCGCTTACGAAATACTATATAGAATTGCGTATTAAACAGATATTTTGTTCATCTATATAGTAATGGAAGGCGGAAGACAAGCTGACAGGGGTGAGGGCAGTCATACTTCTTCAAGAGGAAGTGAACCACATGTTATTCGAAATGATGAGGCTGAGCCAAACCCACCACCACAACCTGTCACTATAGAGGCAATTCAGTTTCTAATCAATAACTTACGAAATGAGCTGAGACAAGATGTGAACAACATAATCGACAGCAGAATGGGTGAACCTAGTGCCCAATCATCACAAGAAGTCTCCAAGAAGACGACCGAGGAAGCGGTTAGTGAAGGGAACAAGAAGGAAGAAAAGGGCTGCTCTTTTAAGTCCTTTATGGCTTGCAAACCGCCCGAATACCATGGCAGTTTTGAGCCAAAGGTGACAATGCGATGGGTCCGAGAGATCGAACAAGTGATGCAAGCAAGCAAATGTGGAGAAAAAGATTAAGTTAACTACGCCTCCTGGCAGTTGAAGGATGATGCTTTGGTGTGGTGGAACACCAAATACGAAAGTTTGGGAAAAGATGTTGTATACGGTTGGTCATGGGCGGAGTTTTTCTCGTGTCTCAAAGATAAATTCTGTCCCACGCGAGATTTGGAGAAAATGAATGAAGATTTCTTAACGATAAAGAAAGGAGATATGACCGTGGACGAGTATACGAAGAAGTTTTGCGACATGCTGCCTTTTGTGGGGGAATCCTACCCCAGTGAGCGGTCCCGAATTAACCGCTATGTCCGGGGTTTGCCATGGAATTATGAGTTAGAAGTAAAGAGAGCTGAAACATTAGACGGGGCGATCAATGCTGCCCGAAACGTGGAGGATATTGGGAAACGAAGAAAGGAGGAAGGACCTGGTTTTAGTGACAAGAGGAAGACAGTTAGTAGCAGTGGGAACATAAAGAAGAAAGGCAAGATGAGTTCAAGTCAGAGCCGACAGGGAAGTGTAAATAAGTGCGAGAAATGTGGGAAAGAACACAGTGGCGAGTGCCGAGCGGGATCAAACGCCTGCTTTAATTGTGGCGGACTCGGTCACAAAGCGAAAGACTGCAAAGCCAAGAAAGCCAATGAAGTGGAGTGTTTTTCATGCCACCAGAAGGGGCACTATAGTTTCAACTGCCCAAACAAGGGAGGAGAAACTGTGGTGTCAACAGCTCAGAAGAAGACAGAACCCCAGAAGGTGAAGACTAGAGCTTTTCAGATCACCAGGGAAGAAGCGAAGGAGACGCACGATGTGGTCTCAGGTATACTACTGATCAACTCGACACCTGCATATGTGTTGTTTGATTTCGGTTCTACATATTCATTCGTGTCCCATGGGTTTGGAGCCAGATTGAGAGTTCCATTAGAATTGTTAGACATAGTTTTTGAGGTAGAAGTGGCGGACGGGAAATTTGTGGAAGTTCAGCATATGTACAAAGATTGTGAACTCGACATTAACGGCAAGAAGTTCCGACTTAATTTACTTCCCATTGGAATTAAGTCTTTCGATGTAATTGTTGGGATGGATTGGCTCGGTGCAAATGATGCGAAGATAGCTTGTGGACAGAAGAGGGTGTCTGTTAAAACCCTAGGAGCAAAGGTGTACGTATATGGGGAAAGAAGAAAGCACGTGCCAAGTATCATCAGTGTAGCTAAGGCTCGAAAATGTATCAGGAAAAGGTGCGTATCTTTCCTGGCCTATGTGATGACTGAAGACAAAGTAAAACAGACATATAAAGACATAGAAGTAGTAAAAGAATTCCCAGAAGTTTTCCCAGATGAATTACCAGGCTTGCCACCAGAAAGGCAAGTTGAGTTCCGGATAGATCTTGTCCCAGGAGCTTCCCCAATAGCCCGAGCACCGTACCGGTTAGCACCAACAGAGATGCGGGAATTAATGTCCCAGTTGCAGGAGTTACTAGATAAAGGCTTCATCAGGCCTAGTTCTTCTCCGTGGGGTGCTCCAGTTCTGTTTGTAAAGAAGAAAGACGGATCAATGCGGATGTGCATTGATTACAGGGAATTAAATAAGATTACTATCAAGAACCGTTACCCGTTGCCCAGAATAGACGATTTGTTCGACCAGTTGCAAGGAGCAGATTATTTCTCAAAAATTGATCTGAGATCTGGGTATCATCAAGTCAGGGTAAAAGAAAGTGATGTAGAGAAGACAGCGTTCCGTACACGATACGGGCATTACGAGTTCCTAGTAATGTCATTCGGTCTTACGAATGCACCAGCGATCTTTATGGACTTAATGAATCGGGTCTGTAAACCATTTCTAGACCGGTTTGTTATAGTGTTCATAGATGACATCCTGATATACTCAAAGAATAAAGAAGAGCATGCAAGTCATCTGCGATTAGTACTTGAGACTTTGAAGCGAGAACAATTATATGCCAAGTTCTCCAAGTGTGAGTTTTGGATGCGTGAAGTGCAGTTCCTTGGGCATGTAGTTTCTATCCAAGGTATAAAAGTTGATCCAGCAAAAGTTGAAGCGGTGATGAAATGGGAACCACCCAAGACGCCAACAGAAGTTAGAAGTTTTCTCGGTCTTTCCGGGTATTACCGGAGATTCATTCAAGATTTCTCCCGTATAGCAGTGCCACTTACACGACTAACCCGGAAAGAAGAGAAATTCAGATGGCAAGAGGAACAAGAAAGAGCTTTCGCTACCTTAAAAGAGAAACTGTGTAACGCGCCTGTCCTTACGTTACCAGACGGGACAGAAAATTTTGAAGTGTACAGCCATGCCTCGCATCGGGGGCTTGGCTGTGTGTTGATGCAAAGAGGGAAGGTTATAGCATACGCTTCCAGACAGTTGAAAGACCTAGAGAAAAAGTACACAACCCACGATCTAGAACTTGCAGCGATCGTATTTTCCTTGAAGATTTGGAGACATTACTTGTATGGTACAAAGTGCAAGTTATTCACCGATCACAAAAGTTTGCAGTATGTGTTCACTCAAAAAGAGTTGAACATGAGACAGAGCATATGGCTAGAGCTGATCAGTGACTATGACTGCGACATTGTATACCATCTGGGTAAAGCAAACGTTGTAGCAGATGCATTGAGTAGAAAAGCTCCTGAGAAAAGAATCAAGGCTAGATCAATGCACATAGAACTGGTGTCCAGTATCATAGAACAGATTAAAGCAGCTCAGCAAAAAGTTGAAGAAAGTGGAGACTTAAAAGACGAGAAATTAGGAAAAGATGTGCAGTTTGAAACGAATAGTCAGGGATTGAGGACTTTCAGGAACCGCATCTGGGTACCAAAAGTAGGAGGATTGAGAAAGCTAATTCTAGAAGAGTCGCATAAGTCAAAGTATTCAATACATCCAGGGAGTACCAAGACTTACCAAGATCTGAAAAGACAGTATTGGTGGCCTGGAATGAAGCAGAGGATAGCTAAGTACATCTCCAAGTGTGTCATCTGTGCACAAGTTAAGGCAGAACATCAGGTCCCGCATGGAGATGCCCAGTCATTGCACATTCCAGCAGGAAAGTATGAAGATGTACCATGGACTTGATTGTCGGGTTACCGAGAACAAGAAGAGGTCATGATAGTATATGGGTCATAGTGACCGGTTGACCAAGAGTGCACTGTTTCTAGCCATAAAAGAAACTACTCCATTGGAGCAGTTAGCTCAGTTGAATACAGATGAAGTATTTAGAAGATATGGTGCACCGTTGTCTATCGTGTCAGACAGAGACCCTAGATTTACCTCTAACTTCTGGAGAGCCTTAAAAGATAAAATGGGGACAAGAATTCAGTTAAGTACAGCATATCATCCACAAACGGATGGTCAGAGTGAACGAACGATCCAGACATTAGAAGACATGCTACGATCATGCGTGATGGATTTTGGAGGTAGTTGGGATGAACACCTGCCACTAGTGGAGTTTGCATACAATAACAGCTACCATTCTAGCATTAAAATGCCACCTTTTGAGGCATTGTATGGTAGAAAGTGTAGAACTCCTTTATGTTGGTCAGAGGCGGGTGAGACAAAGCTTACAGGGCCAGAGATTGTTAGAGTAACTAATGAGAAGATTGGAGTAATTCAAGCCAACATGAAAGCCGCACAAGATCGACAGAGGAGTTACTCAAATCTGAAGAAGAGGCCGTATGACTTGCAAGAAAGAGATTTGGTGATGATTAAAGTGTCGCCATGGAAAGGAGTGGTTAGATTTGGTAAGAGAGGAAAGCTAAGTCCAAGGTACATTGGACCTTTTAGAATTCTGAAGAGAGTTGGGTTACAGGCATTCAAGCTGGAGCTACCACCCGAACTTAGTGGAATACATGATACCTTTCATGTATGCTACTTGAAGAAGTACTTTGGTAAAGAAGAGTTAGTAATACCGTATACGGATTTGAGAGTGGAGACTCCTAGCAAAATGATTGAAGAACCTGAAGCGATTCTAGAGATGCAGACTAAAAAGCTAAGGAACAAAGAGATTGACCTTGTACTAGTCAAGTGGAAGCATCCCTTAGGGTCAAACTTGACTTGGGAAACGTTAGAAGAAATGAAGAGAAGATATCCGAACTTTATAGATTACGAAAAGATTCCGAGGACGGAATCCGCTTAAGGAAGGGTGACTGTAAGAACCCGCGAAAAAGTGGTAAAAGGGTAAAACCGTCTTTTGACATGTTATATGATTATTATGTAAAATAATATGTATTTGTAAAATAATATTATAAGAAATAAAAGTTTATATGAAATTTGAAGTTTTACCGCGTGAATAGTGAAACTTGGCCAAAAAGGGCAAATTGGTCATTTGACATGAAAATGACCAAAAATGTTAAGAAAATGTCAAGTTGGAAGTTAATGGAATATTGTTGCAAGACTTTGGATCTTAGGACCATTTTTGAAGAAAAGTATGAAAGCTAGGGACCTAAATGTAAAATTTCTATAAACATTAAATATATATAATATATGATAACTATCTCCATTATTTCAAGAAGCCAGTAGAAGTTTTCAGAAGGCACGAGAGAGAGCTAGAGAGACGAGAGGAAGAACACGGGAGATCAAGGAATTTGCCAAGGAATCAAGAACTAACTTTGGAATTAGTGATTCCAAGGTTAAACAAGGTTAGTAAACCTAAGCTTTTGTGTGTTCTTGATGAATTTTCATGGAGAGGATTGAAATCAGTAAATCCAGTCATAATCCATGAAGTGTATATGATTTCTGGGCTTAAACATGTTCATGTAGTAAGAACCAATGTTAAAAATAGCAAAGTATGTTGCTATTGTTGAGAAATTTAAATGTTGCTCAAGAACCCTAAATCATGAATTGGTGTGATTAAGGTGTTTTTAATAGCTTAAAACTTGTTATTAGTCAAGGGTTTTAGTCAAGGAACAAACCCCATATGATTAAGAACAGAAATAAGTGTTTAATGGGTGAAAACTGCGTGCTACAGTGCACAAATCACGACTGATCAGGAGCCTGCCCAGGCGCCAGGCGCAGTGCGCCCAGGACCAGGGCGGGGTGCGCCCAAGCGCAGTGCGCCCAGCCCTGGCGCAGTGCGCCTCCAGACAGGGACAAAAAATGTTAGAAATTTCAAATGCTAGAAACCATAGCTAGACATGTCCGATTGACCTGAAATTTTAGCCATAACCCTAAAATGGTATAAGAACATGTCGGGAATGGTCAAATCCGTAATCCGACCTTGCGGAAAAGTCACTGTAGCGGCAGTGGCTAAAATTACTATTTATGCCAAAACTTGATTTTTAGAATTTGAGCTAGACTTGTCCAATGAACTCCAAATTTGAAACACATGTCTAATATGGTCTAAGATTTCATGGAAAAGAGTCGGAACTGAAATACGACCCCTCGGGGGTACTGTAGCAATATACGCGTATTTCGGAGAAAACCGTAAAACGAGTTTATTAATGGTTATACATTTATTATAACCTGGAGTTATGTCATATGAGACTTTAGCATTACAAAGTTAATTATATTGAGTATTTATATATACTACTTGTATAGGTGGTGCTTCAAACATTGTTGAGCACGGGAAGGGAAAAGGCGTACGTGAAGCTTAGTAAACCGTAGTAGAACCAAGGTGAGTTTTATGAGGATTTCTATAGTACATAGCAAAATGTTATTTTCAGAAAAGTAAGATTTCCAAATGTTTATAAATACTAAAGTTTGGAAAATAGTTTTGAAATAAGCTCTATACAAGGGCTTAGTATTTTAAACAAATTTTAAAGTATGGTTTGCAAAGTATTTTGAAAGAAGTTCCTTATGTGAACTAAGATGTAAAAATCAGTTTTTGGAAAGTATTTTCAGTAAAGAGTTATAAAATGTTTGAGTAAGAGTTGTTTACAAATTGTGTCCCATTTTGACCAATTTGAGATGAAATGGAGTAAGAATTAAAGAAAGAAAGAAGTATGAGCCAGTTGTCCGGACTAGGATCACCCACATAATCGGGGGATCAGAAGACACTACTGGGATGGTACCTCCCGTCGCGAAGTAGTTGTCTAGCTTAGTATACCCTTGTGCTTGAATTCGTTCCAAGTCACAAAGGGGAGACAGAATGAGCATAACCGAGTGGGCGGATCTGTTCTGTCCCACGAGGGGAGCTAGTTGAATGAATTAAAATAACTAACTCATTAGTTTCAGTTGGTCACAAGAAAAAGAGAAAGAAAGCAGTTTTAAGAAAGAAAGTATTTTTAAAGTTTAAAAGTAAAGATAGTAAGACATTTTGAGATTTATGATATAAATCATTTTTGAGCAGTGTACTTTTAATGTGTTAAGTTTTGAATAGAAAAGTTTTGGGTCTAAACCCATATTACTCACGAGACTTTATGTCTCACGTATACTATGTTTTTGAAATGCTATGTACTTAGGTGAAGGGAGCGAAGGTTGCAATTGGGACCGGTTAATGTACTATAAGTTTAAATTATGGTTATCTGTATTGAGTCTGTAATACCCCTCGAGTTTAAGTTTGTAAAATAAAACAAAAATTTAAGTGGCTATTTTATAGTCACTAGTTGTAAAATATGTTTGAAAACTGTATTTATATTTTAAATATGGTTTGAGAAAAGGGGTGTTACACACAAATTCACATATATGCATATATGCATTTATGCATATGTGCACATACATTTATGTGACCTTAACAACTTGCAGTAGCAAATGAGTTCTAGAATTCATCCAAATAGTTGATCTTTGAAACTATAATTCTCGTCCCAAAAGAATGAATAATTTCAATCAAATATCTTTAGCTTCCTGTTAACGATAGTTTGTTGAAACAATTCAAAACAGAGAATTGAAATCGAATCGGAGATGGTATACAGAAACAAGACGATAACAACAATTAGAGAACTGAAATCTATTTGGAGATATTATATATAAAAACAAGTAGAATACCATGACCAAGTCGATAAAAACAATTGGAGAACGGAAATCGAATTGTATATAATAACAATTAGAGAACTAAAATTGAATCCCACGGTACCTGCAATCATAAGAAGCTATCGGAAGTTCCAAATATAATAAGCTACCTGGATAGAGCCGATAACAAGTAAAATCGATACGAAAGATTCTGAATTTGAACCACCAAACAAACCCGAAAATGAAGATCGAGAGCTACGGCTCCAATCTCCGATTATCCCACCATGCTCATCGTTTATCCCACCATCGATACGACGACATAGTGAAAATCAAAGAGGACGATAGATGGATACGAGGAGCCGTATCGATTGAAATGTGGTATCATAACTCCCATCAAGCAGAGAATGGCAAAGATATGTTATTTTAGGGCGTTGGTTCAATTTCTCCAGCAATCTCCGACATTAGAGATCGGAATGAGGCGAAGGTTGGTTAACGGATCGTAGTCGGCCGGAATTGATGGTGGTGGCGCCGGTACTGGTGAGAGATGAGGTTAGAGTTTTCTAGACGAAGAGATGCGTCGGGGTGGACGGCGCCGGTGATGACGTATGCCTCAGTCGAGGGCAACGACGACGAGAGGCTGGAGAAGGGAATCGGGTGAAGGAGAGAAAGGGATGAAGGAGAACTGCGGGATTTGAGGATACGCAAAGAAAGAGAGTTGGAGAGAGAGACCGATCAATAGGGAGAAAGAAACGGGTTGTGATTTGTTTCCTATTTCATTCGTATTTTAGTTCCTATATTACCCCTAATTTTGAGGTTTAAAAGTCAAATATACCATTAAAACTATCAGAAATTACAAAAACTGCCACCTTGCATCTTATTCCTTGATTTTTCTAATCTAATGGTTTACAGAGAGTTCTCAAGATCTCAGGGTTTTTTGAGTTCTCAAAAGAACCTTACTATATATATATATATATATATATATATATATATATATATATATATATATATATATATATATATATATATATATATATATATATATATTCGGGTTGAAGCATCATCACGAACCCGAGCAACATGGTGCAAGGATCATTGTGTTACCACGGTGGTACCGTCGGTACCGAGCCTCAAATTGCTTGAACCCGCTCGAGCCCGAACACTATTCCGTGCACCTTTATAGGCAAATAAACAGAAAAACTTATGTTTTAAGTCTATTAAAATTCTCTCATAATTTCAGCTAATACGGAAAAATTAACTAATATATTTAATGTTTTGAAGACTAGAAACATACAAATTATAACAACATTTTATGGAAAATGAAAAAGATATATCTTGTATGCATAAAACTAATATAGAGTTTTTTTCCCCAATTGTTCACCTGTAATAAATTTTTTTTTTCTAAATTTTACCTTCAAAAACTTCAAAAAATAAAAATAAAAATTGCCCTATATCCCCTTATTCTGAAACACCCCCAACCCAACCTAGAGCACTGTCTATATTATGTTTCAGGTTATAGGGCATGGAGGGACAAAAGAGTCTTTTCTTAATAATATGATATGCAAACAGTGCATGATGATCAACTTACAAAATTTCATAGAAGCATATGGACAAATTAGAGTGTGCTTTATTTATCATTTGTTTAACGTTAAGTGAGTTTTTACATGCTACAGATGACCGATAATGATTTGGTAGTTTATACACCATGAATTATTGAAAACATTTAGTTTAACATATTTTTTTTGAATTGGATTGTTTCCGGTTTAAGAAAAACAGCTTTCTTAACATTTATGAATTAAAATTGTTGGACGAACTTAGTTGAATCACAAAAATAGCAGTAACATTAACAATAGATGTTTGTCTTATATGCATGTGGTCGATAATTTAACCTGTGGTCGATATGGAATGTGATGCACAATTAAAGCTACTTTAAATAATACATAAATATTAATAATATATGTGATATGTTTTGTTTGTTTTCTTTCTTTCTTTCTTTTTTGTTTTATTTTTCTTTTGCTAAAACATATGTTACATATCTCACATTGGAGTAACATCACCTTAATCCGATGGTCCTTTCTATCAGTCGCTAATCATGAATAAATAATTGCTTACAATGATTTTGCTACACAATTTATTCATGTGAAAACATTTTAATTGTGTAATTTCCCAGATGTTTTATAACATTATATCTTCACCTAAATTCTCAATCTATTATAAAGTAAAAGTAAAAATCACGTAAATACATATCAAGTTATATTAATCATCGAAAACCAAACAATTAAAACGAACAAATTTACATAAAAAATAAAATAGGTAAAACCCTTTAAATTTTAAAAACATTGATATGTATTTACACTCTTTTAAACTGATATTGTTTAAAAATAACAGATAATCATAAAAAATTTGCAACTAATTAAATAAAGTTGCGAATCCTGAAGTTACTCCCTATCACCAAAAAGAAAAAAAAAAACTAAACAATTCTTATTACGAAATTCATAAGAACAACTTTGTAATTTAACAACAAATTTCAAATTTTACAGAATACTTAGTATATTGAACTTTCTTTCATTAATTTTTTTAAGGTTTTTATGTGTTGTGATGCATTTTTCTTTTGTAGTTTTGTAATTTTATATCTGAACTATTGAAAAAGTGACAATTTGTTATAAAATGATATTTGCATGCTATCATTCTAAAACTATGTATATACTTATATCGACAAGATTTTCTTAATAATCACATTTACTTCACCATAGAATTTACAAAAAGAAGCAAAAGTTAACTAGCTTCAAACACAATCCAATACAATCGAAGTATAAAAAACACAAGGGAACAAAAAGCAAATCAGTGACAATAAAGAAGCAAAGCGTACGTACTTGATCTGACCTGACCGCGCGTGCCGTCCGGAACGTATTTTTAGAGATTCATCTGCGATTCCTGTGCGTCGATGGGACACAGCTTTGACTCGGTGGTCATGGCCGCAGACAACGACGTGAGATTGATGCTGCTGGTGTTGTGGCGGTTGCTGACGGTGTGGCCAGCTGATGTATTCTCGCCGTCTCCTCGAACCACGAGCGGAGCAACTCATCTCCGACCTGCCGTCCGGCCGTCGTCCCACCACATGGCGCGTTTCTGTCGCTGTCAGGTTCATCTTCCCCGTAAGATTCCTTGCCTTGAATAAACCAACAGCAAGGATTTCTGTACACACCACAAATACAGTAAGCATTCCGTATCTACTCGAAAACCAATTCCTATCATTCATTTCCATCAACTTTTTTTTTTTTTTTTTTTTTTTTCTGTTTTCTGTTTGCTATAATTAGTACTATTTGTTATTAAAAGCTGAAGGAGTTTTTGAAGTCTTATACAGTTTTAATTAATATCAGATATTTCATTACCATAAATAAACATAGTGCTTGGATAAATGGATGTGGTTCGGGTTTTTGAAGTCTTATTAGTAAGATGATTAGTTATTTATTGTTTAGTTTGATTCTGAATTGTGTTTGAGTAAAAAAAAAACACGATTAATCCTATAATAAAAAAAAGAAACGTTTTGTGAAACGAAGGTGAAATTACCGTAAATTAGGTTAAAAGAACGAGTTATGTTCGATTGAATATCCAAAAGCAATTATTTTGTATGTAAATAAATGATCATTTAATCAAAGTGGAACATGTTCTTTCAATCAATAAATAATAAATTATTGCAAGATCAGATTATAATAACAGATAATTAGGTATCATGCATATTCCGGCATTGGTAATAATTAAAATTTAAAAGAGAAATCTTGATTAACTATTTTATAGGTTGAAAAATTGGTGAGTAAAAGTGGTTGGATAGATAATGTTTTGATCCATCAAAACATGTTACATCAAATTTGGTTAAACCCTGACCGTTATTTTTAATTTTGAAACAATTGATATGATAGATATAAAAATAAAAATTATTATAAAAATAATAATAAGTATTTAAATAAGATAATTAGCATCATATAACGTAGACTACATGTTCGGTCCTTCAGGTTTTCTAAAAGTATCACATTTAACTACGAGAATATATCTTGCACTTTTGGTCTCTAATTTAAACCTTTGCAACGCTAATTGTCCCCCAACCAAACATATGTCTCCCCATAATCAATTTCATATAACTTATACTTAGGCTAAAGGGAGTGGTGGCCAATGGCCAACGGATGGCCAAGGGGTTTTTGTGGGCCAGAGTATGGTTGGCAGGCGTTGGCCATTTTGTAGGCAGTGGTGGCCAATGGCCAAGAAGATTCTTTTTTAATTAAAAAAAAAAAGGGGGGGGGGAAAGGCTGTTTTTGGCCGTTGGCATCTCGCCAACCCGTCGGCGAGTGTAGATGGCGAGGAACATGGCGAGGAGGGAGGGAGTGGCGATGGCGAGGAGAGTTGGCTCGCCAAAGGGCTTGGCGACCCCTTTGGCGTCCTCTACTCCCTGCAGCCTTAAGAGTATATCAGTCATTTCACCTAAATTGCAAATTTGACTCGCCCTTCCTGACCTCTCTTCTTTGAGCAGATATAAAAGCTCCTCTTGTTCCTAAATACATTACTCCCCCCCCCCCCCCCCTTATTTTACATCAACATGTTCACACATCACACATAATCACGCAACACCGTAGACATTCACACACATATGTGTCAAAGAAACAAATTTTCTCTCATGTGAAACTACATACGTTGTACAACATGGTCAACCCTTCACTCAAACTCACATATAGATGGATGTTAAGAATAAAAATAAAAAGAGTTGTAAAACATTATTCAGTTATTAGATTAACTTAATGGTAAAAAGTATAACGAAAACCGAACTATGTTATGTTCGATTATCGGTTAAACTGAAAACAAAAATACCTAAACTTTATTTTGTTCGGTCGGTTTATTTAGTTGTTATTTTTAACACCCCTAGATATGGCGAGTGATAGTATAAAGAAGCTACTGCACATCAATATAATTCTTATACATGCAACATGATTCTCCTAAAAGTGAAGAATGAGATGTTGTTGGTGAAATTAAGATAGTTAAGGAAAATGGGTTTAATACTATGGAAAAATTATCTCTTACTGTGTAAAAATTGGATATTAATTTAGGATTAAAATTTGATAATTTAGAGCAAAAGAAAAGTGTATCTCCTAAAAAGGTTTGACAATCAAAATCTGATGGTAAATGAAGGTTGTATACATTGATGCGTGAAGGGGTTGGTGTTGATGTGAAGTGACCCTTGTAGCTCAGCAACCTGGCTACTGAAGACCATCAATGCTCGAGTACCAAAGAAGATAGAGGTGTACCGAAGTATGAGCTTGTGTGGAATATCGAAGTCAGAGAGAAAGTGCTTGTGTACTGAAGAAAGGATGATACTGAAGCTCAAGATATGTGTCTGACTTTGTGCATTATATGCTAAGATATTTGTAATCATGTGTGAGTCTACTATTGTGTTATTATATAATTATTTTCTAAGTATAGAGGTCTAGCGTCATACTTTGTATTGTTCATGCTAGTACCTTTTGTAGCTATAAAGGGATACTTAGCTTTAATTGTAACATGTGCCTTCGCTTGATCTTATCATCTATACAACAAGATTTTCTCTTATATTACTCTCTTTACATTAACTTTTATTGTCATATTCAACTTATTATTATTCTGTATTTTACTTGTTTTTAATGTTTGAGCTAAATGATTCACTCAGTATTTGGTATCAAAGTCAAAGTGTTGTTCATTCAAACACTCAAATTATCATTGTGACAATACTGTCTTCTTGCATTTTTGGGTTGTCTAGAATTCAAATCTTCTTTGCCACCTTGCTCAATTTTCTTTTACACTAATTTTTTTAATATGTAACAATACTCGCTTAACATTGCCAAAAGTGTCGGCGTCTCCATAAGAGCTTATATTCTTCTTGTTGAAGATATTATCATTAGACAATCCGCTTGAGTAACTATCTGAAATGTCAAGGACAAGATATCTAGAGATTAGTTGAACAAGGACCCCATGTACCTATCATTGCTCCTAGAGTCGATGATATTGAAGGTACACTTGGTCGTGCTCCTATTATGGGATGACCAACTGCTTTGCATGTTGAGAAAATAGAAAATGACAAAATCAAATTTACTAAACTCTCTTGTGGAATTATACTAGATATTTTCGATCTAATTCAAAATTGCACAATGACTCAATAGATTTGGATAAAATATGTTTGAGGGTATAATGATTATGGGATGTAAAATACTATCGTGAATTGCAATTTTTACAAGAGTACATTAGTTGAGGGAAGATATAAAATGAAATGGTTAATTAAGGAGGGAATCATATATTTTAAACAATAAGATACCTAGGTAGAAAGAACTTGAATTATGTCAAGCATTACATATGGAGAAATTAACATTATATGTAGTAAACATTTAAGTAGAAAAGTAAAAACGATTGAGGCTTGAAATAGTATCAGAAAGATTTATTATGTGACTAGAATGAATATTTATGACTAAGACATTGTATTGATACAACTTAATAGGATTGAAGGGAAGGGTTGATCAAGATCAAACTCAAAGAAATGGCAAGCTTTGTAGTGAGTTAAACTAACTACCGATGTGAGTACATTTGGAATTTTAATATGGGATACATGGCAAAAAGATGTATATTTATAAGATAAAAGTTTTACCATTGTTAATGAATTTAAATATTTTTATTTTTTGGGTCATTTTTGAATCTTGATTTATGATCATTCATAAAGTTGAGATATATCTTTGTGTTGAAAATTTAATAAATAGTTAAAACCAAATAAATGTAGTTATTTTTATTCTCCAGCTGCACATTCAAAAATACCAAACTTCATACAAAGAAAAATACCAGCTGGAGACTTAATAAGTTTGGTATTTTTGAATCTTATTAATAACTAATGCATTTATTTGGTTTTAATTTCTGAAAGGCTGCTTGTTGTCTTTCCGCCCATTCAAACTTTTTACCCTTTTTGGTCAACTTAGTCAACGGAGCAGCAATTGAAGAGAAATTCTCTACAAATCTTCTATAGTAACCCGCCAGTCCAAGAAAACTACGTATTTCCGTTGGACTCCGAGGCGGTTCCCATTTCATCACAGACTCAATCTTCGTTGGATCAACTTTGACACCTTCGTTATTAATAACATGCCCAAGAAACTGTACTTCTCTTAGCCAGAATTCACACTTGGAAAACTTCGCATATAACTTTTCTTGGCGAAGTAATTCCAATATTTGGCGTAAATGAACACCGTGTTCAGACTGGCTTCGAGAATACACCAAAATGTCGTCAATAAATACAATAACGAAAGTATCAAGGAATGGACGACATACTCTGTTCATAAGGTCCATGAATGCTGCCGGAGCGTTGGTTAACCCAAAAGGCATAACCAAAAAATCATAATGACCATAACGAGTACGGAAAGCGGTTTTTGGAATATCTAATTCTCGAATCTTCAACTGATGATACCCCGACCTCAGATCAATTTTCGAAAAATACGTCGCCCCCTGAAGTTGATCGAACAAATCATCAATTCTCGGTAATGGGTATTTATTTTTCACCGTGATTTTATTCAATTCTCGATAGTCGATACACATACGCATCGACCCATCTTTCTTCTTTACAAACAGGATAGGCGCTCCCCACGGTGAAGAACTCGGTCTAATCAAACCTAGATCTAGAAGTTCTTCTAGCTGTTTCCTCAATTCCTCCATTTCTGAAGGTGCCAATCGGTATGGAGCCCGAGCAACAGGTGCAGCTCCTGGAACTAATTCAATTGCAAACTCAACTTGTCGGTCTGGCGGTAACCCAGGGAGTTCTTCCGGAAAAACGTCTGGAAATTCGTTTACAATTTTTACACTTTCTTTTTCCATTTGTTCTGATTTAGCAACAGACACATATGCTAAATAAGACGTCCCTCCTTTACTGACAGTGTCTTGTTATCTCTAAAACTCATGTTACTCACGATACAAATTGTCTTACGCATTATAGTATGAATTATCATGTATTTCAGGTTCATGAGCCAATGATTAAAATTGAAGGACTTAGATTGAAGTTATGGAAGAGTTATAACAAACTTAACTTTTGTATGGTTGCATGCTTAACTATGGTTGTGATGTAAGTTGTAAGCTCAAAGTTTATGTTTTGCTTTTAAACTTTCCTGGTTTTTGTTAAACCTTATTTTGATATTGACAGTATGTCATGCAACTTATTCCAACCATAGATTATAAATGTTTATAAAAGAATGGAGTGTTACAAGGTGTTAGCACATGTATTTTATCAAATGCCTCTAGAAAGTTGCACACAGACTTTTTTTTTTTGGAAAAATTATACATAGAACTATACAATTGACATTTTAAACAAACTAATATAATATAATTTAGTTCTTTTCTTAGTTGTTCTAATTAATTTCATATAAACATCTACCTATTTTAAAAATATTTACACCATTTATCATAAATAAACAAGCTTTTACACCATTTTAAGTAAAAAAAGTGAACTAGAAGTTTTTTCAATTGCAGAAATTAGATCTTACTAGCCAAAACTTTGTATTACATGATTCCAATAAATTACAACAAATTTCTGTAGATTCCATGAAATGTAATATTTAAAAAAGTATATATAAAGTATAGAATGATTCAAGAAAATTTTACAAATATAAAGTCAAAACAAGGTGCCACTACCAAACTAGAATTCGTCAATACATAACTTTATAGCATCCAAAACTTATTTCTCGGTGGATCCTACTACATTCAAGCCGAAGTTAACAAAGAAAATATATTGTATAAACATAAGATGTATTTACTCGAAATTGTAATAAGACTTATTTGATTAAGCCAATCTTCCTTTTTAGGAATTCAAATGAGTTTTGCAATGTGAAAATAGGGATGAGAGGTTTGGAAGCGATGACACAACGACCTACATCCATAAGCAAGGGAGGGAGTACTCTTATTCAAAGCTTGGGGAACAAGATACAGTATGTCGCTCAGCTCTATTTAAGGCACTCACATTCTATGATACCATGATCTCTTATTTTATAGGCATTGCTCAAAGTAAACCCTAGAAATATGTAGGCCAGACTCATGATACAAGACTGTCATAAAATTAGGGTTTCTGGAAATATCGATTCAGAGACAACTATCATGCAACTAAAGACAACATCAACCGAGACTCTGAAATCTTCTTTGTTTGAGGACGACTAGTCAATTAAACCGAGGTAACACCAAATGATTGAATCGAGGACTATGTCTGGCGAACCGAGGAACAAGCCCCTAGACACCAACATGCTTCGTTTGTCATCTAGACTCTATGGTCAATCTTCATATCCTGACGATATTAGAACTCTTGATGTTACACCATCCTCTGATGACTTGACTCTTATTGATACCAGATTCAACCATCCTCTTAATCCTCACACAAACCTGTTTCGTATCTAATGAACTGCTTCGCCTCGCACGCACGTTTGCGTTCTTCGCTTTGCATCATCATCAGGCTTCGACTTATACTCTCGACTGAGGACTTGAATCTCAATCTACATCCAATAATCTCCACCTTAACTTAAGCATTACTCCATCACTTAATGAAACCAAGAACTTCCTCTCCTGCCTGCCTATTTGCCCTTAAAGGAACGTATCCTCTACGAACATTCACCAAGTCCAAGCAATGACTGAACTTGTCCACGGGCGACGACTTTGTCAACATATCCATTGGATTCTCTTTGCTACCGATATTCTCAATGATGAACCTCTTTTCCTCCAAAACATCCCTAATGAAGTTTAGTCAAACATCAATATGTTTTGTATTCTTATGATACACCGAATTCTTTGCAAGATGCAAAGTACTTTGGAAATCACAAAAAAAGATAGGCTTCTCCACCATCAGACCAAGACTTTACACCAGACCATATAACCATCTACATTCCTTAACCCCTTTAGTCATAGACATTTACTCCACTTCGGTTGTAGACAAGGAAACAATAGCTTGTATTGTTGACCTCCAACTCATAGCACATCCAAACAAGGAAAATATATAACACATAAGTGATATTTTTTCATCAAATCACCCCATGGTCTGAGTCAACATACCCAATAAAGCTATGGTTGTTTGCCTTTGTACCGTACATCAAATATACGTCAGTCATTCCCTTTGAGTACCACAATATCCACTTGACTAACTCCTAATGACCTTTCCTTGGATTACCCATGAACCTACTAACCACATTCACTGCTTAAGCCAAATTCGACCTTGTACAGACCACTGAATACATGAGACTTCCTGTTATGCTAGCATAAGGAACCATCCTCATGTGAGCTTTCTCGTCGGTCGTATTTGGAATAGCACTTTGGTCTAATTTGAAGTACGCTATCAAAGGAGTTCCAACTGGTTTGGACTGATCACAACAGAATTATAGAAATACATTCTCAAGGAGTTCCAATCTCTCATGATCTCCATTCTGAGTATCTTCTTTGTTGCATCCAAATCCTTCATCCCAAACTCACTTTCCAGGAGCATCTACAAGTTCTTTACTTTGGCCGCAATGAGCATGTCATCAACATACATCAAAAGGTTTATAAAGGACCTTTTAGATAACTTCTTTGAGTAAATGCAACTGTCATACATGGTTCAGTCAAATCCATGTGACGTTATAAAAGAATCGGGTCCCTTGCACCATTGCCTTGGGGACTGCTTCAAACCATACTATGATTTCTTCAACAAACACACATGATATTTCTTCAGACTATTATTGGAATAGTGTCTAAGGTCATCAACTAGTGGTAATATTTCTAATAATAGCAGGGTCCGTTTGGGTTGCCCTCTTGACCTAGAAAAATAAACAAAGTTAAAAGGAATAAAAAGAAAGAATGATTAGTTTATTAATTTATTGAGAAATAAATTAATTAGAAACTAGATCAATAAATTAATTAATAAAATTAATTTGAATTAATTTATAATCAATTAAAGGGACTGCATTGTAATTGGTTAAATGTTTAATCAAAGAAAAAAAGTCCAGGGGGTGCAGTCGCCAAAAGGCTCCTAAGATTGAAACCCTAGGAGCCTTGCAGTATAAATAGATGCCTTGGTGTTTCAACCCTAAGGCATCCCAAGCAGCTATCTACGCCGCCTCCTCCCCTCACTCTCTCTTTTCTGCAATTTCTCATCCCTCTCTAGGGTTTGAGTTGTCTGCATCCCTTCCCAAGTGGAATTATGATATGCCCGGGTTTCTTGACTTCCTCAGTGTGAATCATCAAAGGGATTCTACTATGGATCATGTTCATCCAATGCAAGGTGTTGTCAACTAGAAATCAAAAAGAGGAGATCCATTGAGGTACACTCTGTTTAAGTTTTGAAGTAGCTATAACTGATATGAACTGCATGATCTTGAACTCTGGTCATGGATATTTATTTGATTTGATCTTTGTTACGTCTTCCGCTGCATATGTTTATGTGTATATGATCAAATCCCAACATGTGTGTGTATATATATATATATATATATATATATATATATATATATATATATATATATATATATATATATATATATATATATATATATATATATTCTAATCGAGCCTTCCATGTAGAAAAATCGTCTTCACTTCTAGTTGTTTAAGCTCCAGACAAAAAAACACTCACCATTGCCAAAAGAACCTGAATAGTCTTATGCTTCATGACCGGTGAGAACACTTCGTGATTGTTAATTCCTTATTTGTGAGATTGTATATATTCAATCAACCCAATCAACCACCTAGTTGCTTCCTTACTCTCCGCAACCTCCTTGTAAGATCGAGGCTCATCAAAATCAATATCTTCTCCAACAGCGAAGGCATATGCTATAGAACCGATGGCACCACTTTGGACACAGCCAACATATCTATCTGTATGTTTGATATTGCTCTTTACCCTCGTTCTTTCTATAAATTCATCCTCATTAGCCCTAGTATCAGTCTCTTTCGAAGTAGGTTGTTCTTCGGTTCTAGTGAGACTGTTCCATAATACGCTACTAATCATCATTGAACATCACTCTATCTGTGGCAACGAACTCCACCTTCTGGTAAGCACCCTGGTCTTTCCCTGAACTTTCTCCACCTCCTCTCTGGTTGCACATGACAGAATCATCAAATGTTACATCTATTTCCATGATAAATTTTGGAGTTTGACCTACTTCGGTACACATCTTTTTCCATGATAAATTTTGGAGTTTGACCTTCTTCGGTACATCAAATTCAATAACCTTTCACTCAATGCCACATCCTATAAATATGCATTTTATTGCCCTTGACTCAGGTTTTCTATCAGTAACACGAGCATAAGCATGACAACAAATATCAGTAACCCAGAATAATCAGATGTCTTCCCGTACCAGACCTCTTAAGGAGACTTAAACTCGATAGCAGTCAATGGAGACCTATTCACCAGATAGCAAGTTGTATTCACAACATCAACCCAAAATTACATCGATGGGTCGGTAAAGATCTTCATACACTAAGCACGATGCATGAGTATTTGGTTCATCCGTTCCACCACTCCATTCTGTTGTAGTGTATGTTATATAGAGTGGTGCCTTACTATACATTTTGTCTTATAGAAGTTATCAAATGGAGCATTACACAACTCTAACATGTTGTCTATTTTGAGTGTCTTGATTTTTTTTGTTATGATTTTAAACCATAGCCTTCCACTCCTTGAACTTACCAAACACTCTGTCCTTTATCTTCACGAAATACAACCACACTTTCACGAAATACAACCATACTTCCTTGCTGGTATGCTGAGCAGAGCTAAACTAAACCTTGCGTTGCTTTCCATTCACACCAGCTTCACAAAACTTCAAATTTCCAGTCACCTCGCCTCCAAACAGCTTTTGTTTACTCAAGATTTCCATTCCCTTCTTGCTCATGTGACCCACCTAATTATACCAAAACTTAGTCTTATCATCATTCTCTTATAAGGATTGTGATACAACAATCATTCTCCCTAATGAATAACCATCCAGGAAATAGATCTACTGGTTCAACTTTTCCTTCATAACCACTAGAGCACCCTTTGTGCCTTTTAACCAGTCGTTACCACCGGAATACCTCAACCTGTGCTTCGCTAAAGTGCCAAGAGAAATTAAATTCTTTCGGAGATCTGGAACAAACAAGCAATCGAGTCTTCTGACAAAACCATCATGCATCTTGATCTGCACCGTGCCACTACCTTTGATACTCCACACCCTATCATCCCCTAACTTCACCATGCATTCCCACTCATTGATAGATTCAAAGAGTTCATGATCCAAGCATCAACAGAGCTCGTTGTACATACCATCAAGACTTCGCCTTTGTCCTCTCCATCCGAATTCTCATAAACGATCGCAACATTAGCAGTACTAATTGCTTTATCATTACCTTTCATTAGCTACCTGGGCAGTTAATCGCGCCGGTATAGCGCCGGTATCGCGGTTCTCGTTGATTTTTATAATAGCGGTTTATTTTAGCGGTTAGTTATCGCGGTTCCGCTATTTGCGCCACTATTTAGCGCGAGAACCGCAATACCACCGATATACCACCGTGAGAACCGCAATACCACAGCGAGAACCGCAATACCACCGATATACCACCGCGATTACATATTAATTCTACTACTAATAGTATAATATATAAATTCTACATAATTTATACATATTACTAAAAGCCGCTATATCACCGCTATACCACCGCGAGAACCTCAAAATTAAATATCGGTCGGTTACCGCGATTATAGTTTTCACCGCGATAACTGCACAGTTAGCTACAGATAATCCTGTTTATAGTTCCCCTTCTGTTTGTAGTTATAGCACTTAGCTTTGCCCGAAGCTTTTGATTTGGAACGTTCTTTTCCTCGATTTCCACCATCTCTGTATGTTGTTCTTCTATTGCCCACAAACAACCTTGAACTGGAGCCCTCTTCTCCAACCGAAACTCTCCTATTGAGTTCCTTGAATAATGAATGCTTCACGTCATTCACCGTAATAGTCATCCTAACATAGAGCATGGTGTCAACAAAATTCCCATATGAGTTTGGCAGTGAACATACCAAAAAAAATGTTTGATCCTCATTGTCAATTTCACTACAACGCCTTGTTGATCAAGAATAATCTGATTGAAGACATCAAGATGCTCTATAACTAGAGTGCTTTCAAACATTCTAAGAGTATACATATGTTGTTCTTTATACAGCCTATGTGTGAGAGAGTTATTTTGGTACTTGCTACATAACATCTCCCATAGAATTGAAGCAGACGTCTGATCGACAACCTCCCACAAAACTTCATCACCAAGGCTCAGCAAAATAACACTATCTGTATAGTGCATTTGCAATAATATCTTTCTTCTTCGTTTCAGCCATGTATTCAAGAGAGATTGCTTCTCCTTCTAGTCCCGATACACAACCCTGTTGAACCAAAAGAGCTTTTATCGTCACTTTCAACAGGATAAAGTCATTCGAGCCATTGAACTTCTTCCAATTCAAACTTTGGAGTCAACATCTTCAATCAAAAGAACAAACCGTTTGGCTCTGATATCAATTGTTAGGTAGTAATAAGAAACACAAGCAAATCACTATCAAGAAGAAAAACAACAATATAACGTGGTTCAGTACAAAGACCTACGTCTATAAGCAGGGGGGTGTATTCTTATTCAAAACTTAGAGAACATGTTATAGTAATACATGATGTTGCTCAACTCTTTTTAAAGCACTCACATACTATGATACCACGATGTATCTATTTATAGGCATTGCTCAAAGTCAACCCTAGAAATATATGGGCCAAACCCGTGACACAACTCCGCCATAGAATTAGGGATTCTGAAAATATCGGATTCTGAGACAACTGTCATGCAACCGAATACAACATCAGCCGAAGCTTTCAAATCTTTTTCGTCCGAGGATGGCTACATTACTGAACCGAGATAACACCACATGACCAAAATAGAGGACAAGCCCTTTGACACCATCATGTTTTGCTTCTCATCTAAACTCTATGGTCAATCTTCATCTCCTGACAAGAATAGACCCTTGATGTTAAACCATCCTCTAATGACTTGACTCAACTTGATACCATATTCAACCATCCTCTTCGCCTCACACAAACCCGACTTCACATCTAATGAACTGCTTCTCCTCTTATACACGTTTGCGTTCTACGCTTTGCATCATCATCAGGGTTCAACTCATACTCTCTGCCCGACAAAATGAATTTTAAGTTACATCCAACATGGTAGAGGCATACAAACATGCCCACAAATAAATGAGTTTGTGTATGAGTATTAACCAGTTAGAGTAAATAGGTTTATATGACATGCCATGAAAATTAAACGGTAAGGTTAAAGTATAGCTTTTACATCCTAGTATGACACAACATGTTTACAAGGTCTAAACTTTCAACTTGCTAACCTAATACAAACTTGAGACGAAACAAATGGGCATGAGTATGCAATTCCTAATCGTTTAAGTATACATTTTGACATGACTCGACATAAAAATTAAACAAATAATGTTGAATTCAAGAAAACTTGTTTATGTTTCAATTCAACACAAGACAACACATTTACCATATTTAAAATATGGAAAAGGAAAATGATGAAATTTTGACAAAATTTAGGCTTAAATACGAAGGATCATTTTTTTCACGGTTTGACATGCTGCTAAATTCGTGATTACATCATGGATATGTTCTGCAAAGAGTTTTTTAGAGCTTTTAGGATATTATAGAAAAAATCTCCAATAAAATAAAAAGTTTTATTCATCTGTACGAGCTGTGAACTTTTATTTTAAATAACTTTTTTAATCACTAGGTATTTCAAATAGTTTTTAAGAGGTTTTGATTTTTCATAGCTTTTAATATTTGGGTTTTATGTAATTTATATCTTTAAAAGCAAATATCTACTTTTTTGACCAGTTATTCACAAATAAAAGTTAAAATTCGAGCTATGTAGTATGAAAATTTTCCCATATGTTAATAACATGCTAGACCCACCAAAATATTGAAAAAACTTAAGTCAGAAGCTTGTTAATTAACAAGTTTTTTAACAAAGCTTGTAATTTAAAAACCTCCCGCTATAGTTTTTCCAAATAACATAAGCATTTTCGATAAAAAAAAAAAAGAGCTTTGAACTAAGTTTGTTAACAAAAACCATTTAATCTTATACAAATTGATTTGTGGTGTGTGGCAATTTGAAGGGCAAGATTTAAGGCATAAGTTCTGCGGGGTGGAGGGTATATGTTTGGAATAAACATAACTTTACACGTATTGACACGTGATTTGCCCTCTACTTATAATCATTCTTCCTAACAACAATTATCCCCCACTTGATAACTTTCAAGAACAATTAACATTCTATCAACGTTAGGAAATTAGGACGGTTTGTTTCACGTATATATTTATTATACCTTTTAAAAAACAATAAATAGTTATTGATATCAAATTATTAATCACAAAATCAATATTACAATATCCTTTTTCTCTAACAAGTATTGCTATCTTTTCTGTCATTTGGTTTTCTTATAAGATTGAAATTGTCTTAATTACCATGAAATTGGGAATTTGTTTCTATAGAATATAAACTTTGTAAACGTATTATTATACCAATCTCCAATTTCTTGAAGACTTCAAACAATATTTTTGATCCAAAATGAGTTTATTCACAAGATATCTATAGTACTTTTTTTAATCGGAAAATTTTCGAACAATCAATGGAGTTAATTAGTACATTAGACATAATATAATAATTTTTTGTTTGAATTTAATTGTGGGTTGTTTAATTTGATGGCGAGAAAGTTATGTTTAAAGATAGCAATATTTATCTTTATCTTTCCAACATTGTGATTTAAAATATGTTATAAAGATAATTGACGATATTGATATCAAACAGTGGCATCAACCACTTAATAATGTTACTTTTGTTTTATTTTTTGATCTTTACTAGGGTAATTAAGGATGTTGTACATGGATCATGGACAATTATGTATTTCATATGTTTCTTCGCAAAATCATAAGAATGTTGGTGATGGTGTCATGTGGATATATGATTGATGGTATATGCGTTAATGGTTAGAATCTATATCCTCACAAGATCTCTTGGAATATTGTTTAGGGATATCTGACCTTGAAATAGATAATTTCAGAGATGATTGGTTTGAAGATGAAGGAAATGGTGACGGAATACGAACTTCTTATGGGGTATGCCGCCGTTAATACAATTTCCAAACCTTGTTTTTTACATACACCGTCATTCTATCACAAGAAAATATCACGTGTTAAAAAAACTTCAAATGATCCAAAATAAAGATTAAAAAATAGTGATGTGATTAAAATGTGTTAAGGAGAAGTTTGAGATAAAAACAAAAATATCTAGAGAAGACAATTTTAAGGACGTATGCTTTGGTGACCACTATAAATGGCACATATGGGCTACCCTAATTCCAAATGGTGGGTTTTCCCAATTTAGAAATTTTTTGCCAACACACTTTCTTAAGAATGCATTTGTACCCTAATCATTGTCAAGCCAATAAAGAGGTTTTTGAGCCGTTCATTGAAAGATTTAATGTTTGAAAGCTACACCAATAATATAGCCAATAAAGAGGTTTTTGAGCCGTTCATTGAAAGATTTAATGTTTGAAAGCTACACCAATAATATATCCAGGGAAAGAAAATATATAGAGATTTCAATAACAAGTTCAAAGTTGATGTTTTTTGACATGATGAATTGCTAAATGTTAGAGAAAATGACTCCCCAAGATTCATTTGCTAGCATTCTTGTGTATTGTGACAACGAGACACATTAAGATGAATGCTATCAATTACTTTTAAGTACTTGTTTGTCACAATTGGTTGCACGCTAAGCCTTATTTTCATTACCATATGAATGTGAATAATTATATAGTAATACAAGTGAGTCTAACACTAATCATTTGCATCACTCCTCAATATGTGCAATGATTGATCATAATTGGTACCTACCAACATTAAGGGGAAATACTAGGGAACCATGCTACCAACGGTTGGCATGTTTGGGCCCAACCATATCTTTTTAGTTACCTGTTAAATCAATAATTCATAGTGAGAACTTATCGATACAATTTTTAGAGAAGCCACATGAATACATTAATGACTTGGAACACTTAGCCAGCTTCCCTAATATAGCTAATTTCATTACCCAACCCATTAGAAAGGTCATTTCAAAGGCATATCACAATACCTATTGTTATGATTTACTCATGAATTTACAAGCGAAGTTTGGTAAAGTAAAGAAGCTGATATGTTTTACTAGGACCATGTAAAGCCTACATAATGTCAGATTTTAAAAAGTATAGCTAGGACATGTCATGCAAAACCCCAAGTCTAGTTTAAATGATTAAAGCCTTGTTATTTTCAAAATATCATGACACCCTTCCAAGGTGATACATTGTGTTGGATTATGATGGTTCTTCAAAAAAGAAAGTGTAGCAACAAAAGCATATAATATTCATCCATCATAATGCACATAGGCTCTATGTTAATCGACTATAAAAAAACAACTAACCTACACTTGGTGTGTTGACTATTTATATTTCTTAGAGTTCTTGAAAAGTTATTGGGTGATCATGAAGAACAGAAGGAAAATCTATGTATCGTAGTTGCACCAGAGAGTAACAATCCTCTTTCTTAAAGATGCTAGTGCATGAAGTTTTGAAGAGTACCAAAAGTCTAACCCCAAAATAGGGATGTTGTCATATATCAAACAAAAGCAGTGATTCTTGAGCTTCTTGAACTGAAGTACTCAATCCAATCATACAAAGCATTGGCCCATAAAATTTGGCGTGGCTGTCAAAAATTCAAGGCGATCCGATCGTTGAATCTCTAAGAAAAGAACTAGCAGCGGAAGTGGGTATTCAAAACTTGAGAATGGAACTTGCTTTCTGTTTCTCTGCTTTTGGTTGCCTTATGTATTAGGGAGCCAAAAGGGAGGGGTATTTACATTATTCCCTCGCTGATAGGGTGCAAATCTTTACATAGGAGATGACTTAAGGAGGATTGGAAGAGCTATTTAGACATGTGGGTTTTTACTACCTTATGTCTTCTATGCAATACTATAGATACCCATGTAATATTTTTTTTGTACTTTGTGCTTAAAGATGCACTAAAGGATACAATGAGTTGAGAATAAGTTATTTTAGATGTTGTAATATCAATTTTTGTACTTTCCTCATTATATCAATTACATATTTAACACCGAAACACAAGATCTCAATATTTCATTTGTTGTTCAATTTCACATGACAAATTAAATGGCCATCATACAATTGGTATCAGAGCTACATTTGAAGATGTGATCATCATTTGGCTACTTCTACATGATCATTTGAATATTTATGGTGTTTGGTGATTATCTCATGATCTGGAATCAAATTTAGAAGTTAAAGCTACTGTTCATCATCACTATGGTATTGTTATGTTTACTGTTCATCAATTTATTTTGGATCAAATCCAGGCTTTATTCTTCAAAGTCCAATTTGTTGTGACTTGTTTGATTCTATTGAATCTAATATCAATGAATATCTAGATCCAATTTCCCGACCAAAATCTATCCTGATTGAGTTCTAAGTTCTTTTACTCATTCACGTTTTTGTCTTCAATGTCAATATTGTTCATTACGTTACCAAATCATGATTTGATCGAAATATTCTAAAATTGATATCTATTTGGATTCTTCATGTTTTTCATCGATTAAAGATATTATAATCAATGAGATTAAGAAAGATTCAATGATTCTATCATGAAGATGTACATCGATCTTTGTTCAACGTGAAACGAGATTCTGATTTTGTTTTTGACCTGATTCATCGTGTTTGTTCTAAAGATGAATTAAAGACTTGATTCGATGATTTCATTGTTGCAATTGATGGAAAATGATGATCAATTGAATTAATGAAATTAATACCTAACCATTTATAAATGTTAGTGGTGTGAAGTGGTTTTGAGTATAATTTGAAATCAAGGATTGGTGAAGCAATTGAAAATTAGCGATTGATTGTTGGCGATTGAACAATATTAATCTTCTAGTACTCTCTAAAAATTTTGTACGACCCTGCAAGATACAGTCTTTCATACTATCTAACGTTAGCTCACCCAACAACCAATAAAAATCGGAATATTAATTGGAAAATAAACCTATACAAAGTAAAGAAAGAATGTTAGTTTCTTATTGTTTGCAAAACTGTTTAACAAACTCAGATAATTTATAAAGTTATTCACCTTGTCTACGTGCCACCAAGCTAGTAACAAATCATGCCCCGACGCTAGCCCGAAAGCAAAGTTATATCGATCTTCTCCGGGGCTTTGGTTAAAAAATGTTGGTGGCATGATGGTCTATTGGTCACCTTCCTTCTTCTTCTCCACCAGCAATATACTCGAGAGTGTAATATGCTGCAAGAGTTTAACAAAGGTAAAAAATAAACAAATGTTATTAAAATTATGTTATAAGTAAAATTATAAATACTTACCTGTCCATCTAACCATGACGGGTCTAGGGATCCAAAAAATGACTCCCAAAAATATATAGTGAAACATTCCATCGATAGTCTATTGCGGATTAGACAATTTTGGGAGCGAATCACAAACAACCAAACAATCTTCGTATTGTGATTAATGTAAGGCTCTAACAACCCGCTCTGGTCTAGAACCGGAGGTGACATAGGGGGTTGTGATTTTCTTAGACGTCGAGCAGGCTTCGGAGTCGTGTTTGGCATCTAAATTTTCATAACAATTGTTAATTCTTATCATAGGACAATTTTGTTGTTGTTATAAAACTATAATTAAATATTTGAACCTGTGTATATGGACTGTCGAAATAGTGTGACGACTGTCGTACTTGTCGACCATCTGGGGGGACGACTTTTTGGAATAGTGTCAAATGTCATAACTAAATTGGTAAGGACTTTCTATTAATAGCAGGGTCCTTTTGGGTTGTCCTTAGTAGTTCAAATGGTATTAGAGTTAATTAAGAGAGAGAAATAAATAGTTTATTAATCTTTTATGTAATGATAAATTATTTAGAAACTAGTTTTCGAATTAATTAGAATTACTTAAAATAAATTGGAATTAATTTGAGATTAATCAAAAGTGCAGGGACTAAATATTAATTGTTCATAGTTAAGCAATGGATAATATTTAAGTATGGAGGATAGGGGACGAAATTAGAAGGATAAACCTTCTTAATTTCGTTCACCATGAAGGGTTAAAGTAAGATAAGATTTGAATTAAAGATAAGTTGGATTATTTAATAAATTATCATTGTTCAGTTTGAATTCAAATCATGTTTAGCTCTAAGCATCATTTAAGGCTATAAATACGCCTCCCCTGGCATCATAATCTGCACCCCACTGCAGAGGTCTCTAAGACTTGGAGTTTTCTCTTCTCTCTTAGCAGAATCTATAATCACTCTCTAGGGTTTTATAGCGAGATTTCTTAATTAACGAATTAACCTAATAATTTGGACTTATTGGGTATGAACCATTAAAGGTATTCTCTTTTGGGTATTACCTTCCTTAGCTTGGGATTCAATCTACACAAGGGCTCTTTAAGCAAATTGGTTTTATTAAAGGTTGGCAATCTTAATCCTTCTTGTAGTTGTAATTATCATTACGTAGCATCCTTGTAGGTTTTGGTAAATGTTACTTGCCTTAGAGTATAGAAAACCTATAAATGGTACAAGAGTCTATGCTTAATTGATATTTGCACTACATGATTTTTTGTTTTATATATATTTTTTGAAAATTCAACATTGGCATGGATAAGTTAAAAATTTTGAAGTTTTGTAAATTTAAGTGTTTTAAAATATTTTGGTAATTATCTCCAAAATGTTTGTATTTATCCTTTAGCATTATTTGAATTTTTTAAATTATTTTCCTTTTGTTAAATTAGGAAACAGTCGATTTAAATAGTTTAAATTATTTTAGGATAATTGAATTAAAATTAATAATTACCGTGTGTCCTCACATGATTTGAATATTTAATTGGTAATTAATTATTATGTCAAAAATTTTGAAGTTTTGTAAATTTAAAGTGTTTTAAAATATTTTGGTAATTATCTCCAAAATGTTTTATTTATCCTTTAGCATTATTTGAATTTTTTAAATTATTTTCCTTTTGTTAAATTAGGAAATAATCGATTTAAATAGTTTAAATTATTTTAGGATAATTGAATTAAAATTAATAATTACCGTGTGTCCTCACATGATTTGAATATTTAATTGGTAATTAATTATTATCATTTGATTATACATGGATAATTAGGATTAATTAGTTAGTTCAATTTGGATCCTAAATGTGTGACTTGCTTGTTTAATGTTAATTATAAACATGTGTCCTCACATGATTAGCATTTTAAATGGTGATTTAATATTATCATTTGAACAAGTAGGTAAATCAGAATTAATATGATTAAACAATTAGTAAATTTTAAAAGTTTAAAATATACCTTATACATTATATAATGGTTCATATTATATGTATGATTAAATTAAATACATCAACTTGGATTAAGATGATGCTAATCAATTCTAAGCACTCTAAGATGGTTGAAGGAAACTACCAATAAAAGGACCGTTTAAATGGGCGTCCTTTTTGCTCACCTTTGTTTGTGTGGACCAATGGATTTACCGAAAGGTTTGAAAGATGTTGATGTCAAGTTAAAAGTATTAACCTAAAAATTATCCAAACAAAATTCCCGTTTAGCTAAATAGGAAATAGTGAAAGTGTATGCTAATCCATGAAAACGTACATAATTTCCTTGTGGTCTATTAATGGAGCACGTATGGTTAACCGGTACATTATTTTGAGACTGTAAGTGGTAAGATTATGTGGCAATTCGGGTTTATGGTTGTTGTTGGAGCGTAAGTGGCTTACTTGCACATCAATTTGAGACTATAAATAGAACGCATGTGCCAACGCGGTTTAGCATGGTTAATTCACAATCTTGTTTGTGATCCTTGGTATCCCAACCACAAATGTAAGATAACATATCCGAGATTAACTGTATGTATGTATGTATGTATGTATGTATGTATGTATATATATATATATATATTTATATATATATATATATATATATATATATATATATATATATATATATACATACATATATATATATATATATATATATATATATATATATATATATATATATATATATATATGTGTGTGTGTGATGCGAACTCAGGCTCTAATCTAACTCCGGTCGGGTTCAGATGATTGTTGGGTCAAGCCTGCGATCATAATCAAAAGGAAAGGAAAGGGCGTCAGCCGTTTTCCGGGAGGAGGTCTCGGGAAAACGCTCTGATGCCTAAGTCAGTTCTCCGGCGACGGAAGTATGTGAGTATAGAGTGAGAGAGAGAGCGATCTCTTTACCGTGTGCCCGGTGAGGGCTTTTATACGTGGAGTAGGTTTCGCTGTGGCCGACAAGATCCCTGCAAGAGCAGGTGGGGACCAGGACGCTGATTGGGTAGATGGTCCTTGCCCCCTGCTACGTCTCCTATTGGTCGAGGTACATCGTGTGGGAGGTGCACGATCTTTGTCAGGTACGGACGTCATGTGCAGGTGATGGGGCATGCCGCCAAGTTTGGTCCAGGCCAGACTTCCCAGCGTTAATGTCGCTTGTAGGCTAGGCTGGAATCCCTCTGTCGTGGGTCTTCCAGTCTGGGAGGGTTGGTATTCTGTGATCTCCAGAGGGTTCTCCCGGGGCGCGCTGGCGGTCGCCAGATGGCACGCTATCTGTGTGTGTGTAACACCCCAATCTTTCACACAATTTTTTTTTTCAAAAAACTTATTTTTACAAATACTTCATTATACAAAACATTTGATTTTACAAACGGGGTATCACATTTCCATATCATCACCAGAGTCTAAACCTTTTATTGCACGCTTTATACGATCACAGCTACTGTCCTACAGCCCACTCTTCTAACTCTTATCCTGATTACCTGAGTACGTAGCATTTTATAAAAAAAATACGTAAGACATAACGTCTCGTGAGCAACGTGGGTTTAGACCCAAAACAGTTTTCCAATAATAATAGTATTCTTTAAATTTCCCATATTTCGTTTCCTATGAGCGCACCCATATGTATTCCTTAATCTGTGATGGTACATTCCTACGAGCGCACCTGTAGGTTTTATACGAGACGCACCCGTATAACTACTTCCTCAATAGCATGAAACGGATTCATCTATCAAGGTAAGACAACTACTTCGCGACGGGAGGTACCATCCCAGTAGTGTCTTTGACCACCCCTACCGCAGCAGGCCGTGATCTTTATCCGGATACTAAGCAACTTGTCATCATGGGCCAATCACATTATTAGTTCTTTGTATTTCTCATTTATCTTTTGTACACATTGTACTTACCATTTCACAAGATCATTTTCAGTTTCACAAAACATTTTGGTTCCATAGAACCATTTCAATTACCATAGAACCATTTTGTCCCACAAACCATTTTATATAAAAAAAATCCATTTCAATTACCATAAAACTATTTTGTCCCACAAACCATTTTATATAAAAAATCCATTTCTTTTATATAAAATCCATTTGCTATGTACTCGAAAAATCCACACATTACTCACCTTGGCTAGTTAGAGAAGTCTAACTATAATTACACCCTTCCTTGTCCCTTCCATTCATTGCCCTTTTACTTCTTAAGTACCTAAGAAGTTTATTCACACTTTATTAACAACATGTTATACT
Source organism: Cichorium intybus (assembly GCA_023525715.1). Taxonomy (NCBI): domain Eukaryota; kingdom Viridiplantae; phylum Streptophyta; class Magnoliopsida; order Asterales; family Asteraceae; genus Cichorium; species Cichorium intybus. Next base: position 141,583,960 of record CM042011.1, on the reverse strand, counting down.
TTAACAACATGTAAGGACTACTTTGTTATGTTCCACTAGGCTCATATCACAATATTTTTGTGATATTCATTCCTTAACACACCTTTTTACTTATTCTTATTATCTCTTAAATGTCATTTTATTGACCATTATACCCTTGGAAAGTCACATACACAATTTAGACTCATTTTTCATGTTTTCATGCTCTATAACACTTATGGGATCAATTGGAGACCAAGGTTACATGTCTAGGGGCAAAATAGACCTTTTAACCCCTTCCAGTATGTTACACGGTCGTGTAATTTTACCCTTATAAGTTACACGGCCGTGTAACTTTTCCAGGCCTTCACAACTTCAATTTTTCACTAAAAATCAGGTATCGGGTTCGTTTTAACTCCAAACTTCACCAAATTTTGACCATAGGTTCTATTGACCCTCTATTATGTTAAGAACATGTTTTCACTTCTATTAAGTCTTATTTAGTTCATGACTTAATGATTAAGACCATAAGATATCACAAGAGCTCTAAGGAAGCTCATATGCACATCAACTCAAATTTTAAAATCTAGTTTTGTCCATTTTCTATACATATATTTATATAACCAATGGATGATTTAATTTAAGGTTTTTACAACCAAAAACATACTTTGTTAGTTACCAATTAATGATTTCCATTAACCATTTTCATGGGTTTCATTCATGGAATCACCAATTCCATTCCACCCGACAAATTTCAGTTTTTGTTCAAACTTTCATTTTATTATTTGAAGCTCTTAGGAAACCACTTCTAATGCTTTCTTCATACTTAAACATCATTTATGACTCATTCTAACCAACTCTTTATGTCAAATTAACACTTTGATCCTAAACTCAAATTTCTAGGGTTTAATTACACATGAAATCACCAAACTTGATTTTAAGTTATCCATATGTTGGATACTGATCAAGATGTGATTAGAAACATAAACCCACTACCTTTACTTGTTTTTAAACCATGGAATCATGGATTCCAAGTTTCTTCCAAAAATTTCCATTTTTGATATGTTTACCCAAAACCTGAAATTACTCTAATTTAACAACTAGGAGTGGTTTATTACTTCTATTAAGACATATTAAACTCATTAAGAACTATTGAAACCAACTTGCTCTTACAAACCCGTTGGTTAAGGTTCATGAGTTCGAATTCTCATTTCTTGATTTTTAACACTTTCAATGGGTAAACTAGGTTTATATGATGGTTAATACACAAATTAAGGCTAGGAAACATAGGATAATCCTCCTCTAGCCACTGAATTTTCGAAGCTACAGTAGCCTACCCACAGGAAATGGGTTAAACAACCCTAAAAACAAGTTTACTAACCTTATAAGGCTTGGAATTCTTCAATTCCAAGTGGGTTTTCTTCCAATTTTGTCTCAATCCTTCATAAGCATCCATAATCGGTCTCTCTAACCCTCTCTAGAACTTTCCCGTTGCTGAAATAAGTTCACAATGAGGAGAATGCAGATTTTTCTCCTATTTATACCTCCTTACTTTGTACTAATGACATTTTAGCCCCTCAAGTTCCATCTTTTCCAAAATGGCACAAAAATTTCATTTTATAACATTATAAGTTTTATTTTATTTCATTCTTGTACCATAATATATTTTCTTTACATAAAAGTCATTTTGTGTGTCAAATGACCATTTTGCCCTTTTTACTAAATTCTACCATTACGACATCGTTGAAACCCAAACTTCACATAAGTTTATTTTATAACTTTTACCACTATTTTTCGGGTTCTTACAGTTACCCCCCCTTAAGAGGATTCCGTCCCCGGAATCTTCTCGTAGTTTACATGGTATGAATATCTTTTCTTTACTTATACTTTTTATGTTTGAGGAAATGACCTTTTATTCCCTCAACTTTTTAATCTTTTATTTATAATGCGTAACTTGCTAAATTTTTTTTTCAGGAACTCGTGTTTTTAAGATTATCCCACTTCCACTTCTTCTTATAACAGGTATATTCATCCGAATATCCTTTTAGTAATTTACATTCATACACCTAACCAAAACCCATTTTTGGTTATTTTACCCTCTTTTTCTTATAATATTCAGAATTTTTATTGTAACATATATAATTCTTTTATAAATGACCAAAATACCCTTTTAGTTACTTTATCCATTTTCTCAACTTTTTAGTCGCTCACTCGTACTTCATACTCCACGTTTTAATTACGTTCCTTTCTACCTCATTCTATTCATATACAATCTCTTAGTGAAACTTATTTTATAAAATAGTTTTCATACTTCCATACTTTTATCAATAATAGCAGTCTACTTTGTAATTCTTCCCACATCTTTACCAAAAACACATGAGATTATACTAATCATATTATTTACTTATAAAACTTTTTCCAAATACAATTAAACATAATTTGTATTTATACAAAATTCATAAATACACTAAATCTTTTCTTGTAAAATTTTGTCCCTTAATAGACATTTTAGTTAAGCAAATTTATTTTACAACACCTCCCCATTCTTTTCACTCTTACTTATAATATTATTCAATTATTTTCACTCTTCTCATTTCCTCATTCTGCTACTTATTCATTATTACATAGATAATTTATTGATATTTCTTCTTTCCAGAAATTTTACAACTTCTTATCTTTTATATACATTTTATTCTTTAAATCTTTTGAACTTCAAGCTTGTTTTTTTCTTTTTTTTTTCTACTAACGACTTCCGGTTCATTACCATTTATAAGGTAAGTATTCTCTTTCTTTCGTTACTCTTTACTTCTTCACTTGTCTGTTTGGGACAGAATCTGTCGAAACAGTACACCTCACACGAGAATTTACATTTCTCACTCCAGAAAAGTCGAAATGACATACCACTTTTTGTTTTAGAAACTAGACATGCGTAGGTTCCTTTCTATGTATGATACATACTTTTTAGCCTAGTAGATTTGTACAGTTTCACTGTTGAAGTTGACCTATTGTTGCTGTCAAACTTCATTACTCTTACTTTCATCACCTTTATTATGTAATTATAGGATTTAGTTAACTTTATACTATCGTTCATACATCCTCATCATATTGTTATCTTCCTCCTTTTATAATTCACATGGGTTATTCTCATGAATACTTATCTTGTATCCCGTGATACTTTTAATACTTTTGTATCTTGATTTATTAATAGTTCAAAAGTTACTCTCATTCTTATTCTATAATTTACAAAATCTAAATTTTCACATACCCTTTACTCGTTTCCTGTACATTATATGCAATACTTTCACAATTACTTAGTCTATATCACTCTTTACTTGTACTACTTTCACATTTCAGCGTATTAACATTCTAATTACTTCTTTCATCCACTCTTGTTATTTATGAGATTTTGATCTCATTTACTCATTTTTTTATATAAGTATGTCTTTCTCGTTATTCAATTTTCTTACAATACTTTTATAAGTACATTTTTCATTCTTTTTTTGGGTACTCCGTGTACCATTCTCATACTATTATTTTATGTCTGAATACTTTCCTGCGACATTTATTTTTCACTTTAGTGCTTAGTTTAGCACTTTATCTCTTACTTATACTTTCTCTACCGGTCTTCCAATTGTTTACCATGGTTGCTTCCATGTTTCAAACGACTTATAATGTCTCATACATTTCGTATATGATCACTCACATTTTCATGATAACTATCATCTTGTGGTATTGACAGGTTTTATTAGTCATATTTACTAGCTTCTTGGTTATAAATATAAATTTCTAATCCTTTGTCCCATTTTAGACTTTTACAAGTCAGTTTCGTCTTTCTTTTTACCACTTAATTATTACCTAACAAACCAATTTTATATACTTTTAATCATATTATGATTCTAGCTGGGTAACGATATGCAAATCATGGTCTCAAACCACTTCTTAACATATATTTACAAGTTCTTAATTGTATAATATACACGTGTATATATATATACTTGATTCTCTTTTGGTTTAAGAACTCAAATTAAGTGCTTCATTTTTTATTTTTTTTTTACATTAAAACTTTATCTCACACACTTTTACTTATAACTTTCTAGAATTTAAGCCCAAGTTTCTTCCATCTCATCTTTACCATTACTCTCTATGTGTCATGAGGCTATATGCCCCACACATTACATTATTCTTTCATATTTCATTTAAGACTTATTTCTTATATACCCACTTCCTTAAATTTCATTATTACTACCCATGTACCGACCAATTCACACCATCTTTGGATACTTTTTCTTGTTATATTCATTCACATTCGGAAGTAGCAACTTCCTATCTGTTTATTATAGTCCTTATTTTCATTCTTTTATCTTATATTTGATTCTTTGCCTAGTACTTACTTGGGCATTCACTCTTATTCCTTACTTCATATTAATTATGACCTTTAGTCATGTTTCTTTCATGCTGTTGGTTTTCCTCGGTTATCATACCCCGATATACCCTTTTATTATTTGTATTTCTTTTTATACTCCCTTCATGTGGTTGCGGACTTTAATTCCGTACAACCAATATCTTATCATCATTTTCTTTTATAATTTTTTTGTTATATCCCTCTGATTATCCACATCATGTGTCTTATCTTTAATTTCTCGCCTAACACTTGTTTAGGCATTCAATCTTTATTTTTTTTCAATTCATGTTCTTATAATCACATTATAATAATACAAGATACTTAAGATATCATAATCCTTAACAATCTTCCATTTTTTTTTCTCATTCAGGTATCTTACTTATCATATTACTCATTGTAGCACTATGCTTATGACTTAGCTATTTGCTCCAACCATTAGATGTCTTTACTTGTCATATTCCTTCGGGTTTGGAAGTCACGACTTCCCATTTCTTAATTTCCTTTTTATTCCTTATCTAATACTTGGTTAAGTATTTTACTTTCATTTTATACTAACATGTATGTATTCATATTCTTTTCCAATCTCTCTTTCTTTCATCACTGTAGTAGCAGTACTTTTATCTTTATTCCATGATCATAATTCAGTTCCGTTAGACAACAGAATTTTCAACTATACATTTCTTTTATATTTATATTATATAACCCCATTTCCTCTATTTCAAAATTCTCAATAGAGTTATACATTCTTGTCATATCTCTTTTGTCGTCTTCTATCATACTTTCTCATGTTTATTACATATACTTTACAATATTTCTCATATGGTATGGTGGTTATCACAACCACATATTTGAATTTCCCGTATTACTTTTCACACACTCGTTATCTTGTTTTTAATACTCTTCATTCATACTTGGTTTTGTTACATAGGTATATCTATCCTATGTCACTCACACCTTCCATACACATCCTTTACAGATTCGCATGATTCCCTTGTGGTTCCACCAAACTCAAATATATATCCTGTGATTATGATAGTACGGACCCATATTATTATAACCACCTATACATATTTGCTTCCGGTTTCACCACCAGGACTCATGTTCCACTATTTCAGGTTAACCCTCACTTCCTCATACTTGCGACCTTACATTAAGGTATGCATTCTACTTAATTCCAACAAAGTTTAAGTCTAGGTTCAGGTATTGACACCTAGTTCGCTTAAACTATGGCTCTGATACCAAATTGAAACACCCCAATCTTTCACACAATTTTTTTTTCAAAAAACTTATTTTTACAAATACTTCATTATACAAAACATTTAATTTTACAAACGGGGTATCACATTTCCATATCATCACCAGAGTCTAAACCTTTTATTGCACGCTTTATACGATCACAGCTACTGTCCTACAGCCCACTCTTCTAACTCTTATCCTGATTACCTGAGTACGTAGCATTTTATAAAAAAATACGTAAGACATAACGTCTCGTGAGCAACGTGGGTTTAGACCCAAAACAGTTTTCCAATAATAATATTATTCTTTAAATTTCCCATATTTCGTTTCCTATGAGCGCACCCATAGGTATTCCTTAATCTGTGATGGTACATTTCTACGAGCGCACCCGTAGGTTTTATACGAGACGCACCCGTATAACTACTTCCTCAATAGCATGAAACGGATTCATCTATCAAGGTAAGACAACTACTTCGCGACGGGAGGTACCATCCCAGTAGTGTCTTTGACCACCCCTACCGCAGCAGGCCGTGATCTTTATCCGGATACTAAGCAACTTGTCATCATGGGCCAATCACATTATTAGTTCTTTGTATTTCTCATTTATCTTTTGTACACATTGTACTTACCATTTCACAAGATCATTTTCAGTTTCACAAAACATTTTGGTTCCATAGAACCATTTCAATTACCATAGAACCATTTTGTCCCACAAACCATTTTATATAAAAAAAATCCATTTCAATTACCATAAAACTATTTTGTCCCACAAACCATTTTATATAAAAAATCCATTTCTTTTATATAAAATCCATTTGCTATGTACTCGAAAAATTCACACATTACTCACCTTGGCTAGTTAGAGAAGTCTAACTATAATTACACCCTTCCTTGTCCCTTCCATTCATTGCCCTTTTACTTCTTAAGTACCTAAGAAGTTTATTCACACTTTATTAACAACATGTAAGGACTACTTTGTTATGTTCCACTAGGCTCATATCACAATATTTTTGTGATATTCATTCCTTAACACACCTTTTTACTTATTCTTATTATCTCTTAAATGTCATTTTATTGACCATTATACCCTTGGAAAGTCACATACACAATTTAGACTCATTTTTCATGTTTTCATGCTCTATAACACTTATGGGATCAATTGGAGACCAAGGTTACATGTCTAGGGGCAAAATAGACCTTTTAACCCCTTCCAGTATGTTACACGGTCGTGTAATTTTACCCTTATAAGTTACACGGCCGTGTAACTTTTCCAGGCCTTCACAACTTCAATTTTTCACTAAAAATCAGGTATCGGGTTCGTTTTAACTCCAAACTTCACCAAATTTTGACCATAGGTTCTATTGACCCTCTATTATGTTAAGAACATGTTTTCACTTCTATTAAGTCTTATTTAGTTCATGACTTAATGATTAAGACCATAAGATATCACAAGAGCTCTAAGGAAGCTCATATGCACATCAACTCAAATTTTAAAATCTAGTTTTGTCCATTTTCTATACATATATTTATATAACCAATGGATGATTTAATTTAAGGTTTTTACAACCAAAAACATACTTTGTTAGTTACCAATTAATGATTTCCATTAACCATTTTCATGGGTTTCATTCATGGAATCACCAATTCCATTCCACCCGACAAATTTCAGTTTTTGTTCAAACTTTCATTTTATTATTTGAAGCTCTTAGGAAACCACTTCTAATGCTTTCTTCATACTTAAACATCATTTATGACTCATTCTAACCAACTCTTTATGTCAAATTAACACTTTGATCCTAAACTCAAATTTCTAGGGTTTAATTACACATGAAATCACCAAACTTGATTTTAAGTTATCCATATGTTGGATACTGATCAAGATGTGATTAGAAACATAAACCCACTACCTTTACTTGTTTTTAAACCATGGAATCATGGATTCCAAGTTTCTTCCAAAAATTTCCATTTTTGACATTTTTACCCAAAACCTGAAATTACTCTAATTTAACAACTAGGAGTGGTTTATTACTTCTATTAAGACATATTAAACTCATTAAGAACCATTGAAACCAACTTGCTCTTACAAACCCGTTGGTTAAGGTTCATGAGTTCGAATTCTCATTTCTTGATTTTTAACACTTTCAATGGGTAAACTAGGTTTATATGATGGTTAATACACAAATTAAGGCTAGGAAACATAGGATAATCCTCCTCTAGCCACTGAATTTTCGAAGCTACAGTATCCTACCCACAGGAAATGGGTTAAACAACCCTAAAAACAAGCTTACTAACCTTATAAGGCTTGGAATTCTTCAATTCCAAGTGGGTTTTCTTCCAATTTTGTCTCAATCCTTCATAAGCATCCATAATCGGTCTCTCTAACCCTCTCTAGAACTTTCCCGTTGCTGAAATAAGTTCACAATGAGGAGAATGCAGATTTTTCTCCTATTTATACCTCCTTACTTTGTACTAATGACATTTTAGCCCCTCAAGTTCCATCTTTTCCAAAATGGCACAAAAATTTCATTTTATAACATTATAAGTTTTATTTTATTTCGTTCTTGCACCATAATATATTTTCTTTACATAAAAGTCATTTTGTGTGTCAAATGACCATTTTGCCCTTTTTACTAAATTCTACCATTACGACATCGTTGAAACCCAAACTTCACATAAGTTTATTTTATAACTTTTACCACTATTTTTCGGGTTCTTACAGTGTGTGTGTGTTATATAAATAAACAACTTTAACCCTTAGAGTCGTTGCATCGATATGAGTCCAAGTTATTTCTTTCAATACTTCCCATTGTTTAGCCTGAGGCAACCTACGCTTTCTCCATGCCATATATATACCCTGTAAGTACAGCAAGACCTCCAAAATCTATATCTATATTAACATTAAGTTAGTTTAATATAATTGTAAAGTAATTCAATTTACAAATGTAAGATAATTAGTAACTTAAACGGAGCTGAAAAACCGCAAATTGAATATCTGAACTCTCTTTGGGTATTAGAAAGAATGTATGTTCTAATTTTATTGTACATTCTTTTTAGGTGAAGAATACTATGGTCCCATAAGTAACTACCCTAAGCAAACCTGCAAGTTTTAAATAAAGTTTGTAAAAATTATATATTTATGTATTGATAAATAAATTAAAATGTGTTACCTATTGAATGTGACCAAATACTACGCCAACGACAATCTCTCAGGGGTAATATTATCATTTTTATCTTTTTCCAAAAACATGAGGTTAATATGTACAACAAACAAGCCCGAACTGCATCCTCGTCTGGTATATCGAAAAACCCGTTTTGCATTATTAATTCGTGTAAATCTAGAACCGTTGGACTATCGTCTTTCTTATGTGGCCACAATCTCTCTCCGAATGTTGAAAGAAAATTCTTCATGGCTTTTCTCTTTTTGGAATATTTACCAAACCGTAATACCGATATCACACAAAATTCGATCGGCCCGTAAGATAAGCGATGATTGCATATCTTAAAATGAAGGTGGTGGGTGATATCTACATCGTCCGGAATAACTTCATGCATGAGCATGACATGACATCATATTACATCTCCTTGAAGTGAAGAAATGTTTATCCAACAACTGAATGCCAACTCATGTATCATCCTTAAAAGCTGTTCGTTTAAACGCTCCATGATTTCCCACATATCTTTTGCCTTCCTTTTTAAATTTGGTACTCCGGGTATCATTTTATTTGGATGCTACAAAAAATTGATATTTTTGAAATTTATTATACGAGTAACATTATTAATAAACAAATTATAGTTAAAAAAACATACTTACTATTATTATATAAATAGGTACAATTTCTAATAAATTAAGTAACATTTTTAATAAAGATATTAAAATTTTATTTTAAATAAACACACTTATTATTAAAAAGTTACAATAATAAGTTATTTAAAAAAATTGGATATTCTTTAAAAATAAAGTATCATTTTATAAAAAAACTAACATTTTCGTATGTTTTTAGATACACTCCCATTTAACCAAAAAAAGGATTTATATAAATTAAAGATTTTAACTAAAAAATGTAATTTAACCAAAAAAGATTAATTTTTATCGGAAAGAATGCATTTCCGCACGTTTAAAAATCTTTTCAGAGGCTTAAAAAAATAAACTTCATTTTCGCAACCAATATAAAATTAAAAAACAATTTTTAAAAGTAAATTATGAATTTTTAACCAAAAAAACATAATTTAACCAATTTTTTCTTAGGTTTAAAATTATTTTCTTTGGTACAACTATAAAAAAAAGTTCCGGAACCAACCCTGTATTTTAAATATAATTTACGCAATTTTAGAAAAAAATATATTTTCGCTGGTTATGCAAAACCTGCGAAAATACAAGTTTTAAAGCATAAAATGTGCATTAACAACTTGTACTTTCGTAGGTTTTGCATAACCTGCGAAACTATCCCAAAACCCGATTTTTTTGGCCTACGAGTATTTTTTTTTTACATATATCGAGTAGAGGGAATGAACTAAAACAATACCAAAGTGTAAAAAATTAGAAAACTAACCTCATTACTCGGGTAATCTTCAACCATTTTGAGAGAGATAACCAGAAAATTTCTCACCTAGTTCAAGTGAAAAAATGAGAGCTTATGACAAAAATTCAAGCTTTTATACCTAGACCTTAACCCGTGGAGGTTACGCAGATAATGTGGTGTTTTCTCAGGTTTTGTGGAGTTTTCTCAAGTGGCTTTTAAAACTTGAGAAAACTATAGCTATTTTGATAATTTAACTATTTTTTGACAAAAGCTTAGGAGATTAGGCTAAATTTTTCTTTTTTTTTTTCATAGAAAAATTTATATTAATTTTTTTCATGGAAGATTTACCAAACTATTGATATAACACAGATGCATACTATTAAATTCCAATATATAACTCTACAAATTTTGCGAAACTTGGTAAATATTTTTAATGTTTTTGGCCTATATCTTGAAGTATTGGTAATATACAAGTTTAAAGATAACAATATGTACATTTGTTTCGTCAATTAATTTGTTAGGATGGAGGGAGTAGATCTTTCTCATCCCACTGAACCAACGCGCCACGTCAGCTTTTCTCTCTCCTCTTACTTCCATCTTTCACCAATCTTTCACTCATGGAACCAGTACCCACTAAGCCTACTGAACCCACGATGCCACATCAGATTTTTGATTATTAAATTCATTTATTAATTTAATAAATGATTTTTAATATTTAATTTAATATTATAAATAATAAAAATATGCAATTAATAAAATAAAAATCACAAATAACATTAAATTAAAAAACCACACCATTACAAAAATTAAAGAGAAAAGTAATACCTAGAAATAAAATCCTAAATACGGAATATTAAAACCTAAATAACGGAAATGAAATACTAAAAACGTTAAAACATCTAGTGATCCAAAGTAGCTATGTATGTATGCTCGATGTGGTCTATAAGATCCGCAAGAAGTTTTTGGTGAATTCCTTGATTACGTATTTCGAGAATCATGTCAGGGCTAACTTCTTGTTCGTTTGGGGAATCTGGAACATGTACTGGACATATAGCCCTACCTTCATCCTGGATGATCATGTTATGTAAAATTAGGCAAACGTACATGATATCTTTACATCGATCGACGTCGACGGACCGTGCAGGCTGTCTGATAATTGCTCATTTTGCTTTTAGAATGCCAAATGCTCGTTCAACGTCCTTTCTTGCCGCTTCTTGGGCCACCTTGAAACGCTTCTTTTGGGGGTAATGGGGTGTGAAAATGATTTCACAAATGTTTCCCAGATACGGTATATCCCATCAGCAAGATAGTACCCATGCTTGTATTCTTCCCCCTCCAAAACAAATGAACATGATGGTGCTGTACCAAGAATGGTATCATTGAATAGGGGTGATTGGTACAATACATTTAGATTGTTGTTGCCCGCGGCAACACCAAAATATGAATGTCATATCCACAAATCATATGATGCTACTGCTTCAAGTATAATTGTAGGATACCAGTGATCACCTCTCATGTACTGGCCTCGTAGATACGTTAGACAACTCCGCCAATCCCAATGTGTACAGTCAATGCTACCCAACATACCAGGAAAGCCATGTTTGGCTTCGTGTGCAGCATACAACAGTTGAATGTCGCTGGATGTTGGTCTACGCATGTATTCTGCACCATATAATTGAACAACACCATAGCAAAAGTGGTAGAGGCTTTCACGAGAAGTTCGTTCTGACATATTCAAGTACTCATCAAGTGAATCGGGCTTGCTACCGCCCCTATTTGGCAGATCGCCGATGTGCATTTCTGCAATGCTGTGAAACCTTTAACTCCACCGGCATTATAAGATGTGTGGAAAATTGGATAATTACTTTCCAAGTCTTCAACAATCCGTACAAACAGGCGTCTACTCATCCGGAACCTATTTCTGAAAAAAACATCCCCAAACTTTGAATTGGGGACAAAGTAATCTGCAATAAGCTGCTTCTCATCAGATTCTCGATCTTTGTGGAGAAAAGTTCTATGACGAGGAATGCTAGAACTTGCAGTATTTTGGAACATGAAATGTGCAGCTTCAGCAATAGCCGCGATCGTATTCACATCGGTATCGTCATCAGACGATGACGATACCAACGACATAGGTTCATCCAGTAGTTTGTTGTGAACATACGTACCGGAAGAACTGGAAGAATCGGAAGAATTCATTTCAATTTAAAATAAAATTGAAATTGGGATAAATGAGGGTTTTTTTGGAAAGGGAAAAATAGAGTTAATGTTTTGTTTTTGGGTAAAGAGGACGGTACCTCTGACAAATTTTATTAATAAAAAGAATAAACACAATTTAAGGCTAGGGACTCCCCACCAAATAAACAACAAAAAGACCCATTGGGGCAGGCCCCAATGGTCAACAAGGCAATACTAGGAACTAAAACAGGTTTTGGAACCAGAGAACATAACAGGAACATAAAAAGCAAACATCCTGCAAAAAAACAAACCATACAAGCAGAGAAATATATAATAGAAAAGATGAGATATGAGAGAATAATAGACCACAGTGGAAAATAGGAGATACATCTCTCAACGTTAGGGTAGGGACCATACTCTTTTAGCCAAAATAAAATTAGGAGAAGGTTTCATAGAGAGACTCACCAATCTACAACGGACATCATCAATAATAGTCTTGACAACATCATGATACGATCTTCTGTTATTTTTAAAAATTCGGTTATTTCTTTCCTGCCAAATGTGGTAGATAGCTCCCGCAAGCACAAGTCTTCGGATAATGGACCAAACGGTCTTACCCTTAGTGATGGGCTTGAGGAGATTGATGATATCCGACCAGCAATTTGTGGGGAAGGAGAGGTCCATAACATGCTGAAGATCATGCCAAACCATAGAAGGGAAAGAACACTCAAAGAAAAGATGTGGAAGGGAATCGGAACAATCACCGCAGAAGGCACAAATAAGGTTGGCGTTAGTCTCCCAGCTTCTGATTTTATCATGGGTCTTGAGTCGATCTTTGAGAGCAACCCAGAGAATGAAGGCATGTCTAGGGATATTCTGGGAGTACCAAACAAGATGATACCAGTCGACAGGGTGGTCCGAGGGGCGTATAGAGTGCCAGACAGAACGGACCGAAAAAGGAGAGACCTTACCATCGCTAGATCTCTAGAGGAGTTTATCAGGAACGGACGTGGAAAGAGAAGGGGGTTATGAGAAAGCAGAATGGGATGGTAGTCCAGCTAGCAATAGGGGCGCACCCAACACCCGTTGAGGACAAGGTCAACAACCTTAGAATCAGCAGTGAAGCCCGCAGTATGGATGTTACGAGCAGATAAGAACTGAGAAAGGGGACCAGCAGGATGCCAGTTATCGAACCAAGCAGACGTAGAGCAGCCATCGCTAACCTTGGAGACAATAAAGCTCCTAATCTTACCCCGCATGTCGAGGATATTGCGCCACGCATAGCCCGTACAGCGCTTCTTGGGGGCATCCCAGAAGTTACATCCACAGAGGCGGTACGAGTGGATCCACCTGACCCAGAGAGAATCCTTATTAGAAAGGAGTCTCCAGGTATGGGAAGCCATAAGGGCAATATTCCAAACAGCAAGGTTACGAATACCCAGACCACCATGGGTCTTAGGGAGACATACAGTCTTCCATGAGACTTTGGCTTTACCACGCTTCATCTCACCGTTGCACCAGAGGAAACCCCTAGTGAGTTTCTCAATCTCGTTAGAGATAGATTTAGGAAGAATAAAAACCGAAGCCCAAAAAATTTGCATGGAAGAAAGGACAGAGAGGATGAGTTGGAGACGACCGGCAAAAGAGAGAGACTTGTTCTTGCAGTCATTAATCCTGCATTTGACTTTATCAACTAGGCGTTTACAGTCCTTGTGGACAAGACGAGCGGTGATGAGAGGGACACCAAGGTATCGGACAGGTAGAGATCCCTCCGGAAACCTAACAATACGATCAATGGAAGCTCTGGCCCTCTCACCAACATTGTAGTAGAAGGCTTCACTCTTTGCTTCGTTAGGGTGGAGCCCAGAGACCCTAGAGAATTCAGCAAGAGAGTCATTTATGACACGAACCGAAGAGCTATCGCCATGACAGAAGAGAAGAAGGTCATCGGCAAAGCAGAGATGGGTGATACTTTGCTCCTCACATTGCCGATGGAATTTAAAAGAATCGGAGTCAGAGATGTTTCTCTTGATCATAAGGTTAAGCACCTCCATGACAAGAGTGAAGAGATAGGGAGAGAGGGGGTCACCCTGACGGATGCCCCTTTGACCGTCGAAGAATCCGTGCATATTACCATTGATGCTCACAGAGTAAGCAGGAGTGGAGACACACGTCATGATCCAGTCAATCATATGAATGGGGAAACCAAACCCAACCAAGATGGTGCGAAGAAAAAACCAGTCCACCGTATCGTAAGCTTTTTGGATATCGACTTTAAACGCACACCTGGGGGGACCACGATGACAATGATAATCACGCATGAGCTCCTGGACAAGAAGAACATTGTCAGTGATCAGGCGCCCTGGAATGAAAGCAGACTGGTTTTCATCAACCAGAGAAGAGAGGTGGTTCTTGATATGGTCCGCAATGATCTTGCTGATACATTTGTAAACAACGTTACAGCAGGCGATGGGGCGGAAATCAGTGACTTTAGACGGGGAGTCAACCTTAGGGACGAGAGCAAATAGAGTTAATGTTGAAAGGAAGAAAGAAGGGTGAATGTGTGATTTTTGAAGGAGTGAAGAGGTGGTATTTATAGAGATGAGGGAGGATAATATTTGAAAGATTAAAAAGTTTTTTTTTTAAATTATACGTGGGATGATCGGTTTCACCACCCCAAACCTCAACCCGCCACAGCCGAACCCGATGAAACCGAAGGAGGTGGGTCGGCGGTACCGGAGGTACCGGCGGCACCACATCCATCTTCCACCTTCCCGAATCGAAACCGCTAACTACAGCGTGCACCCTTAGAGTTTGTTTCAAATATCATCATGATTTCATGAAAAATATCCTAGCTCGTATTTGATTTCAAAAAAAGAAACTTTTATTGTGATGTAACAACAAATTAATGATGTTTTTTTGTTATATCTATTGTTGTTGTTTTTCGGTCAATGATAATTTTATTTTTGATGCTATTTCTCATTACTTTTACACCATAATCATGAGCACGATTGCCCCTCAAAAACAAAAAGAATCATGAGCATAATAATGTGGTCTTTTTACTCAAAACTTTGAATGATTGTAGATGACCATCTTGATAAAAGGGTCCATTCATGCATCTTAATACTTTTAAAAAAATTGTTATAACGATTACTTGATGTAATTCATTTCTTATATAATTTTAAATGTTAGCTAACACACATTGGAACATTGTGAAATGCTTTTTCTTGGTCGAATAAATATGTAAGTGTCAAATAAATGAGGGTGCAGCAAAAAATCGATTTTGAATAAACCGTCCAACCGAATAAGTTCAATATATGTACATATAGTACATATAGTGACGGATTCAATATAAAATCAAATTATATTAACCATAGAACCACATGAATATTACACATGTTTACGTATAAACACGAAAATTGTATATGTTTATATAAATGAACATGAACACTTTTTATGTGGTTCTATGGTTAAGTTGTATAATTTGGTGTTATATATATATATATATATATATATATATATATATATATATATATATATATATATATATATATATATATATATATATATATATATATATATATATATATATATATATAATCAAGATCGGATGAGGACTCTTCTTAAAGTGAAGACTTGCGAGGACACCTTAAAAAAATTGAAAAAAATATAAAAAAATATAAATAATAAAATGGATCATAGTACTATATCGGAGAAAAAAAAGATTAAAAAAAAAATTTCGATCATTATTATTTTTATAATGAAATAATGATCCAAAATAAAAACAAAAAAAATTGCATCATTACGTTTTGCAATTATGCAAATTTTTTTTCAAATTTTTTTTATAATGATATAGTACAATTCTCGATTTTATGATTTGTATTTTTTTTTATAATTTTTTTCAATTTTTTTAAGGTGTCCTCGAGAGTCCTTACCGAAAAAAGAGTCCTCACCGGAACCGGACCCTATATATATATATATATATATATATATATATATATATATATATATATATATATATATATATATATATATATATATATATATATATATATATATATATATATATATATATATATATATATATATATATATATATATATATATATATATAGGGTCCGGTTCCGGTGAGGACTCGCGATAACACCTTAAAAAAATTGAAAAAAAATATAAAAAAAATACAAATCATAAAATCGAGAATAGTACTATATCATTATCAAAAAAAAATTTGAAAAAAAATTTTGCATCATTGCAAAACGTAATGATGCAATTTTTCTGTTTTTATTTTGGATCATTATTTCATTATAAAAAAAATAATGATCGAAAAGTTTTTTTTGAATCTTTTTTTCTCCGATATAGTACTATGATCCATTTTATTATTTATATTTTTTATATATTTTTTTCAATTTTTTTAAGGTGTCCTTGCAAGTCCTCACTTTAAGAAGAGTCCTCACCCGATCCTGATTATATATATATATATATATATATATATATATATATATATATATATATATATATATATATATATATATATATATATATATATATATATATATATATATATATATATATATATATATATATATATGCAAGTTAGGGATAAATCCGATTACACGGGTACGTAATATACTACAGCCTAGCTAGGTACATATGGGACTGCTCGGCCGTTATACCGTTGAACATTCCCTTTCTCCAAGTAGATACTGCACAGAGACTAGACCCGCACATACAATCGGCAAACCCTGGCACATAGCACACGCCCACCCTGTAAGGATGCCCTGCAGGCAATTGACTACTGGTTAAACCAGCAGCCCCGGGTACTCACAACACCGCCTAGCACAGAGGCCGCAAACTAGGCATTAATATCTTTAGCCTTCATTTGCATGGAGTGAGGCTAGAACCCACAACCTCTCCTAGGAGAGGCAAGGGCCTTAGCCATTCCAACCAACGATGATGTGTTATATATATATATATATATATATATATATATATATATATATATATATATATATATATATATATATATATATATATATATATATATATATATATATATATATATATATTCTCAATTTGGTTTAGGCTTAGGTTGTGTATTGTATGCATGTGCTGTTTTTTTATTTATTATGTTTGGCTATGTTATATATGGTTGTTCTCTTGTTGAGAATTTGATATTATGATTTATGAACAAAATAACATTACCATTTAATACATTTATAGTGTCATAGGGTAGAAAACTATATTGGAAAGTAACATTATAATATATAGTTTTAGTTATCAATTTGCAATTTAATTTTTTTATTTCGTTATTAATTTATAGTTTAAAAATTAAAATTATTTATTGATTATTTTTCGGATTTAACTGAAAACCGAACCAATTAAACCAAAAATCGATGAAACCGAATCGAACAAATCAAAAATCAAATAATTAGACCGATTAACACCCTTAGATGTCACATAGAATAATGAATAGTATTTGATAATACAGCAACTGTGTTTTATGAAGTCGTTTCAAGCAAAGAAGATAACATGTTGATTAACACTGAAAGAAAGAAGTAACCTCGATGATAATGGTATCAAGAACTTTAGCAATCTCGGAATTTTCTAACAATTGTTTTGTAATTTATCTAAGGAATAACAAATCCCAGATCATGCCACTAAAAGACACAAACTTTGAACAAATGAATGCTTTACAAATTCTAACTATATATGTATCGTGGTATTTTATAACATGCATATCACAATGAAGATGAGCCCACAAACACCTTAAAAACAATGACAGACAAAAAATTACTTACCTCTTCACCCATGATGAAGATATTAGAAGTTGCAACCATTTCCTCATTGAGAGGATATTACAATGACTCTATTACTATCACCTGTAACGATATAAGGTTAAATGACTTGTATTGCCTTGAGGAACATCTACTTTTTTATGGTAAAGAGATTTTTCAATATCCTTGTCTGGATAAAAAAAGAAAGTTGCTTAAAATTTTACTAGAAAGGAAATGAGAAATCAATTAATTACGGTCGTGGAAGGAGAATAAACAAGCTAACAAGGAAAACGCCATTAAAAGAGGTGGATGCCAAGTGCAAATTGGTTGATTTTCGTAATGTATGTTGGACTTATAAAAAATTTCAACAAATATCCAAACAAGGCAATACAGAAGTCTGAAAGTTACAGTTTAGCACATAGGTGAGAAAAAATATAATTATTTCTTTGCTTTCTATGAATTTGACAGAAGAGAATAGGGATATTCGCCTCTATTGTTTCTTTGTTTGAAGGAAGTTTGAGCCTCGCCTCAATTACATGACTTCGGTTCTGATCTATGCTAAAAAACTTAAAAACATATGAAAGGTTAAATAAACATAGTAAAAATAATCCCCTCATCTAAGACTTATGCTCCGAACAATGTTCAATATTGTAGAAGTTAGGGATCAGGATTCAACATTCCTAGTTTTTGAAGGAAGTGGTTGAACTTTGTTGTATCTAATGCCGTAAAGACATCACCTATCTCTTCATTAGAGGAAAATAAAATATTTCAATATTTTCTTTTAAAAAGTTGTTTTAAGGAAGTGATAGTGATTTTCAATGTGTTCGGTTTTTGAATGATGGATGGATTTGTCAAAAATAGCAATTATGCTTCGAGAATCACAATACATAGTAGCTTCAAGAAGCGATAATTGTAATCCAAGAGTTGGGATTTCATTCAAAATACCTGAAAACAACAACTAGGTGTAACAACGTACTCTACTTCTGATGTAGATAACGAGACGTGGTTTTTCGTTTTGGGTGACTAATTAACCAATCTACTACCCAGAAATTGACATGCACTTGATGTATTTTTATAGTCCAGATTACAGTCGGCATGATTAGAATCCGTAAACGCTTGTAAGTTGAAGTCGTTCCCGTAGACATGTAAAAAACATGATATTTGTTCTACTAGTTATGAGATAAAGAAGTGAATCGATCATACCTCGATAGGTTTTCTGATCAACATGTTCTCCAATAGGATCAGCAGACAAGTTATAGTCGAAGGCCATTGGGACCTTGACAATGGCACACGTGTTTGTATCATACTGGTTTAACAGCTAGGTTGTGTAATTCTCCTTATGAAGGAAAGTTCATCTTGCAGTTTGGTTTACTTGAAGACCCAAAGGGAAGTTCATTTCCGAATTCATGCTCATTTGAAGTTTACTAACAATCTGACGAGATAATTTAGCTAACATTGCTTCGTTGGTCAAGCCAAAAATGATATCATTTACGTAAATCTGCACTAGCATAATATGTTTTTTGTTTCATATTCAAAATAGGGTAGGATCTACAACACCTCGTACAAATCCAAATGCTTCCAAGAAGGTGGTCAAAGTGGCATATGAAAATCTGGTGCTTGTTTGAGCTCATACACAACTTTCATGAGTTTATAATAGTTATTTGGATGATCAAGATTTTGAAAACCTATAGGTTACTGAAAATAGACTTCTTTCTTGAGTTTTCTATTCAAGATCACACTTTTAACATACATTTGATAAACTTTGATGTTTTTATATGCCACATACATGTGGAACATGTGTATAGCCTCATGACCTGCAACCGGAGCGAAGGTCTCATCATAATCGATGCCTTCTTGTTGTGTGTACCCCTTCACAACCAGTCTAGCTTTGTTTCGTATAACATTTCCGGACTCATCTAATTTATTCCGAAAAAACCATCGTATACTGATTATAGTTTAACCCTTAGGAGGAAGAACCAAAACCCATACATTGTTCCTCTCAAACTCGGGTAATTCTTCTTGTATTGACTTAATCTAGTTTGAGTGATTGAGAGCTTCCTGAATTTTTCCGGCTCCACTAAGGATATAAAGGCGTCATAATGGCATTCATCTTGCATCGATTGTGCTGAGCGGGTCAGTACACCAACATGGGGTTCTTAATAACTTGATTCGGTGGATGATTTCTTTTCTATATAAGCAGTCATGGAGTGTTGTGATTGGAAACTAATGTGGATATAATGTCTGGGACTGCTTTATGTTGCTCCCCCTCGACATCTTGCATGTCAGAAGTAGGCTCCCCTCGAAAAATGATTTTCAAGAGTGTTCACAAAGTCTTCAGATGCAAGAGCAAGAATAAGAGGTATAGGAATAGTAGGAGTAGCACTTTGATTTTCAAATTCGAATATAAGAGGTACAGTTGGTGTAGATTGGTCAATAGAAACTCATTCCTAGTCTTACCCATACGACAAAGAATTGGAATTTCTTTCCCCCTTCGACATGAGACATATATCCAATTTCCGATGATTCTCAAGTAATTAGTGGTCCTGACACGATGGTTGGATGAGGGACATCAACTTTAAGATTGAGCTCAAAATTGAGAGCAGTTTCAACTAGACAAAAAAAGAATCAAATCTTGCATGAAAACCAAGATTTTCACCATTATCCGCCATATTTAGTCCTGATTTCTTCAACAAGGCAATATCATCAACAAAGTGGGCCACATTCCTGATATACGTACGTACAAAATGTTAATGGTGAAAGAAGTATCACAAAACAGAGAAAAAATATATCGGGAGAGAGAAAGAGAGAGAGAGAGAGAGAGAGAGAGAGAGAGAGAGAGAGAGAGAGAGAGAGAAAGAGAGGCGTATTGGGGGATAAACGAGAAAGATGGAGGAGAGACTGTGGGGGTCGCAAGATTCATACAAATCAGATAAAAAAGAATGTTAGTTTGAGGGATGAAATACGTCAAGTGACAAGCAAAAAGTAGGAGATGTGAGTGGAAGCTAGGAAGTGCAAACACAAGAGAGATAAAGAAGACCCATATTGTATTTGAGTACGTAAGGCGAAGCTAGGAAATGTAAACAAAGGAGGGATGAAAAAGGCGCTGTTCGTGATTGATATTTAAAGTGATAAGAGGACTATGTGGACTTGGAGTGGGTTTTTACTTATACGATGTTTGTGGTGTTTATAATGTTTGCTTCTTATGTGCTAAATGATAATTATTTGTTAGGTGTGTTTATTAGGTGTTTTACTTATATAAAGAGATTTGTAAAGAGTTTTTGTACAAGTCAATCACTTCGTGTGTCACCATACTTTCCAATCTAACAATGTTGTTTTGGAGTTTTCATAATGCAGTTTAATATGTATAATATATTTGGCTATTTGTATATAGAATTGTGTTCAGTCATAAAATCATGTTTTTTTTGTACATAGAAATTTCGAACTCATAGTCTAATATTGGTCGTAGACTCATTGTAGTTGTATTTTTTAGCTTCTTTTTAATTAATAATTACTAAATAAAGTGATCCTTCCGTCAAACTAATGATAATATTACTTTTATGTATACACTAAAGCAATTAGTATCATAAAATGAGGAGACGAATAGACACGGGGTTCACGAGGAGACAAACAGACACGGAGTGGACAGAGGTCTGGCGAAGGAAGAAAACGACGGGAATCAGACCGGATGGTTTAACCACGTACTTTGTTTCCAATGTCCCACATGACTTCAGGCTGACAGAGTTTCGCTCGTATTTTTCAAAGTATGGGGAAGTCTTGGACGTCTATTTTCCAGGATGGAAAGGAAGAAATGGTTAATATTTTGCTTTTGTTCGATTCAGGGGAGTAAAGGATATATACGAACTAGAGAAAACTCTGAATGGTACCGAGTATGGGGGAAGAAGACTGATTATAAACTTTGAGAAATACAGTAGAAAAGCGACACTGCCCAAAAACTGGGCCGCCCCGCCAGAGAGGCAATGCCCTATGCGCGAACGGAACCCCAAAGTTATTCCTAATTGTGGGATGCGAGACAACAGAAGTTTTGATGACTTTTTGAGGCTATCACCCAGGTACGATCAAAATGACTATATCCCTCCCCCTCCGCCAACCACCAGACCCATTGTCAACCTAAAGTCGGACCACGACACAACAAGAAGAATAAGAGATTACTCCTTGGTGGGTGAAGCCCTCTCCTTATTGCACCTATGCCATCTAAAAAACCTATTTGAAATCAAAGAAGCACCAAACTTTGAAATCAAATATATCGGGGGTCTAAAGGTTTTATTAGTATTCGATCATTCGGTGGGTCCCAAAGAATTCCTGAATAACAAGGCTAGATGGGAAGATTACTTGAAGTGGGTCAAACCGGTGAGCCATTGCATGGGGGATAAATTTGAAAGAAATGCATGGATTAGAATAGTCGGCCTCCCTCTTGAATATTGGGGTGAACATAACTTTTCGAAAATAGCCGGAATCTTCGGGAAAACCATTGCCCCCTATGATGATTTACCAAACCGAGTCGACATGTTGAACGTTAAGATTGGCATTGTTACGGAAATTAAAAAGAGGATAAATGAGGAAGTAATCATATTAATTGGTGGAAAAGTAATAAGTGTTGGAGTCACTGAGTTTGATGAAAATTGGTTTCCCTTCGTATTTGAATCACCCGACAACCCCTATGTGTCGTCTGGGTTGGAAAGGGATTCTGAAGGGGACGATGACCCAGATGAAGAATCCGATGGCATCTCAGACACATGGGCTCAAGATGAAGATGATGCTGAAATGGAAGAAGGGGAAATCTGTAGAAGTAAAGAAAAATCGGGTCAATTTAGAACCATCCGCTGGAAGATTCAACTGATAACGGGGGCGACATTCAATCTCTGGCTACGGTGGCGATTAGTTCTGACGATTCTCGTGTCCCTCAAACGCCGATTAGAGTTCCCTCTGCAGTAGCGGATTTCGAAGTGCCACCTTGCTCCAACGGTAACAATCCCAAAGTCCAACCCCAAACTACCGAACCGGCTCCATACACTCCAAACCGGACCCCCGCTACCCACGACCCATCTCACCTAAATGGGCTAGCTCTTGCTAGTTGTTTTGGCCCATTCCCTTGCAACAATAACTCTAGCCCAACCCAAGTAAATAACCAAAAAATCAGTCCGCCCCGGTTCGGACAATCCAGCTTAAAAAGGTGAAGAATTGACACTAATTCCACAAGGTTCTCCCCACATCTTATCTCCTCTATGGCCGACCTCAATGAAGCAGCGATAAATGTGTCAAACTCGCGTCAGCCCCAGCAAATCGCAGACGGTATCAGACCACCCACCGCCACCATTGAAAATAGAGTCGAAGGTCAAGTAAGTTCACCGATGGAAATAGTAAAAAGTAAGGATAATTCTTTCTCCTCTTAGATGGAAAAAACAGTTGAAATTGCGAAAGAACTGGGTTTTGAAATTGACTCTGGGAACCCGATTCTCATGGAAGTCATTGGGGAAGCAGGTGATAGAAGCAATTTACAATGAATTTAATGTCTCTCAATATTAGAGGTATAGGGGAGGATCCAAAGGTTAGATGGGTCAGACCTTTAAAAACCCAACATAGGGTTTCATACATGGGACTAAAAGAGACACAACTCCTAGACTCGGATAATATTGATGTGGAGGGATGTTGGGATAGAAGTGATTACAGACAGGAAGGGATTCATGCGACTGGTAGATCAGGGGGCTTATTGAGTATTTGGGACTGCAGAATGTTCAATGTGACTGAAGTTATCAAGTCAAGACACTTCCTAATCACTATTGGAAACTAGAAAGGGATTCAAGGGGAGACTATAATTGCAAACGTTTATGGGCCACAAGCACCGGCGGATAAACGAAAACTGTGGGATGACATCAGGAGTATAAAAAAGGTAAACAAGGCACATGGATTATCTTCGACGATTTCAACGTAGTTCGAAGAGAGGACGAAAGAATGAATTCGCAATTTTGTAGATCGAGCGCCAATCACTTCAACCAGTTCATACGGGACTGTTGTCTTCAAGAGATCAAAATAGAGGGACATCGCTTTACGTACTACAATTCTTCAGAGATGAAACTTAGTAAACTTGACCGTTTTTTGGTTTGTTCTAATTTTATCAATTACTTCCCTTCCGCTTCTGTTACTCGCCTTGCCCAGAGAGATTTCAGATCATTGCCCTGTTCTTCTCACAACTTCAAGTCTTGATTTCGGTCCGCGTCCATTTCATCTTTTCCATGGGTGGATGCTCCGTGATGGATTCGACTCCCTGATACATAACTCTTGGGACCAATTCCAACGGTATGGTCCTCCGGAAACTTAAACATCTTAAAAATTCCATTAAGCGGTGGAGACAATCAATTTACCCAAAAGAAGTAGACGATCTTAAAAAGATAAAAGCTCAGGTGGATAACCTTGACACGATACTCGAATCTCGTTCTCTTACTGTGGAGGAATTGGAATTATGGAAAGAAAGGAACTGGAAAATTAGTGAAATGGAGAATATGACAACGTTGGATCTCAAACAGAAATCCCGTATAAAATGGACAGTTGACGGAGACAAAAACACACGATTCTTTCATGGTTTCGTGAATAACAAAAATAGGAAGAACAATATCCATGGTTCAGTGATAAACGGTGTTTGGTGCTGTGATGTTGAGATAATAAAGAAGGAGATATTCCGGTTTTACAAACATAAATTTCATGAAAAATGGGTAACTCGACCAAAATTGATAAGCAGCAAATTTAGAGTTTTATCTCCAGAAGCAAGTGCTGGTCTTGAATCTCCTTTCTCCATGGAGGAATTAAAATCAGTAGTATGGGCATGTGGGAATGACAAGGCACCAAGGACCGACGGGTTCACATTCCATTTCATCAAAACTTACTGGCACCTTTTTGGAAATGATATATTTGGATTTGTAAAGCATTTCGAAGAGACAGGGAAGCTTGCACATAACTGCAACTCATATTTTATCACCATGGTTGCTAAAGTTAAAGACCCTTTATCCCTGAACGATTTTAGACCAATAAGCCTCATAGGGTGTTTATATAAAATCCTTGCAAAACTTATCGCCACTAGAGTAAAATCTATCATTGGTGCTAATATCGATGAAGTACAATCAACATTTATAGAGGGTAGAAGTATCCTGGACGGTCCCCTTATTGTAAACGAGTTGCGCTCATGGGCCAAGTGCGTAAAAAAGAAGATCCTTCTTCTTAAGGTAGACTTTGCAAAGGCGTTTGACTGCATCAACTGGGAATACCTAGATTTGATTCTTGTCCAAATGGGATATGGGCGAAATAGCGAGGTTGGATACATGGATGCTTATCGTCGGCTAAAGCATCCGTCCTTGTCAATGGAACACCAACTGAAGAATTCAAATTAGAGAAGGGGTGCGACAGGGTGACCCACTGTCCCTTTTCTTTTCATAACTGCCATGGAAGGTCTCAGCGTGGCGATGAAGACCACTTGCAAAAAAGGGATATTCCAGGAATTAAAAGTCCCCAATACTAACGAATTAATTTCTCATTTTTTATATGCAGATGACGCACTATTTGTGGGAGAATGGTCCGAACTTAGCATCAAGAACCTGGCGAGAATACTAAGATGTTTCTATGTATGCTCCGGCCTCAAAGTGAACTTTCAAAATTCTAAAGTATTTGGCGTTGGATCCTCCTTACAAGAATCAAGTCGTCTAGCTGCCCCGCTCGGTTGCGAACCTGCTCCACTCCCGTTCATATACCTTGGTGTTCCGGTTGGGGCTAATATGAACCTAATAAAAAATTGGCAAAAGGTAATTGACAAATTCCAATCCAAACTGCCTTTATGGAAAGCAAAAAAACCTCTTGTTTGGGGGTAGAATGACCCTCCTGAATGCTGTCTTGGGAAACCTTCCAACATACTTCTTTTCTTTATTCGTGGCGCCCATTGGAGTTATAAACCACCTAGAAAAGATTAGAAGACAGTTCCTGTAGGGCGAAGTTGATGGCAAGAAGAAAATAAATTGTTTCCTGGGATAAAATCACGACTGCAAAAGAAGCTGGGGACTGGGTGTGGGATCACTTAGATCACTTAATGTTGCCCTTATTGTCAAATGGTGGTGGAGATACAAGAATGAACCGCAAGCCCTTTGGTGTCGTATCATACAAGGAATACACAACAAAAATTCAAACCTTGTGATCAACTCGCAAAATCTTCAATTACGGGGGTTTGGAAAAACATTGCAGGAATTAAGGCTGATCTTCTTTCAATGGGGACCCCAATAAGTCAACTCATGGAAAGACAGGTGAATAGCTGAACCTCAACCTTGTTTTGGCTAGACGATTGGACAGGAACAGGTGCATTTAAGTGTGTTTTTCCCGAACTATACGCCTTGGACCGCAAAAAGAAAAGCACAGTGGCGGATAGACTAACAACTGGTGGGCCGGTTTGGGATTGGCACTATACCCCATCATCAGATACACAACTTCGTGAGTTTTCAGACTTATTAAGGAAAATTGGTCCGTTTCAGCCTTTTACACGCCCAGATGTCTGGAAATGCAAATTATCACCTGATGAATCCTACCTTGTGGACACGGTGAGACACAAACTTGACTGGAAACCTCCGTCTACTTGCACGGGGAAAATACTGTGGAACCTGATAGTACCGAGAAAGATCTTATGTTTCGTTTGGCGAGCAAGAATGGACCGAATCCCGACCAAAGTTGCCTTATCCAAGCGAGGGATTACTATAGACTCAAACTCCTGTGTGGGTACTGCAGCATGAGTGATGAAGATTCAGAGCATATTCTTGTTAGATGCCCCTTTGCTATACAGTGTGGGAGTGGGTGGCTAAATGGTGTCAAATAAAGAATTTTAATCCTTTGAAGGTGGATGACATACTCGACTTCGCTGCTGATTGGGGACAGTGTCCGAAAATGCGAAAGACTTTGGCTTCCATTTTATATGGCACGATATGGTGGATTTGGAGGGCTAGAAACGAAAGACAGTTCCAGAACACTCATATTTCTCCAACAAAGGTGGCTGCCAACGTACAATCAATGGTGTTCATCTGGGTGAAACATAGGCGTCGCATTTGCTCCCTCCAATGGGCTGATTGGTGCATAGATCCATGCAATATCCCTACATGAGGTTTAGGGGCCTTTGCATTTTAAGTGGGGTGGTTTTTATTTTGATACTGTAACTTATTCGTATTTTCATATGTGTACTTTATATCAGCATCTAACATCTTGCTAGGTGGCCTCTTTTCTAATATATATTTTTGCCGGTTCAAAAAAAAAAATTAGTTAATAATATACGGCTGTTAAAGCCCTATTAACTCTTTCATTCATTGAAATTTCAATCTATTTGGAGAAAAAAATAATAATGTCCTAAAACTTTAACGGAGAAAATTTATAATTCATATATATTAAAGTATTTTATTGTTTTTAAGACGGACAAGTTACAAGCTATACAAACCCCCCCCCCCCCCCCCCCCCCCCCCCACCAAGCACCACACACACACAATATTAAAGCATGAATCCTCACATTCTTGATCTCCCTATTTTTTGGCCAAAAGCCATTCAAACGACAAAGGCAACTCTTGTTTCCATTTCTTCTTCTTCTTCTTCTTTTCTCTCTCTCTCTCTCTCTCTCTCTCTCTCTCTCTCTCTCCATATTTGCACCGTAAAGAGTACAAGATATCCAACTTTGTTGTCGTTTTTTCTCCTCTTTTTCTTGTTTCTTTCTTAAATTTCATCTTCAAATCAAGAAAGTTAAAGATGATCCAAGAGCTATTTGGTGGAGGTGCTGCTGGACTTCTAAATAGAGACAGAAATCTTCCCATATCTGGAGCCTTCGAACCCTCACCTTCTCCTTCACCCTCATCTTCCACGACCAACACCACCACCAACGCCCCAACAGTCGCCAACCCCACCACCTCCGACAACCAGAAGTTAAGATGCCCACGATGTGATTCCTCCAACACAAAGTTTTGTTACTACAACAACTACAACCTCACTCAGCCACGCCATTTCTGCAAGACTTGCAGACGTTACTGGACCAAAGGTGGAGCTCTCCGTAATGTCCCAATTGGCGGTGGATGCCGGAAAAACAAAGGCACAACCATAGCAACCACCATAGGAAAACCAATCTCCGCCACCGGAAAACTGAAAGCAGTAGTTTCATCCGAGCTTGGAAAGTCCGGTTTCATCAATGGTTTCGAACAGGAATTTACTCACAACCCAATTCTATGGTCTGGTCCACCACAAACTTCTCATCTTCTTTCATTACTCAGAGCCACCCAAAACCCTAACCCTAATTTTTCATCAAATTCAGCAACCCACATCAAAGATCAAGGATTTATGGTTGGATCACACATGTCTAACCTAGGGTACGAACCCTTAGGTCAAACGTCATCATTAGGACTATGTAGCTCTTTGTGGAGAAGCAATCAAGTGAACCAACAAGCTCAACAAAACCTCCAAGAACAAGGGATCATGGCAAGTGGTCATGAAGTTCAAAACACAGAAAACAATCAAGGTCAACGGTATCAACGGTTGAGATCATCGTCTCCTGTTAATTACTTCCATCATGATCAAACTACACCTTTGATCTTGGGTGGCAATGTGGCCAACACTTCATCCTCCATATCTACTTCAACCATCTTGGATTCTGCTCCAGTTCTTACGAGTGGTGAGCTGGGATTCTGGAACCAAAGCCTTCCATGGTCCGATCTAGCCACTGCGAATGGTGCATACCCTTAAATCAAGAATCTTTTCATTTCATTTTTTTTTTTTTTGTTAATCCATAGTTAAGACCTTAGCTAGGGTTTGCGGTTACTTCAGCTTGTGGTGATTAATTTGGGGTGTGGTATATGAATATGGTTTGTTATTTAATACGATGTATGTGTGCTTTAATTAAAGAGTGTTTGATCTTATCATATACTTTTGCAACTCACTATGGGTTTCTTGGTGCATCAACCTTCATCGGCTTTTCAAGGTTAGCAATCCGAGTCCTCTTCGCATGCATAGCATATCTTTATAAAGAAAAATGTTTTTAATACTGGGATTTCATGACTTTCGATATGTTAATAACCTCGAAAGTTTTTTTTTTTTTTTTTAAGATTCATAATAATGGATGGCGGGCTAATTAAAATGATTTACAAGGTAATGAGTTTTGGTTAAAATCAATAAACTGGAACCAAAAAGTCTTGAATAGAACCAATATGATTTTTACATGCATTTAGTTTAAACTGTCTTAGCTTTTTCAGTGAGGCGAGTATATATTAAAATAGTGTTGGAATCAAAGGAGTGGGCGAAAACACATAGATAAGTGAGCATATCTTCTTGGTTAACTCAAACATATTTAGGGTTGATTTGCCTTTTCTGCTTAGTGGAAGAATGATGGAGGAAAAGAGAAGATTCTTCCGTTCACTATTTTAAAAATCTATTTTAATTAAGATACTAAATTAGTTAAAAACTTTTATCCACTGCTTGATTAAAAAATTAGAATTGAGTTGGCGTGAATTAATTTTACCTATCATTTTTGTTGATTGTGTTATTGTGAACTTTTTTTGGTAAAACTGTTGGAAGTATTTTAATTGGTGTATTTTAATTGATGTTACTACTGAATACCTTTTTAAAATCAATATCTAAAGAAATGTAGATGATTTAGAGAAACTTTGAAGGTTAATAATTTGGAACATGATTTTGCTAATAACTTAAAGTTGGTGAAAAAGATTTTACCCGCTGAATTTTCTTAAAGTTAGTAAAAGTTGAAGTGTTGAAAAAATAAGTTATAGTATAGTTTGATCATTATCGATGCTTTAAACAATCTCCAATTGCTAGCTTCCTAAAAGATTTATTATCTTTCACTTGTTAGATTTCTATTGAATTTAATTTATTAAAAATGAAAAAATCTAATGAAATAACATTTTCAAAAGCCTTTTTTTTTTACAATTAACAAATTTACATATGTTTGTTTTAATATTTTTATTGGTTTAGGAGTTAGAAGAAAACTAAATTCAACTTGAAGCACAAATAGCCTAAAGACATATCGGAATACGAAGCCTAACTTCAAGTCCAAATAGCTAAATAACGATCACAACTTGAAGTCCAAATGACGGATAACACAAGTACAATATGAAGCTCAACTTGTCGATTTCATGAGATGTTTCAATAATACTCCCAACAATTCACATAATGCTCCTTAGAATGTTGTTGTAAAACCTAGCTAAATGCCCTTGGAAATCTTTTTGAGACAGTGTTATTCCTTGGAAATTCCTATAAAATGTTTGCTTCCTAGGAATTTTCCTAAGTATATGGTCTACAAAATCTAGGTGGGTTTTTAAAAGTGCGTCTACCTTCAATGACTATTATAACTCATTATCTATTTTTTTTCATTTTTAAACATATATTATATTAATGAAATAAATACCCTGCCTTAAGATATAAAATTTTACAAGAGATATTCATTTTTATTTTTAATATTTAATATAAATACAACTTAACAAGTTAGTTGATTATATATATATATATATATATATATATATATATATATATATATATATATATATATATATATATATATATATATATATATATATATATATATATATATATATATATATAAGGATCAATTGAGGCCAACAAAAAAGTTGAGACCGCGAGGACAGATCTGGGCCTTCCAAATACTAAGATCTAAGGCTGATATAATCGTGTCATTTATGTAATTTCCAAAAGTAATGTGATGAAATTACAAAATTTTAAAAGTCTAAAAGGGTATTATGGTCATTAATCTTTAAACTATTTTTATCAACTCCTAGAATCACTCACACACACTCTCTCTACAGATATATATCAACTCCAAACCTGTAAACCCTAATCTCGTATCACATCATCTCCAGTCGTATCACACAATCTGCAAAGCCTCCGACTTTATAAGCACGGTGGCGGTGGTCTTGCAAATCGCACAATCAAACCATCTACAGTCGTATCACACAATCACACCATCTACGTATACAGACCTGGTGGCGGTGGTCTTGCTACTCGTGAATCTGCGTCTGGATACAGACTGTTTTTGGCCCACGACATTGATGAAATCAGACAAAACACAGAGGCTGTTCGTAACTCAGTAGTCGATCTTAATCGATTTGGAAAGGTTTTAAAGATTGCCACTTTTAGTCCTTTTGAATCAGGTCTCGTTCCCGATTTCCCCAATCTTAATTTTTTATTTATGTATTTCTTTCTCTCTCTGTAATTACCGAGAGCACTGATGTTTGCAGAGCAATATATAAATGTGGAGGAAACCAAACAAAAAAGAAACACCGTCGAGTATTTCATCTACGACACTCGTAGTAAGGTAAACGTATTTCATTTGTGTTGGTACTTATTAAAATAATTTGTGCAATTAGTGGAATCACACATGTAGAGTTTATTGGCCAAAAAACTCCACCTTATATATTGCTCGAGTGTCATTAATGGAATCACAGAAGCTCTTAATACTTTAATTTCCTTATATTCAATATTTATAGTATAATACATTTCTTATATTGGGGGAATCTTATATAATATTATCTTTGGGTCATGAATAGTTACTTGGGATATTTTTTATCGTAAACTAAAACTCACATTCAATCTAGGAAATGTATCTCTTCAATCAAAACAGTTTTTGCTTCAATAATCATCGATGATTATCGAATCAAATCAGTTTTTTGTTTCATTAATCATTAGTGATTAACGAATCTAATCTAAATAGAACAACAGTTATAATCATGTCTGATTATAACTTTCAACATATTTAATATGGTTATAATCATTTATGATTATAACTATGGTTGCATAGATGATTAGAACACCGATTATAATATTTTTTTTATCATTGAGTGAATATACACAACATTATAGTAGTAACTGTATGATTAACACGTATAAACCATAACTATGCAGTGTTTATCTTTATGTATTTGTAAGTTGTTAGTTATATCCATTGCTGATAAAATTTGTCAGAAACCTCTGTTAATTTGGGGGGCTAGAAACCTCTGTTAAGTGTTAAGCATGAATAAGTAAATTTACAGTGTTAATAATTGGTGATTAATATTGTAACTATATGTATTTTTGTGTTAAAAGTTCTTTATGTGTCAATCATTGATGATTATAACTATAATCATTGATGATTGTAACTACAATTATTGATGATTATAAATATAATTGCATAAATAATTAGAACATCAGCTACAATTATTGACGATTTTATAACTTTAAATAGGTTTAATATGGCCATTAATCATTTATGTTTAATATGGTTATAATCATTTTCTGATATCCTTGAATTTGATTTTGCAGGTTTGTATCCAAGAACAACAATGATCATGGGTGTCTCATCTTTTTTCGTGTATGAAGCAAACACAATGATGTGTGAATTCATTTATTGTTACGATTTTATTCATCAATAAATATAACTTGAAATATAGGAATTCAGATGTAACTTTTATTTTGTTAATGTTTATTAACTAATAGTTAGAGGTGTAGTCATCTATGATTATAATTAGAGGTGTTTTTATTCATTCATGATTAAGAATATTTTGAAAATTTTATCTTTATATCGTTTTCTATTTATTTTATATTTTACAATCGTATCTATTTTTATTTTTAAAGATCTAATCATTTATGATTAGAAGTACATTGTGTATTATAATCATTAATGATTGAAATCGTATAACTCAAATGATACAATCCAAAATATATTTCGACCGAAAAATGATAATTACTATCTATTAAAAAAATAAAAAAATAAAAATAAGTAAAAAAATTGATGTTATATAATATGATATTATTAAAAAATAAAAATTAATTTATTAGTTTTTTTTGGTAACTAACAATCAGAATCCTAAATTTTAGGAATCAGAATCCTAGATTTTAGGAAACTATAATTTTGATATAATTTAATTAAAATACATAATTACTAAAATGCCCTTATAATTTGATTTGTTTAGAACTGGCCTCGCGACCTTAACCTTTTTGTTGGCTCGATTGATCCTCCCTATATATATATATATATATATATATATATATATATATATATATATATATATATATATATATATATATATATATATATATATATATATATATATATATATATATATATATATATATATATATATATATATATATATATATATATATATGTAGGTATATAGTAGGGTTTAAAATGTAATGTAGTTAAAGTTTAGGGGAAAGGGTACAAAAGATACCAGATGAATTTTTTTTAAATGGCTAACTCATCTATCTATAATTCTGCATATAAATCTATATTTTGTCTATCATGAGACTTGAACCCTTAATGAAGCACATTTCTAATAAACATTACATCATTGGGCCATATGCCCTTTGGTATCAAATGAATAAACTATTGAAATTTCTTAAGTGATTGTAGCAGTCTTTAAAATTAAATGATTTACGTTTACAGTGGTGAAATTTTTTGAAACATTTCTATAAAAGTAAAACTTTTTAAAAGCTAAAATTGGAGATGTTATTGTCTTTATTAATGTAGTTGTGTCACTGTACTTTATGTGAAATACTTGCGGTATCGTAATTATAGTATATTATATTGTGGTTGTATGCCAAGTAATATTGTCTCAGTGTTAAAACCAAGATTGTCTAGGTCAATAATCAGTGAGATTAGCACATCGCTAGTTGGGTAGAAAGTAGGTATAAACATACATCGCTTGTGAGAAAGGGACACCGAGATGTCCTTGAATCTATGACAAGGGTTGGCCTAGTTAGATATCCATAACAACTAGTATATAGTAGTTGTAGAATATAAGGAGGGAAAAGAATGTCAAGTCACATTGATCTGTATTTAGAAACTAACTCCTAGGTTGATAGCTAGTATGATCAGTGTATATAGATGGGTCAAGTCTGAGAGCGTAAGTAGGTAAATCCCCCTAGCGGGGATAAGGCGACGTGCCTTTACATCATGACGAGGAACTGCCTCGAAGAATAGAGTATGGAATTCTAAACCGGAACCGCCTTAGAGGATAGAGACATGAAATTATGACGGGGAACTGTCTCAAAGGATAGAGATATAGAATTATGATAAAGAATTGTCTCGGAGGATAGAGATATGAGATTATGACGAGAAACATCCTCGAATGATAGAGACATGCAATTGTAACGAGGAACTGTCTTGAAGGATAGAGATATGGAATCCTGGCGAGGAACTGCCTTGGAGGATAAAGATATGAGATCATGAAGACGAACCGCCTCGAAGGATAGAGACATGGAATTGTAATAAGGAACTACCTTGAAGAATGGAGATATGGAACCTTGATGGGGAACTGCCTCAAAGGATGGGGATATGGAATCATGACAATGAACTACCTAGAAGGATAGATATGTGAAATTTAACGAGGAACTACCTCAATGGATAAAGATGTGAAATATTTATAAGGAACCGCCCTGAAGGATAAAGACATGGAAACATAACACGGAACTGCCTCGATAGATAGGGATGTGGAATCCTTACAAGGGACTGCCTCCATGGATAGATGGCAAATGTGTTGGGACGCGACTTGGGAATAACAAATTTCCATGCCCGATACTTGGTACAAAAAAGGAGAATCAAATTTTTCCAGAGAAATATATACTCCAGATTGTAGAATACAATCGTGAAATCAATTTGAGGAATGTACACCCCATACTTGTATAATACGAATGAATGGTAAGATAAGAGAAAATGTTTCTCATAAATGCAAAAGTATTGATGTGTTGCTAATGTAGGGAATGTGCTTCCCGTAGTAGTAGTAGTATACCGACGTTGTATTATGTACTCAGCAGACTTATGTCTAAACCTTCCGTTTGTGTGAATTGTTTGTGACGTGTATCCAGGTATTGTAGGCCAGGTGTAATGTAAGTAAAAGATTGGACTAGAAGACCTTCAAGAGACATTGTTCTTGAAGAGATACTTGCCATTAATCTCACATATCTGTTGGAACACCCAATTGTACAACGAATTATGTGTATGTTTAGAAAAATGGAACCGTATTCAGCTAGTCTCACAATTTCTATGTAAATGAACGATGTAAGATTTCGGTCGTGACAAGGGCAGCCCCACAATTTGCGACCTGGGTTATTGTCTTTGAATGAAATCAGAATTGGACATTTATCTCCACAATTGCATATGATCACCTTATTATTTTGTATCTAAGAGTGATATTGAAGCTCGATTTTGCTGAAGAAGATGATATTTTTATACTTTGCAACTTTAAGTGAGATTAAAGCTCTCGATTTATACCCCGCCACCAATTTATACACACTTATGCAAGTCTACTTGACATCCAACTCATCAAATTTTGTCTATGGGTGATGGGTTACCGGCCAGGAAAGGAGAAAATTGCTAATTGACATTTTTTTAAAATCTCTAAATTTGAGGTAATAATAGTAAAAAAATAATATTTTGACAGAAACATTAAAGTTAGGGCTTTTTTGTTATTTTCTTTTATTGTTTCATTGAATTTGATTATTTTTATAGTTAATAATATATGTAAAAGTCTAAATCATTTTTTTCAATATAATAAGATAGACTATTCCGACTTAAATTATAACAACTAATTAGATCGTAGCAACTCGACGAAAATGTAATATACCACAGAGAATGATTGGCTTGCTCCACATTAAAAGAAAAATCAAAAACATTAAAGTGAATGGTACAGGGGCGGATCTGGGCTGTAGCCCATAGTGGCACGGGCTACTACTGAAAATCGGCCCAGAAGTAGCTTATATATAGTCTTTAGCCCAATTGCCCAAACCTAGTAGCCCAAAAGAAATTAAAAAAATGATGTAGCAGCCCAAAGGAAAGGAAGGCGCAGGCAAAAAAAAAAAGAAGTGCTGTTGACTTGTCTCCTGTCTCGCTTACAGCAACAAAGGAAAAGGCGGAAGCTAATTCAAAAGAAATAAAAGTCGCTGAAGTCTGTGAAGTCGCCAAGTCGGAAAAAAAATCGAACCATAACCATTGCTTGCTGCATTCGCTAATCGCTGTCTCCTAATTTCCTTGCTGAAGCTAATTCAATTTTCGAACCATTCTCCTGTTTTGCTGAAGGTATTTCGAGTCCCTATTTATCAGAACATGATCGAAGCAAACCCTGGGAACCATTCTCCTTTGGGATGCTGAAGATGAAGAAGATGAAGATGAAGAGGATGAAATTGATATGAACATTTTGACACAAAGTTTTATGAAAGGAACTTCACAATCGCAAGGCCTATCATGGGTTTTTTAAAACCTTAACTAAAAAATTCAAATTTTGTATTAAAGATTTGGGAAATTTCAACAATGGCTTCAACTCCTGGTGGTAGCGGTGTTGGCCACAGTGGTTATGGTGGTAATCAGAATCACCCTTCCCTCCTAAAGAGCAAACAGGTAAATATCCTCCTGTTTTTTGATTATCTTTAAAATATTGCTATTTCCATGGCATTCGGAGATAAAATTACTTAATTTCTCTGTTTCTTTATGTGGAAATATTATTTTTGTGCTACCCCTGAGGAGGATTCCTGGTTCCGCCCCTGGAATGGTATATTGAGATAAAGAAAGTAACTTTCTAGGGAAATGGGAATGTTGCATTTCATGTGTTAAACAATCAATAAAGTCCATTTAAAAAAGGTACTACATAAACAATTCTTGCATAGTATTTTGTGATTAAATCGTTACATTATACAAAAAATATAAAAATTATGGTGATCAAATTCTTTTCTAGGGGGTAAGAGATGATCATATAAACTATCATGATATAGGGTTCACATGCTAACAATTCAAACACGAGATGTAATTCATTGACAAGTTAGTGTAGAATGATTATGACGACTTTTTGTAGTGTTTAAAAAAATTGAAGAGGATTCACTCATTTATACAAATAAAAATGTTATGTAGTTAGTATAATAAATAGAAGGATATCAAGTATTTTATGTAGTAAAGGATATATATACAAATAATATTTTTTGTCAAACTTATACATGTAAATTATCCATTTATATTTATATATAAATAATAAATAGAGATTTATTTAATTTGTCAACATTTACAAAAGTGGAGATAAAACGACTTTAAAAGTGTGGATATTTAGAATAAAGTCCACATAATAAATTTCTTTTAAGAAAAAAGAAACATGTACTCTGTAAAATCACCTTAAGTGCTTTCAACTTTCATGTGTAAATATGCTCAACAACGTGTATTATTAATTGATATTTAGTTGTTGTGTGTCTTTTACTTGATTGATATGATGCAGACGCAGTCATGCCAAATAGGCAAATAAAGATTATTTCAATTCTTGTTTGTACGGTGTATCAAATAATTGTAAATTTACTTTATTTGCTTGGATGCAAAAAATTACAGTAAGACTATAAGATAAAGATTAATTAACAAACGAAAATAATATAAGCATAGCAGTGTACACAACGAGTGTTAAATGTCCGCGCTTCGCTGCAGATATGATTTTACATGAGCTAATAATAGATATGCTATCAAATATTAATTTACGTTAGATTGTTTTATGAGAGACCATGAATGTAAGCTGCTTGGCCATTCAATCTAGTTCAAGCAATACATTAAGAGATATAACTTGACATAGCATATTAGAACTCACTAAAGCTCGATTCACATCATTATGCTCGATAAAATGAAAGACGTAAACTTTAATAGAAAAATATTAGAAAAAAATACTTTGTAGATGAACCTGTTACCTCCACCGACACATTTCATTCACTCTATCTTGTTTAAAATAGAAAGAATCGTAAAAATAAGTATGGGCCAGAACTGAAAAATGCTTTAAAAGGTAAAAGTTTAGGCCAAAACTGAAAAAAAAAAAAACAGGGCCAAAAATGAAAATATTGAAAGTTTTGTTGACAAATCTGAAAACAGTTAAATTTAGAATAACGGTAAGGCCACAACTAAAAAGATTGAAAGTTTTGCAACCAAAATTGGAAACAATGAAAACTTGTAGTCGCAAAATTGAAAACAACAAACGTTTTTTGTATCAAAATTGAAAACAATGCAAGTTAACTATAACAATAGGGCCAAAACTAAAAATATTGAAAGTTTTGTGGCTAAATTGAAAACATTGAAAGTTTCTGATGACAAAATTAGTAATAACAAAACTTTATTATTCATAGTTGGCAATACTGAAAAAAATGAAAATATTGAAAGTTTTGAGGCCAAAATTGAAAAACCATGAAAGTTTTTTAGGAACAATAAAACTTTAATATTCATAGTGGGTAACTTGTAAGATTTGGAGTTAAAATTGGAAATATTGAACAATTATAAGACCAAAATTGTTAAAAAGTAAAATTTATGGCCAAAACTGATAAAAATATGCAGACAAAATAAAATATTTAAAGTTTTGGGGACATTGTTGTTAAGGGTGTCAATCCCTAAAAAATGTGATCGGATATAGAATCCGACCAGTCACTGCTCAACTGCACTAGATTAGAGTACATGGTAAGCAGGGTCGAACCTCAAGGACACGGAGTTCAAGGTTTATGCCTTAAAACGTAAAAATATAGGGGGGGGGGGGGTTTGAATAACAAATAATGATAATAAAATGCAGAAACATGCAAATAGTAAACTTTGAGGAAAATCAATAATAAAAAGGCCTAGTCCCGAGTCTTCAATGTTCAGCGTAATAAAATGAATCCGGTTGACGTGCTTGAGAATACAATTCCAAGTTGGCTTTTGAAATTCATAAAATATAATCTTTATGAAAATAACTTTCTAAAATATTTAGATAAATGTCCGCTTATTACCTAAACCTAGTTTCATTTTACCCGACCTAAGGTCCGCTTATAGGCCGAATGCATAAACCGCATAAGGTGTGCAAGTACTAATCAATGTCCAATTCTTCGCGTCCGCTGGGAAGTGTGTGGACATATGACCAAATTCAAAACAAGGAATTGGGCGCTTGTTTTTGTTACCAAACATCAACTGTGCTCAGCGATTAGGTGCCTTACACAGTCGATTAACAGTGTTTGAAAACGATCCAATTAAGATGGCCAATCAAAAGTAAATCAAATTCAAAACTCAGATTAAAACAAGAAAATGATCATTGGAATTATTCAAAAGCATTCATCGAACCGAATGTTTCAAATTATACACCAAACTTATCCAAACTCAGGACTAGAATGCGGTTTCTAGCCAGACATGACTAGAAATGAATCAAAAATACAAAATTATAATCGAAAACGTCTTACAAATGATAAAAACACGTAACCGAATCTCGATAGTCGTGATTCGGGCTTCAAAAACCTTCTAAAAACTGCTTGGAAGTGTCTCGGGGTCGTGGCTAAAGCACAGGAACTGAACTCCCTTTCTGGCAGGAGAATACTGCTATTTATAGCCATCTCGAGGAGCTAGCGGCGCTATCTCCTTAGATAGCGGCGC
Organism: Cichorium intybus; assembly: GCA_023525715.1. NCBI lineage: Eukaryota > Viridiplantae > Streptophyta > Magnoliopsida > Asterales > Asteraceae > Cichorium > Cichorium intybus. The sequence goes on along the minus strand of CM042011.1, from coordinate 141,544,471 downwards.
TATCTTTCGAATTCCCCTGATTCTCGTTCTCCTGGTCAATCGTAAATCTCGCCTCCTTGATTTTCTCAAATGCCGAAGCGTCGCTATCTCAATAGATAGCGCCTCTATCTATGCAGTTTCTAGGATTTGTCATTTTTGGTCCCTGCTTGTTCCAACTTTGGTCCTTTTTCGGCCATTTTGCTCCTTTTTGCATAAAAACCTGCATAATTGATATTTTTTCCAAGTAAAGTGAGTATTTTAGTCCTTTTTAACTTAATTTATCTATAAAAATACCCTGATATCGTATAAAATATGTATGAAATACGCACGATATCAGAATACCCCACACTTGGACTTTGCTTGTCCCCAAGCAAAATAGAGTTTTTCGGGCATTCAAAACAATTGCAATAACAATTCCCGCACCAATTACCTACATCCAAAATAATAAACACAAAAAGATTTTTAAATCATACCAGAATCATCAACATATATGTGTGTTTGTCCTTTTTAACTGATTAAATTCCTTTTTGAACTTTAGTCCTGTAAGCAATAAATCCCTAGTGTGCCTACTACTCATTTTTGCATCCCCTAGAAATATACCCTTCAAAAACCGCCTAGGCTCAAGACGTATTGCTAAGTTCCCAAGGTCACTTTTTGTACGCACACAATTAGATGATCATTAGTTTATTCCAGTTGCTATTAAGTATTAGTTTCTTTTTAATTTCGATAGCGTTCTTTGTGTGGAATATCACCTAAGCTGCACCAATTATTACCAATTTGTTTATTATTTGCACCTTCGGGACTCACGACTTTCCATGGAACTCTTGATTACAAATTTTCGACCCTAGATTGTATGGGGTCTACTCATTCAAATTCCAAGGGCCGTTAAGGAAATCCGATGACTTTCTATGGCACCCGTGTAGCGAACTTTCGACAACATTATCCCACACCAGACGGTCTTAGGTAATGAGGTGAGGAAGACCACCCTTTTCATGTCTACCGGTTCGAATACCATAGGCCACAGATTGGATTTTCCCTCCTGAGTCTCGATCTTATGGTGTCTTTTCATCCTTTAGATGATTTTTCGAGATTTTCTCGATTTTTGCTCTTATTCATTCGATGCTTTTTATTTCCTCAGTTTGGCAACAGCATAGAATCTGTACTTTTGTAACAAAGGGAACCTAACTCAATCTGTTTTGACTAGCGCTTAGCTATGTTTACAACTAAAATGACACCCTTTGAAAGATATCATCTGTCACACCCCGATCCTTGGCGGAATTGATCAAGGCGTGATATATTGTTCAAAGTCTCATGACAACTATGTTATGATATGATTAGATTCAATTAAGTACTAACTATGCAAACAAAATCCACAACATACAAATACAAATCCAAATACAACAACATTTATTACATCAAATTTAAATAGTCTTGTGGGTTTCTAAGGTACACCCTACTTTTCATCAACTTCGTTCTTCAAATCTGCATCATGGGTAAAAACAGGTCAACTACGAGAGTTGGTGAGTAATCTAGTTTTATTAAAGAAAATTGTGAGTTTGAAATATTTATAATTTGAAACTTGTTTTCTTTGGAAGTCGACAAGCAAGTATTGTTGAGATAACGGTTTATAAATCAAAAATTGATTAACAAATGATAACAACAACAATAAGTCCTCACCCTATATATACATATATATGTATATATATAGGATGGAGCATCTAATCATCATACACACTCAACCACGTGCAATCAATCACCTTAGCGTCCCAAGGCGGGGTGGTCAACCCAATAGCGCTATTATTATCCATAACGTACCTCAAGAATACGGGCATATTTATGGAGATTAGACTAAAATTGTAATACACTACAAGTACATGTAGCGTAAACAAACAATAATTATACAAATAATGATTCACATATAAATGTCCCAACAATGTCTCAATGGTGAAAAAAATAATAAAATGAAGTTGGAACATATTAAAACCACATGATACACCCCGAAAGTATTGAAAATTATAAAATATGGGGTAGATTACTCACTTTAGTCCAAACGGAATACGCGTGTTGTACGATAGACGGCTCGGGTCAAAACAACGTGGAACCTATTATAATTAATAGTTTTGGTTTAGGAATCGATAAATGGGAATATAGTATTAATAAGAATAATTAGACACATATTCTTATATTAGATGAATTAACAATTATCCAAATTTTGTTTTGAATATTAATGTATTTATATGTTAAATGAATTTTAAATTGAATTAATTACTTTGCTTAATTAATTTATATGTTCACTTTAGACAAGATTTTAATAATTTCTTATTAAAATAATAACTAGTCAAATTATAAGTATTTACAGATTTTATATATTATAAACAATTATTTATATGAAATAATCATTAAAAATACATTTTTACATGCTTAGATATTTAGGAAATTAGTTTTAAATAATAAACAGTAATAAAACATTCTGAAATTTACAGAAAATCATTATTTCATAAAATGGTAATTACTGTAAAATTTTCATATTTTTCTTAATTGCTTTAGTATTTATTTAGTATTTTAATAATTAAACTACAACAAAATTCGGGAAAAATAATAAATGATTCCCATAAATTCTGGAAAATTAGCCATAGTTTGCTAACATTATATTGAGCCTACTGTAAATATTTTGGATATTTTGGACTAAGGGAAGTATTTCTTATGTTTTTCATTATTAACTAATCACTAAAATCATAAATAATAGGCAAATATTAAGAGAAATTTATTAGACTTTTTATTTATGATTAACATGTTATATATGATATTCTGATAAGGTTTTATAATTTTTGGAAATGTGTATCTATTTATTATCAATTTAAACCATTAAATAATCATTAAATCAGGTACAATAAGCAAACATTATTACAAAAATCTGTAAATTTTTTCGTTGAGTCTTTAAAATGTTAATAAGGTGCGAAAAATATAAAATCTAGTTTTTAATATATATAACTATATTTTGCAATTTAATTATCTACAACAAAATAAAATACAAAATAAGCATCAAACAGTATTATAAATGCATGAAACTTTATAAATCCACTTTACTCAATATTAGGGTTGTTCCAAAATTTTCCCATAATTTATTGACTGCAAAAAGTATTTTATGTGAATTATTGCCATATTTTATTGCAATAATTATAGTAATTCAATAAAAATAAGTTATTTTCTGAAAATTTCCAGAACTTCTTATTTTATTTATGAGAGTCTTAGAAAAATCAGTTTTATGCATAAAATGAGTTTTAGATATTTTGGTGGATTTAATTTGTTTCATGTATGAATTTGGAACTTTTAACAACATACCTTGATGAATGCTTCAATAGGGATGAAGATTTGAGTATGAGAGCTTGTTCTTGGCTGGAAAATTGATATTTATTAGATGAATTTCGAGATTGAGAGGGAGAGAAAGGATAGAGAGGGTTTGAGTGGTGATGAGAATAATATGTGGGGAGAAAAATGAAAGGAAAGATAATGAGAGGTGTGAGTGGGAGACCATGGGAATAACTTTTGACTTTAGGTGGTCTTCATAATTTCCCACTAGTATAAGCATCTCTATGTAATATACTAATTAATATAAGAATTTTATAAAATTTAATGTAGAGTTTATAAAAATAGAGTTTTATAAAAAAAATAGGTTATTATTTGATTATAACAATCTACTTTGATTTGAAGTTTAATTATAGCATTCAAGTTTGATTCTTTTAATTTAATTAGAGCATCATACTTTGATTTAATTTTAATATGGTATCATAATTTAATTTGATTATAGTTATAACGTTATACTATGCTATATTGCTATTAACGTCAATTTATATCGTAGTGTATGGGTTTTGATCCTATTAGCGTCAAGTAATCTTGACTAGGGTTTATTAAATTTCTAATTGGTTTGGGTTGACCCGAATCCATTTTAGGCGGATGTCACAGTCTCCCCTACTTTAAGAAATTTCATCCCGAAATTTAAGAAAAGAGTACCTTAAGAGAAAAGTTGCGGGTATTTGGTACGCATTTGATCCTCACGCTCCCATGTATACTCGGGTCCACGTGCTGACTGCCACCTGACCTTGACCAGGGGAATGCGACTTCTTTTGAGTTGCTTTTCCTTTCGGTCAGCAATTTCCAAGGGTTTCTCGATAAATTGCATTGTCTCGTCGATTTGGATATCCTCGAGAGGAACATGAAGGTTCTCGTCTGCTAAACACTTCTTGAGGTTGGCTATATGAAATACTGGGTGAAATTTATTAAGCTCTATTGGTAGATCCAACTCGTAGGCTACTGGTCCGATCCTTTTCAGGATCTTAAACGGCCCTACGTAGCGGGGTGCCAATTTACCCTTGCGTCCAAATCGAACCACACCTTTCCATGGGGACACTTTTAACATGACCATGTCACCCACGGTAAATTCAAGCGGTTTGCGTCGCTTGTCGGCGTAACTCTTTTGTCGGCTACGAGCTGTGAGAAGGTTATTGCGAATCTGAGTGATTTTGTCGGTTGTTTCCTGGATAAGCTCAGGACCAACGATTGGAGAATCCACTGTTGCGCGAATTACGTGGGACTCGCCAATTTCATGCCAGCAAATAGGAGATCGGCATTTACGGCCATACAATGCCTCAAATGGTGGCATCCCGATGCTAGAATGATAACTGTTATTATAGGAGAATTCCACCAACGGTAAATGAGAGTCCCAGTTTCCTCCGAAATCTAAGACACACGCCCTCAACATATCTTCGAGTGTTTGAATTGTCCTCTCAGATTGCCCATCGGTCTGAGGATGATAAGCGGTACTGAGATCGAGGCGGGTTCCCATGGCTTCTTGAAGTGATTGCCAGAACCGAGAGAGAAATCTCCCATCACGATCTGAAATGATGCTGAGAGGGATGCCATGCCGACTAACTATCTCGTCGATGTAAATCTGAGCAAGTTGTTCGACCTTGAAATCTTCATGGATTGGAAGGAAGTGAGCAGATTTAGTCAAACGGTCAACGATTACCCAAATGCTGTCATGTCCCTTTGTGGTAAGGGAAAGTTTGGTTACAAAATCCATGGTGATCGCTTCCCATTTCCACTCGGGGATTACCGGTTGGACCAATAGTCCAGAGGGTCGTTGATGTTCTGCTTTGACCCTGGAACATGTAAGACATTTGGCTACGAATAAAGCAATATCCTTTTTCATTCCCAACCACCAATAATTGGTTCTCAAGCCATGATACATCTTGTCAGCGCCCGGATGAATGGAATATCCAGTTTTATGAATTTCTTCCATCAGGAATGTACGAAGATTGTCGCGATCTGGGATCCAGATGCGATCTTGATAATAGAAAATACCATCAGATTTAGATTCCAACTCCCCATCAATTCCCGTGGGCATGTCATTTTCGGTAATTGCCGAGTGTTGGGCTCCTCGAATTCGGTCGCTGAGATTGGACAAGATAGGAGAACATATTAAATGAAATGCTTTGGCATGTTCTTTTCGGCTTAACGCGTCGGCTACGACGTTCGCCTTGCCCGGATGATAGCGTATTTCGCACTCGTAATCATTTAGGAGTTCGACCCATCGTGTTTGCCTCATATTGAGTTCCTTTTGATTAAGAATATGTTGCAAGCTCTTATGGTCGGTGAAAATTACGCATTTAGTGCCGTAAAGGTAATGCCTCCAAATTTTAAGAGCGAAAACCACAGCACCAAGCTCCAAATCATGAGTCGTATAATTCCTTTCGTGGATTTTGAGTTGTCGCGATGCGTAAGCTATAACCTTTCCCCTTTGCATCAAAACACAACCTAGACCGAGATTGGAGGCATCACAATATACCACGAAATCTTCGGATCCTTCAGGGAGTGTAAGAATCGGAGCATCACACAACCTTTGTTTAAGGGTTTGGAAAGCGTCTTCCTGCTTGGGTCCCCAATCAAATGGCGTACCCTTGCAAGTGAGAGAAGTAAGCGGTAAAGCGATCTTTGAGAAATTTGAAATGAAACGCCGGTAATAGCCGGCTAAACCGAGGAATGACCGAATTTCCTTGGGGGTACGTGGGGCTTTCCAATTCTTGACTGCTTCAACTTTTGCGGGGTCGACTAAAATACCCTTGTCACTTACAATATGACCGAGGAATTGTACCTCATTTAACCAAAACTCGCATTTCGAAAATTTGGCATAGAGCTGATTTCCTTGCAATGTTTGGAGAGTTAGACGAAGGTGTCTTTCATGGTCTACCTTTGTCTTGGAGTAAATGAGGATGTCATCAATAAAGATGATAACAAAACGGTCGAGATAAGGTTTAAATACTCGATTCATCAAGTCCATGAATGCGGCAGGGGCATTCGTTAGGCCAAAAGGCATAACGGTGAACTCGTAATGACCATAGCGGGTTCGAAAAGCGGTTTTGGGGATGTCTTCTTCCCGTACTCGAAGTTGGTGATAACCCGAGCGGAGGTCGATTTTTGAGAAGCATGAAGCTCCTTGAAGCTGATCAAAAAGGTCGTCGATCCGAGGTAACGGATATCGATTCTTGATGGTCAATTTATTTAACTCCCGATAATCGATACACATACGAAACGAACCATCTTTCTTTTTGATGAAGAGAACCGGGGCTCCCCAGGGTGAAGTACTAGGGCGGATAAATCCCTTATCGGTTAATTCTTGGAGCTGACTTGCCAATTCTTGCATCTCGGTTGGAGCCAACCGATATGGAGACTTGGCTATGGGAGCAGCCTCAGGAACGAGATCGATGCGGAACTCTAGCTCACGTACTGGAGGGAGTCCAGATACGTCATCGGGAAAGATGTCGGGAAAGTCTCGTACAATCGGAATATCTTCGATCTTCTTTTCTTTGACCTTTGTTTCCACCACATGGGCTAAGAAAGCCATGTATTCTTTACGTAGATATGATCGAGCTTGAGTACATGACATAAGACTAAGCTTTTTTTAACGAGTCTCGCCATAAATACGAAGACTTTGACCGTCGGCAAGAGGAATACGAATAAACTTCTCGTAACACACTATTTCAGCATGGTTTTGGGATAGCCAATCCATTCCCACGATGATGTCGAAGCTACCAAGTTCCATAGGAACTAAATTGACAGAAAATTTATGACCGCAAAAATCGAAAGTGCAATCTTGGATGACTGCATTGAGTGAAATGTTTTTTCCATTGGCGACTTCTACGGTAAAGTGTTCATCAAGTATCGTGCGAGGTGTGTGAAGTATGGGTTCAAATTCCAAAGACACAAAACTTTTGTCGGCACCTGAATCAAAAAGTACTGATGCGTAGCAGTCATTTATGAGAAACGTACCATTTACGACCTTGTTATCGGTCTGTGCTTGGGTTGCGGTAATGACAAATGCTCGGCCTTTGGGAGCTGGAACCTGCATTGTTGGATTTGCCTGGGCTTGAGTGTTAATGATATTGAAAAGCCTAGGACACGTGTTTCTGAAATGGGTGGGGTCACCACAGTTGAAGCATGTTCCAGTTGGATACCGGGTTTGTGTTTGCTGATTTGAGGGTAGAGCGAATGGTCGCTGAGTTTTTGGTGCACGGCATGTGTCTGCCAAGTGGCCATAGCGACCACAATTCGTACAAAGGCGACACGGGCTGGTGGACATATGGTGATAGTTACAATGGTTACAGAGGGGGTGAGGTCCAGTATACGGCTTTTTGTTTGGTTGGGTGACTTGGGTGATAGGAGCAGCAGGGGTAATAACAGCATGGTTGTGGTGATGGCTTTTCCGCTTATTTTTGTCGTGTCGGTGTGAGGACTCGGACTTGACAATTAAGGGGGTCTCAGGGGTCGGCTTTTCAGTTGTCATCTTTGAACCCTTGCGTGGGAGGACACCATCGTTCATATTATCCTCGTTGAGTTGACCTGCTATTTCAATAGCAGATTCTAGGGTAGATGGCCTGCTGCTGGTCACCGAATCACGGATCTGGCGCGGTAACCCTTTGATGTAGTGGCGTATTGCAGTTTTCATAGGTTGAACCATGTGAGGTAGGAGTCTTGAAAGATCATAGAATCTATTAGTGTAGGTCGCGTTGTCTCCTCCCACCTGTTTCAGATTCCAGAATTCCTCTTCGAGAGTTTGTAATTCGCTGTCCGGGCAGAACTTTTCTATCATGCATTCCTTTAGTTTTGACCAGGTCATTCCCAAGGCAACACCCTCTCCTTTTGCCCGTTTTTCTAGGTTCCACCATGAGAGAGCATGACCTTGGAGGCACCCTGTAGCGTGACGGACCATCAGGTCCTCAGGGCACTCGCTGTGGATGAAAGTACTCTCCATTTCTTCGATCCATGTGAGGAGTGCGGTGGCACCATCTATGCCTTTGAAGTAAGGCGGATTACAGCTACGAAAATGCTTAAACGAGCAACGATGAGTGGTTGCTGGAGCTTGCGGCTGAAGAGTTTGAAGATGGGTTGCAATTGTTGGGATGACATTCGCTACCTCCTTAGCGATAAGGGCGGCTAGCCTTCGGTTGTTACGAGCAGCGTATGGGGGTCGTAATGCCATCTATGAGAAACACGCATATGGACTTGTGAGTTATTTGTAAATTGATTATGGAAATTAAGTTTGTAGACATTGTTGGGTAAAATGATTGTAAAACACTTATTGGGCCATGGTTAGGAGTGTTGGGCACCTTTTGGGCTTTCCATGGGTACTAAATGTGAAGCATGTAGCAATTGCGTGGGCCCCCACAATACTAAGTTTTCACATGTTTTTCCCACTTCAAGGCCCATTAAGGAACTTAATAGTCCAATGAGTTGGCCATTTTGGAGTGTATCCTTTCGGATACGTTTGATAAGGTCGGGTATTTTGATGGCTCAAAAGTAATGTGAACGACGCGCTTTGGCCTATAGGTTTGGGAACTCTCGCCTTTGGTCCCCAGGTAAGCAAACTGGTCCCTCGGTTGATTGGGATGTATACGAATGCTTACCTAGTCAGGACTTTCGGGCTACCGGCACCTCCCCCTTCCAGTTACTACGCGTCCATTACTTTGATCCTACCCAACTAGAGTGGATGACTTTTAATTTCCTATGAGCTCTAAGGAATATATATGTATATAAATTTTTTATTTTGAAACCATTTGAGTATGTGTGTGATTTTAAGAGAAAGAGGAGAAAATTCACAAGTGTATGCACACATATAAGTGTCGGGAATAATACGTAAGCACATAAGGTAGCAATTAGCACACAAAGGTATTCCTAGGATTTTCTAAGTGCGAATTGCATGCAGTTGTGTGTGCATTTTATAAACTAGCATACGAGAGGACCCTAGAGGCTATAGACTAGGTCAAGGCAATTAACCTAATTCCCTATAGTCAAGGGCTCTGATACCAATCTGTCACACCCCGATCCTTGGCGGAATTGATCAAGGCGTGATATATTGTTCAAAGTCTCATGACAACTATGTTATGATATGATTAGATTCAATTAAGTATTAACTATGCAAAAAAAATCCACAACATACAAATACAAATCCAAATACAACAACATTTATTACATCAAATTTAAATAGTCTTGTGGGTTTCTAAGGTACACCCTACTTTTCATCAACTTCGTTCTTCAAATCTGCATCATGGGTAAAAACAGGTCAACTACGAGAGTTGGTGCGTAATCTAGTTTTATTAAAGAAAATTGTGAGTTTGAAATATTTATAATTTGAAACTTGTTTTCTTTGGAAGTCGACAAGCAAGTATTGTTGAGATAACGGTTTATAAATCAAAAATTGATTAACAAATGATAACAACAACAATAAGTCCTCACCCTATATATACATATATATGTATATCAATATATAGGATGGAGCATCTAATCATCATACACACTCAACCACGTGCAATCAATCACCTTAGCGTCCCAAGGCGGGGTGGTCAACCCAATAGCGCTATTATTGTCCATAACGTACCTCAAGAATACGGGCATAGTCATGGAGATTAGACTAAAAATTGTAATGCACTACAAGTACGTGTAGCGTAAACAAACAATAATTATACAAATAATAATTCACATATAAATGTCCCAACAATGTCTCAATGGTGAAAAAAATAATAAAATGAAGTTGGAACATATTAAAACCACATGATACACCCCGAAAGTATTGAAAATTATAAAATATGGGGTAGATTACTCACTTTAGTCCAAACGGAATACGCGTGTTGTACGATAGACGGCTCGGGTCAAAACAACGTGGAACCTATTATAATTAATAGTTTTGGTTTAGGAATCGATAAATGGGAATATAGTATAAATAAGAATAATTAGACACATATTCTTATATTAGATGAATTAACAATTATCCAAATTTTGTTTTGAATATTAATGTATTTATATGTTAAATGAATTTTAAATTGAATTAATTACTTTGCTTAATTAATTTATATGTTCACTTTAGACAAGATTTTAATAATTTCTTATTAAAATAATAACTAGTCAAATTATAAGTATTTACAGATTTTATATATTATAAACAATTATTTATATGAAATAATCATTAAAAATGCATTTTTACATGCTTAGATATTTAGGAAATTAGTTTTAAATACTAAACAGTAATAAAACATTCTGAAATTTACAGAAAATCATTATTTCATAAAATGGTAATTACTGTAAAATTTTCATATTTTTCTTAACTGCTTTAGTATTTATTTAGTATTTTAATAATTAAACCACAACAATAATAAATGATTCCCATAAATTCTGGAAAATTAGCCATAGTTTGCTAACATTATATTGAGCCTACTGTAAATATTTTGGATATTTTGGACTAAGGGAAGTATTTCTTATGTTTTTCATTATTAACTAATCACTAAAATCATAAATAATAGGCAAATATTAAGAGAAATTTATTAGACTTTTTATTTATGATTAACATGTTATATATGATATTCTGATAAGGTTTTATATTTTTTGAACATGTGTAGCTATTTATTATCAATTTAAACCATTAAATAATCATTAAATCAGGTAAAATAAGCAAACATTATTACAAAAATCTGTAAATTTTGTCATGGAGTCTTTAAAATGTTAATAAGGTGCGAAAAATATAAAATCTAGTTTTTAATATACATAACTATATTTTTCAATTTATTTATCTACAACAAAATAAAATACAAAATAAGAATCAAACAGTATTATAAATGCATGAAACTTTATAAATCCACTTTACTCAATATTAGGGTTGTTCCAAAAGTTTCCCATAATTTATTGACTGCAAAAAGTATTTTATGTGAATTATTGCCATATTTTATTGCAATAATTATAGTAATTCAATAAAAATAAGTTATTTTCTGAAAATTTCCAGAACTTCTTATTTTATTTATGAGAGTCTTAGAAAAATCAGGTTTATGCATAAAATGAGTTTTAGATATTTTGGTGGATTTAATTTATTTCATGTATGAATTTGGAACTTTTAACAACATACCTTGATGAATGCTTCAATAGGGATGAAGATTTGAGTATGAGAGCTTGTTCTTGGCTGGAAAATTGATATTTCTTAGATGAATTTCGAGATTGAGAGGGAGAGAAAGGATAGAGAGGGTTTGAGTGGTGATGAGAATAATGTGTGGGGAGAAAAATGAAAGGAAAGATGATGAGAGGTGTGAGTGGGAGACCATGGGAATAACTTTTGACTTTAGGTGGTCTTCATAATTTCCCACTAGTATAAGCATCTCTATGTAATACACTAATTAATATAAAAATTTTATAAAATTTAATGTAGAGTTTATAAAAATAGAGTTTTATAAAAAAAATAGGTTATTATTTGATTATAACAATCTACTTTGATTTGAAGTTTAATTATAGCATTCAAGTTTGATTCTTTTAATTTAATTAGAGCATCATACTTTGATTTAATTTTAATATGGTATCATAATTTAATTTGATTATAGTTATAACGTTATATTATGCTATATTGCTATTAACGTCAATTTATATCGTAGTGTATGGGTTTTGATCCTATTAGCGTCAAGTAATCTTGAGTAGGGTTTATTAAATTTCCAATTGGTTTGGGTTGACCCGAATCCATTTTAGGCGGATGTCACATCATCTGCTAAAAAGTTTTTAGTGGGGTTTATTTCGTTAACAATGCGAAACCATGATGTAGGGACACACTAAATATCTACCAACTTACAAGTAAAAAATTCAATTAGAAAAATAAACAGCCACATATACTACCTATGGGAGCTGAATATAACTCAAATTTCTATTCCTATCTATTATTCCAGATGTATTTGTATTTATTCATTCAATTTCGGGAATTTATTAAGGCAAAAATTTTAAAATTTAGCCAAATAAACCTAAAATGCTTAAGTGTAAACACCCCACCCCACACTTAAATTATACAATGTCCCCATTGTATATATATCGCGTTAAATTAAAAATGGAGAAAAAGGAACAGACTCCACTGGGGTGAGTTGCAGTTTTCACTTGTATGGGACAAGCTTTTCAGGTTTTGTGTTGAGAAAACCGCGCTTCATAATAGCTTTTCATCACAACCAAGAGATAAAAATAATAGTGGGAACGACCCCAGACTTATTACAAGCTCAGTCTCGTTGGTAGATCATCTTTGCTGCATTTGAAGCTTATTTAGTTGGATTCATCGTTGCTTCTATTTGCCCCTGTCAAGCAGTTTAAAAGAAAGGAGAAAATAACAAAGAATAGAAAATAAAAGAAAAATAAAAATAAAATAGAAGTACAAAGGAAATAATCATTTGAAAAATAAAAATAAACCAAATCAAAACAAAACAAAAGTAAATTGTTCATAAAAATCCCAAACCAAACAATCAACTATCAAATAACAATCTTCCTACTCAGATGTTGCTATTGACATCTTCGAGCTCCCTGTTGGGAGGAGGTCGACGCGGTTTCACGTTAGAACGTGCCATCATCTACTTCATACACTCGCCCATCCAGTACATGTATTCTCTATGGTCTTCTATTAAATTTCTCAATCCGCCAACTTCAGCTTTCAACTCAAGTACCTCTGATGATGAAACAGCTGGCGGTGGCGCCTCTTCCTCTTCCGGATCTGAATCTAGTTCGGACACCTCAACCCATCCGCCCTGTGGAATGTGCGGATCAACCAAAACCGCTCTCTCATCTTCCAACCTTAGGACCCCCATAGTGACCAGATCATCCTGTTGTAGTAAGACAACAGGAACACGCTCGAATTGTTCCAAAACCTCTTCTCTTCCTAAACCATAAGACCGCGCCAATCGAGTGATATAATGACCTCCGCGAATGGGGCTATCTGGATTTTCTCAATTTGCAATGCGATGCAGATAAGCGATATTCATATAGGGGAGGTCGCATGTTCTTTTCCTTGCGATCATTATCCACATGAAATAGATGTCGGTTTCCAAGATGCGTGTTACCTCGCTCCGTGGGGCGAAGGAGGTAACTACAAGTCGGTGCAACATCCGATGTGCTGGCGATCGAATGTGCCCCTCAAATCGGTCAAATCGACTGTAGTAGCCGTCGCCTATGGTAGGCCAGAAGGTGGTGGCGTTGAACTCGGGCGGGAATTTGCGGCAGCACTGGCTAATGAAGTTGCAAAATTCGTGACTTCTGGCCACTTGAGGTGTGTAAAGCTCGATTCTTTCTGCAAACTCCATAAGGCTACATTCCCTTTCAATTCCATTAAGCCAAAATGAGATGATATCTGGCGTCCCTTCTTCTCGGAGTTTGTCAACATTTAAGGTGGAAAGGAATTCTAAAACGAGCTCTGTGTATGTTGGCTCGTTTATGTGGAATATCTTCCACCACGCTGTGTCCAAAAACTTGACAAACCCTCCTTCAGTGCACTCCTGTCGGGAAAGAGGCTCTAACTGCTTGTCGAGACCATTCTCAATAGCAAGTTCCCAGTCAAGAACATGGGAAGGAATGATTTCCCGCCCTCTCAGATTTCGAAGCTTTCTTAAAAATTCCTTCTTTATAGCAATCGAGGCAGGTGGCGGTGGGGCGGGAGATGTTATTGGGACATTCGGGATAACCCTCTTCCTTGGGGTGCAAACAATCTTCACCATCTGCACAAAAAACTGAAAAAATCAGAAAAATGGGGCTGTCAGGTAGATAGCGGCGCTATCTTTAGGAGATAGCGACGCTATCTGCTAGTGTCACTAATAATTCGCCATTTGTGAACAGTAGTGTCGCTAAAGGTGCACAGCAGCGAATTTTTGCCCAAAAAATCTGATTTTTACGATCCAAAGCATTTGCATTAACTAAATGAACGTTCCATATCCTCTAGAAATCAAACATATTCATAACTCAAGGCTCAAAATCATCTAAACATGTGTTTGATTGTAAAAGGAACTCATAAAACGTATCTATTAAAGAGCAAAGCTGCAAAAACTCTAAAAAGAGAATCGGGAATCGAGAAACATACCTTTAAATCTTAGGTTTTTAGTGGAAAAAGCCTCTTGTTGCTGATTTTCGGAGTTCAGGAGGTATATTAGGTCAAATTTTCGGATTAGACTTAATATATAGGCTCAACAAAGTGAAAAAGATAAAATCTAACCAAAAATCCTGTTACAGCGAAAATAGCGGCGCTATCTAGTTGAGATAGCGGCGCTATTGGCTTGGCCCACCTGATCTTCGCGAGTTGGTTGAATTCTGCGACGAGATGAGGACTTGGGGAGATAGCGGCGCTATCTCTGATTTTTCCATCATTTTTCATTTTTTGTTCCTCTTTTGTCCCGCACATGATGCTTTGGTTCGGGGTTTTCCTAAAACAAATTAAAAACAAATAAAAATAACCAAAAACAATTAAAAATATCTTACAAATGCCCGGGTTGCCTCCCGGTTAGCGCCTCTGTTTAGTGTCGTCGGCCCGACCTCGCCCGGTTCAGATGTTTCATTTAATGTCCTCCGGTACCTCCAGCTTTTCTTCGATCTTCTTTTCCTCAACGAAACGTTCATAAAACGGATTCAACCTGTTGCCGTTTACCTTGAATATCTTATCCGTCTTCATGCTCCTTATTTCTATCGCTCTGTGGTCAAATACCTGTATGACCACAAACGGTCCTACCCATCGTAACCGTAACTTTCCAGGAAACCGCTTGAGTCGAGAGTCATATAGCAGAACTTTCTGACCAACGCTGAAATCTTTTCGTTTGATGTATTTGTCATGCAAGCGTTTGGTCTTTTCTTTATACAATCTCGAACTCTCGTATGCGTCATCACGGAGTTCCTCAAGTTCCTGTAATTCCAACTTCCTGTGCACCCCCGCTTCATCTATTTTCATATTCAACTTCTTGATTGCCCAGTATGCTCGATGTTCAAGCTCTACTGGAAAATGACATGCTTTACCGTAGACCAAGCGGTAAGGAGACATACCTATAGGGGTTTTGTAAGGTGTCCTATAGGCCCATAAGGCATCATCCAACCGAGCGCTCCAATCCTTGTTGGTCGTATTCACAGATTTTTCAAGGATTTGTTTAATCTCGCGATTGGAGATTTCAGCTTGACCGTTGGTTTGCGGATGATAAGCTGTTGAGACTCGATGTTGCACCCCATATCTTTTCAAGAGGGTACTGAATGCCTTATTCAGAAAGTGGGTGCCTCTATCACTTATTATGGCCGTTGGAGTGCCAAACCTGCAAAAAATATTAATTCTCACAAAATCTATAACAGTTTTAGAGTCATAATTTCTTACAGCTTTCGCCTCCACCTATTTAGAGACATAATCCACGACCAGCAAGATGTATAGATTGCCAAAAGATGAGGGGAATGGCCCCATAAAATCGATACCCCATACATCAAAAACTTCACACACCAAGATTGGGGTCAGTGGCATTTGATTTCTGGACGTTACCGCTCCAGTTCCTTGACATCTCGCGCAATTCTTGCAATGTAGGTATGCGTCTTTGAAAATATTTGGCCAATAGAACCCGCATTCAAACACCTTCCTTGTTGTTCTTTGAGGACTGAAGTGTCCTCCACATGCATGCTCATGACAAAAGGAGAGAATAGAGGGCACCTCATCATAATGTACGCACCTCCTAATCACTTGATCGGCCCCTTGCTTCCACAAATAGGGGTCATCCCAGACGTACCGCCTCGCTTCAGCTTTCAACCTTTCTCTTTGAGCTTTATTGAATTTGGGAGGAAATTCTCCGGATACCAGGTAGTTGCAAATGTCAACATACCAAGGTAATTCTTGAATTTTAAAAATGTGCTCATCAGGGAAAGCATCATGAATTGGCTCGGTCTCCCTTTGTGGTGTAATGCGGCTTAAATGGTCAGCTACCAGGTTTTCCTTTCCACTTTTATCTTTTATTTCGATATCAAATTCTTGCAACAAAAGGATCCATCGAAGTAATCGTGGTTTTGAGTCCTTTTTTGTCAGCAAGTGTCTAATGGCAGCATGGTCAGTGTCAATAATCACTTTGGCACCCAGGAGATATTGACGAAACTTTTCAAGCACAAAAACCGCTGCCAAGAGTTCATTTTCAGTCGTGGAGTAGTTACCTTGAGCATCATCCAAAACTTTTGACGCATAGTAAATGACATGATGGGCCCTATCAACTTTTTGCCCCAAGACAGCCCTAATGGTTGTGTTACTTGCGTCACACATTATCTCGAAAGGTAGACTCCAATCAGGTGGTTGTATAATAGGAGAAGATGTAAGTAGAGTCTTCAAGTGATTGAAAGCTCGTTTGCAGGCATCGTCAAATTTGAAATCGACGTCTTTTTGTAGAAGATGGCACATTGGAACCGTGATTTTTGAAAAATCTTTTATAAATCTTCTATAAAAGCCTGCGTGTCCCAAGAATGATCGAACTTCCCGAACATTCGTAGGATAGGGCAAATTCTTGATGACATCTATCTTTGCCTTGTCGACCTCCAACCCATTTTTGGAAACCACGTGTCCCAAAATCAATCCCTTGTCCACCATGAAATGACACTTTTCGTCATTGAGGACAAGATCAGTATCGATGCACCTTTGTAGAATTTTTGTGAGATTTTGCAGACAGTGATTGAACGAGTCTCCATATAATGTGAAATCATCCATGAAAACTTCAATTATCCCTTCTACATATTCAGAGAAAATGCTCACCATACATCTCTGAAACGTGGCCGGTGCATTGCAAAGGCCAAAGGGCATCCTCCTATAGGCAAACGTGCCAAAGGGGCACGTGAAGGTTGTCTTTTCCTGGTTATCGGATGCTACAGGGATCCGATGGAATCTAGAGAATCCATCCAAACAACAGTAATATGATTTCCCGACTAGCCTTTCCAACATTTGATCAATGAAAGGCAATGGGAAATGATCTTTTCTGGTTGCAGCGTTTAGTTTCTTGTAGTTTATGCACACTCTCCACCCATTTTGTACTCGAGTGGGCACCAGATCTCCATCTTCATTCTCCACAACGGTAACTCCAGCCTTTTTAGGAACTACTTGGACTGGGCTTACCCATTTACTTTCAGAAATAGGATATATCATCCCGGCATTCAACAATTTCATTATTTCTTTCTTGATCACCTCCATCATAGGTGGGTTTAATCTCCTTTGCGGTTGTCTCGAGGGTTTATAATCATCCTCCATTAGAATTTTGTACATGCATAAGGATGGACTCAACCCTTTTATATCAGCGATCGTCCAAGCTATCGCTTTCTTGTATCGTTTTAGGAGGTTGATCAACTCCTCCTCTTCCTTCTTCATCAATTTGTTTGAAACGATGACAGGGAGTGTCTCCTTATTTCCCAAGTAGGCATATTTAAGATGCTCGGACAAAGTTTTGAGCTCGAGCTTTGGTGCTTTCACTATTGAAGGAAGGAGCTTTTCGGTTGAGTCAGGTAGTTGCATCATGGCCTGTTTGTTTTTCAGGTCCTTTCTCTCCTCAACTGCCTTCACCATTGTTTCCAAGTCTTCATTCAACTCAAATTTCTTTACCAATTCTTCTATCTTTTCCTCATCCAGATCGTTATTCAATACCAAACTCAAGGGGTCACTGCTGATTAACTCAAAGAGTTCCTCAGCAAGTGGTTTAATGATATCTACGAAATTCAAAGAATGCACATCGGTAGGGTACTTCATGGCTTCGTAGATGTTGAAATTGATGACCTCGTCATCGAATTCCATGGAGAAGGTACTAGCATAGACATCAATTTTCGTTCTTGCAATACTCAAGAACGGCCTCCCCAGTAGGATTGAGTTTGGGTTGGGATTGTCGTCATCCCCCATATCAAGAACATAGAAATCAGTTGGAAAGACAAGCTGATTAACTTGGACAAGTACGTCCTCCAACACTCCCTTGGGATGAACTATTGAACGATCTGCGAGTTGAACTATAATCCCCGTCTTCGCTAGATTCCCAAAACCAGTCGCTTTGTACACAGAATAGGGCAAGACATTAATTGAAGCCCCCAGATCGAGCATTGCTCTTGGTATGCTTAGGTTACCTAGTTTGCAAGGTACGGTGAAAACACCAAGATCTTTGCATTTCTTTGGTATCCGCCTTTGTAGGACTGCGAATGCGTTTTCTCCGATTTTGACTGTCTCGTACCCCTTTAACTTTCTCTTTGAAGTACATAGCTCTTTGAGGAACTTGGCGTACCTGGGTATTTGTTTAATAGCCTCCAGGAGGGGAATGTTTATTTCAACTTTTCTGAAGATTTCGAGTATTTCATTCTCCCCCTTTTCTCTTTTATCACCTCTTAGTCACGAGGGAAAAGGTGCGAATTGTATTTTGGATTCTACAGATTCTGGGTCTTTCGGCTTTGGCTCTTCAGGCGTTTTCGGCGGTTTCTCCACTTGCAGCTCTTCCTCTTCATTTGGAGCTTTAGGCCCTTCATATTGTGTACCACTTCTTACAGTAACGGCATAGGCTTTATGCTTCGAGTTTGTTTCCGTTTGAGCTGGAAGCTTGCCTTGTGCTTCCATTTTGCTTACTGAGATAACAAGTTGAGCCATTTGTTGTTCTAGATTTTTAATGCTTGCTTTTGTTTCTTGTTGAAATGTTTTTGTCTCGTTTTGGAAAACTTGTGTACTAGTTGCTAGACTTTTGACGATATCTTCCAATGACATCCGAGAGTTTCTTGGTTGAGGGGCAGCTGGTGGTGGACGAGCTTGGTAGTGTTGATTTTGTGGTGGCGGCATGGGTTGATATTGTTGATGGTTTCTTGGTGGATAGTTTGATGACTGCCTTGATTCCACCCCGAGTTTCCTCGCGGTTGATCGTATTGCCTTTGAAATGGCCCTGTGGCTTTGGCTTCTTCGGTTTCTTCTTGCAATAATGGGCACATATCGGTTGGATGGCCCACTTGTAAACACACGCTACACGGTCGAACTGGCTGTTGAGCGGCTTTCTCCTTGGTTAACAGCAGAACGGCTGTAGTCAATTCGGAGATTTGAGACTCTAATTTAGGGTTGTTGACTTCATTAACCGCTCTTGGTGGATCTGGATACCATTCTTCCTCCTGGAGAGTGTGTTTGGAATCTTCGGCCATTGTATTGATCAATTCCCGAATTTGAGTCGGGGTTTTATCCGCGATGGATCCGCCGCTTGAAGCGTTTAATAATCGGCGGTCCCATGCTGTTAATCCTTCACAGAAGTACTGGAGTAATTGATGATCTGTGATGCCATGCTTGGGGCATCGGGCGCATAATCGCTTGAATCTTTCCCAGTAACTATGTAGTGCCTCCCTCTTTTGTTGCTTAATGCCAATAATTTCTCTGCGAAGGGCAGAGGATTTCATCTTAGGGAAGTACTTATCAAGGAACATACGAGCTAGCTCATTCCACGTGGTAACAGATCCAGGTGGCAAATAGTAGAGCCAGTCTCTCGCGGAGTCTTGGACAGCAAAGGGGAATGCCCTAAGCTTGATTTGATCTTCTGTCACGTCATGTGGCTTCATGCCGGTGCACACCACATGAAATTCTTTTAAGAACTTGTGAGGGTCTTCGTTTTCGACCCCTCTGAATGTTGGCAGAAGATGAATTAGCCAGACTTGAGCTCGAAGTTGATCATAACGGGGTAGGTGATGCATAGGGGTTGTTGGGTAACATCTTGTGTTGCCCATTGGCGAAGGGTTTGTTCAGGTGTTGCCATGGTGATAGGTGTAGGAATAGGAGTTGGAGATGGTAGTGATGTAGTTTCGGATTGGGTTTCGGTAGATGTGACTTGGTTGATTGGTTTTCTGTGGTAGGATGTGATGTAGAAGTTTGGGAAGTGGGCTGCTTCTTGTGAAGTGTGGCTTGCTTCCTTAGGCTTCTGGCGGTTTTCTCGATCTCCTTGTCAAGTGCAAGTGGTGAACCTATACGAAGAGATCTTGGCATAAACGTTAGTATTGCTGTGTCCCCGGCAACGGCGCCAATTTGTTAAGGGTGTTAATCCCTAACAACTGTGATCGGATATAGAATCCGACCAGTCACTGCTCAACTGCACTAGATTAGAGTACATGGTAAGCAGGGTCGAACCTCAAGGACACAGAGTTCAAGGTTTATGCCTTAAAACGTAAAAATATAGGGGGGGGGGGTTGAATAGCAAATAATGATAATAAAATGCAGAAACATGCAAATAGTAAACTTTGAGGAAAATCAATAATAAAAGGCCTAGTCCCGAGTCTTCAATGTTCAGCGTAATAAAATGAATCTGGTTGACGTGCTTGAGAATACAATTCCAAGTTGGCTTTTGAAATTCCTAAAATATAATCTTTATGAAAATAACTTGCTAAAATGTTTAGATAAAGGTCCGCTTATTACCTAAACCTAGTTTCATTTTACCCGACCTAAGGTCCGCTTATAGGCCAAATGCAGAAACCGCATAAGGTGTGCAAGTACCAATCAATGTCCAATTCTTTGCGTCCGCTGGGAAGTGTGTGAACATATGACCAAATTCTCAACAAGGAATTGGGCACTTGTTTTTGTTACCAAACATCAACTGTGCTCAGCGATTAGGTGCCTTACACAGTCGATTAACAATGTTTGAAAACGATCCAATTAAGATGGCCAATCAAAAGTAAATCAAATTCAAAACTCAGATTGAAACAAGAAAATGATCATTGGAATTATTCAAAAGCATTCATCGAACTGAATGTTTCAAATTATGCACCAAACATATCCAAACTCAGGACTAGAATGCGGTTTCTATCCAGACATGGCAAGAAATGAATCAAAAATACAAAATTATAATCGAAAACGTCTTACAAATGATAAAAATACGTAACCGAATCTCGAGAGTCGTGATTCGGGCTTCAAAAACATTCTAAAAACTGCTTGGAAGTGTCTCGGGGTCGTGGCTAAAGCACAGGAACTGAACTCCCTTTCTAGCAGGAGAAGACTGCTATTTATAGCCATCTGGAGGAGATAGCGGCGCTATCTCCTTAGATAGTGGCGCTATCTTTCGAATTCCCCTGATTCTCGTTCTCCTGGTCAATCGTAAATCTCGCCTCCTTGATTTTTTCAACTGCCAAGATAGCGCCGCTATCTCAATAGATAGCGCCTCTATCTATGCAGTTTCTAGGATTTGTCATTTTTGGTCCCTGCTTGTTCCAACTTTGGTCCTTTTTCGCCCATTTTGCTCATTTTTGCATAAAAACCTGCATAATTGATATTTTCCAAGTAAAGTGAGTATTTTAGTCCTTTTTAACTTAATTTATCTATAAAAATACCCTGATATCGTATAAAATATGTACGAAATACGCACGATATCAATTATTTACAAGGATGAATGGTTTTGGGCCAAAACTAATTTGTTTCATGTTATGAGGCTAAAATTGAAAAAGTTAGAAGTTTTGGTGGCAAAATTGAAAGCAATAAAAGTTACGATAAACAATGTGGCGAAAACAAAAAATATTAAAAGTTTTGGGGCTAAAATTGAAAATAATAAAAGATGTTCGTGGAAAAATTGAAAATAATACAATTTTACTATTATCATTTGAAAATAATTGAATTTTTTGGGCCAAAATTGAACACAATAAAAGATTTTTACGACGAAATTGAAAACAACAAAACTTTGGTGGCAAAATTGAAAAACAACAAATGTTATAGTCCATATCGTCCAAGAAATGAGAATATTTAAAATTTTATGGCTAAAAAATAAAGTCTTGTTGGCAAAATTGAAAACAACATAACTTTCATGGCAAATATTAAAAAGCTTAAAACTTTACTATTCATAACTTTATATATTAATAATAATTAATAATAATAACGTGTTCCTCGACTTACTTTTAGTTGGCAACATGTAATCGTTCGAATATAAGAGCTTAAAATTTTTACTAAAAAAGTCTTAATTCGAAAGTATGTAGTTTTTGAAAACTTTTAAATTTTAAAAGTTTTTAACTTTTAATTTTTATGTGACTTTACACATTTGAAAAACTAGCAACTGCTTTTAATTGTCGAATACTTCTACATAAATAAAAATACGGGTGTAAAATGTAAACGACCCGAACTACTTGGGATCGACTAGCAAAAAGCCTCAACTCGAGCTCGATTTAAACTAGCACGAGTTGAACTTGTGCTTAATTTCAGGCTTGTTTATTAAACGAGCTCGCGTCTGGGCTTTATCTGTCAAACTCGATTAAGCTTGCGAGCCTCTCTCTCTCTGTCTATATATATATATATATATATATATATATATATATATATATATATATATATATATATATATATATATATATATATATATATATATATATATATATGGCTAGGATTAAATACGAATTGTATCTGTTGTGTGAATGCTTGACCAAATATGGAGCGTCTGATCGAAATGATATACGCTTTTAAATGCATGGACGTAATCGTAAATATATGAAAAATTCAGATTTTATAATTAAACCACTCGAAAGAATATTTTAGTCTTTTAATCAAATTTTAAAAAAGAAATCCCTTATTTATCTCCTAATATGGTGAGATTTTATAAAATATTTAATTATTATATTAGCTAAAAATTAAATATATATTTTGTTGATTAGTATTTACAACAACTATATCAAAAAGCATAGGTTCATAAAAAAATATTTTTAATCTTTCATTCTATAACATACAACAAAAATATATGCAATATTTTGAAGAATATACACAACCTTTTATAGTATATTCTTTAAGAATATGTTGTAAAATAGATTACACTTTGTATGATATACAACGTTCTTGAAGAATATACAAAAAGTATAATATTGGAGCTACATTCTTCAATAACCTGTTTGTTAAAAGGTCAAACTAAAATACGAAAACCTTACATTATTCTCTGCTGTTCGTCATTTTTATCACTTCTGTTCGTCTTCCATCGGCCAAAAATACCTGCAACATTCTGAAGCATCAGTTCTGTTTTTAGCATTTATTCTAAAAAAATATGAAAACAGCTGTTCATCATCTACCAAGAAACGTAACCTGCAAATCATATTTTTAAAAAGAATGTAGAAGATCATGCATAAACAGAATATGTTGGAGTACTGACGAATCATCGACGGATTACTGACAGATCACTGCGATCCGTCTACAATCTGTCGACGATCCTTCACTATTCCGTCGGCGATCCATCAATAACACACTCAATTTTATAATAGGCGTAGAAATTCGATATATATATATATATATATATATATATATATATATATATATATATATATATATATATATATATATATATATATATATATATATATATATATATATAGAGAGAGAGAGAGAGAGAGAGAGATAACACGACCGAAGAGGCGGAAAGTGTTGGTTTAGAAGGCAAAAGAACATCAATGCTTCAATGGTGGTTCTCTTTGACAAGAAGACAACTATGCAATAACAAGTCTTTGATCGTGTTCTAACTTTCTTTTTGGTCGTGTTCTGATTTTGTTTTACCTTGTTCTGATTTTGATATAGTCAAATAAAGATTATAATTCAGTTGCACAATTACACATAACTTCCATATTATAGGCTTATAATTTTTCTTAGTTAATTTACTGATAACTAGATTTTACTAGAATACCCTTATTAAATGAGTTGACCATATTTGGTCCTACATTCACACAACAAATGTAGTTCACATATGAACCTACATGTGTGTGTATATATATATATATATATATATATATATATATATATATATATATATATATATATATATATATATATATATATATATATATATATATATATGTATGTATGTATGTATGTATGTATGTATGTATGTATGTATGTATGTATGTATATATATATATATATATATATATATATATATATATATATATATATATATATATATATACACACACACACACACACACACACACACTCTAAAACCTATATAATTTAATACTCGATAAATTAATAACCTCGATAAAATTAATAATTTGTCCGGTGCCAACTTGGGACCAGTACAAAATTGGACCCCAATCAATAAAATGATAAAATAATAATTTTTTTGAAATCCCAATGTAAATATATTGGTCCCAGTGAAACTATAAATTAATAATTACTAGAATATTTCAAAATTCTAGAATTGTCTAGTAAAAAATGAATCTATAGTCACTTTTTTTTTTTGTGAACTTCAAATCTATATTTAGGTCATCTTTAAATCTCCCAATAGCTGACATGCGCAGCGGTCGTCATGCGGTCAAAAATAAGAAAACATCACTCTCACTTAGCACAGTGGAAGTCAGGGTCGATCCACAGGAGTTACGTGGTCGAGTCAGGTGACAGATTAACAACTGCAGTGTCACAGCTACAGTCAGAGGACCTAGTTCCTAGCTTTTGACTATCAATCCTAAAGAGTATAAACTAACCAAAACTACTAACCAAACCTAGTCACTTGCTGAAATCAGAAGTGCATCTCTAATTCAGAAGCAAACAAAGGCAATTCAACATAAAACACAAACCAAGCATAAACTGAACCGATAACTAAAGTCCAAATGAACATTCACTGGCTAAGTCCAAAACCAAAAGCTAACCCTAGTTGGCCACTGAAATTAGCAAGGGAAATCAGTCCAATCATGGTCATTCGAGCATCCAACACAAAACAAACATCCACAATCCAATAACAAGCATAAATACCGAAAAAGAGCAATTACTTGTAACCAAATGATTCATTAACATCAAACTCAGATCCAATGGTACAAAACAGTAACCAAAAAGTCCAAAAACAGAAACTAGAACTAAATATCAATGGTTGTCACACCCAAAGATACTAGCCTATGATTTCTAACTATTAAACTAAATGAAAAGTAAAGCTAAAACATAAAAAATACCAATTAATGGTTCTTGAAGCTGAATCTCGGAGTCAAAGATCCTTGGGGTTTATCCACGTTTCTTCGGAATTTGAATGTGTTCCACCGCCTCATCACCGCATCGTGCTTTGATGTTTTCTGTGGCGCGCGTACGTATTTTCCTGATTTTGCATTGATCTTCAAACTTCTTCCAAATTGCACGCTTTTAGTCCCTGTTTTCATTATTTCTTTCCAAACAAGTGCTGGCACGAAAAGTGAGTAATAACAGTAGATATATGATATAATTTCACTGAGAATAGGGCTCAACAACGATTAAAATATGTGATATTACTAGGCATTGTCAATAGCACTTAAGAGTTGAGACACTGTATTCTCGGATTGCAACAAGAAGTTGTGAAGAGTTGTTGCCGCTTGCAATGCTTCTTTCCTAGTGAACTGTTCCAAAGGTACTGAATCATCATCAACTTCATCATCAACCGAATCAATCTACTCTGCATACATTGAATTTGACGAGTGCATGCATTAATGGGTGAATGTACAGTACGTGGAATTTTTAAAGTCCCTTTAAATTAATGTGAACAGATAGGAGTAGATGTGGAAATTTTGAAAGTCACACGGATTAATTTGAGAGTTGTTTATGAACACTTTTTAAATTAATAAATTATTAGTTTATCGATAAAATAATATCTCGTTAAATTAATAAAATATCCGGGTCCCAACGTTATTAATTTATAGATGTTTTACTATATATATATATATATATATATATATATATATATATATATATATATATAGAACACATTTTACTAGAATACCCTTATTAAATGAGTTGACCACATTTGGTCCTACATTCACACAATGAATGTTGGCAAACACCCCACACTTGTGCCTTGTTTGTCCCCAAGCAAGAGAGTTTTTAATAGATTTTAACTAAGATTCAAACAATTTTTGACTGTGTTTAGTTTCAAATATTATTGCCTTATGAGTTAGAATGGAATAGTTTGTGAAAACATAATCGGAATGTTCTTTGGAATTCATGGCTTTCTAGAGAACCCTTGATTACAAATTTTCTATCCACATTGAAGTGTACGTACTCATTCGGATTCTAAAGGCCATAAAAGAATTGTCCATGACTTTTGGTGTTGTCCGTGTAGCGAGCTTTCGGAAATACCATCCCAAACCAGACGATCTTAGGTGGCAAGGTGCGTAAGGCCCACACATTTTAGACTTACCGGCTCGAACAACAAAGGCCACAGATTGACAGTTCCTTCCTAAATTCCAATCCTAAAACAGTCCAATCTTCTAACTCCTAAAACTCAACTTATTTGACTCAACTAATAGCATGATCACATAGTATCTCTCGAAAAATACTAATGCTATAAACAATCACAAACTATTCATTTCAAAATTATAATCTAATAAAAATTTTGAAAAAGTTGCTAAAAATTTTGAAAATCGGTCATTTCTGCAAAAATTTCAAAAAAATTACTCTTTCGACCGTCCACACCCCACACTTAAAATCGTACAACGTCCCCGTTGTATAAAAATTATTTAGAACAAGGGAGAAAGAGTTACCCCTTTGGAAGGTAGATCGATTGGTTGGTACTCGGTATCACAGGTACAAAATACGAACAAAAAGGTCCTCGATTTCGCGTTCTGGAGTTGTAGCGCAACAGTGAACACGCCGGTGATCAAAGCAAGTGGAGGGGGCACGGTGACCCCACACTTGTTTGAAACAACTCCTCCCAATTTTTGGTATAACATGCATGACTCAACAAAACATCAAATGCAAACAGAATATAAACAAATAACATATAAACAAACAAAAGATAATAGTGTCATAGGTACAGTACATATATCCAAAAAGAAAAAGAAAAAGAAACTACATCAATCGCCACCTGGTGGCCTGGAAGAACCAGCCTCATGATCATGTGCTCGAGCTGGGAATGGTCGGGGGCGCTATCCCTGCTGTGTGGCTAACTCCAAAAGTATCTCCCCGATCCACTCCAGCTGGTCCTCCATCCTGGCGACTCGATCCTGCAGTCGCATCATCTCTGTCACCTCCTCCTGCTGTGGCTGTGGTGGCGCTGGATCTGCTGTAGCTGCCTGCCTCCTGCGTCTCCTACCTGGCTGAGCGTACGCTGGCAGGGGGTCCTGGGGTGCCTCAGTCGCCACCCTCACAAACTGGCCCGGGCGCTGCTGCTGAATCAGCCCCATCTTCTCCAGGGCTCGCGTTGTGGTACGAACTGGAGGTAGGGCCATGAGCCTGTCCCTACCCCAACACGTGAATGAAGCATCCCGTGGGTCCATGTGCGGTGAAGGAATGGCTCCAACTCTCCCCAAAGTCCTGCGTCCCTGAGGATGTCCCGGTCAATGATCGTCGCCTCGAGAACCTGGCGGCCTACTAAGGCATCCCTCCTCGAATTATACTCCACGGAGCTGACTGGTCCCTCGGGAAACTGGAGGAACTGGTGATCTAATATGAACGACATCTGCACCGCGGCGCGACCCAAGAACCAGGGCGCGGCGCGACGAGCGGCTATTTCAAAATCCAAACCCAAAATCTCGATTTAACCTGTTTAAACTCAATCCAAATACACTACAAGGTAGCCTAAGTGCCGACTAACTCATCTAGGGTCATTATTTGGCAAAATAAACACCCTACGAGTCAGCATTGGCGATTTCTAAGTTTTTGAGTTTTTGGAGAAATCAACCAAATTAGCTGCCTAATCACTAGTTTAAACACGTAAAAACTAGTTAGAATGACGTACCTTGGTAGCAGGAATGAAATGAGCAAGAAAAAAACGAGAAATTTTTGATGATCAGAGCTCCAAGGCGTGGTGTGTGTGAATAGTGTCACGGCTTACCTTAATATCGAAGAAATCCGACCGATCAATTCCCGCGGCGCGGATGTGAGATAACCGCGACGCGCGTACTCCCAAATCAACCCCTGCGCATCGGGTTGGTTTACGATCCCGCGGCGCGCAATCTGCCTGCCCGCGACGCGGTCATCAAAAAACCAATTTTCTTCAAAACGACCCCACAGTTGCCTTAGACCAATAATACCTGCAAATGCCGATGATATACTTTCCTAATTATCCTAAGAATACAGTACCTAACCTATGAAAAGATGGGTTACCTCCCAACAAGTACTAAGTTTAACGTCTTCAGCCAGACGTACTGTTCCTTCTCCTATTCATCTTGAATTCCTGATGGCATCTCCTTGTGATTTGGTGCAAAATTATGGGCCATCATTGTCATCAACGAAGTGAGCTGAGTCATTCTGTCACTAACCCCGCTAATCCATTGTTGTTGGGCTTCCAGGAGCTGAAAGACCTTTGCTTCTCTTTCCCTCGCATCCTTCTCGTACTGTTGGTGCCCTGCTTCCAACATCTCCATCATGTCCAGCAGCTGCTCCTTGTCGATGGTGGATAACGGATGCTCCTTTGTGTCCTTCAAGACCTCCTCTTTTCCTCCTTCTCCCGGCCGCGTCCATATTGTTCTTTTGTCCCTAATCCCAGGCTCCATCAGCAAGTTGCTGTCTAGACTCTTATCATTGTACTCTAGAGGTAGAGATATGGGACTGTCAAACATATTTAACCATCTTTTTCTCGACCCGAAGAAAATGTCCAAATCTCATGTTTTGCAGTCGATGATAGCGCGAGCTGTAGCCAAGAACGGGCGTCCTAATATCAATGTAGGCGCATCTTCCTGACTCTCATACTCCATGACTAAAAAGTCCACTTGGTAAAAGAAATCCCCAACTTTTACTATGAAATTAGTAAGCTTACCTCGGGATACTCTAGTGGACTGATCAGCCAGCTGTAACACAGTCTTTGCTGGCTCTAATTCTTCATTCTTGTACTTATCATACAAGTATCCCGGTAGCACATTCACACTTGCTCCCAAATCTAGTAAAGTGTTCTGAATGGCCACATCTCCTACAGTAGCAGTGATCAGTGGTGATCTAGGATCCTTTTCTTTCTTGGGGAGTGTCCCTAACAGTGCCTCACTTGCCTTAATAGTCAACCTCACAGTGTCAGGTGTGGGAATATTACTTTTTCTGTTTTTCTCACACATCTCCCGAAGAATTCTTGTATCCTCGGGAGCATTCTTAAGTTCATCCCACAGCGGTTGGTTCATCGATGGCCCTGTCATTTTAGATGCTTCTTGCTTTGTCTTCCCCTTCTTGTCCTTCTTTCTTTGTTTGATCTCAGCTATTGTCGGCTGCTTTTCCTCCTGACCATCCTTATTCTCCTCTGGTTGAGCTTCCTTCTCAATAGGAATTTCCTTTAATTCCTTGTCTTCCCTATTTTCCTTTTCACTTTCCACTTCTTTCTTAACTTTTTCTTCTTCTCTCTCTGCCTCATTGCCAGATTCTAGCAGATCTTCCAGAGTGACTTTCCTCCATTCAGCATCGACAGTGTTGACATGTTCCTTTCCGGCTCGCTGACCATGGGTCGGATTGACTTCTGTGGTACTTGGCAGCTTCCCATTATCTCTTTTCCATTGGTCTTCAGCCATTTTGGCGATTTGCCTTTCCATATTGACGATGGCTTTCGCATTAGCCTGTGATTGCTGCTGTGTTGTATTGAACATTTGATACATTTTTGCTACCAGATCCTCCTGTGTCCCTGGGGCATTGTTGATGGAATTATTGGGCCCCCTATTGTTACTGCTACCATTTCCATTGGTATTACCATTCACCGGTTGATGATGCCTGGGCGGGTTGGATGACTGCCCCTGGTGGTTGTTCTGCCTCTGGTTATTGAAATTTTGTTGACCTTGGTTATATGGTCTGTAGGGTCGTCCATTGCCATACTGTCCTTGACTCTGACCATAGACTTGATTCGCTTCTTGAGTCTTCGATCCTTATTGACCTCCTTGTGGCTGACTCTGAGGTCCATTCTGTAGAGTAGACACAAGCCTATCAAATTTCCTATTGAGCTCACTTATCTCCTTCTTCACATCCTTTTTCCAGTCGGCATCGGCTCCTACTGCTGCGGCAGTGCCTACCGTCTTCCTTGTAGAAAAAATTCCCTTAGAGCCATTACTTAGCTGCTCCAAAAACCGCCAAGCCTCCTCCGGGTCTTACATCATAATAGTGCCACTAGATGACGCGTTGATCATGGCTTCGTTTGTCTCACTTGCTCTTTCAAAGAATACTCTGACGAGTTGCCACTTGGGAATATCGTGATGAGGGCATGACCTCATCAACTCCTTCAAACGGTCCCATGCTTCATGAAAGGCTTCTCCAGGCTTCTGTTGGAAATCTTGAATAGCCCTCCTGCTTTCCGTCGTCTTGCTTGTCGGATAGAATTCTTGTAAGAACTTAGCTTTGAGTTGATCCCATGTAGTGATGCTATTTGAGGGTAAGGATGTAAACCAATATTTTGCTTTGTCCTTAAGAGTGAATAGGAACAATCTTAGTCTAAAGAGGTTCTTATTAGTATTCCTAGGGGTATTAGCATTGGCTATGGCTATAAACTCATACAGGTGATTGTATGGGTCATCCTGTTTGTACCCCCTAAATTCTGGTAGTATCCCTAACAGCTGAGGCCTAATTTCTACTTGAGATTCTATATCCTCACGAATGTAAATGGGCGACGAGTCATCGTACTCTCGTGGCTGGAAGTGCGATGCAACCGATTGCCCCCTCGGTTGTGCAAAATACAAGGGTTGAGCAGGATTACCGTAAAAGTGATGATCATTGTATCTCTGCTGACCTTGCGGTGGTTGATACTGTTGTGCTCTTCTTGGAGGTCCCCGACCTCGGTTCCATGGTTGCTGTGGTGCTAGTGGAACCCATCATTCGTCTTCTTCATCATATACCTCCTCAGCCTCTTGATACTGGTACTGCTGCTGAGGTGGTTGCTGGTATTGTTGTTACGGTGGTATTGGTTGGAATGTGGCTTGAGGTTTAAAAAGTACTGGTGCTGGTTGAGAATTGGTTGGGAAATAGGTGTCTGCTGTCTAGATACTGAGGTGCCACCACGGGTCGGCGCTCCCCAAGACATGGCAGATGTAAATGGGTTTGTGGATTGAGGTTGGGATAAAGGTTGAAATGGTGGAATCCACGGCGGAGTGCATGAAGGTATAGGTGCAGGGGCTGAAGCTGCACCACCAGTAGCACTCGTGCTCCCAATGTGAAATTATGAAACCGGGTGAATAAATGACATCCCCGTTGCCTCACCCGAGGGTTCCTGGGCAGCACCTACCATACTACTACTGACAGTACTAAAACTCATTGTATTCAAACGCCTACGTACACGGATCTTGCGCGTAGTTCGCTCAATCTCTGAGTCAAAAAGCAAAGGGGATAATTGCTCACCCCTACGGATACGCATGCACTAATGCAACACGCCCGAAAAATCAAAAACCAAAAATCAAAATTACTAACCAACTAAAAAGAAACTAACTAACAAGTCCTACAAATCACCTAAACTCAAGCTCACAACTCCCCGGCAATGGCGCCAAAATTTGACATGCGCAACGGTCGTCATGCGGTCAAAAATAAGAAAACCTCACTCTCACTTAGCACAGTGGAAGTCAGGGTCGATCCACAGGAGTTACGTGGTCGAGTTAGGTGACAGATTACCAACTGCAGTGTTACAGCTACAGTCAGAGGACCTAGTTCCTAGCTTTTGACTATCAATCCCAAAGAGTATTAACTAACTAAAACTACTAACCAAACCTAGTCACTTGCTGAAATCGGAAGTGCAGCTCTAATTCAGAAGCAAACAAAGGCAATTCAACATAAAACACAAACCAAGCATAAACTGAACCGATAACTAAAGTCCAAATGAACAGTCACTGGCTAAGTCCAAAACCAAAAGCTAACCCTAGTTGGCCACTGAAATCAGCAAGGGAAATCAGTCCAATCAAGGTCATTCAAGCATCCAACACAAAACAAACATCCACAATCCAATAACAAGCATAAATACCGAAAAAGAGCAATTACTTGTAACCAAATGATTTATTAACATCAAACTCAGATCCAATGGTACAAAACAGTAACCAAAAGGTCCAAAAACAGAAACTAGAACTAAATATCAATGGTTGTCACACCCAAAGATACTAGCCTATGATTTCTAACTATTAAACTAAATGAAAAGTAAAGCTAAAACATAAAAAATACCAATTAATGGTTCTTGAAGCTGAATCTCGGAGTCAAAGATCCTTGGGGGTCGATTCTACACCAGGTCTTCGCTAGTTTTTTCGACCTAAAAGCCTCTATTTATAGTTGCAAAATCACGAGACCGCGCCGCACATTTATGGATCCCGCGTCGCGCGTAGGGGTTTATCCACGTTTCTTCGGAATTTGAATGTGTTCCACCGCCTCATCACCGCGTCGCGCTTTGATGTTTTCCGTGGCGCGCGTACGTATTTTCCTGATTTTGCATTGATCTTCAAACTTCTTCCAAATTGCACGATTTTAGTCCCTGTTTTCATTATTTCTTTCCAAACAAGTGCTGGCACGAAAAGTGAGTAATACCAGTAGATATATGATATAATTTCACTGAGAATAGGGCTCAACAACGATTAAAATATGTGATTTTACTAGGCATTGTCAATAGCACTTAAGAGTTGAGACACTATATTCTCGGATTGCAACAAGAAGTTGTGAAGAGTTGTTGCCGCTTGCAATGCTTCTTTCCGAGTGAACTGTTCCAAAGGTACTGAATCATCATCAACTTCATCATCAACCGAATCAATCTACTCTGCATACATTGAATTTGACGAGTGCATGCATTAATGGGTGAATGTACAGTACGTGGAATTTGTAAAGTCCCTTTAAATTAATGTGAACAGATAGGAGTAGATGTGGAAATTTTGAAAGTCACACGGATTAATTTGAGAGTTGTTTATGAACACTTTTTAAATTAATAAATTATTAATTTATCGATAAAATAATATCTCGTTAAATTAATAAAATATCCGGGTCCCAACGTTATTAATTTATAGATGTTTTACTATATATATATATATATATATATATATATATATATATATATATATATATATATATATATATATATATAAAACACATTTTACTAGAATACCCTTATTCCTACATTCACACAACAAATGTAGTTCACATATGAACCTACATGTGTGTGTGTGTGTTTGTGTGTGTATATATATATATATATATATATATATATATATATATATATATATATATATATATATATATATATATATATATATATATATATATATATATATATATGATGAAACTACTAATTAATTAATTATTATTTATGAAATATACAAAATGATAAATGAGCTTAAAAACATAAAGGAACTCAATATTTTGTAGCTAATGGACCAGGGCTTTGGCTTAGCTCAACCTCGGTTTGTCTGGCAAACGAGTCGAGCCCTAGCTAAGCTCGATATGTTGTGTAATCCTGTAATACTTTCAGTAAGTAAACTTGAGTTAATCTTAGTATAAGTAAGAGTTACTAAGTTGTTATGTAAGTTAAGATGATAAGGAGTTCATTTGGGAAGAATTTAAACATTAAAAATGTCAAAGATAGAGTACACGGGTCGTGTCTAAGGCACATGGGTCGTGTAGAGGGTTTTTAGAAGTTGTTTTGGACACTGTAGGACAAACCCGGGTCGTGTAAGACATCCTGAAGCAAACGGTGAATATGTCGTGGGCAAACCCTGGTCGTGTTCAAAAACCTGGGTCTGGTTCCGTCTGACTCATTTCTTTAAAAAGAAGTTTTTGACCTCATTTTCTTCATTTCGACCAAAAACACTTCACAGCTGAATTTTAGAGCAAAGAGGGAGAAATTAGGTCAATTTTAACAGGGGTTTTAATAGAGAAGCTTGGGGAGGTTGGATTAAACACCCGGAACATATTCTCGATTTCTAAAATCGAAGAGGTAAGTGATTTTGGGTTTTAGGGTTTCAAACCCTAGATGTCTAAATATGAAAGTATGCTTTGATTCATCTCATGTGTTGTTAGTAGGTTGCTAATATATGTGGTATTGAGTCTTTGTTACCATTATTGTGGTGTTTTAACGGTGCAATAAGTTAAACCACGAAATCAAGGGTTTCGATTTGATAGCACATGTTATTCGCAAGTTGTGATCATTATTGTTTACTGATTCTTGATGTTTTGAGTTGGATATGTTGAGATGTCTAAGGATGTTTGAGAATGATATGTGATGTCATTTTTCAGCTGATACTTATAGGAGGGAAGCAGATACACGAACCACGGGTGGAACACGAGCTGAATAGACATCAGCTGAGTAGTTATAATTCATTGATTTTGATTAGACTATGTTATAACTGGATTAAATGTAAATTTTAATTGGTTGGAATAACAAATAGTATGAGTTACTCAAGGTGGAGAATTCCTTGTTATAAACGAGTACTTAGTGTGAATGAGCACACTAAATGACTGAGATAGTCAAAGAGATTGAGACCATTGATACTTGCTTATTGTAGTTGTTGAGAATTGATGAAATGAATTCTAAGTTTTAATTGTTTTCTCACTGAGCTTAATTAGCTCATAAAAATGGTTATATGATATGTATTATAAGTGACAGGGGCAAGAAGGTTGCTGAGAGATGATTGACTTGACATGGGACTAGACTTTTGGACTTGTGAACTATGACACACTCTTTGAACTTATGTATAGTTTTTGTAAAAATAGTCTTTTGTAAACCTTGTTTGGGACATGTTTGTATTAAGAAATCATGTTTTTGATAACTGCTTGTGCTTCTGTTGCTTAACTTTGATTACACCATCAAACCCTTGAGGTTATTACAAAAAATATTGGTGTAATTTGGAGATAAGAAACTAGGTGTTACAAGTTGGAATTAGAGAGGTGTTTGAGTGAACTAGACTTTTAAGGGTAAGGTCTAGACTCAAACTAATAGAGAGAGAAGTCCCAAATTGTCCCTATGCAACTATTCCTCTAAGCATATGTAATGAGTATGTGTGCTATTTTGAAAATCTTGATGAGTTATGTGATATGAAAAGAGTATTGAGATATACGAGATTGAAATGAGTTAAATTTCTTTTTCAGCCTCATTTTGAGTTCTGGAAAGGAAAAAGAGGGAGGTGATCGCTGAGATGAGCAACCGGGATCACAAGGTTCGGGACTGGGCGCCAACCCGAAGGCGAGAGACCGCTTGAGTTATCGTCGTCTTTACAAGAGCTTATTGCTGCGGGGGTAGCAAAATCAGTTAAAAGCTTATTGCCTACTTTAGTGGGACCAGATAGAGGCGACGAACAGAGATGATCGAGACCGACCTCCTATCATACCTGTGGTTGGGGAGGGTCAGAGAGAACCGGTTATTATACATGCTAAAACTGGAGGGTTGGGTGAACCAAAAGGTTACAGTTATGAGACGTTCCGTAAATGTAAACCGAATGATTTATTCAGTACTGATGATTCTATTGTTGCACGAAATTGGCTGATACACATCGAGAAAGTCTTTCATACGAGCAAGTGTGCGGAAAAAGATAAAGTCGAGTATACCATTGATTGTCTGCACAAAGATGCCCAGTTCTGGTGGGAAAATATACGTCTCGATAAACATACCAACTAATGAAGTGATACAATATTATGATATAATATTATTTACAAGGTTTTATTTTTGGATCAACTGAATTTTATAAACAACTAGCAATAACTTAGCAGAAAAGATGGTCGAATACAAATTGGAAACCATAATGGGATTCTGTAACCACAAAACTAAGAGTATTTGACCCATACTCTTATAATGAATAAACCAATTAAAAGATAAACCAACAATTTCAAAAATAGATTCTCTTCTAATAGTACTATGAGCCAAACACCAAAGCATTTCGATAGAACCAAAGCATATATGGTGGTCATAATACAAAAGTCTAAAGCCGAGCGTCTCATATGTAAGATCGATCGGGGCGAGAACAATCCATATAAACAAATCTGAGATAGATTGAAATAGGGAAAATAAAATCCACCAATTAACCTACTCGAGTCTAAACTTGGTGAGACACCTCAAAAAAAGGATTATAATCATCTTTAATATGGTTACGACAACAAGGCCACAAGGTCGCGTCCAAGTAAATGCCTCTATTTTCCAAGTTTAATATTGTAGCAACTCGGTTACGTATCACCCTCTACAACAAGATATTCACTTCCAAGTAGACAAATTTGTTCCATTTTTAGGATCATTAACACTACATAGGTTAGCATTGTCAATATGAGATTTCATGCTACTTACAGAATCGCCTCTAAAGAATCTAAATCCTACATCCATTTATCTCGGTGATATGAGGGACAGATTGGCCAAGAATATGCAGTAAAGTTGATAATTTAGTAGCCCCCCCCCTCACAATTCTCCTCCATTTCCAACATCCTTTCTGTTCTAACCATATCTCTTTAACGCAACATACTTTTCTGATTTCAAGTAAGTAAAGTTGAGGAAATCGTTAGTTTAAAGTATCATCTCTAATCCGAATCTCTTTCCAAAAAGCGATCAAGGAACCATTCACCAATTCTTTTTTAACGATATGTATGAAGAACAATGCCCCTTTTTAATTTAGTTAATTGATTTAACAATTCTAGACCAAACACGACTCTAACTAAGAGCAGCTTCAACCGAGCTCAACCCCGCTCCCCCGCCTTTATCACGACTACTTTTATTAACTGTAACCCATAAAGAGGTTCTGCCATTATCGAATCAGCATCCTCATTTATGTAATAAAGCCCCATTAAACACAAGAAGAGGTGTTCGTCTCCCCTCTTCTATTTGCTCCCAATGCAATTCCAATACTGAGTGCTATAATCATCTTCTTCTTGGTTGCGAGTTCGCCAAAAATGTGTGGAGCCTGATCATGCAGTGGTGTGGTGTACATTCATCGACGATTAACGATGTTGATGAGGCGCTTAACTTGATGGAAGGTTGGGGAGGTAATCACAGGAAAAGGCGAAGGATTGTTGTGATTGTTTACGGTACTCTATGGAGTTTATGGAAAGCACGGAACGACAAGGTGTTCAAGAATTTTGCACATTCGCCTTCTAGTCTTGCTGATAGTATTAAAAATTTGACTCATTTATGGATTAGTTGTTGTGGGGGCAATAGAAATTTAGACGGGATTCAATGGTGTTTATCCCTATTTTTCGATTTGATGTAATTGTATTGGCCATGTTTGTTTTTGACGCTAGTCGGGTACCTCGCTAGGTCTAGCGGTTTGTTTTTAATATATGTTGCCGGTTCCAAAAAAAATTAAACACAAGAAGCATTCCAACCCCCAACCCGCCTTTATTCTAAGATAAAAAAATGTCTCTTACTTAATCCAGTTTTCTTCCTTTCATGACTTTCACTTCCCCAGAAAAAATATGATCTAAGAGATTTCAACAATCGACACACGACCTTTGGGTCCTTAAACAAAGACAAAGAATATATGCCAAGGCTTCACAAAACCGACTTTAAAAGAGTCGGCCAACCCCAATGGGAAGCATTTTCACTTTCCATTTAGACATCTTGTTTTTAAACCTATCAATCACCACTCTCCACCTCTCTATAAAATACATGTGAGGTACTATTGCCTAAAGATTTTTCCGGTGGAAGAGGGGTGTGCGGCTTATTACTTTAACTATCAAAAAATCAAAGAAAGATCATCAACAATTCAATGAAACTGAAAATGATCATATACTTTTTTGGAATGGTCATATTATATTAAAGCTAGGATATAAACAAAGTTATATTTTTTTGCTAATTTAGGTAATAAAATAATGTTTTTATAAGTTATGTTTTATTTGGTTATGAATTTATGCAGCTCATTTGATAAAGTAATACATCATTTTGTAAAAAGAAATTGGTGCTAACTAAAACATGATTACATAAATCGATAATAAATCAAACATTATTATGTGAATTAATAAAGAATGTAACTTTGTTATATTTATTGGTAAACATGATAAGAAGTTAAGTATCGTGTTATTTAATAAAATGAAACGATATGTTTAATCACGTAACGCCAATAGTGTTTTTAGAGTATTTTTAATAATTTTTTTTTTTGAAAAAGTCTTAAATTTTTTTTTTTTACTATTGGAATGGTGATTTTTTTTTAATAGGTTATCTTAACTATTTTGTATTTTCTAACCCTTTAACTATCATATTTTTTTTTTATATTTTTTTCCGAGTTTAATAAAAGTTTATTTTATATCCTACTTTTATTTAGATATTAAATATTTATTATTTTCTTAGTTAACCTATTTAATTAAATATAAAAATATAATAAATGTATTTTACGAAAAATATATAATGTAGACATATTTGTCAAAAGTGCTTCAAGATAAAATAAATATAAAATATTATAAAACTTCATGACATAATATTTTATCGTTTTTCTATAACTATATATCATAAAATTTTATCATTTTTTATATTTTGGAAAAAGTAGACATAATTATTTATTTTAGTTTGGTATTTTTGTAGCAGTATGTCTATAACAACAGACCACGATATATCAAATAAAATGAATGTATTTTACGAAAAAAAATATATAATGTAGACATATTTATCAGAACTTTAAAATAAAGCAAATATCAAATATTATAAAACTTCATAATGACATAATATTTTATCGTTTTTCTAGAACTACATTTCTGAAAATTTTATCATTTTTATATTTTTGAAAAAAAAAAATCAACATAATTATTTATTTTGGTTTTGTATTTTTGTAGCACTATGTCTATAAGAGCAGACCACGAGATATCTAAAACCACATTCTCTCGAGAAACATATTTTTTAAGAAGCACACATCGCGTTCAATTATGTGTGTGTCGTTATTGAGTAACTAGACGAATACTAGCGCGTTGCGCAAGTGAAAGTTATATAGTTAAATTTTTAACAAATATCTTGTGGAAAATGATTATGTCATTAAAATTAACTATAAAATAATAATTGTAATATTAAGTTGATATATACAATTGCAACTATTTTGACTAATACTTAATGAACTTTGTCAGCGGCTTATGTATTAATTAAATTAAGCATAGTTCTTGATTTAGTATTATTTTAAATATTGTTTATTGTAATGATTAATTAATTTAAAAGTTATTTATTTGACCATATTTTAATATTGATCATGATGGTTATTTAAAATATCAACGGCTTATAATAGTTATTATTGCTATTCTTTAACATTATGTCTTAATAGATGAGAAAAACGTTAATTTGATTTTTAAAACAATATGAGTTTTTATGAAAGAATATATACATTAACATTAAAGATTAAGAAGTTGACTTAGATTAATATTTCTATTTAATAATTCATAAATTAAAATATTTAAAAAAATATTGTTATTAAATTAATAAAATAACTTAAATGAGTAAAAAAGTTGTTAATTTAAACAAATTATTATTTAATATTTCTACATAAAAAATCTACGTGAGTAACAAAACGAAAAAACTATTTAACCAATTAGTTTTATTAATATTCATACATTTAAATCAATGGTCGTGTATCTCATTTAGTTTATGGTTTTATGGAACATTTTAAGTTATGCAAATGTCGTTTCAATCCAAAATAAATCACGATATTCTTTTTTTCTTTATTCAGAATTACTTCCATAAAATTAACATTATACGGTTGTTTAGTTAAAACATCCAAAAATTCATTTGTACTTTTTGTTTGCCAATAATGAATATAATTAAAACATTACATTTTTTTATTTATTGATTGTTATGCAATTTGATGGTTCTACTACTTTCATTCAAACTATTGAATTAAATAAAATTGAAATATTAAAAGAAATTTAGAAAATCAATGGAAATATGAAATGAAGTTTTAGAAAGAAATTTAGAAAATCAATGGAAATATGAAAAGACATAGAAATTTAGAAAAATCAATGAAAATATGAAAAGACATGAGAGTTTCAAATGAATGTGGTGTTTTGAAATATGCATATATTATAAGATATATAGACGAGATACAAACTTTGTTTAAGTCTTCAAAGTGAAGTAATTGAATACGCAAACGAGATGCAGATTTTGTTTAAGTTTTTTTAATTCAAAATATGAAAGACATGGCTGACGAACTTGGGTATTAGAATATTGTGCGATGAGATAAAAAAATATGAAATATATGTTTAGTTTTTTGTAAATATCAGTATTGTAATATATTTATTTGGTTATATTTTAATGTCTGAAAATATGAAATAGAATTGAAAATTAAGAATTATATAATGATGGCTGTATGTTCGAGTTTATTTAAGTAGTGGAATGGAAAAGAAAAAAAGTAAATCACATATGAAAAATATGTTTTTAATATTTTTAAGAAATGTGATGAGATAGAATGGAAGGGGAAGGGAAGTAAAATATAAGTATTGTTAGGAATTAATTTTAGTTGGTTTAATATTTTATTTATAGGGACTTAAAATGTAAAATATCGAAGTTATAAGGTTTATTGGTAAATCGGTGTAAATCGAACAACCAAGGGTTGTTCGGTTTTGGTCCTTGATCAAAAAACCACATGTAGGCTTGTTTTTCGGTCCATGGGCCTAGTTTGCTAGGGTTTTAGGCTTAGAGTATTTAAGGCTCAAAGAGCCCCCATTAGTACGTGGGTTGTCATCGAGAATTATGCTAAGTAAAGAGAGAATTTCTTGTGTTCTTGGCAACCACACAATCTTATGTACTAGACTATTGAATATAGTGTGTATTGAAGATTAATCTCCTCGTGTTTGTGTGTTTGATTGATACCTAGTAGATCCAGTGGTTTATTGGGACTTACAAGTGGTATCAGAGCCTTAAAAATCCAATTTTTTGGTGTTTTGGTATCAATTATTCGAAACCTTTGCTTGGATCTTGGAGATTTTGGATGTTTTTGAGCGATTTTGGACTGTTTTGATCGATTTTGGGTGTTTTTGTTCAAAGTGTTCTTCGTGTTCTTGGCATCTTCAAGCGAAAAATCATCAAAAATGGAGTTTTTGATCTTAAAAACTCGTTTTTCTGCAAAAATCGGCGTTTTTGAGATTTGAAAGGGTTGTTCGGTCACGCTCCCTTGTTGTTTGGTGGCGGCGATGATTGAACTAGGGTTTTTCGAAGTTGTTCGGTCAAGGTCAAGGTTGTTCGGTCCATGAGAGGGTTGTTCGGTCAGCCCATTTAAGTGTTTTTCGGTGCTTCTTAGGATTTCCAGAAAATCTGTATATTAAGTTGTGCGGTCTATGTTTCTCGCCTAGTTGTTCGGTCCAATTGCTGTTCGGTATTGTTGTTCGGCTAGGGTGTTCGGTTGAGGTTTTTCGGCTAGGGTATGTGGTGAACAGTGTTTTTCGCAAAAAATAGGGGGTCAAAAATTTCGAGACTGGGTTAAATTTTGGTTTTTCGGCAGAAATTTTTTGGGGTTTCTTTGATCAACTTTTGGAATTTGAAGGCTTTTCGGTCCACTTGAACCTCTAAAATGGCAACAAAAGACGCTTCAGAAGTTGCTTGTTATTCTCAATCGTGTGTTTATATAATTGCCAAACTTTGCGAACACAACGATAATATTGTTAGAGAAATATTTGAACTCGAAAATCTCATCTATAGTCTTAAAAAGAAAATAAAACATCTACAAGAAAAACTGGAAGCTAAAATAAGCGATTTCAAAATATTACAGGATGATTACAGCACTAAAAATTATCTTCTCAAATTGGCTAACGAATACATTGTCAAACTAACTGTCGAGCGCGACTCTTTGAAAGCCAAAGATCAAGATAAGGAGTTCGTGTTTAAAAAATTCGAAGGGTCAAGCACGATGGTTGAGTCGATGATAGAGTCTCAGCTTAAATGGGATGAAAATCAGGGTCTTGGGTACAAAAGTGTTCCACCCCCATTTAATTATAATTGTACCCCACCCCTCGATTTATACGATGTTTTTATCCCTGAAAAGTCCAGTCAGGATGAGAAGGTTGTGTTAGATAATACTGATACTTCTGTTCAGTGTGCAGACGAAAACAATGTAAATGATGACAAGTTTGATTCTGAAAAGAGTTCTTCTAACATCTCATCTCGTGTGGGCAAAGGCACTGAAGCTGCTGGCTGTTCAAAGAAAAGTAACGATGCAGCTACAACCTCAAATGTTTGGGCCTATGGAAAATTCAAGCCACAAAAGTTTGTGAAGAAGGGTGACACTCCCTGTGGACAAAGACCAAGTCCAGTAAATGCAGTTGTGCTTGTACTTGTGATAACTCCCTGAAAAACTCAAAAGGACAAGGACCAAGTCACAATTTCATTTACTTAAAAAGACAAACATGCTTTAACGGTGGGATTGCAGGTCACATCTCCAGGAATTGTCCTTATCGTCCATACATTCCCTTTAATGCACAACACTGGCAGAATATGTCAAGAGGGAGTTCTTCCAAAAGAAATCCCTCAAGATCACGGTCAAGAGATGGCGACTAGAATGAAGCCAAGGCCAAGAAGCAGGCCCCCAAGGAGAACACGACCGACCCGAAAGATGACTCTATCAAATCGAAATCGGTAAAGTCGAGTTCATCTCAAGGATCGTCCTCGAGTCCTCATTGGCAACATAAGCACAAGTCAAGGGGGAGTTCTGCTTCAAACTCAAGTGCTGATACACCCATCCGGTTAAACAACAAGCGACAAAAACCAAATTACCGATGGATACCAAAAGGCCTCGTTTCAAATTCTTCCCATTATCCTGTTAATTCTTCTTCTTGTTGCTTATCTGATCAACAGGATATGTCGTGGGAAAGAGTATAGAGTGTGGATAGTGATGGTCGACACAGTTTCAAGATGGACTGGTTTCCCAAAATCAACTAATCCCGCATCCTGTGCTTGAGCAGTTATGGAGGAATATCATCCGATCTTGGTCAGTTGATAGTAGCTGTTCTAGGCACATGATTGAAGACAACTCTCAGTTGCACAACATTCAAATCATTAGTGGAGAGTCTGTGTCCGTTGCGGGAAGGGGAGTAAGACATGATCACGTGGGGTTCGTAACTAACGACGTGTTGAAAACTGAAAAGCTAATTTCATCCTAAACTGATTTGATTTGTTTTCAGGACTAATAGTTCAATTTTTGTATATTTTCCTTTTGTTTTCAATTAAATTTGTGCCTTTTTGTTCATTCTCCTCTATGCACAAATTTAGGGGGAGAATTAAAAAAAAACGAAACTCAAAAATACAAAAATATGTCTTTTTACGTCTTTACTTTTTAGAAAACTTAAAAATTCCAAAAAGATGTTTTTTCCTTTATGTCTTTTGTTAAAATTACAAAACTTTAAAAAAATATACAAAAATATTTTTTATAATTTTCATATCTTTCCTTTCAGAAAATTAAAGACTATAAAAATATTGTTCTTTTTCATATTTGCACGATCGTCAATGTTTCTAATAAATACCAATCAGGAATACAGGTCAATCATATGTCAAAGATGTGTTTCACCATCACCGTGATTCACTAAGACATTCCTTACCTATCGACGACGCACCGAGTTTATACCACTCACTGCTGAGGTAATTTTTTAAGTGTTTGCGATCCTCATTGGTACACCTCAATGAGTGTGAAGCACTGACAACCGCTTCTTAACCAATCTAAGGTTTTTCTTGTGTAACATCAACTTCTAGACGCTTTGAGAGAAACCACTCGAAGTCGAGAGTTAAAAAGTCTGTGCCGATGGTTAGACTGCATACCATAGTCTATCACACACATCAATATATTCTTAACCACCTTTACAAATTCGGATACAAGAAATAGATGATTTATTACTTTAAACCATGTAGTGATGATGTTTTGACATTCTATGCTAGTGATCTCTGCTACAATACAAGTAGTAAATGTGAGGCATCCACAACTATTCTTACATACAAAGCTTCTAAATTCAAGAGTTGGATGATTCAGTGTAATAAGCCATACACTGATGACAATTCGAAAGTCTAGCCGATGGGTATGTCTAATAACCAAGACATATTACATGTTCATACCACTCTTGAACCCATACCTTCTTCTAATAAATATGTTCGTGACTCAATGTGATGTTACCTCACATTGATGAAACATTGAAACTCTGGGTCAGTGATCGTTGTTGTTTACCACAATAGCTGTGAGACCCCAACAACTTTACCTGATTCAAAATTGGCACCAGAATGGTACACTCCGCAGAGTTTGGATACCATTAAACGTCTCGCCAAGAGCCAAGTTGACTTGTCAACTTGAAAACTGCATTGAGATCTTTGATCAAGGATATGCAGGGGCCTAAATCAAAACGGCCACGAGTAGTTCACCGATACTCAAACAATCGTAGTGCGTTCCTCTGGGTTCACACAGATACTGCGAGAAGTCTCGTTCTGAGCCAAGGCTGAGTCCTTGAACAACTGTGGTGAGAGTTTTATAACTCTGTGACCCACAGGATTTGCGGTCATCA
Source organism: Cichorium intybus (assembly GCA_023525715.1). Lineage (NCBI taxonomy): Eukaryota > Viridiplantae > Streptophyta > Magnoliopsida > Asterales > Asteraceae > Cichorium > Cichorium intybus. The sequence goes on along the minus strand of CM042011.1, from coordinate 141,499,926 downwards.
TTGCGCACTGGTTATAGTCGAAGAAAATCCAGTGAAGTCTTACAAGTGATGGAGCCAGAAGTGAAGTTTCAAGTTTTCAACAAATTCATCTCAACCCCAGAGAAAGGTGAAGCATAACTCCATGTGACAAGCTGCATTGAATTCCTCCTCAATTAGTTCGTTGCTATATTTTCACCTTCAAGTGATCATGAAGAAGACACGAAGAGTCAGACTCCAGTTCTAGTCAAAGTCAAATTAAAAGCTGGATGTGCTTATTCAAGACCTATGTTGAAGCCCTGTACCAATGTACTTACAAAGATAAATCTGAAGATAGACTGATACCGAAGACAAAGTTGTCTCTGTAACCTGTTGAAAGCTATCAACATCTATGCCTGTTACTCGGTTAAGGGGGAGATTGTTTGAATTCTTCTGCAGTGCACAACTGAGGTCAAGACCAAGAGAAGCCTAAGGATAAATGAAAGCATTAAACCAAAGGGGAGATTGTTAGGATTTAATTTTAGTTGGTTTAATCTTTTATTTATAAGGACTTAAAATGTAAAATATCGAAGTTATAAGGTTTATTGTTAAATCGGTGTAAACCGAACAACCAAGGTTTATTCGGTTTTGGTCCTTGATCGACAAACCCCATGTGGGCTTGTTTTTCCGTCCATGGGCCTAGGTTGCTAGGGTTTTAGGCTTAGAGTATTTAAGGCTCAAAGAGCCTCCATTAGTAGGTGGGTTGTCATCGAGAATTGTGTTAAGTAGAGAGAAAATTTCTTGTGTTCTTGGCAACCACACAATGTTATGTACTAGACTATTGAATATAGTGTGTATTGAAGATTAATCTCCTTGTGTTCGTGTGTTTGATTGATACCTAGTAGATCCAATGATTTATTGGGACTTACAAGTATTTTCCATCCTCCCATATTTCAGAGGGTAATGAGAGGAAAGGAAAGAGATGTACCTAAAAGTCTTTTTATCTTTCTCTATTCACATTCACATTCATTGTCTCATTACTAGCGTTTAGGGTGGACGGTATAGCTTATGGGTTCACGCGGGTTCGAGTTCCGGATAGGGCGGTACCGCCGGTACCTCTGGTATCGCCGCCCCGTAGGCTCGGGCTCGCCGCAGATGGCGTAGGGCGGGTTGCCTTGGATAGTGGTGAAACCGGCTGATCTTGCACATATGTAAAAAAAGTTTACTACAAAAATTTAACCCACTCTTATAAATGCCCCCTCTCTACCCATTTAAAAATCACACCATTCTCTCAACCTTTCACACCATTCTCTCGTTTCTCTCTAACCTTTCTTTCTAGTTTCTCTCTAACCATTCTCTTTAGTTTTGTAAAAAATGGCAGGCAACGGAAATATGAGGCTTCCATCATGGACTAGAAGAGAAGAGGTGGCTTTGCCAAAAGCCTGGGTCGCCATCACCGAAGAAACGTATACGACATCCTTCCGCTCATTCTACTTTCGTGTGGAGGAAGAGTTTCACACAAATTTGGGCACGGTTCATTATCGGAGTAGTCATATGCTTAACGCTAAATGGAAAGATTTGAAAAGAAAATTGTTACAATTTAACCAAATTTACGTAAACTTATTTTTCAACCGGCCAAACGGGACAACCGACGATCAGGTCGTGGAACAAGCCCTATAACAGTATCTGGTGACACACAACAGAAAATTTATGCACATAGAATCATGGAAGGTTATGAGAGAGACACCTCAATTTTTTTTAGTTTCTAGTATTTCTCGTATTTAAGATTTAATTTCTCGTATTTAGGATTTCATTTCCCGTATTTAGGATTTAATTTCCTGTATTTAGGTTGTTTTTTGTAATGGTGTTTTTTAATTAAATGTTATTTGACTTTTTAATTTTATTTAATACGTTTTTATTTTATTTGAAATATTAAAATAAATGTTATATGAATTTTTTAATTAATAAATTAATATTAAAATAAAAAATATGATGTGGCATTGTGGGTTCGGTGGGTATTGCTTCCATGAGTCAAAGATGGTGAAAGATAGAAGTGAGAGGAGAGACAAATTAAAAGCTGACGTGGCGAGTGGGTTCAATGAGTTCGGTAGGTATTACTCCTCCCACCCTTAGAGATGATAGCTTAACAGACTTTTTTGGCCTTCCATTCCCATCTTACTCAAAAATATCATTGATTATTTTTGTTTCCCAATTTCTTCCATTCTCTTCCCTTCCCTGCCTCTCCCACTCATTCTCTTCCTTTCATTAAAAAAATCGAGAACACAGCGTAAGATAGATGAAGGATAAAATAATTAGTTTATAAAAATAACTTTTGGAAAAGATTAACCACTCAAACAGTTTATGACAAAAAAATTATTAAATAAAAATCAATAGAAAATTAATATAATAAAAATAAAAAAGATTTTAAGACATTAACCATCAAAATACTTTTAGGGTAGTAGCAACCCATATCTTCCAACCTATAATGTCACATTAGTTTTTTATTCTCCTCTCACTTCTATCTTTCCCAACCCACAACATTAGACCATCTCTAACACACTTATATATTTTACTCCAAATTTGACGAAAAATATTGTGACACCCCTCGCTAGGGATTATTATTTAAATCATTTATTTGTCATGAAAGATACCATTAGTTCAAAAAAAAAGTCTCATCATTGCGGAAATATAAGTCCTAAAACAGTTAAAAGTAGTTTAAAAACATATAGTGAGGTGGTATCATAATTCAAGTACAAAACACGGTTCAAATGACCACACAATCCGTGGTCTTCTAAATGTCCCCGCCTCATCACAAGCTTCTATCCTTAACCTGAGTACACATCAAAACTGTTAGGCAATTGAAATGCCTAGTGAGTTACCCGAGGCTATCTCACTATGAGTGGAAGGATAACCTAACCACTCGAGACAACCTCCAAAAATAGTTTCTTTACACACTAAATATTTGTAATAAAATATCATAAAGATTTATCAACATAAATGGTTATGTGATGCACATGCAATGCAACTATCCCAACCCAAGTCCAACTCATAAAAGTCCATCTCACCTCAATGGCACTCACCTAAGTTCACAAGTAAAACACACGAAGCATAATACTTGATCCCCGTATGAGTTAAACTAAGACTAGTGGCCATCACACTAGCCTCATGAGGGGTAGCAACTCCCTCATGCGGTTTCCTATTGGCGGAAACATTCCCAAGACATCATTGAGGGTGGCTATCCAGCCCAAGGGCCCTGTACATGGGTATAACATCATAAGGTGGCTATTAAGCCCAAAACATCATAAGTCATCATTAGGAGTCTCATGGTCAATCCCTTCCTACATGCAAATGCAATGCATGATGGAATGCTTAAAACATCTTTAAAACCTCATCATATACTTAATTGGAAACATCTTTGAAATGACTCTTTAAATGTCATGCATACATAAAGTTTATGCAACAAGTAGAACATATGAAGTATGCATGATAGAATAATAAAACACACACAAGAGTTTAGAAGAGAGATGTGTAGTCCCGGTAACTCACCTTCTTTAAATCCCAGAGAAGGATGCTACTTCTTTGCTCCAACCTCAATTACACTTCTCCTACAAGAGATAATAATCAACATTACTAAAAGTTCTAAGACTATTTAAACTTCACTAAATAGGAATAAAATCTTAGTTAATCATTGCCTAGAAATGGGCTTAAGCTTTAGGACCCAAAGCCTAAACTACAAAGCTCTAGTTCAAAAGTGCCCAAAACTGGACAGAAACTGACACCGGTCGTGTCCTGGGTTACACGGGTCGTGTAACTCACGGATGCAGACAGCATGGGTCGTGCTTCTCCAGCACGGGTCGTGTTTCGCACAGATGCAGCTCCATTTTTAGTCATTTTCACCTCATTTTGGTCCAATTCAAGGTCCAACACAACCCCAAACTACTAGATACCCAAAGGACATTATTTGTACCTAAATTACACATCATTTGCTCCAATCAAATCATCCAATATCATCTCCATTGAACCAAATACATACTATGATTCTAATTCTACTTCATAAGCTTAGATCAAGGAATGTTCAATTCTATTGAATCAATTGATCAATAACTAAAGGGATTCCTTCTTCCATTGATTTGAAATCACTAGGAATAACCCAAGCTCTTCATAGAACCCCATTGAAGAATGGAAGTTGATCCAATCATCAAGGTTTACCCATTGATGAGTTTTCCCTAATAATTAGGGTTCATGTGAATCAACAAGCATCCTTAATGGTTCTCCAAGCATAATATGATTAAATTGTGAAGAGATAATCACTAGAATTCATAAGATACACCTTTGGGATCATAGAACTCATCTCCCCCAACCATGAAACTCGATTTTGAACTTGATCAACCTAAAATGGTGGGTTTTCAACATGAATATTAGATCTCTTACCTTGAAACCTCAAAGAGATGATGAAATTCACGTAGATCTTGCTGGAAGAGAGTTTCCCTCTCTAGATTTCCCTTGAAATCACCTTCCTCTCCCTCATTCTCTTCAAAATTGTCACTTCTCAAAGGAATGGGGTTTTCCCCCAACTTAAACTCCAATCTTTTCACTTATTGCAAACTAGTCCCTCCAGAACTTAAGTTATGCCATATTTGCACTGAAAATCCTTCCCCATCACTTCTAAAATACTAATTACAAATTAAGTCCTTCTTCTAGAATCCCATATGGTAACTTTCCATTTTTACCTTTATTAAGTTATTCTAGACTAAATACCTCTTCAAAATACACATTTTAATTTAATTTGATATAAGTTAATTATTATGATTATTAAATTTATTATTTTTATTTATTAAATTATTTACCCTAGATTAAGGATGTTACAATTACCTTCCCCTTAAGAAGATTCCGTCCTCGGAATCTCGGCTTCTCCAAAAAGGTGTGGATATCTTCTCCGCATCTCTTCTTCCGTTTCCCACGTAAGATTTGCTCCCGAGGAATGTTTCCACTTGACAAGAACTAAATCAATCATGTTTTTCCTTAACTTTTTAACCTTTCTATCCACAATTTCCTCCGGTTCTTCCACAAGTCTCTTGTTTTCGTCCACCCGAATTTCTTCCAAAGGTAGAAAGTCGACCTTATCACCATGCCACTTCCTAAGATAACACACGTGGAAAACATTGTGGATCCCGTTCAACTCCGGTGGCAACTCGAGTCGATAACCTTGCTTCCCAATCTTTTCCAATACATTCAAAGGTCCAATATACCTTGGATTAAGCATCCCTCTTTTCCCAAAACGTATTATTCCTCTCCAAGGTGACACCTTAAGCAACACTTGATCTCCCACTTGAAATACCATGGGTCGATTCTTCAAATTCGCGTAACTCTTTTGTCTACTTTGGGCCGCTTTCATCCTTTCTCTAATTAGCTCCACCTTTTCCGCGGTTTCTTGAATCAAGCTAGGCCCCACCAACACTTTCTCTCCCGCTTATAACCAACAAGAAGGGGATCTACACTTTCTTCCATACAATGCTTCATATAGGGCCATCTTTATGGACGAATGGTAACTATTGTTATAAGAAAACTCGATCAATGGAAGATGCCTATCCCAACTTCCTCCAAAATCTAACACACACGCACGTAACATATCTTCAAGCCTTTGAATTGTCCTCTCACTTTGTCTATCGGTTTGAGGATGATATGACGTGCTCAAACATAACTTAGTTCCCAATACCTCTTGCATAATCTTCCAAAAATGTGATGTAAACCGACTATCCCGATCCGACACAATCGAAAATGGCACCCCGTGCCTCCGAACGACCTCATCCACATACAATTTCGCAAACTTCTCAATAAGCCATGTTTTTCTTGCCGCAGAAATAATACACTTTTGATCAACCGGTCCACAATGACCCAAATCATATCATGACCATTTCTTGTTCGAGGTAACTTGGTAACAAAATCCATGGTGAGTTTTTCCCACTTCCATTCTGGAACTTCCAACGGCTCGAGGTCTCTATAAGGTCTTTGATGCTCAGTTTTCACTAAGGAACACGTTATACACTTGTTGATATACATAGCAATATCCACCTTCATAGTCCATATACATTTTTGTACACCCTGGATGGATGGAATATTTTGTCTTATGAGCTTCATCAAGGATCAATTCCCTCTTTCCACCATACAATGGTACCCAAACACGTCCTTGAAATGTCTTCAACCCATGAGGATTTTCCTTAAACTTCACCGACTTTCCAAGTCTTTCCTCTTTAATGTTACCGTCTTCTTGAGCTTTTTCTTGCACCTTCTTCAACATGTCAACAAGCATAGAAACTACCTCGATTCTTAAGGCTTTGACTCTCCGTTTCTCTCCAATTTCTTTCCAACTCAAAGCATCCTCCACGATATTCGCTTTACCAAAGGATTTCACAATCATAATCCTTGAACACTTCAATCCACCGCCTTTGCCTTGAGTTTAAATCTTTTTGACCAAACAGATATGGCAAACTTTGATGATCCGTAAAGAGTTTACATTGAGTGCCATACAAATAATGCCTCCAAATCTTTAATGCATGAATCACCTCTGCCAATTCCTTATCATGTGTGGGATAATTCAACTCGTGTTCTTTTAATTGGCGCGACGCATACGCAATAACCTTTCCTCTTTGAGTAAGAACACATCCAATTCCCAAACCCGACGCGTCACTATAAACTGCAAAATCTTCGGTGCCCTCCAGAAGGGACAAAATGGGAGTTTCACACAATTTCTTCTTTAACAATTCGAATGCTTCATCTTGCTTGACGGTCCACACAAACTTTTTGTTTTTCTTGGTCAATGAAGTCAATGGACACGCAATCTTGGAAAATCCTTCTATAAACTATCTATAATATCCTGCCAAACCAAGGAAACTTCTAATTTCGGTTGGATTCTTCGGTTTCTCCAATTTCATTACCGCTTAAATCTTTGCCGGGTCCACTTTAATTCCTTCTTTATTCACCACGTGCCCTAGGAATTGGACTTCCCCAATCCAAAACTCACACTTAGAAAATTTTGCATACAACTTTTCCCTTCTTAGAGTTTCAAGTACCATCTTCAAATGCTCTTTATGTTCCGCCTCCGACTATGAGTAAATGAGGATATCATCAATAAACAAGATCACAAATTTATCAAGAAACGGTTTGCACACTCGATTCATAAGATCCATAAAAGTCGCGGGTGCATTAGTTAGCCCGAAAGGCATTACAAGAAACTCAAAATGCCCATATCTCGTTCGGAAAGCCGTCTTCTCAACATCTTCATCTCTTACTTTCAATTGGTGATAACCCGATCGAAGATCAATTTTTGAAAAATAACCCACACCTTGCAATTGATCAAATAAATCATCAATACGAGGTAGAGGATACGGTTCTTGATAGTCACCTTGTTGAGATCCCGGTAGTCAATGCACATTCTCATGGAACCATCCTTTTTCTTCACAAACAAAATTGGAGCTCCCCAAGGGGAAGAGCTAGGCCTAATGAAACCCTTATCAAGAAGCTCTTGCAATTGAGTCATCAACTCTTTCAATTCCGCGGGTGCCAAACGATATGGGGCTTTAGCCAAAGGTGCGGTTCCCGGTACCAAATCAATACGAAACTCAACTTGTCGATCCGGTGGTAAACCGGGTAAATCATTGGGAAGCACCTCGGGAAAATCCCGCACCACAACAATATCCTCTAGAGTCTTCTTTTCCTTCGCGGTATCCACCACATGAGCTAAATACGCTTGACAACCCTTCTTCAAACATCTTCTCGCCTTCATGACATTGATTACACTTGTGGGTACTCTTCTTTTGTCTCCATAGATACGGATTGGTTCTCCTTTGGATGTCTTCACTTTAACCATTTTCTTTCCACATAAAATTTCGGCATCATACTTTACAAGCCAATCCATGCCTAGCACTACATCAAATCCCCCGACATCCAAAAGTATAAGATCAACCCAAAACTCGGCCCCACTACACTCTACCTTCACTTATGGTATCTCCTTACTCACAATTTTGCTTGCACCACCTGCTACATCTATTACTACTTCATATTCAAGTTTATGCACAGGTAACTTTAATCTCTTCGCAAAATTCGGTGACACATGGGAATAAGTAGCCCCCGAATCAAATAACATAGAAGCGGGTAAAGAATTAACAAGAAATATACCTGATACCACAGGTGCCTTGTCTCTAGCTTCCTCCTCAGTCATTTGAAACGCTCTTCCTCGAGTTCGGGGTGCTTCACTTCTCACACCACCACTCGCCTCCTTCTTCTTAGCAGTACACTCATTAGACTTATGACCATAGCCTTCATAATTAAAGAACTTTATCCCTTTGCTACATGCATTAGCCATATGACCCTTGTCACTACATTTGAAACACACCAATTCGCCTTTCTCCCTGAATTGTCCTTCACCACTCTTGCTCCTTCCATCAAATCTTGGTTTCTTTTGGTCGGTTGCACCTTTTCCACGCGAGTCGTGACCTTCCTTCCTCTTGTTTGCAAATTAGGGTCTCTCCTTGTCTCGTTCCTCCAATGTTTTCTCTATCTTCCTTGCCTTCCTCATGGCAACTTCAAGAGTAGCAGCCTCGAAGTTGAGTCGGTAGTTCCAAGGCAACCCTCCCACATATTGATCTACTTTAGTGGCTTCATCCGGTGCCAATCTTCTAGCAAAGCTCAAAAGTTTTCGGAATTTGGCATTGTACTCCGTGATGGTCATTTTATCTTTCTTCAAGTCAAGGAATTTCGTTTCAAGGTCACGAATCTCTTCTTTAGTACAAAACCTCTCTTTTATCTTCTCCAAGAACATATCCCAATTTAGGCTCTCCAACACATGCATTCCCATCATTTCCTTAGTCTCCAACCACCACTCAAGAGCCGTTTCCTTGAGAGTGGTGATTGCAAAGTTCACCCGTTGGTCGTCACCATATTGGCATTCATAGAAAGCAATTTCAATCTCAATCACCCAATTATGCAGTACAACCGGGTCCAACGTCCCGTTGTAAGTTGGTGGCTTGCAAGAGTTAAGGTCCTTGAAGCCACACTTCTTCCTTGGTGCAACCATGTCTTGGGATACATTGACACTAGGAGGCCCATGTTGCATGCTATCATACGAGCTACTCGTCTCTTGCCCGCCCGAAGCAGTGTTATCCCCAAACAAGTTCTTCACCTCTTCTCTCAAACGTACTTCTTGATCTTCAATTAACTCTTTCATCTTGCCTACCATCTTTTCTTCCTGTTTTTCCATTAAGTCAAGCATCATCTTTTCAATGCTTACAAGGGAAATGGGTTGATGTTGAAAATATGAAATATGATCACCACAAATAAAGGTTTGCACCGTTTATTGTGTGACAAATATATATATATATTAAAGATAAATGCGGAATAAATAATAAGAGTTGCAGAATAAAAATATATAATCTGATCGCCACAAATAAAGGTTTGCACCGTTTACTGTGTGAAAGATATATAAATAATATAAATTGCAGTAATTAAATGACTTAAAGCGATAAATAATATAAATGACTATAATTAAAAGACATAAAATGATAAATAATGTAAATGACTATAATTATATAAATATATATATATCAAGTAGGTTCGTCAATAGATTGACTGAACTGGTTTACAACAGGACTGTGGAACGACTGGTCTATCAAGTAGGTTCGTCAAATAAATTGACTGAACTGGCTTAGGGTTGGACTGGATTTCTAATAGACTGTGTCTCTATTAGTTCTTGTTTGATGATCTTGGTAATCTTGACTTGTTTGGTGATCTTGGTAATCTTGGTGATGATCTTGGTGTTCTTGGTGTTTTTCTTGGTGTTCTTGGTGTTTTTGGTGTGTGTTCTTGGTGTTTTTGGTGTTTTGGAGAGTGTTTGGAAGTTGGAAATAAGATGGTGGAAGTTGGAGAGGATTTGGTGAATTTTTGGTGGTAAAAATGAAAGAAATGGTGTTGAAATGGTTTATATATGAATTTTAAAGGGTTTTGGGTTGTTTTGATAAGTTTTCGGAAGTTTAGGGACCAAAACTGTAACATTCTCATCAGAAACACGCGGACTTTGGGTCGGGTAGGTGGTCGGGTTCGGATTGGGTTTTAGCGCGGGCCTGATGTGAGTATAAACGGTTCGGAGTCGGACTGGGTCGGATCGGGAAATGGGCGGGTAAGATCCGCGTGTCACTTGTGAGTGCGCCGGATCTTGGAGGCGGTTCGGACCGGGTCGGCTAGCGGGTCAACGCGCGGATCTTCATGTGAGACGAAACGGAGCACTGGGTCGGACGGGTTCGGGGCGGATACGGTATGCGGGTCGCAGACGAATGGATCAGGCATATTGGGCTCCGGTTTTTGGGCTGGGCCGCTGGAAGCTTGGGCTGGCCTGTTTCCTTTGGTTTTTAATTTAAATTCAAATTAAAAAACCGAAATAAATTAAAATAAATTAGGAAAATTCATTTTTAATTTATAAATTTAATTAAATCTAATAAAATAAATTATTTAGAAACTATATTTCCACAAATTCATTTTAAATAGATTAAATTTAATTTTCTTTTATATTTTCCTTTGTTTTGACTTTAAAATTCTTTTTCTTATTTTTCTCGTTTTTCATTTTGAATCCACACAACCTGAAATGAACTGATAATATTTGTTAGATAATAAAAAACAGTTCGTCTTATTTCAATGATGGTCACATACAAAAACATTTTCCAACAATTTCCCCCTATGTGATCATTGATGAAATAAGGACAGATATAATCACATTAACAATTTTAACATTGAAGATTTGGGATAAAATTTTTGTCAATGATAAGATATTTATAAAACCATTGTAATCATTTTGAAAGTTTGGGACTTGGTTTTACATATCTTATGTTTTGAAAAAGATTTTGAAGAATGTTTGTTTCCGAATCAAAGTCTCGGGTTCGGTTATCAAAGGGTAGCCTTATATGTATCTAAAGAAATTTCTTAAGATTTTATAGCATTATCAATGACGACAAGTGGTCTAACAGGTCGATTCAGATGAACGCTCATAGATATAGCTCACACTTCACTTGGGTGTTTGGTTGTTCTGGCAGCAGAACAAGTTAATGATCACTAAAAATGAGTGATATCTCTCTCTGACGACTCACACTCATATTGGAGGTGTTCATCTATGCTTTTCCTGTAAAGTCACTTAGTCTCATTATTAGATAATCAATCACCTAAGACTGGTTTCGGCATTACTCAGCGGGTTTCTTCATTCATGCCATTAACGTTCACTCTCTCTCCGTCGGGAAATACATGTAGAGGGGTTTAACAATTTTCATAGTGCAGTTTGCAACTAAGAAACTTCAGTGATGAAGGCTACAGTATCCCGGGAAATCCATTATTGTTGCAGCTTCTTCTTTGATGGTATCCTGTTTGTTGATCAATATCGATTTAGTGTAAAAAGATATTTTGTTTTATCATTGAGAAGTTTCTACAATTGAGAATATTTTTTTTGTTTTTGTTTGTTTTTTTTTTTTTTTTTTTTTGAAATAACCATTTGGTTGAAAGTTTTGTTTTGTTGGGTATTTCTTCGGTGAGTGATTTGACTTTCTTGTTAGTTCGTCTTTGAGGATTGGATATTGATAGATCTTTGTTTCTCCTTTGGTTTTCTTGTAAGAATATGTCATCGTTTGGAGTCTTTCCATTTTGAGGCTGTCTTCATTTTTGGTTGGCTTTTATCTAGGTAGGGATAGGTGGCATAAAAGACAATTTGTCTAGTATGTAAGAAATGAAAGTATCGTCCTTGGTCATTTTGATATCTAAGCAAAAATGAGACCGTGACAAGGTATAATCGGATATACCTTAAAAGCAATAGAGACACACCTAAGCTCACAAGAAATGAATTTCACAATGATTTAGATCGACGAGGCACAAATTCTCACATGGGTTTTTGTTTTCATCTGAACCTCCTAACCTTATGTCCCTTGATTGTTTAAAATCGTCAATAATGAAATAAAATCGAAGGAAATAAAGTTATATACATTATGAAAAGTAGGAGATTTGAACCTTCACTCCAATTGAGAATCAATATGACTTAAAATCTTCATCGAGCATAAGCATCTGAAAATTAAGTCAAGAGACGATTAATCACAAGGTTCTATAAAAGCTTATTATGGCAAGTCTTTTATTGTATTTTTGAAGATTTGTTTTTCTGAATGTTTTTTTGGAAATTTTGGTTATTTGAATGTTTTTGGAAATTTTTGTTTTTTTTTTTAAGTTTTTTTTGGAAATGTTGGTTTTTTTAAGGAAAGATATGAAAATTATAAAAATCTAAAATCTTTTTGGTTTTTCTGAAGTTTTGTAATTTTTTTATTTGTTTTATATTTTGAATTAAAGTAAACACACGTTTGTACAAACAAAAAGTAAAAGTTTAAGGATGGATGATATCTGTATTTAACATTCCTAGACGGCCTAGGAAGTATAGAAACTTTGTTTCATCGAGAGCCTTAGTGAAGACATCGGCAATTTGATATTCGGTGTTTATGAAGTGTAATTCGATATGACCTTTTTGAATGTTGTCTTTAATGAAGTGATATCGAATATCGATGTGCTTTGTCATGGAATGGTGAACGGGATTGTGAGAAATGGCTATTTCACTGGTTGAGTCACAAAATATGGGAATTTGTGAAACTCTGAAGCCATAGTCACGCAGTTGAGTTTGCATCCATATGACTTGTGAACAACAGCTGGCGGCAGCGACGTAGTCAGCTTCTGCTGTTGATGTGGATACACAACTCTGTTTCTTTGAAGACCAACTCACTAGTCGACCTCCTAGGAATTGACAGCTACCAGATGTACTTTTCCTATCTAGCTTGCATCCTCCATAGTCTGAGTCGGTGAAAGCGTTCAGCTGAAAATCGGATTTAGCTGGATACCAAAGGCCAAGTTTGGGAGTGCCTTTTAGGTATTTGAAGATGCGTTTCACAGCAATGACATGAGATTCCATAGGATTTGCTTGGTATCTGGCACAAACACAAGTAGAAAACATAATGTCAGGTCTGCTGGCAGTGAGGTATAATAGTGATCCGATCATTCCACGATATCTTTTCTGGTCAACGGGTTTGCCATTTAAGTCTGCATCAATTTTGTATCCAAAAGCCATTGGTGTTTTTGCGGTATTGGATTTGTCCATTGAAAATCGAGTGAGTAGGTTTTTGACATAATTCTCTTGGTTGATGAAAATTCCATCAGTTGACTGTTTGATTTGAAGTCCAAGAAAAGTAGTCATCTCCCCAATCATGCTCATTTCAAATTTGCTCTTCATTAGATCTGCAAACTTAACACTCAAAGATTCATCAGTAGAACCGAAAATAATGTCATCAACATATATTTGTACGATTAAGAGATGTTTATTATAGATTTTTCGAAAGAGGGTTTGATCGATTGAACCCCTTTTGAAACCTGATTCTTCGAGGAATGTTGACAAGGTGGCATACCATGCACGGGGTGCTTGTTTTAAGCCATAGACGGCTTTCTGCAATTTGAAGCTGTGATGAGGAAAGTTGGGATCTTCAAAGCCTGGTGGTTGTTGGATGTATACTTCACGATCTAACTCTCCATGTAGGAATGCACATTTAACGTCCATTTGAAAAACTTTAAAGTTCTTATGTGCAGCATACGCGAGAAAGATGCGGATAGCTTCTATTCTGGCGACTGGAGCATATGTTTCATCGTAGTCTATTCCTTCTTGTTGTGAATAGCCTTTGACTACGAGACGTGCCTTGTTTCGACACACGACTCCTTGATCATCAGTCTTGTTTCTGAATACCCATCTTGAGCCTATGATAGTAACATCGGGTGGTGTAGGAACAAGATTCCATACGTCATTTCTTTCGAATTCAGCTAGCTCTTCTTGCATAGCTTTTACCCAGTCTGGGTCTTTGAGAGCAGTATGTATGGTTTTGGGTTCAGTCATGGATAGGAAGGCTCCAAATAAACATTCATTTGCAGTTGCGGCTCTAGTTTGGATGCCTGAATTGGGATCTCCGATGATTAGGTCAGTGGGATGATTTCTGGTCCATTTTATTAAACGATTTTCTTCCGTTGTAATAATAGGATTTTCAGTATCCCATTGTTCTTCTCCAGTAGTTTCTTCTTGGAAGAGGTTTGAAGGTTCCCCCATAAATGTTGCATCGGGATTGTTTTGGATATTTGGGGATGGAGTGGTAAAATCTGGGGTGGTTAAATTTGGAGTGGTTAAAGGAGGATTTGGTGTTTGTTCTAATGAGGAAGTATGTGTTTGTGGTTCCCCCTCAACTTGATCTGCAACATTTCTGTTTCTTTGTGAAGTTCCTTCAGTGGGTGTTCCTGTAGGATCAATTTGAGTAGTTAGAATTTCAGAATTATAAGCAGTTTTAGGTTGTTCAAAAAGTAAATCAATATCAACTTCAATGTCTATGTCAGGAGATGGTGTTTGTGGAATTGGATTTTGAAAAATATTATCTATCATTTGTGAACCAAAATGTTCACGATCCAATTTTCTGACATAAAATTCATCGAAGTGGACATCGGTACTTTCTTCAATTACTCTTGTACGTTTGTTCAGTACTCGATAAGCAGCTGAAGAAAATGAGTAACCAAGGAAAATTCCTTCGTCCGACCTTGATTCAAATTTTGAAAGGTGGTCTTTATTATTCTTTATGAAGCATCGACAACCAAAAATATGAAAAAATTTGATATTTGGTTTTCGGTTGTTAATGACTTCATATGGTGTTTTATGAAGATTTTTGTGAATTAAGGAGCGATTTTGTGTGTAGCAAGCTGTGGCAATTGCTTCTGCCCAGAAGTATTGTGGCAGATCAGCAAAGATGAGCATTGATCTTGCAGCTTCGCACAGAGTTCGGTTCCTTCTTTCAACAACACCGTTTTGTTGAGGAGTGTAAGGGGTTGAGAAGTTGTGTTCAATGCCTTTATTTTTGAGAAATGAGTCTAGAGTTATGTTTTTGAACTCTAAACCATTATCACTTCGGATTCTTCGAACTGGTCGTTTGAGCTTTAGTTCGATATGTTTTATAAAGTTGATCATCTCTTCTGGTGCTTCTGATTTTAATCTTAAGAAAAAGACCCATGTAAATCGAGAAAAGCCATCAACTATGACAAGGACATACTTCTTCCCTTGTATTGTTTGGATTTTGGCGGGGCCACAGAGGTCTATGTGCAGCAATTCTAGTGGTTCGGATACACTAGATTCTGTAATGCTTTTGTGAGAGGATTTGGAAAGTTTTCCCTTTTCACAAGCGTCACAAAGAGTTTCATTGTCGAGCTTCAGAAGTGGCAGTCCTCGAACTAGATCATCGCTAATCAATTTGTTGATGTACCCGAAATTTAGATGGGAAAGGCGGCGGTGCCATAACCAACTAATATCTGCTGGGGCTTTGGATAGCAGACAAATATCGGGTTTACCATAAATAAGATCCATGTCTAGTGGATACATATTTCCGGCACGGTGTGAATCAACAATGATTTCTTTGGATTTGGCGTCCATGATCAAGCTTCTTTGTTTGGTAAATAGGACTTCAAGATCGTTATCGCAGAGTTGAGCAACACTGATGAGGTTGTGTTTCAGGTCATCAACATAAGCAACTTTCTTTATGGTGAAGTTACCATTAGTTATGTTTCCATAACCTTTGATTTTTGCCGTCATGTTGTTGCCAAAGGTAACGTCTTGATTGGTTTGGGTGGGTCTGAAGTCACGAAGGTAGTTTCTGTTTCCTGTCATATGCTTGGAGCAGCCACTATCAATGTACCATGAATCATCCTTGGGTTCTCCAGCATTAGATCCCTGCAATTAGACAGAAATTTTAGGTACCCAAATCTGAATGGGTCCTGGTTTGTTAGCTTTTGCTATTTTGGGTTTGTTGTTCAATGACTTTGGTTTATTGGGATAGAATGGTTGAGGTTTTATTTGATTTATCAAGTTTTCCCAAAATGATATTTGTTTTTGAAAACCAGTGGGTTGATAAAATCTGTGATTTGGTGAAAGATATCCTAGATTTGAGAATTGATTTGAAAAGTTTTCTTGTGTAGGATGAGACGGGCGGTTTTGAAAAGCTTTTTGATTATGATTGTTTAGAACTTTCTGATTTGAATGTTTTTGAAAGTTATTTGAACGGTTAAAGGTGATATCAAGAAAGCGGTTTTCATAATGTTTTTGAAAATGTTTTGGATTGGAAACTTGTTTTTGAGGTATGACGTTAGGTTGAAGAGGTTTCTTTTGTTTGTTTTCAAAAACTTTTGGTTTGTTAAGTGGGGTTTTGATTGCTTCATTGGTATTTTTGATTTGTTGATTTGAAGAACTAGCAGAGTTTGATTTGGAAACATTGAAATCAGTATCATCTGGGCTACAGTTGATAACTGTTTCGTCATCTGAATCTTCCTCATTAACAGATGTGAAAAGATCTGGTAGAGTTGATTCAGAGTTTTCACAAATTATCATGTTTTCTTGATTTTCTAGTTCTTTTTCAAAGGTTTCTCTACCAATTCCTGGTCTGTAACTCGTATCAAATTTTCCAGTACCCAAGGTGTTTGCCTTGGTGAATATCTCATCGCTGAGTTTTCTGGCAATTTTGATAGATTCCACATTCTGTATCAATCTTTTGTTTTCAGATTCAAGAAAGGTGATTTGGTTTAAAGAATCAGTCAGTTTTTCATTTAAGATTTTGTGTTTTTCAGTTGACTCTTGAAAGTTTTGTGTCAACTGAATGATTTCCATTTCTAAAACATCTTTTGTTTCAGAAGAAATAACTGATTGATTTTTTAATTCCAATTCCTTTTTCTGAATTAGAGATTGATTTAATTGTTCAAAGACGTGATTGTAATCTTCTGATTTTCTTTCAACGTCTCTTTCCAATTTGGTCCTTGTTCTGGTTAATTCTGCAAATTTGAGTTGTAGGGTTTGTAACTCACATTTGAAGATTTCAGAATTAACCACTGTGTCATGGTATTTCTTGAGATCAGCTTCTAAACTTTTCTCAATTTTGGATATATGGGACTCAAAAAGTATTTTAGAAAAACCGAGTTCAGAGATCATAGACCATACCTGTTCTATGACATTTGGAGCTCTTGAAGTTGTACCAACTACGAAGCAGAAGTTGGATTGTGTCGGTTCATTGTCGGCTTCGTCTTCAGAGGTTGGCCAGTATTCCACATTTGGTTCGTGGATTGCCATCAAAGCTCTTTGGTTTTCTTGGTTTTCCTTTTTCTTTAACTCATCGGCTTTTTGAGCGTAGTATGCCGAGTCTTTTATTTTTGTCTTGTTTTTGGCTCGGCACTCTCTTGCGTAGTGATTAGTTCCTTTGCAATTGTGACAGATAATCACTTCTTCATCACTTTCTTCCTTTTGACTTTTGATTGGAAGTCGTTCTGGTGTTTGAGTTTGGATTTGTTGGGAAGATTGAGAGGAGTTTTGTTGGAATCCAGAATTTTGGTTGTTTGAAAAACCATTATTTTGATTATTGTATCCTTGATTTTGAAATCCCCGGTTTTGGTTTTGAAGACCGTTGTTTTGGTTATTGTTTTGATGATTTGAGTTGGGATTGTTTTGAAATCCCTGGTTTGAGTTATTTTGGAAAGAGGGTCTTTGCGAATTTTGTCCAAAATAAGGTCTTGGTTGAAAACCTTGGTTGTTTTGACCAAATTGTGGTCTTGGTTGAAATCCAGAATTATTTTGTCCAAATTGTGGTCGGTTTTGAAAATTTGGTTTAAAATTCGATTGACTGTAATTTGGAATAAATCTTTGGAGATTTGTATTTGCAACCAAAGCACACAATTGTTGGTAGTCTGCTTCATCATTTAAATCAGTTTGATCAAAAGAATTGTTCAAAAATGATTGATTTTGAAAAGATGCTTGATTAAAATGATTGGGGTTTTGTTCATGAAAAAGTGTTTGGTTTTGGTTTGATGTGGAAACGAGAGCAAGTGGTCCTCCAAAAGCTGTAGAGGTTGGTGGGTCAATCGAGGATTCATACGATTGAAGTTCTCCGTACAAATTGTATAGAGTTTCCGTATGAATGGCAGGATTTCCCTGAATGATGAGTTTAACCATCTTCCAGCTTTCGTAAAGATTGTTTAGAAATTTAAGATTGATCTCGTGCTGTGTCTTTTTGATGCCCAAGTTATTCAATTTTACCATGATAAAATTGAACCTATCATGTGCATCATGGATGGTTTCTGATGAAAGCATCTTGAAATTATCGAATTCATTTAAAACGGATGTTCTTTTATTTCCAATAATTCTTTGATTTCCACAAAAACGGTTTTTTAAGTTTTCCCAAATTTGATTCGCAGTCAACAGTATTATGTCATCCATTTGACTTAAAATACTGTGGGGAATTCCGGACACAAGCTCCTTTTTGGCTTGGAGATTCAACCTTTTCTCGGTTTCAACACGAGTTGCTTGAGTTGTAGCAAGGGTAGACAAATCCTCTGAAGCAATATATGTTCCTTCTACACATTTCCAAACATTTTCACTTATGGAGTTAAGATGAAGATTCATACGGCCAACCCACGAATTATACTCTTCGGGAATAAGTATGGGTGCCCGTGAACCAGATCCTAAACTGTTAGCAATAGAAACTGAGTTCATGTTGGAGTAATTAGCAGAAGACATGTTTTTAAGATTTTTAATTTTAATTTAAAAAGAAGGATTTTTTAACAAGTGATATTAAAATGAAATATTCAAAGAAACGCTTATGGAAGGTTTATATAAACGCTAACCAAAAGTTTTTCAACGAAAATTTCAATATAAATCACACAAGCTCTGATACCAATTGTTGAAAATATGAAATATGATCACCACAAATAAAGGTTTGCACCGTTTATTGTGTGACAAATATATATATATATTAAAGATAAATGCGGAATAAATAATAAGAGTTGCAGAATAAAAATATATAATCTGATCGCCACAAATAAAGGTTTGCACCGTTTACTGTGTGAAAGATATATAAATAATATAAATTGCAGTAATTAAATGACTTAAAGCGATAAATAATATAAATGACTATAATTAAAAGACATAAAATGATAAATAATGTAAATGACTATAATTATATAAATATATATATATCAAGTAGGTTCGTCAATAGATTGACTGAACTGGTTTACAACAGGACTGTGGAACGACTGGTCTATCAAGTAGGTTCGTCAAATAAATTGACTGAACTGGCTTAGGGTTGGACTGGATTTCTAATAGACTGTGTCTCTATTAGTTCTTGTTTGATGATCTTGTTAATCTTGACTTGTTTGGTGATCTTGGTAATCTTGGTGATGATCTTGGTGTTCTTGGTGTTTTTCTTGGTGTTCTTGGTGTTTTTGGTGTGTGTTCTTGGTGTTTTTGGTGTTTTGGAGAGTGTTTGGAAGTTGGAAATAAGATGGTGGAAGTTGGAGAGGATTTGGTGAATTTTTGGTGGTAAAAATGAAAGAAATGGTGTTGAAATGGTTTATATATGAATTTTAAAGGGTTTTGGGTTGTTTTGATAAGTTTTCGGAAGTTTAGGGACCAAAACTGTAACATTCTCATCAGAAACACGCGGACTTTGGGTCGGGTAGGTGGTCGGGTTCGGATTGGGTTTTAGCGCGGGCCTGATGTGAGTATAAACGGTTCGGAGTCGGACTGGGTCGGATCGGGAAATGGGCGGGTAAGATCCGCGTGTCACTTGTGAGTGCGCCGGATCTTGGAGGCGGTTCGGACCGGGTCGGCTAGCGGGTCAACGCGCGGATCTTCATGTGAGACGAAACGGAGCACTGGGTCGGACGGGTTCGGGGCGGATACGGTATGCGGGTCGCAGACGAATGGATCAGGCATATTGGGCTCCGGTTTTTGGGCTGGGCCGCTGGAAGCTTGGGCTGGCCTGTTTCCTTTGGTTTTTAATTTAAATTCAAATTAAAAAACCGAAATAAATTAAAATAAATTAGGAAAATTCATTTTTAATTTATAAATTTAATTAAATCTAATAAAATAAATTATTTAGAAACTATATTTCCAAAAATTCATTTTAAATAGATTAAATTTAATTTTCTTTTATATTTTCCTTTGTTTTGACTTTAAAATTCTTTTTCTTATTTTTCTCGTTTTTCATTTTGAATCCACACAACCTGAAATGAACTGATAATATTTGTTAGATAATAAAAAACAGTTCGTCTTATTTCAATGATGGTCACATACAAAAACATTTTCCAACAGTTGACATTGAGCCTCATCACTGGCCCCACTCCCTTGAACTTCAACCGACGGAGCCTTGCTACGAGTGTTCACCATTCTAAGAAAGATGAACATTAATCTCATAATATATAATTATTTAGCTAATACATAACATTCACTCGTGAGCACCTTAAGTTTAAGTCTACGTATTAATCCTAGTACCTCGTTCACTTAAACTGATGCTCTGATACCAAATTGTAACACCCCTCGCTAGGGATTATTATTTAAATCATTTATTTGTCATGAAAGATACCATTAGTTCAAAAGAAGTCTCATCATTGCGGAAATATAGGTCCCAAAACAGTTAAAAATAGTTTAAAAACGTATAGCAAGGTGGTATCATAATTCAAGTACAAAACACGGTTCAAATGGCCACACAATCCGTGGTCTTCTAAATGTCCCCGCCTCATCACAAGCTTCTATCCTTAACCTGAGTACACATCAAAACTGTTAGGCAATTGAAATGCCTAGTGAGTTACTCAAGGCTATCTCACTATGAGTGGATGGATAACCTTACCACTCTAGATAACCTCCAAAAATAGTTTCTTTACACACTAAATATTTGTAATAAAATATCATAAATATTTATCAACATAAATAGTTATGTGATGCACATGCAATGCCACTATCCCAACCCAAGTCCAATTCATAAAAGTCCATCTCACCTCAATGGCACTCACCTAAGTTCACAAGTAAAACGCACAAAGCATAATACTTGATCCCCGTATGAGTTAAACTAAGACTAGTAGCCATCACACTAGCCTCATGAGGGGTAGCAACTCCCTCATGCGGTTTCCTATTGGCGGAAACATTCCCAATACATCATTAAGGGTGGCTATCCAGCCCAAGGGCCCTCTACATGGGTATAACATCATAAGGTGGCTATTAAGCCCAAAACATCATAAGTCATCATTAGGAGTCTCACAGTCAATCCCTTAATACATGCAAATGCAATGCATGATGGAATGCTCAAAACATCTTTAAAACCTCATCATAGACTTAATTGGAAACATCTTTGAAATGACTCTTTAAATGTCATGCACACATAAGGTTTATGCAACAAGTAGTACATATGAAGTATGCATGATAGAAGAATAAAACACACACAAAAGTTTAGAAGAGGGATGTGTACTCCTGGTAACTCACCTTCTTTAAATCCCAGAGAAGGATGCTACTTCCTTGCTCCAACCTCAATTACTCTTCACCTACAAGAGATAATAATCGACATTACTAATAGCTCTAAGACTAGTTAAACTTCACAAAATAGGAATAAAATATTAGTTAATCATTGCCTAGAAATGGGCTTAAGCTTTAGGACCCAAAGCCTAAACTACAAAGCTCTAGTTCAAAAGTGCCCAAAACTGGACAGAAGTTGACACGGGTCGTGTCCTGGGTTACACGGGTCGTGTAACTCACGGATGCAGACATCACAGGTCGTGCTTCTCCAGCACGGGATGTGTTTCGCACAGATACAGCTCCGTTTTTGGTCATTTTCACCTCATTTTGGTCCAATTCAAGGTCTAAAACAACCCCAAACTACTAGATACCCAAAGGACATTATTTCCACCTAAATTGCACATCATTTGGTCCAATCAAATCATCCAATATCATCTTAATTGAACCAAATACTGTAACAACCTAAAAATATGTCCAAGTGGGAAGTAAGAAGTAAAGGAATAATTAGTAAGTAATTATTCGTATTTTGAGCAAAAGGGTATTTTGGTAATTTCTAATTACTAATACAAAATGAAAGGAATTATATTTTCATTGAGAATGAAATATATGAATTATATTATAGTTATAAGTATCAAGTATTAAGAATGAAAATATGAAAGTGAGTGAAATGTGTAAAATGACCAAAAAGGGCATTTTCGTCATTTTGAAATATATAACCTTATGATGAGATTTTTATGTGTTAGAATGTTCTTAAATGTGTAAAATAAGTTTATAAGTGGGGCAAAATTCTAAGACTTAAAAGTTCCTAGAAATAAAGAGAGTTTTGTGCCTAAAGTGAAAACTAGGAAAGTTGAGGGACCAAATGGTCATTTCTCCAAAGTATAGAGGTATAAATGGGAGGAACATTCTAAACCACTTCATTTGTATGTGAAAGACCTTCAGCCAGAAGAAACCCAATTTGATTCCCGGAGATTTTGAAGGAATTGAAGCAAGAGTTGAAGAATCAAGTTTGATTTTGTGATCTCCAAGCCATATAAGGTTAGAACTTCATCCTTGTAAGCTAGTAGATTTATTTTGGGTTGAATTGGATAATTGGAAAAAGAAATTCAGATGTTGAGAGGGGTTCGTTCTAATGTTCTAATATCAAAATCGTATGAAGGGGGATCAATCAGAATCTTACCCGCTTGAAGGGGGATTATCTAGGATCTTACCCGTATGAAGGGGGATCAATCAGAATCTTACCCGCTTGAAGGGGGGTTAACTAGGACTTTACCCGTATGAAGGGGGGTCAGAAGACATTACTGAGATGTCATTTCTCTTCGCGAAGTAGTTGTCTTTAGCACGCCCTTATGGTTGGATTTGTTCTATGCCATGAAGGGAGATGAAACTAGCACGCCCTTATGGTTAGTTGTTCTATTCCATGAAGGGAGAGAAAACAGAGCACACCCTCATGGATGGATTAATTCCATTCCAAGGAGGGAAAGGAATACAGAGTTGCTTGTAAATAAACATGAATAGAAAGAAATTATGATTCAGAATTAGTTTAAGATTTATATATATGTGATGATATTAAGTTATACGAGTTGTGTTGTAAGTGTGGGGGTACACGTAATGGCATAAAAATCGTTAAAGGGATAAATATATTGATACTAAGTATACGCATATATAGTAAAGATATATGCATGTTTGAAGAAGTCATCTATATGACTTAATAGATCATGTATGATTTATCGGTATATATATTATATATGTGGAATGGTAAGAGCATTAGTACTTAAAGAGTCATTATAAGGACTCAATAGGTAGGGGTTGTTTGTGTAGCATATGTGGTAATGGTTGTGTATTCAACCAGTAAGTAAGAAGTTAATAATGTGTGAGTTTTGGGACGACAAGAGTATGATGTATAATATATGTTCCAAGTAAAATATATTATTAGCAAATGTAATGTTGTGGAGTTATATTCCACAAAGCAGTAAGTAGAGGAGGGATAAATTAAGAATAAGTTAAGGTGAATGTATTAATGAAATTTCACAAGTAAACAATATTCAAATGAGTATTTGTATAAATATAATACAAATCCAAATTCATGTAACTCACAAGACTTTATAGTCTTACGAATGTGTATTTTATGTTGTGTATTCCAGGTATACAAGGATTAAAGAAGATGAAGTAAAATGATGTAATTATGGAATTGAATGTAATTGTATTCAATAAATATATTATGTGTAAGTCTTATTTCACTGCTATGGTTGTGTTGATATTCAGTTTGAGATTACCCAGATTTTTATTTCATGTGATATAACAAAAATATATCTCGGGTGTGTCATTTGGTATCAGAGCCATAGTTTAAGTGAACTAGGATTGGATTATTCCACTTCTAGACTTAAACTGTGAAAGAGTAGAAAAGAATAAAAGTTGGATTGCTATGATTTATAAGTATAGAATCATAAGTGATAATTATAATAATAAACTTTCCATGGTTATAAAAAAAAATTGATCATGGTAAGTGTTTGAAAGACCTTATGATAAGGTTAAGAAAAAAAATATGAAGTGCTAAGTTAAGAACTAGTATGAAGTAAGAAGTACAAGAAAAAAACTAATACGCAAGGTGTTAATATATCAAGAAGTAAATGTACTATGTGTACAATATGAAATAAGACATGTATTTATAAATTAATACATGTAAGTTAATGAATAATAAGATAATAATTTGATAAGAATGTATGGAAATAGTAATCAACTATATGAAGTGATAACTTCATGATAAAAGTAGTAAGAATAGAAATGAGGATGTTTGAAAGAATTTGTAGGTCAGCTTCAACAGAAAAACTGTACAAATCTACAAGGCTAAAAAATTCTGTGCTATACATGAAAAGAAACTTGTGGATGTCTAGTTTCTAAATCAAAAAGCTGTGAGTCGTTTTGATTCCCCTAGTGTGAGATATGCAAATTTTCGTGCAGGGTATCCTGTTTCGGGAAATTCTGTCCCAATAAGGATTATGAGTATATATGGTGATATAGAATATAAAAGAAAGAAAGAAATTCATTCCTTACATATAGGAATGTATTAGAAATTATTAGAAATGATAAAGAATAGATCACAAGTCTAAATGATTTAAATAAAGAAGAATATGAAAGTTATAGCATTCAAGAAAAGTTTATAAGAACTAAAGCCTAATGAAAAGAAAAGAGTAGTTAAATTATGGATTGACTTTTGGAAAGTCAATATTTCTATAACAAGTAAATATAAGAAGTTGTAAACTTCTAAAGAAGAGCATATAAGTAAATTATATGTATAAAATTTATCTGGAAGAAGATAATAGTTTTATGAGAATAAAGTTTAAATGAAAAGAAAAACAAGAATAATAAGAGTACGAATTGACTTTTGAAAGAGTCAATTTTTCTATAGTAAGAAAAAGTAAGAAGTTGTGAAACATCCACAAGAAAAGAATGCAGAAGTTTCATAAAGTAATAAATAAACCTTAGTGGTTTTATATAAAGTACCGAAAATATAAGAGAAATATAGTTGTAAAGCTTAATAAGAAGGTGAAACAGTAAGAGTATGTGAATGAAATACAACACAATGGTTGTTAAAAGCAATAATGGTGAAGAGAAATGTAATATGAATAAGAGTATATTTGGAAGAAAATGCATAGTTTTTGTAAAATGTCCGATAAGGGACGAAAGTTATAAGAAAAGATTAAGTATGTTTTATGAATTTTCTATTAGACAAGCTATGCTTATTTATATTACTGGAGGTTTTATAAATAAATGTATGAAAAGCTTAAAATTTTCAAATTTTAAGGAAGGTATGAAAAAGATAGCAAAGTACGTTGCCATTATTGAAAGATATAAGAAAGAAAAATGTTATTATGTAAAATAAATAAATGAGAAATGTTATGAAAAGCTTCATAGGAAGTAAAAAAATTATAAAATGTTGAATAAAGTTTATGAAATTTGAAGAGTAATAACCCTCTAAATTTAAGAATAAAGTGATTGAAGATTGTAATAAGAAGAATCATACGTTTGTAAAAGAAATGTTTATGTTATATAAATCTATTCTGTGTTTAAGTGATTATGGGGACAGAATCCTTTTAAGG
This sequence comes from Cichorium intybus, assembly GCA_023525715.1. Taxonomy (NCBI): domain Eukaryota; kingdom Viridiplantae; phylum Streptophyta; class Magnoliopsida; order Asterales; family Asteraceae; genus Cichorium; species Cichorium intybus. Next base: position 141,474,465 of record CM042011.1, on the reverse strand, counting down.
GGTAGGTATTGTAACGACCTAAAAATATGTCCAAGTGGGAAGTAAGAAGTAAAGGAATAATTAGTAAGTAATTATTCGTATTTTGAGCAAAATGGTATTTTGGTAATTTCTAATTACTAATACAAAATGAAAGGAATTATATTTTCATTGAGAATGAAATATATGAATTATATTATAGTTATAAGTATCAAGTATTAAGAATGAAAATATGAAAGTGAGTGAAAAGTGTAAAATGACCAAAAAGGGCATTTTCGTCATTTTGAAATATATAACCTTATGATGAGATTTTTATGTGTTAGAATGTTCTTAAATGTGTAAAATAAGTTTATAAGTGGGGCAAAACTCTAAGACTTAAAAGTTCGTAGAAATAAAGAGAGTTTTGTGCCTAAAGTGAAAACTTGGAAAATTGAGGGACCAAATGGTCATTTCTCCAAAGTATAGAGGTATAAATGGGAGGAACATTCTAAACCACTTCATTTGTACGTGAAAGACCTTCAGCCAGAAGAAACCCAATTTGATTCCTGGAGATTTTGAAGGAATTGAAGCAAGAGTTGAATAATCAAGTTTGATTTTGTGATCTCCAAGCCATATAAGGTTAGAACTTCATCCTTGTAAGCTAGTAGATTTATTTTGGGTTGAATTAGGTAGTTGGAATAAGAAATTCAGAGGTTGAGAGGGGTTTGTTCTAATGTTCTAATATCAAAATCGTGTTCTAATCACCATTTGAAACTCAATTCCTCATTTAGAAATGATTAGAAGCAAAGGAATTGACAAATGTGTTCATGAACCCTAGAATTCGGGTTTGTGAGGATTGGTATGAACTGAATGTTTATAGATGTATAAGAGTTATATAAAAGGTTTAGAAATGTTCTTAATATCATGATATTGTTACCTTTAGAATCGAGTTTGAGCTGGAACTATTCAGACCAAGGATCAAAGGTTATGCAGGAAATGAAGAAGAAGGGTCTGTAGCGTCACACGGCCCGTGTAAAATAACACGCCCCGTGTGATTTTGATCAGTAAGGTCTGTAGGTTTTACACGGCCCGTGTAAAATAACACGCCCCGTGTGAATATGAACAGTAAGATCTGGAAGTCCAACACGACCCGTGTAAAATAACACGACCCGTATGACCTGGACTTGTATAATTCACTTAGATTATGATCTTAATTGAGTAGTTTGATCCCCAAATCTTTAATATATATTTAATATGATATGAAAACATGAAAATATAAGTTCATATCATGATATAAACAATTGTATAGGTGCGGATCAAGCAATAGAGAAGCAAGGGAAAGGAAAAGAGGTGTTGAATACTTAGACATTCTTTACAATATCTAAGGTGAGTACATGTAGCTTTTACCCATTTTGAGATACATGGCAAATATTATGAAATATTTATTATGTTTTCTATATGAAGAGATGAATATGTGTTAATACTTATGTTATGTCGATAAGTATTATGTGAAATAATGATATTGGTGTTCTAATGAGAATATCATATTATGAAAAGTGTATGAATGATAAGTAAGAGATAAGTAATGATATAAGAGTTAGTATTTGGCTTATAGCCTTAAAATACATAGAAGTAATGATGAAATGGTAGAAAGAGTATATGTAAAAGTACAAGAATGTTATGAAAGATAATAAGTTATATGGGGATATAATTCTCCATGAGTAATGAATAATATAGTTAAGGTATATGTGTTGGTACATAACCTTAAAAAGGTATATAAAGTGATATAAATGAATAAATAAAGCATTGGGGGACATAACTCCCCATAAATAATGAGTAATGTAGTAAAGTATATGTGTTGTCATAAAGATGAAAGAGTAAGACACTGGGGACATAATTCCAATCACGAAATGAGATGCGATGAATTATTGTAATCGGGGACTTAGCTCCTTGTAGTAGTGGTAGTATAGTGAAATAAAGTGATTATCTTGACTGTGCATATACATGTTAAGTAATTGGTATATAATGAAAGATATGAAATTAATGTACGCATGCAAAGAATGAATGAAAGTTGGGTGAAATGTATTGATATGAAATACAATAGTTATAAGATTAATGTAATAAAGGTGAATTGTGTAAATAGCAAGTATAGACTATCTTATGCAATTGAAATGTTATGAGTTACGAAAGTTGAGTCTCTTTAGCTAAAAAAGAAAGTAAAAGTAATATATTACGACCCAGGATCTTACCCGCGAGAAGGGGGATCAATCAGAATCTTACCCGCTTGAAGGGGGATTAACTAGGATCTTACCCGTATGAAGGGGATCAATCAGAATCTTACCCGCTTGAAGGGGGATTAACTAGGATCTTACTCGTATGAAGGGGGATCAATCAGAATCTTACCCGCTTGAATGGGGATTAACTAGGACTTTACCCGTATGAAGGGGGGTCAGAATACATTAATGGGATGTCATTTCGCTTCGCGAAGTAGTTGTCTTTAGCACGCCCTTATGGTTGGATTTGTTCTATGCCATGAAGGGAGATGAAACTAGCACGCCCTTATGGTTAGTTGTTCTATTCCATGAAGGGAGAGAAAACAGAGCACACCCTCATGGATGGATTAATTCCATTCCGAGGAGGGTAAAGAATACAGAGTTGCTTGTAAATAAACATGAATAGAAAGAAATTATGATTCAGAATTAGTTTAAGATTTATATATATATGTGATGATATTAAGTTATACGAGTTGTGTTGTAAGTGTGGGGGTACACGTAATGGCATAAAAATCCTTAAAGGGATAAATATATTGATACTAAGTATACGCATATATAGTAAAGATATATGCATGTTTGAAGAAGTCATCTATATGACTTAATAGATCATGTATGATTTATCGGTATATATATTATATATGTGGAATGGTAAGAGCATTAGTAATTAAAGAGTCATTATAAGGACTCAATAGGTAGGGGTTGTTTGTGTAGCATATGTGGTAACGGTTGTGTATTCAACCAGTAAGTAAGAAGTTAATAATGTGTGAGTTTTGGGACGACAAGAGTATGATGTATAATATATGTTCCAAGTAAAATAGATTATTAGCAAAAGTAATGTTGTAGTTATATTCCACAAAGCAGTAAGTAAAGGAGGGATAAATTAAGAATAAGTAAAGGTGAATGTATTAATGAAATTTCACAAGTAAACAATATTCAAATGAGTATTTGTATAAATATAATACAAATTCAAATTCATGTAACTCACAAGACTTTATAGTCTTACGAATGTGTATTTTATGTTGTGTATTCCAGGTATACAAGGATTAAAGAAGATGAAGTAAAATGATGTAATTATGGAATTGAATGTAATTGTATTCAATAAATATATTATGTGTAAGTCTTATTTCACTGCTATGGTTGTATTGATATTCAGTTTGAGATTACCCAGATTTTTATTTCATGTGATATAAATATATATATATATATATATATATATATATATATATATATATATATATATATATATATATATATATATATATATATATATATATATATATATATATATATATATATATATATAGGGTCGAGATCATGAGAGAACCTAAAAAAACCTAGGAACCTAGGAACTTTTTTTCTACACAATATTTTTAAAAAAAATTGCATCCAATTTTTTTTATTTAAAGCGTCTAAGAGATTTCTAAACCCTAAACCCTAAACCCTAAACCCTAAACACTAAAACTAAACCCTAAACCCTAAACCCATATGAAAAAAAATAAAAAAATGATTTTTTTGCATCCAATTTTTTTATTTAAAGTGTCTAAGAGATTTCTAAGCCCTAAACCCTAAAACTAAACCCTAAACCCTAAACCCTAAACCCTAAACCCTAAACCTTAAACCCTAAACCCTATACCTAAACCCTAAACCTAAACCCTAAACCCATATGAAAAAAAATTAAAAAAATGATTTTTTTTGAAATTTTTTTTTGATATCTTCTAGATGCATCATAACAAAAATTTTGGTATATTTTTTTTTGAAAAATATTGTGTAGAAAAAAAGTTCATAAAATGGGTTCTTAGGTTCCTAGGCTTTTTTAGGTTCTCAATTGAACTTTACTATATATATATATATATATATATATATATATATATATATATATATATATATATATATATATATATATATATATATATATATATATATATATATATATATATATCGGGTGTCTCAAATACATACTATGATTCCAATTCTAATTCATAAGCTTAGATCAAGGAATATTCAATTCCATTCAATCAATTGATCAATAACTAAAGGGATTCCTTCTTCTATTGATTTGAAATCACTAGGAATAACCCAAGCTCTTCATAGAACCCCATTGAAGAATGAAAGTTGATCCAATCATCAAGGTTTACCCATTGATGAGTTTTCCCCAATAATTAGGGTTCATGTGAATCAACAAGCATCCTTAATGGTTCTCCAAGCATAATATCATTAAATTGTGAAGAGATAATCACTAGAATTCATAAGATACACCTTTGGGAGCATAGAACTCATCTCCCCCAACCATGAAACTCGATTTTGAACTTGATCAACCCAAAATGGTGGGTTTTCAACATGAATATTAGATTTCTTACCTTGAAACCTCAAAGAGATGATGAAATTCACGTAGATCTTGCTGGAAGAGAGTTTCCTCTCTAGATTTCCCTTGAAATCGCCTACCTCTCCCTCCTTCTCTTCAAAATCGTCACTTCTCAAAGGAATGGGGTTTTCCCCAACTTAAACTCCAATCTTTTCACTTATTGCAAACTAGTCCCTCCAAAACTTAAGTTATGTCATATTTGCACTAAAAGTCCTTCCCCATCACTTCTAAAATACTAATTACAAATTAAGTCCTTCTTCTAGAATCCAATATGGTAACTTTCCATTTTTACCCTTATTAAGTTATTCTAGACTAAATACCTTTTCAAAATACACATTTTAATTTAATTTGATATAAGTTAATTATTATGATTATTAAATTTATTATTTTTATTTATTAAATTATTTACCCTAGATTAAGGATGTTATAAATATAGCATAAAAAGTGGTCCATCTCTAAGTCAACTCTATTTTTTTACACTATTTTTTACCTGAAAATGTATATTCCTACTATAGTCTATTTCTTCCATTTACATATATTTCCAAACTAACTCATTCTATTTATTAGCTTTTAATAAATAAGTAATTTGTCCTTTATTGTAATAATATTCTAAATTATATTATCACAAACTTATAAAAAGATAAATAATTCGTATATACGTTACCGTATATTATTATTATTTTTTAAATATGAGTAAACTTTTATATGAATTCGATACATAAATATCTAGTTTTATAATAAGGATTGATTAATATAATTTAATATATAACATTATGTTCTAAATATTTATTATTACCTTTAAATTAAAACTAAGAATGTATAAAATAAACAAGCGAGGGACTAAAAATGATTATGGAAACTTCCACTCTATTTTTTGGTGGAAATTTAAAATATCATTCTATATTTGAAGTAATATTATTCATATACTAAAAAATGAAGTGAGTTATAAAGGTGGGTTAGAGTGAAATAGGTTTAAGAATAAAGTAAAATTTATAAATAGAGGTGGATTGGAGATGCTCTTAGAAACACGTCTTTCTCAACCCTCCCAACTCATAATGTTACATCAGCTTTTCAATAGTAAAATTAAATAAATAAAACAAAAATGGCATTCAATAATAAATTAAAAATAACATTAGATTAAAAACTGCACACCATTAGAAAATGAAACTTAATACTAAAATAAGAATTAAAATCCTAAAACAAGAATTAGAATCCTAAAAATATAAATAAAATCCTAAAACAATAAATAAACTCCTAAAACAAAAATCCACATCTCTCACCCATGAAACCGAGTCGGTTCCCGCTTGCGAGCGAGAACAACGTTCAACGGCCCTCCAAGTAAATGATCATCTGGCCGAAGAAAGAAAAGCAATTCCTTTTCTCTACGTCTTCGTTTGGTTGCTTCTAGCTCCTGCTCTAGATTCATTGCTTTCTTCTTCAACTTCTCCTCCATTATTGCTTTCTTTGAAGTGCGGTAATTTCGCTTCTTTTGCTCATCTTTCTCATTATCGTGGACCGACTAATTTTTTCAGCGATGGTCCTAATTTAATCCTGTGATGAGGATATGCCACCCCCTTTATTCCCTTTTCTTTATCTTGGTTGTGGTACCTCATCATGGATGTCATGAGCATCGACATCATGGTTGAATAGCGTGTATCGGAAGAGGTTGTGGTGTAAGTGTTAATCTCAAATGCTTTGCTCTGTTTAGAAGAATGATTGGGTGATTCATACCCAGTTCTTTAGCTGTAAGCCACTTGGGAATGTGTCTCAGAATTTCTCATGTCCCCATAAGCATAAAACTGCCACGGGCTATTTTTTCTGAAACTCGCTATGCGTCACCTTTAACCATTGATTTCAAAGTGTGTTTCGGCTAGCATACATGTTGCATTTGTTGTTGTATACACAGTCCAACTTGATGACTTTCGCATGCAAATACTTCCATTTTGAGTTCACTTGATGTCTAGTTTGATCCGTCTCACCAAGTTGCGTGTTAAATTCTCTCTCAGTAGAGAGAAAAATTAACCATTGATTTCAAAGTGTGTTTCGGCTGGAATCGTGGGGCGAACTAGTGGCTCCCCCATTCCTTCTCTCGTGCGACTCGTGTATTCCTAAAGTAACAAATTAGCAAGGTCTGCCATTTGTTTATTTCGGTTTGTCTTGATAAGTCTACAAAACTGTCCATGCACTACGAAAAATGATAGATAATTAAAACAAATTAAAAGAGATGAAACAACTATAAAAATAAAAAATGAAAATTTCTAACTGTTCGGAAAATGTATAATGTAGAGTAATGGAAGTGTCACATTTTAGGCAGATTCACTAATGCAACATAAAATGCACCTTTCTTTGAAAAAACTCACAAAAAGGATCGAGAAATTGGCAATTAATTTTATCAAACCAAATCAAACAGTTCCTTGACAACGGCGCCAAAAACTTGATGTTTAAAATCTTGTTTTAGATTTACAACTAGAAATTACCAAGGGTGATGACTTGTGGGCTTGGAAGGCCCACTATGTAGGTATTAGGGTTTTGACCTAGTTTTGTAGCTCACCTATATTTTGTCATGTTTAGGTCATTTGTAGGTTGAGAGAGCTCACAATGTGAGAGAGAGCATATTTATAGTGCTCGGGTTTTTTCTGTCCTGAGAGTCTAATCTTTGTATTCTCTCACATTTATATGAATCATTCAACTTATTGATTATTGTTCTTGAGAGTTTATGATGTTCTTATTCTATGTTCTTGCCAAATCAGGACCTTACAATTGGTATCCCCGAGATATGAAAATAATCAGCAATTGCAAGAACGGATTCAACATACTAATTAACATCTGCAACATAATTCCTCATAAATAGGGTCTCTCTCAATAGAGAGAGCAATTGACCATTGATTTCAAAGTGTGTTTCGGTTGGAATTGTGGGGCGAACTAGTGGCTCCCCCATACCTTCTCTAGTACGACTCGTGTATTCCTTAAGTAACAAATTAGCAAGGTCAGCCATTTGTTTATTTCGGTTTGTCTTGATAAGTCTACAAAACTCATGTTCATGCACTACGAAAAAGGATATATAATTAAAACAAGTTAAAAGAGATAAAACAACTATAAAAACAAAACAAAATGGAAAATCCTAACTGTTCGAAAAATGTATAACATAGAGTAATGGAAGTGTCGCATTTTTAGGCAGATTCACTAATGCAACATAAAATGTAACTTTCGTTGAAAAAATTCACAAAAAGGATCGAGAAATTGGCAATTAATTTTATTAAAGCAAATAATATTGTTCCCCAACAACAGCACCAAAAACTTGATGTTTAAAATCTTGTTTTAGATTTATAACTAGAAATTACCATGGGTGATGACTTGCATGATTGGAAGGCCTACTATGTGGGTCTTAGGGTTTTGACCTAGTTTGTAGCTCACCTATATATTGTCATCTTTAGGTCATTTGTAGGTTGACAGAGCTCACAATGTGAGAGATATTGAGCATATTTATAGTGCTCGGACTTTATGTCCCAAGAGTCTAATCTTTGTATTCTATCACATTTATATGAATCATTAAAATTATTCATTATTTTTCTTTAGTGTTTATGATATTCTTATTCTGCGTTCTTGCTAAATCAGGACTTTACAATTGGTATCAGAGTCGTACCTTGACAGAATCCCTGGAAACCTCGGGATATGAAAATAATCAGCATTACAAGAACGGATTCAACATGCAAATTAGCATCTTCAACATAATTCCCGGTAAATGGGGTCTCTCTCAGTAGAGAGCAATTGACCATTGATTTCAAATTGTGTTTCGGCTGGAATCTAGAGGTGAACTAGTGGCTCCCCCATACCTCTCTAGTGCGACTCGTGTATTCCTCGAGTAACAAATTAGCAAGGGCTGCCATTTTTTTATTTCAGTTTATCTTGATAAGTCTACTAAACTCGTCTTCATGCACAACGAAAAAGGATAGATAATTAAAACAAGTTAAAAAGAGATAAAAAAACTATAAAAACAAAACAAAATGGAAAATCATAACTGGTTGGAAAATATATAACGTAGAGTAATGGAAGTGTCGCATTGTTAGGAAGATTCACTAATGCAACATAAAATGTAACTTTTTTGAAAAAAACTCACAAAAAGGATCGATAAATAAACAATTAATTTTATCAAACCAAATAAAATTGTTCCCCGACAACGGCGTGAAAAACTGATGTGTAAAATCTTGTTTTAGATTTATAACTTGAAATTAACATGGGTGCTGACTTGCGGGCTTGGAAGGCCCACAATGTGGGTCTTTGGGTTTTGACCTAGTTTGTAGCTCACCTATATATTGTCATGTTTAGGTAATTTGTAGGTTGAGAGAGCTCACAATGTCATAGATATTGAGCATATTTATAGTGCTTGAGTTTTTATGCCCTAAGAGTCTAATCTTTGTATTCTCTCATATTTATATGAATCATTCAACTTATTGATTATTGTTCTTAAGTGTTTATGATGTTCTTATTCTGCGTTCTTGCCAAATCAGGACTTTACAATTGGTATTAGAGTCGTACCTTGACAGCATCCCTGGAAACCCTAAAATATGAAAATAATCAGCAATTGCAAGAACGGATTCAACATGCTAATTAGCATTTTCAACATAATTTCCCGTAAAGGGGGTCTCTCTCAATAGAGAGAGGAATTGACCATTGATTTCAAAGTGCGTTTCGGATGGAATCGTGGGGAGAACTAGTGGCTTCCCCATACCTTCTCTAGTGCGACTCGTGTATTCCCCGAGTAACAAATTAGGAAGGTCTGGCATTTGTTTATTTCAGTTTGTCTTGATAAGTCTACGAAACCCCTGTTTATGCACTACGAAAAAGGATTCATAATTAAAACAAGTTAAAAGAGATAAAAAACTATAAAAACAAAACAAATTGGAAAATCCTAATTGTTTGAAAATGTGTAACATAGAGTAATGGAAGTGTCGCATTGTTAGGGAGATTCACTAATGCAACATAAAATGTAACTTTTTTAAAAAAAACTCGCAAAAAGGATCGAGAAATTGACAATTAATTTTATTAAACCAAATAAAATTGTTACCCGACAACGGCACCAAAAACCCGATGTGTAAAATCTTGTTTTAGATTTATAACTAGAAATTACCATGGATGATGACTTGCGGGCTTGGACGGCCCACTATGTGGGTATTAGTGTTTTGACCTAGTTTGTAGCTCACCTATATATTGTCATGTTTAGGTTATTTGTAGGTTGAGAGAGCTCACAATGTGAGAGATATTGAGCATATTTATAATGCTCGGGTTTTTATGCCCTATGAGTCTAATCTTTGTATTCTCTCAAATTTATATGAATCATTCAACTTATTGATTATTGCTCTTGAGTGTTTATGATGTTCTTATTCTGCGTTCTTGCCAAATCAGGACTTTACAATTGGTATTAGAGTCGTACCTTGACAGCATCCCTGGAAACCCCGGGATATGAAAATAATCAGTAATTGCAAGAACGGATTCAACATGCTAATTAGCATTTTCAACATAATTCCTCGTAAATGGGGTTTCTCTCAATAGAGAGAGGAATTGACAATTGATTTCAAAGTGTGTTTCGGATGGAATCGTGGGGCGAACTAGTGGCTCCCCCATACCTTCTCTACTACGACTCGCGTATTCCTCAAGTAACAAATTAGCAAGGTCTACCATTTGTTTATTTCGGTTTGTCTTGATAAGTCTATGAAACCCCTGTTTATGCACTACGAAAAAGGATAAATAATTAAAACAAGTTAAAAGAGATAAAAAAAACTTTAAAAACAAAACAAATTGGAAAATCCTGATTGTTTGAAAATGTATAACGTAGAGTAATGGAAGTGTCGCATTGTTAGGCAGATTTACTAATGCAACATAAAATGTAACTTTTTTTGAGAAAACTCACAAAAAGGATCGAGAAATTGACAATTAATTTTATCAAACCAGATAAAATTGTTCCCCGACAACGGCGCCAAAAACTTGATGTGTAAAATCTTGTTTTAGATTTATAATTAGAAATTACCATGGGTGATGACTTGCGGGCTTGGAAAGCCAATATCTGGGTATTAGGGTTTTGACCTAGTTTTGTAGTTCACCTATATATTGTCATGTTTAGGTCATTTGTAGGTTGAGAGAGCTTATAATGTGAGTATATTGAGCATATTTATAGTGCTCGGGTTTCTATGCCCTAGGAGTCTAATCTTTGAATTCTCTCACATTTATATGAATCATTGAACTTATTGATTATTGTTCTTGAGTGTTTATGATGTTCGTATTCTACATTCTTGCCAAATCAGGACTTTAAAATTGGTATTAGAGTCGTACCTTGAAAATTTAGGCGTTTTGTTCAAGGGACGATCTCGATTTAGCGATTTTGTTCATTTTCATTCATGTTAGAATTATTTTTTGTAAGTCTCTCATAGAATTATTTTCATAATTTATTGATCGTTGTTCATCAAAGATCTTCATGATTTATCCTATCAGTCACATCACTGTTCTTGTACCCAATATTTGATGTCAAACTGATTATTGTTAATTCAATCTCGATTACAATTTTGTTTACAATATACATTCATATTGGATCTACTATTTAAACTTCCAAATTCCAAACAAACATCTTGGGCACATGTTCAACAGATCTATATGAATATCAAAATTACAAATCTTCCATATCTAATTGTTCGAACTTCAATATACAATCTCTTGATAACTGTATTTTTTGTGTTTATCTGACTTTGAATCATCAAATCCCCATATTGTTCCTAACCCATCTCTTGCAATTCTGCAAATAATACCAAAAACAAGATATGCTGAAGCACGATTAATAGACAACATTGACATCAACAACGATTACCTCCTGATTTTCATTGATAACCTTTGTTTCCTGGGCTTTATCATAATAGAGATCTGGAATTGAATTGTGACACCCCATTTTCACTGTTTGCAAATACCATGGTTTTTCGTATAAATACATGAATACAAAAATACGGTTTTGTCAAAAACTGGTAATTTAAATGCTTAAAACAGTGGGTGTATAAATCCATATCAAAACTAACCATAGTAAGCAAGAAAGGATTAAACCTTGAGTCCAAGACGGGAGCTAACTCGGGCTCCACTCCAGCTTTACTCCAACCAGTTATACTTTAGAATTTTAACCTGGAATACATGGCATAAAAATAGAATACGTAAGACAATAATGTCTCGTGAGTTACATGAGTTTTAGACTCAAACCATTAACTTATTTCTTTCAACTTTTTATAAAATTTGTAACATAAAACTTTTGTCAAAACTTTATAGTAATAACATACTATAACTTTTTACTTCTCGAAATCATTTCATAACATGCTTTACAAAATAATATCTTTCAAAACTTATAGTAGTAACATACTATAACTCTTTTACTTTCCAAAATCATTTCATAACATACTTTACAAAAATAACTTCTTTCTTACTTTCTTTGACTGGTTTTATAAGCTTGCTGGATTTTTATACTTAGGGCTTTAATCACCATAAGTGATACCCCAAGTCTCTATGGCTAGAAAGAACTGATCAATCCTCACCATAGAAGTGCTGAGGCAATCTACTTCGCGATGGGGCTTTTTCCCCAGTAGACCCCTTACCTAACCCGGGAAGGTTGGAACATAGTTCCCTTACTAACGCTGTTTGCTACAATTACCAGTCATACAAAACATTTTCTTCTTGCTTGAACATTACTTACATACATATAACTTGTGGCTAAGTGCCAAACTTCATTATTTTCTGTCTTTATGGCTAGATGCCAAATTTATAACTTTCATCACATATGTAAAATATGTTTTTATAACATTCTAAGCTTTATACCAAATCATACTTTCCAACATCTTATGACTATATGCCATTCATACTTGAAAACATATACAATTTGTAACCAAAACATACTTCTTAATCATCTTGTGGCTATATGCCATTCATATTTGAAAACATATATAACTTGTAATCGAAATATACTTTCACATAATTGGTTCATAGATCAACATACTTTCACTCAATTGACTCATAGGCCAATATATACTTTCACTTAATTTGACTTATAGTTCAAAATATAGCTTCAATTATAGCATTATACTTTCACAAACAAGTTAGAAATAAAACTCTTGCATATAATTTCACATATAATATTTTATAAGAAATCTTGAAAATACTTACTTGCCATGTACCCCAGAATGGGTAAAAATACTGCATGTACTCACCTCATGTATTGCTAGTAGTTTGTTTAAACGTCCCTTGTATTCATGCTCTTTCGTGATCCAATTAATCATTTGGCATAAACCTATGATTAACATTTTATACATTAACATTCATTCTATACTCATTAGAGTCCTTATAATACCAATACAGGTCATAACAAATGTATAACTTCTAACTGACTAACTTTATATGAGTCGTATCTCATACGTATTTCACTACAGTACCCTCGAGAGGACGTATTCCCGGTTTAATAATTTTCCATGACTTTTCAAATCATTATGGACTTGTAGTTAAAGTTTGAAGTCATTTGGACATGCCTAGCATCGAATTCAAACTTTAAAAGCCCCTGAATAAACACACGACTCGTGCAAAATTAAGCCTTGAAGGAGCACGACTCGTGCATGCATTAAATAACAAGTTATTTTGGTGTTCAGGGAGAGCACGACTCGTGCATAATGAGCACGACCCGTGCTCTTTCTGGGCAGCTTCTTCTTGCTTCGGTTTTGCACTGTAGCAGTCCGATTTTTGCACTATAACTCCCTGTTTTGACTTATTAAGAACTTGATACTTGACTTAATACTTATGGAATCATTTCATGACCAAAACCTTGAGTTTATAACTAGTTTTAATCCATGAAATCATTCCAAATCCCAAATGTAGAAATTAGGGTTCTTGAACCAAGAATCCCCAAATCCACAAAACTCTTGGATTATATGGTATGATCTTAACATACCATCATGTGCAGAACATAAAAATCATATTAATCACTTGGAATCATGACTGAAATTGAAATTTCAGTTCATCCCGTGAGGAACCAAATTCAAGAATTGAAACTAGAACTTGATTTCTAACCTTATTTACTTGGAACTTCAATTCTTCCAAAGTATAAACTTGATTTCCACCTTTAATCTTCGAGCAAACCTTCAGAAATCGCACACAAGAATTCTCTCCCGATGCTTCTACACGTTTCCTGAACTTCTGGGAGATTTTTCTCTCTTTTTATACCTCCAAATTTTACCATTTAAACCCTAATGTTCCATTTCTTGGACTTTTGACATTGTTATCAAATTTTTACCACACATAGCTATTTTTCTTACATTTTTAGTCCAAACTAAAATATAATTTTATTTCAAATTTTCTGAGTTTAGTCAAATGACCATACTACCCTTTTATGGTAAAATGACCAAATTACCCTTTTATGGTAAAATGACCAAATTACCCTTTTTACTAGAATTAACTTTCAAAATTCTTGGTCTTTACCTTGAGCATTATCTTGAATATAAATTCAAGATTTCTGGGTCGTTACAACTACCTCCCCCTTATTGGGATTCCGTCCTCGGAATCATCACACAACTACTAAGTTAAGGGATCGCTTCTTCCTCTTCTTCAAAGACTCTCAGCTCAAATTTGGTTCTTAGTATATACTTTCTTTTATCAACCCGTACTCATATTCTTCATTATTTTATCTTTTAATCTTTCCTTCTTTGGTTGCTTTTGATTCTTTAACCAGCTCTTAACAGTTCCTGCTTTCAATCCTTTATGGAGGATTCATAAATCTTTTTAAAACTTTATATCTTCCCAGTTAACCAAATATCATTTTGGTCATTTTACTCTCTTTTCCTTATAATATTCATAATACTTATAAGAAAAAAAATACATCACTTTTATTAAATGTCCAAAATACCCCTTTCGGTCATTTTATCTGTTTTCTCAACCTTTTAGTCATTCATTCATGTTTCATACTCTTCATTCTAGTTACTTTCCTTTCTACCTCATTTCATTGATATACAATCTCTTAGTAAACTTATTTTACAAAATAGTTTCATACTTCAATACTTTTTATCATAAGTAGCAATCTACTTTATAATTCTTCTCATATCTTTACTAAAACATGTGAGATTTTACTCACAGCATTCTTTATTTATAAAGATTCCCAATATCATTAAACATAATTATATATGTTTCGTATTTATGCAATTTCATAGATACACAAAATCTTTTCCTTGTATAAATTTTGTCCCTTAATGGACATTTTACTCGAACATAACTTCTTCTTTCTTTTTAGAAATTTTACAACTTCTTATCTTTACATAGTTGTTCTTTAGATCTTTTAAACTTCACTTTATTATTCCTTACATCCACTATCAATTCTCGACTTATTACCACTCATAAGGAATGCATTTTTTTTTATTTCACATCCTTACTTTTCTGTTTGCGACGGAAGCTGTCAAAACAATATATTTTCATAAAAATCTGCATATCTTACTCTAGAAGAATCGAAACAACATACCGCTTTTTATTTTAACAATTAGACATCATTAATTTTCTTTCTATGTATAATACACCATATTTAACCTTGTAAGCTTGTATAGTTTTACCATTGAAGTTGATCTATTATTTTTGTCAACTTCCTTCTTTTCCACTCTTGGCTTTTATACTACTAATTGTATACTAATTGTATACTTCTTGTTAACTTCTATACATTCGCAATCCCTTACTATATGTTCCACTTTGTACTCTACATGTATTATTTTCTTTAAATACATATCTGGTATCATTCCATACTTATATTACTGTCACATCATAACCATTGTTATTGACTCCATATTACTTCCATTTTAAATTCATAATTTATGAAGTCTCACTTTAACGTGCTTCTTATTCACGTCCTGTACATTAAATGTATTACTTTCATTAATACATGTATTATATCACTTTTACTTATAACACTTTCACGATTTGACATATTAGCAATTTAAGTGTTTCTTTCGTCTTCACTTGTCATTTACGAGATATCGGTTTCACTTACTTATTATACTTACTAATATAATCATGTCTTTTTCGTTTTTTTAAGCTATCTTTCAGTACTCTTATAAGTACACTTCTTATCTTCTTAGGTACCCCGTGTACCCTTCCCATGTTATTACTTATGTTTTAGTACTTCTTTGCAAATTTTTATTTCTCACATTAGTGCTTAGTTTAGCACCTAATCTTCTGCTTTCTTTTTCCTCTCGGTACTTAAATTTTTTACCACGATTGATGCAAAAATTTATTTTTCTTCAAATCACTTATAGGACTTCATACATGTTGCGTATGAAAATTCATATTTCCATGTTTACTACATTTTTTCATAATATTACTATCTTGTGGTGTATTTATGTTTCACAACCGTATTCATTAACTTCTTAACATATGCTTGCAAGTTCTTAATTACATAATATACACTTATATATATGTATACTTGATTCTCTTATGGTTTAAGAACTCAACTAGATATATATATATATTTTTAAACATTTTCGTCCCATGACAAATTCTTGACACAACTTTCAACCACCATTATCATTCATTACTCTTTACTTGTTATAGTTAATGCTAACAAAATATTTTTTCTTAGCTTTACATCTTTTATCATCTCTGTTATGTGTTGTAAGGCTACATGCCTAACACATTATATTATTCTTTCATTTAAACTTCACTTCTTTACACTATATATTTCTTTATAACATTATATATTTTATATTTCTTATAAAACTTCCTTCTTATGTATCTCTAGGTGATACACGACTGCCCCTGATTTTCTCATCATCTTTCGTTCTTTTGTATTTCGAGGCAATTTGCTCAATACATCATTTTACTCTTTTGCTTCATACTTTATAGTATTCTAATTAGAATACCTATTTCATAACCACTTTTATACTTTTATACATTATATTTATATATATATATATATATATCCCAAAACATACTCATGCTTTTACATTTATAAGCACGTATATACATATATACATTTCTTTGTATTTCATGGTTACCAGCCATGTACTAATCATTTCTCAAAATATTTGGAGACTTTTAACCATTATTCCCATTCGGAAGTAGTAACTTCCTGTCTGTTTATCATAGTTCTTACATTATCTTTAATTCTTCGTCTACTACTTGTTTAGATATTTACTATTTTTCTTTACTTCATATCATTTATGACCCTTAGTCATTTTGCTCACATGCTTTTGGTTTTCTTCCATTATCATACATCATTATGCTCTTTCATTACTGGTATTTCTTCTTTTATTTCATTCATTTGGTTGCGGAACTTAATTCCTGGCAACCACTATCTTATCATCATTTGTTTCACCTTTAATTTCTTGCCTAAGATTTATTTAGGCATTCAACCTTTATTTCTCGATTTACATTCATTTTATCACATTACATTAATACATTTTACTTAAAATATCATAATCTTTAACAATTTACCATTCATCATTCTTTTCCCCATTTGGGTAATCTTACTTTGTTTTTTTATTACTCATTATAGCACTGTACTTATAACCTATTCAATTGTCCATCTTTGGACACTTTCATTTATCTTCTTTGTTCAACCCCAGCAGTTAGTCTTCCACTCTCTGCTACCATTGTCATCTTCTATTTTTAGCTTTTCTCATAGTTTTAATCTTATCGTCTTACAACGATATTCTGCTTCCTTTATATATATACTATTCATACATCTTTTAAAGAAAATTTGAAATTTAATGGTCATGCCCAAGGCACACCACCTGCTTGCATTAAACTTTTCTTTACCACTCTTTTATTTTTTTTACAAATTTATGTACTATCATTATACTCTGCTTAAAATTTTCATTCTTCATGTAAGAGTCTTACAACTCTTATATAGGTAATCAATACCCATAATTCTTCTTTAAATTGCTCTTATTCATACTTTCTCTCGCCTCAACAAGCATATACTTTAATATCTTTCAATCTGTCTAAAAATATTAATTATCACATTATTTCTTTTACTTTACCATACTAAGTGGTATATGTCAACTGCATTAACTTATGTTACTTATAATCTTTCTTGTTCTTGTTACATAGGCATACAATTCCAATGTTATTCTTACTACTCTTTTCACAAATCTTACCCACCAGAACGCCATAATTCCTTTGCGATTCCACCAGTCTCAATACATATCCTGTGATTATGATAATACGGGCCCATATTACCATAATCACCTATACATATTGATTCTGCTGTTACCACAAGATCTCATGAGACACTGGTTCCCTTTACATATAACACCATTATAAGTACATGGTGATCACTACTAGAAATATTACTACTTTATAAACATAACCTTTAATAAATTTAGACGGTTATGGAAAATATTATATAATTTTCCTAACGGTCAGATTTTTGCTCACTTTAAACGTTAACTTAACACTTCTTAGTGTTATATACCTACATATTTTAAAAAAATGCATAATGTCTTAATCATTTAAGACATCATATAACATACTTTCATAAACTAACATTTCTATAGCATGAGTTTAAGCCTAGGAGTGGAACAAGTCAATCCTAATTCGCTTAAACTATGGCTCTGATACCAACTTGTGACACCCCATTTTCACTGTTTGCAAATACCATGGTTTTTCGTATAAATACATGAATACAAAAATACGGTTTGTCAAAAACCGGTAATTTAAATGCTTAAAATAGTGGGTGTACAAATCCATATCAAAACTAACCATAGTAAGCAAGAAAGGATTAAACCTTGAGTCCAAGACGGGAGCTAACTCGGGCTCCACTCCAGCTTTACTCCAACCAGTTATACTTTAGAATTTTAACCTGGAATACATGGCATAAAAATAGAATACGTAAGACAATAATGTCTCGTGAGTTACATGAGTTTTAGACTCAAACCATTAACTTATTTCTTTCAACTTTTTATAAAATTTGTAACATAAAACTTCTGTCAAAACTTTATAGTAATAACATACTATAACTTTTTACTTCTCGAAATCATTTCATAACATGCTTTACAAAATAATATCTTTCAAAACTTATAGTAGTAACATACTATAACTCTTTTACTTTCCAAAATCATTTCATAGCATACTTTACAAAAATAACTTCTTTCTTACTTTCTTTGACTGGTTTTATAAGCTTGCTGGATTTTTATACTTAGGGCTTTAATCACCATAAGTGATACCCCAAGTCTCTATGGCTAGAAAGAACGGATCAATCCTCACCATAGAAGTGCTGAGGCAATCTACTTCGCGATGGGGCTTTTTCCCCAGTAGACCCCTTACCTAACCCGGGAAGGTTGGAACATAGTTCCCTTACTAATGCTGCTTGCAACAATTACCAGTCATACAAAACATTTTCTGCTTGCTTGAACATTACTTACATACATATAACTTGTGGCTAAGTGCCAAACTTCATTATTTTCTGTCTTTATGGCTAGATGCCAAATTTATAACTTTCATCACATATGTAAAATATGTTTTTATAACATTCTAAGCTTTATACCAAATCATACTTTCCAACATCTTATGACTATATGCCATTCATACTTGAAAACATATACAGTTTGTAACCAAAACATACTTCTTAATCATCTTGTGGCTATATGTCATTCATATTTGAAAACATATATAACTTGTAATCGAAATATACTTTCACATAATTGGTTCATAGATCAACATACTTTCACTCAATTGACTCATAGGCCAATATATACTTTCACTTAATTTGACTTATAGTTCAAAATATAGCTTCAATTATAGCATTATACTTTCATAAACAAGTTAGAAATAAAACTCTTGCATATAATTTCACATATAATATTTTATAAGAAATCTTGAAAATACTTACTTGTCATGTACCCCAGAATGGGTAAAAATATTGCATGTACTCACCTCATGTATTGCTAGTAGTTTGTTTAAACGTCCCTTGTGTTCATGCTCTTTCGTGAACCAATTAATCATTTGGCATAAACCTATGATTAACATTTTATACATTAACATTCATTCTAACTGACTCTATACTCATTAGAGTCTTTATAATACCAATACAGGTCATAACAAATGTATAACTTCTAACTGACTAACTTTATATGAGTCGTATCTCATACGTATTTCACTACAGTACCCTCGAGAGGACGTATTCCCGGTTTAATAATTTTCCATGACTTTTCAAATCATTATGGACTTGTAGTTAAAGTTTGAAGTCATTTGGACATGCCTAGCATCGAATTCAAACTTTAAAAGCCCCTGAATAAACACACGACTCGTGCAAAATTAAGCCTTGAACGAGCACGACTCGTGCATGCATTAAATAACAAGTTATTTTGGTGTTCAGGGAGAGCACAACTCGTGCATAATGAGCACGACCCGTGCTCTTTCTAGGCAGCTTCTTCTTGCTTCGGTTTTGCACTGTAGCAGTCCGATTTTTGCACTATAACTCCCTGTTTTGACTTATTAAGAACTTGATACTTGACTTAATACTTATGGAATCATTTCATGACCAAAACCTTGAGTTTATAACTAGTTTTAATCCATGAAATCATTCCAAATCCCAAATGTAGATATTAGGGTTCTTGAACCAAGAATCCCCAAATCCACAAAACTCTTGGATTATATGGTATGATCTTAACATACCATCATGTGCAGAACATAAGAATCATATTAATCACTTGGAATCATGACTGAAATTGAAATTAGAACTTGATTTCTAACCTTATTTACTTGGAACTTCAATTCTTCCAAAGTATAAACTTGATTTCCACCTTTAATCTTCGAGCAAACCTTCAGAAATCGCACACAAGAATTCTCTCCCGATGCTTCCACACGTTTCCTGAACTTCTGGGAGATTTTTCTCTCTTTTTATACCTCCAAATTTTACCATTTAAACCCTAATGTTCCATTTCTTGGACTTTTGACATTGTTATCAAATTTTTACCACACATAGCTATTTTTCTTACATTTTTAGTCCAAACTAAAATATAATTTCATTTCAAATTTTCTGAGTTTAGTCAAATGACCATACTACCCTTTTATGGTAAAATGACCAAATTACCCTTTTATGGTAAAATGACCAAATTACCCTTTTTACTAGAATTAACTTTTAAAATTCTTGGTCTTTACCTTGAGCATTATCTCGAATATAAATTCAAGATTTCTGGGTCGTTACATGAATGATGTCTTTGGATGAGTTTAGCATCATTCTTGTTCTTGAAGCTTATACCCGGTAACAGCGGCGGCAACGCGTTGGATGAATCGTTGATTATTTTGGAATATAAAATAATTGTTCAATCTATCTTGTGTTTGCTAATATTGAACGATGATGATGAAAATCTGGGAAAATATAATTGCAATTCTTACCTAAACGATGATGTTTCTGACGATTATCAATCAAATTGGGCTGTAATCACGAAGTCTAATTTCATTTCAAAATTATCGGATTGGGCCAATGATCCAAAAGCTAGGAGATGATAGTTTACCGAGGGCTTATCAGAAATTCGTGATGGGGTTTCATTTACTGAAGCTTTGGATTTTCATGTTGAATATTGAAGTTGCAATTTAACGTTTTTGATATTCGGATCTTGAAGAATATTTTTTGGGACTTCTCTTTATTGCTTCGGTACACATGTCACATAACTTTGGATCTGTGATTTTGGACTTGGATGTATGGTATTTTTGTTTATTACCGAAGTTACATTTTTGGTTATTCTGATGCTTTATTGAGGTGGACACATGTTTTATTACAGATGCTAGTTGCGTTTTTGCTACTCGGAGCTCAATCATTTACATTTTTCCACTCTTGATCCATTTGATTCAGTCATCGGAAATTTATCCACATGTTAAGGGGGAGTTTATCATTTTTATACCGTTTCGAGCACATTCTCATGCACATACGATATTTTATGGTCTTGCTTCGATCATAAAAAGGGGGAGAAATAGAGATGGTTATTCGAGATTCGGATTGTAATTTTTCGAAGTGATAATTTTTAGCGAAGCACGGGAGAGATTTATCGATCTTGGGTATTATTTTTAGTCTCGATATACTTTGACGTTTATTCGATCGGCATTATTGATTCTCGACTTCAGGTTTTCTCGATCGAGTTTGGTTGAGAATTTGAATTTTGGATTATTACATGACGCTTTTCGATGATTATTCATTGGCGAAATACTTCACGGTTACATTTTTGGAGTCCGGTGTGATGAAGAGGGGGAGTTTTTCATGTTTATGAGGCAATTCGGATTTCGCTTCAAAAGTGGGTTTCCTTGGCGGGTCTATGCTTATGATGTTTATCTTTGGGATTACTTTTGGTTGCTCGAGGTTGAGAGGTCCTCTAGAGCACGGTTATGTTTTGTCGCTATCCTAGGGCCCGTGATTGGAGTCTACTAATGTATTGACATTCGAGGATTCGCTTCCACATATTGCATCACTATCGGTTTCGGATTCGCTAGTTTCTCGGTTTGGTACTTAGAGTTGCATCATCCATTTCAAGCTTCGAGGGGAGATTGTTAGGGTACAAAGCTTTCCATGGGATGATGACTTGCAGGCTTGGAAGGCCCACTATGACATATAGTCATTGTATTATTCATTCTAGGTTGAGAGAACTCATAATGTGAGAAATTGAGCGTATTTGTATTGTTCGGGTTTCTACACCCTTGGAGCCTAATCTTTGTATCCTCTCACATTTATTAATCATTCGACACATTGATTATTGTTCTTGAGTGTTTATGATGTTCTTATTCCGCATTCATGCCAAATCCGAACTTTACAGTATCACAATATCGTTGAGGCAAGTCCGGGTTGTCGAAAACTCGGGGAATGGGTATAATTAGATTCGATGAATTCAACTGTCAATCAAACTATTAAAAAACAGTAACAGAAATATTAGGAATTGTTTGATTTTAAACTTCGTAAGGAATCAGTTTTAACTAAACTAATAGACTAAAAGTAATATTAAAATGAACGGGTTGAAATTTGAGTTGAAAACAAAAGATAATGAAGAGTGCCTACTTGGATTTTGATTTCCCCCTATTGTATGATTGAATTCAATGAAAGTGCAATGGATCTTGTTAAGCTATTTACCGACTTCTAAAATGGTTAGTTCTTTTCGTCCAATTACTAACCCTATAATGCTAAAGATGCTAACATATTGGCTCTATAGTTAACAATATTTAATATTAGTCTTTTAATTAGTATTATGCAAGATTTAATTTCATCTTAAGGATCATAAGAAGTATTTAATTACAAAATAGTGATCATCTCATGCACTTATCACAGACCTTACAATTTCTCTATTTGATAATCCAATCCTAGGAATTGGAGTTATAACTATCATATAATCATGAATGGTTATAATTCAAGTTATATGACTAGAATGGTCATCAAAGTCATATAAACTCGGGAATATCTTATAAAGATTATAACTTTAACACATATGGTTCAACGATTAAACAAAACATAATAAATTAAATAGCTTTCCAACATCCAACAAAAAAATCAATCAAACATTTTAGGGTTCATCTCATCCAAGTGAAAACTAGGGTTTTTAGCCCATAACGAACAATAAAGAACACAAATCAATCACTAGGAAAGAGGGAGGAAACAAAATAGAATTGACCGACCAAATTATTGGCAAGTGGCTTTTCTTGTAGATCTTCAAACATTTGCTTCAAATCTCACTTCCAGCTCCCAATTCGCCTCAATATAGCCTTCAATCAATCAGGGGAAGGTTAAATGTAAAGCCCCTAATCAGGTATTTAAATTAAATATTATTTAAGAAATCAACTTTATGTGAAAATGGGAAAATAAGTATTAGCGCCGCTGATACTGTGATTAGCGCCAATAATCCTTCAAACTCTTGAACGTTCGCGAAGACAGCCTGGACATGTTGTGGCCATGCACGATAGCATATTAGCGACGCTAATATGCTTATTAGCACCGCAAATGGTCTGTAAAGGCTTTTAAGCCCTAAATCGTGTTATGGGCCATATTTAACCTTGTAAACCCACTTGTGGCCGTCATTTCTCACCCTAGACCTCTGAGAAAACCCTAGAATACTCTCTCTAGCCTCTATTAGTGTTTTTGGTCTCATTCTTGATGTTTTGAAGGATTTTGGAAGACGGAGAAGGAAGCGAGGAGCTAGAAGTGTTGGTGCCTGGAAGAAATCAAGTTTTTGTTATTTCTGGACTATTGTAAGTATTCAAACCCTTGCCTTCTTGAGAATATTGTTTGGAAATGAAGTTATGGGACTCTTCCAGAAAAATATCCATTTTGAGCTTCTTTTGCTCAAAACGTGCTTCGTGTACTGAAATAAATAAATTCAAACTAATAATTATCTTACATCTCATATTCTAACCAAAGTACATCTTCAAGTATCCAATATCACGTATCCTATCTATCTAAAATATTTTATAAAATCATCTCCTTTAGTTAGTTATTTTTTAAACAAGCATCATACTTTAATAAATATTTTAATAAAAAATATCACTAGACATTAATATTTAAATAACTAAAAAAATACAATATAGCGTTCGAAAGGAATATATTACAATACATCGTTCGGAAAAAGAATATTTAAATTCAAGCAGTAACAATACCATTTTATCGACATTGAATACCACAAACAAACGATAATATAACTACAACTATATTATGTCATTATCTGATATACATAAAATATGATATAATATATATATATATATATATATATATATATATATATATATATATATATATATATATATATATATATATATATATATATATATAACTACAACTATATTATGTCATTATCTGATATACATAAAATATGATATAATATATATATATATATATATATATATATATATATATATATATATATATATATATATATATATATATATATATATATATATATATATATATATATATATATATATATATATATATATATATATATATATATATATATATATATATAGACTTAGGATCTTTTGATAAAAACTTCACCCCGAGAACTCAAGAACTCCCAACTCCTTTTGGATCAATCCTATATCTCCCAAACCGATATTTTTTTCAAAAAACCGACCCCATAGGCCTTTTAGACGCTCAAAATGGGGTCGGGTCGCTGAAAAAAAATTTCCGAAAAAAACGACTTTTATTTTTGAAAAAGTTTGTACATGTGCAAAAAAAAATTTTGCACATGTGCAAACTTTTTTATACGTACACTTTTTTTCAAGTTTTTTTATGGATGTCTTTCTAACATATATTTAAGGCGTTCTATAAAAAAAATTTGAAAAAAAATGTATGTATAAAAAAGTTTGCACATGTGCAAATGTTTTTTTTTTTGCACATGTGCAAATTTTTTTCAAAAAAAAATCGTTTTTTTTCGGAATTTTGTTTTTCGAAAATGCTTAAATATGTTCGTTTTAGAGGCCTATGTGGTCGGTTTTTTAAAAAAAATATCGGTTTGGGAGTTCTCGGGTTCTCAGGGGACTTGTGGTTCTCAAAAGATCCTATATATATATATATATATATATATATATATATATATATATATATATATATATATATATATATATATATATATATATATATATATATATATATATATATATATATATATATATATATATATATATATATATATATATATATATATATATATATATATATCAATAGAGAACCAAAATAAAACAAGGAACCAATGAACCAATCGTGAGCGTCGGAATTCAAATGATCGACGGCCGAAGATAAGAATATAAATTTATTAATTGAACGCGCATGTAGCGGATAATTCCAAAAACCCACTTCGTTATTTATTTATTTTTTATTTTTAGAGTTTATTTTTGTATCGAAATAAAAAATCGAATATATCAAATTTCATAATTTTTTATTCTCTTTCAATAGACATCCATATCAATATAGTAAAAACGAAAAAAAAATCAAAAATCTTGTTCAGATTCACAACACTTAATCAATGTGAATCTGAACTATAACAAATTTTATTGAAGATTATTCACATGTGAATGATCATTGAAATTATTTTTTTAACAATCATTGATTATTCAATAACAACTTATGTGAATTTAAATAAACTTTTAGATTCAAACGTGAATCTCACTAAATTTTCATATTGAATTTAAGTAAATTCATTTATATTCTTTACAATTTCAACATTTTGTAATATACAGTTGAATTAACTAAGATTCACAAATTAATTTACTTAAACTTATACATGAATGACCACAAAACTACTGAAAAAATGGGGTACAATTATCATTTATATGTGAATTAATATCTCTAAAACTAGATGCACACTATTTTTAACCTTTTGTTCATACACAAATGAATTAATTTAGATTCACAAATTAATTTGTTTAAAATTCACATGTGGATGATAAAAAAATGTTGAAAAAGTCAGGTACAATTACCATTTATATGTGAATTAACATATATAAAACAAGAAGCAGTTAAATTTCGCAATGTGAATATAAACTGTATTAAATTTGTATGGATGATATTTCATATGTAAATGATCAATGAATTGATTTTTTCAATAAGTGTTAATCATTTAATAACAACTTATGTAAATTTAAACATATTTTTAAATTCAGATGTGATTTCAAGAAAAATCACTTATTTTTTTACTATTTTAATGTTTTAATATCATATACAAATGAATTAACTGAGATTCATAAATGATTTACTTAAAATTCACATGTGATTGGTAAAGAATTATTGAAAAAATTGGATAGATTTGTCATTTAGATGTGAATAAATATATTTAAAACAATGTAGTTCATTTCATTCCATAAGGTGAATCTGGACGAACTTGAAGTAAAAAAAACAAAAAATTTTGTATATCAATATAGATCTCTATTTATAAATGATGAAAAATTATGAATTTTGGTATAATTAGTTTTTTTTCGAAAAAAGAATAAGCTTAAAAATTAAAAAAACATAAGAAACGAAGTGGGTTTTTATCTATGATCCGCTACATGCGCGTCCAATTAATAATTTTACATCCTTATCGCTGGCCGTCGATATTTTGCATTATGGCTGTTTAATTTTGGTTCTCCATTGAACATATATATATATATATATATATATATATATATATATATATATATATATATATATATATATATATATATATATATATATATATATATATATATATATATATATATATATATATATATATATATAT
Organism: Cichorium intybus; assembly: GCA_023525715.1. Lineage (NCBI taxonomy): Eukaryota > Viridiplantae > Streptophyta > Magnoliopsida > Asterales > Asteraceae > Cichorium > Cichorium intybus. Next base: position 141,447,658 of record CM042011.1, on the reverse strand, counting down.
ATATATATATATATATATATAGGGAGGGGATCAACATAGAACCCCATTTTATGCATAGAACCATAGAACCTCCTTTTAAGCCATTGGATCAATTAATCAATGTATATGATTAAAAGGGTACACAATAAGATTATGCACACTAGTTCAGGGAATTACATAGTGGCAAGGGTACAATGGGGATTCTATATATCTACTACACATCTGATCGCCATTTCATTCCCCACCAAAATCGATCATCACGTGAGATCTTGTGAAGAACATATGAGAATCGAAGAAGGAAAAGCCACAACGTAACCTGCAATCAGATCTAGTATCGTAACATTGAAATCTGATTTGAAACTCGGCATCATCAGTTCTAGGATTTGAAACTCGGAATCGATCGTAACCTGCAATCAGATCTAGGATCGTAACCTATTTCGGCTTCCATCTATGATTTATCAGCAGGTATGTAATTGATTTCAGTTAATATTTAATTTTGATTGCAAATTCCGCTTAATAGCATTGAACTCTGATTTGAATATGTTTGAGTGAATCTGTTTGAGTCGAAATTCTGGTTGTTTTCAATCATTCACATTCAATCGAGTGATTTCCTGCTTCATTGGTAATCGCGTGTTCATATATGTTCATTAGTGAACATACGTTCATTAGTGAACATACTTTCAATTAACTAAGTGTTTTCCTGCTGCATTGGTCTTCGTGTTCTTATATATGTTCATTAGTGAACATATGTTCATTAATGAACATGTAAAGGATGAAGTCAACCTCAACAATATTACAAACAGATTTTCCTTGTTGTTTTCAATTATTCATTTGTTCAATTAATTACAAACAGGTTGAAGAAGAAAAGGAGAGATAGATCGAGAACGAAAGAGAGAAATAGAGAAATAGAGAGATCGAAATCGAGAACGAGTAATGAACATTTGAGGCGATTCAAGAAATCAATTTCATTCATGTTCACTACTGAACAGTCAAGATCAAGAATGAAAGAGAGAAAGAGAGAGATCGAGACACAAGGATCAAGGAAGAGAGAGAGAGATATATATACTTGTAATTTAGGAAAGTTCAATAATTTTGGGATTTGATTTGTATAGATTAGGTAAGTTTTTGATATTTTTGGTTAGATATTAATTCGCATTGATGAATGTTCATTTCTGAACATGTTTGTAATTTAGGAAACTTCAATAATTTTGGGATTTGATTTGTATATATTAGGTAAGTTTTTGATAATTTCTAGGATTTTGAACACAACGTTCATTGATGAACATATGTATTGTCACACCCCAAAACCGTAATGGCAGAATAGTTTAAGGGTGGATGACTTCATGAACAATATCATAACAAAGTTACACAATAGTGAAATCCAAGCACACAACCATCATTAATCAATTGCATATGTTACAAAGTTTAATTGTTTCATGTTTCAAATACAATTGAAATGATATCAAAATAACAAAAACGACGTCGTAACGTCTCTTCTTGTAGCGCCCGAACTTACCTTAACAATTTCCTGAGAATACAAGTAGTTGAAAAAGTGTCAACAATTAAGTTGGTGAGTTCATAAGATTTTTGTATAAAAAATGTCATTTGTTTATAAACGATAGTGTTGAAAACCAAGAAAATCCAATATTTTCTCATAAAAATGTCCAAGTCTTTAAATCCCAAAGACTAAAATGTAATATGTAAACTGTAGTGTACTTTCTTTGAAATGTGTGTTCACACGTAAACAATTTATAAAAATATTAAGTTGATTATTTTCCCATGTGAGATACCATATAACCATACTGTGACTAGTTGGCCTGCTGCGACGTTCTTCAGGCGTCGGAATGTTACACATTTGGACACCTCAGACCTGCCGGTCAAGCTGTAGCTAGCAGCTCAGGTGCGGGGTTGTCAAGCCCCGTATAGATCTATACTCAAATATCACGCTCTCTTACCGAGACTCTGGTTATAAAAGTTCAGGACTTATTATAGGTACTTATAAAAGTACTGTGAAGATTCATCTCACAAAAATATATGTATTCCAATCAACTTGTTTACGTACGATTTGTATATAAAAGCTCTTGTAATTATCCATTATCATTTTTCCCATGATAATATAGTAATGTTTAATAATTATATATTTTTATATAATTATTTTTGTCATGTTCAAACGTCAAAATATCCTTGTGTTCATAAACTATTACAATAATAGTCTATTTTTAGTAATTGCGTCGTAATAACCTTATTTTTACGAACGATAGCGAAATGACTTATCCAAAAGATTATAAATATCATCTTTTGAGGTAATTCTCACAAAAATGGTGTAATAACTTGATTATAACCATTTTTGCTAGTAAATAGCGTCTTTATTTATAAAAACGTAGTTTTTACTAGTTTTCGTTTTTATAACGTTTTTATACAAGATCTAGTGTTTTTGTATACTTTATTTGTAGTTTTGTAACTTTTACACAACTTAATATGTCAAAGTGTTCATAATACATGGATCTACTCATACTTCATGCCAAATTCATAGTTATAACATTTTTGTTCAAGATCTAACATTTTTACACACTTTAATTATAGTCTAGTAACTTTTATACAACATATTATGTATCATTATGAATATTTTACCAAGATCTATCCATATTTCATGTCAAAAGTATTTTTACACAAATATTAACTTTATAAACTTGTGAAAATCAAGATATGTAACATTTAACCACATATAAACTTGAATAAAACAACATTTATAGTAAAAGAACTTGTATTCTCCCTCAAAAAGGTTTGAAAAGATGAAAATGAGGGGTATGAACTCACCTTGAGTATGGATCTTAAGGTTTCTTGGTAGAAGGTTGAAGAGTTTGGTTCTAAGACTCGGAGGACCTTTGGACAAAGCTATTATCCAATGGATTTTCGTGAGTATGTGTGTGTAAAAGAGTATATGAAGGTATTTAAAACTTAAATCACTAGATGATTATAACTTACCAAGAGAGCTTGAAAGATTCTTGAAGATGATGAAGATGGGAGCTTAAAGACCCTTGAACAAATCTAATATCCAATGGATTTTGATGGATGTTAGTGTGTGTAAAATGTGTAAAACTTGTGTTATGTTGTTTAGAATCAAGAGATGAGTGAAGATTACCTCTTGAACTTGTGAAATGGACTTGAAATTGAAGCTTGAAGATGATGATGGTGATGGTGATGGTGTGGCCGAGAGCAAGAGAAGGAGGAGAGGAGAAGAGTGTTTGAGTTGGTGTTTTGGTTCAAATGAGACTTTCCTAGTTTAATGTGATTTTAGGTTAGATTTCAATTAGATTTCTTAGGTATTATTTTAATCTAGGCTTATAATACCCTAGATATGGTGAATAGTGGCCTTGGATCTTATGGAGGCATGGTGTGCAGCCGATGGGGTGGGGTGGGGGGTGGGGTGGGGTTGGTTTTTATAAAATAGCAACATACTTTATAAAAATAAGTTATTTTTATAAAATAGTAAGTCGTTTTAGTGAAATTTTGTGCGTTTTTGACGAAACGAAGTTCTAAATAATTATTTTGTATAAAAACATTGCCAAACATTTATTTTGATTGATTTATAACTCATTGGGTGCCGGAATACGCGTTTAAGCGCAGTATACTTCCGATTTCGCGATTTTCGGCATTTTACCGGAAATTGCATTTAGCTTTGAAATTAAATACTAGGTATTATTACGTTACTTATCATATGAATTGTTATTTCATATTTGATGTTTAAGGCACCACATTTTGTATTTTGAGTCCAAACCTGGTGTACATTTATCCGTTCACAGCGATTTAATGGTTGTAACTTTCACATACGAACTCCGTTTTTGACGTTCTATATATCCATGGGTTCGTATTTACGAGTAGATCCTTTTATGATTATTATTATTCTCAAAATAATAATTGTACGATTATCGAATTTTTACGCTACAGTAGTTTGCTGTCCGTATTTTCGACTTTTAACCGATAATTGTTTGATTTAGCATACGTAATACTTATAACATTAATAATTCATTGCAAAAGTTATGGAAAATAACTTTTCAATATATAGATTAACGTACGCTTTGTTTGACTACAGCTGACTTTTGTTTACCAAAATTTACAGTTGTCACATCATCTACCCGTTAGAAAGAATTTCGTCCCGAAATTTAACTCTTGAGTGGATCCTCAAGGGTTTGGGAAGAGATGTGGGTACTTCTGCTTCATCTGGTCTTCACGTTCCCAAGTGAATTCTGGTCCACGCTTGGCACTCTAACGGACCTTAACTATCGGTATACGGCTTTGTTTCGTCCTCTTGATTTCTCTGTCCATGATCTCTACGGGTTCTTCCACAAAATGAAGGTTCTCGTTCACTTCGATTTCGTCGAGCGGGATGATAAGGGTTTCATCGGACAGGCATTTCTTTAAGTTGGATACGTGAAAGGTGGGATGGACGTTGCTGAGCTCCTGCGGTAATCGAAGTTTGTAGGCTACTGGGCCGATCCTAGCAAGGATCTCAAAGGGCCCAATGTATCTGGGGTTTAGCTTCCCACGCTTTCCAAAGCGTATCATTCCTTTCCATGGCGAGACCTTCAACAACACTCGGTCACCAACTTGGAATTCCAAAGGTTTGCGTCGCTTATCTGCATAGCTCTTTTGTCGGTCACGAGATGCTTTCAACCGTTCACGGATCTGAACGATTTTCTCCGTTGTCTCTCGTATGATCTCCGGACCGGTGAGAGTACTGTTAGGTACTTGGCCTCTGGCTAGTTGAGTATCACCCACTTCAGCCCAGCACAGAGGGGATCTGCACTTGCGTCCATATAAAGCTTCAAATGGAGCAACTTTGATGCTAGTGTGATAGCTGTTGTTGTATAAAAACTCAATGAGCGGTAAGTGGGTGTCCCACGCCTTACCGAAGTCTATCACACAGGCTCTCAACATGTCTTCCAGCGTTTGGATGGTTCTTTCACTTTGGCCATCCGTCTGCGGATGGTAAGCTGTGCTCATATCGAGTCTGGTTCCCATAGCCTTTTGTAATGATTGCCAAAAGTGTGAAGTGAACTAGCTATCTCTATCCGAGATGATTGATCTTGGCACACCGTGCAATTTTACAATTTCTTTGAGGTAGAGCCTCGCCAGCTTATCCATCCTATCAGTCTCCTTGATTGGCAGGAAGTGAGCGGACTTGGTTAACCTATCGACAATTACCCATATAGTATCTAGCCCACCAGTTGTCTTTGGTAATTTGGTTATGAAGTCCATTGTTATCCGCTCCCACTTCCACTCGGGTATTTCTGGTTGTACTAGCAAACCCGAGGGCTTTTGGTATTCTACTTTAACCTTGGCGTAAGTCAGGCACTTGCCCACGTAAGTAGCAATTTCTGCCTTCATGTTTGGCCACCAATACAGTTTCTTGAGGTCCAGGTACATTTTGTCGGACCCAGGATGAACGGAGTATCTAGTCTTGTGAGCTTCATTCATGATAATGTCTCTGAATCCGCCGAATCTCGGTGTCCAAATTCGGTTCATGAGGTAACGAGCTCCGTCATCCTTAACTTCAAGGTTTTTATCCATCCCTCGCAAGGCTTCATTTGCGACATTTTCAGGTTTTAAGGCTTCTAGCTGCGCCTCTTTGATCTGAGTGGACAAATGGGAATGGATCGTTATTGTTAATGACTTCACTCGGCGACCCGAGTACTCTTTTCGACTGAGGGCATCAGCTACCACGTTGGCCTTCCCTGGGTGATAACGAATTTTACATTCATAGTCACTTAGTAGCTCCACCCATCGTCGTTGTCTCATATTGAGTTCTTTTTGGTTGAGGATATGCTGGAGACTCTTATGGTCGGTGTATACCATACATTCTGTGTCGTACAGGTAGTGTCTCCAGATCTTCAATGTGAACACTACTGCTCCCAACTCGAGGTCATGTGTAGTGTAGTTGACATCGTGAGTTTTAAGTTGTCTTGAAGCGTAGGCAATGACCTTCCTTCTCTGCATGAGTACACAGCCCAGACCCTAGTTTGATGCATCACAATAGACCACGAAGTCTTCTGTTCCTTCTAGAAGGGACAGAATAGGAGCGCTGCACAAAGCTTTCTTTAAGGTCTGGAAGGCGTCGTCTTGTTTATCTCCCCACTTGAATGTTACGCCCTTCTGTGTCAGGGTAGTAAGTGGCTTCGCAATTTTGGAGAAATTCTGTATGAATCTTCGGTAATAGCCTGCAAGGCCCAAAAACTGACGGATTTCTGTCGGAGTTCTTGGTGCTTTCCAGCTTTCGATGGCTTTGATTTTGGAGGGATCCACATGTATCCCTTCTTTGCTGACTACGTGGCCTAGAAAGTCCACTTTTCGAAGCCAAAATTCGCATTTCGAAAATTTTGCATACAGCTTCTCTGCTCTTAACGTCTCCAAAACTTGTCGTAAGTGTTGGCTATGTTCCCCCTTACTTCGTGAATAAATAAGTATGTCGTCGATGAATACTATCACGAATTTATCTAGGTAAGGTCGGCATACACGGTTCATCAGATCCATGAACACTGCGGGCGCATTGGTCAATCCGAAGGGCATCACAACGAATTCATAATGGCCATAGCGAGTTCTGAATGCCGTTTTAGGAATATCTTCCTCTTGAACCTTTAGTTGGTGATATCCCGACCTTAGATCGATTTTTGAGAAATAACTCGCTCCTTGGAGTTGATCGAACAGATCGTCAATTCGGGGTAGCGGGTATCGGTTCTTGATGGTGAGCTTGTTCAACTCTCGATAGTCAATGCACATACGGAATGATCCATCCTTCTTCTTCACGAATAAGAATGGCGCTCCCCAAGGTGAGAAGCTCGGTCTGATGAACCCTTTGCTTAGTAGTTCGTTTAGTTGGCTGGATAATTCTTGCATTTCTGCCGGGGCTAATCGGTAATGTGCTTTTGCTACCGGGGTGGCTCCTGGAATCAAATCGATTCTGAACTCGACTTGTCGTGCGGGTGGTACTCCTGGAAGGTCTTCTGGGAACACATCGGAAAAGTCGCAGACTTCGGGGATTTCTTTGATGTTCTTTACTTCTTTTTTTTCGTCAACAACGTGGGCTAGGAAGGCATGGTATCTTTTCTGTAAATATTTTCGGGCTTTGATACAAGACACGATTCGGAGGCTGGTACTGGGTTTATCACCGTAGACAACAAAGGTCTTGTCATCCGGTAGATGAAGTCGGATTCCTCGTTCGTAACACATGATGTCGGCATGATGGAGAATTAGCCAATCCATACCAACAATCACGTCAAAACTTCCTATTTTAACAGGCATTAAGTCGATTTGAAAAGAGTGATCATCCAGGGTAAGTGTACAGCCTATGTATATGTCGTTTGTGCTTTCTGTTTTGCCATTAGCCATTTCTACTGTAAATGTTTCATTGAGTGGTTGAGGTTTTTGTTTTAGTAAGTATTTAAACTCGTGGCTTACGAAACTTCTCTCCGCACCGCTATCGAATAGTACACAAGCATATGAATTATTGACGAGGAACGTACCGGTAACCACGGTAGGATCCTCCATCGCTTCCGCGCGTCCCAAGGCTAGGACTCTTCCATTTCTTCCCACGTTCTTTGTCTTTGGGCAATCACGCTTAAAATGCCCCGTCTCACCACAACCATAGCAAGCTTGACTCACCCCAGCATTAGAGGCTTGGGTGGTTTGTGGAACTGGCGTCTTGCAGAAACGGGCGGTATGACCCTTTTTGTTGCAGTTCAAGCAGTGCATTTCTCTACAGGCTCCGGTATGATGGAAATTACACTTGTTGCATTTGGGTAGTGTTCTATTATACTGTTTGGTTGTTATTGGGGTAGTCAGGACAGTGGCTGCACGGACTGCCACTATTTGTTGTCTCTTGGCATTTTCATGGTTAGGCTGATTCCTCCCCCTGTTCCAGGGTTTTCTTTTGTGGTCCCTCTCTCTTGGTTGTTCAGTTTTAGAGGTCATGGTGCCCTGGCGAACTCCATGGTCGACTAATCGTTGAGCCAGTCGTTTTGCGCTGTCGAAAGTGGCGGGGCTTGCCGCTTCTACATTCCCCTGAATCAGAGGAGATAGCCCCCAGATGTAACGTTCCACTTTCACAGATTCTGGTGTGACCATAGTAGGGCAAAGGGTTGCCAAATCGTTGAATCAGTTCGTGTAGGAGGTCAGATCTGAACCTTTCATGGTAAGGTTCCACAGTTCTTGTTCTAGCTTTTGGATCTCTCCCCTGGGGCAGTACTCTTTCATCAGCATGGTCTTCAGTTCTTCCCAACTCATCAAGTTGGCCACGGGAAGTGTCAGAGCCTTAACATGGCCCTTCCACCAGGACATGGCCGTCTCGGCAAAGGTACAAGCGGCGTATTTGACTTTGAATTCCTCGGGACAGGCAGAGATATCAAAGATTGATTCTGTTTTCTCAATCCATCTCGTGAGAGCAAGGACACCACCGGTACCGTAGAAAGTCACTGGTTTGCAATTCGCGAAGTCCTTGTAAGAACATACTCGCGATTAGTTTGATGTTTCTCCATTTATGGAGTCGTTGGTACCATTTCCGCTTCCGTTTCCATTCGTCCCATTAGAGTTTATCTGAGCCACAGCAGCTGCTACCGCAGCGGTAACAGCAGCCTGAAAAGTGGCTGAGTCCATCATGGGCGGCTTGGGAGTTGCGATCGGTGCGCGCCTAGCGTTTCTTCGTCGGGGTGGCATATTTCTGCCACAAGGATTCAAGATTTGACGTTGGTTAGTTTTTGTAAGGACTATTATAAGTATGTTGTCATTAGGACATGGCGACTATAATTTAAGTTTATCTTTGTCTTTTTCTTTTCGTAAGTTGTAACCATAAACCAGTATCAAGCATACATATCAAATATTTGTACAACGTTTTATAAGTAAACCACGTCATCATATTGATAATAATTTTGTAGCGTTACATGATTTTTAATATGGAAAATTTGACCTTCGCAGAGGTCTACAATGCAAAAATAAACAGGCGGCGTAACGACCCACAAAGAGTGTAATCACTTAATTGTAAGGTCGCGCCTACATATAAAGCGAGTAGCGTATAACGCCTACTCGTAAAACCCTAGTCTATAACAAAATTTGAGTAGTACGAGTACTGCTCATGACGAACTGGATCCCCCTGCTCTGCATAGCGCATCCACCTGTGCCCTCAGATTGGCAGCCTCTCGCTCGGCCTCCTCGGCCCTCCGCTCAATTTTTCGTATCCTCTCCTCGGAATCAGATATCCGTATGAAGTCCTCGTGAAACATCCCCGTGGTCGTCCTCCCATCCTCCTCAAGCGAGTTGACCCTCTCGGAAGTATGGTCATGAGCCTCATCGAGGCGTCGGAGGCGTGCGGTGGTGACCTCGGTAGCAGCCCCCACGTCTAGGATCTGGCTGGATGTCGCCCGAATCCGATCCTCCTGGTGGCTAATACGCCCAATTAGGGGTGAGCGTGGTCCTGGAACCGACCCGACCAGGACCGAACCCGAGCTGGACCGAGACCGAGAGAAGACATTCAATGGAACCGAGGACCGACCAAACTATGAGACTTGGTCTTGGGTTCGGGTATGGGTTTGCTCGGGTTTGGTCGGGTTTTACCCGAGTAGGACCAAGCGTAAAAATTTCAAAGGCTTACATTATAATCTTAATGTCTTTTCAATTTTCGGTCAGTTCCGTACTAGAGAACCCGACAATACCGAAGGACCAATACCAAGAAGGACCAAGACCGAGAAGGACCAAGACCGAATTAAGCCACATATACAGACCGAGTACCGACCAAGTAACATGGTCGGTTCCTTATCTCGGGTCCGGTTCCTCGGTTCTTGGGCTTGGGCTCGGTTTTGAGGACCAAATGCTCACCCCTATGCCCAATCATGACCGGTAAGGCCCGGTCTGCGTAGCCCCCTCTGCTGATGTCGAAGTGATCGTAGAATAGGTGATACGGGGGTCGCAAGTCCTGCTCGCGGCTCCAGATGCGTATGTGCTCTGCCCACTCTGGCGTCGGGCCCTGAAGAGGTTCTTCTATTAGTAAGGGGCGGTGGATGGGAAGTACCCTCTTTCGAGGTGTACGCATCTATAATGGGCCACCAGGGTGGCGATATACCTGGAATAACGGTGGAGGCGGTGGTGCATGTAAGTTGCGGACTGGGTGACGGGGGTCGATGACTTCGGGCTCGTCCTCGGACTCCTCCTCGTCCCACTGGTCCTCACTATCCGACATTTCTTCCGGTTCTTCTTCTGGTTCCTCGTTAATCCATCCCCCATTTCCTTCTTCGGGGAAATAGGGGTCTCCTGGCAAATGGTGTCCGGCCATGGTGTCTGTACGAGGAGTGGGGTATAAGAAGTATATATAAGGGGATTCTTAAATACACACATATATATAACTAATTAATGTACACAAAATACTCATATAATATTTTAACTTCATGTTTAGTTCTATAGCGTCATAAAATACTCATATAGTATTTTAAATTTTATGTTTAGTTCCTTTGGTTACTGGTAAGTGTTCGGACTTGTTGTCCACTACGACTATTCCTAAGTATACGTTAATCATATCTTGGACCAATACAGTTGATCAGGCTCTATTTATCCAAGATATAATTACCAAACACTTAGGCCTATCCGTAGTGTTCAACTCACCTTTTCACTTTTGTATGTTTTCGTTATGATATCATTCTAGAATGTATGTATGTACTTATACTTTTATAAAAATTATCGTCGTAATTTAAAAGTACACATGTACGAAAATGTTTTCGAGAGTTTTAGTCCCATTGTATTTATAGTTGCATATCTTTAAATGTATTGATATACTTAGTTCACTATAAACAATGCTCTGATACCAATCTGTCACACCCCAAAACCGTAATGGCGGAATAGTTTAAGGGTGGATGACTTCATGAACAATATCATAACAAAGTTACACAATAGTGAAATCCAAGCACACAACCATCATTAATCAATTGCATATGTTACAAAGTTTAATTGTTTCATGTTTCAAATACAATTGAAATGATATCAAAATAACAAAAACGACGTCGTAACATCTCTTCTTGTAGCGCCCGAACTTACCTTAACAATTTCCTGAGAATACAAGTAGTTGAAAAAGTGTCAACAATTAAGTTGGTGAGTTCATAAGATTTTTGTATAAGAAATGTCCATTGTTTGTAAACGATAGTGTTGAAAACCAAGAAAATCCAATATTTTCTCATAAAAATGTCCAAGTCTTTAAATCCCAAAGACTAAAATGTAATATGTAAACTGTAGTGTACTTTCTTTGAAATGTGTGTTCCCACGTAAACAATTTATAAAAATATTAAGTTGATTATTTTCCCATGTGAGATACCGTATAAACATACTGTGACTAGTTGGCCTGCTGCGACGTTCTTCAGGCGTCGGAATGTTAGACATTTGGACACCTCAGACCTGCCGGTCAAGCTGTAGCTAGCAGCTCAGGTGCGGGGTTGTCAAGCCCCGTATAGATCTATACTCAAATATCACGCTCTCTTACCGAGACTCTGGTTATAAAAGTTCAGGACTTATTATAGGTACTTATAAAAGTACTGTGAAGATTCATCTCACAAAAATGTATGTATTCCAATCAACTTGTTTACGTACGATTTGTATATAAAAGCTCTTGTAATTATCCATTATCATTTTTCCCATGATAATATAGTAATGTTTAATAATTATATATTTTTATATAATTATTTTTGTCATGTTCAAACGTCAAAATATCCTTGTGTTCATAAACTATTCCAATAATAGTCTATTTTTAGTAATTGCGTCGTAATAACCTTATTTTTACGAACGATAGCGAAATGACTTATCCAAAAGATTATAAATATCATCTTTTGAGGTAATTCTCACAAAAATGGTGTAATAACTTGATTATAACCATTTTTGCTAGTAAATAGCGTCTTTATTTATAAAAACGTAGTTTTTACTAGTTTTCGTTTTTATACAAGATCTAGTGTTTTTGTATACTTTATTTGTAGTTTTGTAACTTTTACACAACTTAATATGTCAAAGTGTTCATAATACATGGATCTACTCATATTTCATGCCAAATTCATTGTTATAACATTTTTGTTCAAGATCTAACATTTTTACACACTTTAATTATAGTCTAGTAACTTTTATACAACATATTATGTATCATTATGAACATTTTACCAAGATCTATCCATATTTCATGTCAAAAGTATTTTTACACAAATATTAACTTTATAAACTTGTGAAAATCAAGATATATAACATTTAACCACATATAAACTTGAATAAAACAACATTTATAGTAAAAGAACTTGTATTCTTCCCCAAAAAGGTTTGAAAAGATGAAAATGAGGGGTATGAACTCACCTTGAGTGTGGATCTTAAGGTTTCTTGGTAGAAGGTTGAAGAGTTTGGTTCTAAGACTCGGAGGACCCTTGGACAAAGCTATTATCCAATAGATTTTCGTGTGTATGTGTGTGTAAAAGAGTATATGAAGGTATTTAGAACTTAAATCACTAGATGATTATAACTTACCAAGAGAGCTTGAAAGATTCTTGAAGATGATGAAGATTGGAGCTTAAAGACCCTTGAACAAATCTAATATCCAATGGATTTTGATGGATGTTAGTGTGTGTAAAAGGTGTAAAACTTGTGTTATGTTGTTTAGAATCAAGAGATGAGTGAAGATTACCTCTTGAACTTGTGAAATGGACTTGAAATTGAAGCTTGAAGATGATGATGGTGATGGTGATGGTGTGGCCGAGAGAAAGAGAAGGAGGAGAGGAGAAGAGTGTTTGAGTTGGTGTTTTGGTTCAAATGAGACTTTCCTAGTTTAATGTGATTTTAGGTTAGATTTCCATTAGATTTCTTAGGTATTATTTTAATCTAGGCTTATAATACCCTAGATATGGTGAATAGTGGCCTTGGATCTCATGGAGGCATGGTGTGCAGCCGATGGGGTGGGGTGGGGGTGGGGTGGGGTTGGTTTTTATAAAATAGCAACATACTTTATAAAAATAAGTGATTTTTATAAAATAGTAAGTCGTTTTAGTGAAATTTTGTGCGTTTTTGACGAAACGAAGTTTTAAATAATTATTTTGTATAAAAACATTGCCAAACATTTATTTTGATTGAATTATAACTCGTTGGGTGCCGGAATACGCGTTTAAGCGCAGTATACTTCCGATTTCGCGATTTTCGGCATTTTACCGGAAATTGCATTTAGCTTTGAAATTAAATACTAGGTATTATTACGTTACTTATCATATGAATTGTTATTTCATATTTGATGTTTAAGGCACCACATTTTGTATTTTGAGTCCAAACCCTGTGTACATTTATCCGTTCACAGCGATTTAATGGTTGTAACTTTCACATACGAACTCCGTTTTTGACGTTCTATATATCCACGGGTTCGTATTTACGAGTAGATCGTTTTATGATTATTATTATTCTCAAAATAATAATTCTACGATTATCGAATTTTCACGCTACAGTAGTTTGCTGTCCGTATTTTCGACTTTTAACCGATAATTGTTTGATTTAGCATACGTAATACTTATAACATTAATAATTCATTGCAAAAGTTATGGAAAATAACTTTTCAATATATAGATTAACGTACGCTTTGTTTGACTACAGCTGACTTTTGTTGACCAAAATTTACAGTTGTCACACGTATATGTTCATCAATAAACGTATACGTATGTTCATCAATGAACGTATTCGTATGTTCATCAATAAACATATAAGTGCAATTTACCATCATACCCTTATCACCTAATTTGATCTAACGGTCAAGGAGATGGTTCTATGGTTCTATGCATAAAAATGGTTCTATGTTGAACCCACCCCTATATATATATATATATATATATATATATATATATATATATATATATATATATATATATATATATATATATATATATATATATATATATATATATATATATATATATATATATATATATATATATATATATATATATATATATATATATATATATATATATATATATAGTTAGTATAAAATGTGGATTGCAAATATTGTGTGAGTGTGTGATGAAATGTGGAGCGTCAGATCGAAACAATCTACGGTTCTAGATTCAGGGTCCTAAACGTAAATATATAATAATTAATTAATCAGTTTTTACAATTAGACCCCTGAAAATGGTATTTTAGTCTATTAATCAAGAATTAAAAAAGGAAGTTCACTTATTATCTCCTAATTTGGTGGGATTTCATTAAATAATTAATTATGTTTTTAATTATTATAATACTTTTAAAAATCTATTACCTAATTAGTAATTACAACAATTATATTAAAAAAAACTCAGATTACGCTGAATACATGACGTCAGTGAATCATTTTAAAAAACCACGATTTAATTCTGAAAGAATATTAGAACCACTTATAATATAAACAACAACATTCACAATATTCTTGAAGAATATACACGATATTCAATACTAAACAATAATATATACAATATTCTTGAACAATATACAAAAATTCTATATCAGGTATAAAAACATAAATGACAATGTACACATTCTGTGCGAATGAATCATAAACCATCAATTTCAAAATGCATTCTAATGATCTTGTTTTTTAAGCCCAGTCTTCAAATTCTGAAAGAATATTGTTGTATCACCACATTCATTCTGAAAGAATATTGGTTATTTTGTTAGCTCAATCTTCAAATTCTGATAGAATCAATTGTATAATAACAAGGTACATTCTGAAAGAATGTAATATATCATTTGAAAGCCTATACATTCTAAAAGAATATTCCTGAATCAACATATCTTGTGAAAAATACTTTCAAACTATACAGATGCAATTTAAAGCAACAATAACAGGAGCATTTTGTACAATTTAAATTGAGACTGAAATTGGGAAGTGTGAACGTGATTGTCCATAACCAGTTCAAACTTTTTAGCCAATTTTGTATCAAGAACATCATCAACCAATAATTTAATGCCATTGAGTACATCACGATTAGCAAGATTTCTAGCAAGATTAATTGCCATTGAACATCATCAAACTGTATCTATTATTGGAACAAAAAAACTACATTTAGGACCAGAACTAATTCAACTAACCATAATGCATCAGCAAGAACAACACCATCGGCTAGATTTCTTTGAGTTCAATAACTTTTTTATACTTTCTGAAGTGTAGTAGCTGCTACGAGACACTCCTTATCCTCAAGTGAGAAATCCTTCATCGGAGTTCATACAGAAACATCACACAGCCACATGAATGAGTGGGAGTTTGACAAGAGATCCCATTACTCAACATATTCTCAAAGATGAAACCGACATACCTGCACTTGGTTACAAAGGTGAAACCGACATACCTGCACTTGGTCAAGGCGTGAGTGGACACCACCGTCACTCATTAGTCCAATTAGGTGTAAGTTGTTGTTTGCGAAAGATTCCTTGATGTAATTGAAACCCTCGTCTTCATATATTTTCCAGATTCAAGAGCTGCATCAACGAGTTTTGCACTAAAAGGAAGAACACAATATCTGTAAGCAAAAGCAATTCAATAGAATGAGATGATTAGGAAGAAAAAAGATTAATTAGAGTCAATGAAGGGTTGGAATCTCACCCTTCGCCGGTGAAAGGGGAAGTCGGGGGTTGGCGGGGTTGTGCTGGGTACGAGATCAACGAGAGGAGAGAAAGCAGAGGTCGGAGATGGAACTGTACGAGGTCTGGTTTGTTCGATCGCGGTGTAGTGGCGGTGGTGGTGACGGCACTGTGCGAGATCGGAGATGAGGTCGGAGATGGCAGCAGCATCCGATTAAGGCTGAAAGAGGCGAGTTTGATGGAAGGAACAACGGCGAGATTTTAAGAGAGTCGGGTGGGGTTTAGGGTTAGAGAAATAAATTGATTTGTTACCATAAATATAGGTTGAATAATTAATTAGTTACCAATATTTAAGGGAATTATTATTATATTAGAATTAATTAAATTAATAAAATTCCAATATTACCCCTATAAAATGATTGGCTGATATTGTCTCACACACTCACACAATATTTAGCCTCCACAAATGAACCTACATCTATATATATATATATATATATATATATATATATATATATATATATATATATATATATATATATATATATATATATATATATATATATATATATATATATATATATATATATATATATATATATATATATATATATATAGGATCAATTGAGGCCAACTAAAAGGTTGAGATCGCGAGGCCAGTTCTAGACCAATCAAATTATAAGGACATACTAGTAATTATGTATTTCAATTAAAATGATATCAAAATCATAGTTTCCTAAAATCTAGGATGCTGATTGTTAGATACCAAAAACAACTAAGAAATTAATTTTTATTATTTTTAATAATATCATATTATATAACGTCAATTGTTTTACTTATATTTATTTTTTTATTTTATTAATAGATAGTAATTTATCATTTTTCGGTCAAAATATATTTATCATTGTATCATTTGATTTATACGATTTCAATCATTAATGATTATAAAACACAATGAAGTTCTAATCATAAATGATTAGATCTCTAAAAAATAAAAATAGATACGATTGTAAAATATAAAATGAATAGAACACGATATAAAGATAAAATTTTTAAAATATTCTTAAGCATGAATGAATAAAAACACCTCTAATTATAATCATAGATGACTACACCTCTAACTATAAATTAATAAACATTAACAAAATAAAAGTTACATCTGAATTCCTACATTTCAATGTATATTTATTAATGAATATAATTGTAACAATAAATGAATTCACAAATCGTTGTGTTTGCTTCGAATTTTCTTGTTACAACATACATGAATAAAGATGAGACACCCATCATCATTGTTGTTCTTGGATACACACATGTAGAATCAAATTCAATGATATCAGAAAATGATTATAACCATATTAAACATAAATGATTAATTGTCATATTAAACCTATCTAAAGTTATAATCAGAAATGATTATAATTGATGTTCTAATTATTTATAGTTATAATCATCAATGATTAACACATAAAAAACTTTTAACATAAAAATACATACAGTTACAATGTTAATCACCAATGATTAACACTGTAAATTTACTTATTCATGCTTAACACTTAACAGATGTTTCTAGCCCCCCAAATTAACCATGTTCTAACACATTTAATCATCGATGAATATAACTAACAGCTTACAAATACATAAAGATAAACATCAATGATTAACATTGCATAGTTATGGTTTATACATCTGAATCATAGTTACAGTGTTAATCATTGGTGATTAACACTGTAAATTTACTTATTCTTGTTTAACACTGTATACTTATGGTTTATACGTGTTAATCATTAACGATTACCACAATGTTTACATTTGTTTAAAAAAATAAATTATTTATTTAAAAGAATGAACCCACGACTGGATGATCATTAGCAAAGTTTTGTACAAAATTTAAAGAAAATATAAGATATTTCCAACTTTATTTTCTAAACGTACATGACGATAAAAAGCGAACTTGTAATAAAATATTGCGTATTATCGGCAACTTATCTATTTCTCACATTATCAATTCATCAAAAATCACATAAGATGCATACATGCAATGTACTCGTAAATTACAATCAACATCAGCGACATATTCTGTAAGAATTTACAGAAAAAAGTAATAGAAAAAACTAATGCCGGTTTTCCCTGAACAAGCAAACTGAAAAATAATTTGAATTGCAAATAATTAAGAATATAAACATCTCACAAGAGAAACATTATACTTGAATCAATGCGGCAAATGCTTAAGACTATACAAAGAATTTTCATTCTGGAAAATGCGATCGTTTAGAAAAGAAACTTTACTAAAACCTATGTGGCGAAAACAAAAAGGAATTTCTCATAAAGAATAATTTTCTTTTCAAGGAAAAACGATAGCATGGAGAAAAAACGTCAAAATCTTGAATGAAAAATGACCTAGAGAATGATCACCGACAGGTTTGTCGCTGGTATTTTTGTGTTAGCCGATAGAGAGTAGCAGCAGCCCCTAATTTTAGGCAAAACAGAACAGCACCCGGTTAAAAGTTTGGACCCCGATTTCGTTGCTTTCTCTCGATTCCGGTGAGTTCGTTGCTGGTCAGGGTGATGGTGACTGGTGAGGAGGGAACGTAAACCCTATTTAGAGAAAATGAGAGAGAGAAAAACACGGAGAGAATGAGAGATTATAAGAGTTGATAAAATTAGGAAAATGTTTAATTACTCTACTACCCTTATGCAATATTTAATTTAATATTAATTAATTTAAATGTTATTATAATTACAAAATACCCCCTTAATAATTGTCGTAGATCTGAGATATTAGATGGTTCAGATCTGCTCTCGCGATCTCAACATTTTCTTTGGGCTCAATTGATCCTGATTATATATATATATATATATATATATATATATATATATATATATATATATATATATATATATATATATATATATAAGCGATCGGGTGAGGACTCTTCTTAAAGTGAAGACTCGTAAGGACACCTTAAAAAAATTGAAAAAAAATAAACAAAAAATATAAATAATAAAATGGATCATACTACTATATTGGAGAAAAAAATTCGAAAAAAAAACTTTTGGATCATTATTTTTTTTATAATGAAACAATGATCCACAAAATAAAAAAATTTTGTGGATCACTGCTGTTTTTCAATGATCCAATTTTTTTTTCAAATTTTTTTGATGATGATATAGTACTATTCTAGATTTTATGATTTGTATTTTTGTATTTTTTTGTTCAATTTTTTTAAGGTGTCCTTACGAGTCCTTACCGAAAAAAGAGTACTCACCGGAACGGGACCATATATATATATATATATATATATATATATATATATATATATATATATATATATATATATATATATATATATATATATATATATATATATATATATATATATGAGTTAGGATATAATAAACACTACAATTATTGTGTGGTCGTGAGGACCAATCATAGTCAAGAATCAGTAAAGGGTATTGTGGTAAATTTATATATTAATCAATTAATTAATTGTAAATTAGATCCTATAATTATGCTGAATTATCCTACTATTATGGTAAATGTATCTATAATTATGGTAACAACTTCATCTCATCGTATTCATCTTTATCTCTACACATTTAACCCTAAATCCTCTACACACTCCCACCGAAATTGAAAATCCAGAATCGAACAACATCAATTCTCGCCGAAATGCTTGCGTCGTGTGGTTTGTAAGGGTGAGTTCAATTTTATACCCTGTTCCATACTATTGTGGAATGCCTGCGTCTTGTGGTTTGTAAGGGTGAGCTCAATTTCTTTGAAATTTCAATCATATCCTCATGGAAAGGGAATGACATCTGCTGGAGTGACATCTCCATTTACATCCAACCAAAACAATCCAAGGCAAATTGAGGCCCAGAAGAAGCTTTTAAATCTACACAAGGTACATTCGTTATTATTTTAGTTTTTTTATTTTAGATTTATTTATTATGTGTAAAATAAGTTTTGACATCTCTAGCAAAATTATTTACGTTTCAATTCAGTTTTTGAATATTTTATTGGAAACTGTTAAATTAATTTTGTTTTCAATATCATGAAACATTAGTTTTTGTTTGTTGGTATCGAGTTTTTTTTAAATTGGTTAAAGTCTTTATGTCTTTGTGAAACCGATCCTATTTTGAATGATGGTTTTGTTAAAACACATTATCTTACATGAGTTCTTACTTTTCAGAATGCTTGGATTCTTCAAGAATGCATTTTCAAGTCATTTATTTTCATTCCATAATTCTTCAATAATTGTACTCTTCAAGCCACTTTTTCAAAGGTGCTTATATTCTTTGAGAAGGGGAGTGTATTATGTCAAGAATAAAATGTATTCTTTCAACAATTAAGTATATTATTAAAGAATTTGAATAATAAATCGTAACTTTCAGAATGTATGTTTCCATTCTTTCAGAATGTAATTATCATTATGTTATATACCATTGATATACAAAAAGAACTCATATTCTTTAAGAATGATAGTGTATTTTTGAATATTAGTATTCTATTCTTTAAGAATGACAGTGTATCATCATTGTAATATGTATAGACCTGCGTTTTTTATTTTTCAGTTATTATTCTGATTTCTATGATTTTTATTCATATAAGTATGGTTTTGTAATTTATTCTACCAGAATGTTTAACTTACTTTCAACATATGCAGTAACATTCTTTAAGAATACTAGTCATTCTAATGTATGATTTTGTAATTGATTCTAACAGAGTATCCGTGATTAAGAACTTACAATAAGAATCAGAATTAATTATACAACTTTATTCAAATTATAACATAATTAAAGTTTTAATTTGAAAATAAATTCGAATTTGAATTTGAAATTAAATTTAGATTCGGATATAATCCCATAAAAATCTCACATTCCATAACTGGAAAAATATAAAAAGTTCATATTACCCTTTAGAATGATATAATTCGAAATTTAATATTTTTAATTAAAAAAATCAATATTCTATTATTAATTATAACCATTGATGATTATAATTCTACGCACCAGATTTGTCCTTACGTCCACACAATATATATATATATATATATATATATATATATATATATATATATATATATATATATATATATATATATATATATATATATATGAGTGTGTGTGTGTGTGTGTGTGTTTGTGTATATATATATATATATATATATATATATACATATATATATATATATATATATATATATATATATATATAAATGATTAATTAGTAAAGAAATAACACACATTTGAAACTAAAATATAATTAAGGGAATAAAATGAAATATGATTAAATAAAGAATTAGATGTATAAAACCTAGAAGTATATATTTACACTCAATATATATATATATATATATATATATATATATATATATATATATATATATATATATATATATATATATATATATATATATATATATATATATATATATATATATATATATATATTGAGTGGTCAACTGAAAAAAATAAAAAATAAATAAAAATAAAAAATAAAAAAACCCTCCAATGACATTGAGCAGTTATAAATTGCCAAACAAATAGTAATCAGCTATAAAAAAATCTCACAGCTCTACTAAAAGAAGTTTAATCGAACATTCAAAGTGAAAGTAGTTCAAAAGTTTGGGAGGAACAAAACTCGAAACTCAAATGGATTCATTCATATTAAAATTTTGTATCATGAAACAAATTCAACACAATGAAAAAAAAAAAAACATAATTATTTGTATCCTCCTACATGGTTACACCCTCGTAACTGTATAAGGGGAGAACAACAACACCACCAACAACAAAACTCGAAACTCAAATGGAACAAAACTCGAAACTCAAATGGATTCATTCATATTAAAATTTTGTATCATGAAACAAATTCAACACAATGAAAAAAAAACATAATTATTTGTATCCTCCTACATGGTTACACCCTCGTAACTGTATAAAGGGAGAACAACAACACCACCAACAACAACAACGAAAGCTGCATTCCAATAACAATTATAACATTTTTCTACTTCCTTGCCTTCCCGCATCGCAATAAATTTGCAGGCGCATCATATTCGGTAAAAAGACTCTTCTCATCATTCCACACTCGAGCATACAATTGTTGTCCCAAATACTGCCTTGGCCAATTCGCCGATCTTAAATTCCACATCCCCTTGTTGTCCATTGACACCAATATCGAACTCCAAGATTTTGGATAAACCTACAAATAATCCAAAAACGTCATCACAATACTGTCCAACAACCCCTAAGCTGGCCCACACTGTACCGCGCCCCAGGTGAGCATCATGTGAGATGTAAATCAGATACCTGGACTGTGTTTCTCGACGTGGCATCATTCAAATTGTAGAATCTCTTCCTCATTGTCGCATTCCACTGCCCGCCACCAAACCTGAAAATTCCAAATCTTGATTATAAGTAATTTGTTTCTTGATACTATAAAAAACATTATTTTTTATTTTTTTATTTTTTTATCATTACCCACAAAATAAAGATTCTTACCCGACACTCCAAAAATCACTCCCATCAAGATGCCACGATTGAATAGAGTTTTCGTTATTCTGGAAAACAATTTCCACAAAGTCATGAAGGGCAAATCCAAGAACAGATGGAGCAAGAACCGTAGGGCCCGCGGTGGGTCGATCTTTGACCGAGTTGACTTTAAAGACTCCCGGAATGTTAAAATAGTCAGCAAGCTTCAACGGGGTGTCGGGATTAATATGCGACACTTTATTCACAGCATACCGAAGCTTTCCATTAATAGTAGCTTTAGAATTAGCTAACACAACTGTTCTTGTTATTGGAATTGTCCCAAAGTGAAATGACCCTTGAGGGTTTGGTCTCGCGGCATTTGCTGTCAAATTCCATCTATAATGGCAGAATCGTAAATACGGGTTCCAACAAGGGTAATTTCGGAAAAAAAAAAGTTGAAATTTACCTGATTGTTCTGGCTTGTTTCATTGACCAGTGGACTTGATAAGTAGGGCCAATAGGTAATGGTAATGAAGCTTTGGCTTTACTTCCATCATAATGAAGGATTCCAGTTGCAGTAAGAATGGTTTTTGTGAATCTTGAAGAAGCAACAATGAAATAATCTTTTGAAGGAGAATGTAGGGTTACTAAAAATGAAGCAGATTGACCAACGTGAAGGTCAAACGAATCGTATGATTCGTGTAAAGTATGTGCTCCTTCTATTTCAACTAATGTCATTGTATGCCCTTGAATCCTAAAGTTTATTGAAGTAGTTAACCCCACATTTGACACCCTAAACAAGTATCTTTGACCTGAAAAAGTCAACAAAACAAGATTCACTTATAACTTGTAAATAGAAATACCCTTTTTCAAAAAGAAGGGAATTGATTAATACCTGATTTACCAGTGAAAGAAGTGGCACGTGGACTACCGTTTATAAGAAGACCATCAGGTTTAGGTAAAGCTTTCCCTGAATCCAGTCTTTGTTTTAATGTCTGAAAAAGAGTTGTTTATTTAAAATTTATGTAATTTTCGTTTAAAGATACATAAGAAAGTTTAAAGCTTTATGGAGCATACCTTGTGGTCAGATTTCCACCAATCACTGACAAGAAGAGTGAATTCTGCAACAGGTTTGAGATATGGGACAAAGATGACAGGGCGTGCTCCAATATTGAAACCACCAAAACCACCAACAGCTCTATGCATTGCAGTTGAAGGGAAGTAAGTGAATGTTCCAATTTGATCTTTGACTTGCATATGATATGTCCAGTTTGTTTTTGGTGGGATTGGACAGTTTGTTCCTAGGACACCATCTTGCCATGAGGTTTTTCTTTGTTGGATTCCATTCCTGTTTGTTAATTTCAATGTTATTAGACTTTTTTTCAAAGGAACAAAAAGAAACATGAAGTTTAGACTTTAGACACATACCATGTAATGAGGAAAGGTTCATCAAGCTTGTTAATGACATTGACAATTACATTGTCATTAGTTTCACATTCAATGGTTGGGCCTGGAAATTGGCCATTGATAAGTATGCCCTGTGATCATTATAATCAAGAAGTTGTTAGTTGTTATACTTTTAGAGTGTTGGTATTATGTTATTGTTAAGTATCATAAGGAGTAAAATAAGTGGTGAATGATTTACCCGTTGTGGAACACCAAGAGGAGAAATTTGTCCGTATGTAACTACCCAATTGAAAAACCTGTATGGGTCTTCAGCTTTCACAGAGGAGACACATGCCCAAGCCAAAAGTCCAAGAAAAAATGGTAGGAAGTTGGCTCGGTTCATGTTGGTGGAATATGTTCTTCTTGAAATTTGATACCTGTATTGTTGAAGGGTGCATTAGGGTTATAAAGTAAAGGTCAATGTACAGCAGTAAACTGAATTCATTGAGCACAAAATCGAACATTAGTGTCTCTGTATCAGATGAATTGTGCATAACTACTTACAAATGACCACAAGCGATCTTCCTCAAACGAAAATTTTCCAAATCAACAATATGTTGGTGATGGAAAATGATCATGTGGTACACTAATTAAGCATTCAGTGAAGCAAGTAAAATGAGATACTTACCGAATCGAAAGAAGTAATGCAGAGTGAGCCTCTGCCAAATTGAACTGAGAGAGAATGAGTGACAAGTAGCAGATGAGAGTTGATGATGAGATGCAAGTCCATTGGAGAATTTATAAACACAAGGTCGCGGGAAACACCAGAATGGAGAACCAGGTAACGAATTCCAGAAAAGAAACGAGGATCGAGTACGGCGCACTTCATGGTGGTTATTAATGATCATAACTGTGAGTGTTAAGTAGCAGTAGCTGATGATTTTAAAAATGATGAGCTTGCTTGAGATCTATTTTATCCCAAGTGAAGTGTGGTCGATGCCGACTGAGATTCGTCGGTGAAACCCTAGAATGTCGCAATGGAGGACGGATCAATCATTAATTTTGGGGGTTGTGATGATGGAGGGAAGAAGGTTAGGGTTTAAGCGAATTGCACGTTGAAGCAAGGGCGCGAAAACCATGGGAGATTTCCATGGATCGGGTCGGATTTTGAGTTTCCCCATAAGAGCTTCTTCGTTATATCAACCTTAAAATCAAAATTTTGATTCTATTTTCATTTTAAAAAAGACAAAACTTCATAAATGATCCGTGTGGTTTCAGAAGATATCGAGTATAGTTCTTAACTTTCAAAAACCTCACGTATAGTCCCTGTGGTTTGAAAACTTTTTGTAAATAGTCCCTCCGTTAAATTTTGACCGTTAAACACATAACTGAGGAGGGCAAAATAGTCTTTTCAATTATAAGGACCATTTATGAAGTTTATTCTTTTAATTTTTTTTTTCCTTTTTAATACACCTTTTTAAAAGATTTTATATTAAAAACCCTAACCCCTATCCCCTTCGTACTCCACCCTCTGGTTCTCCATCGAACTGCACAACCGTTGTGACATCCGCCTAAAATGGATTCGGGTCAACCCAACCCAATTGGAAATCTAATAAACCCTAATCGAGATTACTTGACGCTAATAGGATCAAAACTCATACACTACGTTATAAATTGATGTTAATAGCAATATAGCATAGTATAATGTTATAACTATAATCAAATTAAATTATGATACCATATTATAATCAAATAAAAGTATAATTCTCTAACTAAATTAAAAGAATCAAACTTGAATGCTATAATTAAACTTCAAATCAAAGTAGATTGTTATAATCAAATAATAACCTATTTTTTTATAAAACTCTATTTTTATAAACACTACATTAAATTTTATAAAACTCTTAAGATGCTTGTGCTAGTGGAAAATTATGAAGACCACCAAAAGTCAAAAGATATTCCCATGGTCTCCCACTCACACCTCCCATCATCTTTCCTTTCCTTTTCCTCTCACCACATTATTCTCATCACCACTCAAACCCTCTCTATTCTTTCTCTCACTCTCAATCTCGAAATTTCTCCAAGAAAGCTTCATTTTCCAGCCAAGAACAATCCCTCATACTCAAATCTTCATCCCTCTTGAAGCATTCATCAAGGTATGTTGTTAAAAGTTTCAAATTCATACATGAAACAAATTAAATCCACCAAAATATCTAAAACTCATTTTATGTATAAACCTGATTTTTCTCAGAATCCCATTAATAATATAAGAAGTTCTGGAAATTTTCAGAAATTAACTCATTTTTGTCGAATTATTATAATTATTGCACTAAAATAGGGCAATAATTCATATAAAATACTTTTTGTATTCAATAAATTCTGAGAAAATTATGGGATGACCCATAAACTGAGAAAACATAATTTAGGAAGTTTCATGCATTTATATTACAGTTTTATGGTTATTTTGTATTTTATTTTGTTGAAGCTAAATAAATAGAAAAATATAGTTATGTATGTCAAAAACACGATTTTATATTTTTCGAACCTTAATAACATTATAAAGACCCCATGCAAAAATTTACAGATTTTTGTAAGAATGTTTTCTTATTTTTCCAAATTTAATGATTGTTTAATGGGTTAAATTGTTAATAAATAGCTATACAAGTCCGAAAATTATAAACGCTTGTCACAATATCATATATGACATATTAATCATAGATAAAAAGTTTAATGAATTTTCCTTAATAGTTTACTATTATTTATGATTTTATTGATTAGTTAATAATGAAAAACATAATAAATACTTTCCATTGTCCAAAATATCCAAACTATTTACAGTAGGCTCAATATAATGTTATAAAACTATGGTTAAATTTCCAGAATTTTTGGGAATCATTTATTATTTTTCCCGAAATTTGTTGTGGTTTAATTATTAAAATACTAAATAAATACTAAAGCAGTTAAGAAAAATATGGAAATTTTACAGTAATTACTATTTTATGAAATAATGATTTTCTGATAATTTCAGAATGTTTCATTACTGTTTAGTATTTAAAACCATTTTCCTAAATATCTAAGCATGTAAAAATGCATTTTTAATGATTATTTCATATAAATAATTGTTTATAATATATAAAATCTATAAATACTTATAATTTGACTAGTTATTATTTTAATAAGAAATTATTAAAATCTTGCCTAAAGTGAAAATATAAATTAATGAAGCAAAGTAATTAATTCAATTTAAAATTCATTTAACATATGAATATATTAATATTCAAAACAAAATTTGGATTATTGTTAATTCATCTAATATAAAAATATATGTCTAATTATTTTTATTAATACTATATTCCCGTTTATC
This sequence comes from Cichorium intybus, assembly GCA_023525715.1. Taxonomy (NCBI): domain Eukaryota; kingdom Viridiplantae; phylum Streptophyta; class Magnoliopsida; order Asterales; family Asteraceae; genus Cichorium; species Cichorium intybus. The sequence goes on along the minus strand of CM042011.1, from coordinate 141,420,855 downwards.
GATTCCTAAGCCAAAACTATTAATTATATTAGGTTCTACGTCATTTTGACCCGAGCCGTCTTTCGTACGACACGCGTATTCCGTTTGGACTAAAGTGAGTAATCTACCCCATATTTTATAATTTTCAATACTTTTGGGGTGTATCATGTGGTTCTAATATGTTTTCAACTTCATTTTATTATTTTATCACAATTGAGACATTGTTGGGACATTTATACTTGAATCATTATTTGTATAATTATTGTTTGTTTACGCTACATGTACTTGTAGTGCATTATCATTTTTAGTCTAATCTCCATGACTATGCCCGTATTCTTGAGGTACGTTATGGACAATAATAGCGCTATTGGGTTGACCACCCCGCCTTGGGACGCTAAGGTGATTGATTGCACGTGGTTGAGTGTGTATGATGATTAGATGCTCCATCCTATATATATACATATATATGTATATATAGGGTGAGGACTTATTGTTGTTGTTATCATTTGTTAATCAATTTTTGATTTATAAACTGTTATCTCAATAACACTTGCTTGCCAACTTCAAAAGAAAACAAATTTCAAATTATTCAAACTCACAATTTTCTTTAATAAAACTAGATTACTCACCAACTCTCGTAGTTGACTTGTTTTTACCCATGATGCAGATTTGAAGAATGAAGTTGATGAAAAGTAGGGTATACCTTAGAAACCCACAAGACTATTTAAATTTGATGTAATAAATGTTGTTTGTATTTGAATTTGTATTTGTATGTTGTGGATCTTGTTTGCCTACTTAGTACTTAATTGAATCTAATCATATTATAACATAGTTGTCATGAGACTTTGAACAATATATCACGCCTTGATCGATTCCGCCAAGGATCGGGGTGTGACAGATTGGTATCAGAGCCCTTGACTATAGGGAATTAGGTTAATTGCCTTGACCTAGTCTATAGCCTCTAGGGTCCTCTCGTATGCTAGTTTATAAAATGCACACACAACTGCATGCAATTCGCACTTAGAAAATTCTAGGAATACCTTTGTGTGCTAATTGCTCCCTTATGTGCTTACGTATTACTCATGACACTTATATGTGTGCCTACACTTGTAAATTTTCTCTTCTTTCTCTGAAAATCACACACATACTCAAGTGGTTTCTAAAAAAAAAAAATTATACGTATATAATCCTTAGAACTCATAGGAAATTCCAAGTCATCCACTCTAGTTGGGTAGGATCATAGTAATGGACGCGTAGTAACTGGAAGGGGGAGGTGCCGGTAGCCCGAAAGTCCTGACTAGGTAAGCATTCGTATACATCCCAATCAACCGAGGGACCAGTTTGCTTACCTGGGGACCAAAGGCGAGAGTTCCCAAACCTATAGGCCAAAGCGCGTCATTCACATTACTTTTGAGCCATCAAAATACCCGACCTTATCAAACGTATCCGAAAGGATACACTCTAAAATGGCCAACTCATTGGACTATTAAGTTCCCTAATGGTCCTAGAAGTGGGAAAACATGTGAAAACTTAGTATTATGGGGGCCCACGCAAATGCTACATGATTCACATTTAATACCCATGGAAAGCCCAGAAGGTGCCCAATACAATGATATTTTTATAAAGTATAAGTACAAGTACATACATACTAGAACAGTGTCATAACCAAAACAATACAAGAGTAATAAGATGAGTTGAACACTACGAGTAGGCCTAGATAGTTATGTAATCATATCTAGGATAAATAGAGCCTGATCAACTCTATTGGTCCAAGGTATGACTAACATGTGTTTAGGAATAATTGTAGTGAACAACAAGTCTAAAAACTTATCAATAACCATATACAAATAAACTCTAAAACAGAATACAAATCTAAAATACTATAGGAGTATTTTATAATACTATAGAACCATACATCTAGACATTTTATGCACATGTTATACCCCTACCCTTACACGGTCGATAATATCTGACCAATAACTATTATCGAAAACCTACAATCATTCCATCTTTAATCTCAATAGCACAAGAATGCCACCTTGTCAAAGTAACCAACATACCATCACACCATCAACAGATCGACCGATGACTCCACTGGTGGACACCGTTATATTTCATGTCGTTGTGGCAGCCGCCATGACAAACATTAGCATTAATGGCATAAACGGAAACAGGAACGGTACCAACGGTTTCATTAGACTAATGTTGGAATTCAATCTGAACGCCGAAAGCAGGCTATCTCACCTGTTAAGTCTTCTGTTTTCTCTTCACTTATGATCTTGAGAAAGTCAGGGTTAAAACCACTCATATCATAATTAGAAGGTACTTGACTTGGACCTTCCTGAAGAATAGGAATGGTCATACCTTCTATCAAAGGATGTGAAATTTCATCATTTACATTCTCAAGTAAATCAAGATTCATATCTTCCTGATCTAAGAAACTCCAATCTTCATCAAAAAGTACTTGACTTGGACCTTCCTGAAGAATAGGAATAACCATAGTTTCTATTATAGGATGTGAGCCTTCATCATTTACATGCCCAAGTAAATCAACATCTATAGCAGAACCGGATGGCAAAGATTGCTGCTGTGCATGGGTCCCTGATGAAGTTTCCTCCATCTCCTCGGCCTTTCGTTTCCTGTAAACATCTCTAAAGACAGCTTGCCTAAATTTCTTTGTGGTATCAGTCATCTTCGAACTGGAACCCTCGAATATTGCTTTTTTCTCATTTTCTATACCAAGTATTACGTCTGCTTCATTAGCAATATTATTCAATTCCTGTTACATAAATACCTTCAGTCAATACAATCTCATGGTACTAAAATTTAAAAAAAAAAATAATGCAATTTTTAACCTGAGTATTGTTAATAAGAGTTTCTAGACTCTTAAGCTGTCTTCGAGGCCATTTTGGTATGCCTAACTCCCTACAACGATTCTTCAACTGGGTTGATCCAACGTTGAGTTCCTTTGCAGCTTCCAAAAGAGGCTTGTTAAAGGGCTGAGTTATTGCTTCCTTACTTAATGGCTGTCTAGAACCACTTCCACTGCCAACTACTGTGGTTCTTGGACTCAAAGAATCAAATCCAGTTGTGCTATTGTCATTCTGGATCAATTGAGAATGATCCTGACCAAAGATAAACTTTGGTGCAATAACATTAGTATCTGACGTCGGCAGTAACTGTTGATTTTCAGCTATGAACCCAGGGTTTTGAAATCCCTCTAGATTTCTTTGAATCATCTGAAGGTGATTATGGTATTGAAAACCTCCCTCAAACTCAGGATTCATTCCAACACTGTCGTTATGAATCACCTGTAGTTGATTGTCATTCTGTATGCTAGCCATGAATCCTTGATTCATGGGGATAATCTCACTGTTCGTTAAGTGCTCGTCCATGAATGGATTGTAATCCGTTAAACTATCCATTAGTGGAGCTTTAAAAAAAAAACAAAAAAAAAACAAATGTTAGATGATAAAAAACCAAACTGACATAAAAGTACTAGAATTCAACCTGGAAGTAAGTTTTGAGATTGCTCATAAGCAAATCCCAAAGATGAAGGCCCTAGATCTTCTGAGATTATATTCATCGGAGGAAAACGAAAAGACTTTTAAAAACCTTTCGATTACCCTAGGTGCTATTTTTTCAACATTAACTGCTTAACTTGATAAGGACAGGAAAACGAAAAGACTTTTAAAAACCTTTCGATTACCCTAGGTGCTATTTTTTCAACATTAACTGCTTAACTTGATAAAGACAGGAAAACGAAAAGACTTTTAAAAACCTTTCGACTACCCAAAGTGCTATTTTTTCAACATTCACTGCTTAACTCCGATAAGGACAGGGAAAACGAAAAGACTCTTTATAAAAAAATTTATATCTCCGGAAAGTGGAAATAATTCAAAGAACATTTAATTAAATAATATCATAATAATGAATTAGAACCTACTCACCTGGCGTATATACAGCTCGTGGTCCACCTGTATCTTGCATATTTTATTCCTCTTATGCGTATCAGCTATAAAATGACATATACATACATACATACATACATACATACATATACATACATATATACATACATACTGTACCGCCTATCATCCTCAGACCGATGGTCAATCTGAGAGGACAATTCAAACACTCGAAGATATGTTGAGGGCGTGTGTCTTAGATTTCGGAGGAAAATGGGACTCTCATTTACCGTTGGTGGAATTCTCCTATAATAACAGTTATCATTCAAGCATCGGGATGCCACCATTTGAGGCATTGTATGGCCGTAAATGCCGATCTCCTATTTGTTGGCATGAAATTGGGGAGTCTCACGTAATTCGCGCAACAGTGGATTCTCCAATCGTTGGTCCTGAGCTTATCCAGGAAACAACCGACAAAATCACTCAGATTCGCAATAACCTTCTCACAGCTCGTAGCCGACAAAAGAGTAATGCCGACAAGCGACGCAAACCGCTTGAATTTATCGTGGGTGACATGGTCATGTTAAAAGTGTCCCTATGGAAAGGTGTGGTTCGATTTGGATTCGGGTCAACCCAACCCAATTGGAAATCTAATAAACCCTAAAATGGATTCGGGTCAACCCAACCCAATTGGAAATCTAATAAACCCTAATCGAGATTACTTGACGCTAATAGGATCAAAACTCATACACTACGTTATAAATTGATGTTAATAGCAATATAGCATAGTATAATGTTATAACTATAATCAAATTAAATTATGATACCATATTATAATCAAATAAAAGTATAATTCTCTAACTAAATTAAAAGAATCAAACTTGAATGCTATAATTAAACTTCAAATCAAAGTAGATTGTTATAATCAAATAATAACCTATTTTTTTATAAAACTCTATTTTTATAAACACTACATTAAATTTTATAAAACTCTTAAGATGCTTGTGCTAGTGGAAAATTATGAAGACCACCAAAAGTCAAAAGATATTCCCATGGTCTCCCACTCACACCTCCCATCATCTTTCCTTTCCTTTTCCTCTCACCACATTATTCTCATCACCACTCAAACCCTCTCTATTCTTTCTCTCACTCTCAATCTCGAAATTTCTCCAAGAAAGCTTCATTTTCCAGCCAAGAACAATCCCTCATACTCAAATCTTCATCCCTCTTGAAGCATTCATCAAGGTATGTTGTTAAAAGTTTCAAATTCATACATGAAACAAATTAAATCCACCAAAATATCTAAAACTCATTTTATGTATAAACCTGATTTTTCTCAGAATCCCATTAATAATATAAGAAGTTCTGGAAATTTTCAGAAATTAACTCATTTTTGTCGAATTATTATAATTATTGCACTAAAATAGGGCAATAATTCATATAAAATACTTTTTGTATTCAATAAATTCTGAGAAAATTATGGGATGACCCATAAACTGAGAAAACATAATTTAGGAAGTTTCATGCATTTATATTACAGTTTTATGGTTATTTTGTATTTTATTTTGTTGAAGCTAAATAAATAGAAAAATATAGTTATGTATGTCAAAAACACGATTTTATATTTTTCGAACCTTAATAACATTATAAAGACCCCATGCAAAAATTTACAGATTTTTGTAAGAATGTTTTCTTATTTTTCCAAATTTAATGATTGTTTAATGGGTTAAATTGTTAATAAATAGCTATACAAGTCCGAAAATTATAAACGCTTGTCACAATATCACATATGACATATTAATCATAGATAAAAAGTTTAATGAATTTTCCTTAATAGTTTACTATTATTTATGATTTTATTGATTAGTTAATAATGAAAAACATAATAAATACTTTCCATTGTCCAAAATATCCAAACTATTTACAGTAGGCTCAATATAATGTTATAAAACTATGGTTAAATTTCCAGAATTTTTGGGAATCATTTATTATTTTTCCCGAAATTTGTTGTGGTTTAATTATTAAAATACTAAATAAATACTAAAGCAGTTAAGAAAAATATGGAAATTTTAGAGTAATTACTATTTTATGAAATAATGATTTTCTGATAATTTCAGAATGTTTCATTACTGTTTAGTATTTAAAACCATTTTCCTAAATATCTAAGCATGTAAAAATGCATTTTTAATGATTATTTCATATAAATAATTGTTTATAATATATAAAATCTATAAATACTTATAATTTGACTAGTTATTATTTTAATAAGAAATTATTAAAATCTTGCCTAAAGTGAAAATATAAATTAATGAAGCAAAGTAATTAATTCAATTTAAAATTCATTTAACATATGAATACATTAATATTCAAAACAAAATTTGGATTATTGTTAATTCATCTAATATAAAAATATATGTCTAATTATTTTTATTAATACTATATTCCCGTTTATCGATTCCTAAGCCAAAACTATTAATTATATTAGGTTCTACGTCATTTTGACCCGAGCCGTCTTTCGTACGACACGCGTATTCCGTTTGGACTAAAGTGAGTAATCTACCCCATATTTTATAATTTTCAATACTTTTGGGGTGTATCATGTGGTTCTAATATGTTTTCAACTTCATTTTATTATTTTATCACAATTGAGACATTGTTGGGACATTTATACTTGAATCATTATTTGTATAATTATTGTTTGTTTACGCTACATGTACTTGTAGTGCATTATCATTTTTAGTCTAATCTCCATGACTATGCCCGTATTCTTGAGGTACGTTATGGACAATAATAGCGCTATTGGGTTGACCACCCCGCCTTGGGACGCTAAGGTGATTGATTGCACGTGGTTGAGTGTGTATGATGATTAGATGCTCCATCCTATATATATACATATATATGTATATATAGGGTGAGGACTTATTGTTGTTGTTATCATTTGTTAATCAATTTTTGATTTATAAACTGTTATCTCAATAACACTTGCTTGCCAACTTCAAAAGAAAACAAATTTCAAATTATTCAAACTCACAATTTTCTTTAATAAAACTAGATTACTCACCAACTCTCGTAGTTGACTTGTTTTTACCCATGATGCATATTTGAAGAATGAAGTTGATGAAAAGTAGGGTATACCTTAGAAACCCACAAGACTATTTAAATTTGATGTAATAAATGTTGTTTGTATTTGAATTTGTATTTGTATGTTGTGGATCTTGTTTGCCTACTTAGTACTTAATTGAATCTAATCATATTATAACATAGTTGTCATGAGACTTTGAACAATATATCACGCCTTGATCGATTCCGCCAAGGATCGGGGTGTGACAACCGTATTCTCCATTGACTAAAAAATCCCTTCTTCTCTCTACTTTGCATCCCATCTGGTTGAAGGGAGGGTGGTGTGTTCCGGCGAGGGTAAGGGAGGAGAGACTGAAGCGAGATGGCGACAAAGCAATTTCAAGATTTCAAGATTTGGATGCAGAAAGCGAGACAGAGAATGACCAAATTAGCGATTTTGCTGCCGTGGACTCCGACGGCGACGGCGGAAAGGGAATCGGAGGGTTTGATTTGTATCAAGAAGTTTGCTCTGAAGAAGTAGATATAAACCCGGTTTAAGTCTCAATCTCATCAACGAAAGGAAATCGGAGGTTTTGATTTCAATTACAATAACCCCCTTGCAGTTCGAGGGTACCTTAGGGTGGAAGGGCTCCGACGGTAGCAGGTGGTCAAGGGTAACCCCCCTTTGGTCTGATTTCTTGCTAGGAACAACCAGGATTTGATGTTTTTTCATCTGGATTTTTTTTCCGTTTCTTGTTGTCATTCTTTTCATTTTTCTCCTTTTGATTGGCTGTTAAACATGTCCCGCCAATCGAATGTGAACTCCACTGAATCAAGGACGTGAAGTTGATTTGCGGTGAGTCTCACCTGTGTTGAAATATCTGAATTCGATTTGCAGGTAAAATTGTGAGAGACTGGGGATTTGCAGGTACAATTGTGAGAGACTGGGGAGAAAACAGAGATGCTATGTGACGATGAGAGGTTTAATACGGACGATTTCTTTGTGAATTTTGAGAGGCAAATGGTGCTAGTACAAGAAGGGGTTTTTCAAAGAGGTTTCACCGGAGTAAGAGCGAAGTGCAATTGAAAAACGATGACGACACCATTGTTGCCATCCTGGTGGAGCTCTGTGTTTGTGTCTTGTGTGGATAAAGGGATTTGGCCGGCTGTTGATCGGAAGGGTGAGAGAGAGAGAGACAACCACAGGGGTGGGGGTGTGTTTGGGTTTTTATTTTAATAAAAAATATTTAAAAAAGTGTATTAAAATTAAAAAAAAAAATTAAAAGAATAATGTTCATAAATGGTCCTTGGTATGAAAAGACCATTTTGCCCTCATCCGTTATGTACTTAACGGCTAAAAATTAACGGAGGGACCATTTAACAAAAGTTTTCAAACCACAGGGACTAAGCGTAAGGTTTTGAAAGTTAGGGACCATACTCGATATCTTCTGAAACCACAGGGACCATTTATGAAGTTTTGTCTTTTAAAAATGACAAAACTTCATAAATGGTCCTGTGGTTTCAAAAGATATCTGGTTTGGTCCCTAACTTTCAAAAACCTCACGCCTAGTCCCTGTGGTTTCAAAACTTTTGTTAGGTGGTCCCTGAAGCTAACTCCGTCTGATTTTAGTCGTTTACTCACCTCACGTGCGTTTCATGTGAGGGTAAAAGGGTAATTTCAAGCTGGGCTTCCATATAAGCAGGTTTGTTTCATTATATCCGTTTAATAATCGCTATCTACGCCGAATCCTTGAAGAACGCTTCGATCAAGCTCAAATGGAAAAATGTCGATGTGGAAGTCGAGCAATCAAGGTGACATCATGGACCGATCTAAACCCAGGTAGGTAATTTTGGGGTTGTTCAAGGTCAGGAAGGAAATGTGGGTTCCTAGGGTGGGCAGACCCTCCGATGTGCCCTAGGGCTGTTATCGTGATCCCAGGATTGCTTAGAGCAATGAATCGATTGGAAGCAAAAGTCTGGAAGATGAAAATGGTATTAATATGTTCTTGGGTTTTCTTCTTGGGTTACTATCTTTATCAGTAATGTTATTAATAGTTGTTTGTGGGTAATCGTGTCTAAGAAAATGGAGGTTTTTGGGTGTAATATCTTAGAAATATGTTATTAGAATGTAATGTTATTATGTATAATGTGAACATTTACGTTTGTATGAATGAATTCCAATTTTGGTATTAATTTCCAAATAATAGCTTACACATCATTGCTTTCTTCCAGCGCCGGTATACATCTTTTCGCCTGATGAACATTTAATTCAGCCATTATGACAGGTGAAACCACATTTAATTCAGCCATTAATCGTCTAACATATTCATTTCTATATAAGAAACCATTACCTTTCTCTATGACATACAATCTCATCAGCTAACAACATACAATCTCCTCCCCTGCCAAGATGAAAGGAATGGATCTCCACGCCCTGCTCGCAACCCTAATCAACAAAACTGAAAACAACATGCGGCTTGTCAAGGAGTTGCAAAATATGCTAGAAAGAGATTACACTTTCAGAGACAATCTATTTGATGACTTGGAGACATTACCACGATACATGAACTTCGTTGTGGCTACAAAAACGCTGGAGGAAAGTCAAGAAAATGCAGGAAAAATGATGAAGGTTCTCGATGACATGCTGGAACTGCTGAAAGCCGATTTGTCCAACTACCATGGTAAAATCAAGCTCATTGAATATGAGTTTCACGTGTAGAAGGCAAAGGGGCGTTGGAATCGTAGAAGGAATGTAGGTTTTTGTGGGAATGGTGGTTTTTGTGGGTTTAGGGTTTTGGTGTTTGTTTAGATGTTCCTTGTTAGTTTCCTGTTAAATATGTGTTTGGTGTTTTTGGGTAATCAGTATTTGGTGTTGAAATGGTGGTTTTTGTGGGGTTCTTGTTAAACCATTTCGGTGTAATGGACAATATTTGGTCTTATGTTTAATGTAAACATGGTGTTGAAAGTGTGTTTCTTATTATGTTTAATGTAAACATGGTGTTTGGGTGTAATGGACAGTTCATTTTGTCAATTAATAAGTTTATTGTGTTTGGGTGTAATGCAATTGCCATTAACAAACATTTGGTAGCCTACAAACAACACTCCTAGAATTGTCAATACATACCACCAAATACGTTACCATAACCAAAAGTATTGTCAAAGTACGTTACCATAACCAAAAGTATTGTCAAAGTACGTTACCATAACCAAAAGTATTGCATTGTTTTGGACAAAAGTAATTGAAAATAGAAACCACCATAACTAGAATTGTCAATACATACCACCAAATTAGAAATAAAGTAGCCTACAAACAACACTCCTACTTAACAGAACCTCATACCCCCTTCCCTTTCCCCTTACTCTTCCCCTTTGCCCCCACACTTGATGATGCACCGATGCCCCCTACCCTTTGCATGTTCTAGAATTACGGCCCTTGTTATGACATTTGGTACATGTTACAGTCAGATACTTCCTAGTCAACTTGCTTGTTTGGGTGCTGAGCTCATTAACAGCTAACTTCCTCTTCTTTTTTGGCCTTCCCACCTATGTAAATAATTAACTATTAGTTTATAGGATACAATCAAATTGGTATAACAGACCATATTGGTTGATAAGGTCATACCTGTTTGTGATGCTTTGGTGGATTTAAGGCAAAAGGACACTCACTCTTTGGCCACATTGAACGACCATTTATAGGATCAATTTTGTGTAAGTGCATAGCCCTCCATGTTGACATCCTATAACAATGGTGGACCCACTCTTCAACATCAGGGGTATCCTCTCCATTCTGAATCTTATCCCAAATGGCACAAACTGCATGTTTGCACGGCAATCCTGTAATCTCACAATACCTACAAGTGCATGACCTTTCATTTAGATTGACCACAAACGGATCCTGCCATGGACAATTAACTTGGTACTTCCCTGCCCCATTGTATGTAGCTGTAAACTTAGATGCTTCCTTCTTGATATCCTCTAAAAGTTGGGTGGCTGTTGGAGTTAGAAGCCCTTGACATTTATCAATCTTTTGTTGCACAACACACAATCTTTTCATAAGATAATGTCTAATGTACTCTAAACAGGTTATGATAGGTTTGTCTCTACCATCTTCTAGTTTAGAGTTAAACGCCTCACAGAGATTATTAAGAAGACAATCAGTGTGTGCCCTACCAGTGAATTCGGACTTGGACCAATGGCAAGCTGGAATCTGAGACAACCAGTTGTGAGCTCTTTCATTCATCTGCTGCAATTCAGTCATAGCAGTCTTGAAGTGGTTGATTGTTGTTGCTCTACCACATTTCCATATCCGTTCCCTTAATTCAATATCCTTCCAATGAATCCTAAAATTTTCTTGAATATGCCTTAAACAGAATCTATGTTCTGCACTGGGAAAAACCTTAGAAATTGCTTGTACAATGCCCTAAACAATATAAGATTTTACAAATGTCAAGTTCCATTGGTAAAAAAGTGAAGTAATGTAATTAACAAGTACATACCTTTTGTCTATCTGATATGAATGTAAAGTTGGATTGAGGGCCAAGATCCAGACACTCTCCTAGTAACTCCAAAAACCAAGTCCAAGATGATGTATTTTCAGCCTCAACTATAGCATAAGCTACAGGAAAAATACCATTGTTTGAATCCAGTCCTACAGCAGTCAACACTTGGCCAGGATATAGTCCTTTCAAGAATGTACCATCAACTCCAAGGAAATCATGTAAGCCAGCCTGGAACCCCAACTTCAATGCACCAAGACAAACATATATTTGTCTGAAAGTCCTGGTTGTAGCAGAAAGATTACCTTCAGGATACACATCTATCCTAACAGTCGTACCTGGGTTGCTATTTTGAAGCTCTAAAACATAATCCCTTAATACTCCATATTGTAGTTGATAGTCTCCACTAATTAAACGTTCAGCCATTGACTTTGCCCTTGCAACCTTTTGTTTTGACAAACCAAGCTCAAATTTCCTTGTCAACTCCTCGTGTAGTGCTTTCACTGGAATCCTAGGGTTTCCTTGAATTTGTTGAACGATATTATCAGCCAAGAATTTATAGGTGCAAGCTTTAACATCCCTTGATTGCAAGCATTTATGTTCAGCATTAATGGTTTTCGCCATCCAGTATTCCGATTCACTAGGCCTCGATACCTGGACCGCCCAAGGACAAGATTCCTTTTTGTTGGAGTCCACTTTACTTTTCCCTTTACTTCTTGTAGAGGGTCCACCACTCGATTCACCAGACTGACCCACCCTGCCCTCACACTTGACCCTCAACCTAATTTTGTCATTTTTTGCTAGTTTTATTTCCCTCCTTGTCTCAACTGAGTGGATCTTAATAAATCTACTGATATCTTCTTTTGACTTGAAAGTTTGTCCCACTCTAAACACCTTCTGGTGAACCTCCCCATGTGAGCATTTTTTTACTTACTCAATTCTCTCAACACAGTGTTCCTATCTTCGTTTTCAAATCCTCCAACCTGAGCTCCATCCGTGTCTACCACTTCGACTTCTTCATCAATAATATGCTCACTTGCAGTTGTAGTTTGACCTTCAAGTATCCCATGTTCATCAAAATCCACAGCAGCTCGAAATTCACTCATATCCACAATTACATCATAATACATGTTTGCATCATCTATGTTGAAGTCGTCATCCTCATCCTCATCGTCATCGTCATCCTCATCCTCATCCTCATCCTCATCCTCATCCTCATCATCCCCCCTTCATCTTCTTCTGCATTTTCAACATCACCCCCTTCATCTTCTTCAGCACCCTCACCATTGACTTCAGCACCATTGACTTCAGCACCCCCTTGATCTTCTATAGCATTTTCAGCATTGAAGTCAGCATCATAAGCATCCAGTATTGAGAAACATTGTAAAAGTGTTTCATTATCTACTAGTTGGATGTTACTTTGGAGAGGGACATCTTGTGCATCTTCTCGACTTGTATCACCTGACTTTGTTGGCTATACGGTACAATGGATGTCAACAGACAATTATCTTCATTAAAATCTAGTTGTTTACTATATGAACCTCCTACTGTCTTACATGGTCTCCTATTCATCTCTTCTGAAACATTCTCATCTTCTAAGTCCTCAATTATCAGTTTTGAAGGAGACCTAAGATGCATAAATACCCTTGTTTGCCCAGCTTCAATATACACACTGATCTGTCTATGTTTAGGTACATACGTGACCAATTTATGCACATCTTAGTCATTCCCTAAAGGCATTAAGCCATAATCTAATGAGAGTTCAGGGATACAATAATGATAGTACAATGTCTGCTCTTTTTGGTACCCTAACTCAAGAACCATGTCATTTATATCATGTACCGAGAACAGGTCTGTGTCAACAAAGTCAAAGTAAGAGACTAAACCATCTATGTATCTTCTTCTTGGGGGCTTCGTGAAGATACCACCATACGAGACCCTAATCGTGAAATAGTTGTTATTTCCAGCAGCGACATAAGATTAGGGTTAACACATTGTACACCTGATTAGCACCATCAAAATTTAGAATTACTAGCGTATATTGTAAAAACTTACCATATTTAACTTCTAAATCTGGTTTTGAAGTCCTTTGTCGCAGAATCCACTCGCACAACACCATGTCTTACTCATTTACGAACGTATGCTTGGAAATAATCGGAGGCTAGAGATGCAAATGTACACTTTGTTTCTTGAGAGAGGGTTACGAAAGGACGACTTGTATCACCTGACTTTCTTGAGAGATGCAATTGATCGTTTCCCGCATTTTGAATAGAAGTCCATCCTGAAATTACCCTTTTACCCTCACATGAAACGCACGTGAGGTGAGTAAACGGCTAAAATCAGACGGAGTTAGCTTCAGGGACCACCTAACAAAAGTTTTGAAATCACAGGGACTAGGCGTGAGGTTTTTGAAAGTTAAGGACCAAACCAGATATCTTTTGAAACCACAGGACCATTTATGAAGTTTTGTCTTTAAAAATTTATAAAACAAAATACATTTGCAACGATATTAATCTATCTTTATGTATTTTATATTATCAAACGTCAAAAATTTATAAAACAAAATACAATTGCTTTATGAATTATAGTTTCAAATTTCAATTCAAAATTTATTTAGCATCAACAAATAAGTAAATTAATAATTTACATTTGGTTTATGATTTTTTTCTATATTTGGAAGTATACTAATTATTTTCTGACAAGTTCACGTTGTTGGTATTGCTATAAATAAACTAGTTGTTGCATATGCGTTTCCAATTATTCTTTGTGAACTATACGAACATATGACTTGAACTTCGAGACCTCTAGCTTCTCCCAAAAGAAATCCAGCTATTTGAATTGAATAATATAGTTGAGCAAAAATATGTTTTAACTACAATACTAATCATATAAAGTTTGATAAGCGATAACTACTATCGAGTGTACAAGCAACATATGGTTAATGCACATGTCCAACGTTCTCCAAGTGTGGAATGATTACCCATGTGTTACGATTCGTAGATAATGAAGTCCTTTTGATAAGAGGACACTTTTATAATGTAAATTCACATAAACTAACTTCTCTTTAAGCACCCTATGTATGGAAGAAAAATACTCCTTGTAAGTTATAAGTGCGGATATTTGTAAATGGTAGACCACCACAAAGCAAATGCAATAAGATGCCATGTATATATGGTTTTTGTAGATGGTTTGTTATCATCACACATGTGCATATGTCACTTCTAGAAAATCGAGTGTCAAATGGCGTAAGCTGTTGTTAAGGCATCATTGAAGAGTATTAGCATCACATCAACGGTGAAACAAGTTCATTGGAGAAGTACCCAAAGACCATAGTTAATTCCTTTGGTGACAAGTCTCTTAGATATTTTAGCAACAAAAAGCATCGCTAATTAGTTAATTTTTACTATAAAAACATTGCTTAAGATAAAAAGTATGATAACAACGCTGCTTTGGATCGCCACTAGTAGCAATGGCGTATTCTCACATTGGGTTGTCGCTAATGATCAGACTCTTTTTGACCTTAATTCATCGTCATTTTGAGATGTTTCAAATTCATTCTCTTTCGTCAATGTGTGGCAAATTTATTACAAGGGTATGAGTTTTCTAGTTTACCTTCATCATGAAAGTTGACAACTTGACATCCACACTGTCTTTGGGATCGACAACCTCAATTTCCTAGTTTTTAAGTCTGGAACAGCAAAATAACTTTGAAAGCCAACACCCGCGTCTCCATTGATATCGTTTGTAGTTGCGTTTTCTCGATCTGTCACTAGTTATCCACTCGAGGAAACAAAGAGTGACGTTGATGACAATTCACAATTTGAAATAAGAACAATAACATTATAATACAAAATAATAAACCGAAAATAGATAGTACCGCATAACAATCATGATAGTAGAGAGTAAGTTTGTTTACTGAGGAAATTTTAGAGTTAACCATCTACTTACTCGTTTCCTTTTTGTATTCGACTATCCAAGGATACCATCATTCCTGCTTAAGCACGCATAGATTCAACACAATAATCTTGTAAATATGTCACATAGATTCAACATAATTTGCATGTAACTATGCTCTTTGATACCAAGCATGTAACATGCCAAGGTAGCAGAACACCAACTACAACCAAATTGTGAGTAAAATTTATTGTTAGAACAATGATTAATACATATCACATTTAAAATAGAAAGTACAATTGCAAAACAGGAACGATTTTGAAAGTACAATACTATGATTGGTAACCAAAATGAAACAAGTTTAGATTTTCAAAATCTAATGACTAAATAGTCCATTTTACTAACTACCCCCAAACAATATTTTCAAACAAAGGGATAACATGATCATTTACTGCCATTCATGAAACTTTGAGAAATTTCGTCTACTAATTACCCCAAAATACATCATTTATCCAAATAGACATTTAATCCATAAAATAGTAGTCAGAACATTGTACTTAGCAGCAAACACAAAATGATAGGGTGGCAAACGTTGTTTTGAAAACTTCCATGGTTCTGGTTTTTATAAAACTTTTTCTACAATACTCCTAAGTTCTTTTATTATTGGACTAATGATATACTTTATAATCAAAGTGTTGGCCATCTAACTTGTAACGACCAAAAATTTATAATATAAATATGTAAAATAAGATGTGTGTAATTTAAAGTTTTATATGTAAAATTATGAGAAATTATGAATGTAAGGGTAATTTAGTCCTTTTACCATGAAAAGGGTAAATTGGTCTTTTGACCCTATGCAGAAATTATTATAAAAATTTATTTATGGTTTAGGACTAAAAATGTAAGAAATTAAATTCTATGAAAAGATAATGGATTTTGGTGGCCAAAGTTCAAAGAAGGGAACTTGAGGGACCAAAACTGTAAATATGAAAATATAAATAGAGAAAAATATCTCATAAATCAACATAATTCAGTTGAGTGATCTAGAGACTACGGGAGAAATCTTGGAAGAACCGTGAGCAAGGATATGAAGAAGAACAAGGAGATTTCAACAAGAATTGAAGATATAATCTAAACCAAGGTTAGTAATCAAGCTCCTAACTTCAATTATTGGGTTGGTTCTTCACGGGATGAACTGAAATTCTGTAATTTCAGCCATAATTCCAAGTGATTGATATGATTCTTATGCTTTACACATGAAGGGTGTTAAGAACATACCAAATAATCCAAGAGTCTAGGTTAATTCCATGGAATTGGGTTTGAGCTCAAGAACCCTAGAAATGGGTTTCAGAATTTAAATTGATTTCCATGAGTTTAATAAGTCATATATGTCATAGTTGAAGTCAGAAATCAGTTCCATTCTCAAAAATTAGCTAAAATGATTTTTGAGAAAAAAATTAATTTTTGGGAACAATTTCAATCAAAGATGATAAAATTTGGTAAATTGTAGTTTAAATGCATGAAAATGTTGTTATTAGGGCATATAAGTGACCCTAAGACGATTAAGTCATGTATTAAGAACTTAATAGGATGAATAGTGTAGCTGCAGAATGGAAAAATCGTCAAATTGGGCAATGCAGTATAGATCGCGACCCGATCTGCCCCTTGATCGGGTCGCGACCCGGCGGCTGAACAAAAATGCAGTTTGGTTCAAGGTCTCCTGCCAAGGGATTTTGATTTTTAAGTTTTGGTTCAAAACTTATCCGTTTGACTCCAAATTTTAAACATAGGCCTATAATGGTCCAAAACTTCATAAAAAATTATCGGAATCGAAATACGACCCTCCGAGGGTACTGTAGTAAAATACGTATAAAATACAATTTAACAAAAGTTGGTCATTCAAGAGTTATACACTTGTCTTGACCACTAATGGTATAATAAGGACTCTAATACGTTATAAAGTCAATTAGAATGTAAATAATGTATCATATATTATATATAGGTACAAGTCAAGTAATTGGACGCCGAAAGGGTAAAGAACCGAGGGACGTCTAAAAGATCTTTCAAGAGTTATAAGGTGAGTACATGCAGTATTTTTACCCATTCTGGGGTACATGGCAAGTAAGTATATTTAAGATTTCTTATAAAATCTTTTTATGTGACATTATATGCAAGAGTATTATTATCAACTCGTTTATGAAAGTATAATGCTATGTTTGAAGTTATGTTTTGAACTACAAGTCAAGTTAAATGATAGTATGTTGGTCTATGAACCAATTATGTGAAAGTATATTTCGATTACAAACGATACATGTTTTCAAATATGAATGGCATATAGCCACAAGATGTTTAAGAAGTATGTTTTGGTTACAAACTGTATATATTTTTAAGTATGAATGGCATATAGCCATAAGATGTGGAAAGTATGTTTTGGCATAAAGCTTAGTATGTTAGAAAGATATGTTTTAAACATATGATTATTATAAGATGAAAGCTATACTTGGCATATAGCCGTAAAGATATAATATGATGAAGTTTGGCACCTAGCCACAAGTTATGTATACGAGAAATGTTTAAGCAAGCAACAAGTATTTTGTATGACTGGTAATTGTAGCAAGCAGCGTTAGTAAAGGAACTATGTTCCAACCTACCCGGGTTAGGTAAGGGATCTACTGGGGGCAAGCCCCATCGCGAAGTAGATTGCCTCAGCACTTCTATGGTGAGGATTGATCCGTTCTTTCTA
The DNA here is from genome assembly GCA_023525715.1 of Cichorium intybus. Classification (NCBI taxonomy): domain Eukaryota; kingdom Viridiplantae; phylum Streptophyta; class Magnoliopsida; order Asterales; family Asteraceae; genus Cichorium; species Cichorium intybus. Next base: position 141,402,775 of record CM042011.1, on the reverse strand, counting down.
GCCGTAGAGACTTGGGGTATCACTTATAGTGATTAAAGCCCTAAGTATAAAAATCCAGCAAGCTTATAAAACCAGTCAAAGAAAATAAGAAAGAAGTTATTTTTGTAGAGTATGCTATGAAATGATTTTGGAAGTAAAAGAGTTATAGTATATTACTACTATAAGTTTTGAAAGGTATTATTTTGTAAGCATGTTATGAAATGATATCGAGAAATAAAAATTTATAGTATGTTATTACTATAAAGTTGTGACAGAAGTTTTATGTTACAAATTTTATAAAAAGTTGGAAGAAATAAGTTAATAGTTTGAGTCTAAAACTCATGTAACTCACGAGACATTTTTGTCGTAATCTATGTTTTGCCATGTATTCCAGGTTTAAATAAATTGCTATAAATGGGATGAAGTTTAGCTGGAGTGGAGCTTGATTTAGCTCCTATCTTGGACGCAAGGTTTAATCCTTTCTTGCTTACTATGGTTAAATTTGGTATGAATTTGTAACACCCACTATTTTGAAAAAATGTAAATAATCGGTTTTTGATAAATCGTATTTTTGTATTTCTATATTTATACAGTATTTGAAAACAGTAGAAATGGGGTGTCTCAAGTTGGTATCAGAGCCATAGTTTAAGCGAATTAGGATTGGCTTGTTCCACTCCTAGGCTTAAACCATGCTATAGGAAAGTTAGTTTATGAAAGTATGTTATATGGTGTCTTAAATGATTAAGACATTATGCATTATTTAAAGTATGGAAATATATAAAACAAAGAAGTGTTAAGTTAACGTTTAAAGTGAGCAAAGATTTGACCGCTAGGAAAATTATACGATATTTTCCATAACCGTCTAAATTTATTAAAGACTAAGTTTATAAAGTAGTAAGATTTTAGTAGTGATTATTGTATACTGATAATGGTGTTAATATGTTAAAGGAACCAGTGTCCCATGAAAACTTGTGGTAACAGCAGAATCAATATGTATAGGTGATTATGGTAATATGGGCCCGTATTATCATAATCACAGGATATGTATTGAGACTGGTGGAATCGTAAAGGAATTGTGGTAATCTGGTGGGTAAGGGTTTTGAAGAAAGTAGTAAGAATAACATAGGAGTTGTAAACCTATGTAACAAGAACAAGAAAGATTATAAGTAATAAAAGTTAATGCAGTGAATGGATACCACTTAGTATCGTAAAGTAAAAGAAATAATGTGATAATTAATAATTTAGACAGATTGAAAAAAAACATTAAATTAAGTGCCTGTAGAGGCGAGAAGAGGTACGAATAAGAGCGATATGTAGAAGAAACGTGGGTATTGATTACCCATACGAGAGTTGTAAGACTCATACATAAAGAATGAAAATTATCAGCAGGATTTATAAATAATATATGAATTTCTATAAAAAAATGTCCAAATATTGGACAAGTGAACAAGTCGTATGAGTCAAGTAAAGTGACAAGCAGCAAGATAAGTGAAAAGTAAATGAAGCTGAAGAATGAGAAACGATCGGTACAAAAGCCCGACAACCTCGTTGTGCATAGTCGAAAAGAAAGAAATTCAAGTAAAGCAAGGATAATACGCCTTGTTTATTATAGCATAAGCATATGAAAACCATAATGAGGTGGTTATATTTACATAGGGACTTAGAAGTTGTTAGCGTGAATCGGCCTGTAAAAGAAGCAGAATATCGTTGTAAGACGATGAGATTAAAATTATGAGAAAAGCTAAAGATAGAAGATGACAATGGTAGCAAAGAATGGAAGACTAACTGCCGGGGTTGAACAAAGAAGACAAATGAAAGTGTCCCAAAGATGGACAATTGAATAAGTTATAAGTACAATGCTATAATGAGTAATAAAAACAAAGTAAGATTTCCCAAATAGGGAAAAGAATTATGAATGGTAAATTGTTAAAGATCATGATAATTTAAGTAAAATATATAAATGTAATGTGATAAAATGAATGTGAATCGAGAAATAAAGGTTGAATGCCTAAATAAATCTTAGGCAAGAAATTTAAGGTAAAACAAATGATGATAAGATAGTGGTTGCCAGGAATTAAGTTCCGCAACCAAATGAAAGAAGTATAAGAAGAAATACCAATAATAAAAGAGTATAATGAAGTATGTTAACTGAAGAAACCTGTAAGCATGAAAAGAAAATGACTAAAAGTCATAAACATATGAAGTAAAGAACAAGAGTAAACGTCTAAATAAGTATTAGACAAAGAATCAAAGACCAGATAAGAACTAAAACAAATAGACAGGAAGTTATTATTTCAAAATGAAAGTGACGAGTTAAAATATTTAAAATTTGTGAGAAATGGTCCGTACATGGCTTGTAGCCATGAAATACAGAGAAGTGCATGTATGTTTATATGTGTTTATAAATGTAAAAACATGAGTAAGTTTTGGAATATATAAATATGATGTACAAAAGTGGTTATGAAATAAGTATTCTAATTAGAATACTATAAGGTATAAAGCAAAAAGAGTAAAATAATGTATTGGGCATAATGCCACGAAATACAAAAGAACGAAAGATGACGAGAAAATAAATGGCAATTGTGTATCATCTAAAGATACATAAGAAGTAAGTTGTATATGAAATATATAATGATATATATTATAAAGAAGTGGAGTTTAAACGAAAGAATAGCAAAATGTGTTAGGCATGTAGCCTTATAACACATAATAGAAAAGATAAAAGATGTAAAAGTAAAGAGTAGCGAGAGTTAATGAAATGATGATTAAGGGTTATGTCAAGAATTGTCATGGAGCGAAAATGACTAAAGTGTTAGTTTGAATTCTTATACCAAAAGAGAATTATGTATATATAATATACATTAAGAACTTGAATGTATGTATTAAGAAGTTATTTGAGACAAGGAGTTATATCATAATGTCAAGTTGGAATCATGTTATGACTAAAAGTATACAAAGTTGGTAAATAAATTTTTGACAGCTTTGACTTTTATAAGAGTCAAATTGAGAATATGTGTAATATATATATATATATATATATATATATATATATATATATATATATATATATATATATATATATATATATATATATATATATATATATATATATATATATATATATATATATATATATATATATATATATATATATATATATATATTGGAGCATGTATGAATTATACTGAAATTGAGATTAGAAAAAACAAATGAAATACTAGATGAAATGAACTGGAAACACCAAAGAATCCACATGGTAAGGTCAATAAGCTAAGCAGTAATCAAGGGATAACATTTATTTATAAAAGCCTAAGGTGGGACAAGAAATTGAAAATTTAAATTTGAAATCAAGTAGTTAACAGATATGATTGTGAAACCTAATTACACCACAGGATGGTAATATCATGAAAAGTAACATAATTATAGAATGATACGAGATATGTAAAGAAAGTAGTACATGTAATGTACAAGAAATGATTAAGATGTATGTGAAAATGTAAATTCATAATTTGGGTCATTAACAAATAGTATGATGTAAAAGTAGAAAGATTCAAGACATGTATGAATAGATACATGTAAAATGAGAGTAGAAAATAATGATATTAATGATTTATTGTAAACGTATGAAAGTTAGTAAGCAGTAAAAAGGAGTATATGAATTCGTATATGAATGACAAGAGTAGAAAAATTTTACAAGTTTAAAAGGTTAAATATTGTGTATGGTACATAGAAGGAAAGCTAAAAATGTCTAATGGTTAAAATAAAAAGCAGTATTTTCAAAACGAGAAATGCAGATTCTCGTGAACAACATGATGATTCGACAGATTCTGTCCCAAACAAAAAAGTAAGGGTGTGAAGTGAAAAAAAATGCATTCCTTAAAAATGGTAACCAACTGAGAGTTGCCAGTAGGGATAAAGGAAGAATAAAAGTAAATTACTTATGTAATAACACATGAGCAAAGATATAAGAAAGGAGAAAGATAAGGATGAATAAGTTATGAAGTTATGTTTAAATGAATTGTCCATTAAAGGACAAAATATTATTTTAAAAGAAAGATATAGTGTATTTATAAAACTTGTATAAATACAAAATTTTACCAAATTGTAATTGGAAAAAAGTTTTATAAGTAAAGAATATGATTAATGAAACCTCATGAAGTTTTGGCGAACATATGAGAAGAATTACAAAGTAAGATGCTATTTTTGATAAGAACATGAAAGTATAAAATTACTTTGTAAGTTAAGCTTTACTAAAAGATTCATTTATGAATAAAATGAACTAAAAAGAGATGTAATGAAAACATGAGATGAATAAATTCTTGAGGAAATGAAGTATCATGTGAGAAATTGAAAGAAATATTCAGAAGGAAGAGACTATGCAAATTCCTCATAAAGAGTTGAAAGTAGAAACCTTCAAAGATTGATTAAAGAATTATAACCAACTAAAGAAGAAAATATTAAAGAGATAAAATAATAAAGAATAGGAGTATGGGTTGATAAAAGGAAGTATTTATTAAAAAGCAAACTTAGGCCGAGGGCCTTTGTAAAGGAGAAAGGAGAAGTGATTCCTTAAATTAATAGTTGTGCGATGATTCCGAGGACGGAATCCCAATAAGGGGGAGGTAGTTGTAACGACCAAAAATTTATAATATAAATATGTAAAATAAGATGTGTGTAATTTAAAGTTTTATATGTAAAATTATGAGAAATTATGAATGTAAGGGTAAATTAGTCCTTTTACCATGAAAAGGGTAAATTGGTCTTTTGACCCTATGCAGAAATTATTATAAAAATTTATTTATGGTTTAGGACTAAAAATGTAAGAAATTAAATTCTATGAAAAGATAATGGATTTTGGTGGCCAAAGTTCAAAGAATGGAACTTGAGGGACCAAAACTGTAAATATGAAAATATAAATAGAGAAAAATATCTCATAAATCAACATAATTCAGTTGAGTGATCTAGAGACTACGGGAGAAATCTTGGAAGAACCGTGAGCAAGGATAGGAAGAAGAACAAGGAGATTTCAACAAGAATTGAAGATATAATCTAAACCAAGGTTAGTAATCAAGCTCCTAACTTCAATTCTTGGGTTGGTTCTTCACGGGATGAACTGAAATTCTGTAATTTCAGCCATAATTCCAAGTGATTGATATGATTCTTATGCTTTACACATGAAGGGTGTTAAGAACATACCAAATAATCCAAGAGTCTAGGTTAATTCCATGGAATTGGGTTTGAGCTCAAGAACCCTAGAAATGGGTTTCGGAATTTAAATTGATTTCCATGAGTTTAATAAGTCATATATGTCATAGTTGAAGTCAGAAATCAGTTCCATTCTCAAAAATTAGCTAAAATGATTTTTGAGAAAAAAATTAATTTTTGGGAACAATTTCAATCAAAGATGATAAAATTTGGTAAATTGTAGTTTAAATGCATGAAAATGTTGTTATTAGGGCATATAAGTGACCCTAAGACGATTAAGAACTTAATAGGATGAATAGTGTAGCTGCAGAATGGAAAAATCGTCAAATTGGGCAATGCAGTATAGATCGCGACCCGATCTGCCCCTTGATCGGGTCGCGACCCGGCGGCTGAACAAAAATGCAGTTTGGTTCAAGGTCTCCTGCCAAGGGATTTTGATTTTTAAGTTTTGGTTCAAAACTTATCCGTTTGACTCCAAATTTTAAACATAGGCCTATAATGGTCCAAAACTTCATAAAAAATTATCGGAATCAAAATACGACCCTCCGAGGGTACTGTAGTAAAATACGTATAAAATACAATTTAACAAAAGTTGGTCATTCAAGAGTTATACACTTGTCTTGACCACTAATGGTATAATAAGGACTCTAATACGTTATAGAGTCAATTAGAATGTAAATAATGTATCATATATTATATATAGGTACAAGTCAAGTAATTGGACACCGAAAGGGTAAAGAACCGAGGGACGTCTAAAAGATCTTTCAAGAGTTATAAGGTGAGTACATGCAGTATTTTTACCCATTCTGGGGTACATGGCAAGTAAGTATATTTAAGATTTCTTATAAAATCTTTTTATGTGACATTATATGCAAGAGTATTATTATCAACTCGTTTATGAAAGTATAATGCTATGTTTGAAGTTATGTTTTGAACTACAAGTCAAGTTAAATGATAGTATGTTGGTCTATGAACCAATTATGTGAAAGTATATTTCGATTACAAACGATACATGTTTTCAAATATGAATGGCATATAGCCACAAGATGTTTAAGAAGTATGTTTTGGTTACAAACTGTATATATTTTTTAGTATGAATGGCATATAGCCATAAGATGTGGAAAGTATGTTTTGGCATAAAGCTTAGTATGTTAGAAAGATATGTTTTAAACATATGATTATTATAAGATGAAAGCTATACTTGGCATATAGCCGTAAAGATATAATATGATGAAGTTTGGCACCTAGCCACAAGTTATGTATACGAGAAATGTTTAAGCAAGCAACAAGTATTTTGTATGACTGGTAATTGTAGCAAGCAGCGTTAGTAAAGGAACTATGTTCCAACCTACCCGGGTTAGGTAAGGGATCTACTGGGGGCAAGCCCCATCGCGAAGTAGATTGCCTCAGCACTTCTATGGTGAGGATTGATCCGTTCTTTCTAGCCGTAGAGACTTGGGGTATCACTTATAGTGATTAAAGCCCTAAGTATAAAAATCCAGCAAGCTTATAAAACCAGTCAAAGAAAATAAGAAAGAAGTTATTTTTGTAGAGTATGCTATGAAATGATTTTGGAAGTAAAAGAGTTATAGTATATTACTACTATAAGTTTTGAAAGGTATTATTTTGTAAGCATGTTATGAAATGATATCGAGAAATAAAAATTTATAGTATGTTATTACTATAAAGTTGTGACAGAAGTTTTATGTTACAAATTTTATAAAAAGTTGGAAGAAATAAGTTAATAGTTTGAGTCTAAAACTCATGTAACTCACGAGACATTTTTGTCTTACGTAATCTATGTTTTGCCATGTATTCCAGGTTTAAATAAATTTCTATAAATGGGATGAAGTTTAGCTGGAGTGGAGCTTGATTTAGCTCCTATCTTGGACGCAAGGTTTAATCCTTTCTTGCTTACTATGGTTAAATTTGGTATGAATTTGTAACACCCACTATTTTGAAAAAATGTAAATAATCGGTTTTTGATAAACCGTATTTTTGTATTTCTATATTTATACAGTATTTGAAAACAGTAGAAATGGGGTGTCTCATAACCATTTCGTCTTAAAGTTCAAAATGAGGTAAATAAGACCCTCTAAATTTATTCAGTTGTGTCAATTTGGACCCAAGGACCGGGTATCAAAGGTTTTCAGGTTGTGTATGTTCAAAACATGCTAAACTAGACCCTAATGTCCAAAACATGCTAAATTATTATTATAATTATTATTATTATTATCATCATCATTATTATTATTATTATTATTATTATTAAAGGTTTATGTCGATTTTGATCATTTAACTTTCTGATTTGTGTTCATCTGATCACTTAATTTTGTTTAAATTCTAAAAGGTCAACTAAAATTTTATTTATTTCTGAAATTATCACTATGACCTGTTATAACCAGTCATATTGATCATTTCGGAAATAAATAAAAAGTTAGAAGACATTTTAAACTTAAATTGAGTTAAGTGACCAAATGAGCACAAGCTAAAAAGTTAAGTGACCAAATTCGACTCAAACCTTAAAAAAAATTGATTTTTGGAACGTTGAACTTTTGGAACTTGTGTTAGTTGTGAATTAAATTAACTATGGAAAAGTTCTATTTTATTTTACTCAAATAATTCATTTTTGTAAATGAATAAAAAATTATAGTTTTGGTCCCTGTGGTTTGCATGATTTTTTCGTATTGGTCCTATTTTTGGAAATCTCACATATATGTCCTTGTGGTATGTATTTGCTTACAGGTTTGGTCCCTCGAAGAGTTACCGTCAATTTTATTCTGTTAAGTGTGTGTTAAATGACAATTCTACCCCCAATTTTAATTTTTCTATTTCTTTTTCATTTTTTACTTTCAATGATCATTTATGTAAATTTGTTCTAGGGCTATTTTTGTAAACTTGTTAAACCTAAAAGCAAAGTGTGATACCAATTTGACCTAACTCTATCATGTTCTCCTCCAACATTACTGCCGGCGTTGATGGATCAACCTTGATCACTTCGAGACGATGGCAGAGATCAGGGTGTGGTCAGTGATATTGTGGTGGTTAGTCAAGATGGTCTGTCAATTTCACCATCATCACCGACGGCATTGACATTGCTCCTAATAAATCTGCAGTTGTTGATGGCTATTTCTTGATTTATGTAATGCAGGCGTGTATGACATCCCCAATAACAAGTTGTATTTGATGATCATCAGCGATGGAGTCAATCAAATCGTCATCACTAGAAATCACACCATTGTAGATGGTTAGACACTTAGACCACTTTCAACTCTGGTACATTCAGTACGCAATGTTTGCAGTCGTGACTGCACCGAATTCCGTGGCAGTCAACATAACAGTCGGTACCACCATTAGAGCAATAAAGCATCAAGGTGCAACATTACAAAACGGAGCTGTTTTGTCGACATTCTACAACTGCAGCTTTGAAGGTTACCAAGGCACATTATACATACATTCCCCAATCAATTTTATAGAGAATATGACATTTACCACACCGTAGATTTCATATTCGGGAATGTTGTCGTTGTTTCCCAAAATTGTAACCTCTATCCCCGAACACCAATGTCCGGTCAATTCAATGCCATTACAGTTAGGGATGGCAACGGGCCGGTTTCGGGCCGGGGATTAACCCTCCCGTCCCCGTCCCCGTTTAAAAAACCCGTCCCCGTCCCCGCTTAAAAAACCGCGGGGATTTAATCGGGGATCCCCATCGGGTAATCGGGTAAAACCGCGGGTAATCGGTATCCCCGTTTAACTTAACTGGTTAATTAAATGGGTAATTTCACCACGGGGAATCCCCGTCACCATTTATATTTAACCGCGAGTTTTGAATCCAAACATATCCATAGAAAGGAAACTAAAGTTTTAAAGTTCAAAATACATCCAAATTATCAAAATTAAAGCACTTCTAATGTTGTCCAAACTTCCAAATATCAAAAGTAAAAATCCAAACAAAATAACAATACGATCAATAATAGCATTTGTAAACGTTTACAAACTAAATCATTTTTCTTGAGTGACTAGTAGTGGACTAAAGAATATACTAGTAGTGGACTAAAGAATATACTAAACCTTAATATAAAATCCAAAAAGCCTACAAAGTATAAAATAAGCGGGCCGGTTAATCGGGCCGGGTAAACGGTTATATATAAAATACCATCCCCGTCCCCGTCCCCGATAAAAATTATCGGTTTTCCCCGTCCCCGTCCCCGTCCCCGTTTATTGTCCCCGTCCCCGTCCCATTTGTTTCGGTTTTCGGTTTTCCCCGTCGGTTTCGGTTTTTTTTGCCATCTCTAATTACAGTATAAGGCAAAACAGATCTAATTTACACACATTCTCAGGCTGTATTTCGGGATGTATTTTTTTCAATTGGAATCGGATCAAACTTTAATTTCTCAGACGATAATGTCGGATCATAATAACTGAAAACCTTTAGTAGCATGGATAACGGGCTTGGGATGAAAGGGGTTTCAAAATTTACAAAAATGGTCCCTTATTAAAATGAAAATATCACATTAAAAGAAAAGATAAAAGTAAGGGTATTTTCGTCATTTTATAGGAACCTAACAAAATGATATTGATGGTAACGGATGAAGGGACCAAAACTGTAAGAAAATAGATACCACCATGATAAGTTTTTGGGATTTTCAAAACTATGACTAATATGAAATTTTGGGTAAACCACAGGGACCAAAACTGTAATTTTCTCTCTCTCTCTCTATATATATATATATATATATATATATATATATATATATATATATATATATATATATATATATATATATATATATATATATATAATGAAGAGGAATCGGGTGATGGTTTCTAGTTGGTGATTTTCTGTTTAATTGGTTAACTTTAGTTTCTAATAAAATGTTTTGACCGTCTAAAAAAGAAAAAATGATCGTAGATTAGAGCTCGATAAAATCATATTTACTATTTATACCAAACATTTTCATGCACACGATTTATAATGGGGATGTTTATTGGTTGTAAATATGGTAATGACTGAAATAAAAGCCGAATGATTACTCTTAATCCGAAAACTAAACTCTGTGATTGGAGAAATTCTTAGAAGCAGAGTACTCGTAACACAAGAGAGATTACAAAACTAAAATGTTGCAAAGAAAAATAAATCTAACCAACTAGAAGCATGAAAATATAAAACTACGAAAATTGAGTAAAAAATGTCAGAGATTTACTCGATAGATCAATCTTCGCTCTTGAATTCGGCCTAGAAGCCTCTATTTATAGTTGAGAAATCTGACTGCTCGGGCCGCTAACCAGCGGTACCCGCGTCGCGGGTTTTGCCTTATCCTCGTTTTATCTCATTTTGAAATTCAAGCCGCTTCGGATTACGATTTTATCCTACATACAGCGCCGCATAGAAGGTTCTCCCGCGTCACAAGTCTCTCTTTGTTCTTATCTTCGTTTTTCATCTCCAACTTCACAAATTTTGTATTTAAAACCCTGCATTTTCACTATAAGTACACACAAGACACTTGACACTAAAAGTGAGCGATATTAGTCTTTTTATAACAATAAAACAACTAAAACTCTATCCAATAATGCGTAAAATATTCAATATCAAAGCGCGTTATCACTCTTGCAGGATATTAAAATTGTAATATTTTAATATTAAGATCGGGATCTTAACAATCATGAGATGAACTTATTTTGTTTACTATTATATGTGAAAGAAATAGAATCCAAACAACAAAAGGGTACATAGCTAATTCGTCAAAACTAGAAATAACATGAGCTAACAACTTTTTAAGGTGTAAGATTCTTGGATTGAAAATAATCGACATCATTTCTGACATCTACTGTATGTATATTAGGCAAAACAGAAAGAAAATCATTACTATATAGTATATACTTACACTTTAGTTGCATATATTAATACAAGAATTATCAAACATAAATGACGACAGCTAGACGCACAAAATTGTATTTGAAGTTAAATATTATATGTAGGTTGAAACAAATGGAAGGAAAATACTCGTTCCTTATAATGTCGGCAGGCACGTTATCGAGATTAAATGTCACGTGAGTTGGGGAATGGGAGTATACAAATGGTCGTTGCAGGTTTAAATTCTTTGCAACTCCAAATGAAAACTCTCCTTTTGATCCGTTCTTGGGATTCACTTTATAAATTGTGACTTTTAAGTTTTGACTGTACCTCTTTGACCTTTTGACAAACATATGGACTTCTTTTACTTTGTACTTTTATAAATGAGACGGGACACAAAAAATTTGGATTTATCGACAAAATATAAGAATTAAACTGGGGTTGAACTAAATCGGATTTACCAAAATTTCAAACTTTATAATAAGTGTTGCTGTACATCATAAAAAATTGATAGATATCATCAAACAAAACCTAAGAAGAAGATCAAGAATGGTGTGATAAAAACTTGTCTAACCAGACAAACTAACCCAGAATAACTGGAACATAAAACATTACTTGAAATCCATCACATATTTTACTTGAGTGGTAGAAAAGATCATTACCAAATAGTTGTCCACTAACTACCATTGATACTTTGATATATATGGGATTTGTACGACCTTTCACATGCCCTTATGTGCAAATTTTTTATTTTTCAAAGTGATCGTTTTTGGCTTAATTTTTTAAAGTCCTTGTTTATGCGTGTTCTTGAATTCAATTACGCACATTGGAAAAGGAGTGAATTCCCTACTACTTGTTGAAAAAGTGGGTTTTGACTTTGGACTTAAAAACGGATTTGACCTCTACATCTAGTTTGTAAACCGTTTATGGGTTTATGGATCATGTTAGTTCTATTTTGATACTTTATGTGTGTCAAGAGAAGTTAAGGTCAATGCGATATTGATCTTTGGAATGTTGTTATAACAATATATGATGAAAAAAATTGAAGCATTGTGCTTATAAGCTCTCTATAGTAGTGTACACAAAGGTCATGCAAGATTGATGTGAAATTTTTTTTGCTTGATGACTCTTGATTTTTTGACTTCCATAATATATAGAAATTTTCTTTTATGGAATTATATTCACTATAGCATATATGTCATGGTTCCTTACTTCGATGGGGTATAGATATCTAACGCTTTTATTTTACTTTAATATGATTTGATTTTTGAATTCAAAATCAAATCATATTAAAACAAAAGCGTTATATTCTATAATATTTAACAGTTATTTGAAATTATGTATTCTATAATTTATGATATTCTTTAATATATTCATATTCGCTACTCATAATGAAAATGAACAACGAAGAATTACAGTAGTATAATAGTAAATAGCAAAGATCCTAAGAGTTTATTGAATTCCTATGCATGCCAAATTTATGTTATGTGAGTCTGGTTAGCTTAGAGGTTAGAGCATCGCATTTGTAATGTGACAGTCATCAGTTCGATTCGAATAGTAGGATTTTCTTTATTTATTTTATTTGATGTTTTACATGATTGATAATGCATCTTTGAAAAAACGGTTTGCAAAAATAAAAATGAATTTCAATACATATAATTGGATTTCAGTATGACAATGGGTTGTTCAGGATTCGAATTCAGAACTAGTCTGATGGAGTATATAATTTACTTGTTAAATAAGTAAAAAAAATCCTTCCCACATGCAAACAAGACCATGTCATGTGTATTGTAACACAGAGATATGAGATATAGAGTCTATACGTTTTAGTCTTAAGATAACTAAATGTCCAATTTATCTAAGTAGTTAGTGGACTATGATGTCAATTGGGTATGTCAGTATAGGTGAATAATTAGTCTTGGCATTAATTATGATATAGAGGTTGGTTGTTTTAGTCTTAAGGTAACTAAATAGCCGATTCATCAAAGTAGTTAGTTAATTTAGATGTCAATTAGCTATGTCAGTATATGTGAATAATTAGTTTGGCATTCATTGATAAAATCTTAAAAGGTCCATTTTCATCATGTATGTCATAGCGTACAATCTTACGTTGTTGATTTAAGCCTTACAAATATGGGTAAAGTCATGGGTGATTTTGGGGTCTAACATGGTAAGACCTTACAATGTGTCCTTTCAACCCATATGATTGAACTTATAAGATTTCTTATTAGTATCAAAAGCATACATCTTATACATATTTATGATGAATTGTAGGTGAAATTGAGCTTTTTGGGAGTTCAAAAGAGTTTACATGAGAACGTTATTACGACTACTATGAGTGTGTATATGTTGATTTCTCAACTTGCATTGAGATAAGTACATACTATTTTTAATCACATATCTCCTAAAATGGCATACTATATACTATATGCTACTTAGAAATAATATATTTGTATACAAATTATTTGTACTAATTTGTGTGTAAATGTTAATCGGTAGAATAAAACCAGTGTCTTTAATTTATATATGTTTTAAAGAATATAGATGTATAGGCATAAATCATGTATTTGCTACATATTCATCTATATTGGGATATATGGTGATTAGATTCATGTAGTTTGCACACTTTATTGGGATGGGGATTTCAGTGACTTGTGGTGACATTCTAGGAACTCTTCACAATTGGTGATTTCACGTAGGTCCTACGGACCTGTGCATGTTACATATGTTGATGTTTTATATGTTACCCACGGTGAGGCAAATCATTCTTCCTTTGCAGTGAAATAGAGGATCATATTTATAAGGGTTGTTTGGTGCCTCTTAATCATGATGCTCGTTGATGAAGCCATTTGGGCATATCTAATAATGAGTGATATGCGATGAATTGGGAATTGGAAACATTATGATTCCTTATCATGTATTGAACTTTAATTGTATATTCCTTCTTCTAAATGTTTTAAATTATATTATTCAATGTATCTTTATAAAAATGTAATATGTTATTATGAATTTTTACGAAGACTTGTGGTAATTTTAGGTGAAAACCTATGGCGATTTTGGTTATTAAAATGGAAGGATTTTAAAAAGATTCAAATAAATGTGTTCATTCTATATGTTTTGTAGACCTTATTTATCTCATTATACTTTTCACACTAACATATTAAACATGTGATTCAGGTGGCATGTGATTATGATGATTACTAAAGGTGATTAGGAGATCAAGATACATTAAAGATAACCTTGGAATAGTTTGACATCACTTACTTTAGTATTGTCTCTGATACTTAGTGGTTATCCATCATGTAGTTTTACAAACATTATTGGTGAATGAATCTTTTAACATATATGATTCATTTGTCAAATGCAGATTTACATTATACGAAAGTGGCAAGGATACTATATGCGAAGAACAATTGTCTAGTCTGGCTTGACAATGTTTCAGAAAACTTGAAAACTTATATTAGATTTCAAACAAAGATGGGTGTTTGGAAGCTGTCTTTTTGTTATATTCTTAAAACAATATATGATATGAAGCCAACTTATCGCCAACTTATATCGTTGTTATTTGACTCATACAAATCAAATGTTTCATTCAAATTCTAATGTTGAAAACCATTAAGAACATTATAAACAACCACAAATGAGAGCATGAGAATTATGATTCAAAAAAAATCGGTTCAAACAGAAACAACAAAAACTGAGTCACAAAGAGATATAATGACATTATTATGGATAAGATCACTTCTAAGATTTTCCAATAGAGAAAACATGAAAACTGAAATCAGATTCCAAAAACTATCTATCATGAGGGTTTTATGGAAAAAGTTGAGGACTTTTCCGAAAAAAAAATTCCAAAAGTTACTGGTGAACCTATTCAAATGGTCAAAATGAAAAAAATAGAAAAATAGGAGTTCCTTAAAGGTGGGGGAGTGGTTCTCTCCCAACTCACACGTCACATCAGTTTTTCTCTCTCTTATTTCTTTCATCTTTCACCAACCTATAACACAAATAATTCATCTTTCTCAACCCTCTAATGTACAAAGTTTTGAAGCAATATGTACAACACTTCCCACCAGCCTATGTGGGTTCATGAACCCCTTATTGACCTATCATCCACCATCTTTCGGACCACGGTATGGTTATCCCGGCGGCCCCGCAAGGCAACACGACAACTTCGTCCGACCTTATAGGTAAAAAAAAGGTTAAGTATTAATTTGAAAAAAAAAACAATATATGGGGTCCTTTATAATATTTACCCTATATTTTCATTTTTTTATAATGTTAAAATAAAATAAAATAACAAAATCAATAGAAGCTTTAGTTTTTTAAATAAAATAAAATAAAATGTTGATACATTTTATAATCTTAATAATAATAAATGTTGATTATATATAAAAGAAATATTGTTAAAATAATTAGTTTAGTTTGGATTATGAATGCAAATACTCTGAATCCTCCTATTAATCGAAGGTTTGCTGGTTAAAATATGCATCGACTAAATCAAGTAATCAACCGCATTTTCCTCAAGTATCTTGCTCATATGCAAAATGACGAGTTACAACTAGAGCATCGTCTCACTCTACTATAGAGTACAAATACTCGCACGTCAGTCGGGTTAAATTTTAGGATTAAATTGGCCCACTAACATTTTTTATATCTTTTTAATTTCATAGATATCAAATATTAAACACGATTACAGGATTATTAACAAAACAATAATCCAATTTTTAATATGACAATCTAAGATGTTGTAAACCTACAATGACTTTTACCCTTTTTAACTTTTTAACTAATTTAAAAAAATTGCACGTTAAACAATTAGAAATAAAATATAACCCAAATTGATACATTTTCATATGAACAAGTGGAGCTTGCCTCCTTGACGAATAAATAATAAAGTCGGTGAAACGTTATTTTATAACTTTAAAGTTGACATGGATACTTTAGGTGAATAGCTAGAAAATTTCCAAGACAAAGAAAAAGAAATTTGAACCTATGTCTCACCATCCGTGATTCTCAACCCCAAAACACTAGAAAATGTGTGAAGTGTGAACAAGCATAAACTAATCTGAACACAACTAGCCCAACTTCTTCAAAACCCAAAAGCTTTGTCGAATGCTACCAAAATGTAAATATGAGAAATTTAAGGGATTAAAAGTCAAAATAATGTAATTTTGGCAGATGATACAAAAGGAGCATGTGGCTAGGATGTGTTCGGCGTTGAACGTTCGAGAGCTTATAACTTCTAGTTTTTAGTAAAAAACTCTAATAAAAACTATAAGCTTCGTTCGGCGCGCGACACAAACTTGAAACTTTTATTTTTAACAAAACGCTACTATTTTAAATGCTAGTTGAAGTAGCGTTTAACAAAAGCTCCTACCAATTATACCACAAATCACTAGAATACCCTTAAACAAAACAATACTATTTTAAACGAATGTCCTTTTATGTAACTTCACATATTTTTAAAGCTTTCAACTATTTTTGCTGAACAGTCGTATACAAACTAAAAGCTCTAGCTTCTAGCTTCCATCTACCAGCTACCAGCTACCCGCTACCCGCTACCCGCTACTTGCTTCCAGCTAGTTTTGCTAAACACACATTTGTGTGTTAAAGTTTCCATCTTCTCAATCCCAAAGGTGTGCATCCAATATTTAGTTATGGCATGGTGTAATAGTGTTGTTTAAACTACAACAACTATACTACCTTCTAATCTTCTATTGTCCATAACCATATACAAGGAAAACATGCAACATTGCAGATTACATATTTCAGTGGTGTCCAGTAATTATTAAAGATCAAATAAAAGAAGAAAGAACATTTACAAAAATATCAAAGTAAAAGAAGAAAGAACATTTACAAAACTATTTAAGTATAAATTTCGCAAAGAATATGGAAAATGGAAAATGAAGACATCTTGCAAACAATTTACCTAATACTTTCTTTGAAGGAATATTTTTTTCACCCTTCTAATCGTACAAATTAGAAAAAATATTATGTGGATGCAAATCATCCCACCCATAAATACTTATAATTTTGGCGGTACAACTAAAGGTATTTATAGAAAAAAGATATTTGCGTACAATGTTGGAACCAATAAATGTTTTCTCATGAAGGACAAATAAGAAGAATACAATAGCAGTGAGTTGTGTTCTCCTTATGACAGAAGATTCTTCTATTATTTGTATCAAGTATGTACACAAGATTTTGAGGGAATTAAGCCCTGTAATAAAATTAGAATGTTAAGGAGATGAGTGAATGGAAACCTCTGGAACCCATTTATGGTAGCTTTTCACTAAAAATTATCTACAGACCGCTCGTTTTAGCCTTTTTATAGATTAAGTGAATAAATTATGACTAGATGGTTAGATTTTTTTTTCATTTTCTAAATGAAGTTAATTAGTGGTATAAGAATTAGCAAGGAAGGAACCACATTTTTTTTGAATGGGGAACTAAAGCCGCCGCAATGAAAATCAAATCATGAAATTTTCTAATGAACAATATACATACAAGATAACTTTCTTTCAAATCCCAAGTAAACCGATATAAGTTTGTTTAAAATACCTTTTGAAATAGGTTTTCATACCATACATGAAAACCAAGACTTCAATGGCCCTTTCCATTGGAAAGAACCTATGAAAGTAAGAAATCTCGACCTTTCTCGATTCAAAAAGCTAAGGGTGAAAGAGTAAATACGAAGAACATCCATATTTATACAGGTTTGCTTCCACATCAAATCTGGGACTGATGCAAATAACTTAAAAATTCCCATGAACTTGTGTCACACCTCTTGATGTGAAGTAGAGTATGGTTAACAAACATTATTTTAATGAGGAGCAAAAACGACTTTGATGCGTGTCCGAACAGCTTCTAATGTGTAGTATTGTTAATTCTAAAGTCCATCACTAATGTTGTGGTATAAGGATATTTTTGTCTTTTAGTTATTGCTTAGTAGGACAAAAAGCTGGACCCGTGGCCCTATAAAGGTTCCGCCACTGTAGTATGAGGATTGAGGGCGGACCCCACATAAAGAAATAAGACCTACGAACAAAATGACTCCATATGGGTCAGCACATCTCACTTACCGGTAGGGGTGTTCCAATTCGGATATCCGGAAATTCGGATATCCGAATTTCGGATATCCGAAAATTTCGGATAGTGAATATTGATATCCGAATCCGTATCCGAAATTTCGGATATCCGAAAATTCGGATAATTTAGCATCGGATTTTCGGATTTTCGGATACGGATATTTTTGAACACCCCTACTTACCGGAAATGGTCATCCTCAATTTTCCTCACTTTTCAAATTAAAATTTAGTTTTAAAATAAAATAAACAAATTTATTTCAAAATAAAATATTCCAATAAAAACTAAAAGGTATTTAAAGTAGATTTTAGATTATGAACATTTTGGTTAAAATCAAAACTAAAAGCTCTTATTCAAACGAATTATTTTTTTAATATTTTTAAAAGCTAAAAGTTACAAGTTGTTAAAAGCTGTATGTTAAACACGTCATAGTCTAATTGGTTCCGATAAACATGGTAATTATCTTTAATTGATTTCCCTTTATAAGGCATGACTGATTTTGTATTCGAGTGGTTTTTGACTAATAATTAATAAATTTGTGCATTATGTTATGTGGTATTTATTTCCTAAAATTTCCAGACTTTTGATACAAATGTTTTACAACATGGTACATATACATTGCAATCTATTGCATATAGTCCTAACATGGAACAGGACACAAATACGAAAAATAAAAAAATAAAAAATTAGGATTAAAAAAACAAATTGCAATTCTTGCAAACATACGTGAATCGTCTAAATTTTATCCCAAACCAACTCGAATACGATAAACATCATGGTATACGAACACAAAGTTATAAAACGTCTACGGCTAAATATTTCCAGTTCACCGGTTTTATCCGGTCAACCCTTCATGACCATCTAGAATAAATAAACAAATCATTTAAATCCGTCGTCCCGCGGCTCTACCACAAAGAAGAGCATTCGGAGGAATATCATATTCATTTGCAAGACTTTGAACCGGATTATAAACTCTAAGGTAAAATTGTTGACCAAGATATTGTCGTTCCCACATTGCAGATCTTAGGTTCCACATTCCTTGGTTATCCAATGATACATAAATCGCACTACATGAGTTAGGGTATACTTGCACCGTGTGTCGTGTAAGGGCATCAACAAGATTGTAGCTCTTTCGGCTCCCTTGATTCCATTGCCCCGAACCATATCTAGATAATGCAAGAACTTAATCTGGTAAGCTATATATGAATGTTTCTTTTTTACTTAATATAGAAAGAAAACGACTAGATTAGAAAATAAGGTTTTTCCCAATTTGGAAATATGCCCTTGTTTACTTTCCTTTTTAAAGATCAATGGTCTTTTTTACTTAATACAGAAAGAAAACGACTAGATACAAAAAGTAAAAAAAAAAAAAAGTTTTTTCCATTTTGGTGATATACCCTCATTTTGTTTTTCTTTTTTAATTTCATTTATCTAGAAAACACTTAATAGGAAAAAATAAATAGGGTCTTACCCTACGGGCCAAAAATCGTAGCCATCAAGATGCCACGACTGCACGATTTTCTCATTATTTTGGAAGACGATTTCAAGAAAGTCGTGAAGTGACGCCCCCATAACGGCGGTGGCAACAATTGCTGCACCGCCACTTGGGGATGATTGAATGGTGTTCATAGAATAAACACCGGGAATATTGAAGTGATCTGCGAGCTTCAATGGGGTGTCTGCGTTAATGTAAGACACCCCATTGACAGCGTATCTGTTCTTTCCATTTATTAGGTTTGCTGAGTTACTCAACACGATTGTCCTCGTGGGCGTAATCGTTCCGTAATGGAATGAACCTTGCGGATTCGGCCTCGCCGCATTCGATGTCAAGTTCCATCTAAACACAAAAACCAAAATCAAAATCGGAATTGGAACGAAATCGGAATCGTATAACTATTTATACCTTATTGTTCTAGCTTGTTGCATTGACCAATGAATTTGGTAGGTGGGACCCGCGGGAATGGGCCCGGAGACTGGTGTTTGGGAATTGGAATAGTGTAATACCGAAACGGAAGTAAGGATTTTTCTTGTGAACCGTGTGGAAGCAACAACGTAGTAGTCTTTTGGAGTTTGATCTAATGTAACTAGAACCGAAATCGATTGACCAACATGGACATCGAGTGAATCATATATGTTTTGAACCACGTTTGACCCTTCAACTTCGACAAGTTTCATTTTATGTCCCTGAATTCTAAAGTTGAACGAGGTCGATAATCCCACGTTTGATATTCTAAACATGTATGTTTGACCTGAAAAAAATAACAAGAATTAGCAATGTAGTTTATACGTTGACTTTCAAAGTCAAACAATCACGCTACCATCCAAAAAGACAGGTTTGGAGTAAAATTATTGGCTAAATATAAAAATAGCAACATACTTTTATTTATTTGTGTATTATAACATCCTACTTTCATTTCTTTCTAACGTACCCTTGTTCTTACAATTTATTTATTGAGACACTATATTTTGAAAAATCTACCCAGTTATAGCATTGTACTTTCAATTTATTTATGATTAGGACATTATACTTTGAAAAATCTAATCAACTACGGTAGTGAAAATTGCAAATTGGGTAGACTTTACAAAGTACAATGTTATGATAGGAAAACAAGTTAAAGAAAGTACTTTGTTGTTTCTTGAAATTTAACAAAATGTATTCTTTTTAGGAGCAAAATGTCGACAATAACCTTGATCACCACTGAAAGTGGTTCGTGTTTGACCATTAACAAGAATGCCATCTGGGAAAGGAAGCGATCTTCCTGAATCAAGATATTGTTGTAAACCCTGAAACCATAAAACACATTTTCCACATTAAAACATGCATACAATCAAGAACGGAGATCATGGAAAAAAGTACATCATTTCTCTATAACTTCTGACTTTCAAAAACATTGATTTTTAACCACAAAATCAACAAAATAAGTTTAGGTTATAGGAAAAATTATAAGTATCCGGAATAATCTGTAACAAAAGCAACACATTTAGTAACTTTTTGACTTAAAACACCTAAAGGTAGTAGCGTGAATTTTAAAATTAAAGATTTCAATATTTGAATTTGACTTTATCCGCACCTTATGGTTGGATTTGTACCAGTCGCCGATGAGTAAATTAAAATCACCGGCGGGAATTGCATACGGAACCGGAATACGAGGTCTAGCGTATACATTAATAGCTCCAAATCCACCGGCGGCTTTGTGCATTCCGGTTGAAGGGAAGTACGTGTAACCTCCGATTTGATCTTTCGGTTGGAATTTGTATGTGAAATTGGAGTTCGGTGGAATCGGGCAGTTTGTGCCCAAAACCCCATCTTGCCATGAATTCTTTCTTTGTTTAATTCCATTCCTAGAAAATGCAACATTCAAAAACATTAAATTAAATGTAAAACGATTATCCAATTCTGATCTTAATAAGCATAGTTGAAATGACAAAAAGACTCACCATGTCAAGAGGAAAGGCTGGTCTAGTTTATTGAAGAGATTGAGGACAATATTGTCATTTGTGAGAACGTCAAGCTTTGGACCGGGAAATTGACCATTAATTAAGATAACCTGTAAAAAGTTATTAAAATTAACAGTAAGTTTTACTAAATTAAAACTAAAATCCAAAAGTAACGAACAATTAGACAGAATATTAGAGTTTTAAATAATCAAGAACCTGTTGAGGGACACCAAGAGGAGAAGCAGTTCCGTAAGTAACAGTCCAAGTAAAGAACTTATAAGGGTCCTCTGCTTTCACCATGGAAAAGCTCAAAATACCCAAAATTAAAATCATCGAATAAAGCAGCATTTGCTTCTCCATTTCACCAGGATCAAGTAAAATCCCTGCAAAATTTCAAACTTTGTTCTTTAGATTTGTTTCTTGAAACTGGGTATCATCAATAATTTTAAAAAGAACGCAAAATACGAAGAAAAAACAGAGTGTTCGACAGCAGTTACAAAAAGCCCTAGCGGTTATTCTAGCTTTGTTCTATAGATTTGTTTTTTGTATCTTAGGTATTATCAATTTTGAAAATGTTGAACAGCAGAACTACATTTCACTAAAGATCTTCAATAACTTTATAAGAAGATCAACAAAATGAACAAAAACAGAGCATATCTGCAGGAAAAACCCTAGTGATGTGAAGGGGAAATTGGCGTGTACCAGTTATGAATCGCTGTCAATTAGCCAAATGTGGATGAAAAGAACAAGAGGAAAGAACAAATATGAATTATCGCTATCAAATCCCACTCGAAGAGTCTATATATAGATAGCATTGCAATTTGCACATATTCTACTGATAAGCGGAAGGTTTACCTGGTGTATGATGAAAAGGGTAAAACCCAAAAAGGCAAAGGTGACAGCTTTCGAAACTCGGCGCATTTCACGCGGTTTCTAGTAATCATTGATTTTGTTTTGATAATTGAAGATGGCCATGCTTGTCTGTAAATATGATTGAAAGCTTGTTTAGATTGTGTTTACTTCCGATGGATTTATGTTCATTAAAATGACACCCTTGATGTTTGGATATTAACAGTAATACCCCTTGTGACGGGTGCAAAACTTTAATAGTAGAGTAAATTACAATTTTGGTCCCTGTAGTTGACATAAAATTACACTGACAGTCATCATTTTGAAATCCCACATTTATGGTTTCTATAGTGGCAAAAAAAAAAACAGATTTGGTCCCTGTGGTACCCTTGTCCACATGAAAAGACCAAACTGTCCTTTTTAATTTCTTTTTCCTTTTTCTTTTAATGTATACTTTATATTAAATTAATTAAAAAAAAGAAAGAAAAAAAAAAACAAACAGCCCTTTCTCCTTCTCCGGTAAATGTGGTTCCTCTTCCATCCTCCTTAATTATCAAGGATGGGTAAAACCGCTCAAGATTTGACAAAAGAGTATGAGGAAGAAATCATTTTCCGAATCTTACGCCGACCATGGCCGGCGGTGGTGTTTCCATCTGTCCCCATTCCCAATCTCTCGTTGCCGGACTTCGTGCTTAAGGATGCAGAATCTTACGCCGACCATGGCCGGCGGTGGTGTTTTTTTCGGCGCTAATCCGTCAAGCCATTCGCCCGAGATCAAGAAACAAGTCGAGCTAGTCGAAGCAAGATAATTATCACTAATGCCAAGACATATAGCAAGGTAACCTTGGTTTTAGCGAAAACTCAAATCTTGTTAAGTTCAGCCAACATTATGTTAGTGAATTAGGGTTACCAGTGGTAGTCGTCTGCGATGAACAGCTAGGAACTTGTAGGCGTGAATCAATCAGTTGATGAACTCAATGAGCTTTTCGAAGATTGTCATCCATTGATGACCCCAACTCAGAAATGTAAGCCTTTTCTAATTAGTATATTCAAATCGGTTAAAACCTGAACCGCTTCTAACAAGCTCCCTCTCTTGTCGCACTATCAACCTACCAAATAAATAGAAACAATACGTATATATAGAACTCGTCGAAATTAATTGGATCGCGTATTTGTTATTCTATATACATATTCACACGAGCAATTCACGAAATTACACAAAAACAAAAATAACAGAAGACTACAATTGGATAATTCTGATCGACAGGTACGAAATCGTGGAGTGTATTTTTTGTTTGGAACAATGTTATTTCCTGTCGCGGAGGATAGGAGAGACGATCCGAGAGTACGCAAGGCGTAAGCGAGATCTGAAGAGATCGATTCACAATTGAATGGAATGAAATCTGAAACGCTACCAAGGGAAGAGAGTCTCGATCGGAAAAATCAAAGAACACTCGAATCTTTACACCATCATCACCACCGCTGGAGTCTGCCGCCACCTCCTCAGCGGCGTTCTTTCGTCGGAAAAACACCACAGCAGCAACCCCGCTGCTACCTTCCATCTACTGCAAGTGGCTAACCCAAGGGGGTGTTTTGTTTTTTTTAATTGATTTAATAAATAATACATTAAAAGGAAAATGAAAAAGAAATAAAAATGGCATTTTAGTCTTTTTACTTGGCCAAGGGACCAAAAGTGCAAGATTTTGGCCACCACAGGGACCATCAGCGTGAAATTTAAAAATGATGACTATTTGTATAAAAACGTGTCAACCACAGGACCAAAACTGTAATTTACTCTTAATAGTATATACACATTACGTTATAGAAATATAAAATATTTTTAGAGCAAGTTACATAAATGGTCCCTTTGGTTTGGTGGAAATGGCAACTTTAGTATAAGGTTTTTTCTTGCACCACCAGCTTCATTTAACTTTAGTATCAGTTTTTTTCTTGCACCACCGGTCATTAACGTTTCATTTTCTTGCATGTGTAGTTGTGTACTTTTTTTAATGTAACATCTTAATTTTTTTTAAATCAATTTAAAATACATTTTAGACAACAAAAACTTTTCAAAAAATTAAAACATTTAAAAATAATTAATAAGATGTACCAGAGTATTAGGTGTTTCCAAAACATAAAATTAATAAAACATTAAAAGGCAGAAGACTTAAATTTTACACGACCATTAGAAGCTCGAACAGTAAGTTCGTTCTATTTTCTAGCACCCCCTCCTCCCATTTTAAACCTGAAAATGTTAAATATCAACGGGTAAGTGAATGCTTTGTGAGCACACAAATCTACATATACAATCTTATGACACATAGTACATAACAAGTAATGTTCCTCATAAAGAGGTTGGCTAACATTCATCCTCATCCAGAAAACGTTAAACTTCACCCTCACGAAGAGGAAACATAACATCTTACGAAGAGGAATCTTGACCTTACCTCACGAAGAGGTATCGTACGGCCTTACCTCACAAAGAGGTATCATAAAGTTCACCCTTACCTCACGAAGAGGTATTATACGACCTTACCTTATGAAGAGATATCATAAATATATCCCCACAAGGAGGTAGTAAACATATCTATAATGACATACAATCCCATAGACACGTAGGCACATAATGGCACGTATAGACAATGAAACTCACCTGATAATGCGATGTCTGAACAATAAATTGATGTGATCAGGATGAATATCTACCTCTGATCAACCTACATACATTACCAATAGTCACTACCTAGATGACACTTCAAAACGTTACTTAATCATACTTACATGGTATTTATTTTTAGATTTACTTTTGTATATCAATCTATTCATAGACTAATATACCCTCGTATACCCATTACCTTAATAATGTTATTAATTATAATTAAAATATATAATTTTAGTTTCCCAAGAGTATAAGACACACACTCATACGACTTTAGTGACGCTACCATAAGATGGTAGTGGCGCTACTCTTGTTTAAATGGGCTCGAGGTGTAACATCGTGTAACTACTGTTATGCGTTTCAAACTTGTATTAGCTAGTAGTTAATAAATTATGGAAAGTATAATGATATAATAGAAACAAACGGGAAGTGGGGTAACATGGGCATTTAGTGGCGCTACCGTAAGATTGTAGTGGCACTATGGTGGTAGCGAAGTTACTGTATGATGTTAGAGGCACGATGATCTGTCTTATGCAGACTCATGTTAAAACCCTTAAGTCGGTCATTTACCTTAGTTTTTCATAAACATTCATTTCAGAACGGGAGAACGACGAATTCAGGGGATTCTTGAGCTAGGATCTTGAGGAGAATCATTGAGAAACTAAGAGAATTCTATTACCTAGTTGGATCAAAGAGTAAGTTTCTAATTTTATGATAAAATTCATTTTTTATGAATTGATTTGGTGAGAGTTTATAAAGCCTAAGGATCATGTGGTGTATATGTTGAAAGAATGGTGCATAAATAACAATCAAAGGGTAGACTGATTAATGGTTGAAATGGTATGAAGAGAACCAAACCAAGGGACTGGTATCGCAAGTTGATAGCAGTGCGACCCATGAGTGGTCATGGAGCGATGAATGAACAATGATAAAAGCGATATCACTAAGTGGTCGCGATGCAACAGGTCGTACAGGCCACCAAATGAGCATGTGTTAAATTAAGTTGTGCAATGTATGAATACATTGTAACTTGGGTCATATTACTCGGGATTTAACTGTTATGAATGTCAGTTGTAGAGATTTCATGATCGGGGACAAAATCTAGAAGATCGGGAACTTGCACATACGAACCAATCCCATGTGAGTAACATAGCCTCCTTCTGAAACGGTTATTACTTGTGTATAGGGGTATTATTATTATTATTATTATGTTGTGTAAACACTTTTATTATACGTAAGTAGATTACCATGCTTATGTGGTCCTAGTGCATGTATATATAAGTATATGGTTGTACTACATGAAAATGATGAAAATAAAATATTGGTGAAAAATCTCATTCATAGACAGTGTATTATTTATGAGACTGGTGTAAAGTCTCAATCCCAGACAGTGTATCGGTTATGAGAATAGTGTAAAGTCTCAATTCCATATGGTGTTTCATTTACAAGACTGGTTAAAAGTCTTAATTCTAGACGATATTTCATTCATAAGACTGGTGAAAAGTCTTAAGGCTGGTGAAAAGTCTAATTATTATCGATGCATTATTAAAAAGGGTTGGTGAAAATTCATTATATAAAATGGTGAAAACTTTGAGATTGGTGAAAAATCTAAACTTTGGTGATAACATTCGTGGTGATAATAAATTAGTAATAACAACCTCGGTGATGTGTTTTATTGTTGCTACACTTTACACATTATGGTGTTAAATCTATTATACTATTATTTAAGATGCCTGCTAATTCTTATAGCCTGTTTGCCATTGATACGTAGAATGCTAAATCTTCAGGTTGTAGAGAACGTGGTATATAAATTATCTCAAATTGATGAAAATCCTAAGTTCGACAACGGTGAATCTTTAGTTAAGATTGGTGAGAAGTCTCCGTTTTATACTAGTGAATCTAAATCGAGACTGGTGAAAGGTCTCACCCAAATAATTAATAAATATCCGGTTAGGTTCGTGTGAAACCTCACTGTTAAGTATAATGGTGACAAATACAATGAGGCGGGTGTGAAGCCTCATTATAAAATATAATGGTGAAAAATTCAATGAGGCGGATGTGAAATCTCACTATAATAAATTATATAAATTGGTTGATTATAAAATGAAACTCGTCAGAAAACTTATTATAAGTTATTGATAAATCAATACAATAGGATTGGTGAAAGTCTCGTTATATAATAGGTGAAAATGTAACTAAATAGCCTATTATGACTAATATAGTTGGGTGGTGAATCATAGTTGATTATGACAAGTATACGTGAGATGACTATAAGATGTGTACAAGGTAGGAGTATAACCAGATGTATAGCCTGATTGGCTAAGTTTGTTGCTCTAGTGGCTGGTGTTGCATTAATGGCAAGCGTGCCTAAGTGGCTTTGTGTTAACACGAGTGGCTTGGTATTTAGTTACATGAATGGTTGGTATATTAGACTGGAGGCCAGTGTATTGGCTAAGTGCTACGCGTATAATGTAGGTGATCAAATACTCCTCAAGTGGCTAGATGTATTTCAATCACTTTAAGGTTGTGTATATTGCTAGTTGATGTGGCCAATAATCATCATTAAATGTTGTTAAGATATTATGTTGTAAGAGTGATGATTTAGGTTAATCACTAACTTGTAAAGGTTATTGCAAATGTCAGAGTAACCAAAACCTACGCAAAACACAACATAACTAACTTTAACCAAATTATGTATTATATGAGCATAAGTATGTATATTTGTTGTTTATGCTTATGTTACTATTCTAAATGTGGCAATGTCAATGGTTATTTATGTAGTGATAATGTTAATTATACACCCACAAACATGGTAATCTAATGGTAATGCTAATTACAAACATGCAAACATGGAATGCTTAAAAGGTAATTAAACAACGATAAGACTTCATAAATGGGATATCAACTTTAGTCCCTAACTTTCAAAAACCTCAAGGATAGTCCATGTGATTTGAAAACTTTCTATAAATGGTCCCTCCATTAACTTTTGGCCGTTAAATACATAACGGGTCAGGGCAAAATGGTCTTTTTCCATTATAGGGACCATTTGTGAATATTACTCTTTTGGTTTTTTTTCTTTTTTCTTTTTCCTTTTTAATACATTTTTATAAAACCTTTGTATTAAAAATAACCCACCCCACCCTTCCCACCTTACCCTCCGCTCTCTCTCTCTTTCTCTCTCTCTCTCTCTTTCACTCTCTCTCTTTCACTCACTCACTCACTCACTCACTCACTCTCTCTCTCTTTCTTTCTCTCTCTCTTTCATTCTCACGCATACATAAAGAAACGGTTGGTGACCTAATTCTTCCATAGATTCCCCCACCCCCTTCCCACCTTACCCTCCGTCTCCGTTAAGGCAACATCGTTGTTGCCGTCCTAGCACGTGTCTGTGACTTATTTCAATGGCCACTCGAGAAAGTACCAGAGGGATTCAATCAGGTTTTGGAGGCGTATAACATGTTTTCGGTGAAGGAGGTCAGGATGAGTGTCCCGACAGCAGTGGGTGTGGAGAACGGTGGTTCTACAGAGGCTAAAGCGACGACGATTGGACGACGTTGATGCCAAATGTGGAGGATTACAGTGGGTCTGTTGCGAGGATAACTGGTGTCGGATCTGGTCAGTTAATCAAGGGGATTTTGTTGTGAATGATTGAACCTGGCAATAAATTCTTCGACTTCCAAATTCTGGATTTTGTTGTGAAGGTAATCGGATTCATTACATGCTCGATTGTTAAATCAAAACCCGGCAAGATTATTGATGCTTTTGTATGTGTGAGAAGTGCCAAGAACCCATTGATGTGATTTCATCTGTTTCGAAGGGCAACTATTGCAACGGAAGGTGGAGATCGAAGAGCTGTAGGCCGAATCAAAATTAGACTACAAAGCAAGCTTTTTTGGGGAACTTGCAGGCGTGAAGGGACTGGGGGTTCGACGGTGACTACGTGGAGGCAATGTGGTGATTGATAAGAGGTATTTCAGGCCAACTGAAGTTTTGGTGAAGATGATGGTTGATAAAGATATTGAGGTGGCAAAGAGGGAAAAGTTTCTTGTTGGAACATATTTTATGGTTTAAGCTTTACATTCTTAAAGAGAATATTTAGCATTTTAGAGCAAATTGGAGTTTTCGGCTGTGGACCAAAAACTCTATTGTTCTCGGTCATGACTAGACCGAAATCGCTAGATTTTGGTGAGCTTGGCTGTGGTTCTCGGTGGACCTTTGTCTGCGTGGGCTTAGGTATTAGGCTAAGGTATAAATAGTGTTTTTTGTGAGTCTTTGTGGTTGGTCGATTTGGAGCATAGTGAGAATAGAGAGATAGTGTGCAATCGATCAAGCAATCTTATGTACCCGACTTTTGTGACAATTGTAAATTTTGGTCAACAAAAGTCAACTGTGGTCAAACGAAGCGTACGTTAATTTATATGTTGAAAAGTTATTTTCCATAACTTTTGCGATGAATTATTAATATTATAGTATTACGTATGCTAAATCAAAACAATTATCGGTTAAAAGTCGAAAATACGGACAGCAGACTAACTGTAGCGTAAAAATTCGATAATCGTACAATTATTATTTTGAGAATAATAATATTCATAAAACGATCTACTCGTAAATACGAACCCATGGATATATAGAACGTCGAAAACGGAGTTCGTATGTAGAAGTTATAACGATTAAATCACTGTGAACGGATAAATGTACACAGGGTTTGGACTCAAAATACAAAATGAGGTGCCTTAAACATCAAATATGAAATAACAATTCATATGATAAGTAACGTAATAATACCTAGTATTTAATTTCAAAGCTAAATGCAATTTCCGGTAAAATGCCGAAAATCGCGAAATCAGAAGTATACTGCGCTTAAACGCGTATTCCGGCATCCAACGAGTTATAATTCAATCAAAAGAAATGTTTGGCAATGTTTTTATACAAAATAATTATTTAGAACTTCGTTTCGTCAAAAACGCATAAAATTTCACTAAAACGTCATACTATTTTATAAAAACACACATTTTATACAAGTATGATGCTATTTTATAAAAACCACCCACCCCACCCCCCCCCCCTACCCCCCATCGGCTGGAAATGACTCCCCCAACACAAGATCTTGTAGCCACTATTCACCATCCAAGGCTAGGAATAAACAATTGCAAAAAAATCAAGTTAGATATCTTAATTATAATGCATCTTTACTACACTCATTTGAAACCAACTAGCATACACTCATCACTCTCTTCTCCTCTCCCTCTCTTCTCTTGCTCTCGGCCACACCATCACCATCACCATCATCATCTTCAAGCTTCAATTCCAAGTCCATTTCACAAGTTCAAGAGGTAATCTTCACTCATCTCTTGATTCTAAACAACATAACACAAGTTTTACACCTTTTACACACACTAACATCCATCAAAACCCATTGGATATTAGATTTGTCCAAGGGTCTTTGAGCTCAAATCTTCATCATCTTCAAAGATCTTTCAAGCTCTCTTGGTAAGTTATGATCATCTAGTGATTTAAGTTCTAAATACCTTCATATACTCTTTTACACACACATACTCACGAAAATCCATTGGATAATAGCTTTGTCCAAGGGTCCTCCGGGTCTTAGAACCAAAATCTCCAATCTTCTTCCAAGAAACCTTAAGATCCACACTCAAGGTGAGTTCATACCCCTCATTTTCATGTTTTCAAACCTTTTTGGGGGAGAATACAAGTTCCTTTACTATAAATGTTGTTTTATTCAAGTTATATATGTTAAATGCTATATATGATGTTTTACACAAGTTCATAAAGTTAGTATTTGGGTAAAAATACTTTTGACATGAAATATGGTTAATCCTTTTTAAGATGTTCATAATGATGTGTATAATGTTTGTGTAAAAGTTACTAAATTATATATGAAATGTGTAAAATGTTAGATCTTGGACAAAAACGTTATAAAATTGAATTTAGCATGAAATATGAGTAGATCCATGTATTATGAACACTTTAACATATTAAGTTGTGTAAAAGTTACAAAACTATAAATAAAGTATACAAAAACACTAGATCTTGGATAAAAACGTTATAAAAACGAAAACTAGTAAAAACTACGTTTTTATAAATAAAGGCACTATTTTCCAGCAAAAATGGTTATAATCAAGATATTACACTATTTTTGTGAGAAATATCTCAAAATATGATATTTACAATCATTTGAATAAGTTACTTCGCTATTATTCGCAAAAATATGATTATTACGACGCAATTACTAAAAATAGACTATTATTGGAATAGTTTATGAACACAATGTTATTATGACGTTTGAACATGACAGAAATAATTATATAAAATTATATAATTATTAAACAATACTACATTATCATGGGAAAAATGATAATGGATGATTATAAGAGTTTTTATATACAAAACGTACGTAAACAAGTTGATTGGAATACATACATTTTTGTGAGATGAATCTTCGCAGTACTTTTATAAGCACCTACTATAAGTCCTGAATTTATATAACCAGAGTCTCGGTAAGAGAGCGCGATATTTGAGTATAGATCTATACGGGGCTTGACAACCCCGCACCTAAGCTGCTAGCTACAGCTTGACCGGCAGGTCTGAGGTGTCCAAATGTCAAACATTTCGACGCCTGAAGAACGTCGCAGCAGGCCAACTAGTCACAATATGGTTATATGGTATCTCACATGGGAAAATAATCAACTTAATATTTTTATAAATTGTTTACGTGGAAACACATATTTCAAATAAAGTACACTACAGTTTACATATTACATTTTAGTCTTTGGGATTTAAAGACTTGGACATTTTTATGAGAAAATATTGGATTTTCTTGGTTTTCAACTATAACACCCCATTTTTGGCGTTAGCGATTATAAATATTTCCAATTATTTAGTATCGTATTTTAAAATAAAGGAAATATATTTTTATATTGGAAGCGAATCGTGGAATCAAACATTGATTATTACGACTAATAATAATAATAATGACGAAATAATAACTCTAATCTAATTTATAAGTTGAGAGGAGGATTATGTCATATTTGTATACTTAATAAGTTGTATTTGGGGGTTTTGGGTTAACTAAAATTATATGACCAAAATAGAGGGACCATCACCCCCAGTGTTCGATCATTTCCTGTAGATTCAGATGTTGGATCGCCACGAAATTTTAACTGAAGGTTCCCAAGATATAAATGAAGGTTCTGACCGAAGGATTTTCGATTTCAATGTCTAGAAGTGGAGTTATGAATTTCGCAACCTGACTTAGGGTTTCTGACAGATTCCTCTGGTGAGTCTCTCTTCTTGCAAAAATCATATCTGGAGTTCCAGAGGTCAAATAAGGTTAGTATCAGTGCACACGGTTCACAAATTGAGTTGAGAAACTTTCTACAGTAGATCATTATCTGTTTTAAAGAACGGATGTATGGGGTAATTGCTCATCTTTACATACTGCTCTAATTCCGTTCAGATTAGTCATGCTGTTTTGTTTATTTTATAAAAGGAGTTTGGAGAAAGCTTTTTACATGATTCCGCCTCCTAGAATCATTGTATTTAAGTAAATTTGATATCTGGAAAAGATGGATGTCTGATTCCATTCTCAAGTTTATGGTAATTGGGAAATATCACAGACCAATGTTTTTCTCATCAGCACTATCGTTTCTGATTTGTTCTGTATTGTGAATTTTGTATCTTGAGTTTGAAAACGTATTTTGAGTTGGTTCCAACTCTCAGATCTCTATTGTTGAGTCTATTTTACTCATGATTTTTCCTAGGGTCTGATTCCATACTAAAGTTGGGTGGAAGTTGCAATTTGCACCAACTGGTCCAGGACTGTCTTGTACAGATAATTATGCATTGGTAAATTCATAATTAAATGTACAAAAATGGTTTGGGGGCAAGGTCAGTTGCCTTAGTTCCCTGTTGAAGTCTAGTTTGTCTTCACCAAATTTTAGAATTCAGTTCTTAACCCATTTTGAGCGATTATTGTTTCTTTAAGGTGTGGTTCAGTAGGTGGACTGATTGCATCAGTCAACTTTGGGGATTTTTATTTTATTCTTGGAAAATGCAAATGACTTGAAGTCAGGCCCTGTAGTCTTGTACTTGGGTCTAAAATGTGCAGGATTTTTCTTAGAATTTATGCTGAAAAGATCCTTGGTAGAATGTGGCATTATTTGCAACCTGTTCTGGATTTAACATATTTTGATACCCAATCTTGGTTAATTCATATAAATTAGAGGAAAAATAGTTAATGCATGGTCCTTACATCCCTGGAAAGGTAAAGAGATGAGCTAGGTGAATGTCTAAATATATCCTTGATTTGTTGAGGTTACGATGAGCTTAAGTGGTCATAAACAGACTTTCTGTTTTGGGGTTAAAAACTAAAAATAAATATAATAAATGTTTTAATTCCACAAGTACATAATTAAGGTATGGCTTAATTATTATGTCATATAATAACTTAATATACCTTATAGGAGTATAAGGTGTGCGGTTTTAAGCTTGGTTGGAATTGCGGAGTTGCCGCACGGATTTCTTCATTTCCGACTCGAGGTGAGTACATGCAGTATTTTTACCCATTCTGGGGTACATGGCAAGTAAGTATTTACAAGATTTCTTATAAAATCTTATATATGAAATTATATGCAAGAGTTTTATTTCTAACTTATTGGTGAAAGTTTAATGCTATAATTGAAGCTATGTTTTGGTATATGCACCCATTATGTGAAATTATGTTTTGGTCTATGAACCAATTATATGAAGGTATATATATTTTGAATACATGTTTGAAAGCATGGATAGGCATATAGCCATAATATGTTTAAGAAGTATGTTTCGATTACAAATTGTAAATGTTTTCTAGTATGAAAGGGCATATAGCCACAAAATGTTTGGAAAGTATGATTTGGCATTAAGCCTAAAACGTTATATAGACATGTTTTAAACATATGGTTTAGTATGTGAAATTAAAGTTATAAATTTGGCATATAGCCGTAAAGATAGAAAGTAATAAAGTTTGGCGTTTAGCCACAAATTATATGTATGTAAGTAATGTTCAAGCAAGCAGAAAAATGTTTTGTATGACTGGTAATTGTAGCAAGCAGCGTTAGTAAGGGAACTATGTTCCAACCTTCCCGGGTTAGGTAAGGGGTCTACTGGGGACAAGCCCCATCGCGAAGTAGATCGCCTCAGCACTTCTATGGTAAGGATTGATCCGTTCTTTCTAGCCATAGAGACTTGGGGTATCACTTATAGTGATTAAAGCCCTAAGTATAAAAATCCAGCAAGCTTATAAAACCAGTCAAAGAAAGTAAGAACAATGTTATTTTCATAAAGTATGTCAAAGAATGATTTTCTTGAAAAGTTAAGAGTTGTACTATGTTTCTATTGTAAAGTTTTGAAAGAATGTAATTATGCAAAGAATGATATAAAATGGCTTTGAAAGAAATTAAGAAATAGTGGTATGGTAATATCTTGAAACTTTGGAAGATGTTATTTTATAAAGAATGTTATGAAATGATTTCGAGAAGTAAAAAGCATAGTATGATATTTATATAAAGATTTGACAGAAGTTTATGTTATAAGTTTTGTATAAGTTGGTAAAGAAGTTATAGGTTTGAGTCTAAACCTCATGTAACTCACGAGACAATTTTTGTCTTACGTATTCTATTTTTATGCCATGTATTCCAGGTTAAATGCTAAGTTATAATTGGATGAAGTTTAGCTGGAGTGGAGCCCACATAGCTCCTATTTTGGACGCAAGGTTTAATCCTTTTCTTGCTTACTATGGTTAGTTTGGTATGGATTTGTAACACCCACAGTTTTAAATATGTAACTAATTGGTTTTTGTTAAACCGTATTTTTGTATTCAAGTATTTATACGAAAAACCATAGTATTTGCAAACAGTAGAAATGGGGTGTCACATCAACACTATCGTTTACAAACAAAGGACATTTCTTATACAAAAATCTTATGAACTCACCAACTTAATTGTTGACACTTTTTCAACTACTTGTATTCTCAGGAAATTGATAAAGTAAGTTCAAGCGCTACAAGATGGGACGTTATGACGTCATTTTTTTCCATTTTTGATATCATTTCAATTGTAATTGAAACATGAAACAAGTAAACTTTGTGACATTTGCAATTGATTAAATAATTGTTGTATGCTTGGATTCCACTATTGTGTAACTTTGTTATGATATTGTTCATGAAGTCATCCACCCTTGAACTATTCCGCCAATACGGTTTGAGGTTGTGACAACTTTTGATTAATCAAAGTGTGCATTGAAGATTCATACCACGTTCTTAATCGTTGTGGATTCATTACTGGATTGGATTCCGCACTTTTAAGTAATTGATTTGATAGCTTGATAGATCTAGGATTATTTGGGACTTACAAGTGGTATCAGAGCCTCAAAACTTGTGTTTTTGGCTATTTTGGTATCATTTTTCCAAGACAATTAATTGTTTCTTGACAAATTTGGAGTTTTTGGACTGATTTGATCAAAAATTGATGTTTGTGTTCTTCATGTTCATCATTTTTCTAGAAAAATCGACAGGTTTGATCTTTAAAATTCGCAAATTTCGAACAAAACGTGTTTTTGGCCAGTTTTTTAGAGTTTTCGGCGGCTGTTTGTGGTTCTCGGCTAGGGTTTCCTGTGTTTTCGGCGGCTGTTAAAGATTTCGGTTAGGGTTTCTTGCGATTTCGAAGGCTGTTAAAGTTTTCGGTTAGGGTTTGAACTTCTAATGGCGGCATCACCGAGTGATAGGATAGCTAAAAATAGGACTAAATTGCATGTAAGGTATGTGATGAGGTATGTGATGAGGTTGACGGACTTCCATTAACGTCATCCATAATAAGGACTACACATGCAAGAAAATGAAATCTTAAGGTCGACCATTGGTGCAAGAAATTTTTTTGGACTAAAATGCAATTTTCAGTAAACTATAAAGACCATTTATGTAATTTAGTTACAATGGTACAGAAAGTAAGACTCAAAACATATTTGGAGACTATAGGATCCTTCAATC
Source organism: Cichorium intybus (assembly GCA_023525715.1). Classification (NCBI taxonomy): domain Eukaryota; kingdom Viridiplantae; phylum Streptophyta; class Magnoliopsida; order Asterales; family Asteraceae; genus Cichorium; species Cichorium intybus. The sequence goes on along the minus strand of CM042011.1, from coordinate 141,366,658 downwards.
TTATATTGATGATATTGCATGACATAAAACGATTTTAAAATCACGATCCTTACAACTTTAATTTAGTTTATTATTTTTTATTGTCGTTTGGTATGAGGTCAAATTTGGTTTTTGGTTTTACGTTTGGTCGGACCGGAGCATAGAATCTACAGGTGTTTTAGGGCCAACAAATAAAGTAAAGGGATAATATATGTCGTTTACAAAAATACAGCAGGAAGCTGTATGTTGGTAATATTCCAGTTTACGCCACCGTGTCATTGCTGTCATGATCCTTTCCAATGCTAAAATTGGAACGCGGGCCCTCTGCCATTTCAAGTCACAAAGCGGATAGAGCTTTGATCGGTTAAAATTTAAAAACTTAAAATGGTAAACCACCCAAACCCATTAAAAATACAACGGTAAATTATAGGATGTTGTTAGGGTTGTTAACGGTTCAGTGAATCATTTATGAACTGTTTGGTAGGAAGTTCGTTTATTTAATAAATAAACAAAATGACCATAAATTCATGTTCGTTTAGTTAAATGAACGAACATGAACAATGGTCTCGTTCGTTCAATTATGTTCGTGAACGTTCGTTTATGTTGTTCATTTACGTATGTTTATGTTTGTTCATTTAAATTCATTTTATGTTCATATATGTTCAATTATATTTGATTACATTACTGTATTATCTTATCTGTTCATTTATGTTCGTTTAGTATGTTCACGAACATAAACGAACAAACATGAACAATAATTTGTTAAACGAACGAACATGAACAAGAAAAATCGTTCGTGTTCGTTCGTTTGTTCGGCTAACTTAAACGAACGAACATGAACAAGCTCTTGTTCATATTCGTTCGGTTCGTTTACAGCCTTAGATGTTGTTAAATAAAATCTTATATACATTTTTAAATAAAAATTAAACTGTTTTCGATCATTCCTATCTAATTTTCAAAAAATAATACAATTTCAACAAATAAAAAGAAGTTGATTTTGCATAGAGATATATATCTAGTACAACAATATGTATATTTAGTCATTCTAAATTATATTGTTTAAGGTAAATAAATATTATTTAAGTCTGAAAATTTATTTATAGATTCTAATAATTTTACTCCTTCAGTAAAGTGACAACTTTATCATTTAGAGCGTAATATAATATGTATGGTTTTTCTTTATGTTAATTTATGTTTGGTCGTTCAAAATAAAATTTGAGAGATCTGTGTGCTCTAAATATGTGGATAGAATAGCTCAAACTTTTAAGTTCTTTGGAGTATAATAACTTTATAATAATTGAGAAGATACATAAAGACATTTTAAAATTATACCGACCGAAATAATCAAATATATCACCCATGCATATGGCTTGATTGTGTGATTATCAAAGTTCTAAAATGACGCGAGACAAGATGTGATTACAATATCGAGCGTTAAATTTTAAGATTCATGTTGAGTTCATAGCGTTTTTCAGAAAACTATTTAATCGCATGATTTCAAAATTCAAGAAATCACATGAGTTGATAAAACAACACATTTGAAAACAATGCATTTTAAAACAAAAACGCATCGAGATGAATAAAACCTCAAAACTAGAGGGTGTAAACATTTAAATTTGTAATGAGAAGATGGACCTGATATCTTGTTTTTATACACTTTGAGTCAAATAAGGTGTATCTTTTTTTTTTTGGAACCAGCGAATAGATATATGGTTTCACCTGAGGGTAATCAGCTCCGCAACCCAGGGCGGTTGGCGATTACCTAAGGCGCAAAGGCCTTTCTCCTCCACCTAATTCGCCTTTCCAGAAAAATGATCCAGATTATAAACAAATTTTCTTATGCATACACGTATTTAATAGAATTGTGCAATATAACTTGTTACTTTTAGTAAACAAACTATGCTGTTAAGATAAAGTTGGACTAGTTATAATAAATTTATTTCTATGATGTATAAACGGCATAAATTTATTGATTTCATTGTAATTACTTACAAATTTAAAAAGCAGTTGTGCAAAGTGGAAAAAACATGTAATCACTTAAATTAATTGGTATAAAATTGTAGTGCAGTTAAAATGCTTATAATTTTGTTGAAAAATGTGTTTATCAGCTAATAGGTTGGAAATTTAAGTCTCGTTTTAGAAAATATGTGTAAAAAACATATCGCCAAACTTCAAACGGATTGGATTTTAAAAGTATTTGACCAAAAATATTATAATGAATGTGAGTCTTGTCTGTTAAAAAGATGAAAAGGACATCAATCACATGAAACTATGAAAGGGTAAAGATCTATTGGAAATTGTTCACACTGATGTATGTGGGTCGTTTAGATTAGCCATAGACATGGCCATATATACTTCGTAACCTTCACAGATGATTATAGTAGGTATGCATATGTTAATCTGATTAAACATGAGTTTGAAACCATTGAGGTGTTCATGTCTTTCCAAAACGAAGTAAAGAATCACTTAAACAAAAATATTAGGATTCTTGGATCTGATAGGGTTCGTGAGCATCTTAGTTAAGAATTCAACAATTATCTGAAGAATCATGGGGTTGTCTCGCAAATAACTCTACTCGAAACACCGTGACACGATAATTAGCTAAGAGGAGAAACATACCATTACTAGATATGGATGGGTTCATGGAGAGTCGTATTATGCTTCTAATTAGTTTTTGGGAATATGCCTTAGAAGCTGCTACAAGAGTCCTAAATCTTATACCAATAAAGAAAGTTTCAAACACATCTTCTAAAATATGGAGTGGTAATAAATCATCACTAGCATATTTAGAAATCAAGGGTTGTAAGGATATGTTCGTCGGGAAACTCAAGACAAATCAGAACCTAGACTAGAGTCGTGTTATTTTATTGGATATCTCAATGGATCTTTTGGATACTACTATCTCAATGGATCTTTTGGATACTATTTTTTACAAGCCTTCTGAGAACAAAGTTTTTGTTGTTTGAAAGACAATCTTCCTTAAAAGGGAGCTGATATCTAAAGATGCCAGTATGAGACATATTGATCTTGAAATAATTTATGAGTCAACCAATAAAGAACCTAAATGTTATCACTAGCCCTCACACATGAGGTCGAAAAACTTGTTGAGCCTCAACAAAGGATTATTGAGGAATTTGACATCGTACCACCTACTGTCCCTTGATCTGGTAGATTACATAATGATCCACATCATATATAAGAAATATATGATTTACTAGTGGGAGCATTGTATTCTTTGTTGTGTAGTATGTAGATGACATACTGCTTAAGGGAAATGATGTTCCAACGTTGAATAATATAAAATCTTGGTTTGGGATTTGTTTTTGAATGAAATACAAGGGAACTGCAACATAAATACTAGACATCAAGATTTATAGAGATATATCAAGACACCTTATGTGGTTAAGCTAAATTACATACAGAGATAAAGGTGTTTAAAAGATTTAAGATGCAAGATTCTAAGAAAGGGTTCATACATATCCAACATGGTTTAGAATTAAGTAAGTCTCAGTGTCCTAGTACCACTAAGGAGATAGAAAGGATGATTTGGATCTCATAAGCTTCTAATGTGGGATCGATCACATATCTGATGATATGTACAAGGCCTGATATGTCACGTGCCTTGGGCATGCCGAGTCGATATCTGACCAATCTTAGAAAAGACCATTGACTGGATACCAAGAGCATCATCAAATATTTGAAAAGAATAAAAGATATATTATTGTATGGTAGTAAGGAAGAATTTAATATGAAGACTTACTCTGATGCAAGCTTCCAACCTGATAGAGACGATTCATGTTCGCAGTCAAGATTTGTGTTCTTAATAAACGGATGAGTGCCTTGGGCATGCCGAGTCGATATCGTAGTTGATTCGACAATAGAGTTTGAGTATATTGTAGCAAATAAAGTATCTAAAGAGGCGATTCTTCAAAAATCTTGGTGTTGTTCCTAACATAGAAGATCCTATAGAGATTTACCATGACAATGAGAGTGCAGTTGCTTTGGCTAAAAAACACAAGTCACATAAATGCACATGACATATACTTAGGAAATATCGCTATATTGGAAGGTTGTTGAGAGTGGATACATTATGGTTAGCATAGTTGTTCTGCAAAGGAACTTGGCTTATCCCATTTACTAATATGTTGCTAAGCATGACTCCATGTTAGGTCCATTGGCATTAGCTTTACAAGTGACTTAATTTAATTTATTAGTTTCATATGATATTTAAAAATGGATACAATATGAAAATTTTATGATGTAATAAGTGTTATGTTGAGATGTTAATATATTCCAGAGAGTGATTATTTACATGAATTCATTTCAATGTTCCATTTTTATGTTTAGTTACTTCCTTGAATTTTAAATTTAAAACCTCCATAGTCGATCATTCTTCATAAGAAAGAAGTGATAAATTAATATTGATGTAAGATGTTGGTTGTATAGAGATACAACTAACACTTACATGTAATTGGTGGTAAAGGGGTTCCAATAAAAGACAGGAGTTGATCATAATTACAAAGACATTTTTCTTGCATGGTGACATTGAAAAATATATCTACATGGCACAACCAGAAGTTTCAAGTTGTCAGGAAGTAAAACATGGTGTGACAATTAAAGAAAATCATGTATTGATTAAAGCAAGCTCCAAGGTAGTGGTACTTGAAGTTTGATGACTTATGAAGAGGAATGGGTACATGAGATGTAAAAGTGATCAGTATTACTACCTAAAGAAGTTTGGTTCCTCTTAAATCATCATCTTAGTATATGTTGATGGCATATTGGTAGCTAGGCACGACATGAAAAATATCAACAAGCCGAAGAAGCAGTTGTCTAGAGGGTTTGAGATGAAGGACTTAGGAGCTGTTAAGTAGATTCTTGGCGTAAGCATATTCAAATATAGAACTATAGGTATTCAAACTTTCTTAACAGAAGTACATCTAAAAAGTACTAGAGAAGTTTAATATGACATATGTTAAGGCCAGAAGTATACATTTTGGGATTTATTTGAAACTCTCCATGAAATAGTTCGCAAGGACGGAAGAAGAGAAAACCGAAGTGGTGAAGGTTCCCTATGTATCAATAGTTGTCAGCTTGATGTATGCAATGGTTTGCACTCGACCAGATATTGCTCATGTGGTGAGAGTTATCAACATATTCTTGTTAAATATAAGGAATAAGCATTATGATGGAGTCAAGTGACTACCCTGCTACTTGAAAATAACTTCATATGAAGCCTTATATTTGAAAAGGCAGAGGTTCATCCTAGAAGGCTTCACTAATATTGACTCAGGGGTTGTGTGGAGTCAAGGAGCACAATTGACTATGTGTTTATGACCGGTGAAACAACTATTAGTTAGATGCTATGCAGTTAATTGCGCCGGTATAGCGCCCGTATCGCGGTTCGCGGTGGTCAGTGGATGGTTTTTCCATAAGACTAAATACAATTATGATTAATATTTGATCTATAGGTGAAAACATTAAGCAACTTACGATATTGAAGAAGTTTCTTTGAGGTTTTATGATGGTTAAGGTTCGAAACCACCAACAAATAAACAGGGGCATGAAAATAAGAAGTGACTCATCGAAGCTACATACCCAACAAACTAGACCCATACCCAACAAACTAGACCCAAACCATGGTGACCTCAAGTTGTTTTCATTATTTAGATTCTCAGTATGCTCTTTTTTCCGCCGTGAATATGCCTATGCCCAACAATGTTGGTGGCATGGGTGGTCTTGTGGTGTTGGCGGGTCAAATAAATATTCTTTGAAAAAAATACATCTATATCTTGGTAAGTTTGTTAATAAGGACAATTCAGACTCAACTTATGGCCGGTGGAGCAAATGCAACATGACAATAAGAAGGGGATCACCAACATGGATGGACCTATGCTATAAATTTAATATAAACTCGTTTGTCATCTGTCATAATAGTGACAAATTTACAACAGACCAATGTCGATAAGAGTAAGAGGATCCAATATAATAATAATTAATAAATCAAATAAAAATATTTATTGAAAAACATATAAAGAATAATATAATAGTTTTATTTGGAATATGAATAAAAAACATTACAAAGACCTCATGATAAATTTTGTAAGAGACACTTTGGGACCAAAAATTGCAAAAATCGACTATGTAGAGGGACCAAAATCCAATTTACTCCTATTTATAACAACCTCATGATAAATTTTGTAAGAGACAGGACACTTTTGGGTCCAAAAATTGCAAAAATGAACTATGTTGAGGGAGCAAAATCCAAATTACTCTTATTTATAATTTATTAAGTGTGTGCAATTGTGTATAGTCGTTGGGTATCTTGTTAAAACAAAGAAGTGGTGGTTGGAGGAAATGATCATTGAAAAATAAAAAAGTAAAAGGGTAATAATGTCACAAACCATGTGAGGTTGTTGTTGGGGGGCTATGATTATGAATGCAAGGATGCATCCTCCAATGTTGAGCGCCCACACGGTTGACTTAAGTGTCATAATGTTAAAAAATAAGATAAACGATGATACCAAGATTCACAGTTGAGTATTGCGTAAAAAACGACTAACGAATTGCAAGGAAACTCGATATTAACTTACAAAACGAGGAGTGTCTTGGTGACAGCTCTTATGGTTAAGTGATCAAATATTTTTGTTAAATGCAATATGTATTATGACATTATATTATGTTGGTTTTATATTTATTAAAGTTGTGTTTAATAATTTCAGATCTGACTGAGTTAGAGGTCTGACTCAGTAAGCATTATTTTGCTGACGACTCGGTCAGACGTTTATGGTCTCTGTCAGATGTGATTTTTAACTTATCAAACGCCCGGTGTCAGATCGAGTCAGCTATCAGATCTGACTGGACCGGTCAGACACAAATCAAACACAGCCTAAGAGAAGCTTTCGGGTATTCCAAAATTCTACTCGAATTTATGGAGTTTAAGCCAATGTTTGGCATCGTAGCTCGGATTCCTCTTGATAAACCTTTTTAGATGATACCAAATTTGGATGGGATTTACTTTCAAATGATGCAAAAATGCTGATTGACAAAGGTCTTTGTTAATCATAATCACAAAAATTATAAGAAATTATTAGTCAGTATTGTCGACAAACAATGTATAGTGATATAAAAATTGTTATTTTTTTGTTTGTACCAAAATTTCATCCAATTGACTTTGACAGCTAGCAAATATATGTCTACCGAGGGTCGCTATCTAGGTGGATCAAAAAGTGCAAGAAAGATCACGGTTTAAGCTATGCTCCAAATTTCCTCATATAATCCATAAAAACATCACATCTGGATTCTTGAGTGATGCTATTCATGAGGGAAGGGGTATTGTTGGGGATGCATAATTTATGAGCATACCGTGTGCATATAATAGATAATTTTTTTTTTAGAGGATAAGGTTTTGTATTCGAGTTTTTTTTCTACAAAGTTTGATAAAAAGGACATTGCTCACATCGGAAAATAGAATTTGAGCCAAGATTTAAGGGAAGTGATAGTTATTAACTTATTTCACCATCATTAGTGTCATTTAAGTATGTTTGACCAATTAACTGAAAAGCTGATTGATAACCGATAATATATCTGATATAAAATAATGTTTTAGTAAAATTAATTGATAAGATAGTTGAGAAATATAAAATGATTTAAAAAACATGTAAAATATAATTTAATATTATAAGAATAATACGTAATATGTTGCATTAAATTAAAGTAAAGTAAGTAATATATATACCTGTTCTTCCATATTCTTCCATATTTTATTGCAGATTTTGATTTTCTTTGAGTTATTACACTTTACACTTATATAATTATTTTTATTACTTCAATGGTCTCAAATAGAATAAATTACAGTTTTGGTTCTTTTGATTGACATAATCTACCGTTTTAATCAAACTTTTAAAATATTAAAAAGAGTGGTACTTGTTGCAAAATTCATCAGGGTTGATTCTTTCCCTTAGCACCGTTAGAGTTTTCTATTAACTCAACTTCTTAAAATTATTACTAAACTCAAATAAAATCTTACGATGTGTTCTCAAGTTTAATAATTCAAAGAAATAAAGAAAATGAAGATAATAAGAAAAAAGAAAGAGAGGGGTAATGAAAGATATATTGTATATTCGTATTCTGAAGTTCGAAAGAAAGAAATAAAAGTTAAGTTGAATGGTAAAATTTGAAGTCGTTTGACGATGAAGAACACAACATACGTGAGAGATATGTTTCTTTTATTGTTCGATGTAGCTATGAAGAACACGATTAATTTATAGTTTTTTTTAATGACTGATTTGTTTTGATATTATAAAGAATGTGCTCCATCTTGGTCGCCGTTTGAGTTAATATTTTGGGAATTGGTATTAGAACATATTAGAAAAGAATACGCAATTGAGTTTTGAAACTTTTTTTTTCTGGGTTTAGAAATTGAGTTTCGGTATTGGAAAACTTTAAAGTTTTTTTTTTTTTAAGATTTGAGTTGATCTAACAATGGTGATGACGGTGATGTTGGGGTTAGACTATAGGGGGTATGTATAGATTCACCAATTATTTGTGTTGCAAATCATAGATTAACATGAACTTAACTACATTACATTCAACTTTCGAAACTCTTTTACAATCAAACATATGTTTTAGGATCAATTGAATCAATAGGCACTACAATATCGCGAAGAACAAAATGGAAACACTTCCTTGAACATTTTAGCGAAGAAAGCTTAAAAGAACAGTAAATTTCTTCGATCTTATTGGACTCAAAAGAGATTACGAAATTTTATGGTTGTTTTTATTTTGAATCGTTTATTTTGTGCATTTGATTTTATTTTCCTCCTCTGAAATAAACTTATAAAGTCCCATTGATATGCCCCGTCTGCACTACTACCCTCCAAGTTCCAGAATATGACCATACAACCCCCACTTTATACTTTATCTACAAAATCGGGTCCAATTAAATAAACATTTCAAATTAGTCATCAACATCATCGTACACTAGGATTCCAACTTAGTCATATAAACGTTTATAAAGACTATAATAGCGAAAATCGGTTTTGGTCAAACCTAGCTCGAATTTAACCTCGTTTGAAAGGTATAATATATTATCCTGTGTAACACATCTCAGATAGGTTTGAAACCTATTTTTTAAAATCCGGTTGAAAAATCCTATATTCATAACTTTTGCTGTATTTTGCCGAACATGATTTCGATGTTAGAATTTAATGAAATTTTCATGGCCTATCAAAAGTGGCAGATAAATATGAGATTTTTATCGTAGATTATAAAATTTATCTTTTTGTACTTCCAATTTTATAAATGATGATTCTTAGCCATCCACAGTAGTTTAAATTGTGAAAACCTTACTTGAAAAGTTTCAAAATCCTTCTATGAACAACTATATATGACATTTTTTTATTACAATTAAAAAGTCTGACTTTATTTGGATAAAAGTTTGGTTCTATTTCCATTTTTTTAATATCCAACAAATATCATAAATCCGCTCCAGTTTTTAATAAGATGTTTTCTTTAAAACCGGTTTCAGATACAGTTTCATATGTGCACATCTATATGGTAATCCTCATGTTTTTGTTATGTTACGAGCTTGGTCCCTCATCTGCCACACTTAGAAATCAAATGCTAAGGCTTATAAATTGACAATTTACTCTTATTTTTGTCTCATTTGTTATTATCATAATATTATTTGAGAAAAATTTTAGAATGGTCCTTGTGGAAGCATGGTTTGTTGTTTTCTTTGCTTACCATGAAAGATATGTTGCTTTTATTGTTCGTTGTAGCAATGAAGAACACGATTTATTTATAGTTTTTTTAATGACTGATCTGTTTTGATATTATAACGAATGTGCTCCATCTTGGTCGCTGTTTGAGTTAATATTTTGGGAATTGGTATCAGAACATATTAGAAAAAAATATGAAATTGAGTTTTGAAACTTTTTTTTCTGGGTTTGGAAATTGAGTTTCGGTATTGGAAAACTTTAAAGTTTTTTTTTAAAGATTTGAGTTGATCTAACAATGGTGCTGACGGTGATGTTGGGGTTAGACTATAGGGGGTATGTATAGATTCACCAATTATTTGTGTTGCAAATCATAGATTAACATGAACTTAACTACAGTACATTCAACTTTCGAAACTCTTTTACAATCAAACATATGTTTTAGGATCAATTGAATCAATAGGCACTACAATATCGCGAAGAACAAAATGGAAACACTTCCTTGAACATTTAAGCGAAGAAAGCTTAAAAGAACAGTAAATTTCTTTGTTCTCTCGTTCGATCTTATTGGACTCAAAAGAGATTACGAAATTTTATGGTTGTTTTTCTTTTGAATCGTTTATTTTGTGCATTTGATTTTATTTTCCTCCTCTGAAATAAACTTATAATGTCCCGTTGATATGCCCCTTCCGCACTACTACCCTCCAAGTTCCAGAATATGACCATACAACCCCCACTTTATACTTTATCTACAAAACTGGGTCCAATTAAATAAACATTTCAAATTAGTCATCAACACCATCGTACACTAGGATTCCAACTTAGTCATATAAACGTTTATAAAGACTATAATAGCGAAAATCGGTTTTGGTCAAACCTAGCTCGAATTTAACCTCGTTTGAAAGGTATAATATATTATCCTGTGTAACACATCTCAGATAGGTTTGAAACCTATTTTTTAAAATCCGGTTGAAAAATCCTATATTCATAACTTTTGCTGTATTTTGCCAAACATGATTTCGATGTTAGAATTTAATGAAAATTTCATGGTCTATCAAAAGTGGCAGATAAATATGAGATTTTTATCGTAGATTATAAAATTTATCTTTTTGTACTTCCAATTTTATAAATGATGTTTCTTAGCCATCCATAATAGTTTAAATTGTGAAAACCTTACTTGGAAAGTTTCAAAATCCTTCTATGAACAATTATATATGACATTTTTTATTACAATTAAAAAGTCTGACTTTATTTGGATAAAAGTTTGGTTCTATTTCCATTTTTTTTAATATCCAACAAATATCATAAATCCGCTCCAATTTTTAATAAGATGTTTTCTTTAAAATCGGTTTCAGATACAGTTTCATATGTGCACATCTATATGGTAATCCTCATGGTTTTGTTATGTTACGAGCTTGGTCCCTTTATCTGCCACACTTAGAAATCAAATGCTAAGGCTTATAAACTGACAATTTACTCTTATTTTTGTCTCATTTGTTATTATCATAATATTATTTGAGAAAATTTTAAAATGGTCCTTGTGGTAGTATGGTTTGTTGTTTTCTTTGCTTACCATTTAACGACTTTCAAAGTTGCAGGTGTGCTCTTTTTGAGCTGTTTGTATATGGATTTGGTCCCTATCAAATTTGAAATTACTATATTACTCGTAGACTTTGTTTTTTTTTTCAAGTTAAGTCCTTAATTGATAAATGATGCTTAATGGATAACGATATTTGAATGGATATATATATATATATATATATATATATATATATATATATATATATATATATATATATATATATATATATATATATATATATATATAGTTTCTTTTTTTAACTAAATGAACTGTGTAAATGTTATTGTTGTTGAAGTTGCTTCAAGTAATGTGAGAATGATTATATCCTCATTTAAGTGGTAAAATGATGGTTTCATAGTTTGACGGGGACCAAATCCAAGTCGAACTAAGACGAAATAATCAAAACGATAACTTTGAAACTCGTTGTACAATAACTAAAGAAATTAGCAAACCACAATGACAATTTTTGCATTTTTCTCTTGTTTACAAGAAATAAACCAACCCTTGCCCGGTCTATGTCCCTTGAATTAAATTTTATGCCTTATATTCAAAGATACCATTTACAATCAAAACCAAAATTGAAGCTACATTCTTATTCATGGATCTTCAAAAAAGAAATTAACAACCTTCTTGTCCACGTACCTCCATAGAAAACCTAAATCATAACAAATTAAATTAAAAGCAAAAGCAACTCATCGACGAAGAATGCGACGTCAAATAATGTTTGCATAAGTCGGAAAAGCTCAACTCTGTTGTTTTATAATTTAATGAAAACACTCATTGTAAAGCACTATTGGTTACACTTATGGGTCATTGGCCTTGAAAATGCCACTTTCACTAACTATTTTTGGGGCCTTTTTCGTTATATGCTCGTAATCAGGTGATCAAAAACTTCATGTGATGCCATTTTTTGTCGTCGTCCCTCATGCATATGCTCACACCAAGTTTCAAGATTCAATTACCCATAGCCGTGGGGTAAAAGGGATGAATGTGATGATTATAATAGATTCAAATTGTCCTTTTGTCGTGACCAAAATGTTGTTAGCCGTTTGTGATTATTGTATGGGTGTTTGCGTTTGACTAAGTGCGAAATCTTAAAGTTGCTCTAGATGGTTGTTTGGTTACGTGTTCGATCATGTGATATAAGTTATTAGGTTTATCAATAGTTATGATTGTTCTTCTATTTGTTCATGACATGTGCTTCCATTCACAAACTTGATTGAGAATATTTCTCCAACTATTGCAATAACGATTAGAATCGGAAGGATTTCAGGGAATTTTAAGAGAGTTAATGCAAGTCTTTTCATCCGATGTATATATCTTCATCTAGGCGGTGATTGGCGGGAATGACCGATGGTCATGGTTGTTGGAGAAGACATATATATATATATATATATATATATATATATATATATATATATATATATATATATATATATATATATATATATATATATATATATATAGAGAGAGAGAGAGTGAGAGAGGGAGGCTAGCAAGGAAAGAAAAGAGGGGTTGAAGCAGGGAGTGAACTGGGTGAGGAGTGTAGACCCTTATTAAATAAAATATTCAAGATTAAACTAATAAAAAATCATTTAAGTGATAATAGTCTTTTCAAGTTTGACGGTGACCAAATCCACAACCTAACTAGGCTAAAATGACTAAACATGTAACTTAAAAACTCGTTGTTCGGTAGCCAAAGAAATCAACAAACTACAATGACTATTTTTGCATTTTTCTCTTGTTTTTAAAGAGAAAAACTAACACATCCCTATTATTTGTATCCTTAAATCGAATTTTATGTCTTATATTCAAAGATATCGATTCCAATCAAAGCCAAAATTGAAACAACATTCTTTGTTCATGTACCTTCATAGAAAACCTAAATCATAACAACCCTCGTTGCTAAATTTAAGTTAAATTAAAAGCAAAATCAAAATCATCGACGAAAAAAACAACGACGAATAATGTTTGCAAAAGTCAATAAAAGCTCCACTCTATTGTATAATTTAATAAAAACACTCATTGAATATATAAGTACTCTTGGTTTCAGTTATGTGTTATTGGCAGTATTCCTGGTTGATTTACGTGATGAAATTGCAGAGCAATTAATGCAAGCTAGGGAATGAATACTTTTAAAAAAATTGTTTTTGATGTTGTATGATTTATATTTCGATGTTCTAAAACTAGAATTTTTTAAATTCCAATGTTGAAAACTGTTATGTTTAAAAAATTCAGTTTATTTAAATTTTAGTTTATTTTACAGTTTGCAGACTTTAAAAAACAAACAGTCTTCTTTTTGCAGACTGCAGACATTTGGTCCACCTCTTCTGCTACAGATGTGGTCAGCAGACTGCAGACCTTTTACCTATTCAAAAACAAACAGCACCTAAATCACTTTTGGTAAAAGAGGATGCGCAGACCTTTTAAGGTCTGCGGGCTGTGAAAAAACAAACGATCTGCAATAAAAAAAAATGTCTGCGCGCGTCTGCGAACCTGCAGACAAAAGAGGTTAGAAGCACTTTTCAGAAAAAACAAACAGCCCCTAAGTGACTGTTTGATATACCTTTTACTGGTCTAATAAGATGTCACGTCTGACTCCATTTGAGTCGGTACATTTGATATCCCCATAAACTGCCTCATTGAGTCCTGACTCCTTTGATTTGCCTCTTACTCGATCAATTTCAAGGGTGAGTCTGACTAGCTAATTTTACCGAACACGCCATAGGGCGTGTTCGACATGCAGCGTTTGAGAGCTTTTGGGAGCGTTTAGCTTTTAGGAAAATGCTCGAAAAAATGAAAAAAACCTCGTTCGGCAACAAGAGCTTTTAGCTTTTACTTTTAACAAAACGCTCATAATCCAAAAGCTATTTCATATAGCTTTTGAGAGCATTTAGTGTTTGGCTTTTGATTTTTATATTATTTTACACTTCTAAAAGCTAACAGCTGCTTTTGCCAAACACTTCTGCAGTAATAAAAGTCATAGCTATCAGCTAACCGCTACCAGCTTCCAGCTAACCGCTAACCGCTTACAGCTTACAACTAACCACTACCAGCTACCAGCTAATTTTACGAACACGCCCTATGTCTGCTCAATTCACATTGTTGGTTGGATTTTGTTGGGCCGAGATAACGAGTTACTCAAAGAGGGTGCCTCGTTTAGTGGGCGTCGGGACTCGGGAGTATAAGTGGGTATAGACATAAACCTTTGACTTTAAAGCTAGGTTTTGGGTCTTATCGAAAAATGAAATAGCTTATAAACCAATACAATCTTGAATTTTATACTTATGTCATTGATGTATTGGGCCGCTCGTTGTTGATTTGTTTCATTTGCATTGAAAACGCATAAACTCAGTAATAGCATAGTTTGCTATGAAACATATCAACTTGTTTAAGTGTAGTTATGGTATTGTTGGTAGAGGATTTGCTCGTAATCGGGTGATCAACAACTTCATACGATGCCATTCGACACCATTGTCCCTCGTGCACATGTTCACACCAAGCTTCTATTTATTCTAAGATGATCACAAAAGCTTATATTATTCTATTTATTAATTTGCGTAATATTTCCGATTTGGTGTAACGTTTTTTTTTGCGTTGTGGGTTGTCACACGCGGGTCGTCTGTTGGGTTTTCCTTCGGGTTTAGAATCATTATTCGGGTCTTTCTGGATTTATCCTCTCCACCACCGCTTTCTCCCTCATTTGTCTCTCCCACCGTTGTTCGAAGATAGCAGCCACTCTCACGTCTCAGATTCCTAAATCGAAGCCATCTACAAACACAAATGTTTGGTTCACTGCAATCGGCGTCGTGAAGATAGCAGGGGCGTGGTCTGGTGTTTTAGAGGCCCTTCCTCCCTCTCCATCTCACCACCGACTGTAACCTTCGTCTCTCTCTCTCTCTCTCTCTCTCTCTCCTGTGTCTTCATTCCTACCCCAATCCGCCATCACTGCTTCCTCCTTGTGCCGCCTTCATCCACAATCGATGAAATACGATCCGCCGCCTTCACTACTGTTTTCAACAAATGAAGAAGGTGTCATGCTCCTACCCAGAAAGTATTTTCGTCAATTTTTTTTCGGTAAGATGAATAATTTCTTCTAATATACCGATGAAATTACTTTCTGTGAACAAAACTAACTGATTTTGACTACATTTACAAGTTGTTTCAGATCCGCTGAAAGCCAGAAAGAAAGTATTTCCGTCGATAGCATGGATGGGTCAATTTCCAACAGCAGGTAAATACTTTCCTGCCTTATAAACACTCTCCCCCTTTCTAATACATGGTTTAAATTGATTTTAGGTTTTACATTCATGTTACGTCGTTTGGTATTAAGGTTTAAATTGATGTTAGCTTAACGGAGATATATTTGTCAATTCGTATTATTTACTGTGGATAGGAGAAGTCATTTATAGCTAAACAACCTAAATTGTATTTAGGAACACGAGGTAAAACAGCTAAATAAACATGGTTGTCAAGTTTTATTACACCAAATTCTCATATATTTATCAACTCACAAAAGCTGCTGCTCCGGATTTCTACGTCCAATTTAATAATTTATTTCTATAAGATTTATCAAAAGCACTTTACAGAGTAGGGGCAAAGTCTGAATTAGATTGAAATACCAAAGTTAAAATCGTCCAAGAACCTCAAACTCTTGATTTAGAATGATGAGTTGTCAATCATTTGTTTTTTTCTTCAAGGGAAAGTTAGAAATAAAACTAATATGTTCTTTGCTATAAAATGAGGTTCTTTGGCATTAATCTTGATCTGTTTTTTTTTTTTTTTTAGTTTTTGTTTTTTGTGAGCCAACATCGACTTTGTGAGCCAACAAGGGCGCCGTAACCGCTTGGGATCGAGAGAAAGAGAAATCGAGGTCGTCGGTCCTTCCCCACGATTCTCGAACCCTTACCCACCGAGTCCTTCGTCGACTCTCCGATACCACTGTTGGTATGTACTTCCTGTTGGGGAGGGCTTCAACCACGCTGGAGATTATGTCGATATCAACGTGAACGGCGCATTTCTGTTCTTCGTATACGGAGTGCTTGATGAAATTTGAAGATATGGTTTTCCCAGGGGATTTGTTTTTGGCTCCGGTACTTCCGCTCATCAGGTAGTTGCTTTAATTTGCTCTTTTCGGAGCGTGTGTGTAATCGATTTGGAGCTAGCTGCTTTCTTTTGACTGTGGATTTTGGAGAACTACATCAGCTTGATACTCGATTGTAAATTATTCCTGGATATTTAGGCATGTTATCATGATCACAATTTTGCTACAAATTTCATGGAAATCATTGCCCAGAGGCTTGATACTACTCAATTAAATCACTGTTCACTGAAATGTTTGGCGACAGATCATGTGCAGGAACAAGATAATCTGAGACTTAAAAAGTCAAATATGTTGTGTTTGTATAAAAATGGAACCAAATTTGCTGGTTAGCATAGCTACTTTAGTTGTTTCCCAAAGTCCGTGATTGAAAATTATGAAGCAGCAAGTGGAATACTTATTCTCCACGTAAATGAATATTTGATCCTATATGTTGCATCTAACCTTTTTTTTCTGAATCTGTAATCTAGATTTCAGGTACATAAAGGAAAAAAAACTTTATTAAACTTCAGTCAAGGATTTGCTTGCTTCAATAAAAGTACGTTGCTATTGCTGTGGCACAAAATAATCCAGTGGGGTGAGTGATTGGGGTCCTTTAATTTTTAGATCATGTCCATAAACAAATGTATTTGTGCCAAATGAAGTAGATTTTTTAGGTTTTGCTATTTGCATTGTCTCTTTAGTTATTTCCTATTATTTTTAAAAAATCTTATTTTTTGACATTTTAATGGCGTTACTATAATAAAGCCGTGAAATGTTAAACAAAAGGCAAGCTCAAAGGTGGTGGGCTGAGAATTGTGATAAGGTTATGGAGTTATACAATGTTCAACGTTTCAATCATCAAGGGGTACCACTGTCTGCTCTACCAAAATCTGAACATGAGGTGAATCTTTAAACCCTCTTTGGAATCTGGCGGAATTGGAATCCGATATTCCATTCCATGGCATGATTAGTTGTCAAATGGACAAAATCCAATCCTGCCAGATTCTTTTAAATTCCATGTCCGATAGCTTTCACCATTTCCGACGTTTGTGTGGAAGTAATTCAATTGCATTTTTGTTAAAAGATGAAAATATCCTATAATATAGAGTAAATTACAAACTTGGTCATCGTGGTATGCAATATTAACCGGCTTTAGTCCAAAAACGAAACTTTTTGCAGTTTTGTCTTTATTGCAAGCTTTCATATCGATTTTGGTCCGTACGTGACGTGTTATTTTAAATTTGGTCCCTGTGGTATTCTAACAGTTTTGGTCCAAAAAAGAAGGGCAAACGGGTCATTCTTACAAATTCTACGAAAATGATGTTAAAGTTAACCACACAAGGACCAAAATCAATGTGAAAGATTGCGATAGGGACCAAATTTTCAAAATGTTTGATTTCTTGCAATATTTTGCATGAGACTCGCCTTTTTCCAAAAAAAAAAAAAAAAAAAAAAAAAAACCTGGTAAAGTTGCCTACCATAGGGACAATTTTTGTAAAATACTTTATTATGTATTTAATTATAAGGAGAATCACAAAATGACCAAAATGGCGTGAGGTATTTAACAAAATGACCTATTATTGGCCTTTTGTTCAAAATGACCACCGCTTTTGCAATATGTCCCATTGCGAATTTTGAAATTGCTTTTTAAATGTCCCAACACAAAATATTTAAAAGAATATATTTTCATAAAAAAATCATATATTCCACAATATATCATGGTATTTTTCAATATGTAAATTTGTATCCCGCAATATAAGATATTATCTCTCAATATAACTTCTTTAAAACTCTTTTAAGTTTTTTTATCATTCAAAAACCAATTGAACGATCCAACCAAATTTTCAACAAACAGTTAATTTGTATCTCGCAATATAAGATTTTATCTCTCAATATAACTTCTTTAAAACTCTTTTAAGTTTTTTTATCATTCAAAAACCAATTGAACGAACCAACTAATTTTTCAACAAACAGTTGAAGTTCTCTAATTGTTTGCCAGAAAGGACTCAGGTCATTTCATTTCTTTGGTTGTTATATAGCATCTTACTTTAATTTTTCTTTGTATTAAAGCATTGTACTTTGAAAAAACAACCCAATTACACAATCATTTTTTATTTTTCCCAAAAGACTGCCACTGTCAAAGATAGAAATTTTCTTCAGATAAAAAACAATTTTTATTGTTATAATTGTGTAGATTTTCGAGAGTATGTTGTTCAAATAAGAAAGCAGTTAGAAGTACAATGCTATGATAGATTTTTCAACCTACAATGTCTTAATAACGAATAAAGAAAAGAAAGTATGATACCTGTTGTGCATTCTGACATACATATAAAACATCTAAAAACGGCACCAAGAAACTTGATGTGTTATTAGCGTTAATAAGATTTTCGAAAATGATTTCACATTAGTTTTACATTTATGAACAGGGAAATACCATGTATGAATAGAACAACACAATTAGGCAAGTGTACCTAGTCGATTGTAGTATAGTAATGGTAAATCCGGGTTGTCGACCCAAGGGAAAACGGCTATCTTTAAGTTAAGAAAATCAATTATCAATTAACAATTATTAAAGCAAATACTCAGGGGCGAGTTTTGATGAAAACTCGTAAAACTTTGATTATAAAATAAATGACGAAATAATAAATGATCATAACAAAAATAACAAGGGAAACTTTCGTTGTTGGATCTGTTGATACATATAAACCTATGCTGACTAGTTTTGATTATGTGCAATGAGTTTAAATAAGTTGCATTAAGTTGTAGGATCGTATGGTCAAGTCACCAATTCTATGACTAATAAGTTAAAATAGCACAATGGTCATGTAACTAATTAATTTATAATCATCAAGTATTAATACAATCTAGCATGCAAACATAGCCCATATCCTAATGGTCAAAGTGATATGTTCATACAATCAATGGTCATGAGTTGCAACTAAATGTGATATAAGTCTTATTTCACTAATCAAGTTTATAACTTAGATTACCTTCCTAGTTAAATGGTCAATAACTAGTCCGATGATATATAGTTGTCAATTATACATCATGACGGTTCATGTGATCAATACGTTTAAATGGCCATTTAAACTTAATCATATGAAGATGGCAATCAAGAATACAAACCGTAACCACATTTAATATGTATAGCATGCAAGTTATATATCCTAACCGATATTAAACTCGAATCAAGAACTAGATTAACAAATATTATTTTAATGAATCAACATCATCTAGGCAAAAGTTACGGGAAATATAAATTACAAAATATAAAAGTAAACATTACTTAGATTTGAATAAACCATCTAGTTATGTTTGATATGTTATTAGTGCAATAGATATTGAACGTTAAATACCGATTTCTAAAATGATTAGATGTTTTGGTCCAACTACCTAATCCTATGATTAGAAGGTCATTAATGGCAATGGTCATGCGATTATGTATTCCAAATAATCATGTATTGGTTCGTATCATACAAGGTTCATTCGAGATTTTGATCTCAATGGTCATGATAATCAAATTGGTTTCAAATGAATTATGCGACATAAAATATAAAACGTTCAATATCCGATAAATAACAATCAAATCATAACTAAACAGTAATCAAATCTAAGTAATAAATAATACAGATAACATAATCTGAAGAATACGGCTTAGGAAATCATAATAGAATGCTAAATATATATAAAGCAAACCGAATGAAGTCCCGGCCGAACATTCTTCAAGCTCTCGATTCCATAGTTTCCCCTTTCGATTCTACAAGCTTTCTGGCCGAGTTTGGTGGTGTGGAGGTGTTGAAATACGATCTGGTCTCCAAGTGGTGTGGGTGTTGTGTAAAATGAGAGCTGAATGGCTTGTATTTATAGTCGGATCAGTCGCCGGGCGCGGTGCGCCTAACATGGGGCGCGGTGCGCCTAAAGGGGATCTCTGCACGTTCGCCAACTGTCGCACGAGGGAGCACGTGGTTTGCAGCTTTAATGTCGGATCTGAGGCGCGGTGCGCCCAAAAAGTAGGCGGGGTGCGCCCTTGCACATGCGTGGCAGGTCGGTTGAATCATTGGATAAACGCACGCTCGATTATTTTAATCAAAAGTCTGACGAAAAGCGGGATCTGGATCTATCCTTGGGCGCAGTGCGCCTGGAAGTGGGCGGGGTGCGCCCAGCGGCTGGCAGATTTTCACTTTTCTTCTTTTTAAGCTCAAATGTTTGTGTAATTCGTTCCTTTGCTCCAAACGCGTATTTTTAGCTTCAAAACGAATATTTAAGCATATTAGGTATCTTTTAGTTCATAACATGTATAAAATTAAACTAAAATCACACTGATATCGTGCGGAAAATATGTATAATTTACGCGATATCAAAATACCCCACACTTGAACTTTGCTTGTCCTCAAGCAAACTACAATTTATAACCAAGCCAAAACGTTTTGATGCCCAAACAACTTTTCATATGCTACCACAGATCTAGCGTTTATTACCGATGTTAAGAATAAAGAATTAAGAATAAACATAGTAGATTATACCTAGTCCTATGTACATATATTTATCTTTTCAAAATCTTAAATAAACTCTCTTTCTATAAACGACAAGTCTTTTAGATTGATAAAAACTCATTTTTACATAACATCGAATATACCCATTAAAGATTCTTCCACCTCAAGACTTTTTGTCAAATTTCCCATATTTAGAATAAAAATCATGCTGGACTAAATTTATCAAGTTAAGTTATTATATCCATTTTTTTTTTGTACCTTTGAAACTCGTGACTTTCTATGGAACTCTTGATTACAAATTTTCGACTCAAGACTGTACAGAGTCTACTAATTCAAATTCCAAAGGCCACTAAGGAAATTCCATGACTTTCGATGACACCCATGTAGCGAGCTTTCGACAATATTATCCCAAACCAGTTGGTTTTAGGTAATAAGGAGTAGAAATGCCCGTAGGCCCCATTTTATGTTTACTCGCTCGAATGCCAAAGGCCACTGATTGAATTTTCCTTCCTGAGTCTCAATCTTATGGTATAACATTACTTGACTTCTGCTTTTTAACACATCATATTTCTTGAGAATTTTTCTCATTTTAAGTTCTTTTATCGAGGCTTATTTTCCTCAATTTAGTAACAGCATATAATTCGCCCATTTTTGCAAGTAGGGAAACTGACTCAATCTGTTTTGGCAAAAACTCAATTTTTAACAATTGATAAATTTTCAATGGGTTTATTTCATTATTTATGCACAACATTTTGTAACTACCATGCTAAAAACTTGTCCTCTACAAAACTAGACTTTAGATAAAACAATGAAAAACAAAAATACATACATAAAATTAAATGTAACCTACAAATTTATTTTCAAAACATTTTTCTTAACAATTACATTTTTAGCGTTCAATTTTGGAAAAGATGTTTAAGATAACAAAAATTTTAATTGGCTCAGTTAATCATTGCAGTATGACGTCTTAACCCTACACTTATATTATACAATAATTCTATTGTATATATAATTCAAAACAGTAAAGGGAGCAAAATGGAACAGACTCCCCTTGGGTATCGGTCGACGTCATATATGAGGCTCTTTCCACATAAAAGAATTAATTGAACATGCTGCCAGCATGGAATCTTAGCAAATCTGCATATACATCACTCGGACAAAAATTATTCACATACAAATAAAAACGCAAAAAAAAAAAAAAAAAAAAATTAAATCACAAAAGTAAAAGTAATAACAACGAAAGAAAAATATCACTCATTTTGTTGTCCCTGAAGTTTCAAATCCGTGGCTACTGGTATGCGGGTATGGTGTGGCTGTGCGACTTTTGACCATCGTCAGTATCGCTGCCCCCACTGTAAAGAAGCGTCCCTCTTCTCAGTAGTGGCTGATTTTTAGCCATGTATCATTATTTACGACCAGTATCTGCCCCGGGTGTTTACGCGTCAAGCACGTTTCCATGTCACGTAATTTTTGAAGTTGTCTCTTTCTCAACGCGATCCAGATTGTCGACGCGTTGCGTCCGGATGGCATACACGTCGCATTGCGTGAGCAGAAAAGACTTCAAAGGTTTTGTTACTTCATTTTTCCCAAATATTCACCCCACACTTAAAATATGCTTAAGGTGTGCAAATATCTATTTTTATGATTAGTGATATGTCAATCAAAACAATAAAAATACATAACACAAAAACAAATTTAAAATCACACAAATATTAACTAATAATTTAATTTTCTATAAAATAAAAATAAATCCGAATTCCCCGGCAACGGCGCCAAAAACTTGTTGTGCATTCTGACATACATATAAAACATCTAAAAACGGCACCAAGAAACTTGATGTGTTATTAGCGTTAATAAGATTTTCGAAAATGATTTCACATTAGTTTTACATTTATGAACAGGGAAATACCATGTATGAATAGAACAACACAATTAGGCAAGTGTACCTAGTCGATTGTAGTATAGTAATGGTAAATCCGGGTTGTCGACCCAAGGGAAAACGGCTATCTTTAAGTTAAGAAAATCAATTATCAATTAACAATTATTAAAGCAAATACTCAGGGGCGAGTTTTGATGAAAACTCGTAAAACTTTGATTATAAAATAAATGACGAAATAATAAATGATCATAACAAAAATAACAAGGGAAACTTTCGTTGTTGGATCTGTTGATACATATAAACCTATGCTGACTAGTTTTGATTATGTGCAATGAGTTTAAATAAGTTGCATTAAGTTGTAGGATCGTATGGTCAAGTCACCAATTCTATGACTAATAAGTTAAAATAGCACAATGGTCATGTAACTAATTAATTTATAATCATCAAGTATTAATACAATCTAGCATGCAAACATAGCCCATATCCTAATGGTCAAAGTGATATGTTCATACAATCAATGGTCATGAGTTGCAACTAAATGTGATATA
Source organism: Cichorium intybus (assembly GCA_023525715.1). Taxonomy (NCBI): domain Eukaryota; kingdom Viridiplantae; phylum Streptophyta; class Magnoliopsida; order Asterales; family Asteraceae; genus Cichorium; species Cichorium intybus. Next base: position 141,343,375 of record CM042011.1, on the reverse strand, counting down.
AGTCTTATTTCACTAATCAAGTTTATAACTTAGATTACCTTCCTAGTTAAATGGTCAATAACTAGTCCGATGATATATAGTTGTCAATTATACATCATGACGGTTCATGTGATCAATACGTTTAAATGGCCATTTAAACTTAATCATATGAAGATGGCAATCAAGAATACAAACCGTAACCACATTTAATATGTATAGCATGCAAGTTATATATCCTAACCGATATTAAACTCGAATCAAGAACTAGATTAACAAATATTATTTTAATGAATCAACATCATCTAGGCAAAAGTTACGGGAAATATAAATTACAAAATATAAAAGTAAACATTACTTAGATTTGAATAAACCATCTAGTTATGTTTGATATGTTATTAGTGCAATAGATATTGAACGTTAAATACCGATTTCTAAAATGATTAGATGTTTTGGTCCAACTACCTAATCCTATGATTAGAAGGTCATTAATGGCAATGGTCATGCGATTATGTATTCCAAATAATCATGTATTGGTTCGTATCATACAAGGTTCATTCGAGATTTTGATCTCAATGGTCATGATAATCAAATTGGTTTCAAATGAATTATGCGACATAAAATATAAAACGTTCAATATCCGATAAATAACAATCAAATCATAACTAAACAGTAATCAAATCTAAGTAATAAATAATACAGATAACATAATCTGAAGAATACGGCTTAGGAAATCATAATAGAATGCTAAATATATATAAAGCAAACCGAATGAAGTCCCGGCCGAACATTCTTCAAGCTCTCGATTCCATAGTTTCCCCTTTCGATTCTACAAGCTTTCTGGCCGAGTTTGGTGGTGTGGAGGTGTTGAAATACGATCTGGTCTCCAAGTGGTGTGGGTGTTGTGTAAAATGAGAGCTGAATGGCTTGTATTTATAGTCGGATCAGTCGCCGGGCGCGGTGCGCCTAACATGGGGCGCGGTGCGCCTAAAGGGGATCTCTGCACGTTCGCCAACTGTCGCACGAGGGAGCACGTGGTTTGCAGCTTTAATGTCGGATCTGAGGCGCGGTGCGCCCAAAAAGTAGGCGGGGTGCGCCCTTGCACATGCGTGGCAGGTCGGTTGAATCATTGGATAAACGCACGCTCGATTATTTTAATCAAAAGTCTGACGAAAAGCGGGATCTGGATCTATCCTTGGGCGCAGTGCGCCTGGAAGTGGGCGGGGTGCGCCCAGCGGCTGGCAGATTTTCACTTTTCTTCTTTTTAAGCTCAAATGTTTGTGTAATTCGTTCCTTTGCTCCAAACGCGTATTTTTAGCTTCAAAACGAATATTTAAGCATATTAGGTATCTTTTAGTTCATAACATGTATAAAATTAAACTAAAATCACACTGATATCGTGCGGAAAATATGTATAATTTACGCGATATCAATACCGTGATACACAAATAAATAAAAGTTTGTTGCTCTTTCATTTCTTTCTATTATACTTCAATTTTTCATTTCGTTTTGGTTTTTTATAACTGCCTAATTATATCCTGAGGTGGTCAAGTCTTGGTTACTTTCAAGCATTTAGAAGGCGAAAATAGTTGCTTAGTAAAATTTACCAATTTACCCTTGTCTTATTATTATTTTTTGTAGGCTTTTGAAGCATACGTGGGTCTACTATTGATAAAAAGTGCAGTGGTTGGTGTTGTTTCGGAGTGGTAGGTATTGACTTCATTTCTTTAATTTTATTCATTATTTAGTTGACAAGTTTTCTATGGGTATTTACGTCTTTTCATTTATGATGGCTTTGTAGGCTTTTGAAGCATACGTGGGTCTACTATTGGTAAAAAGCGCAGTCGTTGGTGTTGTTTCTGAGTGGCAGGTATCTGATTCTACCGAGCTTTATTTTCTTTGACAGTTTGCAATTTGCCCTTCTAAATATATTTTTTTAAACTATATATTTTTTCAGGTCCAAGAGTTGTCTTCATCTCCGTTGGCCATTCTATACAAATTCATCTTTCCTCTTGAAACCATCACGAAAGTCTAAGGTAATAATGTTATGATTTTTTTTTTTGGCAATCAACACATTGACTTTTGATGTTTTTTAAGGAATCAATTTAGTTTTTGATTTTGATATTTATTTTTGTCAGGTTCTTGATAACCTTCCACAGTCGCCTGTCACGAGGAATCGCTCAGGTTTCTTAAATATCCATTTTTTTATTTTTTTATTTGTTTATATATTCGTACTTTTCGTTTCATTGAGATTCTGTTATTGTAGGTGAATGAACAGCAGTATGCTCGTGCCATATCCATCTTCCACCAAGTCAAACTTTTGAGTTTAGTTCCATCACTCACTTTTCATACCTATGTAAATGTGTGATATTTCTTTTCTTTTCATTTTTTATAACTGTAGTCATTGAGAGAAGATCCTGTATACCCTGAAGCATTGATAGGAAGGGGAACAACCTATGCATTCAAAAGAGAACTCGATTCAGCTGTTGCTGATTTTACAAAGGTACCCAAATCTTTAAGAGACATGGGTTTTGTTATTTATTTATTTAACTATTTAATTATTCAAGGTGCCGTCTGTCATCATCTAAGTAAAACCCTTCACTGTAAGTACTATTTTTACTAATAATAATTAGCTTATTTTCACATCAACAGTTGCTAACACACGACAGAATACGCTTATGTCTTTAGCATTTATCCGGACCCGTGCTCCAGCAATTCCGAACCCGTGCGGAGCACGGGGACCCACTAGTTCAATGTTTAAATAGGGTCGATCCAAATTTGACACAAATGACCAAATTTCAAAAAACCAAATTGACAAGCAAAATCATCTAATTGGTTGCAAAAATAATCTAATTGGATTCCTGAATATCACGTCATTTTTTAAATAGTTATTAATAATTTAATATACAAAAATTTATAAATGAGTAAACTAAAATTGATCAATTGGGTGACTTATACTCATGGTCCGATTTATTTGAAAATTTTCACAAATCCGACCGAACCGCTTACAATCTTAAATCTCGTAGCGAGCCGGACCGATTCGAAAGATAAGAACGAAAAAGATAAAAGAAGCATTGTTGGTGTGCATGAATGTCTTCCACGTATTACCCTATGTTTGCCACGTGTATCTAATATGCCACATATGCACATTAGGTTCTACCCTTTTCATCTGCCTCTTCCATTGAGAAAACTATCGAGAGCTTCAACCTTATTACACCATACAGAACTCAAAACACACTTCAACCATCTTCGAAAATGGCAGAAACAACACACGACCCTTCTTCATTACCGGAAAAGTCCGAAACGACACACCCTCATTCACCAACAGGAACAACACACCCTCGTTCACCAACAGGTCTTTCTTTATACTCTCTCTTTAATAATTAATTGATTAATCAATGCTTACGGAAATGGATGGTGTAAACAGATCATGGTTACTCGATGAAAGACGTAATAATGTGGAGGAAAAAGCGTATTAGTTTAGGGGTGATGACCACCGCGACGGTTTTATGGGCGGTGATGGAAGTTTACGGTTTCAACTTCATCACCGTCGCTTCATGGATTGGCATCTTTCTTGTTTCATCTCTCTTCGCTTGGGCTAATATTTATAGGCTTATATACAAGTAAGTCATTTCATCGAACATTTGGAATGCATGGATTTTGCCACTTATAATTCTATTCATCTCTTTGACTTCGATTTTTCTTATCATGTAGGGAGGAACCGAGTATGTCGGGACTAGAGATATCAGAGAGCACAGCTACCGGAATAGCAACCTGGATAAGGGATTCCGGCGAGGAGGCGATGAGGTGGATGTTTAAAGTTGGTGCTCAGAGCGAGTGGTATGTTTTTGCTGCGGTGGTTGCCGGACTGTGGCTGCTTTCCGTTATTGGCAGCTCGACGGACCTACTTACTCTTCTTTACATAGGTATGTTTCATGTATGTCGATTTATGTTGCACCCACCAACTGTTTGTTTTATAATCGTTGATATGAATTGGTGTATTGTGCAGGGACTATGGTGGGTATGACTGTGCCGGTGATTTGGATGAAATATGACGATAAGATAACGGAGTATGGGGAGCGGTTGCAGATGCAAAGTATGAAGATTTACAGTACGATAAAGAAGCATGCGCAGGATCTAATGGAGAAAGTTAAAGTCCACATACCAAGAAAAGAGGTCAAGGAGAAGAAAGTTGAATAGATATAGAAGTTTTATAACCATTGTCTCTAGTGATGTTGTTTTATAATAATGCTACTGTAAATATATAGTTTTCTATACGTCTATGTTCATTGGGTTGTGAATCGTGTAAAAGTATCGCAGTTGGTAAAACTAGATTTTGTGTTTTATGGTTAAAGGCTTTATAAGATGTTAAAATTTTGAAGTAATTTACGTACCAAGCATTGTTGTCGTACCCTGGGAAAGTAAAGTCATTCAGGCATTTCATCGAACAGGTTACTTGCGTCTGTGAGATGCAAGGATTCTTTGCAACAGATATGATGATGTCAAAGAGCTTGAATCCTCTTGAAACTCATCGATCAAGTTCTAGGGGTTTACATCCTAGACATTGGGAACGACTTGTCGACCTACAAATCGTAGGATATGGATGTACCATTTAAATTTCTATGCTTATGAGTTTGGTTAGTATGCAGAAATCTCGAATTGTCGAACAGATCTACAATCTGTAACTATATCGAGTTATGTGTTTATATCCCCACGAACATACACATAGCGCACGCAATTCGACCAAGTTTCAGGGTTATTACCTCAGAAATTGCTCTAATTCAACTTGCTACATCTCGAGGACATGCTTATGATCATCATCCCAGAAGATGCATGTGTGAAAGCGCATCTTAGGTTTCAGAAATTGCCAAGCAAATCAGCTGAAAAGCCAATGTTACCTGTGAGTGCGGTAGTTCGTGTGCGCGCGTTGAAAGTTTTTTCTGCAGTTTCCTTATTTCATTTTATATGTTTAGAAGACGACAATATCAACCTTTTTCTATTTTCTTTTTCATTTTAGAGTTTCTCATCAACTTTCAAGAACTAGCTTATACCCGTCTTTGTTCGGTAGATCGATGTTTACATATCAAGCGTTTGGATCTATTGTAATGCAAGAAACAACGATCTACTATTCTTAGAATGCAAGAAATAGTTATTAAACCATCCCACGTTAAGAAGTGAATGTACTTTCTTTATCCATGTATATACACTTGAAACCAAGGATAAAGGAATACAATTAAGAAAAAGTATTTCAATGGCTTTTTCGCAAAACTTGAGTAGTGACTTCAAGTTAAGTTACATGTTCAATCTAAGTGGATTGGTTGGTTAAAGTCGATGGGTGCAGGTACGAGAAATGAAAACGAGATTTTGGTATAGCTTGTTAGCTTGAGTTGTCGGAATAGAGATGTGTGGTGGAAATTATAATAGCCCTGAGAATTGTTGACTTGTTGTTTGTGATTTCTCAGCATAACGAGTGTGATAAATGATTCAAGGTGTGCTCTTTGCTAGTAGCGTTCTGATTGACAACCGGTAGAAAAGAAGGTCAATGAGTGATATCTTTATTTGTTTTATGACTTATAGATTCTAAGGACGGAAGCTATTTAAATGGTGGAGAATTGTAACACTCGTGAATCTGGATTAGTTATTCAGAGAAAAAAATGTTTAGTAAAATGTTTGCTTGGTTATTTTTGAATAATTAAATTATTTAAATATGACAAATGGTTGATATTTGGGCTTTAACTAACTTTAAATTAATGGTTGTTTATTTGACATTTAAATTTCTAAAGAGTGTAAAATGTCGCGAGTGAAAACAAAAATAAATTAAATTAATTAAATCTCAAATATTAAAGTCGAGGGTGATGTGAAATTCAGAAACTGTATATGACAAAAGAAATATAAGGTGGGATAAAAATGGAAAACAGACCAGAGACCACGGACTGAAAATGTAACATAAGTTTGAGTTGCCTCTCATGCATCAAATCAACAGCCCGACCCAATGGGTAGGACAAGTTAGGTGATTGCCATGGGCCTCTCAAAAAATACGGCCCCAAATTTATTGCTGCCGCGAATTATATATATACTTGTGTTTGTAGATGTATGTAATGTAGACGGTATAGATTAATTGGTAGTGATGCAGTTCCTTTAAATGATATGGAAGCAACATGTGTTAAACAATATTATCACATTTAAAATCCATTTAACAATTACAAATCAGAAGATTTTAAATTAATATTATTTGTTAAAAATTACTTACTTTTTTCAATATAATTATATTTTTATTATTTTTATATTTTATATTACAACTTAGTTTTTTAAGAATCAGTTTTTTCAAAATTATTTATTTTACATATATATATATATATATATATATATATATATATATATATATATATATATATATATATATATATATATATATACACACACACACACACACACACACACACACACACACACACACACACACACATACACACACTTTAATTTGTTACACTTATATTGGTATTGGGTATTGAATGGTTACCGTAGCATCCACCGAAATAAGTTTTTCAAAATTAAAATTATTAAAAAACTGTTTGAGATCATCAATGTCACAAGAAAGATTGAACGGTTTGGCTATATTATGTGTAGAGAAAGATATGTTAGACAATATTAAATGTGATACCATTATTGATGACTTTGCCTCTAAAAAAGCTTGAAAATGTAAGTTTATTTAGAGTTTTATTTTGTTGTTGTTATGTATTATGGTTCAGGGCATGTTCTGACCTTTTTTATTGTTTTGTTTTGTTTTGTAATATGTAGTTGTTAGGTTGTTTGGCACATGAGGTATTGTCCCATGGCCATTTTTTTCCATAGATGAGTAGTCCGCAGCCTGCTATTGTATTTATTTTCTAAATTAATAAAAAATTCCAGAGGTACCGCCCTCTTTTATTATAAAAAAAGTTATCGCTAGGGGCCCTCTTTTATTATAAAAAAAGTTTATCGCTAGGGGCCCTATTTTATATTTCATCCCGGGCCCCAAATCGGCTTGAGACGGCCCTGCAAATCAACCAGGGACTGAAAGTGTAACATAGGTTTGAATTGCCTCTAATGCATCAAATCAACTCTGTATATGCATTTCTTGTTCCCTATTTCTTTGTATGGGATATTAGTGTGTAAGAGGATACGAGGAAATTAAAAAGATACGTGGAAAGACAATTGAAAAAGAAGAATATGAGAGAGATAGTTGAGTTTATTCTCCGATGGATGTCAGATTTCTTGCAACTGCGTGGTGGGAAAGGGAGAGGGTTGATACGAAAGCACTATATGACAAAAATACGAGACGAGAGAGATGGTTTGTTTTTGTCAAACACAATTTTCCCAGAATGATTTCCATTCCTTACCAAACCAATAAATACAGAGAACAATACAAGTAAATATACAAAAGGGACTTGGGTCAATATATAGCTAACTGAGCTATACAATATGAATACAAAATATAACACAAATAACAAATACATATATACTAATGTCCCCCGTCAACCATAATGATAGACAAAGTACGAACATTTAGACTAGACCTAAAGACGAGAAAAAAAAGATGAAGGAAACCCTTTGGTGAAGATATCGACATACTAAGATGTGGTTGGAACATGAAGCATTCGAATCTTCATTAAAGGGCTTCATGTCCAACCACGACTTCATCTTTTTTATTCGTATTGCTATGCTAATATCTTCACCAAATGGCTTCATTCATCTTTTTTTCTCGAGTTTAGGTCCAGTATAAAGTTCGTCCATTGCCTACCATTACGACTGAGGGGGATGCTAGTATATATGTATTTGATATATGTGGTATGTTTTTTATTCGTATTGTGTAGCCTAGTTAGATATATATTAGCCCAAGACCCTTTTAAATATTTCATTGTATTGTTCTCTGTATTTATTGCCTTTGGTAGAATGGAAATCATTCTGGGAAAATTGTATTTGACATGGTATCATAGCCTCTCTTAAAATCTCTCATACTAGCCTCACTCCTCCTTCTTCCATCTCTCGGCTCTTAAACCCTAATTTTGTTTTCTTCCTCTTATTCTCTGATGTCGGCTACCATACTATTGTTGCCTCTGAAAAGCCATTTATGATCTCCAACATCTGTGCCTCTATCCCTCTCATTCTAGACTTGGATCGCCTTAATTATGATGCATGGCGGGAGCTCTTCTACTCTCATTATGCAAGCTATGGTTTCACGATCCATCTTGAGATATCCACTAAAACCCCAACAGACATTACTAGAACACTAGGGTAACACTGACGACGATTTTAGCTTCATTTTTTAAAAATCTATACTATACATTAGTTACTTCATTTCCCCCAAATTATACATAATATCTATATACATACAAACGTTTACATGTTCGAAGGTAATTACTTGTTTAGTCCTTTAACATAATAATGTGCATAACTACATATTGTTTTGAATAGTCTGACACATGTAGGCACACATACACGTGTACATACACATATACTCATACACACACATACACATATACATACATACACTTACACACTTACACATACAAATACAATTACACTTACACAAAATACACATACAATTACACACATACACATACATACACATACACACACATACACTTAGACACATACACATACACATACACTTTCGTCACTTTTCCGTCGAAAATCTGTCGGTAATTACTGACGGAAAAGTTTATGTCAGTAACTTTGGTAGGCATTAACCCTCTTTTCTAGTAGCGAGATAAGAACGAACAAGAATGATGTCACATTGACAGTCTTGTAAAATCGATGCCCTACGAGACCCCTTTCTCAAAACTTAATTCACTATATTCTCAAATCCAAGGCTACACAATACGAATACAAAACATAGCACAAATAACAAATACATATATACTAACAGTTTTGGGATCTTTTGGGTGAGTAAACGATCAAAAAGAAAACAAGGCTTGCAGCTAGGGTTGATGTGCTATTGTGTTTATCCTTATACCACCTTTGTAACGCCCCGACCCTCCAAAGCCTGAGGATCGTCCCATGATCCAAGCCGAGCGTTACCTAAACCTGCAAAACCACATAAAATAAAAAGGGTAAGCTATAAAGCTTAGTGAGTAATCGAATCACAGTATGGCCTAAATAGCCACACTCGTTTCACAGATTTATTTTACTACACTTGACCGTCATACGATCCTTTCCTTACTCGTACGTCATACTGTGAAACTACCGTATTACCCGACAGAACTCACTTCTCTTGTACTGTCACGTACTCTCTTACTATGTCTTTCTTTACCTTTTTCTACTATCTGGTAGCTTATGATGCTACCGTACTGTTTGTACTTTCTTCTATTTCTTGGTAACTTATAATATTACCATACTGTCTGACATTGCTCATTTTCGGTATCACAAGTCGTGATGTGTTTTACTACTATGTTACCTACTACTGTCATACGGTAACTCATTCCGTACTACCTGTTTTTACTTACTAACTTGCGGTATCACATACCGTGACAAATCACTCGTTCTTGCTATCTTAAAATATTCTCCGGTTCCGCACCGGGTTTTTCTCGACACTATCGCTTTAAATCCATCATTTGGTAACTGTCTACACGATTTCCTATGCTTGCTTTACGGGATATCCATATCTCTTCTAACTTACTATACCAATTCAGGTGCAACATATGGATTTGGCACACAATATCTACACATTATCTTTTTCTATGTCATTCTTCCGCATGGACACTACACTACTGGTTAATTACATTGCTTAGTATCATCCCGTGATACACTGCTTCTCATGGGCCAGACTCGTTAAACGGGTCTGTAGCATACATATTTTTTTACAACTACTAACACATAAATCGTAACTGTACTACTCTGCATTATATTCAACAATTCCCTTCTACTATAGTTTAACACGTATAAACTACTAAGGAGATACGGTAGCGATTACTCACCTGAGTTTGGTGCTTTCCCGGAGTACTGGCACGGTTCTCGTTCTAGACTTCTGATAACTCCCGAGCACCTCGGCGCTAGCTACCGCTGGCTCCTTACTTCTCACTATCATCTCTTAACGTATACTCCTTGCTAGAACACTCTCCTATATCATATATGTGTTTGGTGTGTGTTCTGCCTCAAAAATGAGGCTTGTGCCTCGTATTTATAGGCCTCTGGACCTCCGTCGCGACGCGATCTAGCCCTAGGTCGCGACCCGATCTCTGACATAAGCTCTTACCTCATCGCGCACTCGACCGACAAGACTGACAGTCGTCGCGTCGCGACCAGCATGCCCGTCGCGTCGCGACGTGCCGACACTTTAAAGTGTCCCGTTTTTCCGCTTTTTGCTCCGTTTTGACTCCTAGGCTTTGATCGTTATATTTTTCTTATCTCATAATGACCTTAACATCGTTATTTGGTCACACTAACGGTTAAAACGCTCTTACTTTTGATCTATAGTCCCTCCCGGGACACGGGTCTCACAATCCTTCCCCCTTACAGGATTTCGTCCCCGAAATCTCAGTAATCTCTCAAACTAACTCTTACGTACCTGTGTACACACTCTTCTACACACTTAGGTATTATTACCATACTACATTTATCATTAATTATCTTCTCTTACTGTCACTCATACTTACTTGACTTATACTTTCGGGTATAAGGTTTTTCATATCTTTTACTCATTTCACATCATATTTTCTACCAGATTACCATGATTCCTTCGTGATTCCGTTAGCATCAATACATATTCTGTAACTATGATAATACGGGCCCTTACTATCATAATTACTTATACATACTGATTCTAACGTTATACTAGGTTTCCTGGCTCGCTGGTTCCCTTAACTCATATACCACTAGTTACGCGTGGAATATCATACTTGTATTCTTTCTCTTTCTAAACCAAAACTCACCAATTTCGAACATATTCACTTTCTCATATATTTACTATTATGACTTTTACTATCACATAACTACTTTCATACTTTCCAACTGAAAAATATCTTTATATTTTGTTACAGTTGGGTCTTTCGTTCTTTTATAAAAATTTCTTTTTTTTTTACTCTTTCTAGTCATAAAATGACTCTCTTATACTTTAAAATTTTTTACATACTTTAGTCATGAAAATGACTCTTTTAGAAAAATCTCTTTTTCATTTCTTGACTCTTCTGTAAAAAAAAAATTTCTATCATAACTTTTGGTCATTACAAGACCCTTAATCTTCTTTGGTTATAAAATAACCCTCATTTCGAAAATAATTCTTTCTTTAACTCTTTTCTTTCTCTTAGCATAAGACTAACTGAAACTCATGAAACTATCTTCCCTCGCGGGACAGAACAGATCCACCCGCTAGGTTATCCACCCGCTAGGTTATGCTATCTCTGTCTCCCCTTTTGTGACTTGGAACAGATCCAAGCACTAGGGTATGCTAAGCTAGACAACTACTTCGCGAAGGGAGGTACCATCCCAGTAGTGTCTTCTAGGCTTCCTTAAATGGCGAAAGCCTGTACGGACATCTTTCTCTTCTCTTCTCTACTGTCATTCGTTTCAAATTGGTCTTGGCTGAACTAAAACATATTTCGCTCTTATATAAAGCGACTTTCAATATTTTTTTTTAAATCTCATAGCTTTCAAAACTCTTTTCAATCTCATATCTTTCAAAACTCTTTTCTGAAACATAGTTCAGACTCGTAAAACATTTTAGCTCATATGTAGAGCCATTATTTAAAATTTTTGCTTTTCATAGACTTCTTTCAAACAAACTTTTAGCTCTTAAGTAGAGCTATTTTTATTATCACTTTTATCTTACATTCTTTCTAACTTTCAATCATACTTGACTATTTAATCGTACTTTTAAAAATATCTTATGACTAAAAGTCAACTCTTTTCTTTATAGCCTTCTGGTCAAACTTTTACTTTCTCAAAACTGTTTTTCTGACTCAAACTACTTTTTTTATTTTTTTTCAGCTTTCTTATATTACTCTTGAGTATACTTTTTATCTTCTTTGGTACCTTATGCACCATTCTCATGTTTAATACTTTCTCGTAGTTCTTATTTCTCACTTACTTTCTTGTTTATATTTTTAACAAGCTATCTTATCACTGTTCTTACTATCCCTTTCTCCTTAAATTTCTAAGGAGTTCTTTAACACTCATATTGAGTTACTATATATAGTTTGCTTTATCTTTATTATCTTTATCTATCTTCACATCACAATATGTTTGTGATGTTTACCCATCTCTCTCCTTATCACAATATGTTTGTGATATTTACCTATCATTAGGTAATTTGCATATACCTACTGATTTGAGTCTAGGAATCTTTTATACTAACACCTAGTTCACTCAAATCTCGGCTCTGATACCATTTGTAACGCCCCGGCCCTCCAAAGCCTAAGGTTATACAAGATAATATCACCAGGGATCGTCCCATGATCCAAGCCGAGCGTTACCTAAACCTGCAAAACCACATAAAATAAAAGGGTAAGCTATAAAGCTTAGTGAGTAATCGAATCACAGTATGGCCTAAATAGCCACACTCGTTTCACAGATTTATTTTACTACACTTGACCGTCATACGATCCTTTCCTTACTCGTACGTCATACTGTGAAACTACCGTATTACCCGACGGAACTCACTTCTCTTGTACTGTCACGTACTCTCTTACTATGTCTTTCTTTACTTTTTTCTACTATCTGGTAGCTTATGATGCTACCGTACTGTCTGTACTTTCTTCTATTTCTTGGTAACTTATAATATTACCATACTGTCTGACATTGCTCATTTTCGGTATCACAAGTCGTGATGTGTTTTACTACTATGTTACCTACTACTGTCATACGGTAACTCATTCCGTACTACCTGTTTTTACTTACTAATTTGCGGTATCACATACCGTGACAAATCACTCGTTCTTGCTATCTTAAAATATTCTCCGGTTCCGCACCGGGTTTTTCTCGGCACTATCGCTTTAAATCCATCATTTGGTAACTGTCTACACGATTTCCTATGCTTGCTTTACGGGATATCCATATCTCTTCTAACTTACTATACCAATACTGGTGCAACATATGGAGTTGGCACACAGTATCTACACATTATCTTTTTCTATGTCATTCTTCCGCATGGACACTACACTACTGGTTAATTACATTGCTTAGTATCATCCCGTGATACACTGCTTCTCATGGGCCAGACTCATTAAACGGGTCTGTAGCATACATATTTTTTTACAACTACTAACACATAAATCGTAACTGTACTACTCTGCATTATATTCAACAATTCCCTTCTACTATAGTTTAACACGTATAAACTACTAAGGAGATACGGTAGCGATTACTCACCTGAGTTTGGTGCTTTCCCGGAGTCCTGGCACGGTTCTCGTTCTAGACTTCTGATAACTCCCGAGCACCTCGGCGCTAGCTACCGCTGGCTCCTTACTTCTCACTATCATCTCTCAACGTATACTCCTTGCTAAAACACTCTCCTATATCATATATGTGTTTGGTGTGTGTTCTGCCTCAAAAATGAGGCTTGTGCCTCGTATTTATAGGCCTCTGGACCTCCGTCGCGACGCGATCTAGCCCTAGGTCGCGACCCGATCTCTGACGTAAGCTCTTACCTCATCGCGCACTCGACCGACAAGACTGACAGCCGTCGCGTCGCGACCAGCATGCCCGTCGCGTCGCGACGTGCCGACACTTTAAAGTGTCCCGTTTTTCCGCTTTTTGCTCCGTTTTGACTCCTAGGCTTTGATCGTTATATATTTCTTATCTCATAATGACCTTAACATCGTTATTTGGTCACACTAACGGTTAAAACGCTCTTACTTTTGATCTATAGTCTCTCCCGGGACACGGGTGTCACAACCATCGTTTTATGGTTTGCAAAAAATTGTTTCTAATCTGTGTAAATACGATGCAACGAGAGAAGGTAAGATAGAACGAGAGAGCGGTGGAACTCCATTCACTGCCTCTGGTGTTTACCAACAGTCATGAAGTGGGAGTCAACATAGGGACCGTAGACTAGTCTCAAGTGTTCATTCCGTGTGTTTCTTTTTTAGCAAGGGTGTATAAATTCCACAAGGGTGGCATGCAGGGACGTCTTTGAGGGTGTGCGAGGTGGGCGACCGTATAGGACCCATCTCGGTGTAGTAGGCCCAATACGATACCCCTTTCTCAAACCTTACTTCATATGATTCTCAAATCCAAGGCTACACAACACGAATACAAAACATAGCACAAATAACAAATACATATATACTAACACTTTCGGGATCTTTTGGGTGAGTAAACGATCAAAAAGAAAACAAGGCTTGCAGCTAGGGTTGATGTGCTATTGTGTTTATCCTTATACCACCATCGTTTTATGGTTTACGAAAAATTGTTTCTAATCTGTGTATATACGATGCAACGAGAGAAGGTAAGAGAGAACGAGAGAGCGATAGAACTCCATTCACAGCCTCTGGTGTTTACCAGCAGTCGTGAAGTGGGAGTCAACATAGGGACCGTAGACTAGTCTCAAGTGTTCATTATGTGTGTTTCTTTTTGAGCAAGGGTGTATGAATTCCACATGGGTGGCATGCAGGGGCGTCTTTGAGGGTGTGCGACGTGGGCGAGCGCACAGGCCCATCTCGGTGTAGGTGGCCCAAAATTACACAAGGTTCAATTATTCATATAGAAGTGAAGACCCGAAAGTAATGTTATAGGTTGCAACTTTGAACGGGTAACATCCAAGTCCAACTCGTATGAGTTTGTTTGAATCAAAGGTTAGTATTAGAATTACTGAATCAATTTGAGTTTTTGAATTTGGGACATGAAATTTAATCTGATTTCAATTGCCAAAAAAACACAGACTTCCCGGCTTGAGGAACTGAAGTCGCAAACCAGTATTGGAAACTAGGTTGCTTAAAACAATTGTTATAGCAAACGGTGTTGCTAGAAGAAAGATACTACAAATAGCATTGCTAAAAAAAACAATAGAATACTGCAAAAACAACGAGATTTTACAAAGTAGGTTGCTAAGTTGCTAATTTTTTATAAACATCATTGCTAACACACATATCCACGTACTCGCACACCCACATCGCACGTACACACAATCATACAAAACCACACACAATGATACATAGTAGCACAAATGAAAAAATATCAACATTTCCCAAATGCAGAAAGGCCGATTCGTTGATATTTCTTGCATTTGGCCCAAACGAAATAACGACATGTGTCGATGATTGATAAAGACTAGTAGAATCACCAATTTTGATCTTACTATTTTTGAACGACATGCAATCCTTAGGTTGAAGCTCGTGAGATTCGAACTTAGGTCAACTTCTTTTGGGATGTGTAAATCTCAAGTGATCACTACTAAGCCATTCCAAATGATCTTTTTGGAATTAGGTCAACTCCTTTTGGAATGTTTAATGAGTATTTCGTCTCATACTTACTCACCCAATTTCTTATGCTACAACAAAGAGGTTATTTTCAGCAATAATCATTGTTAAACAAGTTTACAAAGTAAAATGGAAGATGAGTTCTTAAATGACTTATTGATTTGCATTTTGAAAGGGAGTTTGTCAAAAACATTAGTTCAGAGACAATTGCACAAGATTCTAAGACACAAACGATGGATAAGTTTCATTTTAATTAATGAGTGATTTAAGAATATTTAATATTAATTTTCTTTTGTTTAGATTTTTTATATCATAACGTTTTACCAAATTGAACTTGCTTCATTATATGTTTTATTTTGAAGTTTTGGTCTTGCATCCCTAGACCTAGTGCCAGTGTTCCGTCCACGTGTTTATGCATAAGTTGATATTAGATTATATATGATGTAGGGGTACAAGTCTTTTTACATGATTTGATGATGACAACACTAGTGGAAATAAAAGTGTGATGACATCACCGTCAAAACTGCTGAAGTGATCCGATAGTGTTCGAATTGGACGAAATTCACATAGTTGATGTATAACAGGCCAATCTTCAAGACTCATAGCTCCCCCATGAGGTTCGGCGTTTTTCGGCCATTCGGGATCGTTTAGTCCCTCAAAATGACATTTTTCTATATTATTTTTAATTTTAGAATCTTTGTTTTAGTAATTGATTTAGATAATTGATTTGGGATCCTATCCTAATCAATTCAAATTTCCTAGGATTAAGGAAAGAAGCTTATCCTCTCCTCCTATAAATATTCCGTCTTTTCTATGTTTAAGGGAGATTACGTTTTTGAATAAAGAAAACCCGTTTGGGAGTTATTATCCGTTCTTGTGTTCTTGTGGTTGTAATTGGCCATTCAATCCAATCGTCTGTGCATCAATATATGCTTTAATTTTAACAGAATATTCTTGGATGGCGAGTTGGGTTCGATGAATTGGCTCACTTTTTCTAATCTGGATTGAAGTGGGTTGAGTTACTTTCTACCCTTTTCCTGATTTATGAAGCAGAAGTTGAGATAAAAGATCATATATTTGTTGGTTGTTTGCGAAGGGGTTGAGGCATAAAGTGCAGCTATGGTGGGAGATTCCGATCCCAACAGCTATAGAAGTGACTTCTCTGTTAGCTTTAGCATATACATCTCAGTTGCATGCTTCTATTAAAAAGATGTTAGATGTTGTGATTCTCAGTATCATGTGGATGACCCACCAGCTGGTTATATCGAAAGAATATAATTTTCAAGGAGGTTTGCATGCAAAAAGATACCGTATTTGATTCTATTGTAGTTATTTTTTTTCTTGGATAGGAAGTAGTGACGAGTTTGTTAGATTAAGTTTGATTTATTATAATATGTGATGTTTTTCTATGAACTACATTCTTGTTAGTTGCTAGTATAGCTTGGTTGCTCAAAAAAGGACGAATTTTGTGACATAAAAAAGACAAAATGACAAAGCATACAGCGGACAAACCTATTTCTACCACAATAGGGGTGTCGTTTCACCGGATCATGTGGGGATGAAATCAAATTATATATCGAAAAGCTAAGATCTATATTTTTAGACAACATCAAATTACGTGTCTTTTTAATATCATGCGATCCACTAGATCAACCGATCAAAAAGAATGTCACAAAAGGCAATGATGTCTTCAAGAGCACAACACGACCATGAAAGAGAAACCATGTGTATAATAATTTCTGTATCGTACGAAGTAAGTGTCTATGATTATGTTTTTCTTTAACATGTCATAGAAATTCTTCTATTTCTCGTTTCCTTAGATCTTATACACGTATTGATATTTTAAATTTTTGTATGACCTTTTGACTCTTTGACTTATTTCAGACTCAATATGATCACATCAATTAAATGCATAAAACGTCATTTCATTATTCATTTTTTCTTCAAGGAATGTATGAGATATTTCACTGTGAAGCGCATAGAATAAGTCTTCAACGAGTAGTTACGGGTTACCTCTAGCGGAATTTACATTACGTGTTGTTGCGTGTATTCAAATTCCGAAATGACATAATTCGAATTCTTAATATAAATCTAAAGCTGTTGAGTGGTTCAACAAAACAATGCAAGACTTCTATAAGTAATTACATCGTCAAACTAAGCGTCTAGATGAATTAACGTTGCGTGGTTGTATTGTTTCTTTATTAATATAGTCTCCTATGCGAAAGAGTCTGCAAATTAATTTGATGGTTAATATAAATGTTGAAACTAACTTTTAATACTTAGCAAATTCACATCTACATCCATTTGTGTTAGACGCAATAGCCAATAAGAACTATTGATAAATAAAGGTAAATCAAGATTAAAACCCCACAAAAAAACAGTCTTGTCTTTGGGAGACAACATATGAAAAAATATCATATGTTGTGAGACGTAAAAAATAGTTAATAACATCAAGCAAATAATGCAATTCAACAACATATATAATGTTTGTATAACCGTCAATAACAACATATATAATGTTTGTATAACCGTCAACAACATATATACCCATGTGGTGGGAGGTCTGGAGTTCGACTCCGACTAACCCCATGTGGAGGATTTTCCCTAGGCGGCAAATAAACAGGTGGAGGAGAAAGGCTTTGCACCATAGGTAATCGCAAACCGCCCTGGGTGCAAGGCTGAGTACCCTCAAGGTGTTAAAATTGCCGTTTCAAAAAAAAAAAAAAAAAAAAAAACTTAATCAAATAATAAATACACGTCATTATGTTTTGATCCTATTAAATTTACTATTAAATGTATATCTTGATTTCTTGTACAAAAAAAGAACGTACGCGGCTATTTAGATAAGCTTGTACATAGTTACAATAGTATCATATCCGTATTTTACTAGTTCTATATTAGTTTCTTGCATGAAAAGAAAATGAGTATTGGATAACTTTGCTGATCATATTCATATCTTATTAATTATATATATTAGTTTCTATGTTGTTTTCCATCAACAACTTAAGTGCGTGAAGGAAAATCTACTGCTTTTATGATAAACATATTGGACTAACACGAAGTGTAATATCATAGCAATTAATTTGTATAATATCCGGTAGTCTTAACTTTGTCACTTTGATCCTACAAATAAAATAATAATGTTATAGTCCAAACCTTAACCCGGCCTTGCAACCCTAATTCACTCGTATACCGAAAACCAAAACTTGTTGTGTGAGAGGTGAGGTAAATTAGGTATTCAGTAGTCTGTCAAGATAGACGAACTATCAACTTGACTTTAACCATTATAATTATAATTCTAATCATTTCCGCGATAAGAGTCTAGTTGGTTGAGGTACGAAATTTCACACAGGAGGTCTAGGGTTCAAATCTTACCACAATTAAAATATCGTTAGTGTTCCACGAGTAAACTCTGACATGGGCCTCGGGACAATTTGACGTTGGCTGCTCATATGGTGCAGATTACCATTTTTTAATTAGGGTTGAAATCTTATTTTAAAACCTAATTACTATATAATTAATTTCATTAACATTAAAATCCATCAAATTAAGGTATTATCCATAGACTCGACTTTCAAAACTCCATGAATGATTTCAAGACTTTGATTTGCACTTATGATTTGCATTTAGGATGACAAAATCTAATTCCAAATCATAATCATTAAATCAAAACTCAATGAGTTTGTGAGAAGTTTGTCCAATTATAAACTCAAAACTCCCTTAAAGCTCCTAAATCCACCATTGATTCACTTGAATGATTTAATACCGTATTTGGACTTAGAATCGTATGATCGACATCTAAGCTATATAATTAGGCTTAGACAATTATCATATTCGAGTTCATTGGCTAAAATGTATGAATCATGAAGTTTGGGGTTCAAAATCACCATTGAAGCTTCATGAACTCAAATTCAAGATACATCAAAGGATATTATTGATATATTGATAAACTAATGATAAAATCCTAATTAAAACTTCATTCTAACTCAGTAATCATCATGGAATTTTAGTAAAGAAGAATACTAACCCTGTTAACACTAAAAGGAAGTAGATAAATAACAATTTCTACTTTCCTAAGATTCTTTTGATGATTCAAGAACCAAACCACTACAAAAAAATTACATGTGGTGGCATAAATTTTTGTGCAACTGTTTTATGTTTTTAGTGGCACATATTTTTTTGTGCGACTACAGGATCAAAAGTTACAGTTTCATATCCGCGCTACTAGTTCCCTACAAGATAAAAAGCTTACAGCCTACCCCAAATTATTAGGGTTTCAAACGTTCTCAATTCTAACATAACTTAACCTTTCTAATGCCGCCTACTACGTAGAGCCTTAGAGAAAATGAACTACAACGCCTTTACTCCCATGTCGAATTCGTCACTTCACATCTAAGTCACCTGTCCTCACATTTTTACTCTAACACCCAAGTCGCTAACACCTAAGTCGTTAACCCACAATTGCCCTCTCAGAATCAGATTTCCGAACCTCTTGCTTGGCCGCCTCCATCGACTCATCAATCATCGAACTCGGTAGCTATGTCTCACATATCAGTTGTCGGATCTCACCATCGACGAGACCTTTACAACAGGAAAATCAAACCTCAATATAATGTGTAAATATTCGTTTTTAGCTTCGCATGCACAACCATCGACCTCTATCGACTCATATGAGAAATTGTGCAAAGTTGTTTTTGATTTTGATGGAGCTATGTGTTTAATAATTATGTTTAGTTGTAAAGACGAATTTCAAAACCGCATTCCTGCACAATTGTATCTTGTATGTGTAATTGTAATCATAAATGTATATTGACATTTAATTAGCAAGTCATATTTCTAATTATAGTATTTAAATCATTTATATATACATAGTAAATATTGCTTGGTGGTCCTGATTTATTGCTTTTTGTTGAAGTATTTGTTGGAATAGTGTCCAAGGACATAACTAATTGGTAAGGACTTTCTATTAATAGCAGTGTCCTTTTTACATTGCCCTTAGTAGTCAAAATAGTATTTTAGAATTAATTAAGAAAGAGATAAATAATTTATTAAGTTGTCATGTGATGATAAATTAATTAGAAACTAGTCTGGAATCAATATGTAATTAATATGGAATTAATTAAAAGTGCAGGGACTGAATATTAATTGTCCAATAGTTGGACAACAGGATACTCTTCAAGCCTAGAGATAGGGGATGAAATCTAGGAAGGGATAAGCCTTATTGATTTCGTCCAAGGAGTAGATAGGGAAGGAGATTTGAATTTAGGACAAGTTGAATTATTTAATCATTTATCCTTATCTAATTTGAATTCAAATAAGCTTAATCTCCAAGGAACATTCAGCTATAAATTCTCCTCCCCTGGCACCAGAAATTTCGTCCCACTCTAATCATTGTTAGATTCAGAGTTTTTTCTTCTCTTTCAGCAGAATCTATAATCATTCTCTAGGATTCCATAGCGAGTTTTCTTAAAATATATAATTAATCTGATAATTTGGAGTTATTGGGTATAAACCATTAGATGTATTCTTTTTTTGAATACTACCTTCCTTGGCACTTGTGGAATTGTTCTTCATCAAAGGTCTTCAAGCAAATTCGTTTTGCTCAATGTTGGTTTTTCTTGATCTCTCTTGTAGTTGTTAATATCATTAGGTAGGATCCTTGTAGGTTTTAGTAAAAGTTGCTTGTCTTATATTAATTTTGATTGTTTCCATTGCCATGATAATTGAACTTAGGGTATATAAAACCTACTAGTATTAACATTTTTGTTATATTTTAGGTGCTATGGATTCACTTCTATTGTTGTTGATGGTGTTTAGATTTCACATATGATGAATTGGCGTGTATAGCAATGTTAAAGAGTTAAGATCGATTCAGTGTATCTTGATTTATTAAACTAAAGGGTATTTTAGGAACAAGACTTTGCAATTTACTCTCTAATTTTTTTGTTTATGAGATTTTTTGGTTGAGTTGCTTGTTTAGTGCTTATGATTTTAAACTTTCTAATATGTTGTGGCATGTTGTGGGACAAGGAGCTTCAAAGTAATAACATCACTGGAAGATGAAAACTTGAATAACTTTGTTGGTGTTACTCTATCTTCATTTGTGTATAACTAATTATGGTTTTCTCAAGAATGACGATGTTTATCTTTGCTCTTTGTGCAAGGGTTATCCTCTCAATCAACAATTTGACTGGAACTATTCCAAATTCATTGACTACTATAGCTACTCTATAAATATTATAAGTATAAAATTCGTCCCTTTTCACTTGTACCTAAAACTGGGTAATTGTTGAAACAAAGCTAAGATTGTATGGTTTCTTTCTATTGTAGTGATCTATCAAACAACTCTTTGAAAGGAGTTGTCCCCATCATTTTCAATAGCCCATTTGAGATCTTCATGAGCATCAGGTCAGGTTCTAGCTACATTATCTTGAAATTATGACATATATATGCTTCATAATGTTAATTGCAAACTTTTATTCTTTCAGATTCCTTAATATCAACTTAACATTTGTTGTTGTTCCTTAAGCTCCACCTCCACCTCCACATAATTTGCAAGCTCCTTCAAGTATATTCGATGGTCATTATTACTTTATGCCATTAGCATGGAAACCATGCATCTTGATCTCATGTTAATGTGTAAAGGAATTATCGCCTTCTAATAGTAAACGTGTTTAGAATTTTAGTCGACAAAAACGACATTGGAGCTTTAGCCAAAGGAGCTGTTGTCGATTTTGCTCTTGTTTTTGCAAGTCGGACAAATGCACTTGCTTGATGGTTGTGTAGAAACAACCGGTTGCAACCGATGATTTTAGTAACAAAACATTATTAGAAAATTGTTGGTAGACATTTGTATTAAGATTTTCTGAAGACATTTATATTTTATGTATTTAGAATATTATTGTTAGACAAGTTAAAATTGATTTCAAGTAAGGATATTGTATTTTATAATTTTTTTATCTTAACTGTCTTTTCATTATTCTATATTCCAATAAAATAAAAAAGCAAAAGCGAACCTTACTTTTGATTGTGGATTTTTGTGGTAAAAAAATGTCACTAAGCATGAAAATAATATTTATTTTAATAGTTAAATAGTGGAACAAAAAGAGTGTCACTAAAACCTACAAGTGCTATTGCGACATAATAAAAAGTGTCACTAAACCTAATAATGTTGCAACGACACAATCAAAAAATGTCACTAATGGTCTGTAGTGGTAACGCTTTTATTCACACTTTTTAAGTGCTATGAGGCCTTAGGTGCCATTTTTTCGATTTTTAGTGGCACTTTTCCAATGCCACTATATGTCAATTTATTTGTAGCGAATCTTCACGATAACTTCAAGTCTTCAACTAATCTTCAAATCAACATTCAATCATCAAAAATGTCTCATAAGCTCTATCCCTAGCTCGAATTGTTCAAATGAAGACAGTTGGACGGTGGGGTGGGGGAGGGGTGAAGTGGGGTTCATATCTTTCCACACTTAACTAAAATGGTCCCTCAAAATCCGATTTTTCTCGAATGGCCCTGGATTGTCTTCTAATAACAATTCTAACATAAAAACTACAACTTAAGACTTCGAATGTTAACATACTAATATATTATTCCAAAAAACGCAGTTACTAAGTTATGATAAAGTTTTTAAAATTGAAAATTTAAGTTGCTCAATATTTAAATTTGAATTTAACTCTGAGATGATGTACTAAATTATATATTTAGCTTATCATCTTTAATTTTAATCTTAAATGATAACTTTGTTGCCGTTAAGTCCATATCCAAAACAAATAGTTTTATTCAAATATATTTTTCTTAATCTTAATGCTAAATATTTTGATCTAACTTATCATCTAACAAATTAATTATCTTTTTATTATTTTAAATTAAGTATCTTTAGAATTTTAATATAAATTAGATTCAAAATAAGTTTTAGTTTTATAAAAGAAGATCAAGTAAGTTGATCTAGCTCAAAGAAGAAAAATTACAGGTTTTCTTTAGAGTTTGCGGTAGATCTAATATATGATATCGATTATAAGAAGTTGATGTTTCTCAAAGCCATGCAAAAGATCCACAAAGTTTTGAATGACACTATTATAACTATATGAGTGAAAGCAATACCAGAATCATGGTTTATAGTAAATAAGCATAGATAGAATATTCTATCTACACAAAGTATAAATATTGGTTTTGAAAGTAGTTCAGGATGCATGATTTCCTTTAGGGAAATTATACCAATGTCACATGGTGCTACATTTAATGGGTATAAGGCCTTCCGGTGTGCCCACCCACGGGCTCTCACTTTTTCTCTTCCACATCAGCACCCCTCACTCCTCCCCTCACCCTTGGAACTGGTTATCTTTCACTTACCATTGGTTTTGGTACAATGATTCAAGCTAAATGTACAAGCCACAATACCCTTTATGTTTGAGCTCGCACGATGTTCCAACATTGCACGGGGAGGAAAGTGCAACGAGCTCTCACTAGGGGGGCGGTGTTCCCTTTGAGCTTGCACACCATCGCACACACCTCACACACACCTCGCACAGGCACTCCGCAAGGCCTAAGGATCACTAGACTCTTATTCCACTACGTCTACCACATATGACATATTATGTACTTGGTCTGACATTCATTATGCTTGGATCATTAGAGATTGAATACGAATAAAATTTAATAAAGAGAGCTCTTATGTTCCAAAGAGAACTAAGAATGACAACGGAGGCATGAATGGTGAGTTCAACATTAAATTATAACATTGATGCGAGCTTTCAACGCCGTCAAGTAAATTCTTGGTGATTCTAGTCCGAATGTATTCTCACACCATGTGAAATACCAAATAGACTGAAGCACTCTAAAAAAAACTATAGTATAACTTGACAGAAGTGCTTCAAAAAAACTATAGTATAACTTGACAGGATATATCTGAGTATACCTCATTGCTTTCATTCTTGGATTTTAGAAACCATATAAAAGAGACAATTTAATGTTTCTATGGAAACCAAGTGTTGCCACAACTATTGAAATGTTTTGAGATATATTTAGACAAATGCTTGTACTTTCTTAAAGTACTTACATATGAGGAACGATTTTTGAGATAGCCAACACTATTTCATTCCTGTTGTTCAAGTGAACTATATAAAATGACATTAGTGGTTCCTGAAAATCCCACTTAAGAGAAATCACTTCTACACAACTTAAGACACATCTTTTTTTTTTTTTTTTTTTCCACAATATGAGGTTTTGGGGGGCATTAGGACTAATCGTGTTAAGCTATGTAATTAATACCGGTGCTATAGCGGTACTATCATGTTTAGCGGCTAATAGGAAACTAATCGTGAGTTATAGTTGTAGCTTTTAGCAGCGACGATATTAGCGTCGAAAAAACCCGCTATTGGCCGCGATTTTCCGCTATAGCAGTACTATAACTGCTATTTTGACCTAAAGACCATTTTTCAGATTTCTAAAAAAGTTACTGTTTTTGGAGGAAAATTTATTGTTTTTGGAGGAGATTTTGGATAGATTGTACCTGTTATTACCAATGGCAGTAGATCAGACATCGTCAATGCATCTTTATGTTCGTCTTACATTTGGGAAAAATGCAAAGTCGTTAAATTGACAAAAAAACATGAGGTTAAATGTGGGAAGTCAAATATCTAATGTGGAAGAAATTATGACATTTGCAAACTGGCTTTTGGATATAGGAGAAGGAAAAGTTGGTGATCTGCAAGATGGTGAGGGAATTATTGATATACCTGATGATCTTTTAATTACTGATTCATTTGAACCTATTGGCTCTTAATTGAATTTGTTTATCCTTCCATTCTTCAAAACATCAACTTTCCTGATTATTTTCAAGAAAGAGTTATATTGACACCAAAACATGAAGTTGTTCAAGAAATAAACGATCGTTTACTTTCATTATTTCCAGGAGAACATCTAAGTTCAGATAGTCTTTGTCAATCTGATTGTGTCCATGATCAATTTGTACTCACCTGGTGTTCTTAATGGTCTTAAAATCTCAGGTGTACCAAACCACAAGTTAGTACTAAAAGTCAGTGTTCCGGTTATGTTATTAAGAAATATTGATCAGAAAAGTGGGTTGTGTAATGGAACAAGATTACAGGTGATATCATTGGGTAATCGTATGATAGAAGCATTAATCATATTTGGAAGTAATATTGGAAACCGAAAGTTTATTCCTCGAATGTCATTGAAACCTTCAGACAAAAGATTCCTTTCAAATTCAAAAGAAGACAATTCCTTCTTGATGTCTGTTTTGCAATGACAATAAATAAAAGGCAAGGCCGGTCATTATCCAATATTTGTTTATTTCTAAGACAACCTGTATTTACACATAGCCAGTTGTATGTTGTATTATCAAGAGTTAAAAGCAGAGAATGATTAAGATTATTAGTCTTAGATAAAGATAATAAAGTTTCCAATAGAACTATCAATGTTGTATACAAAGAAGTGTTTGGAAATTTCTAAAATATGACTATCCATTGTAATTTATGAAATCATTGTTTTACTATTGACATTATACAATTATCTATTTATTTTTCTATAATACAAATACAATAACTTTGTTTTTTAGGCGGAGGTCACAATATGTAACCTAAAGAACACTAAAAAGATATGATGTCATTTTTATGTCATATTGTAAAGCCCGGAACCAGGTATCAAAGAATTAAACTGTTAACTGTTTTAAATAAAGACAAAATAAAGAAAATGGTGAAAACTTGTAGATAGCAGCGCTATCTTTAGAGATAGTGTCGCTATTGGGCAAATCCAGTATCAGTCGCGTTTCAGACTGCTCGCGATGTTGACCTTACAGGAATTTGAAGATAGCGGCGCTATCCTTATAGATAGCAGCGCTATCTCGCCTGAGCAGGAAAAAGTGCACATTTTCATGATTTGGATAGTTCTTAAGTCATATATCATATCCCACTTGGTCGTTTTCACCCTTAAAACTCCAGAGAACACCCCTAAACTCTCTCTAAAGCTTCCATGGTGTTTTGAGCTCCATTGGTGGGTTTGTGAAGGTCTTGGAAGAAGAAGAGGGTGGCTAAGGTGTTCTAGAGAAGGTGGTGCTTAGAAGGAGTCTAGTTGTTGCTGTTCTTGGACCTTTGTAAGTGTTCTTGAAGCTTGTCTTCCCTATTTCCTATTGTTATTAGTGTTATGAAGCTACTTCCAAGCTTTTAAAGACAATGATGGCTCCATATTTGACTTTTGTTGACCTGTTGACTTTGACTTCTCGGTCACTGGACCTCCGAGTCAGAAACCCTAAGGAAACCCTAGTGTTAATTTTTGGGTGGGTTAGGGACTTTAGATGAAAACCGTGTATTAATGAGTTGTTCGATTGATAGGAAACTCGGAGGGTTTTATCGAATTTTCCTTACACTAGTTTAGCAACAAATCAGGTGAGTCTCCTCACTTTCTCGATATTGATGATGATGATGTTTATTGACGGATCGGGGTAGGCCCGAGACTCATACGATGTTTACCGACAGATCCGGGTAGGCCCGAGAGTCATACGATGTTTACCGACGGATCGGGGTAGGCCCGAGAGTCGTACGATGTCTACCGACGGATCGGGGTAGGCCCGAGAGTCGCACGATGTTTATCCGACGGATCGGGGTAGGCCCGAGAGTCACACGATGTTATTATATGACGTTTATGAATTATTGGAAAATCTGGGGAACTCACTAAGCAATGTGCTTACGGTTTTATGTTTAAAATGTTTCAGGTTCTCATGGCGTGGGAGGCTCGGGTACGGCGTGATCTCGGGCATTGGCATCCGTTTTATTTGACTTCCGCTGTTTTTATATTTGACTATGGATTATGACACTTATTTATCTTTTGGTGAACTTTATGAATGGTTTAAAAATGAATGAATGGTTTTAGATGTATGTTTTATTATATTTGGATCTTAAAAGAAATTTTTTTTATGTGTGTTTTTGGGACGTTACAAGTTGGTATCAGAGCGACTTTTCTTAAACGGAAGGATGCAATGCGCGCGATACGTCGAGGGCCAAGTAAGTTCCGTGAACCCCATGATTTTTCCAATAATTCATGAGTTGTTAATATTAACTGTATATGCTAGAGAGAAATCACTCAGGAAGCATGCTAGAAAAATTTCCTGACTAGGATGCTTAGAAAAGATGCAAATGATCATATTGCCTGTTACATTTACTAGCACAAGTAGCATGTTTGGTAGGTGCTTGTACACGTAGATTAGGGTGTGATAGCCTAAGAATCTTCGATCCAGCCTTTTTGACTGTTCCTTGTTTGGTTGTGCCTCTAGCGTAGGGATTGTATGTTCGAATGACTATCTCTCGCATCTCGTGTCATGGGCATCTATAAAGACGACTATGAGTGTTAGGCAAGTGTAGTAGGCAGGATGGGTAGTAAGACACGCAAGTTCTAGCCGATGCTAGAGGGGAGTGTAGCACTACGGTGCTGGGCCGTATGGGTGACATATGTGTGCTCGAGTGAGGAACAACTTAGGAACGGGGGAATGTCTATTATGTCAAGTACGAATAGGTGTGGAAGGTAGTACCTGGCCAGTACTACTGGAAACACAGGATTCTTACCTGATGCAATAACGGTCTCGTGGGTTATTAGGGATCCTTGGGAGGTTCCCTGTGTGAATAGATAGTGCGAGGAAACGTTCTAATAGTCTTTCGGATAAATTTCAGGATGGTGGTCATTACGAGACAGGGAGGAACTAACGGATCCGGGTGTAACACCCCGTTTTTCGGTATGTTCGTTTTGACGAATTAATTATTATTATTTTTTTTAAATAATAATAATAATGATAATAATAATAATTTGGAAAAAGATGGTGAGAAAGGGCAAAATGGTCATTTGACATCCAAATGACTTTTAAGTAAGAAAAATATAATTTTTGGAGTTTATATATAATGAAATAAAATTTTAACACCAAATAATGGTGATAAGTATTTGAAAGTTAATTCTAGAAAAAGAGGGTAATTTTGTCATTTTACCATAAAGGGGTAATTTGGTCATTTGCCCATGTATAAGATTTATTATAAAAGTATAATTTTAGTTTGGACTAAAAATGTAAGAAATAATAGCTTTATGTGGCCAAACTTAATGTCGGTGCCAAAAGTCCAAGGAATGAAAGTTCAGGGACTAAAACTGTAAATATGAAAAATATAAAAATGAGAAAATATATCATTAATTCTCATACATTCAGAAAAATCTAGAGAGAACGAGAGAGAGAGCTAAGTTAAAGATCGGTTCTTGAAGATTTCAATGGGAATTGAAGATTTAAGTTTCCAATTCATAATTTCAAGCCAAAGAAGGTTAGTAATCTTGTTTTAGGGTTGTTTAACCCATTTTTCTGGAATGAGTTACTGTAGCTACGAAAATTCAGTGGCTAGAGGAGGATTATCCTATGATTCCTAGTCTTAACTTGTGTCTTAATCACTACCTAAACCTAGTTTAACCATTGAAAGTGTTAAAAATCAAGAAATAAGAATTTTAGCTCAAGAACCCTAGAAATGGGTTTGTGAAATTGAAACTGATTTTTATTGTTTTGTTAGGTTCTAATAATCACTTAAGATGTATAAATACATTCCTAAATGATTGATTTCAAAAATTTGCATTTTTGGTGAAAATTATCAAAAACGGGATTTTATGAAAATAAATCAAATTATGAGTTTGAAACTGATTGTAAATGATCTAATAAGTCTAAAGTGTCATAAAAGACATGAGAAATAAATTCCAATCTTGGAAATTCATTAAAATGATTTTTTTGAGTAAAAATGAGTTTTTGGGGATGATTTCAATCAAAAGTGATGAAATTGAAGAAACTATGGTTTAGATGTATAAAGGAGTTGTTATTTTAGTCCTAGAATGATTCTAAACTAATTAAGTCAAGTATTAAGAACATATCTTAAAAATCATCAAAGTATGTTGCTATTGTTGAAAAATTGGAATTTTGTCAAAAGCCTTAGAATTCAATTTTATATGATCAAATTAATCCTAAAGGATTTTAATGAGTTCCATATGTGGTATTTGTTAAAATAAAGCAGTAGAAATGATTAATTTCAAACAAATTCGTTTTTTTTGGATCAAAAATGCAAAAACGGGAATGTTTGGAAAAGTAATCAAAATCTATGATTTTTATGATTAAAGACATGAAGTAAATGAATGGTTTTGGTCTTGGAACAAACCCTAGGGATTAAGTCATGTATTAAGGGCTTAATATGAGAAAATGGAAATTTGTAGCATAAAAATTGGGCAATTCTGGGCTACTGATCAGCTGGCGGGGTGCGCCCATCCTTGGGCGCGGTGCGCCCAGCGGCAGATTTGAAAATGCAGTTTAGTCTCAATGTTCTCTGCCAAGTGATTTTAGTTTTTGAGATTTTCTTCAATACTTGTCCGTTTGACCTCAAATTTTAAACATAGGTCTAATATGTTATGAAACTTCATAAAAAATTTTCGGAATCGAATTATGATCCCCGAGGGTACTGTAGCAAAATACGTATAAAATACAACTTAACTAAAGTTGGTCATTTTAAAGTTATAGACTTGTTATGACCCAAGATAGTATTATAAGGACTCTAATGAGTTATAGAATCAGTTAGCATTAATGTTAATGTATAACATGTTAAATATAGGTCCATGCCAAGTGACTAACGGATCAAAAGAGTATAAATACAAAGAACGTGTAGTCAGTCTCCTAGCAACACATCAGGTGAGTACATGCAGTATTTTTACCCATTCTGGGGTACATGGCAAGTAAGTATATTTAAGATTTCTTATAAAATCTTTTTATGTGACATTATATGCAAGAGTACTATTATCAATTCGTTTATGAAAGTATAATGCTATGTTTGAAGTTATGTTTTGAACTATAAGTCAAGTTAAATGATAGTATATGGGTCTATGAACCAATTATGTGAAAGTATGTTTTGGTCTAAGAACCAAATTATGTGAAAGTATATTTTGATTACAATTATATGTGTTTTCAAATATGAATGGCATATAGCCACAAGATGTGAAAAAAGTATGTTTTGGTTACAAAGTGTATATATATTTTTGAGTATGAATGGCATATAGCCATAAAGACATATTATGATGAAGTTTGGCACCTAGCCACAAGTTATGTATATGAGAAATGTTTAAGCAAGCAGCAAGTATTTTTTTTTATGACTGGTAATTGTAGCAAGCAGCATTAGTAAAGGAACTATGTTCCAACCTACCCGGGTTAGGTAAGGGATCTACTGGGGGCGAGCCCCATCGCGAAGTAGATTGCCTCAGCACTTCTATGGTAAGGATTGATCCGTTCTTTCTAGCCATAGAGACTTGGGGTATCACTTATAGTGATTAACGCCCTAAGTATAAAAATCCAGCAAGCTTATAAAACCAGTCAAAGAAAGTAAGAAAGATGTTATTTTTGTAAAGTAAATCATAAAATGATTTTTGAGAAGTAAAGAGTTATAGTATATTGTTATTATAAAGTTTTGAAAGAAGATATTTTTGCAAGGCATGATATGTAATATTGTGGAAAGTAAAGAACTATGGCATGGTGTTATTATAAAACTTGAAAGATGTTTTATGTTATAAGTTTTTACATAATGATTGAAAAAAAAGTTAAAGGTTTGAGTCTAAAACTCATGTAACTCACGAGACAATTTTTGTCTTACGTATTCTATGTTTTGCCATGTATTCCAGGTTAAAAATAAGTTGCTATAAATGGGATGAAGTTTAGCAGGAGTGGAGCTTGAGTTAGCTCCTAACTTGGACACAAGGTTTAATCCTCTTCTTGCTTACTATGGTTAGATTTGGTATGGATTTGTAACACCCACAGTTTTAAAAATGTAAATTATCGGTTTTTGATAAACCGTAATTTTGTATTCATGTATTTAAACGA
Source organism: Cichorium intybus (assembly GCA_023525715.1). NCBI lineage: Eukaryota > Viridiplantae > Streptophyta > Magnoliopsida > Asterales > Asteraceae > Cichorium > Cichorium intybus. The sequence continues at coordinate 141,312,108 of CM042011.1, read as the reverse complement.
AAAACCATAGTATTTGCAAACAGTAGAAATGGGGTGTCACAAGTTGGTATCAGAGCCATAGTTTAAGCGAATTAGGATTGGCTTGTTCCACTCCTAGGCTTAAACTCATATTATAGAAATGTTAGTTTATGAAAGTATACTATATGATGTCTTAAATGACTAAGATATTATGCATCACTTAATATATGCAAATATATAACACTAAGTAATGTTTAGCCAACGCTTTGATTGAGCAAAAGTTTGACCGTTAAGAAAATGGTATGTTATTTTCCATAACTGTCTACATTTATTAAAGACTATGTTTATAAAGTAGAAAGACTTTCAGTACTGATCACCATGTATTTACAATGATGTTATATGTTAAAGGAACCAGTGTCCCATGAGACCTTGTGGTAACAGCAGAATCAATTTGTATAGGTGATTATGGTAATATGGGCCCGTATTATCATAATCACAGGATATGTATTGAGACTGGTGGAATCGTAAAGGAATTATGGTAGTCTGGTAAGTAAGGATTATGAAGAGAGTAATAGGAATAACCTAGGGATTATATGCCCATGTAATAAAAATAAGTAAGATTATAAGTATTAAAGGTTAATGGAGTGGATATATACCACTTAGTATCACAAGGTAAAAGAAATTAATAAGATAGTTAATACTCTTGAGACAATATGAAAGGAACCAGTAAAAGAGACATGGCCAGAAGGTATAAATATATTGGAAATGTTAATGGAGTATATAGTACAAATATAAAAGAAATAGTATAACTGAAAATTTCGTTGTCTAACGGAAACGAATTATGATTATAGAATAAAGATAAAAGTAGTGTCACTACAATGACCAAAGACAGAAAGATTGGAAAATAATAATAATAATAAATAAAAGTAGTAATACATCCATACATGTGACCCATTACTATAACTTTATAGTAATACATTAAGAAAAGTTTACAGAACTAGTAGCCTAAACTGAAGAATCAGAAGGAAGCGAAAAAAGATCATCTACACTCCACTCATTTTCATCTGTAGGTCGACTTGTACCTTCTTGAGGATTTGGAAGGGGTTTGTTTTCAGTTATTGGAGGAGGAGCTCCAAGGTGTGGGGTCTCGATAGGGTTGGAACCCGTAACCCCATGAGTATGGGCTAAAAATTGACTCGTTTGAGGAGTGTGTAAGTAGGGAAGTGATGAGGAAGGGTTCCAATTTGGAACCGGCTGGGGGTAGCTATAAGAAGGAGGAAACCAGGCTAGGTTACCTACAGAGCCTCCAAAATTATCCTCACTCGCATGCTCGAGTAAACCAGGATTCATACTGCTCGTACCAGAATTAGATGGCAGAGGTTGCTGCTGTGTATGAATTCTTGATGAAGTTTCCCCCTTTTCCAGAAATTTTCTTTTCTTATATTCAACCTTATGAGCAGCTTGTATCAGTTTCTTTGTGCCGTCTGTTAGACCCGATTGTGATCCTTCAAGTATTGCTTCTTTCTCCCTTTTTAGGTTGGGTAATAAATCTCTCGATAATCCTGCTGCTCCACTAAACTCGTTACTGAATTCCTGTGACATAAATAACTTTAGTAATTGCAGCATTAAAAAAAAAAAATTTGTAATTCCTCACCTCAACACGATCAATAAGAGTTTGTAGACTCTTAAGTTGTCGTTGTGGCCAATGATCGATACCTAAATCTCTACAGCGTTTTTTTAATTGTGTCGTTCCAATGTTGAGTTCTTTCGCAGCTTTCTCAATTGGTTCATTAAAGTGTTCAGCTATTATTTCTTTACTTAATGAGTGTCTGAAACCTCTTCTACTGCCAGCTACTGTGGTTGTCGGAGCTGAAGGATCGAGTTCAAATGTATTATTATTATTATTAGTTGGGATCATTTGAACATGATCCTGATTTTCTGAACCAAAGATGGACATTGATTCATTAAAATCAGTAGCTTCTATTGGTGGTAATTGTACGTTTTCAATCATGGACTCAGGATTTTGAAATCCTTCTAGTTTCCTCTGAATCACCTGAAGGTGATTTTGATATTGAAAACCAACCCCAAGTTCGGGATTCATTTCAAAATTAATGTTATGAGTTGTTTGCAATTGACTTTCATTCTGAATGTCAGTCACGAATTCTTGATTTATGGGGATGATCTCACTACTCGTTGAGGGTACGTCGATGAATGGATTGTAGCCAGATAAAGCATCCACAGATGGGTCTACATACAACAATTATCAAATGATAAAACAAAATTGAATATTCATAAAAGCAATCATTTAAAAGAATTTAACCTGGTAGAAGGTGTGGAGTTTGATCAAGTGCATGGTCTAAAGATACATTCACCGGATCGTCTAAGTTGATGTTTAGCTCGGAAAAAATTTCCGGCTCATCGTTGAGTGGCTCTATAGATTGTATATCTGGAAGACTGTACCATAATTCAAAATCAACAACACATTAGAACAAAAAATAAAAATAATGGATGTTTAGAATGTTAAAGTCACCGAACTCCAGTAAAGATGTTTGATTTGAAGAACCCTCTCCTTGCGGGAAACCAGGTCCAGGGTTTGACAGATCGCCCATTGAAGATCTGTTTTCCATGACTTAGCTTTATATGTGAGTTCGTATACGAACAAACTAGTGATAGAAGAGAATGAGACTGAAAATGAATGTGGAAATAAATGATGCTACTTACCTGTATATATAGCATTTTGCAGCTGGAACCGAAAGGACGTATGTAATTGAAAGGACACTTTACGTTCTTATTACCAAAATTCAAACCATCTACAGTGGATGCGACCCTTCACTACCCTGAGTGCCGGTTAGTATTCAAAATTCACGGCTAGACTCTAGTGATAAAGGGATATTGATGAGATTTTTTGGAATAAATGTGAATAAAGTAGTGTCGTTTACTGATTACTTAATTGCTCAGACTGTTGTAGGCTGTTGATTATTAGTGATGCGATGTCATATAAAACCAGTAAAGTCGTTATCTATTGTCTTGGTGTTGAATTTTGAGGACGAAATTCTTATAAGTGGGGGAGAGTTGTAACACCCCGTTTTTCGGTATGTTCGTTTTGACGAATTAATTATTATTATTTTTTTTAAATAATAATAATAATGATAATAATAATAATTTGGAAAAAGATGGTGAGAAAGGGCAAAATGGTCATTTGACATCCAAATGACTTTTAAGTAAGAAAAATATAATTTTTGGAGTTTATATATAATGAAATAAAATTTTAACACCAAATAATGGTGATAAGTATTTGAAAGTTAATTCTAGAAAAAGAGGGTAATTTTGTCATTTTACCATAAAGGGGTAATTTGGTCATTTGCCCATGTATAAGATTTATTATAAAAGTATAATTTTAGTTTGGACTAAAAATGTAAGAAATAATAGCTTTATGTGGCCAAACTTAATGTCGGTGCCAAAAGTCCAAGGAATGAAAGTTCAGGGACTAAAACTGTAAATATGAAAAATATAAAAATGAGAAAATATATCATTAATTCTCATACATTCAGAAAAATCTAGAGAGAACGAGAGAGAGAGCTAAGTTAAAGATCGGTTCTTGAAGATTTCAATGGGAATTGAAGATTTAAGTTTCCAATTCATAATTTCAAGCCAAAGAAGGTTAGTAATCTTGTTTTAGGGTTGTTTAACCCATTTTTCTGGAATGAGTTACTGTAGCTACGAAAATTCAGTGGCTAGAGGAGGATTATCCTATGATTCCTAGTCTTAACTTGTGTCTTAATCACTACCTAAACCTAGTTTAACCATTGAAAGTGTTAAAAATCAAGAAATAAGAATTTTAGCTCAAGAACCCTAGAAATGGGTTTGTGAAATTGAAACTGATTTTTATTGTTTTGTTAGGTTCTAATAATCACTTAAGATGTATAAATACATTCCTAAATGATTGATTTCAAAAATTTGCATTTTTGGTGAAAATTATCAAAAACGGGATTTTATGAAAATAAATCAAATTATGAGTTTGAAACTGATTGTAAATGATCTAATAAGTCTAAAGTGTCATAAAAGACATGAGAAATAAATTCCAATCTTGGAAATTCATTAAAATGATTTTTTTGAGTAAAAATGAGTTTTTGGGGATGATTTCAATCAAAAGTGATGAAATTGAAGAAACTATGGTTTAGATGTATAAAGGAGTTGTTATTTTAGTCCTAGAATGATTCTAAACTAATTAAGTCAAGTATTAAGAACATATCTTAAAAATCATCAAAGTATGTTGCTATTGTTGAAAAATTGGAATTTTGTCAAAAGCCTTAGAATTCAATTTTATATGATCAAATTAATCCTAAAGGATTTTAATGAGTTCCATATGTGGTATTTTTTAAAATAAAGCAGTAGAAATGATTAATTTCAAACAAATTCGTTTTTTTTGGATCAAAAATGCAAAAACGGGAATGTTTGGAAAAGTAATCAAAATCTATGATTTTTATGATTAAAGACATGAAGTAAATGAATGGTTTTGGTCTTGGAACAAACCCTAGGGATTAAGTCATGTATTAAGGGCTTAATATGAGAAAATGGAAATTTGTAGCATAAAAATTGGGCAATTCTGGGCTACTGATCAGCTGGCGGGGTGCGCCCATCCTTGGGCGCGGTGCGCCCAGCGGCAGATTTGAAAATGCAGTTTAGTCTCAATGTTCTCTGCCAAGTGATTTTAGTTTTTGAGATTTTCTTCAATACTTGTCCGTTTGACCTCAAATTTTAAACATAGGTCTAATATGTTATGAAACTTCATAAAAAATTTTCGGAATCGAATTATGATCCCCGAGGGTACTGTAGCAAAATACGTATAAAATACAACTTAACTAAAGTTGGTCATTTTAAAGTTATAGACTTGTTATGACCCAAGATAGTATTATAAGGACTCTAATGAGTTATAGAATCAGTTAGCATTAATGTTAATGTATAACATGTTAAATATAGGTCCATGCCAAGTGACTAACGGATCAAAAGAGTATAAATACAAAGAACGTGTAGTCAGTCTCCTAGCAACACATCAGGTGAGTACATGCAGTATTTTTACCCATTCTGGGGTACATGGCAAGTAAGTATATTTAAGATTTCTTATAAAATCTTTTTATGTGACATTATATGCAAGAGTACTATTATCAATTCGTTTATGAAAGTATAATGCTATGTTTGAAGTTATGTTTTGAACTATAAGTCAAGTTAAATGATAGTATATGGGTCTATGAACCAATTATGTGAAAGTATGTTTTGGTCTAAGAACCAAATTATGTGAAAGTATATTTTGATTACAATTATATGTGTTTTCAAATATGAATGGCATATAGCCACAAGATGTGAAAAAAGTATGTTTTGGTTACAAAGTGTATATATATTTTTGAGTATGAATGGCATATAGCCATAAAGACATATTATGATGAAGTTTGGCACCTAGCCACAAGTTATGTATATGAGAAATGTTTAAGCAAGCAGCAAGTATTTTTTTTTATGACTGGTAATTGTAGCAAGCAGCATTAGTAAAGGAACTATGTTCCAACCTACCCGGGTTAGGTAAGGGATCTACTGGGGGCGAGCCCCATCGCGAAGTAGATTGCCTCAGCACTTCTATGGTAAGGATTGATCCGTTCTTTCTAGCCATAGAGACTTGGGGTATCACTTATAGTGATTAACGCCCTAAGTATAAAAATCCAGCAAGCTTATAAAACCAGTCAAAGAAAGTAAGAAAGATGTTATTTTTGTAAAGTAAATCATAAAATGATTTTTGAGAAGTAAAGAGTTATAGTATATTGTTATTATAAAGTTTTGAAAGAAGATATTTTTGCAAGGCATGATATGTAATATTGTGGAAAGTAAAGAACTATGGCATGGTGTTATTATAAAACTTGAAAGATGTTTTATGTTATAAGTTTTTACATAATGATTGAAAAAAAAGTTAAAGGTTTGAGTCTAAAACTCATGTAACTCACGAGACAATTTTTGTCTTACGTATTCTATGTTTTGCCATGTATTCCAGGTTAAAAATAAGTTGCTATAAATGGGATGAAGTTTAGCAGGAGTGGAGCTTGAGTTAGCTCCTAACTTGGACACAAGGTTTAATCCTCTTCTTGCTTACTATGGTTAGATTTGGTATGGATTTGTAACACCCACAGTTTTAAAAATGTAAATTATCGGTTTTTGATAAACCGTAATTTTGTATTCATGTATTTAAACAAAAAACCATAGTATTTGCAAACAGTAGAAATGGGGTGTCACACCGGGTCTGGGTCTGGGTCTGGGTCCGGGTCAGGGACCCATGATGAGGAGGCTAGGATTGATGACGACTTGAGACAGATGATCGCCAGGAAGTGGCCCGGGAGGTGACGGTGATCATACCGCAATACTTTGGGTCTATGAAGACAGATTTGCTCACCATGATCGAGGAGAAGCTCGCCGCATTTCGGCAACCTAGGGCGGCTACGTACAGGGATTTTATAGCGTGCCAGCCACCGATGTTTTCCGGGGAGAATGATCTCATTGCTAGTATGCGTTGGATCACTGCCATCGAAGGCGCTTGCCGTACTTGCTTTTGCCCAGAAGAGTCTAAGGTGCGCTTTGCAGTGAACCATTTGAGGGGTGGAGCACAGGATTGGTGGGGTATTCTGAAACAGCCCCTTACCACGACCCAGGTGGAGGAGATGACTTGGGCATATTTCATCGAGAGGTTTCGTGAAGAGTATGTTCCACAGATCGAGATGGAGTGTCTGGCTGCTGAGTATATGACTATGACACAGACGACGGAGACGGTGAACGATATCACCAAGTGATTCATGGAGAGGGCTTTGTTCTGCCCTGAGTACGCAGCCACTGAGAGGATACGGATGTCACGATACTTTTCTATGTTGCGGACCGATATCCGCGAGTTCGTATCCGCTGCTCGCCACTAGACCTTGGCAGATATGATCTCGGCCACAAGAGCCCGGGAGATTGAGTTAGAGCTGCAGAATAGGCAGAAGAGGCCGGCGCCTGTTTCCGCGCCGCCGTCAACCAAGAAGTTTAAGGGTAACGATTCGAGGACCGGGGGAGTGAGAGGGAAGACGCAGCAGTGTGGAAAGTGTCAGAAGTTTCATGAGGGTCCGTGCCGATCGGTGGGATGTTATCGTTGTGGGAAGATGGGCCATTTCAGCAAGGATTGCCCTCAGGCCTTAAAGGTCTGCTTTAGCTGTAACCAGGTGGGACATGTTCGGGCTGAATGCCCTGAGATGAAGACGGGAGGGGTGCAGGCTCCAGCACTCGCAACTCTGAGGATTACTGACGGCCTCCAGGGCAGGGCGGAGGCCCCCAAGGGCAAGGGTAGAGCTTTTCAGTTGACCGCCGAAGAGGCGCGTGCTGCGCCAGATGTCGTGACTGGTATTAATTCTTTTCTTTTCTTTAATTGGTGCATGTTCGTGTCATCATTCGTTATCCTATGCTTTAGGTACTTTCTTAGTCAACTCTATCTCGACCTTTGTGCTATTTGATTCGGGAGCGACTCATTCGTTTGTATCACTGTCTCTCGGTAAGAGTCTCGGCATCGTTTTGGAGGATCTAGATCACCCATTAGTGGTAGAGATTGCAGACGATTGTGTGGTTATGGCTTCTATAGTTTATCGGGGATGCACAATTGAGATCCATGGGGAACAGTTTTCGATCGACCTCATTCCTATTCCTTTGAGCGACGACAGGGTTATTGTGGGCATGGATTGGCTTAGTCACCAAGGAGCATGGATCGACTGTAGGGGCCAGAGGGTCTTTGTCCGGTCTTCTAGTGGGAAGTTCTTATTATTTTGGGCGAGGGGAGGAGGTCTCATACCTCGTTTTGTTCAGCGGCTTATGCTAGGAGACATCTTCAGCACCTAGGATCAGGGTTTGTGGCTTATGTGTCGGACACACGGGATACTGAGAAGAAGGCAGTGAGTGATGTGTCAGTGGTGTCGGAGTTTCCCAATGTATTCCCGGACGACTTACCAGGTATACCCCCGGAGCGACAGGTGGAGTTCCGTATTGACCTTGTCCCAGGCGCGGCTCCAATAGCCAAGGCGCCTTATCGCCTCGCTCCACCCAAGATGTTAGAGTTATCTTCTCAGCTACAGGAATTGTTGGAGAATGGATTTATCAGGCCCAGCAGTTCTCCTTGGGAGCACCGATACTATTTGTAAAGAAGAAGGATGGGTCCCATCGCATGTGCATCGATTACCGGGAGTTAAATAAGCTCACTGTCAAGAATAGGTATCCGTTGCCAAGGATTGATGATTTGTTCGATCAACTTCAAGGAGCGTCATGGTTTTCTAAGATCGACTTGCGCTCGGGTTACCATCAGATGAGGGTTCGGGATGAAGATGTGTAGAAGACCGCTTTTAGGACGAGATACGGTCATTATGAGTTTGTCGTCATGCCTTTCGGACTCACTAATGCGCCGGCAGCTTTCATGGATTTGATGAATCGTGTCTGCAGGCCCATGTTGGATCGTTCATTTATTGTGTTTATTGATGACATCCTGATCTACTCCCGGAGTAAGGAGCTTCATGAAGTGCACTTATGGGAGGTTCTCGAGACGCTGAGAAAAGAGAAGTTGTATGCTAAATTTTCGAAGTGCGAGTTCTGGTTGAGGGAAGTTCAGTTCCTCGGACATCTGGTTAATGAGAACGGTATCATGGTGGATCCGGCAAAGGTGGAGGCCGTCATGAAACGGGAAGTACCAAGGAACACTTCGGAGATTCGTAGTTTCTTAGGATTGGCAGGGTATTACCGTAGATTTATATAAGATTTCTCTAAGGTGGCGGTGCCTTTGACGCAACTGACAAGGAAAAACGTGGCATTTAGTTGGGGGAAAAACCAGCAGACGACATTCGAGGTCTTGAGACAAAGATTATGTGAGGCCCCGGTCCTGACACTGCCCGACGGGATGGAAGACTTAGTAGTTTATTGTGATGCGTCGATTATGGGGTTGGAGCCGTTCTTATGCAAGGCGGCCGGGTTATTGCCTACGCGTCGAGACAGTTGAAGCCCAATGAAGCCAATTATCCGACCCATGACTTGGAGTTGGGGGCGGTCGTTTTCGCCCTCAAGATTTGGAGACACTATTTGTATGGAGTACGATGTACCATTTATACCGATCATAAGAGCCTAAAGTATCTGATGGATCAGCCCAATCTGAACATGCGACAGAGGAGGTGGTTAGATGTAGTCAAGGACTACGATTGTGAGATTTTGTACCATCCGGGAAAGGCCAATACGGTGGCCGACGCGCTTAGTAGAAAGGTCTCGGGTCCGACTCTCAAGGGCATGTGTTTGAGGATGATGGTAGTTACTTGCTTATTGGAGAAAATCCGTGAGTCGCAAGTCGTGGCTAGCTGGGAGGAGAACGTGAAAGAGGAGCGAGGCACGCCAAGTGTGTGGGTGCCGAAGGCGGGCGAGGCACGCCAAGTTCTATTGAATGAGGCCCATAAGTCGAAATTCTCTATTCATCAGGGTGCAACAAAAATGTATCGAGACCTTCGATGAAGCGCGACATAGCTTGGCATGTGGAAAAGTGTCTGACGTGTAGAATGGTAAAGGCAGAGCATCAAAGGCCTCATGGTAAATTACAGCCTTTGGAGATACCGGAGTGGAAATGGGAGCACATTACTATGGATTTTATCACCAAGTTGTCGCGGACGCCGCGAAATGTGGATACTATCTGGGTCATTGTAGATCGATAGACCAAGAGTGCTCACTTTATACCGATTCAGGAGACCTTCTCGGCCAGAGAATTAGCTAAGACGTACGTAGACCAGGTGGTATCTCGCCATGGGATCCCGATGTCGATAGTTTTGGATAGGGATGTCCGTTTTACTTCGCATTTTTGGAAGAAATTCCACGAGGAATTGGGGACGCAGCTCCATTTTAGCACTTCGTATCACCCCCAGACGGAAGGTCAAAGTGAAAGGACGATACAGACACTTGAGGATATGTTGAGGGCTTGTGTGATTGATTTCGGTGGACAGTGGGATCGGTACTTATCATTGGCGGAGTTTTCCTACAACAATAGTTACCATGCAAGCATCGGGATGCCTCCCTTCGAGGCATTGTATGGTAGGAAATGTCGAACCCTAATCTATTGGGGAGAAGTGGGTCAGCTAGTTCTGGGGAGTACCGAAATAGTACTCAAGATGACAGAACTGATTCAGCAGGTCCGAGAGCGGTTACGCACAGCACAGAGCCGACAGAAAAGTTATGCCGATAGGCGTCGATCCAGTCTCGAGTTCCAAGTGGGAGACTATGTGCTACTCAAGGTGTCACCGTGGAAAGGAATTATCCAGTTCCGTAAGCAAGAAAAGTTGGGGCTAAGGTATATTGGACCGTACCGGATCGTAGCCCGGGTCGGGCAGGTGGCCTATCGATTGGAGTTGCCGGAGCAACTCAGCCAGGTCCACGACACGTTCCAGGTGTCGCAGCTGAGGAAATGTATCGCCGATGAGGCTACTGTGGTTCCACTGGAGGACATTCAAGTTGACGAACGCTTGAATTATGCGGAGCGACCCGTTGCAGTGTTGGAGAGAAAGACTAATGCCCTTCGTAGAAAAGTAATTCACATGGTGAAAGTGCAATGGTAGCATCGCAAAGGCTCGTAATGGACTTGGGAACCAGAAGAGGAAATAAGGAAGAATCATCCGGAGCTTTTTGACAAAGTGGATTTTGGGGCCGAAATCCCATTAAGGGGGGAAGACTTGTAAAGCCCGGAACCAGGTATCAAAGAATTAAAATGTTAACTGTTTTAAATAAAGACAAAATAAAGAAAATGGTGAAAAATTGTAGATAGCGGCGCTATTGGGCAAATCCAGTATCAGTCGCGTTTCAGACTGCTCGCGATGTTGACCTTGCAGGAATTTGAAGATAACGGCGCTATCTCGCCTGAGCGGGAAAAAGTGCACATTTTCGTGATTTGGATGGTTCTTAAGTCATATATCATATCCCACTTGGTCATTTTCACCCTTAGAACTCCAGAGAACACCCCTAAACTCTCTCTAAATCTTCCATGGTGTTTTGAGCTCCATTTGTGGGGTTGTGAAGGTTTTGGAAGAAGAAGAGGGTGACTAAGGTGTTCTAGAGAAGGTGGTGCTTAGAAGGAGTCTAGTTGATGCTGTTCTTGGACCTTTGTAAGTGTTCTTGAAGCTTGTCTTCCCTAGTTCTTATTGTTATTAGTGTTATGAAGCTACTTCCAAGCTTTTAAAGACAATGATGGCTCCATATCTTGGATGGGGGTTGGATTTAGAGGCTAAGGATGAGTTCTTCTCCTTTAAGTCTCTGAATCTTAGAGAAAAACCCAAGCCTAGTCTTGATATGGTTGTAAACAAAGTTTTAAGTTGTTAATCTTCATTTGTGAAGCAAGATTCGTCACCATGAGCTCATTGTGGCTAGGATTGGTGATTAGAATTACGTTCTTATAAGTTAGGGGACTGTTTTGGACAACTCCTGGAAGTTGGAGCTTCTGTCTGAAAGGATTAAGCTCTTAATGGAGCATTTGGCTGAACAGCGTAGATAGCGGTGCTATCTCTATAGATAGCGGCGCTATCTATCAGTTTTGACCAAGTTTGACTTTTGTTGACCTGTTGACATTGACTTCTCGGTCAGTGGACCTCCGAGTCAGAAACCCTAAGGAAACCCTAGTGTTAATTTTTGGGGTTAGGGATTTTAGATGAAAACCGTGTATTAATGAGTTGTTCGAATGATAGGAAACTCGGAGGGTTTTACCGACTTTTCCTTATGCTAGTTTAGCAACAAATCAGGTGAGTCTCCTCACTTTCTCGATATTGATGATGATGTTTATTGACGGATCGGGGTAGGCCCGAGAGTCATACGATGTTTACCGACGGATCGGGGTAGGCTCGAAAGTCGTACGATGTCTACCGACGGATCGGGGTAGGCCCGAGAGTCGCACGATGTTTATCCGACGGATTGGGGTGGGCACGAGAGTCACACGATGTTATTATATAACGTTTATAAATTATTGAAAAATTTGGGGAACTCACTAAGCAATGTGCTTACGGTTTTATGTTTAAAATGTTTCAGGTTCTCATGGCGCGGGAGGCTCGGGCACGGCGTGATCTCGGGCATTGGCATCCGTTTTATTTGACTTCCTGTATTTTTATATTTCACTATGGATTATGACACTTATTTATCTTTTGGTGAACTTTATGAATGGTTTAAAAATGAATGAATGGTTTTAGACGTATGTTTTATTATATTTGGATCTTAAAAGAAATTTTTTTATGTGTTTTTTTGGGACGTTACACATATACGTAACCCATAAGTATTAACAATCATCCAATATAACCATATTTTATATTTGTATATTTATAAATATTCAAACCGTATTGAATACGGGTTTATAACCTATTGTGGTAATAGAAAGGAATGAAAATGTGTTTGTTGTTTTCCTTCATTAAATCTAAAACTATATTCATATAAAATTTGACCTAATGCCTAATTGACATAAGAAAAGTAAAGTACATATGTTCCATTTCATTCCCTAAAACATATGTTATATTTATTCTAGAGACCTGTTTAACTTTATATAATAAAATGACCTTTAATAGGATTTAAAAGAAGATCCAAGAGGTTATTCAAAGTCAGTAAGTATTTAGAAAAATACAACTTATTTTCAATATTTCATCGGCTTAGCAAATAAACTATTAATTATATCACTATGTTGTTAGTTTGGTGGCTAAATTGATAAAAAAAAAATTTGGGTTAAAGTTATCATGTGAACCAACTGTAACATATATGTAGTTTAAATCCTTAATTGTGGTGTCGACATGTATCGATGTGGCGTTACTAATCTATATTTTGTTTTATTATTTAGTTTGAACTACATTTTTCGTCGTTGTTGTAGCAATACTTTTACTTGTTTATGCATTTAAATGAATAATTAAATTCATATAAACGACCATTTTGAACATTCGTTAATCTTATTGATCGTATCCTAAAATAACATAATATGCGCTAGTTAATACTTTTTGTACTAAAACTAAATTAAAAAAATTATAAAAAGATTTAACTCGTATAAAGTAAAATGACTATTATATTGAGTGATATTTATACAGTGAGACAATATTAAAAAATATATAGAATAAGAGATGTTATATAAATTTATATTGAAACTGAGTGTTATCAATTTAAGCAATATGAAAGTTTATATCTGTTTCAAATTAATATGGTTTGAGAAAACGAATATTCTTCAACCACATCTTTCAGATGGCCTCTATTCTAATGTAGAATACATTATGTATTTTTAATTATTTCATCTATTTTTCCTATTTATCCTATATGCTTAGCAATGTTATATATTTAGCAATGGTTGGCATTTGACTCTTTCATCGTACAATGTTAACCAAATCATTTCCCTTAGGTAGTGTTTGATATGTAGTGGTCAAATATAAAATGGAATGATACATTATGATTGAATGAAAAAGATCATATTTGATTGTTCAAAGAAATATAATTGATCATTTCTCATAGAACGCGATTCCTTCTATTGAGCTGAATTTCATTCCATGGGGGAGGAATATTTTTTTCATTTCCTTAGGGAATGAAATGATATATAACAGAATCAAATTACATTTTTCAGTAAATATTAATATTGTAGAAAATTTCAAAACTTCATTTAAATAAAATTTTATTTTTTAAAGATTAATTAAATTTTTTTATCATATTTATATTTTAGATTTTATGGTATCTAGTTCTTTTTATTTAGTAACTTCTTTTAAAATATAAATAATTTTTTTCAACTATTTGGAGAACATATAATATGTATTTTGAATGAAATGAAATACATTTATATGTAATTTATTTAACGATATATCTTTATACAACAAAAAATTGTTTTATAAAATAAGATTCGGTTCTTTATTTATCAAATTTACTTTATTTAGTTTTTTCTATATTATTAACAAAAAATATACTTGAATGACTTATTTCATTCTTTCGTACCAACCATGACAATGAAAAATAATGATTTATTCCATGACCTTGATCATTCCATTATGTACTCCATTTTTATTTTTTAATGATTTTATTTCATCATACCAAAGAAACCCTTATTGTTTTTTCATTAATCCAAACTATTGTATTATTGAAAGAGATTGTCATTTAGAACAAACTAAAGGCACATAACAAAGAACGAAGGAAGACTTTTTAAGACATATCTTAACCGTGTATAATCAGAGAAAATTTCCATTGTTTGTTTAAACATGTGGTTTTAAACTAACCATAAGAAAGTTTCAACCAATTAAACAAGTTAAGACATGCACGTCAATATATACAACTATGTACAAGTACATGCAATATATTCAAGACAAATGAGATGGAAATTGTAGGTAAATTACGATGAAACTTATATAAACATTGAATTTACAGTATAAATCGTGTGAAACACTTCTTGATACATCATTATAAATTTATAATAACAAATAAACATATAAAACCCAGACATTCTTCGTTTGAACACTAAGGGCTATAATGTGTACGGTGTACAATGTACACTACAAAGCAAACTATGGTACCATATAACTCAAATTCGACCCTTATGTGGAAAGGAACTCATTTACACAAACTTTTTTATCCATACACAACTATATATGTTTTAGATCATTTGATGCAAAAAATTATATCAAGTTATTAACTTATTATGTATAAATAAAAATTGTTATGTACAAATCACTCTCTAAGGTATTCAAATCTATCGGTCCATAATACGAGTAAACAAATTAGAGCCGTGGAATATCGTCAGTGCATTATGTGACAATGAGTTTTGTTAGCTGATTATCTTCAATCCTTAGGAAATTCAACAAAATACAACCAAAAAGTCCATTCAAATTAATCAGCGGAAATAGAGGCGTGCAAATAACGAATTAGTAGAAAATATAGGCGTGTAAATAACAAATGTTGCCACGTAAGTGAAAGTTACATTTCAGTTTTTAATTTTTAGTTTAATATTTGATACAGTTATCACCCCAAGGAAACATTGTTCCCAACTTCCTATAGGCATTTCATCGAACAGGTTGTCTCCTCAACGGAAGCCGCCATGATTCTTCACACCCAGATATTATGATGTCACAAGACCGAGCATTTTTCGCTTGAATCTCACCGAACAACTTAGCAGTCATGTCCATGGCCAGTTTTCCGGCGTGGGTGATTTTCTTAGAAGCGTTTCATGGGTGTTTTATATTCGAATGCGTCCCACATCAGGGGTTATTCTTAAAAAAGAGTTACGACAAACTATACTTTGAAATAAGAATTGATTATCACAAGTTCATTCATCTAAAATTTACATGCGTATGAAGAAACCCAAAGCAAATCCCCAATTTTGAAATCCCTAAAATGTTATCAGTGCATATACATAGACGTACACCCAACCCTCGAAACCCTCATGACTCATGAGTATTACCTTAGAAGATGCCTGAATTCAACGTGCAGGGATGATATTGATGAATGTGATGATTATGATCTGGGAAGATTCATGTACGTGGCGTTGGGTTTCAGAAACCAGAAACTGCGAAGCAAATCGACTGTAAAGAACCATCGCAGTGTTGTCAGAGCGCGTTAGAAGACCGGCCCACCTTTCACTTGCAATTCTTTTATCTTTTCTCCATTTTGGTCATATTGTTGGAATTGTAGTGTCTTTTCGATGGAAAACAGACAGGTGAACCTGTTATGTAAACACCTAAAAGAGATATTTGTATTTTTGTTATTAGTTGACTTGGGTCTTCTTGTCTCTAGTCAAAACACCAGTAAAAAGTTTTTAAAAATAATTTGGGTTAGATTTTTTTTGTGAACAGCAGCAACATTATATTGAATATGAATTCACTGATTTGGGTTTGATACCATTAAAAATGATAATATCGTAAAAGTCATTAACTTTGTTAGGAACGTTCGATTTCCCTATTTTATGTATTTTTGGTTCATAAAAATTCTTAAGTTTATTTTTGGATATCCTTTAGTTTGTAAGAAATTTTCGATTTTACCCTTGTGACGTATTATAAAACTTGTCAAACTTAAAGATTTTGATGAACCAAAAATACATAAAAGGGTAAAACTCAACATTTCTGCCAAAATTAAGAGAATCTATGAACTAAAAATGCATAGAAGAGTATAACTGAACATTTATGCCAAAATTAAAGGTTTCATGAACCAAAAATGCATAAAATGGTAAAATTGAACATCTCTAATAAACTTAAAGGCTTTTATGACATTAACTCATTAAAAAATTATATACTTACATAGTAACATAAAGTTTGTAGTTAAGGGATTTTGTTGCTGTATACATTAGATACATTTTGAATGAGTTCATGTTTTCTTTTGAACTAATATTTGACACAAAACATAATTTATAATTCATTTCGACTTATTCAAAGATATCACATCTACTCTCGATTTTTACTTTTTGGTTAGTGCCTACCTAAAGGTGGGATCTAGAGGTATATAGTTTCTGAGTAATCATTAAAAAGTCTTGGTTATTTAATATGTTTAAACAAGCTAAAATTGCGGAGTGAAGTGCAACCATTGTTAAATATGTGGAATTTAATCAGTAAGACATTGCGGCCAAAGAAGATCAAGAGTCTGAAGCAACCAAGAACCGAGGCGAGACAGTTGCGCTTCGGACGTATCAATTTCCTCATCTGATGAATGTTCTTTGCTCCCGCTGGCCGAACCAATGCGAGATTGACATATTTAAAATAGTATCAGGACTCACAAATCGGGTACGCTCGCACTATGTTGTTATATTACTTTAAAAGGTCAGCAGTTCGGTCCGAACCGAAGTCAGCAGGACCAAGGAAGCAGCCTCGCTCCGGTCTGGACTTTGCAGTAGAGTCTCCATGGGTTGGATGTGGACATTTGAAATGTTGATAAAAGGAAGAAGCTACTTCAAAAGCGAAGTGTTCCCTTAGCACAAGTTCTCATGTCTGCTGTCATTAGAGAGTTGGCCAGCCCAGCATGTTCCTTGATTTGTCCCATCAGCTGGCCTATTACAGAAAAAAAAAGCTAGAAGATTTATCATCATCTCAGGAAGATATCCTTGCCAGGTATAAATAAAAATCCTGATTGTAACCATGAGAAAGTGAAAAGCATGAGCCAAAAGAAAGAGAGATATAGAGTGTTTGTGTGTGTGTGTGTGAAGTAAATATTTGTATATATTGTTTAGCATTCAAACTCAGAATATATATTCTCTAGTTCCTATAGTGGACGTCGCTTGATCGGTCGAGTCAATATTTGTATATATTGTGTTTTCTTCTTATCATCCTTTAGCCGTGATTAAATTGTGAAGAGTATGCACCTGTTGAAGTCCTTAATTCTAACAAACTAGTATTAGAGCTATGGCTGAAGAAGGGAATATTAATGTCGATAGGTTTGAAGGTTATGATTTTGGCTTCTAAAGAATATAGAGAGAAGATTACATGTACCAAAAGAAGCTACACCTGCCCCTGATTGGCGAGAAACCTGAAGGTATAAAGCAGGAGGAATGGGATGTGTTACATCAACAGGCCCTTGGAGTCGTCCGATCGTCATTGGCAAAGAACGTTGCTTACAACATTGTCAATGAGAAGACAATGTATGGACTGATCAAGATGTTGTCTAACATGTACAAGAAGCCCTCAACTGCAAATAAGGTGCTCTTGATCAGAAAGTTGGTTGACACGAACATAAAAGAAGATGGGTCTGTGACAGAACACGTTAACAAGTTCAATCCAGTCCTATTTAGATTGATACGGTTGACAATGGCATTAAAGACGGAGTCCAGGCATTGCTGTTGTTATCTTCACTTTCAGAGATTTGATCTAGTACTATGACTGTGGTCAGCAGCTATGCAGTCAATCGCGCGAGATCTCGCCGAGATAGCGCCGAGATAGCGTTTTGCGGAGTTAGGCCGAGATAGAAATCAAAATCTCGGTCAGTAATCTCGCCAGAGAGAATCTCGCCGATAATGTCCGAGATTTGCCGAGATTTAGGAGCCCGAGATAGCGATATTGTCCGAGATTTTCCCGAGATAGCGGTAATGTCCGAGATTTGCCGAGATTTAGGAGATTTAGGAGCCCGAGATAGCGATATTGCGCGGGATCGTTATAGAGATTTGCCGAGACACGTTGACACTTTTCATATTAGAATACTATCTATGTTTTATGTGACATTTTTATGCAAATTTTTGTGATATTAATTGTACGTAGTATTAATAGTCTAAAAGTAACAACAAAAAATACCCCGCTATACCACCGCTATACCACCGCTATAAACGCTAAATCGAATCTCGCTAGGTGACCGCTATAAGGTTTATGGCCGAGATAACTGCATAGGTCAGCAGTGCATCTAATATGCAGAAGCTGACGTTCGAGGGTATTTGTGATTTGATCCTTGGAGAGGACATTCGCAGAATGAATGTAGGGGAGTGCTCTAACAGTCTGCTAAGCACAGAAGAACGAGGAAGAAGGGCCAACCGAGGTGGTGGTGGTGGCAAGGGAGTTGTTCAAGGAGAAGAGGATGTTCCAGAAGCAGAAAGGGTATAGTCTGTTGGAACTGCAAAGAAAATGGTCACTTTTAAAACCAGTGCCCAAAGCCCTCTATAGGCAATACGAGGAAGGAAGTGAATATGGCAGAAGACTGTAGTGTCACACTTATATGTTGCATATAGAGTTCGGGGAGAATCCTGGATAATAGACTCAGGTGCCTTGTTCTATGCGACTCATTGCAGAGACGTAATGAAAAACTTCAAACATTGCAATGGCAAAGTCAGGCTTGCGGATGATCAGAGCCTGGATATCACCGAAGCAGAAGACTAACAAGATCAAATCACAGAATTCTCCATGAATAGAGTTCAGGATCATACAGTTCATAACAATTATAGCAACAAAAACATAAACATAATGTACCTCAGGATTATCACCTTTATTGAATCGGATGAACAACATCTTGCAAAGGATGAACAGGATCATGCTATTATTAGAAATATCACCACCGTTAATGACCATGGACACATTTCCAATAGCTTTATACAAGGATGAATTCATAAAATCTCCGGACCGAAGTAGAAGATCCGAACCGATGAATAATCAAATAGAGGTTGATATTTTGGAAGACAATCGAGCAGTGCGTTTCAGTACAGCAGGAGAAGGCAGAGTGACTGAAAGCAGTAGGAATATAGAGACATCTAGAAACTCCGGTTTGAGTGAGAGTGAGTCGAGGGGTAGTTTAGCCTCGGATAGCGACTCCTCGGACGATAAAGATGAAGGATCAGGTGTTGTAGTCTAAAGCATCCTTTGTCGGTCCACTTGGGAGAGAAGACTTCCGGTCCGGTACCTAACATTGACTTATCTGCTGCTGACCGAAAACGAAGAGCCATAGACTTATCTAGAGGCTTTGAGGATGAAGAAATCCATGTAGTGGAAGAAGGCCATGGAGGATGACTTGCGGTCACCTGACAAAAACGAGACATGGTCTCTTGTTAAGTTACCAGCAAAGAAGAAGGCATTGACCAACAGATGGATATTCAGGTCAAGGACAAAAGTTGCCGGAAGCAAGAGATATAAGGCTAGATTGGTGGTGAAGGGTTTCCAAAAGAAGGAGGGGGTTGACTACGATGAAATATTTTCTTCGGTTGTGAAGATAACCATAATCAGAACAGTCCCTGTTATTGTAGCATTCGAAGATCTTTATCTTAACCAACTTGATGTGAAGACTGCACTCTTGCATGGAGACCTTGATGAAAAAAAATATATATGGCACAACCCGAAGGTTTCGAAGTTGTTGGAAAGGAAAACCTGGTGTGCAAGTTGAAAAAAATCCTGTATGGATTGAAGCAAGCTCCAAGACAGTGGTACTTGAAGTTTGATAGCTTCATGAGGAGGAACGGATACAACCGAAGTAAGAGTGACCACTGCTGCTATCAGAAGAATTTTCAATCCTCATACATCATCATATTGCTTTATATTGATGATATGTTGGTGATGGGGTCCGACAAACATGATATCAACAAGCTGAAGAGGCTACTGGCCAGAGGGTTTGAGATGAAGAACTTATGGTGCAACTAAGCAGATATTGGGAATGAGCATCCGACGAGATAGAGCTTCAGGATTCCTAAAACTTTCTAAGGAGAATTACATTTGAAATGTTTTGGAGAAGTTCAGTATGTGCAATGGCCAAGATCCCTTATGCGTCTGCAATATGTAGCTTGATGTATGCACTAGACCAGACATTGCACATGCAGTAGGAGTAGTCAGCAGATTTATTTCTAATCCAAGGAAGGAGCATTGGAAAGGAGTCAAGTGGCTGCTTCACTACTTGAAGGGAACCTCGGACGCAACCTTGAGTTTCAAAAGGCATAAAGTTTTCCTAGAAGGTTATGTCGATGCTGACTTGGGGGTTGTGCAGATTCAAGAGCACTACCAGTTATGTGTTTACAATTGGAAGGATCGCAATCAGTTGGATGTCAGGACTACAGAAGAGTGTTGCACTTTCAATTACGGAGGCCGGGTATATGGCTCTGTTAGAAGCTAATAAGGAGCTTATCTGGTTGAAGAACTTCCTATCAGAGGTAGGCTTGGATCATAAGGATTCTCTAATTTATTGTGATAACCAATGTGCCATACACCTTGCGAAGAATCTGATGTTTCACAGCAGGACGAAACACATCAAGATGAGGTATCATTTCATTCGAGAGTTTATTACAAATGGTATTTTTATATTGAAGAAAATCCTTGGAGCAAAGAACCCTGCAGATATGTTCACCAAGGTGGTCCCGACAGAGAAGTCGAAGTTATGTATGACTTCAACTAGTCTTCAACAGAAGTAGGCGAAGAAGAGGAACTACGGAGGAGTCTCATTGTTATAGCTCGGTAGACAGAAGAATCAAGTTCTGATTAGTCTTCAAGTGGGAGATTATTAAGTATGTGGAGTCTAATCCGAACCAAGGAAGACATTACGACCGAAGAAGATATGCAGTCTGAAGCAGCTAAGAACCGAGGCGAGATAGCCAATGGGTTGGAAGGGGTTGCGCTTCGGACGAACCAGTGTCCTCGTCCGAGGAATGTTCCTTCTCTCCGCTTGGACGAACCGATGCGAGCTTGACATATTTAAAGTAGTATCACGAGTCAGGTGCATTCACATCATGTTGTCATATTACTTTAGGAGGTCAGCAGTTCAGTATGAACCGAAGTCAATGAGACGAAGGAAGTGACCTCGCTCCAATCCAGACTTTGTAGTAGATTCTCCACATGGGTTGGATGCGGAGTGTCGATATGTTGATTAAAGGGAGAAGCTACTTCAGAAGCGAAGTGTTCCCTTGACACAAGTTCCATGTCTGTTGTTGTTAAAGAGTTGGTCAGTCCAACATGTTCCTTGATTTGTCCCATCAGCTAGCCCATTGCAGAAAGCAAAGCTAGAAGATTTGACATCATCTTAAGACGATCTCGTTGCCCGGTATAAATAACAATCTCGATTGTAACTATGAGAATGTGAAAAGCGTGAGCCAAAAGAGAGATCGAGAGGGAGAGAGAGAAAGAGAGAGAAAGAGAGAGAGTGTGAGTAAGTGTGTGTGTGTGTGTGTGTGCAGTAAATTTGTATAGATTGTTTAATATTCAAACTATATAATCTCTAGTTCCTAATAGACATAGCTCAATCCGTCTAGATCAAGTGAACCACTTAAATCCTTGTGTTATTTGTTTGGTTGTGTTTCTTCTTATAGTTTCCTTTAGTCGTGATTAAATTGTGAAGAGTGTGCACCTGTTGAAGTACTTGATCCTAACAACCACAAGCGAGAAACATTGCAAAGAAAAATGTGACATGAGAATAAGAACAGTACATTTAGGTTACATGCCATACCTAAAAAACTTAAATTGATAGTACATTCCAGTTTTGTTTTGGGGGCTTGTTCTTTCTTAATAGGGAAAATGATTTATAAGGGTAATTATGTTTCAAAACTATTCAAAAAACACCATCCAAGTTTGGTCTGTTCAAAAAACACCATCCAAGTAAGGCCTTTGTACAAAAAACACCATCGAACTACATGTTTTGTTCAAATTTTATCCGATGGTAACCGGCTCTTGCAGGTTAAATGATGACTTGGCCTAATACTTGGTGACCGGCCAAGTCATCCTTTAACCTGCAAGAGTCGGTTATCATCGGGTAAAATTTGAACAAAACATGTAGTTCGATGGTGTTTTTTGTACAAAGGCCTTACTTGGATGGTGTTTTTTATACAAAGGCCTTACTTGGATGGTGTTTTTTGAACAAACCAAACTTGGATGGTGTTTTTTGAACAGTTTTGAAACATAATTACCCTTATAAGTCATTTTCCATTCTTAATATTATCATGAACTTTCTTTCAACTTTCATATGAGAAAAAACTATTTTAATATTTAAATATTCTTAATATTTTTGATGGGTCTCTATTTGAAATGTAGTATGTAAGCAAATAGAAGAGTAACAATCACATGTTTTCACCTTTTTCTTTGAGTAATGTGTTAGATATTTCGTTGTAATGAAAACAGACATATAAAATCAGGACACTTTTCAGGTGAAGCAATAAGAGAGGTATAGAACATATGCTTTAGGTAAATTGTGTAAACGTGTAGATTCATGTTACAAGAGAACATAACTAAAGCTTTAGTATTGTCTTTATTTGTTGAGAAGCTAAACCAAGTTAGACACGAACTTAAAAATATTAGCAACTTATGATTAGTAAATCTAAAAATCTCAAATGTTGTTCACTTTCTTAACCTTGTGGTCGTTTTATGTTCAGTATCACAATCAAGTCACGGGCAATGCTTAGGAATTGTTGCTATGGGCCCTCGTACTTCAAAGATTTCCAAATCTTTCCTTTTGTTAATCTTATTTTTGCAAGAATCTAACTACGGCATAATTAGTTACAGTTTTGATCCAAAGACTATATCTTTCATGGCAGTTACAAATGAAAATATTATATATTCTATTGTTTGCAAATAATGGAAAATAATGTAACCTAATTTAAATATTCATAAGGCATTATGACAAGTCTTTTTTTTTTTTTTGAATTTAGAAAGACTAGATTGAAAGACGTTTTTTTAACTCTTCCATGAAGTAATATATCAGAAGTTTCAATGTAAAAGTGAGCATTTTCCATGTGATTCGGTAAGGCAACAAGTAGGCTAACGTCATCGATTTTAGCATGTGGAATCAAATAATCTTTTATGAATTACTTGTCAAACCAAAGTTTTTTTTTTGTTTATCTTAGATGTATAGTGATACTAAAGTAGCTGGCCTAACATGTAATTTCCATTATCCTTGATTCTTTATCTGATTAGGTGTCAATAAAGTAAGCTGGATGTTCAAGTCGATCTTTGAGTACATATATTTATCTGTCAATAGCTGATGTAGATACTTGTATATATGATGTAGATACTTGTAGGTCTTTTGTTTCTAAAAATGCAGCATGTGACTAGAGCTTAAAACTTCAATAAACATGTTAAAATTTTAATTATCTATTCATTTTTGTATCTAAGAGCATAGCCGATTAAGTCTGAGATCCGAGCCCATTGCTACTTAAATCCCAACCAGACAAAATGTTTAGTTGTGGGTAATTGGGACGACTAATAACTAGAAATAAGTGTTCACACTACAACGTTTAGTGGCGACAAAAGTCGCCCCTAAATGCGTCAAAAATCGCCCCTATTAGTATTAGCGGTGACCTGAAAAAATTTCGTGGGAAATTTCCGCTACTTTTTGTCCGTCCGATATTAAAATTTTGAAGGGACAAGATTGGTTTAAGTGGTTGCAACCGGATAGGCCTAGGCTATGCCATTAGCGGCAACAAACCATTTAGGGATAACATTAGTTTTAGCAAACATGGTGTTGCCCCTAAAGGGGTTGTCGTCGCTAATAATGTCGCCCCTAAAGCTCCTTGTAAATTTTGTAATGGCAAATAACTCTAGCCAAGTCTCTTCCCTGTTCAAAATAATTAAATCCATACCCTTCTTTATGTTCAAAATTAATTTTACATTGCATTACATGACAAAATATATTAATGTTATTAGAGAAAATTACACGAATGATCCCCGTGGTTTTGGTTAACTTGAATGCTTGGTCCCTAACTTTTTTTTAACTCGGACCGTCACTATAATTTGGTTTTGTTGCATGCTTGGTCCCCACGAGATATAAAAAGATAATTTTACCCTTAATAATTTCTTTTTCAATTTTAGTTGCATTGTTTATTATTTTTAAATTACAAATAAAAAACTAAAACAACCCTACATACTACCACGCCCATATCCTTCCCATCATATTATTTCCAATCAAAACCCTAATTGATCTCTTCAAGAACAATTTACTTCAAGAACCCTAATCAATCAAAACCCTAATTGATCTCTACTTTTATCTGTTCTTCAATCCCTAAATTTTGCGATTAATTTTGTTGATTACGGTTGCATTGGCGCCTGGGATCTTGTTGAAGCTTCTGAATATGATGAATTCCGAGGTGAAACTCATAAGTGAGCATCTACATCGAAGGTTTAGATCTGGCAGTACCTTCAGAATTCATAGGGTTTACTGATGGTTCGCCAGAATTCCAATTGGAAAAACAAGATGAAGAGGATGGACTTTTACTTGTGGTTGGTATTGGGGCTTTGCATCATTACAACCAATCCATACTGAAGATTCTTGATTTCATTTCTAAGAATTTCTGTTTTTGAAGGTGGTGGTGTCGTTAACAGAAAAGAATTGGACGAACTTAGCCTATTCATCAGTTATCTTCTTCTGGGGTGGGAATGTGTTGTTGAAACAGGTTTGTAGCTGCTCCTACTGTGTAGATTAAACAAAATCATGGATTCGGTGGATGTAGGAAGTAAAGGTGGCGGAGCTCGAGCTTGGAGGTGCTCACTGACAGATCTAGGGTTTCTGCACCTCCGTTCTTAGTTTCAGTTCGTCGGAAACAAGCATGGTAGCGATGACGACGATCTATGGTTTGCTCTAAATGGTATTGACGGTAAAGGGATGAATACGTGAGAGGTAGAAGGCCAGAGACAAGATGCGAGAGGCGATAAGTGCGATGCGGCGGTGGTTAAGAGGTGATCGGCAGCCTCTTGGAGGTTACCGGCAACAACAGGGTCATTGATTAATGTAAGTCCATGTTCTCGGAATGACCAAGTTTGGGTTTAAAAGAATCATGTTTGAGAAAAGCTTTGGAAGAGGGATAGCGGCACTATGGAGAAAAGGATAATGATGCTATGGAGAAGCGATAGCGACGCTATGCAGGCGAGTTAGTGGCCTGGCACATTGAAGGGATAGTGACACTATCATAAGGATAACAGTGCTATTCACCGCTGTTTGCACCGATTTTGAGTTTTGGGTCGTATTTAAGGGCACAAAACCCTAGGTAGCCATCATTTGTTATCCTTCAGCCTCCAAAACGTCTCCAACCCCTTCCTAGCCACATTGGGTTATTTTTGGCTCTTATGATCATTTTAGAAGAATTCTTGAAGAGAATGAAGGTGCATGGTGGTGCTAGAAGGTGTGTTACATGTTTAAGTCAACAAGAGCTTCATTTTCTAGACATTTGTAAGTAAAGCTTCTTCCTTTTTGTGTTTCTTAGGTTGTTCTAGTAGTTATAAAGGATTTGGATGTGTTTATGGCCCCTTGATTTGTTATTTAAGGATTGGAGTGATAAAGGTTTGATCTTTATGTCTTTAGAGCCTCCTTTGGAACTTGTGGACCGATCTTGAGAGTACTCCAAGCTCCGTTGAGTGTTTCAACTTGGATTATGTCATCTTTTGGACCTAAGTGTAAGATTTGACATGCATGGGACATGCATATCAAGAAAGTTTGGATTTTTATGGGATTTTAGATCTTTTGGACGAGTTCTGGAAAGTATTATCCCCTGACTTAATGTATTAAGTGCTTATTGAAGTTTTGAGAAGTTTCATAGATAGCGACGCTATCTTGGGGAGATAGGGGACGCTATCTGACTGTTAACCGTTGACATTGACCTTTGATCGTTGACTTTTTGATCAATTTAACTTTTGGTCAAACTTGAGAGATTCTGGGTACCAGTCTTGGAGGTCTATCTTGTTTGGGGGTTTAGGATTTGCTAAGTGAAGTTTATCCTTATTAGGAGGTTCGTTTTGTCGGGATCGGAGGACACGCGCGTGGAGTGCTGTTCAGCTTGGCGGATCAGGTGAGTTTTCTCACTATACTATGAGTGATGTTACATGCGTAGGTAGCCTTATTTTACTATATGTAGTATCGTGTGTTTGGATGGACATGCCTTAGATTATTTGACTGTATGTTGTAGTAGGAACCCGATGGGTTAGGCAGTATGCTTAGGCTTTTGTGTTTATATGTGTTAGTCGTTGGATTCGTTCTGGCGACCGAAAAATGATGGTAGATCAGGGCAAGCTCGAGAGCCGGACGGATCAAGGCAAGCTCGAGAGTCCAAAGAATGATTTGATTAATGGCGGATCGGGACAAGTCCGAGAGCCAGGTTGTTTAGGGCAAGCCTATAGACCTACGTGAATGTGCTTTATGTGATGGATCATGTGCCATTTTGGGAGACTCACTAAACTTTGTGCTTACTCTTTCACCCTAAATGTTTTTCAGGTATTTTCTAGCTTGAGCATGGAGCACAACACGACTGTATCGCATTTGAGAATTTGGTATTCAAGTCTTCCACTAGATAATGTTTGAAATTGTTTTGATAAACCTGATTTTAGATATTTTAATTATCGTAATTGGATAAGATGATTTATTTCCAACTCGTTTTATATATTTGTGTTGATGTGTGGAATGATTCCCGCTTAGGGTTTGCATTGAGTATCATCGGTATAAATATTACAGAGTATATGGAAGTTACATAAAGAACCATTATCTATACAAAAGAATAAAACCTACACAATACATTATAATCTATATAATTAACACTCCCCCTCAGTTTGAGCGGGAGGTTTCCTGATGGTCAAACTGTCCCGAAAATCCAGAAATAGTTGTGTAGGAAGTCCTTTAGTAAAAATATATGCAAACTGATGAGACGACGGAACATGCTGCACACGAACTTGACCAATAGCAACACGTTCCCTGACAAAATGCAAATCTATTTCCACATGTTTGGTTCTTTAGTGCTGAACTGGGTTAGAAGCTAAGTACATGGCACTCACATTGTCACAGAAAACAACTGTAGATCGAGTCAAAGGGCAAGAAAGTTCAAGCAGGAGATTTCGTAGCCATGCAGTTTCAGCAACGACATTGGCTACCCCCCGATACTCAGCTTCGGCACTAGACCGAGAGACGACGTGTTGACGTTTGGAGGACCATGAGATGAGATTATCACCAAGATAAACGCATAACCCAGACGTAGAACGACGTGTAAGAGGACAGCCGGCCCAGTCCGCATCAGAGTAAGAGACCAAACGATCGACATGAGACGGACGAATGAAGAGACCGTGACGAAGAGTACCTTTGAGATATCGCAGGATACGCTTGAGGGCAAGAAAGTGCGGTTCACGAGGGTCATGCATAAAAAGGCAAACCTGTTGAACCGCATACGCAATATCAGGACGAATGAAGGTCAAGTATTGTAGAGCCCCAGCTAGACTTCGGTACAAGGTCGGGTCGGAAACCGGTTGACCGGATGAGTAAAGTTTCGGTTTAGTGTCCGTCGGTGTGCTACACGGATTGCAGGAGGCCATATCAGCACGTGATAGAATCTCCTTGGCAAAGGCGGTCTGGGAGAGAAACAAACCGTCCGAAGATCGAGTAGTAGAAATGCCGAGAAAGAAGGAAAGGGATCCAAGATCCGTCATGGCAAACTCTGTCGAGAGACAAGAGATGACTCTCGAGATGAGCGAAGGGCTGGAAGCAGTGAGAATGATGTCGTCGACATAGAGAAGGAGATAGATAGTCTCAGTGTCACGATGAAAGGTGAACAGAGAAGTGTCAGAACGACTGCTGATGAAACCAAGGGAAGAAATAAAGACAGCAAAGCGGTGGTACCATGCACGGGGTGCCTGTTTAAGACCATATAAAGCCTTTCTTAGGCGACACACGTGATCTGGGAAAGAGGGATGAACGTAGCCAGGAGGCTGCTTCATACAAACCTCCTCATTGAGGTCACCGTGAAGAAACGCGTTTTTGACATCGAGCTGATGGATAGGCCAGTGACGGGATATGGCGATACTAAGAACCGTGTGAATGGTAGCAGGTTTGACAACCGGGCTAAAGGTGTCATCAAAATCGAGACCAGGTTGTTGGGAGAAACCTTGGGCAACAAGCCTACCTTTATATCGGTCGAGGTTGCCATGAGAGTCAAACTTGTGACGATAAAGCCATCGGTAGCTGACTATATTGGCAGACGGAGGACGCGGAACAAGATCCCAAGTGTGATTATCCTGCAGAGCATTCATCTCAGCATCCATGGCAGTTTTCCAATTAGGATCACTCATGGCTTGAGCGGTGGAACGAGGGATCGGAGAGACACCAGAAGATGCAGACAGATTGAGAATATCGCGGGGTTTTAGAGAGCCGGTACGGAGACGAGTAGTCATGGGATGACGGGAGGACGTAGTGGCCGTAGGCGGAGGAGGGGGAGGGGAATCCCGTGGGGAAGGTGCCGATGGAGAAGGAGGAGCACCAGCAGGCGGTGGCATGGAAGTAGGATGAGCCGCAGGCAGGTCCAGGATGGGGGGGTCATCATCAGGAGTGAAGTGATCGTAGTCGGAGGTAGAGGGGGTGGGATGAAAATCAGCATAGGGAAAGTGATCATCATCAAAGATGACATGACGAGATATAATGACCCTTTGAGTGACAAGATCAAGGCACTTGTGTCCTTTGTGATCAAGAGCCGGTCCAAGGTAAATGCAAGCAGAATACCGAGGAGAGAGTTTGTGGGGAGCAGTGGAGGAGGTATTCGGGTAACAGAGACACCCAAAAACACGGAGGTGTTCATATTTGGGAAAGAAGCCAAATAGAATCTCAAAGGGTGTATTGAGTGATAACGTGGTAGTGGGAAGAAGATTGACAGTATGAACGGCGGTCAAAAGAGCTTCGGTCCAGAACTTAGGTGGCAGAGACGCTTGAAATAGAAAGGTGCGCACAATGTTATTGATTGTGCGAATTTAGCGTTCGGCTTTGCCATTTTGTTGTGACGTGTAAGGGCAAGAGAAACGAATAGTAATGCCGTTAGACTGAAGATATTGAAGAAGGGATCGATTATTAAATTCACGTCCATTATCACACTGAAAAGATTGAATGTCAGTTTTGAATTGATTTTTAACATACATTCGAAACATTGTAAAAACAGAAAAAACCTCAGATTTTGCACGAAGAGGAAAAACCCATAGAAAATGCGAGAAGTCATCAAGAAACAAAATATAATATTGAAAACCACTTAGACTAATAACAGGAGAAGTCCATAAATCAGGGTGAATAATTTCAAACACACGCGTAGTTTTTGACGACGACGAGGAAAACGGTAAACGACAATGTTTCCCAAGTTGGCAAGCATGACAAATGGGAATTTTATTATTATTACTAGAAATAAATTGACGAGACTTCAGAAACTGGAGAATGGAGGAGCCAGGATGTCCTAGACGGCGATGCAATGTGGGGAGAGAGACAGTGGTGAGAGCTGAGGCCGTGGCGGAGGTGGACGGAGTACACGGGTACAGATCACCATCACTATCGCATCGCTGAATAAGAGCACCGGTGTCAAGATCCTTAACAGAAAAACCAAACGGGTCAAAAGAGACAGAAACCCAATTATCAGTAGTAAAGCGACGAACAGAAACAAGATTTTTAACCATTTGTTGCGACACAAGAATATTATTTAAAAGAAATTTATTTTTTGAAAACGGAAGAAACGAGTGTCCAATGTGAGTAGCCGGAATTATTGCACCATTACCAACCATAATAGATTTAGAATTGCAAGGAGTCAAAGAGAGCATGTTACCTTGATTAAAGCTCATGTGGGAACTAGCACCGGTGTCTATGTAGTATTGATTATCCGGAGGAGGTTGAACCGACATGGCTTGAAAAACCGAGGCGAGGTCCGTGGGTTGCGATGCGTGGGGCTGTCCGGCAGGCGCAAAAAATGATCCAGTGGGCTGAAATATGTTGCTGGCAGGCCTGGTAGAAGAATTGGTGGGCTGCCCAAAATATGCATGTTGCTGTTGGGCCATTTGTGAGTTGGCGCTGAAGTGGGGAGGCACAAGGTGGGCTGGCGCTTGGGCCAGTTGGGCCGAGAATGGTGATGGAGCTGCGACAGGAACAGGAGGCGTGGAATATGTTGCTGGCGTGGGACCTTGGAGTGGAAAAGCAACATTCCAATTTCCAGGAGGTACATTCAAGTGTCCCATATGTCCAATAAAATTATTTGGTGCCTGATTTGTAGAAAAAGTGCTTGGAACGGGTCCCATAATTCCTGCAAAATTGGAATTTTGACTCGCTTGGGTACCTGCAAAATGATTAGTAGTAGAAGAAGTGCTAGAATTGTTCCCCCCTTGGAAGTAGCCCGATTGTTATTACGATTTTTATTCCATTTATTTTTAGATTTGCCGAATTGTTGGGTATTGGAATAAAGGGCGGTGGTGGTAGAGTGGGTAGGGTCGGGTAATATTTCAGTGTGCTCTTCACGATTTTCATGAAGTAAGAGCATGTTTTTGGCTTCCAAAAAAGAGGGAGATGGCTTGGTATTGGTAATGACATCGATAATACTTTGGTAAGAGGATGGGAGACCACGGAGAATTTGCATGACAAGTTCAACATCGGAAATGTCGGAGTCAACATCGTGTAAGGCATCGGCGAGGTGTTTAAGACTATGGCAATATTCTTGAATGGAGGATGCACCTTTTTTGTGTTACGAAACTGTTCTTGCAATTGAAGCATACGGGGCATTTTATTGTTTAGAAAAAATTCATGTAAATTGTGCCAAAGGTCTTTTGCCGTGCACGTGTCAGTGGTGATGACTTGTAAAACAGTAGGATCACATGTGGAGTAGAACCAAGATTTCACACGTGAGTCAATGGAGTGCCAATCCTCATCATCATCACTTTTCGGTTTTGAAGTACCAGTAATGTGACCGAGGACTTTGGCACCTTGACATATGTCTTTGAAAATACGACACCATAACTTAAATTTTGAGCCATCGGGTGTCAATTTGAAACTAAATTGATTGTAGACATTTGTGACCGCATAAACAAGTTGTTGAGCGGTCGGGGCTAGGGTTGAAGAGGAGGCGGGTGTGGACATGATGAACCCGGCAAACCCAAAACAACAAGAAATAAAAAACGTAAAGGTAATCGAGAACTAACCGCGGGAAGAGAGATTGTAGCAAATCGAGTACACCAATCCTTGGAGGTATGCGACTGTGATGCGGAAGAGTGTGGCGGATCTGGAGTCGTACCAAGAGACAAGGTAGTAGCCGTGAAGGAGCATGCACTGGAGCCGTGATTGAGGATGTCGATCAAGGGAGAAGGAGATCGACAATAGCAAAAAAGAAAAGAAAGAAGAAATTTTTTTTTTTTGGAGCCGTGAATGAGAAGAGCGGCAATAGGGTTCGGCTATGTGTGGCTTGATACCATGTTGATGTGTGGAATGATTCCCGCTTAGGGTTTGCATTGAGTATCATCAGTATAAATATTACAGAGTATATTGAAGTTACATAAAGGACCCTTATCTATACAAAAGAATAAAACCTACACAATACATTATAATCTATATAATTAACAATTTGAACCGCTTTTAAAAACGAAAATTTTATTACGGAATTTGGAACGTTACAATCAAGTTTAAAGAAGAAAGAAGAAGAGGGATAGAGTTCATGTTTAGAAAAGGTGGGGTGGGGGTAGAGGATGTGTTGGGATTTTTATTTATTAAATAAAATTATAAATAAACAATAAATAATAAAGTAAGTCTAAAAAACATAATAAGGGTAATATAGTCATTTCAGGTGTATTAAGGACCAAATCCGAAACAAAATCAAATGATAGGGATGATCCGTAGTAAAAAAATAAGTTAGGGACTAACCGTGCAAATTACCTTAAACCACCGGTACTATTCATGTAATTTACTCATATTATTTTATCATATAATAATATATATGAAGACCTGGTCTATGTATGAAATGAAATCCTTCTCTCTATAAATAGAATGGTATGGTTTCATAATGCATGAATATTCCAAGGAGCAACTACGCCATATATTGAGAGAAAACATTTGCTTTCTTGAATTAGTTTCACGGTGTTGATTCATTTTGTCTGAGTGACTACTAATAGAAGAAAATCATATGCTGTTTCTATCCGATGCGTTGAACATAAAGGTTACTGATTGAAGCTGTATCTATACAATGTCTACAGTAGTCGAACAAATGGTATATATTACATTGTTTACGTGTTATTTGCATTTATTTAGATTATGGAATTTATATTGTTCCAGCGTGTTTGCATATATGTTGTTTGATCCCAACAACTGATAATTGTTAACGTGTTATTTGCATCTATTATTCTATGGATAACAACCATAAATTACTAACTGAATATGGATATATCATTTAACTTAGTCCAATTTTACCAAACACAATAGATGGCAAAACAAACATATCATAGGTATTAAAACATCTACATTTTTATAACATGTCAAAATACGTTAGTCAGGTTGATTTATCAATATTTTTTTTAATATTATGATTAATATCGTTGAAAATATAATTACAACGAAAGGTTGTAAATACTCGGAGTATGTTCGGAACAAATTCCAAGTCTCGTTACTCGTTTCTTCTTCAAATGTATTTTCAAAATTTACTCATGGAACACAAAATATGAACGCAAGCATATCGCTTTTAAATAAATGGTTTCAAATTGTTACTTACCATATTCCAAATTATATATCTAATTAAATGCAGAAAATCATAGTCAACTTTATTTTAATTTCTATTCTATGTTCTGAAGTTCGCTAATTGATGTTTGACCTTTAAAAATATCCCATTTGACAGCAATTTGGATAAAACCTGTTTTTAAAAAACCGCGACGTGAGTAATGTATGTATGTATGTATGTATTGGTTGGAACGGTACTACCGTGATATTTCAAATTCTATATTGTTACCGTATCATGATTACTAATTGGTACGGTAGTACCAACAAAAAATGTTTGCTACCAAATATATTGGATATAAAATTTATTAGTTTGGTTCGTAATATTTTGGTTGGTTTTTTATGGTACACATTTGATAGTCCAATTGAAACGACTAAACTAAATGTTTATAAATGATATAAACAAATAAAGGTGTAGCTTAAGATGTCTGGTTCAAGGTTTAGGTTTAAAGTTCAAATCTTATTAAAGCTATCCTTTATACATGAAAACTAAAAATTTAAAAAAACATTTGGTAGTCTTTGTTGGAATTTATATATTGTTTAACTAGAAACCATGCGACTTAAACCACACCTTTTCTGGATTACTTTTTAGAAATATTAAGCTAGAAACCATGCAACTTAACTATTGCGAGCACACCTTTTTTCGATTACTTTTTAGAAATATTAAACTAGAAACCATGCAACTTAACTATCGTGAGCACATCTTTTTTCGATTACTTTTTAGAAATATTAAACTAGAAACCATGCAACATAAACATTGCGGGACATATTTTTCGATTACTTTTTGAGTCTGTTTGGTACGACGAAATGGAATCATGAAAGAATGGAATGAACGACGTAATGGAATGAGTAAGTCATGTAATGAATCATTACATTCCATTGTCATGTTTGGTTGGCTCGAATGAATGAAGTTTGTCATTAAAACATATTGCTTTTTATTAATATGTAAAAAACTAAATAAAGTAAACTTGATAAAATAAAGAAAAAATGCTATTTTATAAAATAAATTTATGTTAAATAAATATATATATTTAAATAAGTTATGTATAAACATATATCATTTCATTCAAAATACATAATATATGCTTAGTTGAAAAGATTTATCTATCATTTAAAAAAGTTACAAAATGAAGAGAACAATATACCATAAATCATAAAATATAAATATGATAAAAATTATTTACTTTTTAAAAATAAAAATTATTTAGATGAAGTTTTGAAAGTTTTAGAAAATTTAATATTTTATTGAATATTATAATAAAGAAAGTAATTTAATTGTATTTAATTGTATTATATTTAATTTATTCATAAATTTTGGTTTACTAGCAAAAAATGTATAACACTAAGCGGACCTTTTTGTGTTTATGATGATTATTTTATAATAAGGATAAATATATATATCCACATAAATATATATCATACAAAAATATATATCACACAAAAATATAATTATTTCAATAAATAATACAAAAAATTAAATAAAATATATACTTGATTTTAGATATATATTTTTAATATATATATATATATATATATATATATATATATATATATATATATATATATATATATATAAGAAGTAGTAGTTAGATACTTAAATTGTTCGGGTTCGAATTCATTATAAAAATAGATAATATATGGGAGAAATAGTAGTCAATATTTAGAATATGTTTGACAGACTAGCTGATAGCTAAAAAACTAGCTGGTAACTGATAAAAAAATAATGTTTGGTAAAAACTAGCTGATAAGCTAGCTGAAAAATTAGAATAACATAAAAATAATATAGAAAAATGAGTTTTTTGTAATTAATCATTAGTACATTTTTAAGAATTATAAATTTTTTTTGATAAGGTCGTTGAAAACTAGAGTAAATAGTTTTCTAAAAAGTTACTTTATAAGCTATATTTTAGTTTGCCAAACATGAAAATCTAAAAAACTCGAAAAGAAAAATAGTTGTCACACACAAAACATAACATTAAATTGTTAGTGATTTCATGTCACTACCTAACAAATAAAGGGGGTGTTTGAGATTGCTTATTTAACTCAATAAATATATTTTTTTAATAAAGATACTTATTAATTTATTTGATTACAAAAATGAGTTTTTAAACAAAAATACTTATTAATTTTTTGTGCGATTTACATGTTGCTAAATCCTTTTTAAAAAAATAGTTAAATTAACTTTATAATAGTATATAGACGATAAAAAGAATATAAATACTTTAAAAAGCAAATGATTAGTTTATATAAAACTTATTTTTTTTAAAGTCAACAAGCGATTTATTTTAGAAAAGCCATCCCCTTTAATTTGATATTTAAAAAGGTCGTTGAGCAGAACCATCCTCCCATTATCATCGATACGCAGCTATCTGTCCACCTTCTTCGAGGATACAGGTATCAGGTTCTTACATCCACTAAGCTAGTGGTTAATTCACACGCTTGAACGCGCAAATTGATTCTTTAATTACATCAATTCGAAGTGACGAGGAATTTTCATTTTGCGAGTACGTTCTTCGATGCTGAACGTTATCCTTCAATCTATAATTATTGCTCTCCATCTACTGGAATTACAAGGACCTTACGTTATTGTCGTGTTTACATTATTGAATTTGACGTTACAGTCAAAAGCTGATTGCTAGGGTTTTGATTTTACTCTGATTGTGGTTTTTACAGATGATTGCACCAAACGCTAATGATGTAGCTCTAAAAACAGTAATGGTGGAGTTACTGAATACCGTACGGTTACAAATCAAAAGAACCGCCAAATTTCGAACTCTACTCAAGCGCCTCGAGAAAACTTTGGGGAACATTGAGCGAATATTTTTCGGATACGAGAGGTTGAGGAAAGTGTTGTACCGTCCTGAAAACGAGACCAAATTGTTCATATATTATGTGGCTAATGGGAGGCAAGTAGTTCTGGAGTGCTCAGAGATCAAATGCTGGAATGTGTACAAGAAATTTCTTCACGCAAATAAGTTAATTGGCTTGGACAACATGCTTTTGAGATTCTTTCAGAGTGAATTGCAGGATAACATAAGCACGAGGAGTCTAGCTGAGATTTATGCTTTAAGAGACAAATTGGATCAAGTACTTGCATCTGTTACTAAACAAGCAGGTGGATTTTCAGATTCCTGCAGTGTTCCTGGCCTTCCAGATGTCATAATTGGATTGGATTTTCATCTTCAAGAAGTGAAACGAATGCTGCTCAAAGATGACAACCATGTCTTAACTGTTTCAGCTCCTGGAGGTTGTGGGAAGACAACATTAGCAAAGATGCTTTGTCATGATAATGAAATTAAAGGTATATATTGTTGAGCTTTTCTTATTTATATTTATTGTTTCTCTAATGTCTCTGTTTCTGTACAGGCATATTTGGGGACAACATCTTTTATGTTACTGTCTCCCGTACAACTTCCTTAAAGACCATTGTCCAGAAACTATTTGCACATCTTAATATAAAGTGTTGTGGGTTACAAAATGATGAAGAAGCAAAGAACCAATTAGAGAACTTTATGAGACAAATGAGATCGAAGAACATATTGCTGGTACTGGACGATGTGTGGTCAGAATCCGAATCACTTATCCAAGATCTTAAATTCACAATACCAGGATACAAAATCTTGGTTACATCAAGATTCTTGTTTTCGAGATTCGGTTCCACATATGAATTAACCTTGTTAAACAATCAAGATGCAACGACCCTTTTTTGCTCTTATGCATTTCATAACATGAATCCTGTAAACGTGACAGATGATCTTGTGAACAAGGTATAGTTTCAAAAGCATTTTCTTAATCTTTTAGAATAATCTGTAATGAATGATTATATTGGTATTGAACTTTTGCTTTTGGTTACCGATTTAGATGGTTAGATATTGCAAGGGGTTTCCATTGGCACTTACTGTAATCGGAGCATCATTATGTGGTCAAAATGTGGTCAAATGGAGAACAACTTTGAAGAAATGGTCAGAAGGTCAATCCATTTTCCATTCAAACAGCCGATTATTGCTTAGTCTCCAAGCAAGTTTTGATGCACTTGATGATTTGCCAATACTGAAAGAATGTTTTCTTGATTTGGGTTCGTTTCCTGAAGATGAAAAAATTGCAGCCTCTGCTTTAATGGATATGTGGATAGAATTATATAATTTAGATGAAGAAGGAATGTATACCACTGAATATCTTCTCGAGCTCTCTACAAGAAATCTTCTCAATCTTGTTCTCACAAGGTAAAAGAAACTTTATATCATCTGCTTGTAGGGACTGATTTTGTTATTTCTCCATTGATTGACCAATTTTTGTTTGATGTTTTCAGGAAAGACGCTAGTGAACTCGAAGGGTATTGTAATGAACATTATGTCACACAACATGATTTGTTAAGAGAATTAGCAATCCATTTGAGTAGCCAAGAGCCAATATTGCAAAGAAATCGTTTGTTCATAGAGATTTACAATAATCAAATACCCACATGGTGGATTCAACAAACGCAACAACCCATCGCCACTCGATTCTTATCTATCACAACAGGTTTCATTTCTTTGCATTCAAATTTTCTTTATTGGCTAACTGCAAGAAATAGCAACGTACTTATAGTTATCTGTGTATCACAGCATCCTACTTCTTTTTCTTTCTATTATCACATTGTTCTTTCAGTTTTATTCTTATTAAGACATTTTACTTTAAAAAATCTACCCAATTATTGCATTGAGTTGCTATCTTTTTTCTAATTAGGACATTATATTTTGAAAAATGTACTCCAATTATGGTAGTGAAAATTGTTTGTATTTGGATGGGCATCATTATAGTTGGGTAGATTTTTCAAAGTACAATGCTATAATAGGAAAAACTAGGAGTAAAAAAAAAATGCAAACATACCCTTGCGATGCAAACACTTTCTATAACAAAACCCTTGTAAAATGACCATTTTCTTTTCGCAGATGACTCATTCTCGTCCATTTGGTACGATCTTAACGCACCAAACGTTGAAGTTTTGGTATTAAACATACGAAGCCAAAAATACACACTCCCTCCATTCATTAAAAAAATGAATAAGTTAAAAGTTCTAAACATCACAAGTTATGGGACGTGTCCTTGCGAGTTGCACAATCTTCACTTTGTTGCTTCTCTTCCAAATTTGAAAAGAATAAGACTCGAACACCTCTCGATTTCTCATTCAATCCAATCCATTTTGGAATTGCACAACTTAAAGAAGCTTTCACTTATCATGTGTGAGATCGGTAACACTTTATCGACTTGTACACATGTTACGCTTCCAAATCTTTTAGAGCTTGAAATCGATCGTTGTTATGATTTGACACAATTATCCTCCGGATTTTGTAGTCTTAACCATCTTAAGAAACTTAGTGTTACTAATTGCCATGAGCTTGATGTTCTTCCTAAAGGGTTAGGGAGTTTGTTGACTTTAGAGACTCTAAGGATTCATTCTTGTACAAGGTTAGTTGGATTGCCGGAGTCGATTGGGAGCCTTAGGAATTTGGTATTTCTTGATATATCGGATTGTTTGAGTATAAGTATGTTGCCTTATCAGATTGGGGAGTTAAATGGGCTTAGGGTGATTAAGATGAGTGGTTGTCGAGGATTAGAAGAGTTACCGGACTCAGTGATGAATTTGTGTTTGTTGGAGGATGTGATTTGTGATGAAGAGACTTCGTATTTATGGAGTTATCACGAAAATGAGTTGTACGATTTGAAGATAAATATGGTTGAAGAGGATCGATTTGCAAATTTCATGAAAATAGTTGCCTAGTAATGTCAAGCTCTTAGGAAGCGGGCCGTTCTAGTTGGGTAAATCAAGGCGGTTAGCTCAACCCACAAATAATAGCTTGTTTTATTACTTTGGTGTCTTTCAAATTGCAATTTCATATCAATAAATGTATTGTATACGTCGTAACTTGTAATGTGGTTATGTTTATATATAAATAAAACATGTTTCACTTTTTACTTCCGCGTTGAGGTTTGGTTGGAAGTTTAGGGTGTTTCGAAAATGGATGTAAAATATGCATGGAAGCTTTTGATAGTTATTTAATACTTGATCGTCAAAAAGGCAAACATGATACAAACATGTGTTAAATGTTTCATCAGTCTTCCTTAGTTTATCGAGTAGGAGAGATAAAGTTGTCACCGAGTGAAATGACGAAGAAAGACATCAATGTTTTGGGTTCTCTTATAGACAATGTAGGTGTGATTTTGGGTGGAAATAAACCAACTTTGGAAGCTTTCTCTATATTATATCAAGTCTTGATTCCCAGGCACCACTAATTTATGGTATGTAATCACGTGGTAATGAAATTTGATTAGGTGTTGAATTAGGGTTTGGTGTTATAGTTGGGGTAAGTACAAAATGACAATTGTTTAACTTATATATAATATTGATAGATGTTTTTTTTTGAAAAGAGAACTTCCCTAAAGAGACCATCCGGGCCAGCTTTCGTGCATCGACTAATCCCCTGCTGCGACTACGAGGCTTTTGCCTCATACCCTAAAGTCACTGCATCGAACCTTCATGGCCACAAAGGCTTTGCAGTGTCATGATTTGAACATGAGTCAATAGGTTACTCACCACATCTTCGACATGCCTTACAAAGTCACCACAACCTAAGTGGTTTAGATGCTTATACTATTAAAGAATAATCACTTCGACAAAAACACACACAAACACAATTATATAGGCAATTAGAGATACGAAGAACAAAATAAGAACACAATGATTTAAGTGGTTCACTTAACCAGGGTAATTAAGTTATATCCACTGTAGAACTAGAGAGAGATTTTATTGATAAACTTCAATATAGAGATTTGATATGCACACTAGGCACATCTTAGGGTTATAATCAATTATATGTATTTACAGAGATTAGTTGATCTAAAATCTTCTAGGGCAGACGCCCATTAGCCAATGATATCATCGACATAGACTTGCCTATGACCGTACATACAAACATGTTCCCCATTGTGATCAAGATTCACAATGGGGATGCTTTTGCGACACCTAAGGTCAACGGGGAGGTACACCAAAGCTGAAACTTTGCTTCTTTTGCTTCGACAGCCTCACTTACCTTCTCAACTGTGGCTTCGCTATAATCCTATATCGAAACTGTGCTCCAAGCTTCAATTATTGCCTTGCCACTAAAGCTCACATTATTAGCGTCCTCTGCCAAAACTTTCATTTCTCGGTGGATGAGAGATATCACTATATATATATTCAATTGTTAAGTACTATCATATTATAATACATTGATATGTGCTTTTTGGCAAGGTACTCATGTTGATGTCTATTGAGGAATCAACACAATTAATACATCTGAAAATCATTGAAAACATCATAACAAAGAACATTCTTTCATGCCTTGAGTGTCCTTTATCAGCTAAGCATAAATACAAACAAGTATAAGACTTACATTCTTGATAAGTGAACTCTAATTAAAAGTCTGTTCACTACAACATTTGCATGTCCTGTAAAATGACTTTGTAAGGTCGTGCAATCAGGATTCCTTCTAATTAGTGCAATCTGCATACCTTGACAAATGGATTTATTAGGTCGTGTAAATGGTGTTGAAACTCTATTTCAAGCAAAAATTCTAAAATTGCTTCCATGACTTATCCAAATAGATTCCAACACCTCCATCTCAAATTCTAATCACTTTAGATGGTTAATAATTTTTTTGAAGCTTTAATCAAACACTTAATTACAACCTAATTTACTTCATTGACATCACAAATCCATCAAATTAAGAAACCATTTATTGAATTCCATTTTCAAACTTCAAAAACTCAATAAGTGATTTCTAGACTTATTTATTCCTTTATAACTGAACTTCAACACTTAAGTCTAATCCAAATCACAGGGGAAACATGAATCCTTAGCTAAACATGGTTTAGGTATATCAAGTGGTGATCTACCATAAGTAGTGTTCCACATTGGCATTAAAGCTCCATAACTACTTGATTAACTCAAATAAGAGATTCAACTTTGTAATTTAATTGTTGAACTATAAAGTCTAAGTTCAAATCACAAACAAATCCATTTGTCACGCCATGCAACTAGACTTTAATATTGAAACATGAAATTGAAGTTGAAACATAGAAGACAAAAAGGTGTGTCCTAATGCAAGCGAGTTGTATCTCACTTATAGTTCCATGATGCCCTTTTATCAAGTGTCAAAGTCTAAATGATTTATCCTTAAAAAGTATACATTTAAAAAGATGCTCTTATTTATCCTCAAAATATAAATCTCATCCTTAACATTGTACAAGGTTGCGTTTAATAAATATAATGTTTCATTAATTATTGATAGTAATATTAGTGCCAAGAGAAAATGGTCAACTTTTGTGTCCAAGAAGTTTTATACTTTGTACTCAAGTATACTCATTTACAAATCTTGTTAGTCCTTATCATTTCATTGGTATAAATATTAGTTGACATTCATTGAACGAGATACCAAAAACCTTATACTTGCATTTGTTTCCCACTTAGTGTCACTTGAGTTGGAAGCTGCTAGTTAGAAACTGAAAGCTAGAAGCTGAAAGTTGTAACATTTATTTGTATGAAAGAGTTCGGCGTAAGTAGTTGTAACCTTTTAAAGGTGTAAAGTTATATAAAAACTAAAAGTTAAAAACTCCTAAAAACAACATGAAGTAGCTTTTGGATTAGAAATTTTTTGTTTAAAATAAAAGCTTTAAGTTGTACCCCGAACAAACTTTTTTGCTTTAATTCGAGTTTTTTTAAAAGCTAAAAGCTCTCAAAAGTTTGCTGTAGAACATACCCTACTGTCTTATTCTTGAAGCTTTTCCAAGTGTCGTCTTCATTTTACTTCAATTTCGGTAAGTGCTTTCCCTGTCGAATAGTCTAATCAAAAACTTTCATATAGTCTCATCAAAAGCTTTCATGCTTTGTAATGGCGATTTTTCGGTCACGTTTCTTTCCCATCACTATTGCATAATTGGAAGTGAATGACATTTAAGGCTAACTAGGAGCTCATAATGAAGAACCAAAGATGACTCTAAAGATTTGTCAAAACTCTATGCAATATGATACTATTTATGTTGATTGTGAACACACAATTCTCGTTACAAAATTGTGAATACGTAGTTTTCGATAACCATAAGAAAGCTTTAACCAGTTAAACAAGTAGACATGTCAAAGTATACATCTATTTACAAGTAGACACATAAGATTTAATTTGCTCCTAAATCACAAAAAAAAATCTTGTATGGAACATAAACATTGAAAATACAGTTAAATTACAACCTAAACCATATGCCACACTTCTTGGATTATTCATACCAACATTAAGTATACATAATTTAAACCATATGATACTTCTTGGATTATTATACTATATATTAAAAGACAACTTTTCTCTAGAAGGTTTGATAAGGGTGAGGGGGGTTTGGGAGTTTTAAGCGGGGTGCCTTCTCTTTGCCAATGGCCTTCCGCCACTTTGCTTCCACCTCTCCCTTTCTTCCCGACAGCTCATCCCCTTCCTCAACCCGTGTAACTCTCAGGCATCACGCACACAAGGGTGCGATTCCGATAAGAGGAAATCGAGAGGCAAGATCGGGAGAAAAAAATTCGACTCACCTGGTGCTGTTCTCTTCAGAGGCTTCCGTGTTTCCTCTGCTTCTGATTTCAACGACGTCGTGGAGTCCTCTGGCTATGAAGATTTTAGCTATGGCGTAGGTGGTGCAGGCTCCAAAACCAAAGTTGTTGGTCGTGTTTACACTGCTAATGAAGCTCCACCTGATCAGGACATTCCCTTCCACCACGAAATGTCACATGTATGATCTCATTAATCTTCATCTTCTATTGCTATCATCGCAGTTGAAATTAGGTTTTCACTGTTTCTGGTTGCTACTAATTAACAGTTTCATCGTCAACGATTCTGATTCAAATTTTAGACACCGACTTTGATTTTGGTTTTCATCAATTTCTCCAACTAAATTGTTCGTGATTAGATGAAACATGCTTCGAGATTCATAGATCTACTAAATAAGAAGTCACGTAGCTTCTTTGTACCAGGCTTCTGTATTTCCTTCCAAATTGTTTTCTTCTGCGAAATAGAACCAGGAAATGGAGGCGAAACTTGTATAGCTCTGAGTCATGTCATATATGAAAAGATGAAACAAAAACACCCAAAATTCATCGAAGAAATGGAACAAAAAGGATTGATTTACTCTCGAGTTCTTGGAGAAGAGTCTCATCCTTCATCACCGGTTGGCCGACGCTGGAAGGCCACAGTCATGACCGACAACAATGACGATTTCACAAAGATTTTTTTCAGTGAATTTCCATTTACTCAGATTTACTTTATGCAATCCATAATCACACACACACACACCATAAATTAAACACACAGTATAAAAAATTGCAGGGCTTCGAAGCTGGGAATGGAACGTATGGTCCAGATTTACTTTATGTATTGGTTTACATTGATGCTAACAGCTCTGACCAGTCAAATGTTTAGACTAGAGAACTCTGAACATGAATTTATTTCCCCATTGTAAATGCCATATCATCAAATGCAATGCAGGTATTATAATGAAGGCATGAGCTGCGTTTTTAAACAATCTTTTCTTCATTGGTTCTTTTCATTTTAGATTCATGTTTAATATTAACACCATTTAAAATTTCCAAATTTTTTGTTTTTGTGTGATTGTTTTTAAATTCACTGTTTTTTCAGGTTGCTGAAACCGTTTCCCTCATTGTGACAAGACAAGGTTTGTCTTTTTCTATATATTACTCATGTATTAAATCATTTTATATGGTATTTTACTAATTTATGAAATGATTAATTAACATCTTTTAAGTGATATATTTATATTGTGAATCTAACTAATCTTACATGGTTGCGATCATTTTAACAAACATGTTACTTCAATGACTTTTAATTTGCTTAGAAGAAGAAGCCACACAATGTTTATATTTGTAACTTTATTCATTTATTTAAATAAAAAATTGTGGTAAACTTTTATTTATGGTTTATTACCTTCATACAGACATTAGAGAATAGCTCCTGTGGGCAAATGGTGGGGATGTTAACTTACATGGTTAGTATTCATCAAAATACTAAACAATTTCCACTTTTATGATTTGGTAGCTTTTTCAACATGTCATTTTCTAATAAGAAAAAAAATTCCAAGTGTTGATAAAAAAAATTACAACTAGAACACTTGTAATAAAAAGAAATGAAAGTAGGATGCTATAATAAACAGATCATTTGAAGTATGTTGCTATTTGTTGTGTTCATTTATTTCAAAGGCTTAAAAATAGCAATGTACTTCCATTGATTTAATTATTTCAGCATCCTACTTCCATTTTGTTTATTAAAAAATCATACATTGACACATTGTAAAATCTCCTGATTATAGTAATGTCATTTAAATAACAAAACTGTTATAATATGGTAGAATTGAAGCACAATTATATATATATATATATATATATATATATATATATATATATATATATATATATATATATATATATATATATATTCCAAAATAGTAATAATAAGATTAAAACTACAATCGTGTAATTAAATGGGGTTGCTATAATAAGCAAAGCAGTAAAAGTACGTTGCTATTATTGAACTTGTAAAATTCCATTTTTTACATCTAATCTCATTTATAGGACTGTAGTATTGAAGTTTGCAAAATAGTTCATTCATAGCATCGTACTTTGAAAGGGATAAAAATGTGAATGAAAACAATTTGGTAGGTCCGTTGATGTGGTTAGATTTCTAC
Source organism: Cichorium intybus (assembly GCA_023525715.1). Lineage (NCBI taxonomy): Eukaryota > Viridiplantae > Streptophyta > Magnoliopsida > Asterales > Asteraceae > Cichorium > Cichorium intybus. The sequence continues at coordinate 141,267,498 of CM042011.1, read as the reverse complement.
TTATGGTCCGTATATGTGACTTCACGATAATTGAAGGTGCATGCATAATTGAAGGAAACGGATTTTGGTTTGTCTGATTTTATAAGACCCGGTGAGTATTATAAAATATTGTACTCTGTATTTGTATTTATTTTATTATTTAACAAGAGTTTTTATAAATTATTTGTAAAAAATTACTTTTTGGAGGTCCCAAGCCGCACGTGCGTAGCACGAAGTTGCAACTAGTTCATAATAATATACAGTATATATATATAATGTACATATAAGAGGTATGAGGTGTACGCTGTAAATAAATGATATATTACCATATTACTCAATCACTTAAAAACGACTTTGTCAACCAAACTAAAAATTACTTTATACGATGTTATTTCCTATGTGAAACGGTATGTTTTTTTTAACGACAAAATTTTTTTATAAAAGAAGCTAGTGCAAAAAAGATACAACGTTCGAGAGAGTATGTATCTCCAAATACATTGCCAGATTAAACAATAAGTACAAGAGCAATCACTATATTGAAAAGCGTCATAGAATGTATCAAGAAAATGTGCAGATGGTATCGAAGCTCGCATATCATTAGGCGAGAAGAAGCACATCTAAACATACACCTCCATCATGAGAGCATCTGAGTATCGCGTGCAGAAGTGCCACTCAATTCTTCCCGAAGTGGGAGCAATTGAACCTCATCATGCGGAAAATTTAGAATTCCCCACTTCTGAGGTTGCTTGCTTGAAATGCAACGCCCGACGTAACTGGGGGAATGTGATATACCCATTGATCTTTCCTCTCACGCCATTTGAAGAGGTGGAGAGGTTGCCTGAAATGCAGCACCCCATGTAAATGTGGGAAGGAGAACCCAAGTCATGGCCCTCACACCAAGGAAAATAGGAGGAGGGACATTCTGCCAAAATGTAGTGTCCCATGTGAATATGGGGGAGTATGTGGAAAGAATCTTGATTTTAAGGCCTTGACCCTCACACCAATAGTATAGTACAGGAGAATAGGCCGCCTACCTAAAATGTAGCGCCCCATGTGAGTCAGGGAAAGTGATAGTCCCCAAAGTTCCAACCATCTCATGCCATTTGTATAGGTGGAAAGGTTGTCTGCCTGAAGGGCAGCGCCCCACATAAGTGGGAGATGGAAAACCCAAGTCATGTCCTTACACCAGGAGAAATAGGAGGAGGGATAGACTGCCAAATTACAGCATTCCATGTGACTGGGGGAGTATGTGATAACAATCATGATTTAAGGTTTTGACTCTCACACCAAATGTATAGGAGGAAAAGTCATCTGCCTAAAATGTAGTGCTCCATGTGAGTGGGGGAGTGTGATACCACTACAATCAATAAACTTCAAATCCTCACACCATTTGAATAGGTAGAGATTTCAGTTGCCAGAAGCGCAACACCCCACGTGAATGGGGAAAACAAAATACCCCCAGGCCTGTGTGCATTCATGAACGTCTACATCGTAGGAGTAAAAACCCATCGATCCCGGTTGATGCTTCTTTTTTCGCTCTATTCTTGATCCATATGTAACCGAGAATCTGGATATCTTCAAAGATTTTAGAAGGCGAAGTTCGGAGTCCTTTGAAAATGAAGGAGTTTCTCGCTTTCCAAATTGATCATAATGTCGTGAAGATGATTGCTTTGTCAATTTTGATCCCATTTGAGATCTGTGTGACGACATGGTTTCTGAATATAGAGAGACGAGTGAGTTTGGTACGATAGTGGATCCACCCGTCCATGATTTGATTTTGTCCCAAACTTCAACCGCAATTAGACAATCCAAGAAGATGTAAGTGCAGTCTTCAATTGCAACGTTGCAGCCTTTGCAAGTCACAATGATGTTTGGGATACCTCTGCGGGTTAGGGCTGATGAGGTTGGAATTTTTTTCTAGGCATGCCCTATAATTCTAATATATGCCCAATGCAACATTCAACATTGAATTTTCTAGCCATGTATTTTCAAACCTAGATGCAATAACATTTGGTTGCTAAAAATGGGAGGCGTTTAATCAACAATCTATTACCGGTCGCCACATAAAGGTAAACATAAATTTCGGTTCTGAAATTCTAATTTAAATTTTCACACAGGTGAAAGTGAAACATGGCTAAAAAGTAAAAACTGCCAAAATTATCATTCCCCAAGAACATTGTTTCATTGAGATATTTCATCGTACAGTTTGTCAACCTCGATAGAAGCTGGCATGAGTCATCATATGCGGTTACCATAATGGCACAAGACCGAGTAATCTTTTCTTGGAATACACCAAACAACTTTTTGGCCATGAGCGTGCTCATTTTTTCAACGTTTCATGGGTGTTTTAGATTCAAATATGTCGTACATCAGGGATTAATCTTTTAAAGATTTATGGCAAATTCATACTATGAATTAGTTGACACACGCATATACATTCGGTTAAACTCCTATACATGATTATGAGTAGTATGCATAAAGCCAAAACAAATCTAAAATATTTAACTCCCTAACCTTATCTCAGAAGATGCCTGAATTCAACTTGGGAAATCAAGAATCTTATGATTACTAGTTGCAAATATTTTCAAGAAATCTAATTCGCCTTTATTTGGAATTTCGTATATCGATATGAAATAAAAGAGCAATCCTCGCATGTTTTCAACGTTTCCTTAAGTCGTTCAGATATTTCAATGCAATGACAAGGAAACAAATATGGACACTTTTCGTGCGGAGTGATAAAAGGGCATAAAAGATATGTTGTAGGTAAATTGCGTTAACATGTCGAACCAAATCCCGAATGAAATATGATTGGACCTTTTTAGAAATATACCAATTTGTTTAGAAATTCAATCAGCGTATACATGATCATGAAATTCAATCAGATTATACGTGATCATAAAGGATTGTTTCATTAAATCTATTGTTTATTAATACGATATAATTCCGTATGTGAACATATACAATATTTGGTGGTCAAGAATACGAGTGGAAAAACTACAGCTTTCACAGGCAAACTTCATTGTCTTGAAACCTAAACCAAAACAAATCCCCAATGTGGCATGAGTTGTCTCGAGTTCCACTTTCACATAAAATTTCTATTATCTTTCATTGCTTCCAAATTTGGGAAATGGTGTTATGATATGTAAACATTTGTATAGCTTTATAACTAGTCTTTGTTTCGTATTTAAGAAGACCACATCAAGTAGAAGTAAGTTTTGGTTTTGTGTATTGTAGTAATATCGGAAATGTCAATGAAAACAAGGATACTTTCCATGTGATCCGATAAGATACATATTACGCATGCTACATATGAACTATTTTAGTCGATATATACACAACTCCTTCATCTATATAAGGAGAATATGAGATGGTCTCATAATAAATAACAAAAAATTGTTAGATATAGGGATTCGTTTAACACTAAAAACTTAGGATAATTTCATGGATAGTGTTTGCAACATTTTCCGAAATCTATAATTCGATCATATGTGCGGGGTTACATAAATTGATATGTGGGATAATTCAAGAATCAAAAAACTCAAATATATCATCGATTATACATTGTATTAGACTATTAGTCTATACAAATTGTCATAAAATACAAAATGGATATAGATATAAATATATCAAATATATAGATTCATTTTTTTGCACCAAACACTATATGTGGCAAAAATAAGTATATATAGATGTGTTGGAAAATGTGTTTAACCATGTGTATATTTGACGCAGAACGAAAGCAAGAACTAAGAAATATTTCAAAAAGATTGTATTATTCAATTCAAGATGGCTTTCAAAGGTTTACAAAATCCTTTATATAGAGGGAACTACCAAATTAGCCATATTTTGGAAAACTTAAGTTGACAATACATTCACCAAGTAAACATCTGAATAAGTATAGAAATTTGAGAAATTGAAGAAACGGATATTCTATCATTAAAATAGAACAAAATCAAAATAGGAAATTGTGCAAAATTTGGGGGAAACTTCAAATAGAAGGTCTAGACATTGAAACATCGGGGTCGACCGAGGGGCAAACCGCCTACGGCCAAGATTTTGACTTGAAAAGTTTCCAAAACTCTGTTGAGATCTTGCCTTAAAATGATTTTGACTTGAATTCACTTGTTGAACATGATTCAAAAAGCCAGTATTTGTACCATGAAAATGTTGTTCCCTTTTGTTAAATTTTGAATTCTTTGCCGTTGCAACAAATGCGTTTCTCTCGCTAGAAATTTTCTCAAATGGGGACTTTTTCATTATAATGTTTTGGAAATATTTGAAAATTAACTCGACTTGTATCATTTGACTACCAAGTAACGTTTTATTTACCTTTTGAGGAAATGACAATGTATTTGCCAAAGTTCTTGGAGGTAAAATGGCACCATCATCTTGCTTTTTTGAAAAGAATCAAAAAGAGACTAATCAGATTCACCGGTTGATTTCGTGCTCTTAACTCCTTGATCCTAAGACGTGTGAATTGGTTAACTACCTATTTGTTGTTTTTTTTTTTTTGTTTTTTTTTCTATACTTGTGTCCTAGACCCTTATTTCCAAAAATGGAAGTGTTGATAGTAGGAAATTCAATATTAATTGAGGTACCACCACTCACAAAAATTAACGTTTCTCCGGTTACAAAGTTTGTGAAACATTTGACTCCATCAATTTCATATTGATTCTCAAAATCAACCATTTTATTTTAGAATTAGTAGAATCACTTTCTTATGTGAGAACTTTTTTGAAAGATTTAGTTGGGATGATTCTTTCAGAATTGTTTTGATTAGACACAATTACATTATCTTCATCTGATTCTTCATGAGAAGAAGTAAACTGGTCGGTCTTGTAAATGGGGCAATCTGACTTTTAATTCTCAAAATCAGTCAAATTGGATGAATTTTTGTTACTATCATACAGAAACATACTTTCACAATCAGAATGATCATATGTCAATTGTACTATTTAATGCATGAATCATTGTCTTTTGTTTTCCTTTCCAAGTTTCTTGTTAGATTCTCAAATTTATACTGATTAGTTTGAAGTTATGATTTGTAGATTTTATGTCGCATAAAGTTTGACTATTGTGAGACACATCATTTGTCAATGTTTCAACCTTTCCTTAAATTAATGTATCATATGCTTCTTTGCAATATGACAAGGAGACATAGAGAATATCGACACTTTTCATTTAAATTTAGAATGGACATTAATGTAATACTAAATGTACATTGTTTCAACACATGGATTTAAATTCCATACATACAAAAGTTTAAGTTTTTAGAAATATCATCAATTTGTTGAGAAGTTCAATAAGAATACACATGCTCTTAAGGGATTGCTTCGTCATATTTTTGGCTTACTAATGCAATATAATTTTGTATGTGAAATAATATACAAATACATCGGTCAATAATACGAATAAAATAACAAATTAGAGCACTTATACACAAACCTTATTAATTAGGATCTATCTTTAATGGTTAATGGTTGCCAAGGTGTTTTTGTCATTTTGTTGCAGCATATATGGATTGATCATTAGACATTCTTGTCACCAACATTTTCATTTATATTCTTCTACAAGTATATGTAATGCATATCGAAACCTAAACCAAAATAAATTCCAAATGTGGGATGAGTTATATCGCGTTCAACTAATTCAAATAAATTTCTATCTTCCATTACTTACAAATTTAAAAAACAATGTTATGATATTTAAGTATTTGTACGACGTTATGGCTAGTGCCTAGCCTTAGTTTTTAATTTAATAAGAATATATCAAATAGAAGTGTCTTTTGGTTTTGGCATTCTTTTACTAATATAGCGGAAATTTCAATGAAAACATGGACACTTTTCATGTGATTCAATAAGAAGCGTAGCATGTATGCTATATATAAACTATTTTAGCATGTAAATCTGATAATCTTCTGAAAATTGCTCGTCAAACGAATGGAGTTCGTTTAGAAAACTAGGAACGGTAGCAGATCTTTATATTCCCGGAAGCTATCAAAGTTAGGAAAATGAATTGGTTTTGTTCGAGTTTTGAGGGTAGACGTGGGATAGCACTTGCAAAAGGGATGTGTTTCTATTAATGGGTTGCAATATGAAGTTCGGGTGAGAGAGATAGGTGGTATTCTCTCTTTGGGATCTATCGGTATTCGTCGAGACACATGTTATGTGTACCAATAGTTTAGTGATTGTGGAATAGTTTAGTGATTGTGGAAGGCGAATGAGTATATTCCAAATTTAAATGCTTTATACTTTAACATTTATAGATAGTAATATGTAAATCATAAAAGATCATTACGGAATTTTATTATGTCTTTTTATAAATGGAAAACATTGTGTGTATTATTTTTGGTGATTTTAACATTGTCGAGGACACGGCGGAGTGGTTCGGTATGGATTCTTGCCAAACTTCGTCTAATCTTTTTTTCCTAATTTTATTCTTGATGTGGCGTTATGTGACATTCCTAACATTTCAACTATCGGTTTGGATTGAACGTTGTCAGATCATAGTCATGTAATTTGGAAAAATGATTATTTGGATTATGATTCGATTCCTTTCAAACTTATTAATTCTTTGGATGGAGTTGAACGAAGTTGATGAGGTAGTGAGGTCTAGGTGGCCGAAAATGTGGAGTATTGTTCACGTAACAAGATGATTTTGTTTAAAGAAAATAAAATAAAATGCTTAGAATCCAAGATTGAAGATAGGTATTGCCTATAAGACCAAGAGGAGCGAAGTTGTTTTTCCCCTCACAACCACTCACTTTTTACTGCCACGTAGGCGTCACCTCAAAAAACCCTCACCAACCCCTCACTCTCATAGATCTTGAAAATGGTAAACCATCACCACCACTCTATTTGGTAGGTATTGTGTCGTTTCAAAACAGAGTGGTTTACGTGGCAAAATTTTGTTTTCATCAAACCGGCATGTCGCTTTCCTTCGTCTTTTAAAATCATATTGTGTAATATGATACACGTCTACATTACCACTTAAATTTTCTGTCGCCTCATGTACTTGCCAGATTGCTAACTATTTGTCAACGTCTTTTGAGAACACCAAACGCTCGTTCTATATCCTTTCTAGCTCCTTCTTGTACCGCCTTATACCTCAACCATTTTTCATCATTCGGATGGGGCCATGCTTTCATAAAAATAGAATATTTTGGATAAATCTCATCGCTCAAATAATAACCCCGTTTGTATGATATGTCATTTACTACGAAAGGCACGTCATGCAACTCCATGAAATATATCGTTGAATACGGGAGATTGATCGAGCACATTGATGTCGTTGCTAGACCCCGCAACTCCAAAAAAAAAAGCATGCAAAAACCAAAGATCAATCGACGTCACCGCTTCCCCGCACAAATTGACGACACCATGCATTTGGGCACATAGCCCACGACCAATGCATACAATCAATGCTATCGATCATCCCTGGTAACACATTCTTGTTTTCGTGTGCCGTATACAGTTGATGCATGTCGTTGATAGTTGGCTTACGTAAATATCGTTTACCGTAAACCAATATGATAGTTTTTACAAACTTGTAAAGTGTTTCCCGTGACTTTCTTTCAGACATACGTAGGTACTCATCTCATGCGTCGCTACCTAAACCGAAACCTAATTGTCGGACTGCCGATATGCATTTTTGTATCGGCAAAAACCCTTTACACTTCTTGCATCCCACTATTGACAATGGATCGAACAACTGGAAATGATAACAGAATGCTATTGCCTCCCCTCCCTCCACGAGTAGATATTTAGTATTGAATAGTTGGAAATAAGCATACTATGATTCCAAATCGGCAGCTATGCGTAAAAAAATCATTTGCTCATTTGGAACCTTCGTCGGAACTTTGATGCGTAGACGACGTCATCGGCAAAGTAGTCTTGAACTAGACGATTGTGCCATTATTCACGTTGTCTACGTAAAGGAGCACCTCGTTGTCTCGGCACCTGTACGTGAACTTTCCGCTTTGTTTTCTAAGTATGATATCGTTCATTGCATCATTTGATTGACAATTTCCATTTCCGGCATTCGATTAGTATCCTAGGATGACGATCGCGAAGACATTTTAAAATTTGATATTTGAGAGAATTTTTTGGATGTAGGTTGTAAAAAATAATAGGTATATATATATATATATATATATATATATATATATATATATATATATATATATATATATATATATATATATATATATATATATATATATAGGAATTGAATTTTGAAAAAAAAAAATTAAGATGTTGCAATATAGCCGTAGGGGGGGGGGGGGGGGGGGGGCTATTTTGTAAATATGTTGTGAGATACCGTGCGTGGACAGGACCCCCCATGAGCCCGCAACCCGCGGTCACCTACCCAACCGGGGCGGTGTACCCGCATGGGTTTTTTGTGACACGTCAGAGCCAGCATGGTGCGGGTTGACCACTCCGGTCGGTCTAAGAGCACAAAAACAAGCCATGAAACGATAAACGTTCATAAGCAGTTAGGCGATATTGAGCAGATGGAAACACTAGACTTGGCTCAAAAGGCAAAAATAATATACTCTTGGAATGCATGGATTTGTGTTGATATTGATAAAGCTACTTACTCTTCTTTACATAGGTATGTGTGTTGATTTATGTTGCAACCAACAACTGTTTTTTTCAGTTTTGGGTGATGATATGAACAAGTGTTTTGTGCAAGGACTATGGTGGGTATGACTGTGCTTGCTATTTGGCTGAAATATGATAAAGAAGAATGCACAGAATCTAATGGATAAAGTTAAAAGTCAATCTTACCAAGTAAGGAGGTCAAGGAGAAGAAAGTTGAATAGAATTGTCAAGTATGTAAGGTGTCGATGTTTTGTAATGATAATGTTACTGTAAATATATAGTTTTTTTTATAAGGATTTACCTCTATTTCCATTGGGTTATGAATCGTGTAAAGTATAAAGTTTGCAAAGTAGATTTTATGTTTTATTGTTGTAGACTATAAGAAGTTCAAGAATTTGAGGTGTATACGTGTCACTTGAAACTATCATATTTGTGCCATTCAGGCATTTCATCGAACAGGTTCCTTGCGTCTTTCAGATGCCAGGATTCATGACACACAGATATCATGATGTCAAAGAGCCTAAACCCTCTTGAATCTAATCAATCAAGTTATGCGGGTGTAGGAAAACCAACTGCGTTTGCAGTGAACATATATGGTGAAACACAGAACCTGAGCAAACCCGAGTTCCAATTTGGACTTCCAATTAGATTTCTTCTCTTCCATATTTTTGTGCTTAGTATTTCGGCATGGATAATTCTGTTATAAGGATTTCAATTTCGTTTTCGATTCAGTGTTCCTACACCAGGGGCTTCACCTCCTGGATAGACATTAACAAGGACTAAGTAATTCACATGATGTTGATTACGATTTCAAATATCACTAGATGTTTACTCTAACAGGTCCCAATTTGTAAAGAGTTAAAATGAGTTCTATCATTTAGAACCCTAATGTACTGTCAGATATACACAAAATTGCACACGCAGCTCAAACAGAATTCAGGATTAATACCTTAGAAATTGCTCGAATTCAACTATGACGAATCTTACGATCATTATCCCGGAAGATGCATGTGTGAAAGCGAACATTAGTTTCCGAATCTTCGAAGCAAATCGACTGAAAATCCAACGTTCCCCATCAGTGGGCTGATATGAGCGCGTTAAAGTGCAGTCAGTTTGTGTTTGCTTATTTGTTATGTTTAGAAATTGACGACATAAAGACTTTTTATCTATTTTTTTTATATTTATTAGAGTGTTAGACTATCGTTTTCACTATGGAATTTATTTATTAAAGTCGCATCATAGAAGATTAACAGTTTACATATTATGTTTTTACATCGTCACTGTCCACAATAGTCATTTATTATTGTTTAAAATTGTTTATTCAATGCAAAATCCTATTCATTAAGATAATAATATCGTGTAATCTAACATATAAAGTAGTAAATTACAATTTTGGTCCCTATTGTTGACAACTTTATATACTCCAAGTCATTCTTTTGAAATCTCATGTTTACGGTCACTGTGGTGGCAAAAAAAAAAACAGATTTGGTCCATGTGGTAGTCAAAAGATAACAGATTTAGTTTGTGGTCCATGTTAAAAGACCAAAATACCCTTTTTCATTTGTTTTTCATTGTTCTTTTAATTAATTATTACTTCACTAATTAAAAATAAATGAAAAATAAAAACCCCAACCACCCCCACCCTACCCCACCCACCCACCCGGTGTATCTCTCTCTCTCTCTCTCTCAAAAGAAGTCCAATGAAAGCGATTTCCTGGAAGACCGTTAGCCTGGGATCGGAGTTGGGTTTGGTTGTAGGGGTAGCCACAAAGATCGGGGCTTGAACGGAGTGTTTTGATATGGACTACAGTGGGTCGCCGGAGAGGATGGTCGCAACTAGCGGCTGTAAGGAGCTCGCGATGGGGTGGAAGGAAGGAACGACAACGATCTGGGCTTGATCGGAGTGTTTTGTTGAACAGGTCTTCTTCTTTGTAGTCGTATGCGATGAAATCGGCCCAAAATCGAACTTGTGATCTCTGGTATGGATTGGAAGGAAGGAACGACGACGATCTGTCATATCTTTCCAAGCAATTGAACTTTTAGGTTAAATCTGAACCTACATCTCTTCCATCGTGCAGTTCGTGAAGAAAGACGCTGATCGAGATGAGGAAGGTACGCGCCTCTGATCGGAAAAAAGTGGCCCAGTAGATCGGAGATTTGCCCTTTTTTTCACATCCATCTTTGAAACATCCCTCTCTTTCGGTCATTGTGAAACGCAACATTTAAAAAGGAAAACCTCATATTAAAAAAAGCAAAGTTGCGTGCGTGTAACAGTTCGTACTCGAAACACTGGTAAATGAATCCACTTACAATAATCCTAATAAGATAAGCAAACAGCGTGTGAGTCTAGACAGTTTTCTAACTAGGAAATAAACACCAAGCAAATCATCGAGCTTTATTCTGGTACCTTACTTCTTAAACCTGAGACACACATCAAAATAAACGTCAGACTGGGAAGTCTGGTGAGACTCTTCACATAATAAGTAGAAATATCATAACACCCAATCGTATTAAAAAGATGCATACGTCTTTATTAGCCCATTTCTCATCCACTTAGTCCGTTCTCGAACTCACATCATTATAGATTGCATGGGGGAGTCACCCATGACTTGTGACGTGGCGGGGGATGAACATATCAGTCCGCCAATCGTCTATTTGGGCTGCGTCGTGGTGGTCCAAGCACGTCTTAAGGCATCACCGACGTAACTTGTCCCTATCACAACAGGTAGCTAGCCTGTGTGAAAATGGCAAGAATGTCTAGAATATCAAGCCAACGTCATTAACGTCATTACGTCATAAACATCTTTCGTCATTGTGGTGGTAGTCACCCATCGTTGGAGACGTGACGGGGGATGAATATATCAGTCCGTCAATCATCTGTTTGGGTCATGTTGGGAGGGGGTCCAAGTACATCTTTCATCTTTGTGGTCTGGACCTCTCAAACATCTTAACGTCTTAACATCTTTCGTCTTTATGGGGGAGTCACCCATGTTTTGAGACGTGAAGGGGGATGAATGTATCATCTGCCAATCGTCTGTTTTGGATCACCTAAGGGGTCCAAGTATATCATTCGTCATAACGTCTTTCATTTTTTTGTAGTATGGACCTCTCAAGTCATCACTCACATTTTCCCCCTTTTACCCTTTTTGCATAATTATAAAACATTGTATTTTTCAAACATTTAAAAAAACACATATGAACACATAAGTCATAATACACACGTATAATCACATAAAGTGAAATAAAATACATAAGGCGCATACAACAAAACATTTATATTTTTATAAGGGATGTGTGCTCAAAAATTTTATGAACTCACCTTGGCATTGACCGAGTAATCAACACTAAATTCTCGTAATGCCATAATCTCCATAAAGGTCTCAACCCTAGACGTCATCCTCACGCATCAGATACTCCTATAAGACCAATTATAATAAGAAAATAAATTCACGGTCTAATAATATTTTATCTCGTTCTGTTTTTAATCGGAGGTCTCGGTCAATACGCAAGTCTATCACGACACTAGGATTAAATCCAAAAATCTAGTAACTATACCCTTTAATATCTTTTTTATATAATTAACACATCTTATAAAATTAATTATTTTTATAGTCTCACAAGCTATTTTAAAAATTCCCCGAGTGAACTTCTATCTGTACCAATAGTTAAACCATTATTTCTAATAATGGATCCCTCTTAACTAGAACAATGATAAATTTTGAATCTCCTTTAAATTAATATCATATATTTTTTGCTATTAATTCAAACCTATGTTGAAGTATCATCACTAGCCCAATCAAGACAAGCCCAACAAGTTTAGCCCAATATCTAGGAGAAGTTGGAATGTTCTAGAAGATTCTAGAACATTGTGGAAGAATCTAGAATAGTTATGGAAGTCCCTGGAAGGTTTCGGAACCTTCTGGAAGATCCTAGAAGGCACCGGAACATCCTAGACTACTCTAGAACATGGTAGAACGTTCTAGAAGTATATGGAATCTAGTAATAGATATAGTGTATGATAGATAGTTCTAGAATGTTGATGTAAGTAATAAGTATGTAGGATGTTCTAGAAAATTCCTAAGAGGAGGTGGAAACACCTATAAATAGGGGTGGAGCTCATTTGCTCCAAACCATCCAAGAAACACTCCAAGAAAGCAAAGTGTAGTAGTCTCTCAAAAGTGTAATATCTTCTTAAGTGGTCTTAATAAAAGTGTTTTTGTTTCCCACAAGAAGGAGTCGTGCTCAACAATCTGGTATCAGAGCAAGGTTTCTTGATATTGTAAGTGTTTCTTCTTGTCGTGAGTAGTCTGTGACTCTGCAAGTTTGGTGTCAAAACAAGCTTGTTTGGTATTACTGAGGTACTGCCAACACGATGGGTGATCTCCAAGTTGTGGGAGGAATCAAGAAACTCAACAGCAACAACTACAACACGTGGGCAACATGCATGATGTCCTACTTACAAGGACAAGACCTTTGGGAGATCGTTGGCGGAAGCGAAACTATGCCGCCAGCAGAAGATGTTAATGGCGCATTGCGCAAATGGAAAGTCAAAGCAGGCAAAGCAATGTTTGCCTTGAAGACCACCGTTGAAGAAGAGATGTTGGAACATATTCGGGACGTGAAGACACCGAAAGAAGCATGGGACACGTTTGTGACAATTTTCTCAAAGAAGAATGATACGAGACTACAACTTTTGGAGAACGAGCTATTATCAATCTCGCAACATGACATGACGATTGCTCAGTATTTCCACAAGGTCAAGTCTATATGTCGGGAGATTACTAAACTAGATCCAAATTCTGTCATCGGAGAATCTCGAATGAAGAGGATCATCATCCATGGACTGAGGCCGGATTATAGAAGCTTCATTATTGCTGTACAAGGATGACCTGTTCAACCATCTCTTGTAGAATTTGAGAACTTGCTAGCTAGTCAAGAAGCCATGGCTAAGCAAATGGGCAACATCACGTTGAAGAGTGAAGATGAAGCGCTCTACACAAGTAAAAGTCGGAGAAATTTCAAGCCGATTGCTAAAGGTGGATACAAAAATACCGACAAAGAAAAATGTCATCAAAGAACCACACAACCATGGAGAACTCAAAAGACCGACCATAAGAGTTCTCGAGGGAAGAGGTTCGAAGGCAATTGCAATAATTGTGGAAAGTGGGGCCACATGTCCAAAGATTGTTGGTCCAAGAAAAAGTCCATCGAAAGTAACACAGCAACTTCCAAAAAGGAAATTGAAGATGAATGGGATGCTGAGGTCCTATATGCCATGGAAGAAAATGAGCTAGCACTCATGGCAACGATGAGAGAGCATATTGATTATGAGAAAGACTGGATCATTGATTCAGGTTGCTCAAACCACATGACTGGCAATCAGAAGAAATTACGAAACTTGAAGAAGTACAAAGGGAGTCGTGTGGTACTTACAGCTAACAACTCCCGGTTGCCGATTGCTCATATTGGAAATACAACAATCGTGCCTGGTAATGAATCTGACTTTGTGTCATTACAAAATGTCTTTCATGTGCCGGGTATGAAGAAGAACTTGTTGTCAGTGTCACAACTAACATCATCAGGAAACTACGTCTTATTTGGGCCACAAGATGTGAAGGTCTTTAAAGATATTAAGATCTTCGAAAAGCCAACAATAGAAGGAAGGAGAGTGGAGTCTGTTTATGTGCTCTCGGCAGAGTCTGCCTATGTAGACAAGACGCGAAAGAATGAAACAGTTGATCTGTGGCATGCGAGGTTGGGACATGTTGGCTATCACAAATTGAAGGTAATAATAGAAAAATCCATGCTCAAAGGCCTACCTCAACTTGAAGTCAAAACAGATGTTGTCTGTGCTGGATGCCAGTATGGTAAAGCTCATCAATTACCATACAAGGAGTCAAAGTTCAGAGCAAAGAAGCCGCTAGAGTTAATTCACTCGGATGTGTTCGGCCCAGTCAAGCAAACATCAGTCAGTGGGATGCGGTACATGTTGACATTTATTGATGACTACTCGAGATATGTATGGGTTTTCTTCATGAAAGAAAAGTCTGAATCATTCTTAAAGTTTAAAGAATTCAAGACAACGGTTGAAGGAGAAGTGGGAATGAAGATCCGTTGTTTACGCTCGGATAACGGGGGAGAATACAACTCAGAAGAATTTAAACAATATCTGAAAGAATCTAGAATACGTCATCAGTACACATGTGCCAACACACCTCAACAAAATGGTGTAGCGGAGAGAAAGAATCGACATCTTGCAGAAATTTGTCGAAGCATGCTACACGCGAAAAATGTCCCAGGAAGATTTTGGGCTGAAGCAATGCGAACTGCTGCCCATGTGATCAATAAACTTCCCCAACCAAGGTTAGGTTTCATCTCACCGTTTGAGATACTATGGAATATGAAACCTACAGTTAGCTACTTCCGAGTATTTGGATGCGTTTGCTACGTATTTGTGCCTAGTCATTTACGTAGCAAGTTTGACAAGAAAGCAGTCAGGTGTATATTTGTTGGATTTGACAATCAAAGAAAAGGGTGGAAGTGTTGTGATCCAACAAATGGAAGATGCTATACCTCAAGAGATGTAGTATTTGATGAAGCATCTTCATGGTGGTCCTCGGAGAAGAAAGTTTTACCTGACTCAAAAGACATTGAAGAAACTCTACAACGGAAGATGGGGGAGCAAACTACACACATTTGGTCAAGTATTGATGCGCCCGAAGACCAAAGTGACACTGATAATAATGAGCAAGAAGTAACGCAACCATACGACGTTACTGAGACGGAAACACCACCTACACAACTGAGAAGGTCAGAAAGAATCCCAAAGCCAAATCCCAAGTATGCTAATGCGGCCATTTTAGATGATGGTGTTAAAGAGCCAGAGACATATGAAGAAGCATCACAAAACAAAGTTTGGCAAAAGGCTATGGAAGAAGAAATTACAGCCTTAGAGCATAATCAAACTTGGGAGCTTGTGCCAAAACCAAGAGACATCAAACCCATATCCTGTAAGTGGGTTTACAAAATAAAGCGTCGCCCAGATGGATCAATCGAGAGATACAAGGCTCGCTTAGTAGCTCGTGGATTCTCTCAACAGTATGGACTAGACTATGACGAAACGTTTAGTCCAGTGGCAAAGATCACTACTGTACGAGTTCTTCTCGCACTTGCAGCTAGTAAAGACTGGAAATTATGGCAGATGGGTGTGAAGAATGCTTTCTTGCATGGGGAGTTGGACCGAGAAATCTACATGAACCAACCAAAAGGATTTGAGGATGCACCTAATTCCAATCGAGTGTGCAAGTTGAGAAAAGCTCTTTATGGGTTGAAGCAGGCGCCAAGAGCTTGGTATGGCAAGATTGCTGAATTTCTTACCCGCAGCGGCTATTCAGTTGCACACGCAGACTCAAGTCTGTTCATCAAAGAAAAAGAAGGAAAACTAGCAGTTGTCTTGGTCTATGTGGATGATTTGATCATCACTGGGGATGACGAAAGAGAAATTCATCTAACAAGAGAAAATCTATCGGTTCGCTTCCAAATGAAGGAGTTAGGAGAGTTTAAACACTTCTTGGGACTAGAAGTTGATCGCACAACAGAATGGTTGATCCTCTGCCAACATAAATATACAAAAGATATACTCCAAAAGTTTGGCATGTTAAAATGCAAGCCAGTCTCAACACCGATAGAGCCAAATGCTAAGATCTATGCACACGAAGGAAAAGAGCTCGAAGATGGAACAATGTATCGACAACTGGTGGGTAGTCTTATTTACCTAACTCTGACTCGGCCCGACATTTCTTATGCCGTTGGAGTTATGAGTCGGTACATGCAAAGTCCGAGAAAACCTCATTTGGATGCTGCTCGAAGGATCTTAAGATACATTAAAGGAACCATTGACTATGGTCTCTTGTACAAAAGAGGAGAAGATTGCAAACTAGTTGGATATTGTGATGCTGACTATGCAGGAGACCACGATACCAGAAGGTCAACCACTGGGTATGTTTTCAAGCTCGGGTCAGGAACAATTTCGTGGTGCAGCAAAAGACAACCAACAGTATCATTTTCTACTACAGAAGCAGAGTACAAAGCAGCGGCTGTAGCAGCTCAAGAAAGTACTTGGTTGGTACTCTTAATGGAGGATTTGCATCAGAAAGTTGACTATGCAGTACCACTTTATTGTGACAACCAATCTGCGATTTTTCTTGCTGAAAATCCAGTATTTCATGCTAGAACAAAGCATGTGGAAGTACAATATCATTTTGTCAGAGAAAAAGTTTTGAAGGAAGAAATCAAGATGCGGCAGATCAAGACGGATGAACAAGTAGCCGACTTGTTTACTAAAGGGCTAAGTACTGGAAAATGTGAGGGCTTTCGTTGTCAGCTGAACATGGTACGACGAATGGGGGCTAGTGCTGAGGGGGAGTGCTGAAGTATCATCACTAGCCCAATCAAGACAAGCCCAACAAGTTTAGCCCAATATCTAGGAGAAGTTGGAATGTTCTAGAAGATTCTAGAACATTGTGGAAGAATCTAGAATAGTTATGGAAGACCCTGGAAGGTTGCGGAACCTTCTGGAAGATCCTAGAAGGCACCGGAACATCCTAGACTACTCTAGAACATGGTAGAACGTTCTAGAAGTATATGGAATCTAGTAATAGATATAGTGTATGATAGATAGTTCTAGAATGTTGATGTAAGTAATAAGTATGTAGGATGTTCTAGAAAATTCCTAAGAGGAGGTGGAAACACCTATAAATAGGGGTGGAACTCATTTGCTCCAAACCATCCAAGAAACACTCAAAGAAAGCAAAGTGTAGTAGTCTCTCAAAAGTGTAATATCTTCTTAAGTGGTCTTAATAAAAGTGTTTTTGTTTCCCACAAGAAGGAGTCGTGCTCAACAACCTATATCCATAATCTTAACTATAAATGAAAGGATCGTGCATGAATTCAACATGCATCGGATTACAAATATAAAATATCCCCATTACCGATCAATATATACTAGTTTTATTGTTAATAACTCTAATAAACCAGGAAAATTTTTAAATGGCAAGTATATGTACCTTTAGTTGGGAAGGAAGCAACAACCTTCCCATGTAAGGCATGGCACATATGATAGAAGGAAGCATCATGAATGGTGATCCTGACCAAAAGCAGCCACATGCTACCCTATAAGTATAATCTTTTTTTTTTCTTTCCTTAAGTCGGAATTCACATCTCATGCCTACACTGCCTCAATTATACTTTGGTCACATATTGTGGTTTAATATAGTCCCTTGTATTTCATCATGGTTGTCGTTCAAGACATTCTCCCAACCGTTAAATTGGATTATGCAGTTTGCTCACATATAATCGTGTAAAAGTTAATTGTTCCCGTATGCAACGAATACGACTAAAACTCCGATTGTTTTATTTCTCCGTTGAGATGAACCACAAAAACAAGGCTTGCAGCAGCCCTATCGGGTCACTTTAATGGTCAGGAAAGACACCATCACAAGCATCACCTCCTTGAAACAAGACTCCCGATGTAGCAGGCCGTCGGGCCCTCACCGAGAGGATCTGAAGCCACAGCTAGAGTTCGTTTCTTCCCTCTATATCCCAACCTTGAACGATCTTCCGGAAAATTCGGGCAAATCATGCTCTTCCTTGTCGTCTCCATTTGATGTGTCGCTGCAGGAAAAACCACGTCGATAAAGAAGCAGCAAAACACAACTGCATTTTCCACCCAGGTTATGCGTATACCGTACACCGCAAACCGTCCCCATGTGACCCATGCAAACCCTTACCAAATACATGGAACCATTACAGCCCCTCGTTCATTCCCTCGCTTTTCCCGTCTCTCTTTAATGTTATCGTGAAATCCATTAGAAATGTTCTCGTCTTTTTGGTGAATCGGGGAGACGTAGCAGTTCATATAACTCATCGGGACAGTTTGTAAAGCATTCCTCTACGCCATGCTCAATCCAGCATTTATTTGTCTTTAACCAGATGCAAACCACCGGTGTTCTAGGACCTGATGCAACATCGTCTGCAAGAATACATCGTGTATGCTTTCGACCGATTCTCTCGTCTCCCCCATTAGCTTTGTGTTGAAAGGTTTATGTAGGTACTTGAAGATGGAGAGTCGGAAACGGAACGTAAGAATGCGGACACGAAGGGACTAGAATTATGTCAGTTTCTATACGATCAAATTACGCCTCCACAATTCCACATATAAAGGTTGGTTTTTATTACGACGGTCATTGTGCAAGTATCCAACGTTAAAGTTTTAGTGTAATCGCATGAATTAATTTTACAGTATTGGCCCGTTACTTTTATATGATTATTTAAAAATCACCCCCAATTTATAGTTTTGCACCCTCATCTTTCTCTATTTGATTACCAATTACCTTTTATTTTTATTCGTATTATTTCTAACCCTTGCATATTATTAGACATATTTATATATAGTTTGCTAGATTATCAACTTAACTCCCCTCTAATTTCATCAACACCTCAATATGATATTCCTTCTTGAAAATCTTGAGAAAGTTTCGCTATTATTTTGTATTTATTTATGTTACACATATATCGTCATTTAATCAACAAAAAAATTAAACCGTTTAAAAATATTAAGCCAAAATATTAATATATCAATACCTACCAGAGATTTGAACCCCAGTTTACGGGTGTTACAATCTTGTTATTTTCTTGGAACAAAACTCATTGAATCTTTGCAATTGGGTTTTAAAAAAAAAGGCCAGGATGTTAATTTCACAACCATCTTGTATTCTCGTTACAAGTTCTTGGGGCATAATGGGATCGTTTTATTGTTTTTTTCTTGTGCTTCAGTTTCAGCATATTAGATTTGTTGGTCTTTAGAGATCAATTTACTTGCTCATATATCTATGTGCAAGTGTGCTTGCTGATGTTTAGACATTGAAAACCTGTGAAGGCAAGGTTGCAAGGATGAAGTCAGTGTAACGCACATCATGTGTTCGATGAAATGTCAAACTGTGTTTTCCACTTTCTAGAGTCTCTTCAAGTAGAAGTGTAGCTTTGATCACAGGTGTGATGCATGATGTTGCAAGCACCGAGGCGTCCATAGAATCTATACCTAGAGTTACTATTTTCATGCATGTTTTGGAGTTGCAGGTCTCATCGGAAATTAGGGCACCGGTGGAGGGGAGGAGAACAGGTGTGAGTGAGAGGGAGAGAGAGAAAGAGAAACTGAAGGGGGTAAGGGGTTGATTTTCTTTTTCTTTTATTTATTTATTGATATAATAAATACTATATTAAAAAAATGAAAAAGAAACGAGAAAGGGTAAATTGGTCTTTTTATATGGACGGGGACCAAAATTGTTATATTTTTGCTACCACAAGACCGATATGGGATTTGAAAAGCTGGACTCTTTCTGGTCAACCATAGGGACCAAAACTATAATTTACTCTATAAAGTATTCATGATTTTATAATACTATTAGGTGGGGGAGATAAGACATCTGAAATGTGTAAAAACAATAAAGCAACACGTATTTCTTTGACAATTCTGCACTTGTATAATATTTAAAATTTCAATCACAAAATACACATGTAGACAAAGGTGTTTTCAAAGAATAGGTCATGTGGATGAAACCCACTATATGAGTATGTATATGTACGAATATGGGATTTGTTAGAAATTGGGTAGGGTTTGAGTGGAGATCTGGATACCCTTTGGATCGTCTGAACACTTTCCGAACGGATATTTCTACCATATGCCCGAGTTACAAGAAATTCAGCCTAAGATAATCACAAGGGGATTCTCACGAATCTAGGCACAGAAACGTAAGTCAAATTGCTATGGAGATCTGAGATCGTACGATGAAACGAGAGCTAAAAAGTGTTCTTCTCCTCAAAGAGGAGAGCCGTTTATATAATAAATGATTTATAGGCTTTCATATAGGGTTAGCCGTCATGGGCTTTAGGGTTGCCGTCATCGGTTTCTTTGGGAACAAGTCACGAATTAATGAAGGAATCGATGGTTTCCACTATATACCCACTTGGAAATTCTGAGATCTGGCAGCAGGGCCCAGCCAGGGGCGCTGCCCCCAGACCCCTGACTTGTCGTCGAACTGGGTATTCATTCGATCTTATACATGCGTGCACTCCGCACATACCCAAACATATATTAGAGTACAAACTAAATAGCCCTTTAACTCACATGTTAGTTCCAATTACATAAAATGACTTGGTAACACTAAAATCACCAACAAGATTTTGCTTTATCGATCGTCCATCCATCACTTTTTAATCAGACATTTCTTATGAAGTTTGAATTTATTTATTAGAATCTAATATCTTTTTATATATGTTGCATGTCTGTGATTCCTTACAATTAGAACAGCCCCCTGTTGGTACGGGATTTTTAGTTTAAGGTAGTGAAGTTTTGGTCATTTAGATAAGTCTACTGGCAAATTAAAACAAAGATGCTAACCCAAAGAATGATACAATATGGAGAAATAGAAGTTGCAATGAATTTACAGGAAAACTTGTGTGAAAGAATAACTCATATTCTTAGTTAGGTATATCAGATTATCATGCATGCAACTAGATGTACATCAGTACATGCAAGACGTAGTCATGTAGACAACCTAAAGGAAGATTACAACCAAATCATGAGAACCTAAAGACTTGTATTTTTTTGACAAATTAAGATCAAATTACATTTAATTTATGTTGCATTGCGTAAAAAAATTGTCACAAAAGGCAATGATCTCTTTAAGTACACAACAATCTCATTACAGGAAAACCAAGTCTAGTATGATATTTATATCGTGTGATTAAGAAGTCTATGATTATGTTCACATTCTAAATTTGTTAACGTTTCGTTGAAATGTCTTCTAGTTTTTGTTTCTAGCATATATAAGACATTTATTGATATAGTTTGTATGGTTGTTTGGCTTGGTCTATTTTGTATTTAAAATGATCACATCAATTGAATGTGTAAAACGTTATCTAACTTTCCACCTTTTTCTCCAATTGATGCCTGGTGTGACGTGGCACCATGCATTAAGGAGACCTATTAGCGTTTGCATTAAAATTTAGAACTTATATACTTCATAGTCATATATAAATAGTCTAAAGTTGTCGAGTGGTTTAACCAAATCATGTAATACCATTCGTACCGTTGCAATGTCATTTATCTTTTAGTTGTACCATACTAGTTTTTACAATTACCTTAGTGTGATACTAAAAACGCATTAAAAAATGGTCTCAAGTTACAAATTAGCAACTAATTTATATTTTTTTACAAATATCTTAATTATTTATAACTAATAATTAATTAATAAAGTATTACCATGAACATAATTTATTGTAGTATAAATAATAAATAATTTTTAAAACAAATAATAATCAAATAATAATACATACTTGATTCTTAGTAATCTATCGATTAGTTATACAATAAATAATTATGAAAACAATGTGAATGAGTGTTATAATTTAATTGCTTGCATGTGGGCCCCAAGATGACTTGCAACTGATATTTCATTGAGTATTGGTAAAAAAAACCTCTCATCATTATTTTATGATGCCCCATCAATTAGGGTAATGGTTTTTCAATTTTACTTTATATATATATATATATATATATATATATATATATATATACTAGGTTACAACCCGTGTGTTACACGGTTTATTTATTTATTTATTTATTATTATTTTTTGCAAGCTTTTATTGAAGAGAAAAGAAAAACCAGTGGACAGCTGGCACAATACAAGAAGGTGAGAAAAGAATGAAAACTTGAACTAAGAAACTAAGCTAAAGACAACATACTTAGACTATATATATAGATGTAATAGAGAAGATAACAATGAGCAGAATCCCCCTCCCAGAAAGGATAAAATTGTCCAAAGCATAAGTAAAACTGAGCCAGCAAACACACACACAAAGTCTGCTAAAACCAACCAAGAGACTACACCTTAACTTCCCCTGTAGAAGGAAAAAATGCACCTTCAAGAATTTAGACCACAGAGGGGTATATTTGTCCAAAAGTGCCTCCAAAATTCTTAACAGCAGACTTGGAGATTGCAAACGAAAATGAGATAAAAAAAATTACCAATTTTCTTTTTTTTTTGGGTCCCTAAATGCCAGCTAAGCTAGATCTTTCTGTGGTACAAGCTTTGCTTTTGGCATAAGTCTTGACAAAAAGATTAAAACTTTCTGCAGTGGTTATGGTGGCTTCATTTCCTCTGCAATCTTTGAACAAAATCAAATGGTCAAAAAGGGAACTTTTACTAAAAAAGCAAAGTTGAATAAATTATATCAAGGGTAGAAAGGGAATTTTACTTTGCACATTGCAGCCACAAGAACTACACCATCCCATTCACTTTTTTCTTTAAGATGAACTTTAAGTGCAACAGCACCTCCCATCGACTGCCCCAAAAGAAACCGAGGCATCCATCTCCCTTCAGTTCTTCATGCAAAAATATTTTTACATTTTAGTAAATTAAAAAAATTATATAATAAGAAAACCATTTTCATTTAATCATACAATATCAATCAACTTTGACTTTGACAGATTTGGTATATAGTAAACACATAAATGATCCCTTGACCGATTCGGTACCAATCAGATTTACCAACATTTTGTCTTTTTGACAGATTTTTTAGGATGGACGTTTTAGCTATATATTTTTTTTGACAGAAATGGTCCTTTTGACCGATCAGGTACCATTCAGCTTTAGCAACAGTTGGTCCTTTTGCCCAAAATTTTTGACAGAAATGGTCATTTTGACAATAAGTGAGTGTAGGATGCTCTAATATACAAATTGATGAAAGTACGTTGCAATTTCTTGCATGTACCTCTAAAGAAACAAAGTGGGTTGCAAGCCCACATGCAAGCATACCAGCACCATCCAATCTAGCACCAGTAAGACCCACATATTCTCCTGCCATAAAATGTAAACTCCAACATCAAATATTTTACTTAAATACTTAAATGCACCAAAAAATTACAAGGGGTATAAATTCTAATTATTTTCCTAGACGTTAGTTGAGATATTTTTAGAGTTTTTTCACCTTTTATTAATAATATTATTCATGGACAGAGAAAAAACGGTCTTTCACAGAGATAATTTTAAAGATAATAAATATAAAGATATAACCACAGAAATAAAAATTATACCCTTGTTAACTGAAAGAAACATCCCCAATATATAAAAGAACCAAACCCGTAAATCAATCATATCAACCAAAGAAAAAAGGAACAAAAGATCGAACAAAGTAGCATCTTATCGTAAAAAAAAAAATGACAAAGCAAAAATCAGTAAAAGTCACAAGTAAACACACGCTTGAATCATGTGGAGATAACACGTGAGTGTCAACATAGAATCTTACCGGATACTTACTTCCTTCCTCGTACCAAAAGCTTGCAGGTTTTTGAGTTCCATTCTGATGTTGATGAAAAACTTGAAGATTTGAAAATGAATTTTCGAATTTAAAGAACATGTATCAGCTCATTTTTAGATGAAATTGAAGAACAAATAGACCCAAATGCACATCAAACTAAATCCCACCATCAAACTTATGTATTACCTCTTATTGCATCCAATTTCAACTGCCTGCGGCCTTCTCAAAGCTAATAAAAAATAAATAATTAAGTATATGATCAAAAATTACACAATCATTGTGACAATGAAGGCAAAAATGCAAAATGAACTAATGTTATTTTCCTCTTTTTCTGTTTTTTATCCTTATATTCAATCGATTTCCCTTTCAACTCATCGTTTGGTTTCTCAATTACCTTGTAACAAAAAAAAATCTTGGTTTTTGCATTTTACAGATTCTAATTCATCTTCATAGATTTATTAGCTATCAACCTTCAGTCTGTGAAAATAAAATATGAAACAGATGAATCAAAACTTGGAATACCTTTCTTATCAAAATAAAACCAAAAAAATAAGAATCAAAACATGTAATCAGAATAAAGTCATAAACTACAAAATATTAAACTTGGAAACTGCAATCTCCAAAGAGGGAATCTGCAATTTGCAATCTCGACCGAGTCCGTTTAAATTGAAATCAATGGGATTGCAAAGACAAAATGTGATATCCCAAACATGAATTGTATCTTACCAAATCGTGTATCAATCTTGAATCAGAGAAGAAGCTAGAAATCCTACCAGCCTCATTTTCAACATTGTTATGACAAATTACATGATTCTAACCATCCAATATACTCCAGATGAGATGCAAAACAGAGTGTGTGGCAAATTTCAGTTAAGGTGTGATGGCAAGAAATAACATTGAAAAGTTATCTTAAAGATTCCTTTACCATTTTGAGAATGATATTAGGGTTAAGTGCAAGAAATAACATTGAATTTGTTTTGTTTTATTATAATAATGTAATTACAAAACAATTACATTGCTTGAATTGGTAGAGAGAGTAAAGCACATTGCTATTCTCTGTAATTTGCATTTTCCTATTATCTATTTTCTTTCTTTTCTATATTGACCTGTAATTGCATTCAACAATTTATAGAATCTTTATCTTATTTTCAGAAAAGAAGTAAGCCTTGTAGATGTTAGGTAGTTCAGGTAGATGCCCCCATGGATTTGACTCTTGACTTCTTCGACATGAATGAAAGAAAAAACAAACATCAAAAAACATTTAAGGAATTGAAGAAAGGGAAACAAATTGCACCAAATAGCTTAAATTTGAACTCATTTGAACAATAAGGGGAAAACAGCTTACTGGGTCGGAAGATCAAGTAAGGGCGTGAGTCTGAAGGTGGGTGACATTGACGCAACAATTTAGTGAGTGTCTGACGGCAACAATTTAGTGAGATTGAGTCAACGATAATTACGATTGGATGAGGGCGTGAGGTGATTACCTAAGAGATTCAAGACTGTTGCCAAATGAATGCCTTCCGTCTCCTCGACTTCTACGATTCCCCAATCTCTCCATTTTATGTTTCATCTTCTTAGTTTAACGCCAAGAATCAGTCGAATACCATGGAAATCGAATGTCGTAACCGGATTTTACCACTAATTTACGCCCCCTGGATTTTTTCTGCCCTGCCAACATAGAAATTTGAGATAGAAAAATAAAAATAAACGAAGAACTAATTCAAACCATAATACCATACCACCAACGTTGTTGTTCTGAAGTGACCTAAATGTTATGTTTATAATTCGAGAGAAAACTTGGAAACATCATAGAGCAATTTCGAGTTCTTCATTGTGTGAGAGAGAGAGATATGAGAGAATGGCGACTTATGATGGTGGTGGTAATGCGTGAGATTTAGGTTTCCATGAAAAGGGGAGAGATAAGAGGAATCTGTATTCAAATTTTCAACTAAATCCTCAAATTACGATTGTAACCGAAATTGTTTTTTTTAAGTAATTTATAAATTCTATAAAAATGACAAGTGTACAATAGGTCTTAGAACATAACATGTGGCATTAAGAGGCTTGCTTTATTAGTATGTATAGATATATATATATATATATATATATATATATATATATATATATATATATATATATATATATATATATATATATATATATATGCGTGTTATTTGGTCGATTAAATCGGGTTTCGTTTAAGTCGGTTTTTTTTTAATTTTTCCAAATTAATCGTAACCAAACCAAATAACTTTCGGTTAAATCGGTTTCGATTTATTCGGTTTGGTTAAATCGATTTCAATTTAATTTAACCAAACTAAATAGTGTTCGGTTAAATTGATTTCAGTTTAATTTTTTTCAATTTATTCGGTTTGTTTAATCGGTTAAATCAGTTTCGGTTTATTCGATTTGGTTAATCGGTTTCAGTTTATTCGGTTTGGTTAATCGGTTTAGGTTTATTCGATTTGGTTAATCGATTTCAGTTTATTGGGTTTGGTTAATCGGTTTAGGTTTATTCGATTTGGTTAATCGATTTCAGTTTATTGGGTTTGGTTAATCGGTTTAGGTTTATTCGATTTGGTTAATCGGTTTCGGTTTCCAAATTATCGCCGTGTAATCCTATCGTAGATAGATATATAATTATTGTGTAGACGAATTCCAAGAGATCCATAATATACAAAAACAGTCAAAACATGGTCTTTAAAATAGGGTAAATGAGTTTTTTGCATCGTCAAAAACTCCAATTATTTAAGTAATTTAATATTGTATTGTATTTTATTATCTTCATTCATGCAAAAAAAATAGCTCGATTAGAACAGCACTATAGAAGTAATTCAAACAAAACGTTAAAAATTAGAAAAATAATAAATTACAACTTGAAAACATAAAAAACGTATTAGAAAATAAATTACAACGTCAAAACGTAAAAAATGTAAAAAAAACATATTAGAAAATATATTCGAACTAAGCGTCAAAAAGTTAGAAAATTATTTAAATTATAAATACCAAAATAAATAAATTAATTAAATAAAAACAATATATATATATATATATATATATATATATATATATATATA
Organism: Cichorium intybus; assembly: GCA_023525715.1. Classification (NCBI taxonomy): domain Eukaryota; kingdom Viridiplantae; phylum Streptophyta; class Magnoliopsida; order Asterales; family Asteraceae; genus Cichorium; species Cichorium intybus. The sequence continues at coordinate 141,240,460 of CM042011.1, read as the reverse complement.
TATATATATATATATATATATATATATATATATATATATTAACTAATATTAAACTAATATTAAAAACAAAACCCCAATTGATTTGACATCATATTATAATTATTAGAGGGTTTTTTTAAGATGACCCTTCAAATATAGGACATTGTTGAGATTCCCTTACCTAGAGGTGGGCAACAAAAAAAAAAAGTTTCGAATCAAAATCTTATATCTTATAAAAGAAGCATTTTTCCTCTCACTACATGTATTTGAAACCTCTATGCCCTTTCAAATTCCCATTTAATATAATCAATCTATTAATTTAAATATTTTACCACATTAATTTGAGATTTTTTTTCTTTATCCCACATTGCTTCACATACATATATGACCTCTTCTCTTTCTCTTATATAATACAATTCATTTGCTTTCATTATCCATCAAACTTGATCTTTCAAGTGTATTATTAATTAGTGATAATTTTATCATAGAAACATTTTTATTTTATGTTATCTTATATTATATATTATAAAAGTAACATTTTTCCTTACACCATATGCATTTGAAACCCCAACTCTTCAACTTCCAATACTTGAATTTTTTTTCTTTGTCCCACATTGTTTCACACACATATATGACCATTCCTCTTTCACTTATAAAATATCACACATTTGCTTTATTTATCCATCAATCTTGATCATAATATGATATTCAAGTCTTATCGCAAAGTTTTAAAGGATTATAATTTTTAGTTTCACATTATAGAAGTATTGAAACTTAAAAGTGAAGTTAAAATTACTTAAAACTTTTAAAAACTCAACTAGGTTGGAAGTTTCAATATAATTTTGTAAAAAGTGGCAACGATGTAAATAATTGTTGATTCACCACTATGTATACACATATATATATATATATATTTTTAGTTGTGAATCTTTTAAATATTTCTTATAAAGGAGACCGTCAAAAACAATGTGTTAATGATTTATCTTTTAACATATTATTGTGAATTTTTTCTTTGTCCCACATTGATTCACACATCTATCTAACATTTCAACTTTACGTTATATAATATCACATTTTTAGAAGTATTGAAACTTAAATACGAAGTTAAAAGTACTTCAAAATTTTAAAAGCCCAACTAGGTTGGAAGTTTATAATATGTTTTTATAAAAAGTGACAACGGTATAAACAATTCTTGATTCACCACTATGTATACACATATTTTTTTAATTGTGAATGTTTTAAATATCTCTTATAAATGATATCGTCTGAAACAATTTGTTAATGATTTATCTTCTAGCTGATGCCTAAGTCGGTTAGAATCAAGAACACAAAAGAACAAATATATGAGATAAATGGTTTAGCCTCTCTACTTATAGATGTTTGCTTTCCTTTGAAATTTGTTTCTTAAGTTGTATGAGATGAGAAATGTATTAGTCTCTTTATTTATAGATGTTTATTTCTCATAAGTTGTGTTTCTTAAACGATGTGGGATAAGAAAATGACACAAAGTAGAACACTATGAAGGAAAGTTTGATCCCACATCGTCATGATAAACCAACGTAAGCAGCTTTCTTAATCTATAAATAAATGTTTTCCTCAAAGTTAAAACAATTATATAAATCATTAATCATTTTTATTGTTGGAAACATTTCCAAATAATTAAAGTTCAAGGAAATTTATATTTGAAAGTTTAATTATTTTTATTTTAAAGAGGTCGAGCTTTAAAGATAGCAAGTCGGTTTCGTACCACATAATGCGATTTCAACTTTTACGAAACAATTTGTGCTTTTCAAAATTCCAGATCGCATATGTCGTGCGATGTGTGGTTTTTACTATATATCGTACCACACACACCGTTAATATATGTCGATATTACTGTCATTAAAAGTGTATTTTTCAAGTTAATTGAGTGACAATGAAATTCTTTTCTAAACTATGGACTATCATTCAATTATCGTTCAAATTTGTAGATTTCATACTTTTCTAAACTACATAATTTTGCTTTCCGCACAACGCGCGGGAATTCGCCTAGTATAGAATATTGTTGAGATTTGCTATGTAGTGGTGGGCAAAAAATGGTTTAAGATCCGAAACTGGTTTTGAATCTAAATCTGATCCGATCTTGAAACTGGTTTCGGTGAAACCTGTTCCGCACCTAAATCAACCTGCCAGTTTGAACGTGTTCGATATTATAGCCTTTGCATCCGGTTTGACACCGGTATTGTCCAATTTGTTTGTGAAACTAGTTTGGAATTGGTTTTTCTGGGTTTTCTAGCCCTTTTTTTGTCCTTTGTTAGCATGGGGGAACAATCTTGTGACCATTTGAAGGTTGTTTTGTGACGCTTTTTGGCTTATTACACCATCCTCGATAGTATATATATGTATTGTATGTTAAGGTTTTATCACATATCTCAAAAACACTCTCAAGCAACAACTTCCAGATGAAGGCAATCACGATCTTTTATTGGTGTTGGAGATTCGTCATGTATTATTATGGTTGTTGCAATCAAATCGACGAAAAAAACCCTAGAGATTTGGTGCAATTATAATTTGTGTGTAATGTCGAGCGGTAAAAAATGCGATGCAAGAAGCAACTTGAGTGGGGTTCTTTTAAAGGAAAACGGAAATACAACTTTGAGAAATCATTCAAATTAGTATTTCAAAGCGATGAAATTTGGGTTGGGGCAATGATCACACAACAATGATGAATGATGCTACCATTGTGTATTACAAAGTGGTTCGAGTTCATGACAAGAAAGTGAAGTTCGTGATTTTAAAAAGCTTGCGTTTTGGCCACTTCGACAATCCACGATTGACAAAACACATCCAAGAAACACTCCTACCATGTTAGACTCATGTAAGTCGTTTGACCGTGAGACACGATTGTATAGATATATAGAAAGTTGCAAAAATGAAATGATTTTAGGATTATAAAATCTAGAAATCAATACAATTTTAACTTATGATGTTTGGACAGTTCCATACGGTTCACCATATTTGTACCTTGGCATTACTACTCATTGGGTAAATCTCAATACTTGGCAAATAATGAAGCGTACGATTACGTTTGAATTGTTTAGACATTTGCGTACCGATGATAATTTATATCAAATTTTAGATTATGTTATCAATACTTGTAAATTAAAAGGCAAAGTTTTTTCTATATCGTTTGATAATGCATCGAATAACACCGTTGTGGTTGAAAAACTAACATTAAAATATAAACTCATTTGTGGCGGCGTTTTTTTTTTCATAGTCAATGAGTTGCACATATTATTAGCTTGGTTGTGCAAGATGGGCCACATTTGATTGCTGATGTAAAAGAAACTTCCAAGCAAATGTTGCCTGATATTTTTAGTTCTAGTAACGTTTGATATCATAAATATATGATGTTTTGTGCCGACCTTGCGAAACATAATCTGGTCACATTAAAAATATGTTTATATGTGCTTTACGTTAAAAATATATTTTAAAAATGTTTCATGACCACCTTGCGAAACATAATCTAGTTACGCCTTATCCAGAGCCGAGTTGGAATACTATCAAACTTGTTACCGCAAAGCTTAGAGGTTTTAAAAAAAACTACTTTTTATTGAGAGTTTATTATTCTACAAGTTGTTTAGTTTTAAACCAAATCATTTTAATGGTGCAACCGATGAAAGCAAAGTGTAGTGACACAAGTTATAACGGGAGCAGTGACACAAGTTATAACGATAGACATATTTTTGAAATATTTTATGAACTTTGCTTTCATCGGTTGCACCATTAAAATGATTTGGTTTAAAACTAAACAACTTGTAGAATAATAAACTCTCAATAAAAAGTAGTTTTTTTTAAAACCTCTAAGCTTTGCGGTAACAAGTTTGATAGTATTCCAACTCGGCTCTGGATAAGGCGTAACTAGATTATGTTTCGCAAGGTGGTCATGAAACATTTTTAAAATATATTTTTAACGTAAAGCACATATAAACATATTTTTAATGTGACCAGATTATGTTTCGCAAGGTCGGCACAAAACATCATATATTTATGATATCAAACGTTACTAGAACTAAAAATATCAGGCAACATTTGCTTGGAAGTTTCTTTTACATCAGCAATCAAATGTGGCCCATCTTGCACAACCAAGCTAATAATATGTGCAACTCATTGACTATGAAAAAAAAAACGCCGCCACAAATGAGTTTATATTTTAATGTTAGTTTTTCAACCACAACGGTGTTATTCGATGCATTATCAAACGATATAGAAAAAACTTTGCCTTTTAATTTACAAGTATTGATAACATAATCTAAAATTTGATATAAATTATCATCGGTACGCAAATGTCTAAACAATTCAAACGTAATCGTACGCTTCATTATTTGCCAAGTATTGAGATTTACCCAATGAGTAGTAATGCCAAGGTACAAATCTGGTGAACCGTATGGAACTGTCCAAACATCATAAGTTAAAATTGTATTGATTTCTAGATTTTATAATCCTAAAATCATTTCATTTTTGCAACTTTCTATATATCTATACAATCGTGTCTCACGGTCAAACGACTTACATGAGTCTAACATGGTAGGAGTGTTTCTTGGATGTGTTTTGTCAATCGTGGATTGTCGAAGTGGCCAAAACGCAAGCTTTTTAAAATCACGAACTTCACTTTCTTGTCATGAACTCGAACCACTTTGTAATACACAATGGTAGCATCATTCATCATTGTTGTGTGATCATTGCCCCAACCCAAATTTCATCGCTTTGAAATACTAATTTGAATGATTTCTCAAAGTTGTATTTCCGTTTTCCTTTAAAAGAACCCCACTCAAGTTGCTTCTTGCATCGCATTTTTTACCGCTCGACATTACACACAAATTATAATTGCACCAAATCTCTAGGGTTTTTTTCGTCGATTTGATTGCAACAACCATAATAATGGTTTCCAAAGTTTGTTTATCAGAAAAACACAAACATTAAAAAAATATTGAATTTCAACAATGGTTTCCAAAGTTTGTTTCAAGTTTATTTAACAAAATATGGTTCAACAAACATTCATGACGTGATGCAACCCAGATACACTACTCACGCAAAAAGCGAAACAATTCGACTCTATAATACTTTAAGAAATGAAAATACTTAACGAGCTCGATCTAACACCCCTAGTAGCGAGCTCTGAAGGTAAATGGCATCTAGGTTTTTTTTTTTTTCTTTTGTCACAAATAAGTATACAAGAGTTTGAAAATTTTGATATTTTGGTTTGGTGGAAGAAAAGAAATCCCAATTTCCAATTATAGCCACTACAGCATGTGATCTACAAATTGTTCAAATTTTTACGGAAGCTTCAGAATCTACTTTTTCTATTAGTTAGTTGCAGGGTTATATCACCAAGAAGAACCTAACTCACTAATGTGTCGATGGATTGAAAGACTACTTAAACGATGTGATACACATAGCATACAAAATGTTTCCAAAGAGAATTGATAAGAGTTGAACAAAAAATCCATGAAGAAGAAATAGCAATGGTATTGTCGGTACCACTTGCCATACAAGAGTTCACTTATGAAGAAGAATTAAGAAACATGACGAATGAGGACTAATCCAAACAACGACTTAGACGACGACTACAAACGATCAAATCAACGACTACGACGGCATTTTATGTTTCATGTTTTTATGTTTGAAGATGTACTAGTTTAATGTTTTATGTATTTTCATCATCAAAAAACAAATAAACGACTAAGAAAAACTTGAGATTTTGCTTCAAAAAATCCTTGTTTTATGTTTCTGCCGGTTTTAACTCAAACAAGTTTCAATCCGGTCCGAATCGATTCATATAGGATCGGATTATTTTCAGTTTGAAACTAAACCGATTCTGTTCCTGACCAATCTGGTTTTGACTCTGTTGACTCGAACTGAACCAGTTTTAAAACCGATCTGTTTATGAAAAAAATCCGGTTTATGCACCTCTAGCCTTGCCAAACTCTTTTGAAAGAGAGCATGGCCACAGCCCACAAACGATGTGGTTGCTCTAAGACCTCTAAGCGATCAGGTTGTCACACCAATCGTCAAGAGAAATTAATATTACTTGTTTATATTCCTTAGTTATTTGTGGGATAGAATCTGTAATATGAAAGACAAAAAGAGAATTTATCCGGCAATACAAGTGTCTGTAGATTAATTAGCTAAAAATGCGGAATCCACGTCTATATTCATTTGTATGAAATGCACATAAGGATTATTGATGAATAAAGGCAAATCGAAATTAAAGACCCACTAAAAAGACAAAATGATGTATCGTTTCACAGACAAGAAAGTGAAACTATCATATTGTGTTGGACGAAAATATATTCAACCAAATAATGCATCAACTCAACTAATGTACATATTATTAAATATATCTTAATTTCTTAAATGGAAAGAGAACGACTATTGGATAAGATGGACATAAATACATACAAGTTCATATTCATTACTTTTATTAATCATATATTACTTTATTGTATGAAAAGAAAGTCATCTTACATAACTTTGGACATATACCCAGTGACCAATATTGTTAATTATATATTAGTCTTTCTCTAGAATTTCATCAAACAACTTAAGTGCGTGAAGGCATGTCTACCGCTTTATTATACATATATGATTAACAAGGACCTTACATGTAATATTTTATTATGACCTAAAGTCATAATAATTAACTTTGTGATATTTAGTAGATTTGGTTTTATCTTATAAACAAAATAATAAGGTTTATTATTATTATTATTTTATTGTTCTTGTTGTTATTACTTTGACGTTAAGTTGAGAATGTGTTATTGTTTTGCCACTTTAACAATTCAGGGAGGAAGTATCAAACTTATTTGTGCCAAAATAACAAAATACCAATAAAAACAAACACAGATCAAAATCCTTGTGCATAAAAACTTGTACAATATGATAGAATTTTCATTGCACGTGAACACGTAGTTTTCGATAACCACAAGAAAGTTTCAACCCTTTAAACAAGTAGACATGCCAAAGTATACATCGATGTGCTAATACAAGCAATAGAGTCAAAGAGACATGTGAGACTGAAATTGCACCTAAATTACGACAAACCTTGTGTAAAACATAAACATTGAAATTTCCGTTAAATTACAATCTAAACCCTATGACACTATATATAAAATGTAAACAATTCTAGTCAAAACAGATCTGAGGCATAATGTGTATCTTACAAATAAACTATATAGCCGTATAACTCAAAATCTTAAAAACCACTTTATGCGATTTTATTTCCTATGTGAATGGGTATGTGAATTTATAATATATCGTCAATGCAACATGTGGCAGTGAATTTTCTAGCCGTATATTTTGGAATTTGAACCCGAACATTTTCAGAAAATTAAACAAGATAGAACATAGAGTCCACACAGAATGCAATAATATTTGGTTGGTGGAAAATGGAGGCGTGTAATTAACAAACTGTCCCCAGTCGGCACATAAAGATAAACATAAATTTCAGTTTGAAACTTTAATTTAATTTTTCACACAGGTGAAGCATTGTTTCATTGAGGCATTTCATCGAACAGGTTGTCGGTTCAACAAAAGCAGCAATGATTCATCACACCCAGGTACCATAATGTCATATAACCGAGTACTATTTTAGGGGTTATTTTATAAGGATTTATGGCAATTCATTCTATGAGTTAATTGACACATGTACGTAGATTCATCCAAAACTCTTTACATGATTATGATACATGAGTAGTATGCATAAACCCAAAACAAACCCAGAATATTTAAATCCCCAACCCAGATAAACCTCATGATTCTTACTTACCTCAGAAGATGCCTGAATCGCGATGCGCGTGGGGTTCGATTTCTGAAACTACGAAGCAAATCGACAGAAAACCCAACGCAGAAACAACCTTTTTTTTGGTCGTGAGTTGTACCAGCTCTTTATTTGTCCACATTGGCCATTCGTATTTAGACAATATTGCCATTTGACCCTTGTAAAAACTATATATCTATTTTTCAACAAAATATTATAAATAATTTGAGTTTAACGATAGGAAAATCATATTGTTAAAACAATAATATACATATTAAAGAAATTTAAAGTGTTGTTTTCATGACAAAATGCATTTTGATTGACTTTCTTGTTTCAACTCATATGATTATGATCCGGCTTTTTTTGTTAAACTTTTATATTTAATTTCTTTGGCCTAATTACAAACATAACACATATCGGTTTATTTATAAATAAATGTGTTGAGAATGTTACGTTTAATATCTTGTGATTTATTGTCCCTACTTAAAGGTCAGATAACATGGCCTCTGAAAATTTTTGAATAAATTTCATTCCTAAAACAGCATATTTGTGGTGCATAAAAACGTATGCTATATATAGATAAAGTGTGTTAACGTGTGGAATCAAATTTATCTTAATTTAGAGTTTTAGATATACACTCAATTTGTTGAGAAGTTCAATTCCAATACCCATGATCTCAATTGTTCGTCAAACATCTTGTTTATTAATGCGTTATAATTTTGTATGTAAAATTATTCAATATTCATCGGAAACAAACTAGGGTACATACATGCTAACCTTATCAGAATCTATCTTTTATGGTCGTGAAGGTGTTTTTGAAATTTTGTTGCAACAAAACCAAGTAGTACCAGTCCTTTTGACATTCTGCCACAAGCATTTTAGTTTATATTATTTTATCTTTCATTTCTTGTAAATTTAGAAAACAATTTATGATATTTAGATATTTGTACGATTTTATGGCTAGTCTTTGTTTGAATTTAATAAGACTACATAAAATTAAAGTATCTTTTGGTTTTTGTCTTCCATTTAGTAGTATAGCGGAAATTACAATGTAAACATGCAGATTTCTCATATGACTCGGTAAGAAGCGCAGTATGTGTGCTACATATGAACTATTTTAGCGCATGAAATTACACAATCTTTAAGGCTTGTCAAACCAAACATCAAAAGAAGTCAAAAACCATATGTCTTATGATTTGTCTTTTAGGTAAAGTATGTTACAATAGTTGGCCTAACATTAGGTTCCATAACGCTTGATCCTTCATTTGGTTAGGTGTTAATTGATAACGCTACAATACAATAAGCTAGCATATTTTTTTTTCCAAACAGAGTCTAAGTCAAGCTACCGTAACTACCAATCTATTTTGATTATTAAATATCATACTATTATATTAAGACTTAGTCAATGCAGAGGAAATCTCCTCTATATAACGATAACTTAAGATGATGTCAAATATAGATAACAATAAATTCTCTTTCATATTCGTAGAAGCAAGTGGTTCCGCTCACGACTGGCACCTAAAGTTACACATTGAAGTTTTATCAACACAATGCCTACAAAAGTCGAGAAATTGGTATGATTTGTCTTTGTTTATGTGCTCATTGCATAGATTCTAAAATATAAAATCTAATATTGCTCAAGTGTGTTGTATACATGCTATTCAATCACAACATTCTTCATATTGAAATATGCTATGGGCTATATATTACGTAGTCTACAAAAATTGTCATGAAATACAAAGTGTCTACTAAATACGCGGAAGCTAAAACCTTAGATCTTGATCTCGAATCTGATTAAAAGAAATAAACAAACGAAGATTACATACCTGTTTCGATTGAGCTTTTCAGATCTGATGTGTAGGGTTAGTTTTCCAGTAGATCTCAAAAGCTCTCTCTAAACCCTCAGCAAATAATACCCACGAATTTATCTGTGTATTTTCGTATATTTAATTTGCTACTCATCACGTGTTTATATAGATGGAGATATAACCGAATGTGAGAGATTTAAGGGATAGAGATGAGTTTGATTCAACCGGGAACTCAACCCACAGGATAAACACTAGATAAGGTTTATCTACTATTCAAAATTAGTCCATCAACAATTTTAAATAGCATTATCTATTAATATCGAATTTATGATAACAATATATTATTTAGATATTAACTGGTCTCATAATTATCCAACAATCTCCCACCGGACCATGAATGTCTAAATGTATACATAACAATATAAGCGCTTTAACATATGTTATCATAGCATTGGTACCCTTAAACAATCTCGTCCATTAATCACAACAGTATAGGATCAAAGCAGTCTTTGTTACAATTTACGTAACTAAACTCATCAATAGTCACATATACATATATGACTAAATGACATAGATTAACCATAAATGTGTGGTTTTGAAATCAATTTAGATTTCCTACGAGTCCCTATTTAGTTTGAAGTGAGATCAAACTTCAAATAAGTGCAAATAATTATGGAATAAATCGAATCCTTAATTCTGTATAGAAATGTATAATTATTCTTAAACAAAACATAAAGCACCAAAAATGCAAAACTCCCACTAAAACAAAATATCATCAATCCTTATCACACCGATGTGTGTAGTATGCTCGTGAAAGACCTTGGGAGGTAATCCCTTCGTGAGCGGATCCGCTATCATGGAGTTTGTCCCAATGTGCTTTATTAAAAAAAAACTTTCCGTTTTGCACTCTTTATTTAACAACTAGAAACCTGATGTCAATATCTTTTGACTAAGTAGAAGTTCTGTTGTAATTGGAATATAACACTGCTGACTTATTGCCACAATACAACTTTAATGGTCTTTCAATACCAATAATATGCAGCCATGTGACAAAATTCCGCAACCATATCCCGTGATATGATGCCTCAAAGCATGCTATCACTTATGCCGCCATAGTGGAAGAAGTTACCAAAGGCTGCTTAAAACTCTTTCATGAAATAGGTTATCCGGCTACCAGGAAAATGTGGCCCGATATGGATCGGTAACTATCTTGGCATCAAATAAAACAAAAAAAAACATAATACCCAATGATCTCCAAAATATCTTATTTTCTATATGTGAGCATATAGCATTTTATTGTATGATCATGTGTTCTCAATATCATCGTCTAAAACCATAAATATATATTTACTCCCACTATAATTTTGATACACAAATCATCTCATGCTTTTATCTCAAAACCAAACGAGATAATGATATGATGAAACTCGTGGTGCTATAGATGGGATCTCATAAGTTGAGGTTGTTGAGTTTGTTCATTATAAATGGGAGATTGAACAACATTGTCGGTCCTTGTTCATGAATTACTACTTCAGCAGTAGATACTTACAATCCACACATAATCAGAAACAATAACATGAATCATGATAGATGGCTCCTTAATGACAATGTTTCTAACCTTATTTCTCCCCCAAACTCAACATCCTCAAAGAACGTTGCTATATCCAAATTGCATTGTCAAGATGCATGCAACAGAGAACTAACATAATGCTCCGATTCCATTCCGTAAAGATGGTCCCGTGAAGCACATAAATAACATTCATATTGCAAAAATTATGTCAGGACTCAAATTTTATGTTTTGAGAACATAAATAACATATTCCTTCTTTATGCTCATTAATCCATAAACTTTAATCAATAAATTCAATTTATGACAATATTGCAAGGTATCAACACAACATTAATATCAAGTCTTTGGACAATAATATTAACTTGCAACAGATATCTTGTTTTAGTGATAAAACATTGACAATAAATCATATAAATTAATAAGCCCCTCTTTGGATTGACTTATTAATCACATGGAACCGAATAATTGTCATATGTTTACCGCTACATATGTGTTTATTCGACCAAATATTAATCTACATTTGGGTCGATTAATATCCGCATTAATACACACATAAACTATAATATTTAAAATTCAATTTATGACAACATCATAATATATCAACACAACATTAATATCAAGTCTTTGGACAGTAATATTAAATTACAACTGATATCTTGTTTTATAGTGATAAAAAATTGACAATAAGTTATGTCGATCAATAAGCCCCTCTTTGGATTGACTTATAAATCACATGGAACCAAATAATTGTCACATGTTTACCACCACAATATGTTTATCCGACCAAATATTAACCAACCTTTGGGTCAATTAATACCTGCATTGACAAGCACATAAACCGTAAAATTTAAATTCGCAGTAAATTAATTTTCACAAAATAGATCGCTTTGGCGATATATTGATGTCAATTAAACTACTTTGAAAATAAACAATGCCATAACTGAAATTTGTAAACAAACCCAAAAAAAAAAAATGAAGTGTGCCGCAACCCAAATAAATCAATCGATGACACAATTTTAGTCTCATAGATATCAATACAAAGAACTTAATTAGCATAAACAGTCAAAAATCGGTAGCCTATATTTTGGAACTAAAGACAAGTCCACGATTAAAAAACGTCATTTTCAAGAGCATCACAATGTGAAACATATTTACACATTCTTAAAAATAAAATAATAAAAGTTTTGACATAACTAAATCACCTGATTGAAAATTAATTTCTTGAATGCTGACTTATCATAGTTAATTGCACAATTAAATAATCAAACAACCACTTATAATTCTGATTGGTTTATCATTAACAAAAGCATGAATATGCAGCCCTTATCTTGAGTTGGTTAAATTTAATTTATCTAACCATATAAAACGTGAACTTAAGTGTATACAAATTATCACTTAAGTGTATACAAATTATGAGGTTGCGTTAATGATTAACCAAAACCATTGACAAAACTATTGCCAAAAGAATAATAAGTTAATAAATAATAATTCAAACAGGGAAACGACAAATATGTTACCAAACCAAATTACTTATGAAATTTAGTTGTAAGCGTTAACAAAGTGTTAATCAACATTATATAATCAGAAGGAATTTGCCGTAATACACATCCAAATTTAAATAGTTTAAATTATTATAAACTCACGTTGTTTTTCATATGCATATCAATTTTCAAAAGAAAAGCAACATTACATGTAACGTAGTTTTTCAAATCAACTCACACTGTCTGCTTCTTTTGTCAATCACGAAAAGACTACACAAGAAATATAGGCTAGCAAAAAGCAAAAGTAATAGACTGCATGCGTGGTCACCATCATAAAAAAAGAGTCAAAGTTATCGTACTAGTAGAAACCAACCGTAGCCCAAAAGAAAACGCAAATCCTCATAGGGATAAGGATTAATGAACTAAATGGGTAACGAACTATTGCTTTTGTCTACATTTAGGTAAGAATGTTTTTTTTGTACCCTTTCACCCATCAAACTTATGGTGACCTTTTAAAAAAGGGTAATATGACCCACGATTGTAGGTTTTTGCTGATTTGGATATTATTGTATATTACGTGGCATTACGGAAATATTACGTGGCATTACCCATCAAACTTATGGTACCCGACTCAACCCGGTTCACTGAGTCAACTAGCCGAGATGACCGAGTCGACTCAACAGGTTGCAGATCGGGGAAAGTGATGGTAGGGGTTTGCTTCGGAGGGCCACCAGATGCTAGAACCGGTGGCGGATTGTCGAGACTCGGCGGTTTGATGGGCTGAATCGGAAGTTGCAGGTGTGCGGAGGGCTCGATCGGGAAAGGAGAAGTAGCAGTGATGGTGTTCGGTTGGTGAGGTCGAGGGCTGATGGAGGTGAGTGCAGTGGAGGCGGTGCTGTGAAGCAGCTTGCAACGGTGGTGCGAGCAGGTGGCTAGGGTTCGATCGGGGAAGGCGAAGATGATCGGGGGGAGGATCTGTGTTCGCGCAAGGGAGAAAGGAGGGAAGAGAGATGAATCGGGTAGGGTTTAGGAGATGGGGTGGGTTATTTTGGTCAAATGGGGGAAACGGGTCGGATACTTTGGTCAAATGAGGGAACCGGAGATGGGGGATGGCCACGTAATATTTCCGTAATGCCACGTCATACATGATAATGCCACATAATACCCAAATCAGCAAAAACCTACAATTGTGGGTCATATTACCTTTTTTTAAACGGTCACCATAAGTTTGATGGGTAAAAGTGTACAAAAAAAACATTCTTACCTAAATATGGATAAAAGCAAGAGTTGGTTACCCATTTAGTTCATTAATCCTAGGGATAAATACAATCTCTTTCTCTCGTTGCGGGTTAAAAAAAATAAGCCCATAACGAGACACAAAAATACAATTCGTCCGAGACAGAAAACATACAATCTCAGCGGAATGTGAAAACAGGTACGTTTAGTTTGAAAATTAATTTCAGGCATCTTAAACCCATTAAACTATTTCTTGTAACAGATTCGAGAAGACTCTTATACCAATTATTTTCTATAACCAAAATATAAACGCGGAAGCTAAAACCTTAGATCTTGATCTCGAATCTGATTAAAAGAAATAAACAAACGAAGATTACATACCTGTTTCGATTGAGCTTTTCAGATCTGATATGTAGGGTTAGTTTTCCAGTTGATCTCAAAAGCTCTCTCTAAACCCTCAGCAAATAATACCCACGAATTTATCTGTGTATTTTCGTATATTTGATTTGCTACTAATCACGTGTTTATATAAATGGAGATATAACCGAATGTGAGAGATTTAAGGGATAGAGATAAGTTTGATTCAACCGGGAACTCAACCCACAGGATAAACACTAGATAATGTTTATCTACTATTCAAAATTAGTCCATCAACAATTTTAAATAGCATTATCTATTAATATCGAATTTATGATAACAATATATTATTTAGATATTAACTGGTCCCATAATTATCCAACAACTTTTACTATAATTTTTAGTTTTAATTATTTTGCTCATTACGTAAATCGAAGCTTTTAAACTTATTGAAATTATCACTCGTGCAAAATCTTTATCATATAAATCGCCTTGCAACAAACTTTACCTTAATCCTCAATATGGTCATTTAGGTTCCGCAAATCATCAAGAATTATTTAAACTTTACAAAGTGTTATATTTAGAGATAAAGTTGGACTAGATACGTAAATAATCAAAATACATGGACGAAATGGTACAAAAAATTATTAACTCGTTCCACCCACCAAATTAAAATACTGTTGGATGAACCGTCGCGACAGCTCGCGCAACTTTCCATCCACCTTCGGGCCTTCATCGCTATAAATCTACAAAATAATGGAATGTTGTTCTTACTTCCATTAAATACAAACTGCTGGTTATTCACACGCTTACTTTGAGCGCGGAAATTGATTCGTAATCTCAAAAATTCCAAGTGCCAAGGTATCTTCATTGTAATTGATTATGTTCTCGATTCTGGACGTTTCTAATTCTAGCCGTTACAATTGGATCTATAAATGTATTCGAATTACAAACACACGTATTATCATAAGTTATTGTGGCGTTGACATTATTCAATTTGAGCTTTAAATCGCAACTTTATTGCTAGGGCTTTTATTTCACTTTACTGTGTTCTATTATTTAATTTTCTTTTCTTGCGATTTCTACAGATGTTTGCACCAAACGCTAATGAGGTAGATTTAGAAACAGTAATGTTGGAGTTACTGAAAGCCGTAGTATCAGAAATCACAAGAACCGCCAAATTTAGAACTCTACTCAAGCGCCTCGAGAAAACTTTAAGGAACATTGAGCCGATATTTTACAGCAATGAGAGGTTGAGAAAAGTGTTATACCGTCCTGATACAGAGACGAAAATGTTCATATATTATGTGGCAAGCGGAAAAGAAATTGTTCTGGAGTGCTCAAATATCAAATGCTGGAATGTGTACAAGAAATTTGTTCACGCAAACAAGCTAATTGGCTTAGACAACATGCTTTTGAGATTCTTTCAGAGTGAATTGCAGGATAACATAAGCAAGAGGAGTCTAGCTGAGATTTGTGCTTTAGGAGACAAATTGGATCAAGTACTTGCATCTGTTACTAAAAAAGCAGGTGGATTTTCAGATTCCTGCAGTGTTCCAGGGCTGCCAGATGTCATCATTGGATTGGATGTTCATCTTCAAGAAGTGAAACGAATGGTGCTCAAAGATGACAACCATGTCTTAATAGTTTCAGCTCCTGGAGGTTGTGGGAAGACCACATTAGCAAAGATGCTTTGTCATGATAATGACATTAAAGGTATATACTATTGAGCTTTTCTTGTTTTTATTTATTGTTTCTCTAATGTCTCTGTTTCTGTACAGGCATATTTGGGGACAACATCTTTTATGTTACTGTGTCCCGTACAACTTCCCTAAAGACCATTGTCCAGAAACTGTTTGCACATCTTAATGTAAAGTCTTGTGGGTTACAAACTGATGAAGAGGCAAAGAACCAATTAGAGAACTTTATTAGACAAATGGTATCAAAGAACATATTGCTGGTACTGGATGATGTGTGGTCAGAATCTGAATCACTTATCCAAAATCTTAAATTCACAATTCCAGGATACAAAATATTGGTTACATCAAGATTTTTGTTTTCAAGATTTGGTTCCACATATGAATTATCATTGTTGAATGAACAAGATGCAAAGACCCTTTTTTGCTCTTATGCATTTCATAACATGAATCTTGTAAACGTGCCAGATGATCTTGTGAACAAGGTAAAGTTCTAATACCATTATAGAGATTCCTTCATTTTCACATTTTAGTATTGAAATTTTGCATCCGGTTTTGGTGTAGATGGTTAAATACTGCAAAGGGTTTCCGTTGGCTCTTACCGTGATTGGTGCATCATTATGTGGTCAAAGTGCGGTCAAATGGAGAAAAACTTTGAAAAAATGGTCAGAAGGTCAATCTATTTTCCAATCAAACAGCCGATTATTACTCAGTCTTCAAGCCAGTGTTGATGCACTTGAAGATTTGCCAATACTGAAAGACAGTTTTCTTGATTTGGGTTCATTTCCTGAAGATGAAAAAGTTGCAGCCTCTGCTTTAATGGATATGTGGATAGAGTTATATAATTTAGATGATGAAGGAATGTATACCACCGAATACCTTCTTGAACTCTCTTCAAGAAACCTTCTCAATCTTGTTCTCACAAGGTAAAAATTTGTTATATCAAATAGTTATAATATATAAACATTAATTTTTTTAGGACTCCATTGATTAACCGATTTTTGTTTTATATTTTCAGGAAAGATGCTAGTGAACTAGAAGGGTATTGTAACGAACATTATGTCACACAACATGATTTGTTAAGAGAATTAGCAATCCATTTGAGTAGCCAAGAACCAATATCTCAAAGAAATCGTTTGTTTATAGAAATTAACAAGAATCAAATACCCACATGGTGGATTCAACAAACACAACAACCCATTGCCACTCGTTTCTTATCTATCACAACAGGTTTCATTTCTTCCCATTCGCTTCTCTTTAATGGCTAAATGCAAGAAATAACGTACTTTGAAAAATCTAGTTGATTGAAGGTGCGGAAAAACAAAAGTAGGATGCTATAATAAATAAATCAACGAAAGCTCATTGCTCATTCTTGAATTTAACATTTTCTTTAATCAAAACCCATCTAAAATAACCATTTTCTTTTTGCAGACGAATCATTCTCGTCCATTTGATACGATCTAAACGCCCCCAAAGTTGAAGTGTTGGTACTAAACATACGAAGCCAAAAATATGCACTCCCTCCATTCATCCATAAAATGAATAAATTAAAAGTTTTAAACATCACAAGTTACGGGACATGTCCTTCCGATTTACACGAACTTCAATCGATTAAATCTTTATCACATTTAAAAAGAATAAGACTCGAACACCTCTCGATTTCTCACTCAATCCAATCCATTTTGGAACTATACAACTTGAAAAAACTCTCGTTTATCATGTGTGAAATCGGTAACGCTTTATCGAATTGTACAAATGTCACACTTCCGAAACTTTTAGAGCTTGAAATCGACCGTTGTTACGATTTGACGGATATACCCTCGGGGTTTTGTAGCCTTAGTCGTCTTAAGAAACTAAGTATCACTAACTGCCATGAGCTCGATGCTCTTCCCAAAGGGTTGGGGAGTTTGTCGAATTTAGAGATTTTAAGGATTCATTCGTGTACACGGTTAGTTGGATTGCCCGAGTCGATTGGGTATCTTGGTAATTTGGTGTTTTTGGATATATCTGATTGTTTGAGTATAAGTAGGTTGCCTTATCAGATTGGGGAGTTGTATGGTCTTAGAGTAATTAAGATGAGTGGTTTTCGGGGATTAGAAGAGTTACCGGACTCGGTGATGAATTTGTGTTTGTTAGAGGATGTGATTTGTGATGAGGAGACTTCGTATTTATGGAGTTATTACGAAAATGACCTTTGCGATTTGAAGATAAATATGGTTGAAGATGACCGATTCGCAAACTTCATGAAAATAATCGCGCAGTGAATGGGTGATGGGACGGAAAATTAAGTTTTATAAAAACTGAGCACTTTTATAAAATGGGAGAAAGTTGATTTTGAATAAGTCAAAATAGCAAGAATCAGACTCTATTTTGATTCATGCAAAACGCGATAGGTTCATTTTGATGGTCGAACTCGAACATGCTGATTAATTGACTGTTTCACTACGCCAAACGTACCCCTGATCGACAAATGGCAGCGGTTGATTTGGTCAACCGATTGGTTTGAAAATTCAACATCCGTTAAGACAGTGTCATCTTCACTTGGAAGGTGATGAAAAGCTTTGAGAAGAATATTGACATCACTTCCCCAAAATGTGATCCTTTTTGTGTTTGAAAATCGCGCAAATTATTTTCCAATCGCCTACTTAGTGATATATCTTGGTTGGAGTGATTACTTCTACAAGTTACAACACTCTTTAAGTGTTTAAATATAGAGCAAGTCTTGTAATATTGTTTGAACTCTACCACAAAGAGTTTGTTATTCTATTTTCGTAAACTCGTTTATTTTAGTTTTTGTAAATATTTATGTGATTTGCTTCTGTTGTAAACTTTGTCTTGAACATAAATTTTGTAACTACGGATTAAACTATTTAAAACATTATACACCTTCATTCCACGTTCTTCACCCTTTAATTGTTGATAGATATTTAATTAAAGCTCAAGATGGTTAAGAAGTTTATAGTAGAAACCCAGTTAGCGCTCCATTTGGCATCAACATAAAAAGACATCTGAAAAATTGCTTTGAAATTAGGATTCTGCTTACTACACAGGGACTTGCTATGACATTGGCCAGTTGTCTGCTACAAATTCTTCAAAGAGCATATTGAAACACAATTTGAAAAAAGAGGGTTTTGAGCACAGAGAGCAGCAACATTGTTAGATTTTAGGGTGGCAAGGTGTTGGTGATTTTAGTGTCATCATGTCATTTTATGTAATTGGAACTAACATATGAGCTAAGGGGCTATTTAGTTTGTACTCTAATATATGTTCGGGTATGTGCGGAGTGCATGCATGTATAAGATCGAATAAATAGCCGGTTTGACGACGGGGGCAGTGCGATTCGGGGTTTCCAAAGGGCAGCGCCTCTTTGGCGGGGTCTAGGGGCAGCTCCCCTAGCGAGGTTCCAGGGGCAGAGCCCTTGGCTGGGGTCCCGCTAGCAAGAAAGTCACTATATTTTGTGTTTTTGTTTTCAATATCGCCACCCTAAACTCATGTCATGCCAACGTCATTAGATCCCACGTCAGCTCGACAACTCCTAATGGAAACTCAGCAGGTGATAATCGGAAGATTACCTAATAACTTAATGAGAGGACAAAATTGACAAAAATAGATAGAGTACTGTATTGTTTGCAAAATTTTTTTAAACATAATCAATGAAATAATTACGGTCTAAGCCATTGAAACACTTAACGGATATATATATCACAACAATAAAAGTATACATATAAAAAAACCACTTCAAATGTGAACCGGTTAGGGGATTAATTAATGTGTACGCTACAAAGTATTTATGCAGAAAATTTCCTATGTGAAATAGTATACAAATCTATCGTTCAAAAATTCTGGTAAAAGAGCAGTCAAAAGTCAAAACACCGCGATTGAATATATTGTCAACGCAACACGTGGCAATGATATTTATAGCTGCTCCTTTTCAACCCCTTAATCTGACCAAAGCCTGACCCAAACTGTTAACCCGAACTGTTGCAGAAAATTCAAGAAGATACAAAATAAGGTTCACCCAAAATACAATAATATATAATTTGTGGAAAATGGAGACGTGTAGATAACAAACGGTTGCCACGTAACGGATAACATAAAATTTCCAGTTTTAAGATCTTAATTTAACATATAACTAGTGGGGTCCCGTGCTATGCACGGGTTCATCAAAAGCCAAATGGTGATTTTCCCCTGCTTCCACCTTCTCCATGTTGCTCATTCCATTTCCTGAGTTCGTTCATGCTTGTTGCATCATAAGCAACAGATGGGCCCACCTATATCATCCGAGGATATAAAGTTATCAAAAAAGAAACGTGTGTTTATTTGAATTTTAGGGAAGGAAGGCTAACAAACATAATAAACGCAAGATCATGAAAGTTTACCTTGGCTTTGGATTGAATGAAATCGTCCAAACTAAGTGGTCTTAATGCTGGAGTTATATCGTTTTTCTTTCCCTGAAAAATGGGATTAATGAGTTTTTTTTTTGTAAAAAATGATTTAGCAAGACAGGTAAAATAAAAACAGAAACACATAACACAAAGATGAATTAGTTATAAGGCTGAAAGAAGCTTACTTTCTTTTCTTCATCTAAAAGTTCTTGAACAGGTCTATATGCCGCAGCAATACAACCCATTCGGTTACTTTATCCATAAAGGGCTTAAATGGGAAAAAAGGAAAAATAAACAGCCCCGTAATAGTAAATGGGAATATTACCTTTAAATCACTCCCCAAGTATTCTTCAGTTGCGTTTGCAAGACTTCGTATATCAAAACCAAGTTCTACGTTCTCTTTGGCAATAAATATTTTTAGTATCTTTAATCTATTATCCGCATCTGGCAAGTCCACATATATCCTAAAACCAAACCTCGTAAGCATTACACCAAAGTTTTTAAAAACACGTCAATTGTAAAAAATTATATGTTCCCTTCTTGGTAACCATCAGATGACAGCATCATCAGGATCAAAGGGTCAATTTGTGGCGCCAAGAATGACAATCCTTTGACTATCTTTTGATCTCAATCCATCCTATGCTGCCATGAACTCGTTTCTCATTCTTCTTGTAGCGTCATGGTCAAAGCCCCCACCACGGGCACCAAGAAAACGATCAACATGTTCAACATCCACCAAAAAACATTCAACCAAATTAGAAAACATAAACATAAGGATGTTACTTCAAGGGATATTTTCGATATGGAAATTAAATATCACCTCATCAACAAAAACAATTACTGGGGCCAACTTGCTGGCAAATGAGAAGAGGGCCTTTGTAAGCTTTTCAGCATCACCAAACAACTGCATAAAAAATAACAATCAAAATCAAAATTTTAGCACCAATAGAGGAATCATCTCACTAAATATCACAGGAAACAACCACAAACATTAGCAAATTAATGAAAAAAAAAAGAGAAAGTAGGTTGCTATTTTTCAGAAAATTGGGGTTAAAGAATGGGCAACTACCTTAGATGTAAGTGTGGAGCCAGTCATGCTAATAAAGTTGGCACCTGCTTCAGTTGCAAGTGCCTTGGCAAGAAGTGTTTTCCCGGTTCCAGGGGGCCTGAAAAGCAAAATTCCTTTATAAGGCTGACAAAGGCTTATTGTTAGCTACGGAAAGTGAAGATTGAAGAAGAAGAAATAATGCACCAAAAGTACCCGCAATAGGTTTCCACGAGAGAAAAGTTCGGGTCTTTTCATTGGAAGAATGGCAAGTTCATGTAATGCGGTTTTCACATCCTCAAGGGCACCAATGTCATCAAACTTGATACCAGTTTCACCGGGAGGGACGGCTGCTGAAATAAAGTTGCTCTCGTACTCAAGCTAACGCATTTTGAATGAATAAGGAAAGACACCCATATAATTAGATAACATCAAATGTATTTAATTTTATATTTTAATTGTTTAATTTTTTTTTATAAATCAATATTTGTATAAACACATAATGCTTTAGATTACCAACGAAAATAATAAAAACAAAAGAGATAATCGACCCATAGCTTATAAATACTCAAAGAGATGAAATTATTACCGGTTGCTGAACATTAGAGACGTAAATTCGCTAGGGAGCATTCCTCTTCTCCCCGAGACAAAGTGTCGACAATAGCTATATATACCTTTATATATTACCTGATATGCAAAGACAGTCCGCTAATCTTGTTCGAGATCATTCTCTAGCTTTACTAATCCTTCCTTTTTGTCTTTATACCGCATGAAAAAATCAACTTGTCAAATAATCACATTTCAATTCTTTTTTATTTTAATCAACATTTCAAGATGAATCAGTCCCATGGTCCTTTTGATACATGATTCTAAAGCTCAGATGATTATTGGTACAATAGTTTTTTTTTTTTTTTTTTTTTGCTCCCAATAAGTAAATACAAAGTAAAATTAAGCCGGTCTTGATCACAAATTTGTTTAATTGTTTTTATTTTTTGATATTTCAATTAAACTCACCACAATATATTTTCCTTTAAACCAAACATGAAAACTATGTTTAATAGTGGTTGACTTGCTGCATCTCAGCTTGATTTCCGACCTGTTGAAATCGTAGAAAAAACGATATATGAAAAACATATTGATACCAATCAATCTGAAACTGAAAATAACAAAAAATAACATTGACAAAACTCAAATCAAGTGAAGTGCAAAACTAAAGCCAGTTGTCCAGTCGCCACACTTAGCTTCTAATGTTCATCATTTATAAGTTCTAATTTTTCCAATATATTAAAGGATTATAGGAAAAGTGACAGAACCCAGTTGTTAGTAAAATCATAAGGTTTGAATCTGAAGATATTAATTGAACCCAGTTGACATAACCAGTTGTTTAATATTTCATAGATACTAATGGTATTTGAAGCCTCACGTATAATACAACCATAAGATTTGCAACATGATCCTTGATTTATAGAAGATACCACGACATTAACAATATATGAACCTAATCTGGACCCAAATCAGCAACATTTTTAGAAAATTTCCTAATCCTATCCTAATAAATAAGTAACTCAAAGCAACATGTCATCTCCTCATTGATTTTGACACATGTCATTTTCTCATAATTTTGAATTTCTTAAAAAAATTGTTTGAATTGAATGTATTTAATTCCAATAATTTATAACTTAAGCAATAAATTAGGAACCAAGCCATTTAATTAATGGATTCTAACAATTTAATTATTACTTAAATGAAATGACAAGAGAATGCATCATATTGTCATTTTCTTCTCATCGATGATACATATGTCAATAATTTCGGAAAGGTAGCATGATGATTAATGGATTTTTTTCGAATGCCATAGATCTTTAATGCAGGTCCAAAAACAAACATAAAACTACATTTACGTTTAAAAATTTTATTATACTAATTTTATAATTAATATATCTTATATAGTTTACTAAGTTTGGATAACCTTTGATTTATTATGTCTGTTAAAAATATAATAACTAATTTCCATAATAGAATTAAAATATTTAACATAATAATAAAAAAACACGGCACACACGCGCATGCACGCACGCACCAGGGTCGGCCTTAAGGGTATTCAAAATGCATGAACGTAAAAAATTTACGTTTAATATATTAGTGATGGAAAATCCATCGGTAAACCTTTACAAATTCCGTCGTTAAAAAGTTTTATTGATGGCTCATTTTTTACTATTCACTATTATTGATCAGTTTCGTATAAATATATATTCTAAAATGAAACATGTTATATTCATAAATGAATACAAAAATTCTAAAATATTTTATGAAACGATATATTATAATAAGTACACAATATATTCTAATTGAAAACTACATACTTTGATTTTAATTGAAAACATCAACATACTAATGTCGTCGTCGCATTGCGCGGGTACACACCTAGCAGTGAAGCAATATTATTGGGTAATCGTGTTATAGAAATAGAGTTATATCTTTAAATAATATTGGAAATCGTACGTTTATTCCAAAAATGTTTTTGACGCCTTCAGATAGAAGAATTTCTTTCAAATTTCAAAGAAAACAATTTTCATTGACTGTATGTTTTGCAATGAAAATAAATAATAGTCAACGGCAATCGCTATCAAATGTGTGTTTGTTTCTGAGACAACCAGTCTTCACACACGACAAGTTGTATGTTATATTTTCAAGAGTTAAAAGTAAAGATAGATTAAAAATGTTAATTTTAGACGACGGTAAACTTAGCAATAGTACAACAAATGTTGTATTCAAAGAAGTCTTTCAAAATTTGTAATTTGTTATAATTGTTCAAAGTTTATCAACATTATGTTGTAGTGTTTAATTTAATAATGTATATATCCAAAAATTTCATTATATGTTGTCAAGAATTTGTTATACATAATTATTAGTGTTTAGGTTTTTTTATTTAATAATTATTTTGTATCATCCCGTGTAATACACGGGTCTTACAACTAGTAACACGAATATGAAACTCAAAACTTACATTCTTATAGAGAGAGACGACGAAGGTGGTGGTGGTGGGTGACGTTGGCTGTGAGGGAAGTAACAGTATGAATCTCAAAACAAAGACGATTTGTTTTAACATTGTGAGAAATTTCATAGAACTTTCACTCTTTGAACATTTTCGGTGATAGCAGAGGATGGTTGTAACCGCAGTAAGGAGGGCTAATATGACGATGATTTTAAAAGAGAACACTGACAGGCATCTACGGTTTTCTAGAGATGGTTAAAGGTGCTGAAGATTTGGTCAGAAAGAGAGAAGATGAAGGTTGCTGGGTTTCAAGTGGCTGATTAAGCGAAATTAAATTTGGTTTTGTTCAATATGTTGTCGTTTTTAAGTAGCTTGTAAATCGGTACCTATTATCCCCAGTGATTCGATAGTGGAAACCAAATCAAGCCCCTACCACTGTAAATCCGTACTCCATCTTCTTCACTTAAATCCTAGAAGCGGAACCATGGCCCTGGTCAAGAAAAAGATCCAAAGTTAATCCATGATTTAGAAAAACAGACATGAAATAGAATGAGTACCTTAGTCTCCAGTGAGCAAAGCAGTATTTGGTTGTAGCAGCGACGATTTTGGTGAGGGCGATGGGCAGGATTAAGGATCATGTGAGTAATAAGAGACAGAAGACAAATCTAGAAAGCCTTTTTTCTACAGAAAGGGTTTGACGTTTCAATATCCTACTACGAATTACTTCCGGCACTATACTTTTTGAGGACTTGAGAGGTCGTACCGTTCTTCTAGCGGAGTCGGAGATGACGAAGTGAAGCGGAAAGCTCCATGACCGCATACTGATTTCTACTGGAAGCAAATGTTGTACATCAGATAACGGAAGAGGGAGAAAAGGGAGGCAGGAAGAACACCTAGAAGTCTCAAAAATGGAAGCGCGGAACGATATTGACGATATAAATTTTGTAAATCAGGAGAGAAAATTACCTATTTTGCATCTCCTTCTTTGATCATTGTTCAGTGGAGATTGACGATTAGTTTACCGAATAGGGTTGCCACGATTAAACGTCGGTTTGGGGGAGATGGCGTCAATTGTAGTAAACCAAACATGTGTATTCGTAGATGGCTTCGATTGCAGTGAGAGCGACTAACAGTGACGATGGTGGTCGCTTAGTGGCGTTATTTGGGGGCTGTTCCAATCACCGACGCCAAATCGAGGAGGTGGAGAGCAAATGGTGGGTGACGCGAAATCAACGTAGATGGAGAGCAAATAGTGGAGGAGGCGGTGGAGAGGATAACTCTAGAATAAATCTCCGTTGAGGCAATGAAGGGAAAGGGTTTTGGGAGTGTGTGTGTTACACCAAAAAAACAACCCCAAAAAAAAAACGTACATCCCGTCCAAAAAAAGAACGGGAATTAAATAGATAGATAATATTCAGGTGGAGGCATGACTAAAACCTGATGAAATTTATCACCCCCGAGAAACATTTTTGTTTCATTCACGCATTTCATCGAACAGGTTGTCGCCTCAAAGGAAGACGCTATGATTTTTCACACCCAGATATCATAATGTCACAAGACCGAGTATTCTTTCCTTGGACCTCAGTCTCGCCCAACAACTTAGCAGCCATGTCCCGCTGTCCGCGCTCACTTAATCACTGTCGATGATCTTCGTAGAAGCATTTCATGGGTGTTCTCTATTAATTCCAATACGTCCAACATCAGGGTTATTATTTAAAGTTTACATGTTACGAGTAGTAAGCAGAAATCCAAAGCAAATCCCCCAATCTTGAAATCCCTAACATTATATATATCTTTAGAAGATACCAGAATTCAAGCTGCATGGATGATATTGGTGAATCTTGTGATGATCATTCGCGCGCATGCATGTAGGTGGCGTTTAGTACTTCCAGAAACTACGAAGCAAATCGACTGAAGAAACCAACACATGCAGAAGCAACCTTTTGCCTTTGGTGCACGTTAATGGACATGTTCCAACTCTCATTTGTATTCTTTATACTTTAGCTGTTTTGCCCGGTTTACGTTTGGACATTATTGCCATTGGACCCTTGTAAAAGCTTTTCATTACAATAATCGTATATATAAATATATAATCATTGTCACCATTGGACAACTGTTGTACAATTTTTAAATTGCTTTACATATTTTTTGTTTGATATGAAATAAGAAGCTAATTATTACAATAATATAGCATAAACAAAACAATGATATGAAATGGAAATAACGGAAGTCCAATACATGATATTACTGATATTAATAGTATTTCAGATTTAGAAAATACTATTTAAATATTTTCAAGAGATTATTAGTGTTTATCTGTATGACTGGATCAAACGGAAGAGTAACGTACCATCATATGTTTTCGACTTTTTCTTTAAGTAATGAATTAGATATTCTGTTATAATTACAAGCAGCTATATAAAATAGGAACACTTTTTGGATGAAGGGATAAAAGTTATGTTGCATGTAAATTGTGTTAACGTGTGGATTCAAATTCACATAATTTAAAGTTTAATAAAATATAAGTAAACTAATTGGACGAGTACTTTAAAATCTACCTTCTAAGTCTTTGATGAAAATTATAAGCAATCTATAACCAGTAAATTTCATTTGACTTAATGGTTTATACCACAGACTATGATTTTTCATTTATTTATTTTTTTAAATTATTGTTCTTATTTATTTTAATTGGCATCGAGTCATGTTTTATATTTAGAAAATGTGGCTATTGGGCCCTCTTACTTCAAAGCATTCCAAATCTTTCCTTTTTTTGGCCTCCTTTTTACATGAATCCATGGATTCATAATTTGGCTTCAATAATAGATCTTTCTTGAAACTGTCACAAGAATTTCTGTTCTCACTCATTGCTTGCAAATAACGTGAAATGATATTTAAATATTTGCATGAAATTATGAAAAGTAGCTGTTCCAAATTTAAAAAGACTTGATCAAATTGAAGTATCTTTCGGTTTTGAGTTGTTCCCTATTGTAATATAGCAGAAATTCCAATGTAAACACTAACATTTTCCATGTGACTCGATCGATAATGAGTGCAACATGTATATTAAACTAGGCGAATATTCGCGTTTTGCGCAAGTAAAAGTTATATAATTAAACTTTTAACAAATACCTTGTGAAAATTGATTATGTAATTAAAATGAACTATAAAATAATAATTATAATGTTAAGTTGATATATACAATTGCAACTATTTTGACTAATATTACTCAATGTTGTAAAAATCGCTTGACGGTAGCTTGGCGGTCGAGTGGGGTTAAGAGATTAATCGGATTAATCGAGGATTAGTCGGGGATTAATCGGAGACCCTAAATTGTAAAGGAATTCATTTAAAAATATATAAATATAAAAAAATAGCAATGTTTGATTTGTTTATTCCGAGTTACACATCAAATATTATACATTTATTTGTTTTTATTATTTAATATTGATTATTTTTAGTTTTCTTGAGTTATTAGAAAGTGCTTGTGTCGTCATTTATAAATAAGAAAATAAATAAAAAAAATTAAAAAATTAGAAAATGACCGCCAAGACCGATTAATCGGCCGCCAAGGCCGATTTTTGCAGCAAACCGTTAAGCTGACCGATTAGGCCTAATCGTAATCGGTTGAAGACCGCCAAGCGATTAATCGCCGATTAATCGGCCGCCAAGGCCGATTTCTGCAACACTGATATTACTTAATGAACTTATTCAGCGGCTTATGTATCAATTAAATTAAACATAATTTTTATTTAATATTACTTTTAACTATTATCCATCATAATGATTGAAAATTTTAAAAGTTACTTATTTGACCATATTTTGATTTTGATCATGATGATTATTTAAAATATCATCAATAAGTAAAAAATCTAAGTAATAAATTGATTAATCGTATTGAATTATTTCATTTAATAGTACAACTCTTAAATATAATGCTAAGACTAATAAACACTTACACCAAATTTTAAATTTGGTTAATGATATATTGAAATATTTATTTTAATTTGAAAACCCTTCAAATTCCATATGAAAGTTAAGTAACTATTAAAACTCAATAGAGTTTGCTAATTTATGTGACCATATTGACACTCATAATAGTTATTATTGGTATTTTTTAACATTATGTCTTAATAGATGAGAAAAATATTAATTTGATTTGTAAAATAGTATGAGTTTTTATGAAAGAATATGTACATTAACAGTAAAGATTAAGAAGTTGACTTGGATTAATATTTCTATTTAATAAAAAATATTGTTATTAGATCAATGAACTACCTAAATTGAGTAAAAAAATTATTAACTTTAACGAATGATATATATATATATATATATATATATATATATATATATATATATATATATATATATATATATATATATATATATATATATATATATATATATGATTTTAGATATCATAATCTAATGAATAAAAAATTATAAAAACAAATGCTACAATATGTAGAAAGAATTTCATGATTTTTATATATCAAAATCTAACAAATAACAAAAATTTGTAGAAAGAACACACCAAACAATCTTAATTTCATGAAAAATAACAAAAGGTTTGAAATAAATAATAACATAAAAGCATCGAAACATCTATAATAACATTTATATTCATAAACCACATCAAACCCTCCAAAATCATAAAAAAATGTAGAAGAAATTTCATGATTTTATGTATCACAATCTTACGAATAACAAATACTATGGAAAAATTAAATACTACAACTTTTGAAGACAAAAAGTACCAAAATAACTATTTTGATATTTGTATTAAAAATACATCACACACTCATAAATCATACAAATGATGTAAAAACAATTTCAAAAAAAAAAATTAAAAACAATTTCAAGAATACATAAAATCAACATACTTTGATGTATTTTCTCATTTCTTCTACTCTTTATACTTTATAACATACACTTGAAAGACATGAATATTTTTATGAGAAATAAATCTACTTATATAGCAACAACATATATAAATGAGAGGAATACAAAACGTTTTTAGTAAATGCTATTAATTTAATAAATATGCGGAGTCATTAAGTTTCAAATATAAATCTCAATTTAATATTATCTCAATAGATAGATGGAACGTTGTGTAATCTATAAATTTATTTTACTATTAATTATTATTATTAATTAATTTTAAGATTACTTATTATCATTAAAAATTTATAAAAGACTATCCGTGTAGAAAGTTTTAATACCACTTAATATGTTTATTATAAAATCACTTATATTATTAATTATTATTGTTTGAAAGTTATAATATTATTTAAAGGTTAAAATTTATTTTTCTTGTACTTATTTTACACTAATTAACTAATTTATAATCATTATTAGAAAGAAAAATGAAAAGTCATGAGAGTTTCAAATTAATATGGTACAATTATTTTTGCTACTTTTATAAGATATATATATATATATATATATATATATATATATATATATATATATATATATATATATATATATATATAATTTAACACAAAATTTAAATTAAGAAATTAAATGTTTTAGTTAAGAAGTATATTGAATTTTGTTTTGAATTTAACATCATATTGAATTAACCAATTGAGTGTATTATATAAAAAATATAATGTTAATAGCAAAATTTAGAATA
Source organism: Cichorium intybus (assembly GCA_023525715.1). NCBI lineage: Eukaryota > Viridiplantae > Streptophyta > Magnoliopsida > Asterales > Asteraceae > Cichorium > Cichorium intybus. The sequence goes on along the minus strand of CM042011.1, from coordinate 141,210,474 downwards.
AAAATGGGTTTAATGTAGTAATTAAAAAGTAAGTTGAAGTGTTGGGGTTTCAAATGAATGGGTTATAGTTTTCCTAAATGAAAACTTTTTGTAAAATTCAAATAGTATTTTTATTGAAAAATTTAAACTTCAGTAACTAAATTTAAGAAGCCCACGCTATCCTTTTGATGCCATACAAATTCTGACAACATCATAGAGACTTTATATTTATTTATTATCTTTCTAGAATGGGTTACAAATCTTTGTTCTCTGGCGTCTCTCTAGTTCCTTTTTTGTTTGGGTGCTACTATAGATACACCCCATATACACTTTTTAACAAAAGTCAACTATTTTGAACCAATTATATCTTATTTGTACGGAAAACAATGCAGTTTTAACCAATAAAAAAAGTTGACTTACATTTAGGGTGTATATGAAGTATAGTTGGGGTGTTTATTTGGTGTTTCCCTTTTGTTTAATGCAAGCCGCCGTTAAAAAAAAAAGGTTACATAGAACAACATTGTACATTTGTACATATATTAGACGGGGGTTTATGATGACAAATCCACTTCCCATAGGATCATGTGATAAGGGAATGCTAGACGTAGAATCTTTTGTCTTGACCAAATGCTTCTTTTGGTATTTGAAGTGTGTGTCAACCACATGAGAATAAAAGGGGTATATGAATTAAAACACTAATATTAAGAAAGTAGATATATAAATACACATAAAAATGTGAGCCTGTGAGGGGTTAAGAGATACTCTTCAATTACCCTAATTAGTCTTTCATCCTTTCATATCAGGCTAGACGGAGCAGTTCCTTCGCCATTCTCGTTGCTAAGGCTGGGAGCAGAAAAGCGAGAGCGAGAGCGAGTGGGGGAGGTGTTGTTTGGCGAGGAGAGGTAGCTTGGCGAGGAGATGTAGCTTGGCTCGATAAGGCTGGGTGTTGCTTGGCGACCTCGCTGAGATTTCGATGAAGGGAGCTTAGCGAAAGCGAGGCGAAGGGATCCGGTGCAGTTGGCGATGGATGGCAAGAAGATGGCGAAGCAGATGGCGAGAGGGAGAGCGAGCTGCTCCCCCAGCCTTAGTGGTCATAGCTTAAAAATTGTCAACTCATTCATTAATTGTCTCAAATTATCTTTTGACTTTTTTCTTCTCGTTGGTTGCCTTATTGGCAATTTGGCATCATAACCAACATTATTATACTGTATGTCCCCATCGTAAGATCCTTATTTTTAAAACTTTTATGTTCCTCTCAAATGCCTTCATTAAACATAATTAGCCTAAAACCAAGCCTTTAATTGGTTTTTGTCTTAGATTACATAGATTTTAAATCAATATCGAATGATGTTTAATATAACCTTATAACAATAAGGGATGAGTTGATAAATAAGAAATATATACTTAATAGATTTTTAGGTATTTTACGTCATTAAACTTTCATTTTACCTTTTAAAAAAAATGAAACAACCCATTTTAACAGGTTTAATTCAATATCGAATGATGTTTACTATATTGGTCAACGTGGTGCAACGTGGTGCTGACATGATGTCCATGTGGATTTTCTATTAAAAATTATTTTTATATTTTTTGTTAAATTTAAAATTTAAATTTACTTATTGCTAATTGTCCTTTTCTTCACTACATTTATAATGTCACAACATTTTGTATTGTTTTTATTCACGTTTATGTGTGGTTCTGGTGTTGTATTTCTTTTTCAATTGCACGGCAGAATCATATTTTCTCAAAAACAATTAACAATAAGCACAAAATTCTAACTCTTGATCTCTTTGTTATTTGTAAACGTGTTTAAAACCATTTAAACAAACAAATTATAAAAATTCTTTTTATAAACATGTAGATGAAACGTTACCAAGTACATACGATCAAACAATTGGTAATCATCCAAAAACTTCAAAAATTATATTGTGAAAGGCAAAGGTAGGTGGATCTAGTAAAAATAATTAAAAAAGAAGTTATTGCTTCACAACTTAGTATAAACCCAACTTAGGGTTCTTCACCGGATCAAGCATATCATCAAAGTGAATCGAATTGCTAGGGTTTTTTGTCGCCCAATTTGAGTATATCACCACCTAGTGTTAATGGTCGTTTTCTTTTCTAGAAACTTAGGGTTCTTCATCATATAAATCGGTTGTCACCCTTATATACAATCAATTCTAGCCTCGATCACCACCATTCTTTCCGGCGACTGTGCACCCGTCCCATCACTAAGCATCGCTCCTATGAATGTTTGTATCTCCAACAACACCTAGTCATTATCTTACGAATTTACTCGGTCAAAATACATTGATTTGATTCACTCAATCAAACATACATCCAAGTACATCGCCAAAATGTGACATGGCCGAAAGTTCGTCGTATCTACTACTGGCCGGTATGCCTTACCGGTTCCTCCTCTAATCTCTAATTCTATCTAATTAACTCCATCAGAAGCTCCAACCCGGATTTTACCGACACATTACATCTAGCCTTCGGAAACATCTTCCCGACCGGTACTCGCCAAAGATCTCTACCTCCATCCATTGTTGAAGACCATTCTCTCTCCTAAAAACAACTAGAAAATCTCATGCGTTACTATCCTATTCGAGCACAAAATAAATTTGAAACATTTTCCTGTTCAGGCCTTCTTCACGCAACCATGGCTAGAAAGGGGTTTAATGGTGGGTTAATGTCCATAAAACTTTCCTTGGGAAGCCACATTATTAAATTAAAAAATAAACTTAAAAAAAGATTTCTTAATAGAAAAATCCAAGTGGATACCATGTCGTGGACCACTTTATTCAACCAAATGCGACACGAATGCCATCTCATGGAGACAACATGCTAAAATGTGTTGGTTCCCTTCTTTTAACAGGTAAAATGAAGGTTTGATGACTTAGTTAGCCTTAAAAATATTAGGAATCATTTAAAACCAAAAGTAATTAATTGTTTGTGTTTTGATGACATTAACCCATAAATTTATACCTAGGTAATTGATTTTTTTATTATAATTACAACTTTATAATATAGACCCCTAACTTTGAATATGTTTTCCATAATGAAAATCAATAAAAATATATTTTCTTGTAGGTATTATTTGCCTCTAGTTAATAAATAATTTAAATTATTTGTGGTATGCATTTTCGACTATTTGAGGAATAAATATGTTTGAATATTTTTCAAGTTTTGCAAGAATTATATGAATAACCTCTGCGGTTTGAAGTAAGTTATGAGTTTCGTTCCTATCTTTTTTCACTTAAACCATCATTATGGTATTTATTAGTCACAATTTTCATGACCGAATTACCATTCTTATATTTAAAAAAATAAAAAAGTAAAATAAAAAAATAATACGTAAGCTACCTAATCAAAAGAAAACTACGTACTCCATCACTATCCCTTTTTATCCATCTCCTTAATCCTCATCACTTCCACAATCTCGTTCCCGACTTCACAAAGTATCACTTAACATTCTGCCGCCACTTTTTCGTCCCCCTTCTCGAATCTCACCGCCTTCGTCTCTAGCAAAGTCGATGCAGTCATCTTGCGCACTTAGGGGTGTGAAAAAAATGAAACTGAATAACCCGTCCAAACCGAATAATAAATGGATTAAACGGTTTAGTTTATTCGAGTTTCGGGTGGGTTATTCAGTTATACCCAAACCGCATAAGATTATTCAGTTCGGTTAATGAGTGAGTTTTACAAATTTATGTTAACCCAAATTACCCGAATAAAGGCTAATAAATAAAATACAAATTTTTTTAATCCGAATTACCCGAATACGAGCTAATTCTTGATCTGATGTACGTTTTTTAACACTTTTCCTTTCAATTTTACACTCATAATACCACCCTACTTTTGTTACCCAAATAACTCGAATAACTCATACCCGACTAACCTGTAACCAAATTACTCAATACACGAATAACGCGAAACCGAATAACCCGCGCCCGAATAACAACCTTAGCTACATTGGTCTAATCTGTGATCTCACCAAAATTACACACAATCAGGTAGACCGAGAAAAAAGCATTATTGGTTGAACTTCATTCGTTTCCATCGGTTCGAGTGAAAAACCATATTTTTAGGGACGAGGAAAATATCTTTTTAGGAACCAAAATCTAACCACAGGACCATCTGAGTGAAAAATTCTAAAAAGCAAAATTTACGGATTAGGTCAAACTCTGGTAATTGATAAATATATATCGAAGAAAAAAGAAATAGTTGCAGATTGTTAACAACTTGTATTCCACTACCTACCAAATTAACAGGTTGTTAGATGGAACCGTCCTGTAATGAGTCTTATCCCGAACTAGGGCCACTGATCTCACCCATAAATGAGTCTTGTACAATTTATGGTGAATTTCCAAAAACAGAAGACCGAATCTGACAGAATTTTGACCAGTCAATGGAAATGGACAATAATTCCACATGAATTCGGGCCTGAATCAATTAAGACCCTTTTTAAGGAACAAACTAGACTCAAATCCAAAAACCATGAATCAAATGGAAACTCCTCCGATTTAACATGAATTTAACAAGATATGTCAAAACTTTTACAACTTCACATAAATTCACATTAGGGTTTTCAACCCTAACCCATTAAGACCCTTATTAAGACCATATAAGGTCTGAAAGGACTTCACAAAAGACATGGAAATAAGAAGGAAAATCATGCACAACAATGTTTAGCCCAAGGTTAAACTCTTGAGACAAACCAACCATCATGGGTCAAGAGTACAAGAACCAATAATGGTGGTTGTCGAGGCCAACAAAAATAATCCCTAATTCTCTAACTCAAAATAGTGCATAATGGTAAAGAGATCGAATCCACGGAGATTGGTTCAATTTGTAAAACAATGCAATCAATCCAAAACAATATATATTTTTAAACAAAATAAAATAAAAGTACGGGGTTTTGTTTGTTTTGGTTGAAAGTAAAAACAATAATAAGTCACAAATTTTGGCGAAATGTTTTCAAGAAAAATAAACAACTTAAAGAGTAGAATTTGATAACTGGTTAAAGATCAATATTGGGATTATAATCTAAGCACAAGTAGTTCATTTATCATCATGGTTTATGGTGCAATGTCTATATTCAACCACATTGGTTATAACAACTCAAAAGCTTGAGTCATCTAGACCCTTTTAATTTATAAAGACATTCGAGTAGCTCTTAATATCCATCTTAATCAAAATCATGACTCAAATAAGCATTTGGTTCAAATAAGTTGATTAGCATTAAGTTTCAAGAATCACCGATTCTAAATAAAAGTTACAAAAGCTCGCTCTCTAATTTTTAGAGAACAAAATCTTATGATTGTTTATGAGACAATAAGCTTCCATAAAAACAATGTCACTAAATTACTTCCAAAATCAATTACGTAATTAAAGAAGTAAATAACAATAATCATTCAAGCATTTAAACCATGAAAATAAACACAAGAACAATTGTAGAATTTCAAACAAATATTTCATTCATGAATGAACTTCAACTCATCAACCATTCAAGATATTCTAGTTGCTCAAATATTAACACTCAATATTGAAATTAAGGGTTCTAGCCAAGCATAACTAAAACAATAAACAAGAAAATAATAAGAAATGTACCAAACATAAGACTTAAATTAAGAACTTGAAGAACAAGACTTCTTCAAAGCTCCAAAGTTTCAAGGCTCCCAAAACTTATTGCAACCTCCCGCGTCTGTTCCTTTTTCAAAATCGTCAAATCTCCCAAAATTCTTCCCCGAAAATGAGTTAAAACCCTAACTTAAACCATGTGAAAATTACAAAATAGCCCTTGCTTAACCTTTTACTCGGACGCAAAAACATTCTTCACAAAACAAAACTGGCCGCACATGTCTTGAAACAAAGTAATCCGACTCTGTGATTGAAATAATGAAATATGTGCGGGCAGAGGAAGAATTGCATTGAAAGTGTGCGGCACACACTTTACTTTTCCTTATTTTCCTTATTGCTCGATTGCACGGTTTGGCTTGCATGAAGAAGCTTGGCCGCATGTTGGCTTTTCTCTACTTCTTACTCGATCTAATGGTCCTTGTGTCTAGCAATTGCTCGATCACATAATGCTTCCTTCTTCATTCACTCGGTCGCATGCAAAGTGTGTGCGTGGAATGCTCGATCGCATGTTGGACTCCTTTAAAATTCACTTAATTGCAGACCGCTTTGGAATCCCAATATCCGGCCCAAAACACTACAATGAAGCCCAACGGTGGTTTCCTCTAGCCCATGTTTTTTTTCATAATCCCAACCCACATTTCAGTTTTAATCCATCCAAAATGATCCACCAAACGTCTAAAACTCGCCTTCAATTAGCCTATACGTTGCGTCAAATATTCCGTCCCATTTCGATCGTCTAAAAATCCGCAAATTACACGTAAAAACTCGAAACTACCCGATATAGACATAAAATAAGGTAAGATGAATATATGCATGATAATTCAATTAAAACAACTAAAAAATTGCTAAAATAAACTATAAAAAGAAGTAAATAAAATGCACCTATCAAATAGTAACCCAACAACAAGGTATGCACACATACACACCCACCTACTAATAGGTTATAGCAAGTCAATAATGGGACATTTTCTAAAAACATTTATTAATGTCAGTTGTTTTTCGAAATTAAAAATAATAATAATATCGTTTTTTAAATATATTAGTGTTTGTGAAAAATTCTTAATGTTATAATAATAATACTACCAAGACATGGTCAATGTACAAAGTGGAGTCCATCCTCTATATAAAGGATATGACATGGTTTCCTAATGCATAACACACCCAATCTTCAATAATATTCCAATTAGCAACTAGCATTATTGTATTGAGAGAAAACATTTGCTATCTTGAGTTAGTTTCACCAGGGTGGTTCATTTTGTTGGAGTGAATACTAATAGACATATTGGTTCTTTTATCCACGTGTTGAACGTTGTTCGGGAATTTGATGTTGATGGCAACTAGCACCAAGAATATTGAATCTTTCCCAATAATCATGAAGAGTTTAGTTTTGGCCTTGGCGGATTCCACAAATATCGTTACGGTTGTAGCGGGATAAAACATGTTTAGAAATGTTCTCGCTATTTGGGGCCATGTGTTTACCGATCCCGGTGGAAGGTAAAATAACAATCCTTTGCTCTATCGGCCAAAGAAAATAGGAATGCCCTAACTTAATTTGATCATTCGTGACTCTCTTGCGGCTTCATACTCGAGCAAATGATGTGAAACATCTTCAAGTGCTTATGAGGATCTTCTTTTTCCAACCCATGATATGTAGGAAGATGATTGACTAAATCGGATTTCAATTCCCTTACGAGCTCAAGAGTGGGATATTGGATGCCTATGGATGTTTGAGTGACTTCCTTTTCCATCATTTGGTGGTTGTCAAGGCCAACAATGTTATCTGACAATATATTTTGATATAATCGATGTTGGGATCAAGTAGCATATAAACAACATATTCGAAAAATATAAGATTTCATATTCTAAATCCATGCAATGAACACATACATTGTAATCAATACAATTTCTTCGACTCTTGCAGACATTGTATATATAGAGCTTCAATCGCAACCTTTACGTTCAACACGTGGATAAAAGAACCAATGTGTCTATTAGTATTCACTCCAACAAAATGAACACCCTGGTGAAACTAACTCAAGATAGCCAAGGTTTTCTCTCAATACAACAATACTAGTTGCTAATTGAAATATTATTGAAGATTGTGTGTGTTATGCATTAGGAAAGTAGAACCTGCAGCCCGTTTATAGGGAGGACTAGAATAGTTGAGGGACAGGGGCGGGCTGGTGGCTAAAATCGTGATTAGCCCACCAATGTATATTTGCCCACTTGACTCATCCATCACCGACACACAATTCTGCAAGAAGAAAAATGCAAAATTGGGGACAGTCGGGACAGCTCTTGTCATGCACCATAGGAAATACAATTCTCATTTGCCTACTTGACCTACCTCTTTGTGGGCGAAGACGGTGCATATGAGGATCCGATGGGCTAACCGGATACAAGGATGGATCATGTCAGAAGGTTTGGAGCGAGACGAAGTGTAGGATTCCTTCCCAGAGATGCTATGCAAAAAATCATCTTAGTCGAAATCTTCAAAGTTGGGGTTGGCGGGCGTGGAGATATTCTCGGTGGGGGTACCCATGATTCCGTTCATATCGTCATAAGTGAGCGAGAGAGGCATCCCTTGTAACCGAAAGGTGACCCTCCGCTCATTGTCGTGATGCTCAAATGACGATAAGAACTCACATGTCGGGGTATCGAAAGTGTTGGCATGGTGGCCGAGAAACCGCCCCCAGCCAATGTTCTAAAATAATGCAATGACCCCGCTGAGAACACCCAAGGTTTGGAAAGACTCGACGTGTAGAAATCTAGTGGACTTCACCTTTCGGGTTTGTAAGCCTTTGAAATTGCTTTTTTGAGTACGTCCCGTAAAATGCAACGTCGGTTCGTTGGGTTCCTAGGATTTATCGCCCTTTGATGACCCTCCCTTTGAGGAACTAGCCGCATGACGCTTAATACCTTTGGAAGACATGATCAATAAGCAAAAATTTATTTGATGCACAATAAAGGAGAACAAATAAAGACAGTCGATATGAAGTATGAATGGGAAGAAATGACAAGAAGAGAGAAGAGAGAATATATTCCATGCTGCATTGTTGCAAGTTCCCATAATCTTTGTTAGAAGACAAAATACTCGTGATGGTGTCTGAGCTACATGAGAAATGAGAAAGGCCGAGTTGACATGTGGGAGAGAGAGGGCATGTATGTACAAAAGTGTACAGTTTGGTATGTAGAAACGAATCGTACGGTCGAGTGCTTGTGAGTAAAATGTGTGACCGAGTGGCAAGGAAAAAATGTGTGTGGCGTTTCTTCGGCCGAGTGATACATATGATGTGAGTGAGTGAAATGAGTGTGTGCGATCGAGTATTAGTGTTTGGTGAGAGTGATGCGACCGAATGAGTTGAGTGTGTGCTAAATCCCAAATGCTCGGTCATAGTGGTTTTGTTTGAGATAGGTGTGTACGGTCGAACGAAATAAAAAAGTGTATTTGTTTGTTTGCTAATCCATACGGTCGCACACGTATCTCTCACAAACTCGAGCGGACCGCATATTATGTAAATAAATGTCATTGTATCTTCTGTTTGTAAATCCAACTTTTGTGTGGGCCGAGCACAATTGCAAAGACATTGTTGTGCGACCGCACAACACAAAAAAAATGCACAACTTCATTTCAATTAAAATCGTTCATGTTTATGAAAATTCCAATAGCCATGCTTGTTTACTTTTCTTTTTCAAAAATATATAAAAAAAACTAGATCCAACTTTAAAATCGTTTTTGAAAATAGGAATGAAAATTATAATTTTAAATAAGGGTCCCAAATATTATTTGAACTCAAAAGAAACTTGAAAATATCAAGATGTTGCAAAAATTTTACTTATGATCGAGAAAAAATCGATTTACGAATTTTCTTCCAAAAATATGCAATTCTTTAACGTCTTTGGCAAGACGTGGTACCAACTTACGCTCAATCATACTTAGGGGCATCCAAACGGGTATTGTCGACTACACCCTCGTTAAAACCCTCGTAGAAAGGTTTCAAACGACACCGTTCACCTTGAAGACTTTCCCGGTGTCAACACTCTTAACTTCCACGGCTCCATGATCGAATGCTTTGACAACAATAAAGGGTCCTAACCTCCACGGCTCCATGATCGAATGCTTTTGGGCGGACAAGAAATGCAACTTTGAAATTGATGAAGCTGGACAACATAGGAAGTTGCAACTTCAAGAGTTGGAGGAGTTGAGAAATGACAAATATGAAAGTTAAGAGTGTTGACACCGGAAAGTCTTCAAGGTGAACAGGCATCGTTTGAAACCTTTCTAGAGAGTTTTAACGCGGGTGTAGTCGACAATACCTGTTTGGATGCCCGTGAGTATGATTGAGCGAAAGTTGGTACCATGTCTTGCCAAAGACGTTAAAGAAGTGCATCTTTTTAGAAGAAAATTCGTAAATCGATTTTTTCTTGATCACAAGTAAAATTTTTGCAACATCTTGATATTTTCAAGTTGCTTTCGAATTCAAATAATATTTGAGATCCTTATTTAAAATTATAATTTTCATTCCTATTTTCAAAAATGATTTTAAATTTGGATCTAGTTTTTTTATATATATTTTTGAAAAAAAAAAAAATAAACAAGCATGGCTATTGGAATTTTCATAAACATGACCGATTTTAATTGAAGCGAAGCTGTGCAATTCTTTTGTGTAGTGAGGTCGTAGAGCAATGTCTTTGCAATTGTGCTCGGCCCACATAAAAGTTGGATTTACAAACAGAAGTTGGATTTACAAACAGAAGATACAGTGGCATTTATTTATAAAATGTGCGGTCCGCTCGAGTTTGTGAAAGATACGTGTGCGGCCGCATGGATTAGCAAACAAACAAATACACTTTTTTATTTCATTCGACCATACACACTTATCTCAAACAAAACCAGTCTGACCGAGCATTTGGGATTTAGCACACACTCAACTCACTCGGTCACATCACTCTCACCAAACACTAACACTCGATCGCACACACTCATTTCACTCACTCACCTCAAATGTATCACTCGGCCGCACAAATGACACACACATTTTTTTCCTTGCCACTCGGTCACACATTTCACTCACAAACTCACAAGCAGTCTACCGCACAATTCGTTTCTACGTACCAAACCACACACTTTTGTACATACATGCCCTCTCTCTCCCACATGTCAACTCAGCCTTCTCATTTCTCATGTAGCTCAGACACCATCACGAGTATTTTGTCTTCTAACAAAGATTATGGGAACTTGCAACAATGCAGCATGGAATATATTCTCTCTTCTTTCTTCTGGTCATTTCTTCCTATTCATATATCACATCGACTGTCTTTATTTGTTCTCCTTTATTGAGCATCTGAGTGATATATACTTCCGTGCATGCATGTGCATTATTTACCAACCTACAACCTTCTCCCAACTTTTCACCTATCTTTGCATCAAAGAAATTTATGTTTATTGATCATGTCTTCCAAAGGTGTTAAGCGTCATACGGCTAGTTCCTCAAAAGGAGGGTCATCAACGGGTGATAAATCCTGGGAACCCAACGAGCCGACGTTGCATTTTGCGGGACGTACCCGAAAAAAGAAAATTCAAAGGCTTACAACCCCAAAAGGTGAATTCCATTAAATTTACGCACGTCGAGTCTTTCCAAACCTTGGGTGTTCTCGGCGGGGTCATTGCATTATTTCATAACATTGGCTGGGAGCGATTTCTCAGCCACCACGCCTACACTTTCGATACCCGGACTTGTGAGTTCTTATCTTCATTTGAGCATCACGACAATGAGCAGAGGGTCACCTTTCGGTTGCAAGGGATGTCTCTCTCGCTTACTTATGACGATATGAACGGAATCATGGGTACCCCCACCGAGAATATCTCCACGCCCGCCAACCCCAACTTTGAAGATTTCGACGAAGATGATTTTTTGCATAGCATCTCTGTCACACCCCAAAACCACGTTGGCGGAAACGTTCGGGGATGGATGACTGATTGAAGTATCACAACCATGGATATATGAACAGTATATAAACAACCAAACAAGAATTGATACATAGTTTTACAAAATGATTGATTCTCACCAATTACAACATGAAATGAAAATAAACAAACGTAGTATTAAACTTCCATTTGTTCAAGACCGCTGGCTAGCGGCCTAAATGATTTCCTGAAAATACAAGTAGTTTTAAAGAGTGTCAACAATAAAGTTGGTGAGTTCATGAGTTTGAAACATTTTGATTTTGAAGTTTATTTGCTTTTGAAGTCTGTGAAACAATGATGTCGAAATAACTGATTTTAAATAAGATGATTTTGAAATAATTGATTATAAATCAAGTTGGAATGATAACATGAAATATGAGTATGATTTATATGAGATAGAGATAAATGAATAAATTTTAGTCTTTTGGATAATTGATAAATGGTAAACATAACAAATAGTCCTCACCCTTTTCGTATATATACATATACATATAAAGGATGGAGCATCTAATCAACATATACACTTAACCAAGTGCGATCAATCACCTTAGCGTCCCAAGGCGGGGTGGTCAACCCAATAGCGCTATTATTGTCCATAACGTACCTCAAGAATACGGGCATAGTTATGGAGATTAGACTAAAAATGATAATGCACTACAAATACATGTAGCGTAAACAAATGATGATTATCCAAATAATGATTCTCCATAACGTACCTCAAGAATACGGGCATAGTCATGGAGATTTAGACTAAAATGATAATGCACTACAAATACATGTAGCATAAATAAACAAATACTGAATCATGTATAAATGTTTCCAATGTCTATCAATAATGATAAAATGAGTAAGTGATTTCGGAAATCTATGAGAAACACACGATGTTCCAAAAATGTTTAAAATAGATATAATGTAGGGAGATCACTCCCTAAATGATTTAAATGATATAGAAGGGTATTAAATATAATACACCGTTCTATTCACGATACTGTAAACGAACCATGATTGAACCAACTAGTCTCAAAATGGTCAAGATTTCATGTCGAGAAATAAAAGAATGTGGTGTATAAAATAATTGCAAATGTTTAAAATACTGATTAAACAATGTATAAATAATTGTGTATAAAATAATTGTGAGAGTTGAAATAATGATTTAACAATGTATAAATGATTAAGTATAAAATAATAAAGAGTGCTAAAATAAGGATTTAACCATGTATAAACATTTGGAATCTTGAAACCATTTAAATAATGTATATTTGTTGAAAAATCGAGGAAATTGGTAACTTTGAAATAATGGAAAAATATCTGATGAGTCTTTGAAACTACGTTGTTTAATAAATCATTGAAAAGACGAAAACGTTTAATAAGTCTTGAAAAATACTAGAGCGTTCAATAAAACTTTGAAAATGCTAAAACATTTAATAAAGTTGAGAAAAATACTGAAGCTGGTAACCGACCAGTATGAGTATGAGTTTAACTGTTTTGAGACTAGTGTTCATGATTGGTTGTTTAAGTTATCGTGTTTACTTGTATTCCTCCCCTAAAAATGTTAAAATAGTTAAAAATGGGGATATGAACTCACCTCGAAGGTGTAGGGATCCTTTGATGAAGATGTACTAGAATACCCTATTGGCTTTCGGCTTGAAACCTAAGAATGACGAGGTTTATCGAGTTACTAGACGAATCTCGGGAAATTCGGGAGTGATTACACAAAGGTATGACGTGAAAATGGTTCCTGAATGAAGTCCTCAGCTCAAAATACGAAGAAATCGGGCTTTGGTGAAAGTTCAGAGACTAAATTTGCAAAATAATTGTTTAGGGACCAAATTTGCAAAATAATTGTTTAGGACCAAAATTGTAAAACTATTTTACCCAGGGGGTAAAAATGTAACTTTGACCAAAGTTCAGGGGGTCAAAGTGTAATATTTTTAGGACTGAAAATGTAATGATTTTTGGGCCAGGGGGTCAAATTGTAAATTTGACCAAACTTCAGGGTCTAGATGGTAACTGTGAATAGTACCCGGACATCGGCTAAAGTTGGCTCGGACACCGGCTCGAGTTTCATCGGTGAAACTCATTGGCGCATTTCGTCGAACAGGTGGTGGGCATCGGCGACGACCAGGTGTTCCTCGGACACCGACTCGGACACGATCTCGGACGCGGCACGCCCCTTCCTCGGCAACGACTCACTTTTCACCGGTGAGATTCCAGGCGCGGCTCGACGAGGCATATCGTCGAGCACCTGGTGCGCGTGACGAAATCCAGAACTTCAAATCCAATTTCCCGTTGATTCCGACCACCAAATCAGGTGAGGTTTTTTCTGTGGCGGCTGTTTTGGCGGTGGTAGTGTTTTCCGGCGACATTTTGGAAAAACAAATTGCTGAGGGTTGATCACGAGGACGAGATGAACGCGATGGTGTTCTCGGATTTCGATTTGGAGACTTTTCATTTTTCCGGCGGCGGTCGGCGGTGTCGGTACGGCGGCGGTTTGAGAGAGAACTGGTTAATATTTTGCTGAATAATTGATTTTTGAGAAACCATATGGATGAAAACTAGTTTTTTTTATTGAGATCCTCACGAGAAATTCCCCAGCGTTGGCTATCGTTGCTTAACGTTTTCGGTTATAGTCTTCACGGTATTTTGAGCGTACAAAATGCGAGTATCATGAAAATAATTTCTCGTTTATGAAATCTTCCCGATAAAGGGAATCTAACGAGTCTAAAAATCACCTCGTTTGGAGTTACGAAACTCCCGATATGATTAAATGAAGGTATAAAATTGTGTCCGAAATTGATTTGACGCAGAATCCGAAACTGAAAATTGTATATTTTGCATACGAACTCCGATTTGGATGATCTAGATATCCACACGTTCGTATTAACGACTACATCGCTTTTTAAGTATTATTTATGCTCAAATAATACTCGAATGATTTTCCGGATTTCTTATTCGCTGTCAATATTGGACACTATTTGGATTTTTCTGAAAATTGTCTGATAAACGTATAAATTGTACTGATAGCTTTTGGGGACCCACTAGAATAGTGTTGACTTTAAATATCGACCATAAGGTTTGACTTTGACTATAGTTGACTCGGTTGACTTTCGTTGACCGAATTTGACGGTTGTCACAATCTCTGGGAAGGAATCCTACACTTCGTCTCGCTCCAAACCTTCTGACATCATCCATCCTTGTATCCGGTTAGCCCATCAGATCCTCGTCTGCACCGTTATCGCCCACAAAGAGGTGGGTCAAGTAGGTAAATGGGAATTGTATTTCCTATGGTGCATGACGAGAGTAGTTCCGTCTGTCCCCGATTTTGCCTCTTTTTTCTTGCAGAATTGTGTGTCGGTGATGAATGAGTCGAGTGGGCAAATATACATTGGTGGGCTAATCACCATTTTAGCCACCAGCCCGCCCCTATCCCTCAACTATTCTAGTCCTCCTATAAACGGGCTGAAGGTTCTACTTTCCTAATGCATAACACACACTATCTTCAATAATATTCCAATTAGCAACTAGCATTATTGTATTGAGAGAAAACCTTTGCTATCTTGAGTTAGTTTCACCAGGGTGGTTCATTTTATTGGAGTGAATACTAATAGACACATTGGTTCTTTTATCCACGTGTTGAACGTAAAGGTTGCGATTGAAGCTGTATATACACTATACACAATGTCTGCAAGAGTCGAAGAAATTGTATAGATTACAATGTGTATGTGTTCATTAAATGGATTTAGAATATGAAATCTTATATTTTTCCAATATGTTGTTTATATGCTACTTGATCCCAACATCGATTACATCAAAATATATTGTCAGGTAACACGGTTGGCCTTGACAACCACCAAATGATGGAAAAGGAAGTCACTCAAACATCCATAGGCATCCAATATCCCACTCTTGAGCTCGTAAGGGAATTGAAATCCAATTCAGTCCATCATCTTCCTACATATCATGGGTTGGAAAACAAAGATCCTCAAAAGCACTTGAAGATGTTTCACATCATTTGCTCGAGTATGAAGCCGCAAGAGAGCCACTGATGATCAACATTAAATTCCCGAACAACTTCGTATCCAACATTTTTATGAAGGCTTGTTACCCATGGAAAGAAGATTGATTGATGCATCTAGTGGCGTTGATATTTTTACCAAAACGCTACAACAAAGTTTCGAACTTATTTCTACAATAGCCGGTAATTCACAACATTTTGGACCCCGACAAGACACGTATAGAGATTCTCATCAAAGGGTTAATGAAGTGGATACATCTAATCTTGAAGCAAAGCTTGCAAATTTAGCCACCATTGTACAACAACTAACAATGAGAGGTACTCAACAAGTGATGATGTGTGGCATTTGTGCCACCATCGGCCACCCCACGGATATGTGTCCGACATTGCATGAAGATGCCATAAAAGTTAACGTCATTGGAGAATATCAATGACAACACTACAAACCATCGAATTATCATTCATCTTATAATCAAGTTGGAGGTCATGTCCTAACTTGAGTTAAGCTCCAAAACTGCTTCTGCAACATGCCTTAACAAGACCTCAATACCAACAACAACATCAACACTCCTACCAACCAAGACAACAACACCAACCAAATTATCATCATTAACAATCACATCAATCTCAATCGAGTAGCTTTGAAATGTCTCTCGAAGACATTATGATGTCTTTGGCCACCAACACCCAAAAATTTCAACAAGAGACAAGAACCGGCATTTCCAACCTTGAAGCTCAAATGGGAGAGCTAGCTTCATCTTTGAGCAAGTTGGAAACTCGTGATAAATTCCCTTCCCAAATCGAAAAGAATCCTAAAGAAAGCGTCAACGCAATTACATTAAGGGGTGGAATGAACATCGAAGGGCATGATATCAAAGCAACTAACTGTGTAGAAGAAAAAAGAGATTTGAGTTGTTCCTAGCAAAGAACCCATCGTTGATTAAAAAAAGTGGAGACGCCAAAACCACCAAAACCAATACCCATAGTCATACTTTCTTTCCTCACTTGCTGCTTCAAAGTAAAAAAAAAAAAAAAAAAAGAAGATGAAAATGAGATTAGGAACATGTTCCGGAAGGAAGAGATAAACATCCATTTGTTGGATGCAATCAAGTAAATTCCTAGGTAAGCTAAAATCATGAAGGATCTTTGTACAAACAAAACAAACCTAAAAAGGAACGAAAAGATCTCTAAGAGTGAGAATGTTTCTGTCGTGCTTCAAAAGAAACTACCACCTAAATGCAAAGATCTCGTAATGCTTTCAATACCTTGCAAGATTGGTGAAGTCACAATAAGTAGCGTCATGCTAGACTTGGGTGCCTCCATTAATGCATGCCTTAGTGGATGCATAAATTGCTTAATGTTGGGTGCATCATGATGCGGAGGTCGGGAAAAACCAAATATGTTGTCTGAGCACTTGATTTCTTCAACTGCTCGGACAACATATTCGGTTCTTTGGATTGTCCGGATTTACCACCCTTTGATGACCCACTTATGGAGGAACCAACTGCATGGCGTTTAGTAACTTTTGGATGACATGATGAACAAACGAAATTTGATTGTATATTTGAGTGAGGAAAATGGGTTAGCACCCCATGCATGCATGGGAAATATATTACGGTGTAAAGACTACAAATGAAAACAAATAATGATGTTAAACATAAATAGAAGAAAAGACAAAAGAAGAAGGTGAAGGGAATATATTCTATGTTGAAAGTTGTTAAAATACACGTTCCGGTGTTTCTCCAACAAAGATAAATTCACAAAAGAATGGTAAAAGTGTCTTAGAAGTATGTGCATGAGTGAAGAGTGGGACCCGGAAGTTTGTAGTTGCAGGGGAGATGCATGTCATGTGTGCGTTGGAGTGTTGATTTGTGTGAGTCCGATTGGAAGTGTGAGATGAGCGTGTGAGCGTGTGATGGTGCGGCCAAGTGAGTGTGTATAGGTCGAAAGTATGCAGTAATGTATTGTAGTGTGAAGAAAAGTGTGCAGCCGAGTGTGTGAGTGTTTATGTGTGAGGTGAGTAATGGTGTTTGTAGGTTAGTGAGTGTTAATAGGTGATGTGCGGTCGAGTGAAATAAAAATGTATTGATTTCCATGGTTATCTTCATGCGACCGCACAAAGATCCTTCACAAACCCAAACGGACCGCACACTAGACAAAAAGGTTCATGTTAACCATCCCAATCGTGTGTGGATCGAGCAAGATAACAACGAAAAACATGTGCGTCGCACCACACAAGAAAACTGTATATTTCTTTACAAAAATAATATTTTTCTTTTCACAAAAAATAGTTTTTTCTTTTTAGAAAAAAAAGACACTTTGATCTAAATTTAAAGTTGCTTTTGAAACTTAAAATTATAACTTTAAATAAGGATCTCAATTTATTTACCTAATTCAAAAGCAACGTGGAATCATCAAAATGTTGCAAAAATATTTATTTTTGATCAAGAAAAGAGGAAAGACGAATTTTCTTCCGAAAATGCATTTCTTTAAACGTCTTGTCGGCAAGACGTGATACCAACTTACACTTCATAGTTTTTTCTTTTTAGAAAAAAAAGACACTTTGATCTAAATTTAAAGTTGCTTTTGAAACTTAAAATTATAACTTTAAATAAGGATCTCAATTTATTTACCTAATTCAAAAGCAACGTGAAATCATCAAAATGTTGCAAAAATATTTATTTTTGATCAAGAAAAGAGGAAAGACGAATTTTCTTCCGAAAATGCATTTCTTTAAACGTCTTGTCGGCAAGACGTGATACCAACTTACACTTCATAGTTTTTTCTTTTTAGAAAAAAAGACACTTTGATCTAAATTTAAAGTTGCTTTTGAAACTTAAAATTATAACTTTAAATAAGGATCTCAATTTATTTACCTAATTCAAAAGCAACGTGAAATCATCAAAATGTTGCAAAAATATTTATTTTTGATCAAGAAAAGAGGAAAGACGAATTTTCTTCCGAAAATGCATTTCTTTAAACGTCTTGTCGGCAAGACGTGATACCAACTTACACTTCATAGTTTTTTCTTTTTAGAAAAAAAAAGACACTTTGATCTAAATTTAAAGTTGCTTTTGAAACTTAAAATTATAACTTTAAATAAGGATCTCAATTTATTTACCTAATTCAAAAGCAACGTGAAATCATCAAAATGTTGCAAAAATATTTATTTTTGATCAAGAAAAGAGGAAAGACGAATTTTCTTCCGAAAATGCATTTCTTTAAACGTCTTGTCGGCAAGACGTGATACCAACTTACACTTCATTCTTGAGGATATCCATGCTCGTGTTATCCAAGATGCTTGCGTTGGAGTCGATGGGATCTACAAATGTCACGTTATTTCATCAATTTCAATCCATCGAATACATTTACCATTCCTTCATTTTTCGGTTTCAAATATACGTAATCCTTTTCCCGTTATAGGTTCCTCTTGTCAAAGCCTTTTCTGATCATTACTTTCAAATATTTATCTGCACTCAATTCAAATCGGCAATGAGTCAAAGGCTCAATCATATCAACGAAATACAAGGGCGACACATCGCTTGGGCACTGTATGGCATTAGTGATATTGAACTCAATTTTCTCGCCATCAAACTTCATTGTCAATATACTCGCATCTACATTAATGATAGTCTTAGCGGTCTTCATGAATGGTCTCCCCAACAATATCAACGTTGATTTAGATGAACATTTTCCATCCAAATCAATGGCATAAAAATCCGCAAGAAAAACCGATTAATTCACCTACACAAGAACATTTTCCAACAGACCACTACGAAATACACGTGATTTATCCGCCAATTGAGCTATTACACTCGTTTTGCTCAAAGGACCAACATTAATGGAGGCACCCAAGTCTAGCACGGCGCTACTTATCGTGACATCTCCCATCTTGCAAGGTATTGAAAACATATATGGATCCTTACATTTAGGTGGTAGTTTCTTTTGAAGCACGACGAAAACATTCTCACTCATAGAGATCTTCTCATTCCCTTTTAGCTTCCTTTTAGTGGTGCAAAGATCCTTCATGATTTTAGCATACCTAGGAATTTGCTTGATTGCATCCAACAAATGGATGTTTATCTCTGTCTTCCGAACATGTTCATGATATCCTTTTCCTCTTCTTTTTTCTTTGAAGTAGCAAGTCGGGAAAGGAAAAGGTAGTTGTATGAATATGGTTATTGGTGTTGGTGCTTTTGGCTTCTACCATTTTTATCAATGAGGGTTCTTTGCTAGGAGCAACTCCAATATCTTTTTCTTCTTCTCGATAAGTTGCTTTGATATCATGCCATCCGATGTTCATTCCACTCCTTAATGTAATTATGTTAACGCTTTCTCTAGGATTCTTTTCAGTTTGGTAAGGGAATTTGCCACAAGTTTCCAATTTGCTCAAAGATGAAGCTAGCTCTCCCATTTGAGCTTCAAGGTTGCAATTGCTACTTCTTGTATGTTGTTGGAATTTTTGGGTGTTGGTGGCCAAAGACTTGACAATGTCTTCATGCAGCATGGGACACATATCCGTAGGGTGGCCTATTGTGGCATAATGGCACACATCATCACTTGTTGACTACCTCCCCTTGCTAGTTGTTGTATAACGGTGGTCAAATTCGCAAGCCTTGCTTCAAGATTAGACGTATCAACTTCATTAACCTTTTGATGAGAATCTCTACGCATGTCTTGTCGGGATCCAAAGTGTTGTGAATTCGCGGCCATTGTTGAAATAAGTTCCCGACTTTGTTGTGGCGTTTTGCTAAAAATATCACCGCCACTAAATGCATCAACCAATCTTCTTTCCATAAATAACAAGCCTTCATAAAAATGTTGGATAAGAAGTTGTTCGAGAATTTGATGTTGAGGGCATCTAGCACAAAGACTATTGAATCTTTCCCAATAATCATGAAGAGTTTCGTTTTGGTCTTGGCGGATTCCACAAATGTCATTACGAATTGCGGATGCTCTTGTAGTAGGATAAAACTTGTTTAGAAATACTCTCGCCATTTGGGGCCATGCGTTTACCGATCTCAGTGGAAGGTAAACTAGCCAATCATTTGCTCTATCAGCGGGTAATGCCCTTAACTTAATATGACCATTCGTGACTCTCTTGCGGCTTCATACTCGAGCAAATGATGTGAAACATGTAAATCAAATGATCTTTCGAATGTTGCTCGTTAGATTCCATGGAGGATCAATAGTGGAAATTTGTATTACGTTGGAGTTATCAAAATTAGGAAAATGATTTGGTTTTTTTCATTTTTTGAGGGTAGATTTGTGTAAGTCACTAAGTCATTGCCTCTGTGGCTATGTTATATGTTTTATTGTGAAGGAAAAAGTATGTTTCTATAGACGGACATAATATTACCAAGAAAACTGTGGTGAACTATCTTAGCGGTGATGGTACAAAAACGAGATATGACATATATATATATATATATATATATATATATATATATATATATATATATATATATATATATATATATATATATATATATATATATATATATATATATATATATATATATATATATATATATATATATATATATATATATATATATATATATATATATATATATATATATATATATATATATATATATATATATATATATATATATATATATATATATATATATATATATATATATATATATATATATATATATATATATATATATATATATATATATATATATATATATATATATATATATATATATATATATATATATATATATATATATATATATATATATATATATATATGGTATCGGGCGAGGACTCAAATTTCGATGAGGACTGTGAGGAAAAATCTGGACCTCTAATCTTGGAAAATAGCTGACAAATATTCAATGTGAAAAAATTGACATAGCTTAAAAGTTGGGTGGATAAGACAAATTATGAAACGTATATTGGTAATGAACGAGTACCCCACCCCATTGCGACACTTGTCACCATCACGTTTGTTGGTTTTTTTATTCCACCAACTTTGTTTATTGACCATAACTTTTTTTTTTGTAAAAAAATTTGAAAAAAAAACCGAATTTCTTAAAATTTAATTCTCTACAAAAAAACACCATAATGAAAATCTTAAAAAATATAGATTTTTTATTTTTTATTTTTATAAAAAACCAAAAAATAAAAAAATTCTCCAAAAATTATGAAAATTTAAGGGATCATTGTAAATATTACATTAGGAAGTTTGAAAAAATAATTTTTCGAAAAAAAGTTTTTTAAGTGTTTATTTTTTTATTTTTAAGTAAAAAACTCAACAAATTAGCAAAAAATATATACATGATCCAAAAATATAAAGAACCAAAATATGTTTTATGATTCAAACCTTGATGATCCAAAATTTATGATCTGAGATTCAAAATTTCTTATGATCCAAGATCCAAAAATATCCAAAACTTGTTATGATCGAAGATCCAAAACTTGTTATAATCGAATATCCAAAACTTGTTATGATTATTAAGTCTAATAATTCAAAATGTGTTAAAAAACATACAAGTTTTAAACGAAAAAACTAAAAAAAAAAACTTAAAAGAAAACACAAAAAGAAAAAAAGCTAAAAAAATAACAGAAAAATACAAAAACAAACTGGAAAACACAAAAACAATCGAGTTTATTAAAAGCAAAAAAAATATTTAATAAATAAATAAATACGTAAAAAATAAAAAATGAAATAAAAATAAAATAACTCGGCTAAATTATGTTGTACGGACGTGCGTAACATGTGAATGTATCTTCGAGTCCGTATTACGTTTCATAGACGAGCACGGCATGCTATTACGTCAAATCCAATAATTACGTTTGACATTATTGCCCTTGACGAAATGAGTGGACGAGAATTATCCTCGGAGTCCTCACCATATATATATATATATATATATATATATATATATATATATATATATATATATATATATATATATATAGATATATATATATATAGATATATATATATATATATACATGTATATATATATATGTATATATATATATATATAGATATATATATATGTATATATATACATGTATATATATATATATATATATATATATATATATATATATATATATATAGATATATATATATATGTATATATATACATGTATATATGTACATGTATATATGTACATGTACATGTATATATGTACATGTACATGTATATATGTATATATACAAATATATATGTATATATACAAATATATATATATATATATATATATATATATATATATATATATATATATATATATATATATATATATATATATATATATATATATATATATATATATATATATATATATATATATAGACACACACAGGGAGATGATCAACATAGAACCACCTTATATCCATAGAACCATATGTTTAGTTCTGAACATATGGTTCTATGGTTTTATGTTGATCCCACCCCTGTGTGTTGTGTGTTGTGTGTTGTGTGTTGTGTGTTGTGTGTTGTGTGTGTATATATATATATATATATATATATATATATATATATATATATATATATATATATATATATATATATATATATATATATATATATATATATATATATATATATATATATATATATATATATAATATCGGGTATGGGTTCACGGTCACCTAAAAATACAAAGGATAATGATCGAAAGGTAACTATTGAACCTAAAAAACCTTCTTGTTGTCCAATTAGTTTCATATGTTGCTTTAGGTAATATACAAGAAGTTATTTATATCACAAAGTTGTACAAGGTTTGCAAACTTGTACAAGGTTTGCAAGAACGAAGGGATTGTTGATGTGGATATAAAATATATTGGTGTGGTTGGAATTTAAGTCTACACAACATAATAGGATTAAAAGCGTCTTCAGGGAGTTCGAAGCTGTCAATAAGAACTCAATAGCGAGGAGAGGATGGCTTGGATTGAGATAAGTGGTTTATCTTTATGTGCTTAGAGTCCAAATGCATTCAAGAAGGTGGCGTCTAATTAGGGATCGGTCATGTTCACGGATTTTTCATCTAATGCTTTTATGAATCTTATTCTTGACATGGCTTCGTGTGACGTTCCTATCAGTGGACGGAGTTTCACGTGAGTCAATAGGCAAAAGGAAATAAGATGAGTAAACTCGATCATTTTTTGGTGTCGAACGAGGTAATTGATTTATTTCCTAACTTTTTAACTATTGTTTTGGACTTTGGATCATAGTTCGGTAATTTGGAAAAAAAAAATTGATTATTTGGATTACAATCTGATTCCTTTCAAACTTTTTAATTCTTAGATGGTGTTGGACAGATTGATGAGGTAATAAGGTCTACGTGGATCAAAAATAGACCTGCAAACGTGTCGTGTCGTGTCGGGTTCGTGCCGTGTCAGAACATTAAACGGGTTGAAAGTGCTTAACCATAACCCGAACCGTTTAATAAACGTGTCGTAGTTGGGTTAGCAGGTTTAAGGGTTAGATATTGGAAATGTGTCATTTCATGTAATATTTTGATACTAAATAAGTTGAAAGAGTAGAAATTAGTGATGAAAAAATGAAAAATGAAAACTTGAATGAGTAAAAGTTGGGAGACAGAAGAGAATAATTTGTTGCAAGTTTAGAGGGCAAATTAGAAGAATAGGAGATAGAGAAGTGGATGAACAATACCACGAGGATGATAGAGTGACACCAGGATAAGAGAGTGACTGAGTGAGACTGTGGAGTATATGAGAGAATGAAAAAACTAAATTTAAGACTAGATTTAAGTGGCAAGGTTGCTTTTACATTACAAAATGAATCAACCCAAAGTTTTTTTATATACTAGGTTTTGGTTTTGGGTGTTTCAAATTTATTCAAAGAATTAAAAAAAAAAAACTTGAATTTAGATAAACGCGTCGTGTTAGAATCCTTTTCGAGTTGAGACTCTCAACCCTAACCTTATCCGTTTAATAATCGTGTCGTTTCGTGTCAACCCTTTTAATTAAATGGGTTGAAATCTCTTACCCAAACCCGTTTATTTCTTGTTGGGTTAGCATGTCGTATCAGTTTTGCCACCTCTAGTAAAAAATGTGGAGGGTTGTTCAAGGATGATTGAGTTCAATAATAAAATCCAAGATTGAAGATTGGTAAATGGTAATTGTCTATGAGAACACAAAAACAGGTCATGAAACGCGAGTTAAACAAGAAGCTGGTTGATATTGATAAAAGCTATTGATGAAGAAATGGGTCAGATAAGATTGTTAAACGGATACACGTTTTTAAGCAATTTGCCAATATTGAGCAGATGAAAACGTTAGACTTGGCTCAGAAGACAAAAACAATATACACTTGGAATGAATGGATTTCTGTTGATTTCTATTGCACCCACCAAA
The DNA here is from genome assembly GCA_023525715.1 of Cichorium intybus. Classification (NCBI taxonomy): domain Eukaryota; kingdom Viridiplantae; phylum Streptophyta; class Magnoliopsida; order Asterales; family Asteraceae; genus Cichorium; species Cichorium intybus. The sequence goes on along the minus strand of CM042011.1, from coordinate 141,185,520 downwards.
TGTTTGTTTTAGTTTTGGGTGATGATATGAATAAGTGTTTTGTGCAAGGGCCATGGGGGTATTACTGTACAATAAAGAAGAATCTAACTGATAAAGTTAAAGTCAACTTACCAAGAAAGGAGGTCAAGGAGAAGAAAGTTGAATAGAACTGTCATAGTAAGGTGTCGATGTTCTGCAATAATAATGTCACTGTGAACATATAGTTTTTTTCACAAGGATTTACCTCTATTTCCATTGGGTTATGAATAGTGTAAAGTTTATAGTTGGCAAACTAGATTTCATGTTTTATGGATCTAGACTATAAGATGTTAAAAAGTTTGAGGTGTACTACCTGTCCTCAAGTTTGTATGGTTTGTCCTGCAAAAATATAGTACCTTGGGAGACTTTGTGTCATTCAGGCATTTCATCGAACAGGTTGTTTGCGTCTTTGAGATGCTATGACACACAGATATCATGATGTCAAAGAGCCTAAACCCTCTTGAATCTCATCAATCAAGTTCTGGGGGTGAAGGAAAGCCAACTGCGTTTGCAGTGAACAGATACAAAACCTGGGAAAACCCGACTATTTTGGTTAATATAGGAGCTCCTTTGTGAAAAACTCGGACTTCCGATTAGATTTCTCCCATAATTTGGTGCTTAGTATTTCGGCATGGATAATTTTGTTATAACGATTTCAATTTCGTTTTCGATTCAGTGTTCCTACACCAGGGGCTTCACCTCCTGGATAGACATTAAGAAGGACTAACTAATTCACATGATGTTGATTTACCATTTCAAAAATCTCTAGATGTGTACTCGAACAGGTCCCCAATTTGTAACGAGTTAATATGAGTTCTATCATTTAGAACGCTAATGTACTGTCAGATATACACAAAATTGAACACGCAGCTCAAGCAGAATTTAGGATTAATACCTGAGAAATTGCACGAATTCAAGATGTTAAATCTGGAGGGACACCAATGAGGAATCTTACGATCATTATCCCGGAAGATGCATGCGTGAAAGCGGACATTAGGCTTCAGAATCTTCGAGCATATCGACTGAAACCAACGTTCCCCGTGAGTGCTCTGGTGTTTGCGCGTTAAAATGCAGTATCCTTTGTCTTTTTTACATTTGTCATGTTTTGAAAATGACGACATATTCTATCTATTTTGTTTTATAGTATTTGACTGTCACTTTCATTGCAGAATTTGTTTATTTTCTAAAGTCCACATCATAAATGATTAGCAGTTTACAAACATTCTAGAGTAAATTACAGTTTTGGTCCCTTTGACACGTTTTTTGAGTCTGGTTCCAAGTTTCGTTTTTCACTTACACGGTTACCGTGGTTATATTTTTGCTATACTGACAGTCCCTCATGGGGGTTACCGTCCGTTAAATACCGGTAAAATGACAAAAATGCCTCTCCTTTTTGTCCCTTTCTTATATTTGTTATTTTCTAAACTTAAAGGACTAAATTGTAATTTACACAAAACCCTAACCAAACTACCCGTACGATCGCAACAACCCTTCCGATTACTATCTCCTCAAACTGAATCGCAGCCATCACCTCGTTTTCGTTTTCTCTTCTCGTAGTTGATTCCTCTTGCTTTCGATTGCAAATCTCACACTTATTAAAGGAAAAGTCTTACAGCTCGAGCACCAAAAGATTTCATCTCCGGTTGCCCACCGCTCTCTTCGTAGGCTGCCCGTAGATGGCTGATCAACACATTGAAGCTTCCCCATGCTTGATAAAGAGGACAATGGCAAAGGCAAGGGCAAGGGCAAGGTGGGTATGGGTGCCAGTAAAACGGGAACACCGGTGTGTGGAGTTTAGTCTTCCCAAACTGATCAAGATATCGAAGAAACTTGAGCAAACGTGTAAGACATATGTGGAGCCCAATATTGTCTTTCCAAAAGAGCCCTTGTGAAGAGAGATGAGACTTCAACATATATTGACACTTATAGGACCGTGTCGCACCAATGTAGGATACACTAACACTCCCCCTCAGAGACGTAGGCTCGAGATGAGGTTACACGGGTGCAGGATACTGGCTCTGATACCATGTAAGATATATGTGGAGCCCAATATTGTCTCTCCAAAAGAGCCCTTGTGGACAGAGAGGAAACTCCAATATATTGACACTTATAGGACCGTGTCGCACCAATATGGGATACACTAACAAAACGCAAGGGGTGGTCGGTGATTCTTCAGGTACCAACAGAAAATATTCTCGTCTCGACGCTTCTAGTTCTCATAGCGGCTGGGAGTTGTGGCTTCCGTCAGAGAACTAGACGACGAGGATGCCGGTGTTTATCTCGTTACTCAACATCTTTGAACCCACATCTATAGATGTTTTCTAATTCATTGGGTTTCAATGAGATGAAATTGATTTGTTATCTCAATTTTGGGGTATGCTATGTTATTTTTTCAGTAACAAAATCATGTTTTAGCAATCGTGGTAATTAATGATGTAGGATCGACATTTGGGTACCATTTTGCAGCAAATCTGATTTTGGAATAATCACCGGAATCAACGATTGCATATTACATTATAAATGATTAGCTAAATTGTAATTTACTTTTTGAACACCCACTTGAAAAATGGTGATGGCGATGGAGAAAAACAGTGGTGATAATGGTGAGAAACAATGGTGGTTGTGGTTAGAAATGGTGGTGTTGGTGGTATATGGTTGTGTTGGTGGTGGTTGACGGTGGTATATGATAATTTAACAAAAGAAATAAAAAAACTAAAGTTAGGGGTAAAATGATCTTTTTACATCTCATTTAACAGAAAATATTGACAGTAACCCCATGAGGGGCCGTCAGTATAGCAAAAATGTAATCACACGGACCATGTAACTGAAAAAAGGAAATTTGGACCCAGACCGAAAAACGTGTCAAACAGGGACCAAAACTGTAATTTACTCAATCTTTTATATTGTTATTGTCCACAATATTTTGTATTTATATTATAAATTTTAATTTTAATATTAGATATTCATTTATAACCTTTTTTTACTTTACAATACATGATATAAGACATTGTATAAAATTATTGATTAAATAGAAAATCCTTTTACTTAAGATAATACTATCATCTCCTGTAATTTAACATACATATATAAAATATTTATGATTTCATAATACTATTAGGTGGAAGAGATTAGACATATTGAAATGTGTAAAAACAAATAAAGCAACACGTATTTCTTTGAAAAATCTATATTTGTGTAGTATTTAACGATTCATTTACAAAATATACACGTAAACAAAGGTCTTTTTCAAAGAACAGGTCACGTGGATGAAGTCCAGCATATCTATGTGAGAATATGAGATTTTGTTGTATCAATCGTGTGCCCATCACTCTTTAATGCAGAAATAGAAGTTACAATATGAATTTACAGGAAAACTTGTGCGAAAATATAACTCATTTTCTTAGTTTGGTATATCAGATTATCATGCAACTAGATGTAGATGCAAGACGTAGACAACCTAAATTAACAATACAACCAAATTATGAGAACGTAAAGACTTGTATCCTTCGACAAAGATCAAACTACATTTAATTTATGTTGCCTGAGTAAAAAATTGCCACAAAAGGCAATGATATCTTTAAGAACACAACACAATCATTAAAGGAAAACTAAGTCAAGTATGATATTTATATCGTGTCAGAGACATTTCGTTGATTTTGAAGACTTTGTACGAAAAATAAAAATAGGCCGTTAAATATTTTTTTATGTATAAACAAATTTCATTATGACTATCGTTCCAGGACCTACTTAAGAGTTTTTCCGTTGTTGATATAACTAACGTAATATTTTCGCCCCCCTAGACGACATGGGTCCTGTATGGTCACACGTCTCACATCCCCTTAGAACACTGCTAGAAAAGTGGGGTAATACCTACTAAAGTTAGTGACGGGAACTTTTCCGTCGGTAATTACTGACGGTCGGTAATTACCGATGGTTCTCCGACGGAATTGTGACGAAAATCTCAACCCTAATATTACCGACGACCTACCGACAGTTTAGCAACGAAAGTCTAGGTGATCGGTAAGCCGTCGGAAATTTCTGATGGAATAGCGACGGAAACAAAATAACATTAATAATTTATCCTTGGGGTTGGTAGATGGTAGGAAAGTAAAATGTTTACTCACCAATTATCTATGGGAAATTAAAAAAATGAAAATATTCAGTTTGGTAAGTATTCTGTAGAAAAAAAAAGATAAATCTAAAAATAATATTGTTGTTGCTATTATTATTAGTTATTACTATTGTTTTTTAAGATTCGTTGTTATTATTATTATCATTATTATTATTATTATTATAGTTGTAAATGTTATTTTTATTTGGTATTTCTTTTTGTCATTATTATACATAATTCTTTTTTTGTCACGTTTAAAATTATGTATGTGTATGTGTATGTGTATATGTATGTGTATATGTATGTATCCACATTATAATTTTTATAATTCTTTTTTTTTCATTTTGATAATTATTTTTAATTATCAATCTTTTTCAAAATATATAGTTTAACCTCTAAGTATGTGTGTATACACATTATAATTGTAATACCCCAAATTCCAAAGTAAAAATTTTATTTTTAAAACGGTTCAAATACATAAAACGGGTTGTCAAATAAAAATCATTCAAATTAAAACTTAATAATTAAAACATATAAAAACGTATTTAAAAAAACATTTACAAACATAATCCAGCGGAAGACTTAAATATCAAAACCTCAAATGCAGTACAGTCGCGCCGTGCTCCAAGCTCAAGCCAACAAATACCTGAAAAACAGTTAGAGTGAAAGACAACGCGAACTTCCTAACAAGGATAAACTCCATTTAGAACTTCCTAAAACCCAAACAGGATAATCCTCTAAGACTGGTATCCCAAAACCCTCAAGTTTGACCAAAAGTCAAACTGGTCAATAAGTTAACGGTTAAAGGTCAAGTCAAAGTCAACGGTCAACGAGCAGTTAGCGCCGCTAACTTCCCTAGTTAGTGTCGGTAACTATGAACAGTCTCAAAAACCCATTAAACTCCTAATCCATTTAGTCAAAGTTGTAAACCTTCCAGGAACCTTCCAAATAGTCCCTAGGTCCAAAAAATCCTAACTTTACCATCCAAACATGACCATGCAAGCTCATGAACAATATCCAAGTCTAAAAAGATCCAAAACTCAACAAAACTATCAAAGTGAGTTTGACTTACTCTTTAAACCAATTTAATGGTTCTAAATCAAGACTCAAAGGCATAACGTTCCAAACTTTATCCTTCCCAACCATGGACAACACTAAAAAGGGACCATCACTCCATTTCAATCCATAAAATCCCACTAAAAACACAATAAGTACCTTAACAATCCATAAAGGTGGGAACTTTACTCACAATGGTTCAAAAAAATGCAGATATTTGAAGCTTTACCTAAGAGAAACAACTTCTAGCATCACCATCAGTCTTCTAACACCATCCAAGTATCAAAAATCATTCCCAAGAGGCCAAAAACACAAAAAAAAAAATCATCCAAAGAGACTTAGAGAGGAAAATAGACGTTTTAGAGGCTGAAAATGAAGAAATGGCAGCTGCCCTAGGGTTCCCCACCCTTATATATGGCTCAAACATCAAAATCTAGGGTTTTGGCCCAAAATTAACAGTTAGGGTCGCTAACTCTTCAGTTTGCATCGCTAACTACACATCCTGCAAACCCACTCAGCAGAAGCACATTAGCGATGCTAAAAGCACATTAGCGACACTAAAAGCACATTAACCTCTTTTCTCCCAAATTTTGATTTCTTTAAACTCAAGACTTGGCATTTTGGGATTAGGGTCTTACAATAATGTTATTATTTGATACATTATTCTTTTTATCGTTGTTATTTTGTGTAAGTATAAGTGTATGTATACATAAGTGTATGCATATGTGTATGTGTATGTGAATGAATAATAATGGCAATAAAATAATAATAATAATAATAATAATAATAATAATAGAAATAATAATAATAATAATAATAATAATAATAATAATAACAATAACAATAACAATAATAATAATAATAATGAAAACGACTAATAATGACAATAACAAAAATAATCATAATAACGAAAAAAGTATAATAACGACAATAAAAACTCATAATAAAGAAAAAGAATGTGTAAGTGTATGTATGTGTATGTGTATGTAAGTGTGTATGCATGTGTCTAAGTGTATGTGTATTTGTGTAAGTGCAAGTGTATTTGTATGTGTAAGTGTGTGTATGTGTATGTGTGTTTGTACATGCGTATATGGGCCTGCACATGTCGGACTATTCAAAACAATGTGTACTTATAAATATTATAACGTTCAAGAACTAAACAAGTAATTACCATCGAACGTGTAAACGTTTGTACGTATATAGATATTATGTATAATTTGGGGGAAATGAGGTAACTAATGTATAATATAGATGTTCAAAAAATGAAGATAAAAAAACGTTATTTAGTCCTTGAAAAATAATAAATAAAAAAATTTTGATCGGTAATCCGGTATTCCGTGACTAATTACCAACCAATTACCAACCGAATAGTGACCGATAACCTTTCTGGTAGGTATTTTATCGGTGATTTCCTACGGAATTTCGATGAAGCTTCCCAACTGTCACTAAACAGTAACTAATTCGTCGGTAATGAGTGACGAATTACCGCCATAATTTTTTATTTTTATTTTTTTGAGGCTTAAACGATATTTTTTCAGCTTCATTTTTTAACATCTTTATTATACTTCGGTTACATCATTTTCCCCAAATTGTATATACTATTTCTTTTAAGTACAAACGAGTACATGCACAAAGGTAACTACTTGTTTTGTTCTTTAACATTATATGTGTATAAATACATGTTGTTTCGAACAGGGCGACACGCGTAGGCACACATACACATGTGCATACACATATACACATACCTATACATACACATACACATGTAAACACTTATAGAACACTTACACATACAGATACACATACACATACATACACTTACATACATATTATAATGTTAAATGACTAAACGAGTAATTACCTTCGAACGTGAAAATGCTTCTACGTATATAGATATTATGTATAATTTGGGGTAAATGAGGTAACTAATGTATAATATAGATGTTAAAAAAATGAAGATAAAAAAAAGTCATTTATTCCTTGAAAAAAGAACTTCGTCGGTAATTCTTCACTGATTACCAACTGAATCGTGACCAATAACCTTTTCGGTAGGTATTCTGTCAGTGATTTCCTACGGAATACGGACGAGGCTTCTCAACTCTCACAAAACGGTAACTAATTCGTCGGTAATGAGTGACGGATTACTGACAAAAAATTTTATTTTTATTTTTTCGAGGCCTAAACAATGTTTTTCAGCTTCATTTTTTAACATCTTTATTATACATTAGCTACTTCATTTTCCCCAAATTGTATATATATATATTTTTGCATACAAACATGTACATGTTCGAAGGTAATTACCCATTTTGTTCTTTAACATTATAATGTGTATAAGTACATGTTGTTTTGAATAAGGCGACACGCGTGGGCACACATACACATGCAAACACTTACAGTATACTTACACATACAAATACACATACACATACATACACTTACATACACATTCACTGATACAGATACACATACACTTACATACCCATTGACTTACAGATACACTTACATACATACACACACAAAAAAGATGGAAATTTTTATTTTTATTTTTGATTGTTTTAATAAAAAATAAATAGTGATGGATATGTAATAGAAATTTTGTCACAAAAAAAGTATCAAGTTTATCCTAAGGGTAGGTATTCTGAAGGTAAAACTACCCGCCAGTATTCCGCCATAAAATTGAAAAGCCTGGTTTGGTAGGTTTTCGATAGGTAAAGGTTCTCGTCGGTATTCCGTCATTAAATTGAAAAACCTGAATTGGTAGGTATTCGGTAGGTAAAGCTTCACGTCGTAAAGTCGACAAAACAAATGTCCATAGGGATTCCGTCGATGATTACCGACGGATGTCGGTATTCTATCATTAAGCGTGTCAGAAATCGATAGCTAAAGTTTTTCCACCATGGTTTTTCCTCCATTCCAGTTCCGTCAGAAAACCGTCGGCCCAAATAGCTATCAAATAGCTGCCAAAATCATCGTCAGTTTTACCCTAGTATTCTAGTAGTGGAAATGCCCCATAAATGTGTCAAACGTTTCATAGAAATTTCTTCTAATTCTCCTTTCTCGCATATTTAAGACATTTTATTGATAGTTTGAATATTTGTATGGTTGTTTGGCTTGGTCTATTTGTATTCAAAATGATCACATCAATTGAATGTATAAAACATTAACTAACTTTTCGCCTTTTTCTTCAATTGATATTTTAAAATGAACACTACACGCCTCGTCTGACATGTGGCACCATGCATCTGCTACAAGGAGACACTACTAGCGTGTGCATTATAATTTAAAACTTATATACTCCATAGTCTTATATAAATAGTTTAAGGTTGTTGAGTGGTTCAACCGAATCGCATAAGACCTTCGTTATCTTTCAAATGTATCATGTCAGTTTTTTATAATTATATTAGGTCTGTGCAATACTAACAACTCTTTCAAATATGGCCTCAATTTATAAATCAACGACTATCATATATCTCTTTACAAATATCTTAACTATCTGTAACTAATAATTACTTAATAAAGTATTCATATGAACATGATTTTTTATAGTTTAAATTATGAATAATTCTAAAAATAAAAATAGATAGTTATCTATTGATTATTTATACAATAAATAATTATGAAAACAATATATAAAGTAATAAAGGAGTTTTATGGTTTGTTTAATTGTTTGCATGTGCGCCCCAACATGTCTTGCAAGTGATCTTTCAAATATAACAAGAACAATTGCCGAGATGGCATTACCAAACTCATTTGACAGAGAGTATTGTTTACACCTTTTTATGGGTGTACAACATTCTTACGAATCACTTTAAAAAAGTTCAATTGCTTGAGCAACAGGTAAGTAAAACACGATAATGCACCTGGTTATTTCTAGAAATCAAACAACTCTATAATTACAAGTACTTCGCACAGAAAATGAGCTATTAAACCAACAATTAGTGATTTGATCATAATTCACACACCGAAATTTTCACAACAAACCAAGAGTCCTGCTTCATGTTTAAAACCAAATGGCATACCAAAAAAATTTAATCATATTTCACAACAAACATATTCTAATCAGATTGTGTGATCGTGAGAGAGAGGGGGAGGGAGAGAGACATACCGAGTTACCGACGGGAGGGGGTGGACTGGAGCGACGGGTGCGTCGCAATGGTGATGTGTTGCCGTGGACCCTGGCATGATTCAGCGAAGTGGCAAAGTTCGTGTGCGTTGCAATTATTTGGAGTCTTGTTGTCGTGCTAGGTATTCACTGAACGACTGAAAGGCGCAAACCCGGAAACGCTGAGGAATCTAGGGGTAAGAATTATGATTAAACGGGATTGGATAATCACACTAATGGAGAAGGAGAAGCAGAAGTCGAAGATGGAGAGCAAGTAGGTTGGGATCGGATATGATAAATAGAAAGGGATGGAAGTCGATAATAGGGGATTTTAAGTTTTTAAATTTACGAGTTGTTGATGTTAACTGATTTTAACTGATGTAGCGTGTTCGGCAAAATTAGCTAGTAGCTGGTAGCGGTTAGCGGTTAGCCGGTAGCGGTTAGCGATTAGCCGGTAGCTGTGACTTTTATTAGTGCAGAAGTGTTCGGCAAAAACAACTGTTAGCTTTTAAAAGTGTAAAATAATATTAAAATCAAAAGTCAAACGCTAAACGCTCCTAAAAGCTAATTGAAATAGCTTTTGGATTATGAGCGTTTTGTTAAAAATAAAAGCTAAAAGTTGTTGCTGGCGAACGAGGTTTTTCATTTTTTCGAGCGTTTTCCTGAAAGCTAAACGCTCCCAAAAGCTCTCAAAAGCTGTGTGCTGAACATGCCAGTATATATGTGCATTAATTAGAATGTCTACTTTATTGTTTATTATTTTGGATGACTTAAATTATATGAATATTTTATTCAATAGGAGAAGTTTGTTTTATAAGGCTAAACGGAGTGGTTGCCGTTGGCACCACTCCACTTAGATGCCATATAAGAGAGAAGTAGAGAGAGATGTCATGGAAAAGGAATATAGAGAATGAGGGGTGGTGCTGCCGCCAAAAGAAGAGAGACAACACAGAGAAGAAGAGATATGTAATTTCGCCGGCGGCATGGGTATCCACATCAGATGCCGATGAGAAAAACTATATCGTATCGTGTAGTCTAATAGTATATAGATATACATCAGTAATAAAAAAAGATTGCATAAAAAAATACAACTCTAATACAGCACCCTAAAATGCAACACTTCGAGAAAAGGTTGCACCAAATACATTGCCATGCAAAAAAAAAAAAAAAAAAAAAAAGATTTTAGAGCATCTTTCAACACCACTAAATGGTAATTTCACTGGTATAAATATGAGTTGATTTCCATTTAACGAGATATCAAAATCTTGTACTTGTATTTGTATCCCACTTGGAAGAAATTCAAAGCTAGTTTCGATAAGTCAAGTATGTCGGGTGTACAAAGAGGACATCCATTCACTTAGCGTATATTTGGAAAAATTAACTAATAGCTAGAAGCTGGAACTATTACATTTATTTGTGCAGAAGTGTTCTGCAAAAGTAATTATAAGCTTTTGAAGGTATAAATTTATATAAAAACTAAAAATTAAAAAGTTACTTGAAGTCGTTATTGAATTAAAAGATTTTTTTTTCGAAATCTCCAACAAAGTCTCAATATTTTGGCGAAGTTTATGAAAAGTCTTAAATTAATTTCTATTTACAAAAAGTACAGAAAGCGTCTAATGTATTCAAATTAACCCCTTTTAACCTTTTTTACATCCTTTATCTTCAAAAAAAGTCTCAATATTTTTGCTTAATTTACAGAAAATTCTCAATATGTTTTATCCTCAATAAAGTCATAATATTTTGGCCCAGTTTACAGGTAACTCTCAACATTTTGGTTCAGTTTACATGAAAAAATTACGTATTTTTAAATGTATTTACGTCTTTAATAACGTATTTGTATGTTAAAAAATATATTTTTACGTATTTATAAAAAATATTAAAAAATAACGTATTTAATAACGTAAAAAAATTAAAAATACATCTTCAGTAACGTATATATATGTCTTTAGTAACGTATTTGATAATTTAAAATACGTAAAAATGCATGTATAAATACGTTTTCAAACATATAAATACGTAAAAATACATATTTATTTTGAAATGCCGGATATGGATTTGGGTAACTTTGCTTTGAGAGATTAGACAAAACGGTACTCGATGATAACCGAACAAAATTGAATTGCACGAAAGTATATGATTATCAATATTTCTCGTTTAATTTAGGTTCTGATAGCAATGATTTCGTGGTTTCAATAACGATATCCGATATTAGCTGCTATAAATTTTGTTTAAAATTCATATTGTTAGGTAATTATGAAATTATTATGTTGCTTATTTTTACGTATTTTAAATAAATACATGTATAAATATGTAAAAATACATTTTCAAAGTATAAATATGTTATTAAAGACCTAAATACATGTAAAACGTAATTTTTTTCCATGTAAACTGAGTCAAAATGTTGTGAATTTTCCATAAAGTGAGACAAAAAATTAGGACTTTATTAACAATAAAACATGTTGGGATTTTTTCGTAAACTGAACAAAAATATTATGACTTTATTGAAGATAAAACATGTAATTTACCGGTTGAAAATGCTAAAAACGGCTAATTTGAATACACTAACAGGTATTCATTTTTTTTTTTGTAAAAAACTAATTTGAGATTTTTTCGTAAACTTGGCTAATAATATTTAGACTTTATTGGAGATTTCCCATTAAAATATAATTTTATAAGTTTGTACTCCCAAAACTTATTCTTGAATTCAAACTTTTTTATGAAAATCTAAATTAAAAGTTAAAGTTCTTAAAAGCTCTCAAAAGTCCATATTCAAACATTTGATTATTGTTTGGGTACTCCTATTGGCACGAAGATGGGTTCCGTACTTTGAAGGAGATTGTGAATTTGTGATTGATTTGACCCCACTAATCCATTCATTATATATATATATATATATATATATATATATATATATATATATATATATATATATATACACACACACACACACACACCGCGCGCACGCACGCACGCACGCACGCATATATATATATATATATATATATATATATATATATATATATATATATATATATATATATATATATATATATATATATATATATATATATATATATATACTAGTTGTAAGACCCGTGTATTACACGGGATGATACAAAAAAATTATTTATTAAGAATATCTAAACATTAATAATAATGCATAAGAAATTTGTTTGTGTATCGTGACATCTTACTTTTGATTTTAACTATTACGGCTTTATATTTTGATAAATATAATTGATTATAAGAATGTCATCGGTACTAAAATCTAATTCACTATTATGATTGAAATCGATTATTATGACATCAATTGTTTCTCTATTGTCTCCCAAATCATTCTAAACATTAAAAAATAATATGATATTAAAAAACAATTAATTTTGAAATTGAATGATAATTAAACCGATCATTAAGGAGTTAGAAACGTTTCAAACCAATTAGTTTTTCTTAAGAAATTTAAAATTATAAGAATTTGACATGTGGCAAATTCAATGAGGAGATGACATGTGGCTTTGAGTTACTTATTTATTAGGATAAGAATATATATATATATATATATATATATATATATATATATATATATATATATATATATATATATATATATATATATATATATATATATATATATATATATATATATATATATATATATATATATATATATATATATATATATATATATATATATATATATATATATATATATATATATATATATATATATATATATATATATATATATCAGTTGGCTTTTTATACTCTTCATGATTCGATGGGTTTCTTACCGGTAAATCATAATCTTTTCTCAAAAATAATTCTTTTTCTCCATTGGTTAATAACTAACATATATTATTATGTCAACTCAGTTGGACGCATATACGATTATCCATCTGTCCATAAGAATATATATATTGTCTCGTAATACATAAGAATTTCTCGAAAGGCGTACCAATAATATATATACGTTTATCCATCTAGATTTGTGTGCCAATAATATTTTTCGTCTAGGAACTATAATGTTTGTGTATATATAGCAAGGTTGTAGAAGTCGCTAGGCGGTAGGCGGGCGGTCGACTAGGCATAGGACTAGTTGGTCTAGGCGAGGACTAGTCGGCGCCTAGGCGGGAAGTATTAATTGTAATAATTTTTTAAATTTTAGATATTACTTATATCCCTACAAAATGAATAAATAAGTATAAAATTTTGACAAATCTAAATGTTTAAATATGTAAGTTATCAAACATCAGAATGTTTAGACTAATTAATGACATTTTTGATAATTTTAATCATCAATAATCGTAAGTTAGCCACCAATTATCATAATAATGAAATTTTCTAAATTTAAATTTTAAAAATCTAAAAATTTGATTTTTTTGAGAATTTGATAATTTTTGAAATTTTGAAATTTGAAACAGTGAAAATTTTGCTGCCTAGACCCGCCTAGATCCGCCTAAACCCGATTTTGACCGCTGTTGACCAAATCCGCCTAACTTGACCACCTACCACTAATCGTAGGCAACCCGCCCGCCTAGCGCCTAGCGCCTAAGCGGCCGCCTAGGCCGACTTTTACAATACTGATACATAGACAATCAAAGTTTCATATTTTCATATTGAATGCATTTTTTCATCAAAATTTAGAAAACCACTAGTTTAAAGAAAGCGTGAGATATTTGTTTTAAATAGAGACTTTGACCGAATGGCAAATTGGTATTAGAAAGAATGGACGGATGAAACATATTATGAGGTATTTTTACTTGTTATTTATTTTTTGATTTTATTTTTATTAAATGTTGGTTTTTGTATATGTTTTGTTTAGGCGGCTATCCAAACGACGAACACAGCTAAATTGGATGAAGATACATGTTTGAAGGAAAGTGATTATTTTGTCGACGACACATCGACGTTCGAAACAGATATGGTATAAGTTCGTTATTATACTATTTTAGTATCGTTATTATCGACAAAACTCGTTTGTTTTTAATAATCATATAATTTTCATGTGTTTAAATCTCGTCAAAAATTGATAGATTGGGTGCAAAATGTGGGTCGTAGTCTTGGTTACGTTATTTCAATGTGCAAAATGTGGGTCGTAGTCTTGGTTATCGTTATAAAAAATTCTAAACATAACTATAATGTTTTATTTCAATGTGATCGTGGTGGTGTATACAAAAGTAAGGAAATCTCCACAAGGAATACTGGCACAAAGAAAATCGACTGTCCATTCAGACTAGAAGGAAAACATATGTCAGGAGATGATTTTTGGAAGTTAAAGATGATATGTGAAATACATAACCATCAACATTCATTATATTTCGAAGGTCATCCTTATCCCAGACGACTGTCTATCGTCTGAAAATGAAAGTCGAATTGTGGATGATTTGTTGAAAAAGAATGTAAAACCAAAAGATATATCATCTACGCTAAAAAAAAAGTAAATACGAATAATGTATCTACTATCAAAACTATCTACAATGCAGGAGAAAAACTTCGACGTGTGGATTGGGAAGGAAAAAGTCAAATGCAAGTTGTTCTGAATTTTCTACATCAAAATGACTATGTTTATTATAGTCGTGCAAATGCATCAACAAACGAATTGTTCAGTCACAATACATTGGTATAAAAGCAAATCTCGAGCATAATAAGATTATGACTCCTCATCGGTTCAACATACCACACTTCAAAGAATTGTGTGGTTTTGTTTCAACTTACACACTTGATATAATTCTCAAAGAATATCAGCGGTCCATGGATGTTGGATTTGTTTTTGAAAATTGCGGATGCCAAGTGCGTACAAGTTATGGGCTACCTTGTGCGCATGAACAAGTTATACTTGTTAAAAAATCCCATCATATACAACTGCATTCAATAGATAAATTTTGGAAAAAACTTGATTTATTAGAATGCAAATCGTATCATCCATCGTTACAGGATGATGATGTTGGTTGTGAAGTCGAGCTAAATATGTTTAACGCACAATTCAAAAGACAATCAAGAGCTGTTAAGTTGAGTTTGGTAACGAAGTTAAAGAACATAATTGCGCCATTAACGACGTCATTCCGTGAACCTGCTACTCACAAAAGTACTTATGGGCGTCCTTCCTTAAAGAAAAAGCTTTTTAGAAAAACACATGTTGATTTAAACCAAGATCCATCGAGTCAAGATCCACCTACTCAATATCCACCAACTCAAGATTATATAGAGTCTAATTTGTTTGATCAAAACCAAGAACTAGAGACGTGTCTCTCTTTCAAATATCATCGTAGATGTAGTATTTCTACGTATACACCAGATTATATGGGGTCTAATTTGTTTGATCTAAACAAAGAACCAGAGAGACACACACAGCACGTACTCGTTTAGAGAACCTCCAATGTACAACTCATTTTTTAACGAGGAACAATCGGCAAATAGCTCATACTTCAACCAAGAACAACCGGTATATAATTTATATCCACTTATGAATGAAATTCCAAATGAATTTCATCCATACGTCACACACATAGAAGATGTGGTGGGAGATGAAAATTGTGGATTCCGAGCAATAGCTGTCTCTCTCGGTTATAGTCAAGAAAAGTAGCGTCAAATTCGGGCAGAACTACGCCAAGAGTTATTGGATCACCCCCCAAGAGTATGCATTGATTTATGATTATGATTTAAACATCATAAACGACTCGTTGAATTTCTATGGATCAGGATTTGCACCAACTCAAAATTGGCTGATTATGTCGGCCACTGGTTTTCTAATTGCTAACAAGTATCGTGTAATCGTTCATTTTCTAAGCAAACAAGGTTCATCGACATGTTTTCCACTGTGGCTAGGTCCAGTAAGACATCCCAGTTCATCCAGTTATTACCATCACTCACGTTTACGGTGGACATTATATAAAAGTTGATTTATAAGGATCGCATTCAATGCCCACTATTTTGCCACTTTGGCGTCACTACATATCAAACCGTTCTAGAGACCCAGTATAGTGCTCGACTAAATGCCTACATCCCTCCAAATGCACCACGCAATAATATTAATATTCCAAGAGTTGATCAAACCATTTTGTATTTTAATTCTATTTGTTATAATAATATGTTTGGTTTGATGTTATTTAATTCTATTTTTAATTAAAAAATTTACAAGCGTAGACATCATTCACCGATATAGTGCTTTATACGTATTATATATATTACAAATTAACATACCATCACATTTATTGAAGTTAACTAATTCAAATAAATAAATTGTAAGCATTGAAGGACGTGATTGACAATTTTATTGTTTTTTGTATTTTAATTATGTTAATGACCGAGAGTGAAAGACTACGTTGAGATAATTTTTTTAAAGACATACATCTTTTAAATATAATATAGGTGAGCATTTGGACCAAATAACCGAACCGGAACCGGTTATAACCGGATATTGGAAGTTCGGTCCGGTACTCGATTTATTGTTTATTCAGTTACCGATTATTTCGGTTCCGTAACTAAGGACGAACGTTTAAACTAAAAAACCGAACCGAAACAGAACCGGAACCGGTTAGAAACAGGATAGTGAGAATTCGGTCCGGTTCCGATACTCGATTTATTGTTTATTCGGTTACCTATTATTTCAGTTCCGATCCGGTTACAAAACCGGTTATATTCCTAGATTATATATATATATATATATATATATATATATATATATATATATATATATATATATATATATATATATATATATATATATATATATATATATATATATATATATATATATATATATATATATATATATAGAAATGTTTGATTAGTCAGTTAGTTTTGAAATTGGCGGATATGCACGTCAATCAAATCAAAGGGGACGCAAATCAAAGTCACAATTCGTGTAAAAAGAAAATGTTTTCGTGCGAATAGAATCACCCTTTTTTCTTTTTAAAGCTTTTCCAAGTGCTGTCTTTCTTTCTGTTCAAATTCCATTATTAAAAGTTGCTTGCTAAGAGTCTAATCATAACTTTCAAACAGTCCCATCAAATGGTTTCATGCTTGGTAATGAGATTCTTCGGTCACTTTTTCTTTCCCCCAACTATTGCAGTATTGCATAATTGAAAGAGACCAACGTTTAAGACAATCTAGGGGCATAATTAAGTACAAATGAAGACTCTAAACATTGGTCAAAACTGTGTACAATATGACAGAATTTTTGATAAAAAAGAAAATTGTTAACACGTAGTTTTTGATAAACCACAAGAAAGTTTCAGCCCTTTAAACAAGTAGCCATGTCAAAGTATAAATCTATGTGCAGATTCAAACAATAGAGTCAAAGAGAAATGTTAGACTGAAATTGCACCTAAATTACGACAAAACTTGTCTGAGACATAAACATTGAAATTACAGTTAAATTACAATCTAAACCATATGACTAACTTCTTGGATTATTCATAATAATATCATATAAAATGCAAACATTTCTCGTGTAAACAGATAAGAGGCATAATGTGAGCGTCAATGCAACATGTGGCAGTGAATTTTCTAGCCGTATATTTTGAACCCGAACATTTTCAGAAAATTGAACCAGATAATACATAAAAGTCCACCCAGAATGCAATAATATTTGGTTGGTGGAAATGGAGGCGTGTGATTAACAAACTGTCGCCAGTCGGCACATAAAGATAAACATAAATTACAGTTTGAAAATTTAATTTAACTTTTCATACAGGTGAAGCATGGCTAAAAAAGTAGAAACTGCCGAAATTATCATCCCAGGGAAATTGTTTCATTGAGGCATTTCATCGAACAGGTTGTCGGTTCAACAAAAGCCGTCATTATTCATTACACTCAGATACCATAATGTAACAATAGAGAGTACTATTTTAGGGGTTATTCATTTAATGATTTATGGCAATTACTTCTATGAGTTAGTTGACATAAGCACATAGTTCATCCAAAACTCTTTACATGATTATGAGACATGAGTAGTATGCATAAACCCAAAACAAACCCACAATATTTAAATCCCTAACGCAGGCAAACCTCATGATTCTTACTTACCTCTGAAGATGCCTGAATCGTGATGCGCGTGGGGTTCGATTTCTGAAACTACGAAGCAAATCGACAGAAAACCAACGCAGAAACACCCTTTTTTGGCTGTGAGTGTTCTGTGAGTTGTTCCAGCTTTTTATTTGTCCAAATTGGCCATTTGTGTTTAGACATTATTGCCATTTGACCCTTGTAAAAACTTTATATCTATTTTCAACAAAATATTTATAAATAATTTGTGTTTTACGGTAAGAAAATTATATTGTTAAAATAATAATATAGATTTTAAAGAAACTTAAAATGTTGTTTTCATCAAAGCGACAAAATGCATTTTGATCGACTTACTTGTTTCAACTTATATGATCCGGCCTTTTTAGTTAAATTTTTATATTTAACCTCTTTGACCTAGTTGCAAACATAACACATATCGGTTCCCTTTATTTATAAATAAAATGTGTTGAGATTGTTACGTTTAATATCTTGTGATTTATTGTCGCTACTTAAAGGTGAGATCAAGTAACATGGCCTCTGAGCAATTTATCTATTAATTATTTACCGTAATTCTCCAAGAAGTTGTGTACGTTTTTTTTTTCCGGGTTATGTAACGCGGGTTATGGATCCCTAAACTCGGGTTTGGATCCGGCTGTTGCACCGCATGTGTTCTTCTTCGCTTCTTTCTCTTTTGGTTCTTCTTTTTTCTTTTTGATTCTTCTTCTCTGTCAGACTGTCAGTAGACTTACTGGATTTACCGTATGGCGTTTTCATGTTGATGAATCTCTTCTTTCTTCTCTGTTTGAAGATTCTCCGCATTCCGCTTCTTTATTTTGCTTGTCAGTTGGGTTTCGGTGGTTGCATGCATTCGCTTTCCGGTACTTTTGGGACTGTTTGTGGAGTCTTAGTGGTTCTTTAAGGTTTGTCTTTTTTATTTTATACGTTTTCTTTGTCTTTTTTCTTCTGGTCGTTGGGTGGTTACTTTTTGGGTGGGTTGTATTGTAGCATTCCTTTTTATTAAATGCCTCTCATTAATGCGATGAAATCCTTACAGTGGTTTTTACAATTGTAGGTTGTTTATCGGGTATAGTATTTTCCTTGTAGTAGTTCTCCAGGTTCGTTTTATTTTATTGTATTTTGATAGTATTTGTTTTATGTTCGTTGGTTATTTGTTCCTGTGGTCCCCTCTAAGTTATTCGTTACTTCTTTTTCCCTTTTCTTCTGCATGCAAGGTGTTTGTGTTAATGCTTCTGATTAGCTTGCTTTTATGGTCTTCGAGAATTAAATTTGCTTTCCGTGCACACTAATTTTTTTTTCATATATATGATGTGTTGGCTTTTGTATCTTTTTAAAAATAAATATATTTGTTGGTGTATTACTTTGAAGCATTATGCGTTTGTGTCTTCTTCCATATTGGAGCTTCTGTACGGGGATATTGTTTGGTTTGATGTTGGTTGGTATATTTTTTTGGGGTTTTCTCTTCGTTTGGTGACTTAAATAAAACATGGCCTTTGTTTTTGTTGTATGTATTTTTCTTTTTTTAGTTGTCTTCTTCTTTTTGTCTTCAATGTTTAGTGCTTTGGTGGTGTCTGAAGTTAGTGAGAGCTCATCTCCTTCGTTCCGTCAGTCGGGTCGTCGTACTAAATTGGTTGCTTCTTCATCTGCTGTGTTGCCTTTGTATTTTGATTGTGGTGATGCAGTGCATATGTGTAGTTATAGATCCGCATTGTTTTGGTATGATGAACGTGTCTTGTGGTTGTCCCGTCGTGGGTACATTGCATACTCTAAATGTTGTAAAAGTGGTGCTGTGGTTTTGCCTTCTCCTTTAGAGCCTCCGTTTAGTATTATGTCGTTGTATCAAGATCGGCATTTTTTTGAAAATATTAGAGCTTACAATGTAATGTTCTCTATGACTTCCTTCGGTGCAAAGATTGACAATACGGTAAACACTGGACAAGGTCCTTATACCTTCAAAGTTTCGGGACAGGTTTCCCATTGGATTGGGTCCCTTTGTCCTCAGACTTCTGAAAAACCGCGCTTCCTGCAGTTGTATGTCTATGATGTTGAGAATGAGGTAACTAATAGGTTGGAGTTCTTTCGTCAGTATGATCGTAGTGTTTTTCTAAGAGCTCATATTGTCAGTATTCTTAGTGAGACGTTGGCAACACATAATGAATATGTTAGGACGTTTCGAGTAGCGTCGGAGATAGCTAGCCAAAGGAACTTGGTTGAGTATGCTGTGAGGCTTTACAATAATGGTAAGGACGAACGTTATGGTGCGCCAGCCCCTGGCACGTTGGGTGGTATTATTGTTGCAGATGACCCAAATGCGTCTCAATATGATATTATTGTTCGTTCTAAGTTTGGCCCCCCTCATCGTATAAGTTATTTGCATCGTTCTTATATGCCACTTCAGTACCCGTTATTATTTCCATTTGGCCAGAATGGTTGGTCTTCGTCTCTTAGGCTTACGAGTTGAGGTATTGATAGGTGTAAAGCTTTAACTGTGAATATGTTTTACAGCCATCTTATTCATGATTGATATAATGTGTACACTTTGTTGTTGAATGGAGGTAGACTCTTCCAACAGTTTTTAGTTGATGCATATTTGTGTGTGGAGCAAAGTAGAATTGAGTACATACGTAACCATCAGACTCAATTGCGTTCTGAGTATGTTTCTGGTGTATATGATGCTGTCTCTAAAGGTGACTCAGAGGTTCATTCTATTGGTAAGCGCCTTTTCTTGCCTTCAAGTTTTGTTGGTGGCCCACGTTATATATATGAACACTATCAAGATGCATTGGCACTTTGTAGAGTTTATGGGAACTTGCAGTATTTTATTACCTTCACCTGTAACCCACGGTGGCCTGAAATTATACGGTTTATGGATTCAAATTCAATGGGACAGCCATAGAATAGGCCTGACATAATTGCTCGGATTTTCCAGATGAAGGTTGTACATTTCATAAAGTTTTTGAAGGAAGATAAAACGTTTGGAGATGTAATTGGATGTGAGTTTCTTAATTATGTTTTGGTTTATCAATTTCTATAGTATGTATAATTTGATTGTTGTTGATATTGTTTCTGTTTTTTTTTTTTTGTTTTTTTTAATGCAGACCTTTACACAATTGAGTTCCAAAAGAGGGGTTTACCGCATTGTCATACATTACTTTGGGTGAATTCTGCGTTAAAGGTTGTTAATCCTGCTGATGTGGATAGATATATCACAGCCGAGCTTCCAGATCCACAAAAAGAGTAGAGGTTGTACTCCATTGTAACCACTTGCATGTTGCATGGCCCTTGTAGATTGGCAAATGCTACTGCTTCTTGTATGGGCAATGGTGAGTGTAAGAAGCGTTTTCCCAAGCCTTTCTGTGAGAATACCTTCTTTGATAAGGACGGTTATGCGCACTATAGGAGGAGAGCTTTTGGTTCACATTTTCTACGGAGCGGTATTGAAATGCATAATGGTTTTGTTGTCCCATATAATAAGAGGTTGTGCAGCCGTTTTGATGCCCATATTAATGTTGAATATTGTGGGTGGAATATGTTAATTAAGTATCTTTTTAAGTACATTTAAAAAGGTTTGGAGTGCGTAAGTTTTACACTCCACCGTGTTGATGCTTCCGATGGTAGTGATTCGCAGCGTGCTGTGGAGGGTGTCGATGAGATAAGCAATTTCCTTGATGGTAGATTTGTTTGTTCTCATGAAGCGTCATGGCGTCTATTGAACTTTCCCATTCATGAACGGCACCCTGCAGTTCAGGTTTTGGTGGTTCATCTTGAGGGTTTCCAATCGACTACATTTGAAGATCAGTGCCTATTGGATACTTTAATTAAGCAGTCGAGTTTTAGGAATACTACACTAAATAGGTGGTTAGTAAATAACCGTTAGGATGGTGATGGTAGGGGCCTTACATATGCTGAATATACAAGGATTTATAGATGGGACAACTCTTTGAAAGATTGGGTTTACAGAGGGATTCGGTTCCTGCAGTGGGTCGTCTTGTGTATGTCCATCCTACTGCAGGGGAATTGTTCTATTTGCGTTTGCTTCTGTGTCATCAAAAGGGCTGTCGTACATTTTCGGAAATCAGGACCGTAAATGGGGTTACCTATGGTTCCTATCGTTTGGCATGCGAGGCATTAGGTATTATTGGGGATGATCGTGAATGGATGTCTGCCTTCATAGAGGCTTCTAAATGGGCTTCTTCTGCAGAATTACGTAGCCTTTTTTGTCATTTACTACTTTTTTGTGAGGTTAGCAACCCCATTTCATTATGGGAAAATGGATGGCCAAAAATGGGGGATGACATAATTCGAAATCTAAGAAGTGCATCCTCATCATCCGATTCTGAATCAGTAATGATATGTTGAGAGAATATATTTTGGTGGAATTGGAAAGATTGTTGAATGGTGCAACTCCTTCTAAGTCCTTGTCTGATTTCCACTTACCAATGCCTTCTCAGGGCTTTTTAAATGTTTTGGGTAATAGAATGATATTGGAGGAAACATTGTTTGATACTGTACAATTGCAGCAACAACATCTTCAAATGGTAAGTATGCTAAATCCAGATCAACTTCGAGTATATAATAGAATTCAGGATGATCAACTAATGAATAAGCAAACGTTGTTGTTTGTTTATGGTCATGGAGGAACGGGAAAGACGTTCTTATGGTCAACAATTCTTGCATACAGATCAATGAGGAAGATTGTTTTAGCTGTTGCGGCGTCTGGCATTGCATCACTTTTATTACCAAATGGTAGAACTGCACACTCGCGCTTCAACATATCCATTGATATTACAGATAACTCCATATGTAATATCAAGAAAAGACCCAATTGTCAGAACTTTTGAAGGAAACGTCGATGGTTATTTGGGATGAAGCGACAATGACTGAACGGCGATGCTTTGAGTGTGTGGATCGTAGTTTTAGAGATATATTAGGAAAAAAGGATGTTCTCTTTGGTGGTATGTCAATGTTGTTGGGGGGCGATTTCAGGAAAACTCTACCAGTCAAATGGAAGCAAGCGAATCATCAGATTTTGGCTTTAACTTTGCCCAATTCATACCTTTGGGTACACTTTAGTGTGTACAAACTTATGCATAACATGCGCATCTCTGCTGAAGTTTCAAACCAGTCAGCTGCATCTGATTCTTCCCGTTTTGCATCGTGGCTTTTGGATGTTGGAAATGGTTTGCTTGGATCTGCAGACCCGCTACAACCTCAGTCGGCATCTCTTTTTGAGATTCCCGAAAGGTTTCTCATATTTGATGAATCTCAGCCCTTGAAAAAGCTTGTGACTTTTGTTTATAGCCCGGAAAGCTTATTAAATCCCTCCACTGAGGCTCTTTGCAGTAGAGCAATTGTGTGTCCCAAAAATGATACCACGGAAGAAATCAACAGCATGATATTGGACATGGAACCAGATGAAGTTGTTTCTTACCATAGCAATGATATCATTATTTCCCATGGAAGGGAAATGTCGGATCTTGAAGTATTATATCCGGAGGAATACCTAAATACCCTGAATTTTTCGGGTTTCCCCTTACATTGTCTACGTCTAAAAAAATGTTCCGATCCTGCTGTTGCGAAATTTGAATCAAAAAGATGGATTGTGTAATGGAACAAGGCTTCTGGTTAGGAGATTATTACCCTCTTTGATTGAAGCTGTTATCATGACGGGTACTTCAATTGGAAATCGCGTTCATTTACCAAGAATTAAGTTGATTCACAAAGATCCCGAACTTCCTTTTGTTGTGGTTCGAAAACAATTCCCATGTAGGCTATGTTACGCGATGACCATAAACAAGAGCCAGGGACAATCGTTAAATAGAGTTGGAATCTATTTGCCAATACCCGTTTTTAGTCATGGGCAGCTATATGTTGCACTGTCACGCGCAACTTCACCAGATTCTATAAAAATATTAATATTAGATGAAAATAAAAATCCATCTAGATTTACAAAAAATATTGTCTTTAAAGAGTTGCTTACGTATATTGATAATTTAACGCCAACATCATAGAGATATGTATGCATTCAATTATGTTTCTTATTTTATTTATGATTACTTAGTGTAGAATGTACTCAACCATTTTCTATATGAACTATTCAAGGCTAAATTATTTATAAATGCAGATGACGAAGATTTCTGACTTAAAACATGGCTGTGTTGGGGAATCAATACGCATTTGGATACTTCGAAAGTGGATTCCGCATTATAGAAAATACGAAACTTGGTACTTAGTTGTTGATGAAAGTGTAAGCAGTTGTCTAAGTTTGTTTTCCATTATGTGGAAAGTATACTACTTTTGCTTAGAAATTCTTAATTTGAGCAGGGTGATGCAATAGCAATCCTTGCTCAAAATGCTGGCCAGAAATATTTGGAGTCCATGCTTCAGCTATTAAGATGCTATGAAATTGAGAATTACTCGTGTTCTGAAACACCTCGGCATCAACGGATTTTCAGAAATCCAACGAACTTAAACCTTGGACCTGCCTCCAAAATAACTGTTGTTGAGGATATGCAGGGAATTCCCAAGACATGGTTTGATTTCGTTAGCATTGAAAACCTGTACAGTTTCATTGATCGCCCAGAATATTATCCAGGTCATTTCTTTGAAAATAGTGATAGCAAAAAAAATTACCGCCTTATCTGTTATCTTCTGTTCAATGTTACTATTGTTTCTTGTAGATGTTCTTGGAAATTTCAAAAAACAATCATCAGGAAGCAAAAAAGATGGTGACCCGCTCTTATATCTTACCTTAACGACCACATGTAAGGGTTATGGAGAGTAATATGTTTAAATCATTTTATATCTTGCCAAAGAGACATAATAACTTTATTCTTCTATATAAAGGGGTCAAGAAGTTGTCGCGACACTTTGGAAGGAATGCATTGAAAACGAGGGAAAACTTGAGCAGAATTTGATGGCCAATGTGGCACCAGGAACACCAATTGCAATAACAAATGTCAAACCAACAGTATATGGAGGTTACTGTTTATATAATTACCTTTAAAAAGCTTATCTCTTTACATGTGGCACTTGTAGTTAGATCATTAGTACTTAATGTCTCTTCATTATATTAACCTATAGGTAGGATAAGGGTATCCTCAACGGACGCCACACATGTTATCTTCAATCCTCCGCTTGATACAGAAATCCCTTGCACAGGATCTATGGCAAACGTAAGTAAAAACTTGTGTCTATACGCCTCAAAAAAATGGAATTGTTGAACGAAAACACAGGCACTTGATGAATGTTGCAAGATCTCTCCTTTTTCAATCTGGGTTGCCTTTGAATTTATGGGGGGAAACTATTTTAACTGCAACTTTTTTAATAAATAGAACTCCCACCTCAGTTTTGAATGGTAAATCTCCTTTTGAGATGGTTTATAAAGTTGAACCTAATTTTGAGTTTTTAAGAGTTTTTGGATGTTTGTGTTTTGCAACCAAGTTAAATAATTCAGATAAATTCTCATCTAGGTCTGAAAAATGTGTTTTGATTGGTTTTTCAAATGAAAAAAAGGGCTATAAATTGTTAAGTCTTGATGATAAATCTGTTTTCTTTTCCAGAGATGTGCGCTTCTACGAGTCGGTTTTTCCTCTTAAACTGACAACCTCGGATGGCGATTCTGATCTGTCTAATTCTGAAATAAATCATTCAAATTTTTTTGATTGTTTATATCAAACTGTTCCTAGCTTTTCTAGTCCCGAGAATCCCAATGATGTTCGTACTCAAGGTAGTACTGAGAATGTCGTCTCTCCTTCGGTTCAGGATGGCGAAAGAGCTCTCGCAACCGAGTCGGAGGATAGAAATGAACATTATGTTGAAGGTTCTAACATTCCTGAGGGAACATCAACTCTTGAAAATTTTGAACCAGCTCGATTTGATGATGCCTTAGGAACTCATGCCTTAGGATTTAGGAGATCTAGTAGAAACAGTAGAATTCCCTCTAAATATGATGATTTTCTTGTGGAGGGTAAGTATAGGTTTGGTATAGAAAAATCTGTTGGTTATGCTCATCTTGATTCTACTTCTGCTTGTTTTGCTGCTACTTTAAATAAATCATTTGAACCAAGCTGTTTTGATGAAATGGAAGCCTTAAATAGAAATGGAACTTGGGTTGTAACAGATTTACCAAAGGGGCGCAAACCCATTGGTTGTAGGTGGGTTTTTAAAATTAAATATAAATCTACTGGTGAAATAGAACGTTTTAAAGCTAGACTTGTTGCTAAAGGTTACAGTCAAAGAGAGGGTCTTGATTTTGATGAAACTTTTTCACCTGTTGCTAAACTTACAACTGTTAGGTGTGTTATTGCAATGGCTGTTCAATTTAACTGGAGTCTTTATCAAATGGATGTTAATAACGCTTTTTTGTATGGTACACTTGAGGAAGAAGTTTATATGGTTTTACCACCTGGGTATTTCTCAAAAAATGATAAACAGGTGTGTAAACTTGTTAAGTCTTTATATGGTTTAAAACAGGCTCCTAGAAAATGGAATGAAAAGCTTACGTCTTCTTTAATAAAGTTTGGTTTTGTTCAAAGTAAAAATGATTTTTCTTTATATACAAAGCAAGATAAAGATATATTTGTTATGCTTTTGGTGTATGTTGATGATATTGTATTAACTGGAAATAATGAGCAGGAAATAGAATCTGTTAAAGTTTTTTTGAAATCTCAATTTTTGATTAAAGATTTAGGGGTTTTAAGATATTTTCTTGGAATTGAAATTGTAAAAACTAATAATGGATTATGTTTGTCACAGCGTAAGTATTGTTTGGAGTTGCTGTATGAGTTTGGTCTTTTAGCTTCAAAACCCATTAGAACTCCTTTAGATGTGAATGTTACTGTTTCTAGTAGTGGTTCTGGTGAAAAGGATGATTTGCTGGAAAATATAACAGAATATCAGAAATTAGTTGGAAAACTAATCTATTTGACAAACACTAGGCCTGATATTTCTTTTACTGTTCAAACCTTGAGTCAGTTCATGCATGCTCCAAGAAAGTCTCATTTAAAAATTGCAATTCGTGTGTTAAGGTATTTGAAACTTTGTCCAGGAAGGGGTGTTTTAGTGTCTAAAAGTAATGATTTGTCACTAACTGCTTGGACAGATTCTGATTGGGCTAAATGTGTAAATTCGCGTCGTTCTATAACTGGTTATTGTTTGTTTTTGGGCAATAGTTTGGTTTCGTGGAAAAGCAAGAAACAATCAACTGTTTCAAGATCTTCTACTGAATCTGAATATAGAGCTCTTGCAACAGTAACTTGTGAAGTCTTGTGGTTGCTTAAATTAATGAAAGATTTAGGTCTGAAGTATAAGGTTCCAGTTAATCTGTATTGTGATAATCAATCTGCTATTTTGTTGTCCTTAAATCCAGTGTTACATGAAAGAACAAAGCATATTGAAATTGATGTTCATTTGGTAAGGGACAAAGTTTCTGAAGGTGTAATCAAAGTGGTAAAGGTTAACTCTCTAGAACAAATTGCTGATATTTTCACCAAGCCTCTTGGTGTTAGTCAGCATAATGTTTTATCAGAAAAACTCGGTTTGTATAATGCATTTCCAGTTCAGATTGAGGGAGGGTGTTGAAATATTTAAGTGTTTCTAATACTCTTGTGCAATCTGATGGAAATATTAATTATCTTTGTTATTAACTTAATTTGTTTCTTGTAGATGTTGGGCTGGTTTGATATAATATGGGCTGGTGGAGTGTTTAAAGTTGATGGACTTCTGGACTAGTGAGCTGTTATCAATAGTGGGTTGATAGAGTTGTTGGGCTTAAGTACTTGGGTCGTTGACGGGTCAAGTATAACCCGATCAGATATAAAGGTGTAAGGCATGTTTTAGAGAGATGGTTAAGACAGAAAAAGGTCTCCTCACTATCTTGTTCTCTCTCTCACGCCTGATAAGAAACTTCATCCGATCTACTCTCTTTTTCTTACTTCTTGTCAAGATTTGTTAGATCAATGTTAGATTTAGTTAGGTTAGGCTAGAATTAGGAGAGTGATGAGTGTTATGTAGTGAGTTTTGAGTTGTAATTGTATTACAAATCTGGTTCTTCATAATAAAGAGAACTGATTTCATGAGTTTTGGTGTTCTCCCGTTTTCTGATTTGGTATCAGAGCGAGTCGCTCCTGTGTGATCTTGTGCTGGTGTCGCTTTTTTCTTCCTTTGTTCTTCGTGAGATCTGTTCTTGTTGTTTGTGTTCTGGTCGAGTTCTTAGCTTGCGAGATCTCACCATATTTGCTCTTACGGAGATCTGACCTCGTGACTACGAGCGACTTTCGAGGTTTTCGTTGTTAGAGCTCGTGCCTTGCGAGATCTCATCAGATCTGGTCTGATTAAAGACGATCTGGTCTTATTCGAGTCTTACTTGCGAGATCTCGTCAGATCTGTTTTCTTGATCATCCTCAGAAGTGTTAAAGACGGTATCTTCTCTTTTATACTTTTTGTTGTGTTTTTTTGTCTGTGAAACTCTGGATCCGAGTGGAGACATACGTATATTTTTTGTTATTAGATCTATGAAACTCAATGTTTTGAGCTGAGATCGTTTGTAATATTGATTTCAGATCTGCGTGTTTCATATTTTTGTTTGCTGATCTGTGAGATTCCGCTGTTGGAATTGAGATCCTCTTTCTTTTGTGACAAACAACTGATCAGTGAGACTAATATAGTCTAGATCCTTTTTTGTTTGTTACATTTTATCCAGTGATACCAATTATCTGCTTGCTATTGACTATATTGCTCGAATTAAGCAACAGGTTAGTGTTGAGGTTTTTTGTTTGTTCATATTTGTTCGTTATCTCTTTCAGATCTGGTCCTCTTCCTTTAGATCTGGTCCCTATAACTGTTACTAAATTTCTTGCTAAGATCTGGTCCTTAATTTCCTAGATCTTGGTCGACTGTAATAATTACTATAATAATTGTCAGTTAATTCGTTGCATGTTATTTGTTATTCAGATCTGGTCAATTCCTTAGATCTGAATTTGCTATAATATCTGTTAAAATTGAACTACTCCACAGATCTGGTCAACTCCTTAGATCTGGTCCTGTTATAATACCTGTTAAATTGAACTATTCCACAGATCTGGTCATTTCCTTAGATCTGGTCATTTCCTTAGATCTGGTCCTGTTATTATAACTGTTAATCAATTTTTGTTTCTTCACAGATCTTGTCCAGTCCAGATCTGGTCCTTATATTCTGTTACATATCTTATCCCTTTTAGATTTGGCTCACAACTTGTTTTGTTGTGTTTTCTGTGCTAATCTTTCTTTAACATTGTGTTTGGGTTACGATCTTAAAAAACCGATTCAAGATTATTAACTGGTTGGTGCTCATTTTACTGCTTCCGCTCACTGTAAGTTTTCTTTACGCCTTGTTGTAGCAAGGACTCTGTTCTGTAACATCCTTGGCCTATAGCAAGGTTCCCTTCTCTTTTTGTTATATTTTTCGTTTTTTTGTTTCAAAATGCCTGCTACTGCTGAATCCGAAGCGACTAGTTCGGGTCATGGTGAATCTGTTGTAAACTTAGATGATCCTCTGTGTTTGCATGCGAATGATATTTGTTCTGTTACTATAATTAGTTTTAAATTGGTTGGAACTAGTAACTATAAAAATTGGGCAACTGCTATTGTACGGGCCCTTACTATTAGAAATAAACTAGGTTTTATTAATGGCAAATGTTCTCGTCCTACAGTGGATGAAACAAATGCTGAAAAATGGGATCGTGCAAATGCCGTAGTGGTTTCTTGGTTATTGGCTTCTATGACAGAAAATATATCTTCTGTGTATAACTTGTCTGAAAATGCTTGTGAGTTGTGGATTGAATTAAAACAAACGTATGAAAAAATTAATGGTTCTGTTGTTTTTAATGCTTTTCAAAAGATAAATATGCATACTCAAGGTTCTGAAAATGTTTCTGATTACTTTAACAGTTTAAATGGTCTTTGGAAAGAGTTTGATTCTTTATCTAAAATAAGTGAGTGTACTTGTGATGCTTCTAAAGATCGACAGTCATTTTCTAATCAACTTAAGCTGTTTCAATTTTTAATGGGATTAAACGAGAGTTATAGCTCTATTAGAAGTAATATTTTAATGCAAGAACAATTACCTAGTGTGCAATCTGCTTTTGCTACCATTTCTAGAGAAGAGTCACTCAAGAGTAGTTCTTCTGTAAGTAATTCTAGCAAAAGTCAGAGTTCTGTTTTTGTTGCTAAAGGCACTGATGTAAAAAAGAAATTTAGTAATAAAAACGTTACTTTGATTTGTAAACATTGCAATATGAAAGGTCATACTATTGAAAGATGCTATAAACTCATAGGTTTTCCCAAAGATTTTAAACCAAGAAATGATGATAATTCACAGAACAACTCTGCTGTTAATGTTGTTACTTCTAATAAGTCTGTTTCTTCTGTTGATGATAATAAGATGGCATTGCAATTTACAAATGAGCAAGTGTCTAAAATCTTAGGACTGATTAAAGAAAAATCTTCACTTGAGGATGTATCTGCTAATATGGCAGGTATACCTAATTTGTCAAATAAGTTCTTTGCTTGTAACTCTATTAGTTATGCCTTGGGATATCGTGATTGGGTCGTAGATTCTGGAGCAACACAACATATGACTGGAAGTTTTACAAATTTTGAAAATTTTGTTGATGTTTCAGACTTAGAAATGTGTGTTGACCATCCAAATGGAACAAAAGCTAAAATTTCTAAAATTGGAGATTTGAAAGTTTTACCGTCAATTGTTTTGAGAGATGTTTTGTTTGTTCCAGAATTTAAGGTTCATTTACTTTCAGTCCACAAACTTGCACGTGATAGTAGAGTAGGAGTTTATTTTGATGAAAATAATTGTTACATATGTAATGTTCAGGATTTACAAGCCAATCCCATTGTGACGACCGGTAAAGTCTCTGGAGGCTTATATTTTTTAGATAATAAGAAGGTTAGTTGTAATAATAGTTCTTCTTTGTCTGTTTGTTATGTCTCTAAGATGACATGGCATCATAGACTTGGTCATCCTTCTGATCAAGTTCTTGGTGTCTTAAAAAATAAATTGAGTCTAGGAAGTGACCGCCTTTCCTTGTGTGAGGTGTGTCATAGGGCAAAACAAACACGAGAGCCTTTTCCGTTAAGTACGCATAAGTCGTCTAGTCTAGGAGATCTTGTTCATCTTGATGTATGGGGACCCTATCGTATATCAACTAGAGATGGTTTCAAGTATTTTCTGACTGTTGTTGATGACTATTCTCGGGCTGTTTGGGTCTATCTGTTGAGAACAAAAGATGAAGTGTTTGAAAAAATTGTTGTCTTCTTTAACATGCTAAAATTGCAGTTTTCTAAGACTGTAAAAATTTTTAGATCTGATAATGGAACTGAGTTTGTAAATTCAAAGGTTAAGTTTTTTTTTGAGGAACAGGGTGTCTTGCATCAAACAACTTGTGTCTATACGCCTCAAAAAAATGGAATTGTTGAACGAAAACACAGGCACTTGATGAATGTTGCAAGATCTCTCCTTTTTCAATCTGGGTTGCCTTTGAATTTATGGGGGGAAACTATTTTAACTGCAACTTTTTTAATAAATAGAACTCCCACCTTAGTTTTGAATGGTAAATCTCCTTTTGAGATGGTTTATAAAGTTGAACCTAATTTTGAGTTTTTAAGAGTTTTTGGATGTTTGTGTTTTGCAACCAAGTTAAATAATTCAGATAAATTCTCATCTAGGTCTGAAAAATGTGTTTTGATTGGTTTTTCAAATGAAAAAAAGGGCTATAAATTGTTAAG
Organism: Cichorium intybus; assembly: GCA_023525715.1. NCBI lineage: Eukaryota > Viridiplantae > Streptophyta > Magnoliopsida > Asterales > Asteraceae > Cichorium > Cichorium intybus. The sequence goes on along the minus strand of CM042011.1, from coordinate 141,153,430 downwards.
TCTTTATGATAAATCTGTTTTCTTTTCCAGAGATGTGCGCTTCTACGAGTCGGTTTTTCCTCTTAAACTGACAACCTCGGATGGCGATTCTGATCTGTCTAATTCTGAAATAAATCATTCAAATTTTTTTGATTGTTTATATCAAACTGTTCCTAGCTGTTCTAGTCCCGAGAATCCCAATGATGTTCGTACTCAAGGTAGTACTGAGAATGTCGTCTCTCCTTCGGTTCAGGATGGCGAAAGAGCTCTCGCAACCGAGTCGGAGGATAGAAATGAACATTATGTTGAAGGTTCTAACATTCCTGAGGGAACATCAACTCTTGAAAATTTTGAACCAGCTCGATTTGATGATGCCTTAGGAACTCATGCCTTAGGATTTAGGAGATCTAGTAGAAACAGTAGAATTCCCTCTAAATATGATGATTTTCTTGTGGAGGGTAAGTATAGGTTTGGTATAGAAAAATCTGTTGGTTATGCTCATCTTGATTCTACTTCTGCTTGTTTTGCTGCTACTTTAAATAAATCATTTGAACCAAGCTGTTTTGATGAAATGGAAGCCTTAAATAGAAATGGAACTTGGGTTGTAACAGATTTACCAAAGGGGCGCAAACCCATTGGTTGTAGGTGGGTTTTTAAAATTAAATATAAATCTACTGGTGAAATAGAACGTTTTAAAGCTAGACTTGTTGCTAAAGGTTACAGTCAAAGAGAGGGTCTTGATTTTGATGAAACTTTTTCACCTGTTGCTAAACTTACAACTGTTAGGTGTGTTATTGCAATGGCTGTTCAATTTAACTGGAGTCTTTATCAAATGGATGTTAATAACGCTTTTTTGTATGGTACACTTGAGGAAGAAGTTTATATGGTTTTACCACCTGGGTATTTCTCAAAAAATGATAAACAGGTGTGTAAACTTGTTAAGTCTTTATATGGTTTAAAACAGGCTCCTAGAAAATGGAATGAAAAGCTTACGTCTTCTTTAATAAAGTTTGGTTTTGTTCAAAGTAAAAATGATTTTTCTTTATATACAAAGCAAGATAAAGATATATTTGTTATGCTTTTGGTGTATGTTGATGATATTGTATTAACTGGAAATAATGAGCAGGAAATAGAATCTGTTAAAGTTTTTTTGAAATCTCAATTTTTGATTAAAGATTTAGGGGTTTTAAGATATTTTCTTGGAATTGAAATTGTAAAAACTAATAATGGATTATGTTTGTCACAGCGTAAGTATTGTTTGGAGTTGCTGTATGAGTTTGGTCTTTTAGCTTCAAAACCCATTAGAACTCCTTTAGATGTGAATGTTACTGTTTCTAGTAGTGGTTCTGGTGAAAAGGATGATTTGCTGGAAAATATAACAGAATATCAGAAATTAGTTGGAAAACTAATCTATTTGACAAACACTAGGCCTGATATTTCTTTTACTGTTCAAACCTTGAGTCAGTTCATGCATGCTCCAAGAAAGTCTCATTTAAAAATTGCAATTCGTGTGTTAAGGTATTTGAAACTTTGTCCAGGAAGGGGTGTTTTAGTGTCTAAAAGTAATGATTTGTCACTAACTGCTTGGACAGATTCTGATTGGGCTAAATGTGTAAATTCGCGTCGTTCTATAACTGGTTATTGTTTGTTTTTGGGCAATAGTTTGGTTTCGTGGAAAAGCAAGAAACAATCAACTGTTTCAAGATCTTCTACTGAATCTGAATATAGAGCTCTTGCAACAGTAACTTGTGAAGTCTTGTGGTTGCTTAAATTAATGAAAGATTTAGGTCTGAAGTATAAGGTTCCAGTTAATCTGTATTGTGATAATCAATCTGCTATTTTGTTGTCCTTAAATCCAGTGTTACATGAAAGAACAAAGCATATTGAAATTGATGTTCATTTGGTAAGGGACAAAGTTTCTGAAGGTGTAATCAAAGTGGTAAAGGTTAACTCTCTAGAACAAATTGCTGATATTTTCACCAAGCCTCTTGGTGTTAGTCAGCATAATGTTTTATCAGAAAAACTCGGTTTGTATAATGCATTTCCAGTTCAGATTGAGGGAGGGTGTTGAAATATTTAAGTGTTTCTAATACTCTTGTGCAATCTGATGGAAATATTAATTATCTTTGTTATTAACTTAATTTGTTTCTTGTAGATGTTGGGCTGGTTTGATATAATATTGTAACACCCGGCTTTTAAAACAAAAACACCCCTGAAAAATTTTTCATTTAAAACACAGGTTTCAATACATAAAACCATAACAAGGGGTATATTTTAATAAATACGGGTACAAGTGTATCAAGGAGAGTATAAAATACCATAACTCCTTTAAAGCCGGGCTGCTACTGACAGCATCTAAGAGTCCTACTTCACGAGTCACGGACTCTATCTTGTCCCCTACCAGTATCATGCTAACCTGCAGGGACAGTAAACAACGGTATGAGCTACAAAGCTCAGTGAGTAATCAAATCTACAAATAACACGTATTAATTACAATCATGTATTTGTCTGGATATCGAATCCAAACTCCTAGCCTTACTGGCTGACCGAATATCTCTTAGGATTTTACATCCCAAATTATAGTCTTACAAACTACAACATGATAACCTGCAATTATCAACCACGTCAGTTAATTACACATATAACCATATACAACTATTTCTGTCCCATCTCTCTCAGTCACATCGGACTGCCCGTATATCATGGCTATTCAAGCCATACACTGTATCATAGCTATATAAGCTGCATCAAAACATTATCAATATACAATTCATAGCCCGCAGGCCGCACCAGCTGGGTTTAGTAACCCGATATCATAGCCAATAGGCCGCACCATGTACCTGTAACAAAATCATAACCCGAAGACCGCATCGGAGACATAGCCCGAAGGACGCACCGGAATCATAGCCAACAAGGCCGCACCATCTATTAACAGTTTCTTCACGATCAAATATGGCTCACAGGAAGATCCCGCTGTTGCCTAGACTCACGGCTGGTTCCGGTATTGTCTATACAAGTAAATATATGGCTCACAGGAAGATCCCGCTGTTGCCTAGACTCACGGCTGGATCCGGTATTGTCTATATAGATTTATTGACTCACGGCTGGTCCCGGTATTGTCATTTATTTTTCCATTGACTCACGGCTGGTTCCGGTATTGTCTTTTCCTTTTATTGACTCACGGCTGGTTCCGGTATTGTCAATAAAGGTTTGACTCACAGCTCCGTTCTTGTCTATTACAGACTCACGGCTTATCTGGTATTGTCACATCAAATCAAACATTTGTCATTTTCGTCCCACAAGTCAATTTCAACCTGTAACAATTCAATCATCATATATCATATATGATATCAGTGAGATTACTCACCTGGATGCTAGCTGCATTTAAATCCCGGTTGTTTCTTGCCTTTGCGTGCACCACAACCATTTCGTCCCACACCTATATAATCATTTATATACCAAATGATAATAGGTTAATAGCCATTCCAATTAACTCTAATACCATAGAGTTCAATACAATGTCATTACAAACAATGCCTAGTTAATAAACTTTCCGTTTACTAACTTTTTATGAATTTTACTATTCACCGAGGCCTTCGAATCGATCTACAGTTCCCCCGAGGGGTCGAAAACTCAACTTAATAATTTTCCCAAACTTTTCAGACCATAACGAGCCTATGGTCCAAATTTGAGCTAAAACGGACAAGCCAAACGAAAGTTAGCGAGTCGGAAGTCCCCTGCCTGGCCCCTCCTTGGAGGCGCACTGCGCCAGGAATCAGGCGCACTGCGCCTGGGCGCACCCCGCCCTGATCCTGGGCGCACTGCGCCCTGTGCCTGGGCAGAGCTCCTGGACAGTCGCGATTTATGCACTGTAGCAAGCAGTTTTGGACCATTAAGTCCTTAATCCAGTCCTTAATCGATTGGGGTTTGTTTCTAGGCTAAAACCTTATACTCTAACAAGGTTTTCAACCATTCAAAACAACTAAATCAATCAAAATGAAGAATTAGGGTTCTTAGTCCCAAAACCCCAAAACTTCAAATTCATCCACAATAACAACCTACTTCCATTATCTTGAGTTAAGTCCTTTCTAGCATGACTTAATGGAAGTATTACATCAACTTAAACATATAATTATCACTGCAAATGCAGTTTTTAAGTTTGCTCACAAAAACCCACCAAGAACACCATACTAGAACTTGAATACTAACCTTAATAGCTTAGGAATCACCAATTCCTATCTATGATTCCAATTCCAAGCTTCAATCCTTGATTTCCTGCAGAAATCACCCCTTCCTTGCTTCTCCCGTGGCTGCAACAATGGCTAGTCAAAGAGAGAGTCAACTCTCTCTTATTTATACCACAAAATTTTACAATTTTGGTCCTAAAGTTCATTTTCTTGAACTTTGACCACAAAATCAAGTTTTATTACAATAAAACTTTCATTTCTTACATTTTTGCCACAACCAACAATATTTTTCATATATGGTCTTTCACATGGTCAAATGACCAAAATACCCTTTTTCGGTATAACGACCCAAATTCAGTTTTTATAACATTTTAAGTCCAAAACTCAAAATATTATTTCAAACCAAATACTTTTCTGTCCAAAAGACCATTTTACCCTTCCAAGGTAAAATGACCAATTTACCCTTTTATTATAATTATATAATAAAGCGTGTCTTGGCGTTACAAATTCTCCCCTCCTTCAAAAGATTTCGTCCCCGAAATCACACAAGGAGTTGAGGGTAAATCTCCCTTGTTTCACTTTCGGTCTTCCACATCATCTCGGAATCTATATGGTAATGTCTAAGCACTTAACCATACTAGCCTTCTTATCTTGTGGTTAAATCACAATCCGTATATCATTCCTCCGGTTGTCCCGGGTATCTTATCTACGTATCTTTCTTCATCTATTTTCATCTTGTCATAAGGGATTTCTTGGAATTTATCAACACCTAATTCCTTTCTTATCGTCCCAACAAATTTTAACCTTTCCAAAGGTTTACTCTTCGCACTAACATATTCCTTTACTTGAAATCTTAAAGGCTTTTACTCAGCGATTCACACACCACTTATAATTTCTTAACCATTCTTCAATTGCGTTCATACCTGTCAGGTATTTTCTTCAGTTTGTATAACAAACTAGGATCTAGTCAACAGCTTTGCCACATCTTCATTTCAAAAATCGAAGGTTATCACGGTATTCCATACCATACTTCATACGAGTCATCAAACTACCAACATGTAGGTTGCTATTTCTTGCAAATTCTATCAACGATAGACAATCTTCTCATCTTCTACTAGGGTCTTCTGTGCAATCTTCAAGCACATCTTCTAAAGTCTGACTTATCAGATTATTTTGTTCATCAATTCACAATACTTGCGGAGACTTTATCGCAAAGTCTATAACAATGTTGTCCCATTTCTTCTTTGGGGCCAACTACGGTTCAATTTCTTCGCACGTTTCTACCGGTTTGACTTTACGTCACGTACAAGTCAAATACTTTTCATGTGTCTTTCCATGCCTTTCTTCTGTCCCGGCCACCAACACATAGGTTTTATCGACCTATCCAGTCTGGTATTGCTCCAGATATACTGTATATCTAATACAAAATACATCTTTTCAAGATGATTTTCATATTTCACTCGGCTTTGGAACTCATATACACAACCACCAAGGGTTTTCAATCGCCGTGAGTTTCTAACTAGCTTCTTTCAATAGCTAGTCATTCATTCATTCATCACATTTTCAGACTTGCACCCATCTTTCTGTGCTACCCGAATTAACTCAGGTAATCAATTCGCCACATTCATACATGTGGATGTAACCTTCAAAGATTACTCTTTTCTATTCCAGGCATCTATAGCCACATCTTTCTTTCTGAGATGGTACAAGATTTCATACTCGAAATCTCTAAGTAACCCATCTATCTTTGTTATCTCATATTTAGCTTCTTTTCTGATCAATAAAGTATTTCAAACTCTAATGATCCACATAAAAAAATAAGCTTTACACCATATACATAGTGTCTCCAAAGCTTAATACTAAAATCATAGTTGCTACTGCAACATCTTGCATCTACGATCGAATCTGGATGCATTTCTACGATCCAATTTATCCTCTTAGCATCAAAGCTAACATCAAAATTTCACATAAGGTTTATCCCAAACCTTTACAAGATATCTGTGGTCTTTCTACCACTTAAACTTTATACTTTTATTAGTCAACCTTAGTCAACTGAACAACAATCAAGGAGCAGCTTACTACAAATCTCCCATAGCAACCCGCCAATCCAAGGAAACTACTACTAATTCAGTCAGATTCCAAGGCGGTTTCTGTCTCATCACATCAGTACTTCCACTGTATCTACTTTGTCATCTTTGGCATTATTTTTACATGCCCCAAAGAATATACAACTTCTTTTAGCCAAATTTCATACTTGGAGAATCTTACAATTCACTTAACTCAGTGAAGTAACTCCAATATCTGGTACAAACGTACCTCATATACGATCTGGTTTCGAGAATATCAGATTCTCATCAGTTAATGCACACATGCATCAACTTGTCTTTCTTCTTTTCAAACAAGGTAGGGCTCCCTACGATGACACAAACGGTCATAAGAGACCCCAAAACAACATTTTCTTTTAGTTGTTTTTCAACTCTGCCATCTCTACAGATGCAAATCAATCTAGAGTCCGTATACCAAAAACGGCTCCCAATATCATCTCTATCATAAACTCTTCTCGCCAATCTGGCAGCAATCTTGGAAGTTCTTTTCAAAAGAAACATCCGAAAATTTATTCAAAGTAGTACACTACTATCACTGCTTTATCTAACTTGGCCAATACCATGTATGCCAATTACAACATCATTCCTTTACTAACTCTTATCCGAGTTTAAGCAAAGGAAATAACCGGTATTCTCAACATCGGTCATTTACCATGGATTCCCATCCATTTCATTTCTGTTTTAAGAACCATACTGTTCTTACTTCTACAATTCATGTTAGCATAATTCTTTGCTAACCAATTCATAAGCACAAGTGCTTCAGATTCGCTGATAGTCATCGGCTTCAGATTTATAGGGAAAATGGTCCCGTAAATCCTAGGCAGACTACTTTCCCGGTGTTCAATATCTAGAACATACATGCTATCTGCTATAGCTACTTCCAACATTTCATCCATAATCGTTGATGAAACATTCAATCAAGACATCAATGTCACTGATCCCAAGCATAGCTTCCTGGATCAAATATAGCCTACACGGGTTATATTCAAAACCATTCTGTCGGAGGTCATATCAGTCTCCTCACGAGCTTTCTCCACAATCTGCTGGAATGCTCAAGGTACCACTGGTCCTTTCTAACCATTCATTTCTTCTTTCTTTCCTGGGTTCATCACCCGTTACTCCACATTTAGCATGTGAGTATTTCATAAGGAGGTGATCTATAGTTCCACGCTGGAACCACTTCCATTCCATACAATAAACTCGAGCAATATGCTCCCATTTTCTGCAATTTCAGCATGTCAACGATAGAGTCTCAACTCTAAAATGTTTTGAGTGCTTTTCCTGCACTTCTTTTACAAATCATCTTTTCATTCTGGTCCCTTCCCTTTAAGGTTAGACCCAATTCGTGTTAACTTCTTCTGAGAAGTCCACTAACATTTTTGCTTTTCTTGTAGTCTCAACTACTATTCTTTCACCTTGAATATCAACCAAGGTGAGCAACCGATTTCTTTTTCTGACCACTACAGCTACTACTGCTTGTCAAGTGGATTTTTCTGCTTTTCGTCCCCTTTTTGCTCCACGTACAACGGAGTCCTGAGAAGGGTTGGTCCATTTCCTAGAGCTTCGCGCCCTAAATGTCTCCCAAGGAGTTTTACAATTTATACTTCTTATACGTCAGAAGTTAGCAACAGTTAGGTTATATATGTATAATAACAGCTATATACACCTAACTATGCATCGTGTCTACTATCTCAGGGTTTAAGTCCAGGAATCTATTCTATAGACACCTAGTTCACTTAAACCACGGCTCTGATACCAACTTGTAACACCCGGCTTTTAAAACAAAAACACCCCTGAAAAATTTTTCATTTAAAACACAGGTTTCAATACATAAAACCATAACAAGGGGTATATTTTAATAAATACGGGTACAAGTGTATCAAGGAGAGTATAAAATACCATAACTCCTTTAAAGCCGGGCTGCTACTGACAGCATCTAAGAGTCCTACTTCACGAGTCACGGACTCTATCTTGTCCCCTACCAGTATCATGCTAACCTGCAGGGACAGTAAACAACGGTATGAGCTACAAAGCTCAGTGAGTAATCAAATCTACAAATAACACGTATTAATTACAATCATGTATTTGTCTGGATATCGAATCCAAACTCCTAGCCTTACTGGCTGACCGAATATCTCTTAGGATTTTACATCCCAAATTATAGTCTTATAGACTACAACATGATAACCTGCAATTATCAACCACGTCAGTTAATTACACATATAACCATATACAACTATTTCTGTCCCATCTCTCTCAGTCACATCGGACTGCCCGTATATCATGGCTATTCAAGCCATACACTGTATCATAGCTATATAAGCTGCATCAAAACATTATCAATATACAATTCATAGCCCGCAGGCCGCACCAGCTGGGTTTAGTAACCCGATATCATAGCCAATAGGCCGCACCATGTACCTGTAACAAAATCATAACCCGAAGACCGCATCGGAGACATAGCCCGAAGGCCGCACCGGAATCATAGCCAACAAGGCCGCACCATCTATTAACAGTTTCTTCACGATCAAATATGGCTCACAGGAAGATCCCGCTGTTGCCTAGACTCACGGCTGGTTCCGGTATTGTCTATACAAGTAAATATATGGCTCACAGGAAGATCCCGCTGTTGCCTAGACTCACGGCTGGATCCGGTATTGTCTATATAGATTTATTGACTCACGGCTGGTCCCGGTATTGTCATTTATTTTTCCATTGACTCACGGCTGGTTCCGGTATTGTCTTTTCCTTTTATTGACTCACGGCTGGTTCCGGTATTGTCAATAAAGGTTTGACTCACAGCTCCGTTCTTGTCTATTACAGACTCACGGCTTATCTGGTATTGTCACATCAAATCAAACATTTGTCATTTTCGTCCCACAAGTCAATTTCAACCTGTAACAATTCAATCATCATATATCATATATGATATCAGTGAGATTACTCACCTGGATGCTAGCTGCATTTAAATCCCGGTTGTTTCTTGCCTTTGCGTGCACCACAACCATTTCGTCCCACACCTATATAATCATTTATATACCAAATGATAATAGGTTAATAGCCATTCCAATTAACTCTAATACCATAGAGTTCAATACAATGTCATTACAAACAATGCCTAGTTAATAAACTTTCCGTTTACTAACTTTTTATGAATTTTACTATTCACCGAGGCCTTCGAATCGATCTACAGTTCCCCCGAGGGGTCGAAAACTCAACTTAATAATTTTCCCAAACTTTTCAGACCATAACGAGCCTATGGTCCAAATTTGAGCTAAAACGGACAAGCCAAACGAAAGTTAGCGAGTCGGAAGTCCCCTGCCTGGCCCCTGCTTGGAGGCGCACTGCGCCAGGAATCAGGCGCACTGCGCCTGGGCGCACCCCGCCCTGATCCTGGGCGCACTGCGCCCTGTGCCTGGGCAGAGCTCCTGGACAGTCGCGATTTATGCACTGTAGCAAGCAGTTTTGGACCATTAAGTCCTTAATCCAGTCCTTAATCGATTGGGGTTTGTTTCTAGGCTAAAACCTTATACTCTAACAAGGTTTTCAACCATTCAAAACAACTAAATCAATCAAAATGAAGAATTAGGGTTCTTAGTCCCAAAACCCCAAAACTTCAAATTCATCCACAATAACAACCTACTTCCATTATCTTGAGTTAAGTCCTTTCTAGCATGACTTAATGGAAGTATTACATCAACTTAAACATATAATTATCACTGCAAATGCAGTTTTTAAGTTTGCTCACAAAAACCCACCAAGAACACCATACTAGAACTTGAATACTAACCTTAATAGCTTAGGAATCACCAATTCCTATCTATGATTCCAATTCCAAGCTTCAATCCTTGATTTCCTGCAGAAATCACCCCTTCCTTGCTTCTCCCGTGGCTGCAACAATGGCTAGTCAAAGAGAGAGTCAACTCTCTCTTATTTATACCACAAAATTTTACAATTTTGGTCCTAAAGTTCATTTTCTTGAACTTTGACCACAAAATCAAGTTTTATTACAATAAAACTTTCATTTCTTACATTTTTGCCACAACCAACAATATTTTTCATATATGGTCTTTCACATGGTCAAATGACCAAAATACCCTTTTTCGGTATAACGACCCAAATTCAGTTTTTATAACATTTTAAGTCCAAAACTCAAAATATTATTTCAAACCAAATACTTTTCTGTCCAAAAGACCATTTTACCCTTCCAAGGTAAAATGACCAATTTACCCTTTTATTATAATTATATAATAAAGCGTGTCTTGGCGTTACAAATATGGGCTGGTGGAGTGTTTAAAGTTGATGGACTTCTGGACTAGTGAGCTGTTATCAATAGTGGGTTGATAGAGTTGTTGGGCTTAAGTACTTGGGTCGTTGACGGGTCAAGTATAACCCGATCAGATATAAAGGTGTAAGGCATGTTTTAGAGAGATGGTTAAGACAGAAAAAGGTCTCCTCACTATCTTGTTCTCTCTCTCACGCCTGATAAGAAACTTCATCAGATCTACTCTCTTTTTCTTACTTCTTGTCAAGATTTGTTAGATCAATGTTAGATTTAGTTAGGTTAGGCTAGAATTAGGAGAGTGATGAGTGTTATGTAGTGAGTTTTGAGTTGTAATTGTATTACAAATCTGGTTCTTCATAATAAAGAGAACTGATTTCATGAGTTTTGGTGTTCTCCCGTTTTCTGATTCACAAGACAAGAGTACTAAAACTATATCTTGAAATGACAAGGAAGTCCGGTACTAACAAAATACACTTTGTCGTTGTTGATTTGGTTGATGAAAGTGGTAAAAGTTCCTCAAAGAAAATGCTTATCACGTCTAGAGAAGACTCGGTCTCGGTCATAACCCCTGCAAGGTCACCAACAACGAACCCACCAATGTCTACACCAAGCACAGATACCCCACATAATACCGCCACATCAGCACCCTTGGGTGACAGTAAAATGAAAACCTCAGTGGCAAAGCGTCTTTCCTATGAAGAAACAGGTATATGAATATCTATCAAAAGTAATCTATTTATATGTTTTAACTCATAAACTATTCAAATGACAGATGACATCAATGTTCTCAATCCTACTAAGCGCACACGATACAAGGACTGAACAGAAAGTTTCGGAACCATATTTTGATGCTCAACCATAAATAAGGATGCATGTTTTAGAAACAAAAAGCAATGTTAGGTGATAAAATAATATTATGAAGGAGTCTGCGTTTTGTATATCAGGCAGTAAAATGAAAGGCTTCCGGTGGTTGTCCTATGTTAACATATTAGTGGTTGTCCTATGTTAACATATTAACTATGTTAAACATCCATACATTTTGTGATGACTATGTTCATCTTTTGTATATCCGAAGAACACGGATGTAAGTTTCCTAAATTACTTTAAACCAAATTAATTAATAGATTAATAAAGTTATGTTAAATATGATTCCTTTGGCATTGGATATCGTTAGCATTCATATCGCTGCCCTTGGATTATCTAAAATAGAAAAGTCGAAAATTTGTGGAATCCGTTAAAGTATTTGTTTCAACTATGATTCGCTTATTGTTAGACATCCTTTCTTTCTTCCTATGTAAATGTTTTTAATTACTATTTAAAATCGTCTTGAAATAAAGTGTCTGCCTTTATGCATGTTGTAAAAACAAATAATGCGATGGTTATAAAAATTATTAAGGTGTTTCAAATCGACTTAGGCACCAAAAAGCAACATAGATGTACTGAGGTTATTGAATAGAGTATAAAAAAAAAGTTTATGAAACAAAATTTAACTGCACACAACTTTTAGATAGGGAATATGTAGTGAGCAATTAAATTTACCTATTTATTTATAAAATATAATCAACCTTATTAATTTCCCCAAGTAAACTTTGGTTATGTTACAAGATTTTTTTTCGTAGAGCCAACCTGTTTCTTCTTATTAATTGTTTTGGAAAAATATATCATATTTTCTTTGTTTATGTCCTTATATAAATAAGTTGTAGAAAACCCCATAGCATTATTATGAAATATTGGAATTACGTATCATCCAAACCTGTTATAGCTACTAAATAATTAATTCGCCAGCCTCTTACCACCTCTCAAGAATGAGCTATAGCCGTCGATAACTGAACCCTCTCTCTAGACATTAATTACAATGAGAAATAACACAAGACTTAATAACCCAATAAATTCCTTTATTGGATTTAAAAAAAAACCCGATATATGCAATACAAAATATTACCAAATCAACCTATGGAGAATCAACATCCACATATTCAAAGGTACATAACCACGATTCCATTTAACATGATTATTATTAAAAACATTGAGGACAATATTTCCCTATACAAACTTCCTTATCGTTTTGTTTTAAACATACTAAAAAATTTCCAATAAAATGAAACATAACAGACTGAATGCGAAAAGACTAGAAGAAGTGTAGTGGCTGACGATGCACACGCAAATCAATTAATGCACCCTAATGATGCCTTCTCGCCGTCTACGACCCATTTCAACTTACACACATTAATTATCGAACTAAACCACGTGTCCTCCACTATCCCTATATTGATATTCCCAGATACTGCTATTTAAGGAACTCCAACCCATTAAGCTTTTCCACACATCCCACATCTAGCAAAATGAAAGGTCAGGATCTCAACTCCATGCTAATTAATCACATTGATGAAAAAAACAAAGCGTAATCGTAAGCTAATTCAAGATTTCCAGAGGAAACTGGAAAACGACATTGCGAAGAAGAATGAAATGTTTGGAGATCCCGAAATAAGGCCAAAGTTCATGAATTACGTACATGCAAAGGCGACAATGCATCAAGCTAATTCAAATGCTGCAAAAATAGGGGAACTCCTGTACGAGATCAACCAAATCCTCAAAGATGAACTAAACGAAAACAAAGAGATGCTAAAGCGCATCGAGTACGAAGCTAATGTTGAAAACTACGGATGAACGACGACGAGGAAGTTGGAGCTTTTATGGGAAGTCTTTTGTTGGATGGTTAGTCTATATATCTAAGAATGGATGTTGTTTTCTTTTGGTAGTTTGGTTTTAGTTCGGGGAATATATGTTTCTAAAAAAATGTTTGCTATGAAGTCGGTCATCCCTTTTTGTCCATTTGTATAACTCAGTAATGTACAATGAGTAATGTACAATGGCTACCGACTAGGTAATGCTATCCTATGTTATGTTTACGGCTTTTTACAATCCCCTGTGGGATGATCCTAAAAAAACAACTCATTATGTACTTCTTATATATACTTTCGAAGTTGTTACATATCGCCTAAAATATTAAAATATTCCTGTCAGATATATACTTTATTCAGATATACATATCTAAAAGAGAATAAAAAGTTTGTAATATATAAGAGTCCTAAAAGCAAAGGAATTCCTATATAAATGCGACACTCTTTACAAACCAAATGATTAATATAATCTTAAAAAAGAGTCCTCAAACATGTTCCCAGTATCTATATACTTTAACTAAATATCCATCGATACCTTTTTTTCTTACATTTATGTCTGGCTTTGCTCAACTAATTAAGGGGGACGAGTTTCCCACTGTTATTAAACTCCACAACAGATTCCAACCCCCCTAAAAGAATATCAATCTCAAAATAATGCAGTTCAAAAGTTACCAAAACTAAGTAAATCCATAACAGAAACCAACATTTCACCCTAACAAAGATTACCTCAAGAATTATTGTACAGATCAAAAGCAATGCCTCAACAACATTATCTACACAAATCAGTAGGAAAGCCATATACCAATTAACATACAAGGGAATTGTCAAAAAGATATCCACACCTTATAAACAGACTACTATTTCCATACCAAAAGAAAACCCAAAATCATAACATGACCAACATCGCTTTAATCTTCCGACCTCCAAATCAACAGACGCCAAAATTACTTAGATCCTACGCTTATAATATCAACAGATTACCCAACCAATGGAGTACAACTAACATACATAATAGGGACTTCAAAATATGCCATTATAAACTTCCTAAAACGACAAAAGAAACAACTTTCATACATAATTAAAACCACCTACATCTTCCGATAGCTCCAAATTTGATTGAAATTACCATTTTCATCAAAACAGAACTCTTGATGTAATCGCACTTCCGATGGTGGATAACTTTCATGTCGCATACCCTCAGCCATGTAATCAAAGTAAACACGATAGAATCTTCCATCTTCTCGATCAGCATCAAGACGACGATATCTACCCGTCCACCGGCCCTCATTATGCCACACATCCATAATGTCTCCAGGAGAGAAATTAACTGCAATTGTCAATGGATAAGGTCTTACATTATCAACACTCACCGCCTCTTCCAATGGAACATCATCATTCTCATCCACTAAAGTCTCATAACGAACCGCCACATGACGCATAGACCAACTAATAATTCCAGCGGCATAGTAGGAGTTCTCCAATCCTTCGCTGGTACCGATTACCTCCACCCGATCCCCAACACGATACCCATTCGCCGTCATCTTATAAACATCAGGACACAACGATTAGTTAAACTTAAACCAATGAAATAAAGCAAACAACTTCACAGAAATTACCACCGATTGTAGGGGCATTCATGAAAGTAAAACAACTAAATCAAAAATCGAACCCTAAACATGTATAAGAAAATCAAATAAACAAGTGTAAATACCTTTGCAGCGCTTCTAAAGTAAAACGTGGAAGAAAAAAGAAACCGCAAGAACGAAAACCCCAAGAGAATACGATTGAGAGGAAAACGACAACCCAAGGACTTAAACCGATCAGCCCAAAATCTTTTCACCTTAAAGACTCGCTCAAATTGATAGGAGAAGAAAAGAGACCCGTGCGGAGCACGGGGACCCACTTGTTATGAATAAATTTCATTCCTAAAACAGCATATTTGTGGTGCATAAAATGTATGCTATATATAGGTAAAGTGTGTTAAAGTGTTGAATCATATTTATACAGTTTAGAGTTTTAGATATATACCCAATTTGTTGAGAAGTTCAATTCGTATACGCATGATCTTAATTGTTCGTCAAACATCTTGTTTATTAATGTGTTATAATATTGTGTGTGTTATAATATTCATCTGAAACAAACTAGGGCACATACATGCTAACCTTATCAAAGTCTATCTTTTATGGTCCTGAAGGTGTTTTTAACATTTTCTTTTATCAAAACCCATCTAAAATGACCATTTTCTTCTTGCAGACGAATCATTCTCGTCCATTTGGTATGATCTAAACGCGCCAAAAGTTGAAGTTGTTAGGATCGAGACACTTAGCATACGGACACAGAACTCACACACTCAGCTCACAAATTAAGAACACAAGAATTTAACATGGTTCGGTCCAAAACTGACCTACGTCCACGGCGGGTAACTAGGAATTTATATTCAACTACATTGTTGTGGTGTGGTACATTTTTCTGATGAGTAGCACATCTCTATTTATAGAGATGAAATTCAATGTGAACAAAGATTTTGAAGTCAAAGAAAATTAGGCAGCAGCTTCCTTCCTTCCTTTGTTGACATTTGACATTTGTGTGTTCAAACATTCACACTTTAACAATCTCCCACTTGAATGCTTGAACAACTTAGTCTTTCTCTGCCATCCAAATCTTGCAACGATCCTTAAACACACATACTCTCTCTCTCACTTGAAGCCACGGAACAATCTTCACCTGTGCTTCAACTGTGTATTCCAAAAAACACTTTCCTTCCTAGTTACCCCGGCCTTCTCATCAGTTAACCTGAAAGGCCCGTTAAAACTCTCATGATTTTCAACATGTTCGTCATGACTTAAACTGCCTTTGACCCGTTCTCTGCCCCTATCGGCTCCCACTGAAAACGAACTACCGAATCCTGGAACAATCTGAGAACAAACAACAATACTCTCCATATTTAGCAAGTTATCAAAACTGGAGAGACTTTTGCAGCTGAAAACTGGTTCTAAATCCACTGTCATCCTGGACCTATGATTGAAACACGACCTATGCTCCCACTGTTGCAAAACCCTGCAACTGAAACAATACTTTTGTGCTCTCATTGCCATAATATCCTTCGACTGATTTTTCTGAACCTTTCCATGCTCGTTCAACCTGAATCTTCCTTGTAGCTCTAGGCTTCCTACTTGCAAAAGGTCACCCTCTTCTACCCATGAGATTCTGTGAACCGGACTTTGTTTCTCTTCTGAACTGGGACGGTCACTCCCTCAGACGGTAATCCGACCATATACAGCGAACATTCATCGTTCACAAGTCTTACCTTTCCAAAGTCTCCAACTTTCAGATTCTGCAGTGCTTCACTGCTGTGGGTAGCGTGAAATGAAGCACCAGAATTCTTGACCCAAGAGTCTTCACTGCCTTCCACTGAGTCCCAATGCATCAAACCCAGACACATTCTCAGAAGCAGAATTTCCTCTATTTGGACATCGACTCTAAAGAATGTCCACACCTCAACGTCATGAATAACACCGAACTTTCTGATCCCGTGATTACACCTAAGTCTGCTGACTTTCTAATCACTGCTGGATCTACCGAAAATGGATTTTCTCTTAATTACTTGATCTGTTCACCCCATGATATGTTCTTGAACCCCTGAAACTTTGATCATCGCTGGATTTGTCTGAACGTCTGATCTTCTGTAATTCTCTAATTTTCTCCGTTTACCAATACCACATCTTGAACTTTCTGACACATAAAGCCTCAATCTGCGTCTTCCACCAACTTTTCAATCTTCACTAAACGAAGCCTTGTCTGAACTTAACGACTGTTCTTCTGAACTCTGTTAAATAATCAACCTATTTAAACTACAGCGGAATACCGAACTGAGAATCAGAAACTGAAATTTTAAATTGAATCGATAAAACCCGACAAACGCTGTTGGCACTGGTTTTCGATTTCTTTAAATTTCTTCTGAGTTCAACTGTTCTTCACCGATTAAATAGAATTTTAATTCAACAGTTCTTGGCTCGTTATTTGCAAAATATAATCCCCATCCAAATTATTTTCTGGCTAAACTGCCCAAAACAAATGTTTGAGTGACTATTTTGCGACTTTAACAAAGTTGAGGGACCAAACTGCAATTTTCCTGAAGTTCAGGGACCAAACTGCAATTTTTCTGAAGTTCAGGGACCAAACTGCAATTTTTCTGAAGTTCAGGGGCTAAACTGCACTTTTCTGAAAGTTCAGGGACCAAACTGCAATTTTTTTGAAGTTCAGGGACTGTTTTGCAATTTTTGAAAATCTGCTACAGTACCGCTACAGTAATAGCTACAGTACCGCTACAGGAACTGCTGCAGTGTCGTCTTCTCCGGCGCTACAGTGTTGTCTTCTCCGGCGAAACTCCGGTGCTACAGTGTCGTCTTCTTCGGCGAAACTCCGGTGCTACAGTGTCGTCTTCTCCGGCGAACTGGTTTTTCCGACCAACTTTCCGGCAAGTTTTGACCAACTTTGACCGGTGATTTGGAGGTCTTCCGACGCTCAAAAAATTCGAAAAAATATATTTTCGGAATCTGCGGAATGAGATCTTTCCAACGGCGTAAACCAAAATCGTTTTTGAGACAAAAAATTTTCGACCCAAAAACAGAAAATCACTCTCTGAAGCTATACCAAGGCTCTGATACCACTTGTTAGGATCGAGACACTTAGCATACGGACACAGAACTCACACACTCAGCTCACAAATTAAGAACACAAGAATTTAACGTGGTTCGGTCCAAAACTGACCTACGTCCACGGCGGGTAACTAGGAATTTATATTCAACTACATTGTTGTGGTGTGGTACATTTTTCTGATGAGTAGCACATCTCTATTTATAGAGATGAAATTCAATGTGAACAAAGATTTTGAAGTCAAAGAAAATTAGGCAGCAGCTTCCTTCCTTCCTTTGTTGACATTTGACATTTGTGTGTTCAAACATTCACACTTTAACAGAAGTGTTGGTATTAAACATACGAAGCCAAAAATACGCACTCCCTCCATTCATCCATAAAATGAATAAATTAAAAGTTTTAAACATCACAAGTTACGGGACATGTCCTTCCGATTTACACGAACTTCAATCGATTAAATCTTTATCAAGTTTAAAAAGAATAAGACTCGAACACCTCTCGATTTCTCACTCAATCCAATCCATTTTGGAACTATACAACTTGAAAAAACTCTCGTTTATCATGTGTGAAATCGGTAACACTTTATCGAATTGTACAAATGTCACACTTCCGAATCTTTTAGAACTTGAAATTGACCGTTGTTACGATTTGACGGAAATACCCTCGGAGTTTTGTAGTCTTAACCGTCTTAAGAAACTAAGCATTACTAATTGCCATGAGCTCGATGCTCTTCCCAAAGGGTTGGGAGTTTGTCGAATTTGGAGATTTTAAGGATTCATTCGTGTACGCGGTTAGTTGGATTTCCCGGGTCGATTGGGTATCTTGGTAATTTGGTGTTTTTGGATATATCGGATTGTTTGAGTATAAGTACGTTGCCTTATCAAATTGGGGAGTTGTATGGTCTTAGAGTGATTAAGATGAGTGGTTGTCGGGGATTAGAAGAGTTACCGGACTCGGTGATGAATTTGTGTTTGTTAGAGGATGTGATTTGTGATGAAGAGACCTCGTATTTATGGAGTTATTACGAAAATGACCTTTGCGATTTGAAGATAAATATGGTTGAAGATGACCGATTTGCAAACTTCATGAAAATAATCGCGCAGTGAAGGGGTGAGATGGGATGGAAAATTAAGTTTTATAAAAACTGAACAATTTTATAAAACGGGAGAAAGCTGACTTTGAATAAGTCAAAATAGCAAGAATCAGACTCTATTTTGATTCATGCAAAACGCGATACGTTCACTTTGATGGTCGAACATGCTGATTTATTGACCGTTTTCAGTACCCCAAACATGCCCCCGATTGACACATGGCAACGGTTGATTGGTCAACCGATCGGGTTGAAAATTCAGCATCCGTTAAGACAGTGTCATCTTCACTTGGAAGGTGATGAAAAGCTTTGAAAAGAATATTGACATTACTTCCCCAAAAGATGATCCTCTTTGAGTTTGAAAATCTCGCAAATCATTTTCCACTCACTCAATTAGTGTTATATGTTCGTTGGAATGATTTTACTTTTACAAGTTACAACACTCTTTAAGTGTTTGAATAGAATAAGTGAGTGATCCACTTCTCCCTAGTTATTAGTTAGAGTTTGTTAATTAAGAGAGCAAGTCTTGTAATATGGTTAGAACTCTTCCACAAAGAGTTTGTTATTTCTATTTTCGTAAACTCATCTATTTTAGTTCCTATAAATATCTATGTGATAGGATTCTGTTGTAGACGTTGTCTTGAACTTAAATTTTGCAACTAAGGAAACTGTATCAAACATTATACAACTTCATTCCACGTTCTTTATATCACTGGTTATATAACCTTCACCCTATAAATTTAATTAAAACTCAAGAACAACAAACTGCTACTGAGCTGTTCTTTAGGTAGTAAGCCTCCTATTGAAGTTAACTCTGTCAAAGATGGTGAATAAGTTTATAGTAGAAATTCTTTAAGTAACATATTGAAACACAATTTGAAGAAAGAGGGTTTTGATATTTCCATGGATTGTGCTAACTTATTGAATAGTGGGTTGAATTATTTTTAAAAAGGGGTTATAAAGAACATTTTGAAAAAAAAAAAGAGGGTTTTGATATTTCCATGTATTGTGTCAACTTAATGAATAGTGGGTTGGATTATTTTTAAAATGGAGTTATAAAGCCGAGTTTGGAGCACAAAGAGCAGCAACATTGTTAGATTTTAGGGTGGCAACAGAGATCGATCCATGATTCTCGAAGAATTTCATATATAGTACACAAGAATTGTTGACAATTGATAAAAATCCTGAGTTCTTGTCAAAGTGATGCATGAAAACAGGAAAAGTTTCGGGTATAGATTGATTCGGTTGTATATAATAGAGGAGAAATAATCAAGTTCTTGATAATTAAAATTTAAAAGTTATAATAAAGCACTATGCTAGAACTACATCATACTAAGTCTAGCCTTAACACCATATTGAAGACATGTTGGAATACGTACTTTGGATGGTAGACCTTTCGTCAGCGGACCTGCAGGATATTATTAGTGCTACTGTCCTCGATACAAATTTCATTCTCCTTCACTCTTTCTCGCATGAACATGCATTTTGTATTGAGGTATAAGTCAACCCCGCTTGAACTAATGTTATGTAAAACGCTTATGGCGACTGAATTATCGCAACAAAATTTTAATGGCCTCTTTACGGTATTGACGAAGATAAGTCATTTTATCAAATTCATCAACAACATTCCATGACAAGCTGCATTATAAACTGCAACATACTCCCGCCAATTGCTGAGGTTGTCCTTAACTTTTGCTTATTACTCCTCCAAGATTTGGACCAACTAGCAAGAAAGTCACTATATTTTGTTTTTTTTTTAAATATCGCCACCCTAAACTCATGTCATGCCAACGTCATCAGACCACGTCAACTCCTAATGGCAACTCAGCAGGTGATAATCGGAAGATTACCTAAAACTTAACGAAAGGACAAAATTGACAAAAATCGATAGAGTAATGTATTGTTTGCAAAAAAAAGTGTCAAAATCGGAAAAAGTAAATGATAAAGTACTAGTTTTGGTGACTTTGCCCTTAACCCAAATCCAAAATATTGCATAGTTGAAAGAGATTGATGTTTAAATTGAACTATTGCACATAATGACGAATGAAAGAAGACTCTAATGAGATCAAATTCATGTTGCTTGTGTAAACACGTAGTTTCAAGTAACATAAGAAAATCTCAACCATTTAACAAGTTGAGACATAAAATATGTAGCTACATGCAAATACAAGCAATACAGTCAAAGGAACAAATAAGAGGGAAATTGCAATTAAATTATGATGAAACTTGTTTGAAACATAATCATTGAAATTACGGTCTAAACCATCTGAACACTTAACGGATATATATATATATATATATATATATATATATATATATATATATATATATATATATATATATATATATATATATATATATATATATATATATATATAGGGGTGGGTTCAATGCAGAACCAAATTAAATCACCTAACTGCAGAACCATGTTCATCAATGAACATAATTCCCAAAAACCCCAAAACGAAAGACCGTAAAAGATTTTACCCTGTAATCGACATTCTCCAATTCGACCGACATCTTCTCTGCTAGGGTTTAGTTGAGGTATGAATTGTTTTTTGTAGTTTATTCCTGCTTAATATTGGTTTGATTATGCTTATGTAATCAAAGATCGTACCCTGTATTCGTATATGTTCATTAATGAACATATGTTCATTAATGAACATATGTTCATTAATGAACATATATGTTCATTAATGAACATATGTTCATTAATGAACATATGTTCATTAATGAACATATACGAATACAGGGTACGATCTTTGATTACATACGCATAATCAAACCAACCCTTCAATACAAACTCAAACGAAATATGCAATTCCAATTGAAATAAACCAAATTGCTAATTTGCAATTCCAATTGAAAGAACTAGATATTAAAACCAGTTTGTAAGCAAATGTTCATTAATGAACATATGTTCATTAGTGAACATATGTTCATTAGTGAACATATATTGAAAACGAAATATGCAATCAGACTCCCTGTAATACGAACTCAAATTGAAAAAAAAAATCACATTACTAATTTGCAATTATGGTTTAAAAGTTTGAAAAGGCAAGTTACGGTCATCATCATCAAATTGAAAATCGCAGCACATGTCCTATCATATGCATCTCAAAAACGTTTTTTTTCTCTCTTTGGCATTTCTACAAACACTTTATGTGCAGTTTTCTTGAGCATGTTAATACCTAACGCAAATTTCAGCATCATTCCCATAGCATGTTAATGGAACAATCATTCTGCAGTGAGGGATTGAATGACTGTTAATCTTAATGGAACATAATAAGAAAAAAAAATAGAAAATAAGATACAATTGGCTTCCCCATTTCATGCGATTTGATTGATGATTTGTCTCTCTCGATTGAAGCCTGCGATTTGTAGGAGTCGATTTATTGCTGATTGGAGAGATGCTTATGTAGGAGTCGATTTATACCGGAAGCAAATTGCAAACTAAAAGATATTTCTTTGCTACCACTGCTTTACAATAAAATCGCCAATTGATGCATGCGTATTTTAATATCGACTTTAATCTCCTTCCGGCTGAGGGCTTTTGACAGAGACGAAGAGATTAGCACGATGAAATTGTTGATTGGGGTGTCGGTTTTGGGGTATTTACGATTTATGTTCATTGATGAACATGGTTCTGCAGTTAGGTGATTTAATTTGGTTCTGTATTGAACCCGTCTATATATATATATATATATATATATATATATATATATATATATATATATATATATATATATATATATATATATATATATATATATATATATATATATATATATATATCACAACAATAAAAGTATACATATAAAAAAACCACTTCAAATATGAACCGGTTAGGGGATTAATGTGTATGCTACAAAGTATTTATGCGGAAAATTTCCTATGTGAAATAGTATACAAATCGATCTATCGTTCAAAAATTCTGGTAAACAGATTAGAGCAGTCAAAAGTCAAAACACCGCGATATAATATATTGTCAACGCAACACGTGGCAATGATTTTTATAGCTGCTCCTTTTCAACCCCTTAATCTGATCAAAGCCTGACCCAAACTGTTAACCCGAACTGTTGCAGAAAATTCAAGAAGATACAAAATAAGGTTCACCCAAAATACAATAATATCTTAATTTAACATATAATATTCAAGTGGAGGCATGACTAAAAACTGACGAAATTTATCACCCCCGAGAAACATTTTTGTTTCATTCACGCATTTCATCGAACAGGTTGTCGCCTCAAAGGAAGACGCTATGATTCTTCACACCCAGATATCATAATGTCACAAGACCGAGTAATCTTTCCTTGGACCTCAGTCTTGCCCAACAATTTAGCAGCCATGTGACCATGTCCCGCTGTCCGTACTCACTTAATTACTGTCGATGGTCTTCGTAGAAGCATTTCATGGGTGTTCTCTATTCGAATACTTCCAACATCAGGGATTATTATTTAAAGTTTACATGTTACGAGCAGTAAGCAGAAAACCAAAGCAAATCCCCCAATCTTGAAACCCCTAACATTATATCTTTAGAAAATTCAACCTGCATGGATGAATCTTGTGATGATCATTCGCGCGCATGCATGTAGGTGGCGTTTAGTACTTCCAGAAACTACGAAGCAAATCGACTGAAGAAACCAACACATGCAGAAGCAACCTTTTGCCTTTGGTGCACGTTAATGGACATTATTAGAGTTTGATAATCAGACGATATTGTTTTATATTGAATGAATTCATATTACAATGATACCAAATGGCTCTATTTATATTACAAACAATATCATAAAAAATAGAAAAGATTAGTTTGTAGTGGAAGCCTTTGTTGGCCATTATGAAAGCACATGCTAGTTATTCCTTGAATGAAGGGTTGTCTATTTTCTTAGTGGAGGAAATGATGTCAATTAATAATTGACTGATCCATTGTTTATTCTAACACTCCCCCTCACGTTGAATGGTGGGATTTCCAACATTTAACTTGACTAAACATTTGTTAAAGATCCCTCCATTTACTGATTTCGTCAGAATGTCGGCAAGCTGGTCTTCTGATCTGATTGGTGGTAATTGAATAATTTTTGCTTCTAGTTTTTCTTTAATGAAGTGTCTGTCAATTTCTACATGTTTCGTTCGATCATGTTGCACTGGGTTTTCTGAGATTTGTATGGCTGCCTCATTATCACACATGATTCTGCTACTTCTTTTAGGGAGAAAGCCGACTTCAGTTAACAGCTTTCGGATCCATAAGGCTTCTGCTACTCCACGTGCTATTCCTCGAAACTCTGCCTCTGTGCTTGATAAGGATACTACTTTTTGTTTCTTGCTTCTCCATGTGACTAGATTTCCACCGAGTAGAGTGAAGTACCCGGCAGTTGATTTTTGATCTCCTTTATCTCCTCCCCAGTCTGCATCTGTATAAATTTGAACTTCTAAGTGCCCATTTGATTTAAACAAGACTCCATTTGAACAAGACTCCATGACCGGGTGTTCCTTTGAGGTATTTGAGAATTCGTCCAACTGCTTCCATGTGGGCAACTTGTGGTTGATGCATGAATTGGCTTACCACTCCTACAGCATAGGCTATATCCGGCCGAGTATGGGAGAGATAAATTAGTTTTCCCACAATCCGTTGGTATTTTTCTTTGTTTGCCAACTCTGCTCCTTCCTCCATATAAGGTTTTTGATTTACAGCCATAGGAGTGTCAGAGGGTTTGCAATCGATCATCCCTGTTTCTGCCAATAAGTCAAGAACATACTTCTTTTGGCAAATGAAAATACCTTGTTTTGACCTAAGTACTTCAATTCCAAGGAAATACTTAAGGCCTCCTAGGTCTTTCATTTCGAATTCTTTGAACAGGTTTGTTTTCAACTTTGCCATTTCTTCTTCATCATTTCCTGTAATTATCATATCATCTACATAGATAATCAAACATATCATCTACATAGATAATCAAACAGGTTATGAGTTTATTTTTTCATTTTAGGAACAAAGTATGATCTGAATTACTTTGTTTAAACCCATATTTCTTCATGGCAAAAGTGAACTTGCCGAACCAGGCTCGAGGGGACTGCTTTAGTCCATAAAGGGTTTTCTTCAAACGACACACTTCTCCATGTTTAAAGTTTCCTGTGAGCCCAGGAGGGGCTTCCATGTAAACTTCTTCTTTAAGTTCCCCATGTAAAAACGCATTTTTTACATCAAACTGATGAAGTGGCCATCCTTCATTTGCAGCTATTGAGAAGAGTACTCTAATGGTGTCAATTTTGGCTACCGGAGAGAAAGTTTCAGAGTAGTCGATCCCATAAGTCTGAGTATATCCTTTGGCTACTAACCGGGCTTTGTATCTTTCAACTGTCCCATCGGGTTTGTGTTTTATAGAAAAAACCCACCGACATCCTACAGGTTTTTTACCCAATGGGAGAGTGCATTTCTTCCATGTATTGTTTTTCTTCAATGCGTCAATCTCTGTTTCCATTGCTTCTTTCCATTTGTTAGATTGTAAGGCTTGTTCGACGGTTGTTGGTATTTCTTCAGAGTATATGGACGTGGAAAATGTTTGGGCTTCTTTTGACAGATTTCCTTTGGCTATATTTGCCATAGGATATCTTGAACTTCGAGCTATCTTTTCAGGAGAATATCTCTTTGGGGGAATTCCTCTGTTGCTTCTTGGAGGAAGAGTATATCTCTCAGTTGGTTCGTTTTGGACTTCATCACTTGATTAGAAGAATCAGTCATATTTTCATTTTGAGAGTTAGATGCACAAACTGAGGAATCAATATTCTCATTGGTTTGAGAGTTACTTACCTCAGCCATCAAGTTGGGATGATTTTGTTCAGTGTCACTGGTTGTTGGTGTCATGTTATGTGGATGAGGTGACTCGTCTTGGGCACTGTAACTCACTTCTTCTGATGAGGGCACCCATTTTAACCAACTCAATGTGTCAATGTTATCTTTCTCCCCCTGACCAGTGTGTTGGGTTTTGTAGAAGTATTCGGTTTCCAAAAAATCGCAGTTCATGGTAGTGAACATGTGATGTCTTTTTGGGCTGTAGCATCGGTATCCTTTTTTATTGACTCCATATCCCACAAAGACACATTTTTCAGCACATGGATCAAGTTTGGTGCGTTCTGCTTTAGGTATGTGTACAAAATCAAAACACCCAAAAATGCAAGGTTTGAGGGTAAGAGTAGAGGGTGGTGTAGTGAATTCTGACAATTTTTGAAGAGGTGTTTTGAGGTCAATAGCTTTGGTTGGGAGTCGATTTATAAGGTAGGTAGTTGTGGCCAGGGCATCAGACCAGAATGTTTTTGGGGTTTTGGATTCAATGAGAAGGGCTCGTGTTATCTCCAACAGTATACGATTTTTTCGTTCAGCAACACCGTTTTGTTCTGGGTTATGAGCACAAGAGGTTTGATGAATTATTCCTCTTTTTTGACAAAAAACTTTCATAGGGTTATTTATAAATTCCCCTCCATTGTCGGATCGTAGAATTTGTATGTCTTTTCCAAATTGGGTTTTAATCATGGTATGAAACGTAGAGAATTTTTCAAGCACTTCAGATTTATTTTTTAAAAAATAAGTCCAAGTCATACGGGTACAGTCATCAACAAACAACAAGAAATACCTAAAGTGTTGCCTCCCAGTAATTTTTGCTGGTCCCCATACATCTGAATGGACCAATGAGAAAGGGTGCTCTACCTTGGTGTTATTTGGTTTGAAAGATTGTCTATGACTTTTGGCCAAGATGCATGTTTCACAATTCAAACCCTTATTTGATGAAAAGAACTTTGGAAATAAAAGATGTAAGTAACTAGCAGACGGATGTCCCAATCTCCTGTGCCACAACCAAGCTTCTCTATTTGTAGTTCCATGAGCCAACATTGCAGTACCTTGCTGAGTCACTTCATCCACATAATGCAATCCTTGACATTCAGTGCCACACCCAATAATCATTCCCGTCCTGATGTCCTGTAAGATACAAAAAGTAGGCTTCATTAGAACCGAACAATTTAGTTCTTTTGTAACATGGCTGATGGATAGCAATTTATGAGATAAGGATGGCACATAAAGGCAATTTGATAATTTCGAGGTTGGTGAAATTTCAATAGTCCCTCCCCCTTTTAATGGAACTGTTCCCCCATTAGCTGTGTAGATTTGGCCTTTTTTGGGTTTTGACATTGAGCAAATGTCAGAAATATCAAATGTCATAGTATCAGTGGCACCACAGTCAAAAATCCAAGAATCATTATTTTTTTCATGATTTGTTGCCATATTTACTTCACAATTTTTTATAGGCTTTTGGTTCTTTGAATTTTTTGTTATTTGTGTTTGTGAAGGAAATTGGAAAGAAGTGAAAGGGTTCGGATTGTAACTCCCAAACCCTATACCTTTCAACTCGTCCCTTTCTTCTTCCCCGCCCCCTTTTTCTTCTTCTTCTGCCGTGGCTGAGAAATCGAAGGTAGAACCCCCGAATCCGGGTTTATACCCATCGGCTCGAGGGTAATTTCTACCGTTACTGTTTGATCGAGGGTGGTTGTCGTCAGAATTTTTTGTTATGGCTACGAATCCGAAGGCAGATCCCCCGAATCCAGGTTCGCTCCCGTCGTTTCGAGAATAATTGCTGCTGCCGTCGATTTTTGTTCTAGGGTGGTTGCCTCCGCTGCTGGTGACCTCTGGGTTACCCACGGCAGTCGCTGCCTTGCTCTTTTTTTTGCCATCGTTCCACCATTCGGGGCAACCTACGAGCTTGAAGCACTGCTCTTTTGTGTGTTTCATCATGCCACAGTGGCCGCACTTTAGCTTTGATTTGTCTATTCGGGAGAATGATCCCGATGGTTGTCCATGATTTGTTCGTCATTGGCTCCTAACGATGAAGCCCGATCCTTCTTTCTCGTTTGACCCGATGACTGTAAGTCCGTTTCCCTCCCCTATGACTCCTCCAAGAATGTTTTGGTGAGCGGTTTCCTTTCTTGTTGCTGCATACGCTTCTTCGAGAGTTGCCAGGGGATCCCCTTGTAGGATTTCTCGTTTAATGATCTATTACATTTAGAAATTGAAACAATTTATGTTCGGCTATGGCTCTGTTGTATGTTGTGATATCGGTTGCACACTTCATTGGGTTCGGGTCTCTTCTTTCTATTTCTCCCCAGATTCCTTGCATTATGATCCATAGATCTTCAAGAGACATTTCATTCTGTTTGATTTCATTTGCCTTAACATGCAGGTCAAATGTTTGTAGCTTATCCTTACCACTGCCATATGTGATCACCAGAGCATCCCACAGTGACTTTGCAGTGGGAAACTCGGTTAGGTTGCTGGCAATGGTAGGATCTATATTCTGTATAATCCATGAAAATATGACCAGGTCATCTTGCTCCCATTGATCATACTTATCGTCTGTTGGTTCTGGAGGGTTGGTTGATAGATGGCTTAGCAATGCTTTTGATTTTCCTCCTATTGCCACCTTGATCATTCGAGCCCATAAGGCATAATTCTGGCTGTTCAGGTTGAGGTTGTTTTTGAGGTTATCAGAAAGGTTTTGTTTTGGGTTTTGGGTTTGGAAATTGAGACCATTTTTGATAAGATTGGCTATTTGGAGGGTTAATTCCTCATTGCTAACCTGAGATGAGCTACCGTCACCTGACATGGCAGTTTTATCTTGGGAAAGAATGAGATCGGTAGATGATGAGCATAACAGTGTTTGATCCTAGAATCAACACTGCTCTGATACCATATTAGAGTTTGATAATCAGACGATACTGTTTTATATTGAATGAATTCATATTACAATGATACCAAATGGCTCTATTTATATTACAAAAAATATCATAAAAAATAGAAAAGATTAGTTCGTAGTGGAAGCCTTTGTTGGCCATTATGAAAGCACATGCTAGTTATTCCTTGAATGAAGGGTTGTCTATTTTCTTAGTGGAGGAAATGATGTCAATTAATAATTGACTGATCCATTGTTTATTGTAACAGTTCCAACTCTCATTTGTATTCTTTATACTTTAGCTTTTTTGCCCGGTTTACGTTTGGACATTATTGCCATTGGACCCTTGTAAAAGCTTTTTATTACAATAATCGTATATATAAATATATAATCATTGTCACCATTGGACAACTGTTGTACAATTTTTAAATTGCTTTACATATTTTTTTGTTTGATATGAAATAAGAAGCTAATTATTACAATAATATAGCATAAACAAAACAATGATATGAAATGGAAATAACGGAAGTCCAATACATGATATTACTGATATTAATAGTATTTCAGATTTAGAAAATACTATTTGAATATTTTCAAGATATTATTAGTGTTTATCTGTATGACTGGATCAAACGGAAGAGTAACGTACCATCATATGTTTTCGACTTTTTCTTTAAGTAATGAATTAGATATTCTGTTATAATTACAAGCAGCTATATAAAATAGGAACACTTTTTGGATGAAGGGATAAAAGTTATGTTGCATGTACATTGTGTTAACGTGTGGATTCAAATTGACATAATTTAAAGTTTAATAAAATATAAGTAAACTAATTAGAGCAGTACTTTAAAATCTACCTTCTAAGTCTTTGATGAAAATTATAAGCAATCTATAACCAGTAAATTTCATTTGACTTAATGGTTTATACCACAGACTATGATTTTTCATTTATTTATTTTTTTAAATTATTGTTCTTATTTATTTTAATTGGCATCGAGTCATGTTTTATATTTAGAAAATGTGGCTATTGGGCCCTCTTACTTCAAAGCATTCCAAATCTTTCCTTTTTTGGCCTCCTTTTTACATAATCCATGGATTCATAATTTGGCTTCAATACTATATCTTTCTTGAAACTGTCACAAGAATTTCTGGTCTCACTCATTGCTTGCAAATAACGTGAAATGATATTTAAATATTTGCATGAAATTATGAAAAGTAGCTGTTCCAAATTTAAAAAGACTTGATCAAATTGAAGTATCTTTCGGTTTTGAGTTGTTCCCTATTGTAATATAGCAGAAATTCCAATGTAAACACTAACATTTTCCATGTGACTTGATCGATAATGAGTGCAACATGTATATTAAACTAGGCGAATACTCGCGTTTTGCGCAAGTAAAAGTTATATAATTAAATTTTTAACAAATACCTTATGAAAATTGATTATGTCATTAAAATGAACTATAAAATAATAATTCTAATGTTAAGTTGATATATACAATTGCAACTATTTTGACTAATATTAGTTAATGAACTTTATCAGCGGCTTATGTATTAATAAAATTAAACATAATTATTATTTAATATTACTTTTAACTATTATCCATCGTAATGATTGAAAATTTTAAAAGTTACTTATTTCACCATATTTTGATTTTGATCATGATGATTATTTAAAATATCATCAATAAGTAAAAAATCTGAGTAATAAATTGATTAATCGTATTGAATTATTTCATTTAATAGTACAACTCTTAAACATAATGCTAAGACTAATAAACACTCACACCAAAATTTAAATTTGCTTAATGATATATTGGAATGTTTCTTTTAATTTGAAAACCCCTCAAATTCCATATGAAAGTTAATTAACTATTAAAACTCAATAGAGTTTGCTAATTTATGTGACCATATTGTAAGACTCGTTCCGCCGAGGCGCAGCCCGGATGGATCCGCGGCGTGGCTTGGGAAGATTCTGGATTCGCGCATGATTTGTACGCGTGGCTAGGGAAATTCAGCGGCGCGATGCGCCGCAGTCATGAAAAAACCCTAATTCAGATTTAAATGCCTATATAAAGGGCCCCAGCCCTTGGGTTCGTGTTTTTGGAGGTTTTTCTGGAGTAGAGGCGACTAGTTTCGGCAGAGGCTTCTGACTTCAAGGCTTTGAAGGTTTTGGGAGATTAGAAGAAGGAGATACGACGTGAGGGAAGGTTTGTATCGGGTTGTGTGCATCCCTCCGTGTTCAGAAGCAAGGTAAGAGGATCTACCTTTTCTGATTTACCATTTCATCCCGTCATGTAGTATTATCCCTTGGATAGTGATATTAGATGGCTTGTAATACTTAGGGTTTTGGACCATGGACATGCATGGACTTGCATGTCCATAAGAAAGTGACCTTAGGATAGTTTCTGATCCCAGGAAGGGTGTAGAATGGAACCCTAATCGATGGCTGTACTGGTGAAGGGTTAACAGGGGTTTTCGGACTGTTACAGTCCGCGACGCGGATAGCTTATGTTAGCGACGCGGGTTTGAGTAAAACCCCGTAAGTGTAATGATAGTCCGCGACGCGTAAGGGAGAGGTCGTGCCGCGGGGATTGACTGTTGGACCAAGAACTTATTTTCAATCCCTGTTTGGTGGCAAATGTTGGGTCTAACCTTTAGGCCAGTCTATAGGAGTTCGATCAGTGATTAATATGTTGTGTATGTGGGATATAGGTGATCGGACGAGCCTAGTTTGGGATATTAGCAGTTATCCGGACGGTTGTGATTCAAGTGAGTATCCTCACCTTACTATATGATGTTGCATGTTAGGCATCTTGTGTGTCATTTACGGTTATATGATTTGTTCTATATCTGTGGTTATTTGTTGTTGGGTTCAGTACTGATGCGTGTTCACTCGTAGCTGTTGTATGGCGAGTTGGACTATTTCCATGTCCCATAGCTGTTGTATGATGGGCTGGGCCATAACCGGGAACTCATAGCTGTTGTATGATGGGTAGAACCGCCCCGTGTCTATAGCTGTTGTATGATGGACGCCCGTAGCTGTTGTATGGTGGGTAGGGTCGGGTCATTCTCGAGGACGGGTTGTTTAATGTGTGGGCATGTATGGTAATTTGCGGAACTCACTAAGCTTTGTGCTTACCCGTTGATTTTAAAACATTTTCAGGTACGTCAGTTGAAAAAAAGGGTGAGCTCGGCGTGACGGCGGTGCATCGCACATCAATGATTTGCAGTTGTATTATCAAATGAGGTTTTTATAATCATGGGATGTATACACTCTGGTAATAGTTTTGATGACCACCTTTTAAGCATGTTAATAAGATTAATAATGTTTTTACTTACAATTTTTAAAGAAAATTTCTTATTGGAAATTGGGGCATTACAAATTGGTATCAGAGCCTTCGTTTGAGGGATTTGGATGGACTGTATTGGGAATCCAAACTCAAACTTAGGACTAAGAGCTTTTCGTTAAAGAAATGATGTTTTCTCTATAAAAGTTTTAAGTAGTTGGGTTGAATATCATGTGGAAGATTCCCTTGCATGTTCTTGTTTGATTGTTGCTTGGGAATTGGAAACATGGTACACACACCTGAGTCATGATTTTAACGAATAAAAGGGTTTTAGAAAGAATGAGATGCGATGTGAACCGTCAACCGAGCTCAAGTAAGTTTTGTGATTCCCAATTACCCATGCCAAGTTTGTGCTATGTGATGAAAGTGTTATGCTAAAAAGTAGGCACAGGATCTAGTCAGGAAATGCATGCTAGAAATGCTTGGATTAGGATGCCTTTTGCCTGTTATTGTTATTTATGCTGCTTTAGAATCTATGCTAACACTATTAGGTTGCTTAGTGAATGATATTAGGTTATATACAATTAGGACAAGACAACCTAAGAATTCTTGGTCTAGCCTTACTGGCTGTTCCTTGTTTAGTTGTGACTTTGGGGTAGGATCATTTATTCTAATGTCTATCTTATTCTCAATTGCGTACAATAGTGTGTCCGTGAGGCGACCCGATGGTGTTAGCAGAAGTTCTTTTAGGCACGGGTGGGGTGTGAGATCCTAGGTAGCTTAGGATGAGTGTTAGGTACTTGGGTGCAAGACCGTATGAATACCAATGTCGAATAAATGAGTGAGTGGTGAATTAGAGTATTAGGGGACAAATTCTGGAACAAGTACGAATAGGTGTGGAAGGTAGTACAGGGTCCGTACTACCAAAAGCACAGGATTCATACTTGAGTCAGGAGGAGTTACCCAAAATCCAAGGAACCAGGTAGAGTGGAGAATCAGGTATGATTCACATTATGGATTAGTGGCGAAAGGAAAGTGCACGTCTTCATCGTGGCGATGTTCGGTAATGAAGAGTGGATTAGGAGTAGTTTCGGGTGTAACCGATGGAGATGGATCGGGATGGATCATAGGTGCAGAAATTGATTGCCGTTGAGGTATCAACGAGGGTTATGATTGATAGTAATGGGTTAGGCGATGCATCCGGGTTGCTAGCCGATGCATCTGGGTTTGCATGTCGATGTTTCGAAGGTCTATGGATGTGAATCCTGATAGACCTTATTCCTGTTTAATGGACTAACGGCATGGTATGAGGATTGAATTTGTTACAAAGGTTCGAGGCGCTGATCAATTGCGATCAGCACTAGGTATTGGCACAGATTCCAAGTGGGGGAGAGTTGGTGTTCTAAGAGAATAAATGAAACTTAATGCGTGTCTAGCTCAGCTACTGGAATATGGGAGTACTTGCATTACGAATTATCAAGCGTTAGCTTGGGTTATGATGATAGAGGGAGAAGGGATTGACAGCTTGTTGGAAACTGTGGCCTGGGAATCTGCAGATAGGTTCCAGAGGATTACTAGGTAGTCCTTTAGGGAATGGACGAGAATCCAGATTGATTTAAGTGCCGACATTATGTCGACTTGTGTCACTCGAAGAGCAGGAAGGGCCCGTCCAGCTGCTGAAGCTGATGGACCTCGATTCCTGCTACCCAGCTGAAATTAGAGTAATTGAAGACCACGTATAGGGTATGACGAAGAATGCGAGTAGTGTGTGACGTATGGGATAAAGACCCACAGAAGATGGCTCCTTAGACAGATAGCCACAAGTAGAGGGTTGAAGCAGAAAGGGAAGAAGGGTTCCTAGTGTGACATAACCGACCATTGAGGATGGAAGTCTCATGGCAATGAGGGAGACGGCGTGGGGATGGATACCCGCGATATGACAAGGCAGGGAGCTCGCCGGCAGGGGCTAAGGCCTTGAAAAGGGAAAATTGTAGCTTAGAGGAGGAAGATGGGAGTGTCATTGCATGCTGGAGCTAGCAAGTGGTTATTGGTGCATCAAGTAGCTTTTCACCTTAGGGTAAAGGTGTTTGGAATAGCTTTGAGTAAAGGGAATTCTACGAATTCAAGGAAGCGGTTGGAGGTTGTATGCATTGCGAAGAGGCAAGGATCTTGGCCACGCTAGGGATGCGTGGTCACCTCTATGGGAGTTTTGATTATTTCCATTAAGGCGTGGAGAATGTTGGACGATTGTATTTCGTTTCAACTCAGGACCTGGACAGCAGTAAGAGCGAGAGAGTCAAGGTCAGAGCATGGAATGTGAGACGCCGAACTAAGGAGACAACGCGACCTGTTGGGTCGACTGCAAGATTGCGCAAGCTATGGTGACTTGGGACACAAGGGTTCTGCTTGCATGGACTGTTACTCAGAAGAATTATTCAAAGACCGGGAATCCACTTCAGGCTTCAACAAGAGTTATGCGTGTAAAAAAAAACCTTC
Organism: Cichorium intybus; assembly: GCA_023525715.1. Lineage (NCBI taxonomy): Eukaryota > Viridiplantae > Streptophyta > Magnoliopsida > Asterales > Asteraceae > Cichorium > Cichorium intybus. The sequence continues at coordinate 141,118,951 of CM042011.1, read as the reverse complement.
GAAATAAGGAATGTGTCATATGTGACAGCTCATCTCAGGAGCGCTAGTCAATAGTTCAAGGAAGGAAAGTATCGCGAGCCGTGAAGCCTTCCCAGCCAGGAAAGTCTGGGTGGAAGTAAGGAAGGGGTCGGAGCGAGGTTTTAAGGAAACATGTTGGTGAGATGGTGTATCAACCGGGAAGGATCAGCACGGAAATAACATATTAAGCAACGATGAGATAAAGGCATGACGAGAGATATGTTATTTGGAAAATATAAGGGATGCTAGGAACAAGGATAAGCGTTGGCCAGGAGCATTGGGTCTTATTGGTTAGTGATAGATTAAGATTTTTACGTCGTGGAGGATTAGTATCTCATGTGAGTACCGAGGTACTGTGCCTTGTCCAAGGTTGAGCTGCATTGTGCCTCGGTGAGAGGTAGGGTGTTGTCGAATGGAGAATACTATGTTGCGGTGGCGCAGTGCGGTGATCTGGTGAGTACTTCGTGCTGGTCGGAAGTGTCGGGTCCTTTATTGTAGCAATTCTGCACCATGTTCCCACAAGTATGAGATACGGTTATAGCAGCTGATTGGTCAGTTTGGTTTGTGGGGCAGATGATTCCTGTACGGGAGGAGATAATGGTTATCTGGATGTCGAAGATTAGTACCCTTGGATTGTTCAGTAGGAATGGAGATCATTATGGACCCCTCCATGATCGCAATTGCCGGATTAGTTGAGGTGAAGACTGCCTTGATTTTGCTGATGGCTGCTTAGCTTGTAGGAATGAAAACCAAGGGAGGATCAGGGCGACATGAAGACTCGGCGTATCAGATTCAAGATAAGGACTTTAGGTGAGATAGTTCGGGTAATTGAAGGTTGTGGGGTGGGGTTAGCGGAGGATGGCTAACTCATTATGGTCGCCTTGGATGTTAAATATAGACGGGGCATTTGTGCGGTAATGAACGAAGAGTTTGTGTCAAGTTTTTTTTTTCGTTTGCTCGAGGGGTGACATGGAAGTATATGATATTGAGAGGATTATTGGTGATCTGGCCGGTAAGGAAGTGGGAATGGATAAGTGGAGAGATGTTTGATCGGTGGGAAGGTCAAGGCCAATCACCAAAGGACTTGTAGCTAATTTGGTCACCGAAGGTTCCTGAGGTAGAATTTGGAGGAATGCCTACATGGGTTCATCGCGGAAGTACCAAGAAACCCCTCGTGTGATGATAAAATCGAGGATGTCGTAGACCGATGGAGCAGGAGTGCTCGCTTTGAGTCTATTATAGTATATGCTAAGGGTGGATGATGTTAAGGCTCGGAAGAAGGTACCCCGATATGGTGCTCTGGATGGTGATATCAGGTAAGGAGGTGCAGCTCACTTAGGAGTTTAGGAGAAGGTTCGTAAAGTTGCAACAATCAACTTTGTTTCAAGATTTTGCATCACCCTTAGAAGGATGGCGGTATGGAGAGATCAATGTAGACGCTTGAAGGAGTTCCTTCGGGATTACGTTCTTAGTTTGGTGGGAGTTGCAGTTTCCTATGCAATATTAGTGAAGTTCTTTATGATAATGGTTAGCCCACGAGAAATGGTCTCATGTGCAAGAATTCATACGGGAGAAGGTGTCAGGACTTGGGTGTGTTCAGCGAGAGATTGCAGACTACTTTGAGTCGGAGGAAGAATTATGAAGATAGACAGCGTTAGGTCCTGAGTTTGCAGGACGGAGTTTGGTCGTTAAGGTATCGCTTTAGGGGCAAGTTGGACCTCGGGTATGCCGGATCATTGTTAGTATAGTAAATGGAATCTGGAATTTAGTTAGACATGTAACAATTTTTAGATTTCTTAGTTGAGGCTATACAATGCGACGCGTTCTGTAGCATGCAATTGGGAGAGAAATTGCGAGACGACGGTCTGATCTCGAGTTCCAGGTTGGATGTTTTATTCTTCATAAAGTGTCGCCTTGGAAGAGAGTTATTCGTTTTAGGAGTCGAGAAAAGCTTGGCCCTAGGTACATTGGACCATATCGAATCATCGCGCGAGTAGGTAAGGTAGCCTACCGGTTGGAGCTGCCCGAGCAGCTTATCGAATCAGGAAGTGTATTACCGATAAAACTACAATAGTGCCTTTGGAGGATATTCAAGTAGACGAACGCCTGAATTATGTGGAGCGACCAGTAGCTATCAAAGAAAGGAAAATAAAGACTTTACAGAATAAGACGATAGGGGTAGATAAGGTGCTGTGGCAGCATTGTAAGGGGTCTGAATGGACTTGGGAATCCGAGGAAGAAATGCGGTAGCATTACCCCGAGTTGTTTACAGGCACGGATTTCGGGGACGAAATCCATTCAAGTGGGAGAGAATTGTAAGACCCGTTCTGCCGAGGCGCGGCCCGGATGGATCCGCGGCGCGGCTTAGGAAGATTCTGGATTCGCGCATGATTTGTACGCGCGACACGGCTAGGGAAATTCTGCGGCGCGGTGCGCCGCAGTCATGAAAAAACCCTAATTCGGATTTAAACGCCTATATAAAGGGCCCCAGCCCTTGGGTTCGTGTTTTTGGAGGTTTTTCTGGAGTAGAGGCGACTAGTTTCGGCAGAGGCTTCTGACTTCAAGGCTTTGAAGGTTTTGGGAGATTAGAAGAAGGAGATACGACGTGAGGGAAGGTTTGTATCGGGTTGTGTGCATCCCTCCGTGTTCAGAAGCAAGGTAAGAGGATCTACCTTTTCTGATTTACCATTTCATCCCGTCATGTAGTATTATCCCTTGGATAGTGATATTAGATGGCTTGTAATACTTAGGGTTTTGGACCATGGACATGCATGGACTTGCATGTCCATAAGAAAGTGACCTTAGGATAGTTTCTGATCCCAGGAAGGGTGTAGAATGGAACCCTAATCGATGGATGTACTGGTGAAGGGTTAACAGGGGTTTTCGGACTGTTACAGTCCGTGGCGCGTACTGCTTATGTCAGCGACGCGGGTTCGAGTAAAACCCCGTAAGTGTAATGATATTCCGCGACGCGTAAGGGAGAGGTCGCGCCGCGATGATTGACTGTTGGACCAAGAAGTTAATTTCAACCCTTGTTTGGTGGCAAATGTTGGGTCTAACCTTTAGGCCAGTCTATAGGAGTTCGGTCAGTGATTAATATGTTGTGTATGTGGGATATATAATATGTTGTGTATGTGGGATATAGGTGATCGGACGAGCCTAGTTTGGGATATTAGCAATTATCCGGACGGTTGTGATTCAGGTGAGTATCCTCACCTTACTATATGATGTTATATGTTAGGCATCTTGTGTGTCATTTACGGTTATATGATTTGTTCTATATCTGTGGTTATTTGTTGTTGGGTTCAGTACTGATGCGTGTTCACTCGTAGCTGTTGTATGGCGAGTTGGACTATTGCCCTGTCCCATAGCTGTTGTATGATGGGCTGGGCCATAACCGGGAACCCATAGCTGTTGTATGATGGGTAGAACCGCCCCGTGTCCATAGCTGTTGTATGATGGACGCCTATAGCTGTTGTATGGCGGGTAGGGTCGGGTCATTCTCGAGGACGGGTTGTTTAATGTGTGGGCATGTATGGTAATTTGCGGAACTCACTAAGCTTTGTGCTTACCCGTTGATTTTAAAACATTTTTAGGTACGTCAGTTCAAAAAAAGGGCGAGCTCGGCGTGACGGCGGTGCATCGCACATCAATGATTTGCAGTTGTATTATCAAATGAGATTTTTATAATCATGGGATGTATACACTCTGGTAATAGTTTTGATGACCACCTTTTAAGCATGTTAATAAGATTAATAATGTTTTTACTTACAATTTTTAAAGAAAATTTTTTATTGGAAATTGGGGCGTTACACATATTGACACGCATAATAGTTATTATTTGTATTTCTTAACATTATGTCTTAATAGATAAGAAAAATATTAATTTTATTTGTAAAATAGTATGAGTTTTTATGAAAGAATATGTACATTAACATTAAAGATTAAGAAGTTGACTTGGATTAATATTTCTATTTAATAAAAAATATTGTTATTAGATCAATGAACTACCTAAACTGAGTAAAAATTATTAACTTTAACGAATGATATATATATATATATATATATATATATATATATATATATATATATATATATATATATATATATATATATATATATATATATATATATATATATATATATATATATATATATATATATATATATAGGAATAGGTTCAAATGAGAACCATTAAAAGATTGAGAACTAATGAGAACTAATCTTAGCCCTTGATATTTTTAAGTTCTGATCAATGGTCAAAAACAAAGAGGGGCACAATGGTCATTTGAGGATTTTAATATAAAAACTTATACAATAGATCTAAAACCAGATTGAAACTTCTTCCGCTCAAAAACTCTCTAAAACCTCCAAGAACATACATTCAAACTCCAACACCACAGCCACCATCGGCCGCTACCTGCCGCCACCACCGGCCGCAGCCTGCCGCCACCTTCGCCACCTGCCGCAACCGCTGCTGTAACACCCGTGTCCGGGATAGAATTTTAGATAAAAAGTAAGAGCGTTATACCATTTGGTGTAACCAGGTAATGATGTTATGATCATTATAAGCTAAGAAAAACATTAGTTATAATTTTATATAAAAATCAGCATTGTATGCCGATCTTATAAAAATCATAAATAATTCTAGAAAAATCGGTTGAACCTCAAACCAGTGCACAAAGTTTGCAAATTGAGTCTAGTATAATCTATAAAAATTTTGTAGATCACGACGCGACGGTGTATGGGATCACGACGCGATCTCGTCAAAGGGTCAAAACGGAGGTGCGGTCGACCTGAGTGCTTTTGCTTTAGATCGGGACGCAATCGTAAGCTTGGTCGCGACGCGACAGGGGTCCAGGAGGCCTATAAATACGAGATTTCAGCCTCATTTCGACTCAAAACACACACCAAACACATATACAATGTAGAAGAGTGTTCTGGTAAGAAAAATACGTTAGGGGAGGATGTTGGGAAGTAAGGAGCAAATGATAGCTGGTAACGGGGTGCTCGGGAACTGTTAGAAGTTCGGAACATAAGGTACGACAGGACTCCAAGGAAACGCCAATCTCGTGTGGGTAATCACTATCGTATCTTCCTAATAGTTTATAAGTATTAAACTATAATATGAGAATGTTATAATGTCGTTATTATAACAATTCGTAATTCCAAAAATAATACTGAATGATTTACTTACGAGGATGGTGACTAGGCCGATTACTTGGGATCTGGTTGTTGGATTTTCCGAAAGGCTAAAATGCTGAAAGGATCCTGCCACCCCAACTAATCTTCTACCTGGCTATCCTTTACTTGATAAATCACGAGGTATCATGTTGGAATTATGGAAGGGTTTAATAATGCAACTATGAGATAGTTAAGAATTAAAGAGTGATAAATGTCTTACCGTGTTAACAGTTAAAGAGGGAATACGAAGCAGAGATAAACGCTGTAGTCGACTATAACCAGGTGAGTTTCTCACTACACTGTGTGGACGTTATACGTCCTTTACTGTATTTTGTGTGCTTATAAGATGTTTTTAAGATATTGGTGAATAGTACCAAGTTGTGTATATTATTCCTGTTATAATTGTATGGGTTGGGGTATGGTGTGTGTGGACTAGTCGTACTGAGTAATATAGAGATACGTGCAAAATACACTGAGCAGATACGCATGACTCGACGTACAGGGTATGCGCGGCTCTAAGTGCTGAGCAGAGGAATTAGATTTACTGAGCAGTTACGTATAGGAGGATATAATCCAATATACTAGGTAGAGCAGGTTATGTGATGTGTGGCTGTATTTTTCCTATTAGGGGTAAAGTATGTGTAGCTGATATGCTGTGTAGAGGTTGGAATTCACTAAGCCGTGTGCTTATCCTTTCCCTATTAAATTACCATTTCAGGTTGTACAGGTGGAAATGACGGCCAGGCATGACGGGTACACACTGATGCTGCTTATTTGGAGATTGGTGCGGTGAATTGATGTTTAAAATGATTTTAAACGACTTCAAAATGTTAATTTTTGAATAAATTGTTATTTATTGAAATAGAGATGTTTTCTTAAAACCGGGTGTTACAGCTGCCATCGTTGAAATCGACTCCTCCGTTCTCTCCTCCCTCTCCTCCCTGATCCAGCGTCGTCTTCTTCATCTCACTCTACTCCAACGTTCATATCTGTAATTTTCGAGACCAGATCTGTGATTTCCGTACTTAGATCTACCATTTTAGTCTTCAGATCTGGAACTTTCTCCTTCATATCTGAGATTTTTGCCACCACCATTGTTACCTAGCATCAACGAACCAGTTCCGACGGTGCTCCGGTGAGACATTGTCAACTCGCCTTCTCCTATTCTCCTCTTTGTTCTATTTCTCTGATCTGGTCTCCGGTGATGGTGTTTAGACAAGGAAGTTCTATAAATAAGATTCACACAAGGTGTTTGATGAAATGCCTCAATGAGAACTGTAAGCTTTTAAGCTGCGAATGAGTGCTTAGACTGTTGTGTTAAACTATGAATGAGTCTCTGATCTGGTCTCCGATGATGGTGTTAGACAAGGAAATTCTGGAAATAAAATGCACACAAGGTGTTTGATGAAATGCTTCAATGAGATCTGTAAGTTTTTAAGTTGTGAATGAATGTCTGAACTGTTGTGTTAAACTGTGAATGAGTGTCCTGCACTCGTGTATTAAACTGTGAATTGTAAATGGATTAGTTAATTAAACTGTGATTTCAGATTTTGTTTTAATCCATATCTAATTTTTGGAGCTTGCTAAAGTGTAGGAGATCGAGATCTGATGGTTTTAGGAGGAATGAAAGGTGGCAGCGGTGCTAGGTGATGGAGGTAGTAAGTAATGCCAGTGTTGTTGGTGGTGGACTGATGGTGGTAGGAGGCCGGAAGGATGGTGACGGTGGTCGCGTCAATGGTAGGTGGTGGCGGCGTGTAGTAGTTAGTGGTGGTGATGGTAGAGTTTGGGGTTAAAAACAAATTAGTATATTTTTCTGTATTAACTTGTTAATTTTTTTAGAGTATATATCATTTTTGTGTTGTATAATTATGTATGGATGTATTAATTTTCGCCGTTGTTTTTGCATTAAATTGTGAATGGTGTGCGAAATAATGTATTAAACTGTGAATTACTATATAAATTGATGTATTAAGCTGTGCATGAGTGTATGGATGGATTTACTAGTGTTTGAAAATGACAATTTTTCCCTTGCTTACAAAAAAACGGGATTTTACCCATTTAAACCAGATCTAGACATTTTTTAAAATGAATGGCTAAGATTGGTTCTCACGATTCTCAACTTTTATATATATATATATATATATATGTATATATATATATATATATATATATATATATATATATATATATATATATATATATATATATATATATATATATATATATATATGATTTTAGATATCATAATCTAAGTAATAAAAAAACTATAAAAATAAATGCTACAATATGTAGAAAGAATTTCATGATTTTTACATATCAAAATCTAACAAATAACAAAATTTTGTAGAAAGAACACACCAAACAATCTTAATTTCATGACAAATAACCAAAGGTTAGAAATAAATAATAACATAAAAGAATCGAAACATCTATAATAACATTTATATTCATAAACCACATCAAACCTTCCAAAATCATAAAAAATGTAGAAGTAATTTCATGATTTTATGTATCACAATCTTACGAATAACAAATACTATGGAAAAATTAAATACTACAACTTTTGAAGACAAAAATTACCAAAATAACTATTATGATATTTGTATTAAAAACACATCAAACACTCATAAATCATACAAATGATGTAAAAACAATTTCAAGAAAACAATTAAAAACAATTTCAAGAATACATAAAATAAACATACTTTGATGTATTTTCTCATTTCTTCTACTCTTTATACTTTATAACATAGACTTGAAAGACATGAATATTTTTATGAGAAATAAATCTACTTATATAGCAACAACATATATAAATGAAAGGAATACAAAAAGTTTTTAGTAAATGCTATTATTTTAATAAATATGAAGAGTCATTAAGTTTCAAATATAAATCTCAATTTAGTATTATCTCAATAGATAGATGGAACGTTGTGTAATTTATAAATTTATTTTACTATTAATTATTATTATTAATTAATTTTTAAGATTACTTATTATCAAGGTTGTAAAAATCGCTTGACGGTAGCTCGGCGGTCGAGTGGGGTTAAGAGATTAATCGGATTAATCGGGGATTAGTCGGGGATTAATCGGGGACCCTAAATTATAAATGAATTTATTTAAAAATATATAAATATAACAAAATAGCAATGTTTGATTCATTTATTCCAATATACACATCAAAGATTATACATTTGTTTGCTTTTATTCTTTAATATTGATTTTTTTTAGTTTTCTTGAGTTATTAGAGAGTGTTTGTGTCGTTATTTAAAAATAAAGAAATAAATAATAAATTAAAAAATTAAAAAATTACCGCCAAGACCGATTAATCGGCCGCCAAGGCCGATTTTTGCAGCAAAACGTTAAGCTGACCGATTAGGCCTAATCGTAATCGGTTGAAGACCGCCAAGCGATTAATCGGCCGCCAAGGCCGATTTCTGCAACACTGCTTATTATTATTAAAAATTTATAAAAGACTATCCGTGTAGAAAGTTTTAATACCACTTAATATGTTTATTATAAAATACTTATATTATTAATTATTATTGTTTGAAAGTTATAATATTATTTAAAGGTTAAAATTTATTTTTCTTGTACTTATTTTACACTAATTAACTAATTTATAATCATTATTAGAAGAAAAATGAAAAGTCATGATAGTTTTAAATTAATATGGTACAATTATTTTTGCTACTTTTATAAGATATATATATATATATATATATATATATATATATATATATATATATATATATATATATATATATATATATATATATATATATATATATATATATATATATATATATATATATGAAATTTAAATTATGAAATTAAATGATTTAGTTAAGAAGTATATTGAATTTTGTTTTGAATTTAACATCATATTTGAATTAACCAATTGAATGTATTATATAAAAAAATATAATGTTAATAGCAATATTTAGAATAAGAATGGGTTTAATGTAGTAATTAAAAAGAAAGTTGAAATGTTGGGGTTTCAAATGAATGAGCTATAGTTTTCCTAAATGAAAACTTTTTGTAAAATTCAAATAGTATTTTTATTGAAAAATTTAAACTTCAGTAACTAAATTTAAGAAGCCCACGTTATCCTTTTGATGCCATACAAATTCTGACAACATCATAGAGACTTTATATTTATTTATTATCTTTCTAGGAAGGGTTACAAATCTTTGTTCTCTAGCGTCTCTCTAGTTCCTCTTTTGTTTAATGCAAACCGCCGTTCAAAAAAAAAATTTACGTAGAACAACATTGTACATTTGTACATATATTAGACGGTGGATCATGTGATAAGGGAATGCTAGACGTAGAATCTTTTGTCTCGACCAAAGGCTTCTTTTGGTATTTGAAGTGTGTGTCAACCACTTGAGAATACAAGGGGTATATGAATTAAAACACTAATATTAAGAAAGTAGATATATAAATACACATAAAAATGTGAGCCTGTGAGGGGTTAAGAGATACTGTTCAATTACCCTAATTAGTCTTTCATCCTTTCCTATCAGGCTAGACGGAGCGGTTCCTTCGCCATTCCCATCGCTAAGGCTGGGAGCAGAAAAGCGAGAGCGAGAGCGAGTGGGGGAGGTGTTGTTGTTTGGCGAGGAGAGGTAGCTTGGCGAGGAGATGTAGCTTGGCTCGATAAGACTGGGTGTTGCTTGGCGACCTCGCTGAGATTTCGATGAAGGGAGCTTGGCGAAAGCGAGGACGAAGGGATCCGGTGCAGTTGGCGATGGATGGCAAGAAGATGGCGAAGAGGAGAGCGAGCTGCTCCCCCAGCCTTAGTGGTCATAGCTTAAAAATTGTCAATTCATTCATTAATTGTGTCAAATTATCTTTTGACTTTTTTCTTCTCGTTGGTTGCCTCATTGGCAATTTGACATCATAACCAACATTATTATACTGTATGTCCCCATCGTAAGATCCTTATTTTTAAAACTATTATGTTCCTCTCAAATGCCGTCATTAAACATAATTAGCCTAAAACCTAGTCTATAATTGGTTTTTGTCTTAGATTACATAGATTTTAAATCAATATCGAATGATGTTTAATATAACCTTATAACAATAAGGGATGAGTTGATAAATAAGAAATATATACTTAATAAATTTTTAGGTATTTTACGTCATTAAACTTTCATTTTACCTGTTAAAAAATGAAGCAACCCATTTTAACAGGTTTAATTCAATATCGAATGATGTTTAATATAACCTTATAACAATAGGGGATGAGTTGATAAATAAGGAATATATACTTAATAAATTTTTAGGTATTTTAAGTCAATAAACTTTCATTTTATCTGTTAAAAAAATGAAGCAACCCATTTTAACAGGTCGGTTGCATCTGTGAGGTGCCATTCACGTGGCCATTGGTTTACTATATTGGTCAACGTGGTGCTGACATGACGTCTATGTGGATTTTCTATTAAAAAGTATTTTTAAATTTTTTGTTAAATTTAAAATTTAAATTTACTTATTGCTAATTGTCCTTTTCTTCACTACATTTATAATGTCACAACATTTTGTATTGTTTTTATTCACGTTTATGTGTGGTTCAGGTGTTGCATTTCTTTTTCAATTGCACGGCAGAATCATATTTTCTCAAAAGCAATTAACAATAAGCACAAAATTCTAACTCTTGATCTCTTTGTTATTTGTAAACGTGTTTAAAACCATTTAAACAAACAAATTATAAAAATTCTTTTTTATAAACATGCAGATGAAACGTTACCAAGTACATACGATCAAACAATTGATAATCATCCAAAAACTTCCAAAATTATATCATGAAAGGCAAAGGTACGTGGATCTAGGAAAAATAATTAAAAAAGAAGCTATTGCTTCACAACTTAGTATAAACCCAACTTAGGGTTCTTCACCGGATCAAGCATATCATCAAAGTGAATCGGATTGCTAGGGTTTTTTGTTGCCCAATTTGAGTATATTACCTAGTGTTAATGGTCGTTTTCTTTTCTGGCAACTTAGGGTTCTTCATCAGATAAATCGGTTGTCACCCTTATATACAATCAATTCCAGCCTCGATCACCACCATTCTTTCCGGCGACTATGCACCCGTCCCATCACCAAGCATCGCTCCTATGAATGTTTTTATCTCCAACACCACCTAGTCATTATCTTACGAATTTACCCTGTCAAAATACATTGATTTTATTCACTCAATCAAACACACATCCAAGTACATCGCCAAAATGTGACATGGCCGAAAGTTCGTCGTATCTACTACTGGCCGGTATGCCTTACTGGTTCCTCCTCTGATCTCTAATTCCATCTAACTCCATCAGAAGGTCCAACCCGGATTTTACCGACACATTACATCTAGCCATCGGAAACATCTTCCCGACCGGTACTCGCCAAAGATGTCTACCTCCATCCATTGTTGAAGACCATTCTCTCTCCTAAAAACAACTAGAAAATCTCATGTGTTACTATCCTATTCGGACACAAAATAAATTTGAAACATTTTCCTGTTCAGGCCTTCTTCACGCAACCATGGCTAGAAAGGGGTTTAATGGTGGGTTAATGTCCATAAAACTTTCCTTGGGAAGCCACATTTTTAAATTAAAAAATAAACTTAAAAAAAGATTTTTTAATAGAAAAATCCAAGTGGACACCATGTCGTGGACCACTTTAGTTAACCGAATGCCACATGAATGCCATCTCATGGAGACAACATGCTAAAATGTGTTGGTTCCCTTTTTTTTAACACGTAAAAATGAAGGTTTGATGACTTAGTTAGCCTAAAAAAGTATTAGGAATCATTTAAAACCAAAAGCAATGGATTGGTTGTGTTTTGATGACATTAACCCATAAATTTATACCTAGGTAATTGATTTTTTTTATTATAATTACAACTTTATAATATAGACCCCTAACTTTGAATATGTTTTCCATAATGAAAATCAATAAAAATATATTTTCTTGTAGGTATTATTTGCCTATAGTTAATAAATAATTTAAAATATTTGTGGTATGCATTTTCGATAATTTGAGGAATAAATGTGTTTGAATATTTTTCGAGTTTTGCAAGAATTATATGAATAACCTCTGTGGTTTGAAGTAAGTTATGAGTTTCGTTCCTATCGTTTTTCACTTAAACCATCATTATGGTATTTATTAGTCACAATGTTCATGACCGAATTACCATTCTTATATTTAAACAAATAAAAAAGTAAAATAAAAAAATAATACGTAAGCTACCTAATCAAAAGAAAACTACATACTCCATTACTATCCCTTTTTATCCATCTCCTTCTTCCTCATCACTTCCACAATCTCGTTCCTGACTTCACAAAGTATCACTTAACACTCTGCCGCCACTTTTTCATCCCTTTTCACGAATCTCACCGCCTTCGTCTCTAGCAACGACGATGCAGTCATCTTGCGCACTTAGGGGTGTGAAAAAAATGAAATTGAATAACCTGTCTGAACCGAATAACAAATGGATTAAACGGTTTAGTTTATTCGAGTTTCGGGTGGGTTATTGGGTTATATCCAAACCGCATAAGATTATTCAGTTCGGTTAATGAGTGAGTTTTACAAATTTGGTAACCATCTGAAGGGCATTAAGCAATCAATAAACACACAAATTCCTAAGTTCACATGCAATCCTAGAAAGATCTATGTTTTCTTCTATGAAGATATAAACTAAAAACCTAAGGCCAACATTTATTTCTAAAGATCAAATAAGAATTAACCAACCTTTTGATCTTTTGATCTTGAAGCTAGCAGCAAACAGATCCCGCCTCAAATGCAAGTCACACCCAAGCTAAGGAGGAGAGAGTCCAACAAAGTTTCTTTTGTTCTAAAATGGCGCGGGTTTTGAGCCTCCATAGGGTTCCTTATATAGCCTCCAAGAGGCTATAGCTGAAACCCTAGAGAAGCCCCTTAATGGACAAGCCTGTTATACAATTGGGGAAGCCTCTAAAAACCCTAACTAGGGTTTCGAAAATATGGAGATGGCCTCCATAATTTCGTCCAACTTGAAGCTTCTACTGGCTAGCCTTTTATTCAACTATTGAGTAATTAGAAAACCAGTCCCTGCACTTTTAATTAATTAAATTAATCACCAAATTAAATCCAATTAATTCTAGATTAATTTCTAATTAATTATTATGGTTTCTAATTAATATATTATCACTTTAATATATTAATAAACTATTTATTTATTTCTATTGATTTATTAAACAATTAATAAACCAACCTTTCTCTCTACTGAACTCTACACTAAACCTCCAGTTATGAGGGCAACCCAAATGGACTTTGCTTCAATTAACAAGATAAATACAATTATAAGTCATGGCTTAGACACCTAATCCAACAGTCTCCCACTTGGATAAGTCTATGACTTTAATTGTCCGTTTATCTTCTGATTAATATCAGTTTCCTAGAAACTATTCCTGAACTCTGACCCAATCAGTTCTGTCCAAAGATATTTGATCATATGATCCTTCGTCCAACAATATCTTTTCAGACACGAGACATGGATTGATATCAGTCTCTGTCTGATACTCTGTTTCTAGATTTCCGATTCTGCTTATGACTTTGAGACTTCTAATTGAACACATCAATTTAGTCCAGGCTGGCCAGCACTTTAGTCAACTTCAAAATCATCGAGAGGTCAACAGATATCTGTTTCCCATCAGGGTTAAGGAACGAATAAGCTTTGACTCATATGCTTGTGTCTTTTACTCATCAAAATTTCACACAACAATGCGTTTTATAACATCGAGTTACCGATGCGTTTACGCATTATCAATGCTCAACCGATTCGCAAATTTCAACTCATATGTCTCCGCTTTAAGATCATAAGATATTATCGTCTCAATATTGCTTGTGATGTAATTCATGAAGCAATCTATTGAGCGCGGGTTTATCCAATACTCAAATCTCTATTTCTAAGTACTCGTGAACGTTGTAGCAGTCTTACTGCAATGTCTAACTCCTTAGACAATCTACAAACCAATTCACGACAGTCTTCGTTCATACTTACTCCCTAAAAGTATGAGTGACTGTGGACCTTTGAATAATCAAATTATTTTGGAAGTAAAACATGCAAAAGATGAAACTTCAAATCTGACTGGTAGCTACTCTTGCTTATTACCAAGTCTGATTCTTTATATAACTATTATCAGTTTCTATATTTCTTTTAAAATTTTAATTCATGTTATGTATCTATGTCTACATGACCTTTCGCTCTTCCTATGTATCCAGATGTCATACATTGATACACTTTATCCAATCGGACATTCTTCCGATGATAATTCAATTTTTAGTCATACTGTCATTCTCACTAACAACTCCATTCTATGTATCGTGACTTTCCATGGTTCTCGGGATCTTTAGTCTACATGACTGCACCCTAAGACTATTTCGAGGCGTTACGATGTGCCGGTGACCCACACGCGCTCCATTGGAATACCAACGAAATTCTTTAACCATTAAGTCCTTTTACTTATTTGAAACCTTTTTCAAATTACTATTAACATTCACCCAAATCATTTTCCAATGATTTCTCATGCATGTACAGAATCCATTAAGTATTCCCAGCCAGGTCATATCCTGAGTTTGACTCACTATGCTCTAAGCATGAAGTTATCAGGACATGTTCATGACACTTTTGATCGATCCAGGGCGTTCGTGGAATTCGATCTAATCTCATTCCAAACCCATCTGGAATCTTAGGATTACTTATAATCCTTGTGTCACGACTTTTAATAACTATATCCTTTCAGAGACTTTTCTCATGCATCTTGAATCTTACCAAGATCATGCTTACTGTGGCTAGGTCTATACCGATGATAACATCTATCTGATAGATGTCTATGGATTATGTGAGTATGTTGCACCTTCTTTATATCTCTCATGTCAAATCATCACACTTTGTAATGATGTGAAACTCCTTTCCTGAGCTATGCATCTTGAGTCTCATCAATATCATCTTAGCAGATTTTCGATCTATCTTATAGACGTTTATAACCACCTCAGTATGCCGTATCTCTATTAAGTCTTTCACAGCGATCCGTCTCTTAACACCAAGTCATTAGACTTTGTAATAGAAAAAGACGTTTCCTATAAACAGTATGTAACTCACATATGGAGATAGTAGATAACATTGATACTCCCACTGGCCTTGACACGGTTATGGACTATTCACAAAATCCAGAACTTTTGGCATATTTTGAGAATCCAAACCTTTCTGACATCTTAATGGGAATCTTTCAGTTCATTCTCAAAATTCAATCCTTTGGCATATTTTGAGGATCTGAATATCCTTTATGGCGAGATGCCCGTGGGGAAATCCCGATGTAACACCCCAATTTCAAAAATTTTAAAAATCATTTATTATCAAGGTTCCAATAAAATATTTATTCCAAAAACATAAAACTGTTCAACATATTACTTAAACCAACAACGGAAACATTTGAAAATACTAATATAGTTCATTGACATAAAATTCTTGTATGCGACGCGCTGCCGTCAAGCCTTGCCCTTCCCTTTGTGATTTGAATTACCTGAAATGTTATAAAATCAACGGGTAAGCTTAAAGCGTAGTGAGTCCACAAATTACCATACATGCCCACATATTAACAACCCGTCCTCGAGAACGACCCGACCCTACCCGCCATACAACAGCTACGGGCATCCATCATACCACAGCTATGGA
This sequence comes from Cichorium intybus, assembly GCA_023525715.1. NCBI lineage: Eukaryota > Viridiplantae > Streptophyta > Magnoliopsida > Asterales > Asteraceae > Cichorium > Cichorium intybus. The sequence continues at coordinate 141,103,047 of CM042011.1, read as the reverse complement.
CACGGGAAGGTTCTACCCATCATACAGCAGCTATGGGTTCCCGGTTATGGCCCAACCCATCATACAACAGCTATGGGACAAGGCAATAGTCCAACTCGCCATACAACAGCTACGAGGGGACACGCATCAGTACTGAGCCCAACAACAAATAATCCCATATATAGAGCAAATCATATAACTGTAAATAACATACAAGATGCCTAACATGCAACATCATATAGTAAGGTGAGGATACTCACTTGATTCAAAACCGCATAGATATACTTTAATATCTCCACTAGCTCGTTCACACACCTATATCCCACATATACAACTTGTCAAGCACTGACTAAACTTCTATAGACTTGCCTAAAGGTTAGACCCAACGTTTACCACCAAACCAGGGTCAAAACCAAACCTTAGGGTCAAACAGTCGCTCGCCGCGGCGTGGCTTGTCGCCCTACGCGCCGCGGCTACCCTTGCACAATTACGGGGGTTCAGCCGAGTCCGCGCCGCTAACATAGCCAGTTGCGGCTCGTAACATTCCAAAATGTTATTAGCGCTTAACAGTACATCAATCACCTAGGGTTCCTTTTTACACCCTTCCTGTGATCAGAAACTACCCTAAGGTCACTTCCTTACGGACATGCAAGTTCGTGCATGTCCTTGGTCCAAACCCTAAGTGCTATAAATCGTCTAAAGCTACAAACCAACTGGTAACACCATATGACGTGATAAAAAGGAAAGTCAGAAGAGTAAATCTTCTTACCTTGCTCCTGAAGGACGGAGTGATGCCCACGATCCGTCTCAAACCTTCTCCCGCGTTGGATCTCCTTCTTCTAATCTCCCAAAGCCTTCAAAGCCTCGAGACCAGACGCCTCTACTCTAGAAAACTCCCAAAAACACGAACCCTAGGGCTGGGTCCCTTTATATAGGCGTTTAAATCCGAATTAGGGTTTTTCACTTTAGAGGCGCACCGCGTCGCGGGTTTTTTAGAACCGCGCCGCGCGTACAAATCCTACGCGATTCTAGATTCTTCCTAAAGCCACGCCGCGGATTCCTCCGGGCCGCGACTCGGCGGAACGGGTCTTACAACTCTCCCCCACTTAACTGGATTTCGTCCCCGAAATCCGCGCCTGTAAACAATTCTGGGTAATGTCTCCGCATTTCCTCCTCCGGTTCCCAAGTCCATTCGAACCCTTTACGATGTTGCCACTGCACCTTAACTAATCCTATTGTTTTATTTCGTAAAGTCTTTATTTTCCTTTCAATGATGGCAATTGGTCGCTCCACATAATTTAGGCTTTCGTCTAACTGAATATCCTCCAAAGGCACTTTTGTAGATTCCTCGGTAATGCACTTTTGGAGTTGTGAAACGTGGAACGTGTCGTGAATCTGACTAAGCTGCTCGGGCAGTTCCAACCGGTAAGCTACCTTACCTACTCGGGCGACAATTCGAAATGGTCCGATGTACCTAGGGCCAAGCTTTCCTCGCTTCCTAAAACGAATAACTCCCTTCCAAGGTGACACCTTAAGAAGGACATAATCCCCAACTTGAAACTCGAGATCGGACCGTCGCCTATCCGCATAACTTTTCTGTCGACTTTGAGCCGTTAACAATCTCTCCCGAACCTTCTGAATTAACTCAGTTGTATTGAGCACTACCTCAGTACTACCCAATACCTGCTGGCCAACCTCGCCCCAGCAAATAGGTGTCCGACATTTCCTTCCATACAACATTTCAAAGGGAGCCCTGCCAATGTTCGCGTGATAACTGTTATTATAGGAAAAGTCAGCTAAAGGGAGATGGGAATCCCAACTCCCGCCAAAATCGATGACACACGCCCTAAGCATATCCTCTAGCATTTGAATCGTCCTTTCACTCTGCCCATCCGTCTGAGGATGATATGCTGTGCTGAAATGAAGGCGAGTGCCTAATTCCTCATGAAACTTCTTCCAAAACCTAGACGTAAATTGGACATCCCGGTCGGATATCACCGAGACCGGTATACCATGCCGAGAGATAATCTCATCTACGTAGACTTAGCCAATTCCTTTGCAGAGAAAGTCTCTTGGATGGGGAGGAAATGAGCACTTTTAGTCAACCTATCCACGATAACCCAAATAGTGTCCTTATGTCGAGGGGTTCTTGGCAACTTCGTGATGAAATCCATTGTGATATGCTCCCATTTCCATTCTGGGATCTCAAGAGGCTGTAATCTACCATGAGGCCGTTGGTGCTCGACATTGACCCTACGACAAGTCATGCATCTTTCGACAAACCCAGCTACTTCCCTCTTCATGCCTGGCCACCAATAATATTCGTGCAGATCCCTATACATTTTAGTTGCTCCAGGGTGGATAAAGAACCTGGATTTATGTGCCTCCTCCAATAGAGTTTGACAAACCCCGCCCAGCTGCGGTACCCAAATTCTCTCATGGCAAGTTAACAAATCTCTACTATCTTTGACCACAGCTGCCAACTGACCCACAATTCTTTCACCTTTTTGCTTTTCGCTCTTGATTGCTTCCACCTGAGCCTTCCTTATCAGCTCAAGCAGCGGTGTCACAATTGTCATCCTTAGACAAATGCCCTGAAGGGGTGTACCTAAAGTCTTACGGCTTAACGCATCCGCTACCATATTGGCCTTTCCAGGGTGATATTGTATCTCACAATCATAGTCCTTCAATACATCTAACCATCTCCTCTGTCTCATATTGAGATTGGTCTGATCCATCAGATACTTCAAACTCTTGTGGTCGGTATAGATGGTACACTTTACTCCATACAAGTAGTGTCTCCAAATCTTGAGAGCGAAGACCACCGCTCCCAATTCCAAATCATGAGTAGGATAGTTAGCCTCATGGGGCTTCAACTGTCGCGAGGCATAAGCAATCACCCTGCCTCGTTGCATCAAGACTGCCCCCAATCCCGAGATAAATGCATCGCACTAAACTACCATATCCTCCATGCCTTCAGGCAAGGTTAAAACTGGAGCTTCACACAATTTCCGCCGCAAAGTCTCAAAAGTCTGCTGCTGCTCCTCACCCCACCGAAAAGCAGCGTTTTCCTTAGTTAGCCGAGTCAAAGGTACTGCAACCTTTGAGAAGTCTTGGATGAAATGACGATAATAACCAGCCAGACCCAAGAAACTTCTAATCTCCGAGAGAGTCTTCAGAACCTCCCACCGTATCACGGCCTCCACCTTAGCCGGGTCTACCATGATTCCTTGCTCGTTGACGATGTGACCTAAAAACTGGACCTCCCACAGCCAAAATCACACTTGGATAATTTTGCATAAAGCTTCTGCTTCCTTAAGGTCTCCAATACTTCCCTTAAATGTTGTTCGTGTTGCTCCCTGCTCCGAGAGTAAACTAAGATATCGTCAATGAAAACTATAACCGACCGATCCAACATCGGTCGACACACCCGATTCATTAAGTCCATAAAAGCTGCAGGGGCGTTGGTCAGTCCAAACGGCATCACTACAAACTCGAAGTGGCCGTACCTCGTCCGAAAAGCCGTTTTCGGGATGTCTTCCTCCCGTACTCGCATTTGATGGTATCCTGACCGGAAATCAATTTTTGAAAACCACGAGGCGCCCTGCAGTTGATCGAATAAGTCGTCGATGCGAGGTAATAGATATCGATTCTTTACCGTAAGTTTGTTCAGCTCACGATAATATATGCACATCCTATTGGAACCATCCTTCTTCTTAACAAATAAAATAGGCGCTCCCTACGGTGAGCAACTGGGTCGCACCGGGAGTTAAGTCGATCTTAAATTCCACCTGTCTCTCTGGCGGTACGCCAAGCAGGTCCTCGGGAAAAACATCAGGAAAATCCCGAACCACTGGTATATCACCTGCTTTCTGTTGTGGCTTCTTTTCTCGCGCGTCTAAAACATAAGCCACAAATCTCGAACCTCCATCTTGAAAATGTCTGCGTGCCCTAGCAGCTGAACAGAAAACTGCACCTCAATTCTTTCTCTTGCCCTACACCACCAGCTCTCCCCCACTTGGGGTTTGAACCCACACTCGTTTGTTCTTACAATCAGTCCATGATTCATGCTGACCCAACCAATCCATACCGATGATGACTCGAGAGTCACTTAACGGTATGGGGATGAGATCAATCGGAAACTTTATTCCTTGAATCACTACTTCACATCCCCGATAAACACTAGTCGCTTGCACAGTTTTATCATCCGTAATTTCTACTTCTAACGGCCGATGAAGAGTTCCTAAAGCAATACCGAAACCCTTTCCCAACACGGCAGACACAAAAGAATGACTAGCACCCGAATCAAACAGTACAAAGGTAGGCGTAGAGTTGACTAAGAAAGTTCCTAATCAAAACATAATAGATACATTAAGTACACACACCACAAACACGAGGCAAGTAAAGAAAGAGTACCCGTGACGACGTCGGGCGCATCCTGTGCCTCCTCGGCGTTCATAACGAATGCTCGACCCTTGGTCTTAGGGGCTTCCCCTTTCCCCTGCCTACCATCGGTAATCCGGAGTGTAGTGGGTGCCGGATTCTGAACCACTCCCTGAGTCAGACGGGGACACTGGGCCTTGAAGTGGCCTACCTGATTAGAATTAAAACAAATCTTGACCTCTTGCCGACAATCTTTAGCATAGTGGCCCTCCTTTCCACACTTATGGCATATTAACACCCAGCAACGCCCCTCATGATTCCTTCCACATTTACTACACTTACCATGGCTCTTTTGCCCTTGCTTTCCCTGATCTGCCCCTTGAAATTTCTTTGACGCCTGCTGAGTCTGAGTAGGCGCCGGACGCTTCTGCCTTTGTTGGGTTTCCAATTCCAACTCTCGGGCCCGAGCGGCCACTATCATATCAGTAAGAGTTTGGTGCCTAGCAGTAGACACAAATTCCCGAATGTCTGTGCGAAGCATCGCCAAGTATCGTGTCATCCTCATGCGCTCGGTTGCCGCAAACTCTGGACAGAAGAGTGCTCGCTCATTAAACTTTTTGGTGATCTCCGTCACCGTCTTAGTAGTCTGGGTCAGATTCCGGTATTCCTGCGCCAGGCGCTCCATTTCCACCTGTGGAACATACTCCAGTTTGAATTGTTCCTTGAATTACGGCCACGTAATAGCATCTAATTGAGCAGGAGTGAGATCTTTCGTTCGTATCTCCCACCAATCCTTCGCACCCTCTCTCAAAAGATTCGCAGCAAATGTTACCTTGGAGTTCTCAGGACAGGAACATGTGCGGAAAGCACCCTCCACCGCGGAAATCCACCGCATGCTAACAATCGTATCCCTGCCCCCATCGAACATCGGAGGCGAACAAGCTGAAAAGTCCTTATAGTTTGCATCTCTGGCCCTTGACGAGCCCTGAGTAGCCAGTCGCTCCTCGAGCATTGCCCATAGCTCAGCTTTAATAGTACCAAAGAACTGAGGTATCGCAGCCAACACTTCTCGCGAGACCTCCTCCGCTATCAGGTTGCGGAGATTTTCATCAGTCGGTCCTCCCCCACTCGAGACACCCGCATCTGGTCCACCATTACTTCGAGTAATTGCCATTCTGAAATGTGCAATAATTTAATATCAATACCCAGGTCGCTCCTATCTACCCAATTTTCATCAGTCGGTCCTCCCCCACTCGAGGCACCCGCATCTGGTCCACCATTACTTCGAGTAATTGCCATTCTAAAATGTGCAATAATTTAATATCAATACCCAGGTCGCTCCTATCTACCCAACTACTTGACCTTCTAGGACTTTGGTTGACTATTCTTGACTCAAGCATGAATCCTGTGCTTTCGGTAGTACTGGCCTGGTACTACCTTCCACACCTATTCGTCCTCGTTCCAAGTTCATCAACCATCCTCCTAAAATGTCACACATACACCAAAACCACTTCCTTATGACTCATGTGGTCATGCACCGTGGTGCCTAATCTTTTAATCTAACTCTCCATCTCACACGTGCCTAAGAGAATTATTGCTAATGTCGTCGAGTCGCCTCACGGACGCACAGCCGTACACAATCAGGAATAAGATAGACGTTTGAATAACTGATCTACCCTAAAGTCACAACCAAACAAGGAAGAGCTAGTAAGGCCAGACCAAGATTTCTTAGGCTATCTTACCCTAATTGTATATAACCTACCAGTATTCACTAAGCAACCTAACGACAGTAGCATAAAATTCTAAAGCAGCACGTAAGGCACAAAATAGTCTACAGAGTATATTATCCAGAATATTTTACATCCTAGCACAATGCATTTTATCACATAACACAACTTGGCATGGGTAATTGGGAATCACAAAACTTACTTGAGCTTGGCTGACAGTTCGCATTGCATCTTCTCTTCCTTTAAATTAACTTTCCAAAAACATTTTCTTAATCAAAATCGCTCAGTCCTAAGTTTGAGTTTGGATTCCCAATACAGTTCATCCAAATCCCTTAAACCAAGGCTCTGATACCAATTTGTAACGCCCCAATTTCAAAAATTTTAAAAATCATTTATTATCAAGGTTCCAATAAAATATTTATTCCAAAAACATAAAACTGTTCAACATATTACTTAAACCAACAACGGAAACATTTGAAAATACTAATATAGTTCATTGACATAAAACTCTTGTATGCGACGCGCTGCCATCAAGCCTTGCCCTTCCCTTTGTGATTTGAATTACATGAAATGTTATAAAATCAACGGGTAAGCTTAAAGCTTAGTGAGTCCACAAATTACCATACATGCCCACATATTAACAACCCGTCCTCGAGAACGACCCGACCCTACCCGCCATACAACAGCTACGGGCGTCCATCATACCACAGCTATGGACACGGGAAGGTTCTACCCATCATACAACAGCTATGAGTTCCCGGTTATGGCCCAGCCCATCATACAACAGCTATGAGACAAGGCAATAGTCCAACTCGCCATACATCAACTACGAGGGGACACGCATCAGTACTGAGCCCAACAACAAATAATCCTAAATATAGAGCAAATCATATAATTGTAAATAACATACAAGATGCCTAACATGCAACATCATAGAGTAAGGTGAGGATACTCACTTGATTCGAAACCACACAAATATACTTTAATATCTCCACTAGCTCGTTCACACACCTATATCCCACATATACAACTTGTCAAGCACTGACTAAACTTCTATAGACTTGCCTAAAGGTCAGACCCAACGTTTACCACCAAACCAGGGTCAAAACCAAACCTTAGGGTCAAACAGTCGCTCGCTGCGGCGTGGCTTCTCGCCTTACGCGCCGCGGCTACTATTGCACAATTACGGGGGTTCAGCCGAGTCCACGCCGCTGACATAGCCAGTCCGCGTCGCGGCTCGTAACATTCCAAAATGTTATTAGCGCATAACAGTACATCAATCGGCTAGGGTTCCTTTCTACACCCTTCCGGGGATCAGAAATTACCCTAAGGTCACTTCCTTACTGACATGCAAGTCCGTCCATGTCCTTGGTCCAAACCCTAAGTGCTACAAATCGTCTAAAGCTACAAACCAACTGGTAACACCATATGACGGGATAAAAAGGAAAGTCAGAAGAGTAAATCTTCTTACCTTACTCCTGAAGGACGAAGTGATGCCCACGATCCTTCCCAAACCTTCTCTCGCGTTGGATCTCCTTCTTCTAATCTCCCAAAGCCTTCAAAGCCTCGAGACCAAAGAGTATCTGCCGAAACTAGACGCCTCTACTCTAGAAAACTCCCAAAAACACGAACCCTAGGGCTGGGTCTCCTTATATAGGCATTTAAATCCGAATTAGGGTTTTTCACTTTAGAGGCGCACCGCGTCGCGGGTTCTTTAGAACCGCGCCGCGCGTACAAATCCTACGCGATTCTAGATTCTTCCTAAAGCCGCGCCGCAGATTCCTTCGGGCCGCACTCGACGGAACGGGTCTTACACCCGGGCCCATGTGCCTTTATACTGTCATACTCTTTGTGAGTCCCCATTAGTGTGTCGGTGATCCACACGCGCTCCACTAATGACTTACAATATGCAATATCCTTTCAGATTTCATCTTCTATTGAGAGTGCTTCTCTCAGAGTCAATTACTTGACTCTGAGTATCGTCTCACTCAACCAGATGTTCTGAAGGTACGTTTCTGTCCATGTTGGTTTCTTTTGATGATTCAATTACTCCCACTGGTTTTTAGACCAGTTGTAAAATCAATCAAACTGTCACACAGACTGTATCTCGTCCTAAGGTTCTCTTAATTGGCAGCAACCGGGCTCACCAATGCTTCCAAGTAGTCGGATTGTAAATCCATACCAACTATAGTGTTTTACCACCAAATGGTATGTCACCTCGGTCATAACTACTTATGATGGAAACTACTGGTCAAGAGAAGATTATGTTAGTGTCGAAAACAGAAATCTGATTTCTGCTCCAAGCCTAGTGATGACTAAAGGTTATTTCACTTGGCTAATCCTGAACTCATTCAAGACTGTGCCAACTCTCACTGTCTCCTTAGAACATGACTTATTTCTAAAAGAGCTCTTCTTTTACAGGTACAGTGGGATAATCAGTGAAACGACATTGCTGATCAGGTTCAGGCTAGTCATGAGGTTCAGACGAACACTACAAGACCCTGTACTTTCTATGTGTAAGTGGGATAATCCCAACTTCACATTTCAGACAATGTCTTCAAGACCTACTTAGTCTAGTATGTGGTCGGTATATGGTTTTGTGGTCTGACTGGTTTGGTATTTAAATTTACCAGAAACTTATTGACAATGTATCTCATACATTGAGGATCGAACTGTTTCGACCAATGCTCCATCATCTTCCCTAAGACACAATATAACTATTAATGTTCTTGGAAGAGAACGAGTTGTGAAACATTTTCCAAGCTTATGTTGTCACTCAGGTTCTGTTGATCTTGTACTTCCTTTGAAGTCCTTGAACTGTTCAAGGTTTCAATTCAACCGCTTATTCTGATAAGCGAAGCCATATTCGTCATACCGAAAGAAAAATATCGTGAAGTACAAACAATTGTGTTCTATTTGACGATTCGAGCAATACACAGCAACTGATGCGTCCGTTGCTCCTAATCTCAATGTCTTTTACATCTCTATGTAAACTTATGACTTTGTTAATTCTGTTAAAGACTTGCAATCTTTAGTTGACTCTAAGTCAACTGATTCCAAAATCCTATCCTCTGGATCTTTGGGTGATTCATTTCTTGCCATATGTGCTTTATAAAGAACTTAATCATCAATTGACTCTAAGTCAAATGATTTCAAAGTCCTGTCCAACTGGACCTTTGGTTGAATTGATTCTTATAACATTCATCTTAACAATCATAGGGGACACAATTCCTGAATCCAAACACTTTGGATGTATCAATATTCAAGTTATTACTAACCATGCATTCAATACATTCATACAACATTTCAAGGATATTTCAAACAACACGTGTTAAAAGAAAATTGATAATTTTATTAAAAAAAAATACTTGCACAATGTAATATATGAAAGACAATGTCATATGCATCTAATAAGCTAATAACATGATTCTAATATCTAACTAAACTTCAAAACTGCATGAACTGGAAATCCAATCCAAATGTGCTCCTATGCACCAGAGTCACGTATGTTACCGATTCCCTGCATACAAACCAAAATGTGACTATCACATTATGCATCAAGGAATTATGGAACAAGAGTTTTGAGGTTTTTAGATATACCTGATCTTTCAGAAGATTTTGACCTTGGAGCGTCTTCCAATCTTTCCGTGACTGTATCCGATTCTGTGCATTCCAGTTTAAGACATGTCCAGACGATCTAGATCGTTTCTTGCTGTGTCTTTTCACTGGACTTAATCCAGAAGTAGCTGAACCATTGGAGCAATGCCTATCCAAGAGTGACTCGTATAAAGTCAATAGTGGACGCATTTCCATAAAAGCCCTTTTCTGGTCTTCCTTTCTATACGTCTGAATGAACATATCGTATTTGCTAGTCAACGAAGCGAGTAGAATGTTAACACTCATTTCCTGACTCATAGAATAACCAAGTTTGTACAATTCGCCTATGTAAGCTTCAATCTGAAGAACATGCGAATCAATGCTACTTCCTTCTTTTAGCTTGCACTCTGCAAGACTTTTGAAGATCCTATCTCGTTCCTCCTCAACTGGTTTTTGGAACTCATATGGCCCCAAGGATTCAAAATCCTTGCAGAACTCGGGGTCAATGGTCAATAGCATGAGGTCACGAATCTTTTCGGATTCATCAACTAAGAAGTTATGCTTATCATAAGAACTCTTTATGATGACTTGTTCCGGTGGAACCGGGATTGGATACTCGGTGAGATGAAGCTTGCCAGCAATGACGAGAACCATTCTCCAATTGCGAATCCATTCCTTACAATTAAGGCCAGTCAGCCTTTCCATATTTGGCAGGTGCATTCTGATGCTCTCAGAAATGGGTGAAGGAGGAGAGGAAGGAGAATAGACACTTGATTCAGACATCTACAATAAACATAATTTTATTAGTTTAATTAATCCTTTTAAATAATTACCCAATTTATTATTTATTAAGGCTAGGACCCAAAATACCCCAACTATGATGTGAAGAGGGATGTCGTAATCACAACATAATGGTCATTAAGGTAGATAATACACTTATCAATTTCATCTTATGAAATTCCTAGATCTGTTGAGACACATTGAACTATTCAATGGCATGTTTAGTCTCGGATGTGCCCCACTGTTTGTGACTGGGATGCCGAGCATCACATATCGGGTGTAAATAACCATGCAAATTCGCTCGGTACTCTCGAAGTCAATTGTCATCTCTAATTAACATGCCGGTTAACCACACACGCTCCGTTAATAATGACAAAATCGAGAAACCCATTACGACTCTTTGCGGACCCCAGTTGGCGTGCCGGTAAACCACACACGCTCCACCAACGTTCCACAAAGTGCCATGTGCAATTCCATGGATTAGCACCAATTCACATTTTTAACCTAATGTAACTAGATTGGGTTTTTGTTCAAAGTTCTAGTACTTTCAATTATAGCATTATACTTTAAGAGGCTTAGCGGTTCTATCAAACCCGTTCGGCTAACGACACTTGTCTGACCACGAGAGCATTGGGTAAGAGTGGATACCCATTAGACTACCATTTTATAGGCAGTAGCCTTATACCCTCTTTATAGGACAGTTTTGTGAATGAGGCCTACTAACGGTAAGACTACCAATTTATCTTATATATAAATATTAACTTTTAATCATAAATATATAAGATATATTTTAATCTTATTAAAATATTTTAGAATTAATTTATTCTTAATTTTCGCTAATTTACATCTATTTTTCGAAAATTTAAATTAATTCTCTAAGTTGATTTAATTGATCTTTTAATTAACAATTAATTAAACTAATTAAATCAAGGATGGGTGACCACAAAATTAATCAAATTAATTCCCTATCCTTATTCCCTAATTTCGAAAATTGCATGCAAAGAATAAGGGGTTCCAGTTACTTAATTATCCAATAATTACCAGAAATAACAACCTAGTTATAAGGCAGCAAGCAAAATTGCCAAATAAGGGGAGGGAGGCTAGGGTTTTTGAGACCCTAGCCACCATGAACAAAATTAGGCCTCCTCAAGGGTTTATTTTCGAAAACCCAATGATCAAATAAACATTTTATATCAAATCACAAGAAAACAAGCCATAGCCCTGATACCACTGAAGGGCATTAACCAATCAATGAACACACAAATTCCTAAGTTCACATGCAACCTTAAAAAGATCTATGTTTTCTTCTATGAAGACATAAACTAAAAACCTAAGGCCAACATTTATTTTTAAATATCAAATAAGAATTAACCAACCTTTTGATCTTTTGATATTGAAGCTAGCAGCAAACAGATCCTGCCTCAAATGCAAGTCACACCCAAGCTAAGGAGGAGAGTGTCCAACAGAGTTTCTTTTTTTCTAAAATGGCGCAGGTTTTGAGCCTCCAGAGGGTTCCTTATATAGCCTCCAAGAGGCTACAGCTGAAACCCTAGAGAAGCCCCTTAATGGACAAGCCTGTTATCCAATTGGGCAAGCCTCTAAAAACCCTAACTAGGGTTTCGAAAGTATGGAGATGGCCTCCATAATTTCTTCCAACTTGAAGCTTCCACTAGCTAGCCTTTTATTCAACTATTGAGTAATTACAAAACCAGTCCCTGCACTTTTAATTAATTAAATTAATCACCAAATTAAATCCAATTAATTCTAGATTAATTTCTAATTAATTATTATAGTTTCTAATTAATATATTATCACTTTAATATATTAATAAACTATTTATTTATTTCTATTGATTTATTAAACAATTAATAAATCAACATTTCTCTCTACTGAACTCTACACTAAACCTCCAGCTATGAGGGCAACCCAAATGGAATTTGCTTCAATTAACAAGATAAATACGATTATAAGTCATGGCTTAGACACCTAATCCAACACCATCATGGGTCAAGAGTACGAGAACCAATAATGGTGGTTGTCGAGGCCAACAAAAATAAACCCTAATTCTCTAACTCAAAATAGTGCAGAATGGTAAAGAGATCGAATCCATAGAGATTGGTTCAATTTGTAAAACAATGAAATCAATCCAAAACAATATATATTTTTAAACAAAATAAAATAAAAGTATGGGGTTTTTTTTTGTTTTGGTTGACACCTTGTGCCCAAGAACTATCCCTTCTTGAACCATGAAATTACACTTCTCCCAATTTAACACCAAGTTAGTTTTCTCGCATCTTTCAAGCATTTTATCAAGACTGTTTAAACATTCATCAAAAGAATCTCCAAATACAGAAAATTCATCCATAAATACCTCCATAAAATCCCCAACCATTTCGTGAAATATGGCAGTCATGCATCTCTGAAATGTTGCTGGTGCATTGCAAAGTCCAAATGGCATTCTTCGGTATGCAAAAGTTCCATAGGGACATGTAAAGGTGGTTTTTTCTTGATCCAACGGATCGATTGGGATCTGAAAATACCCTGAAAAACCATCTAAAAAGCAATAATAAGTTTTGCCAGCAAGCCTTTCAAGCATTTGATCAATAAACGGTAATGGAAAGTGGTCTTTGCGAGTAGCATCATTTAATTTTGGGTAATCTATGCATACTCTCCAACCGGTTACTGTTCTTGTGGGGATTAATTCGTCTTTTTCATTTTTTAAGACGGTTATTCCACCTTTTTTCGGCACTACATGAATGGGACTGACCCAAGGACTGTCTGAAATGGGGTATATTATTCCTGAATCTAGCAATTTAACCACCTCTTTCCTTACAACTTCTTGCATTTTGGGATTTAAACGTCTCTGGGCTTGTATTTTTTGCTTTGTTTCATCTTCCATTAAAATTTTATGGGAACAATACGAAGGACTTATTCCCTTTATATCAGAGATTTTCCAGGCTATGGCATTTTTTCTTTTCTTGAGAACAGCCACCAGTTTCGTTTTTTCTGCAAATGACAAAGAAGCATTTATTATTACGGGCATTTGCATTTTTTTCATCTAAATAAGCATATTCAAGATGAGGAGGTAGAGTATTGAGATTACGAGTCTTTGGCTCTGAGTCTTGATTCTCATTGGTTGTAGATGAATTTCTTTCACTAGGCACTTTTTCTTCTTCTAGTAGTTTTTCTAATTTCTCAATCTCTTCGTTGGCATTAAATTCTTCTTCTTCCATTGGCATCATGCTTTCCAAATTTCTTTTCTCCAATTCCTGCAATTCATTCTCCAAAATAGTGTCAAAAGTATCAATGAAATATACCGCATCATCACATGTTTTGGAATGTTTCATTGATTGATCAATTCCAAATGTTATAGCATCAGTTCCAACTCTAAGTGTTAGCTTAGATTCACGGATATCTACTAAAGCTCTTGCTGTGCTTAAGAATGGTCTTCCCAGAATTATTGGAACCTGTTCATCTTCATCCATGTCTAGAACAACAAAATCTGCAGGAAAAACAAATTTATCTACCTTTACCAACAAATCCTCCACTATTCCCTTGGGTATGTTATTGATTTGTTTGCCAGGTGGATCGCCATTCGTGTTGGTTTGGGTTCAGGCAAGTCAAGCTTAGAGTAAAATGAATATGGCATGAGGTTAATGCTTGCACCTGAATCTGCTAAAGCATGACTAAAAGTTAAATTACCAAACTGGCATGGTAATGTCAAACTTCCTGGATCAGTTATCTTTTTAGGTAGTTTGTTCAACATTGCTGCTGAGCATTGCTCATTTAGAATCACATTAGATGCTTCTTTAAGTTTCTTTCGATTTGAAAGAAGATCTTTTAAAAACTTTGCATATTTAGGCATTTGTGCAACGGCCTCAACAAAAGGTATATTAATATGCAATGATTTTATGTGTTCTAAAAATTTTCTGTATTCTTCTTCTTGTTTTTCTTTTTTAAGACGTTGTGGGTATGGAACTGGTGGTTTATAACTTTTGATGGGTGTTGGCGGTGGTCTTTCTTCTGTTTCTTCCTCATTTTGTTTCTGGTAGTTTTTCAGATTCCTGCGTTTTAGAAGAAGAGTTAGTGTTTATGGGAATTGATGGTTCTAAAATATTACCGCTTCTGGTTGAAATTGCCTTGACATGTGCGTTAGGATTTTGTTCTGTGTTGCTCGGTAATGTACCAGGGAATCTTTCATTCAAAACTCGCGAAATTTTACCAACTTGGGTTTCAATATTTAAAATTGAAGCTTGTTGGTTTCGGAGTGCAGATTCTGTAGTTACTCCCATTTTCTTTACTAATTCTTCGGTTGACCTATGTCTTTTGTCTGAAGCTTCTGCAAATCTAGACATCATTTCTTCAAAACTTGGTTTCTTCTCGGGTTGTCTTTGTGGATCAAATGGTGGTTCTCTTTGATAGTATCCTTGCCCACTTTGTTTATACTTCTCTACTTGATCCTTTTTATATTCTTCATAAGGCTTCCAGTTATTATTTCGTGGCCTTCTTTCATCAAATCGATCTCCGGATGAATAAAAAATACTTTCTTTTCTCTTTCCATCTTCATCAAGTGGACAATCTTTTGCAAGATGTGGTCCACTGAAGTTGTCACATCCGACCTGAATGGCATGGATTGTTTGGTTTACTTTTTTCATGTCTCGTCCCAAAGCGTCTAGTTTGGCATTGAGGGCTGCTAATTCATCGGCTTGTTCATCTGTTGGCTTCTTTATTAAGGTTGAGTCTCTTGAAGAGTGCCACTGATGCGAGTGTTGGGCTAATTCTTCAATTAATGCATATCTGTCTGCTGGAGTTTTCTTTGGAATTGGACCCTGCGAATCAACCATTTGACGAGTAGTTACATTAATTCCATTATAAAAAGTTTGCACAACTTGATGTGGATTAAGATCATGTTGTGGACAATTTTGGAGCATTTCTTTATAACGGTCCCATGCATCATAAAGTGTTTCATCGTCCAGTTGTTTAAAATTTTGGATTTTTGCTTTCATTTTGGCAATTTTAGAATGTGGGCTAAACTGTTTAATAAATTTTGTTTTTAATTCTTCCCAAGTTTTTATTGTTCTTGGGGGTTCAGCTTTTAACCATCTTTTTGCTGCTCCTTGGAGTGTTATTGGAAATACTCTTAACATAACAGCATCTTTAGTGACTCCAGGAATATGAAATTAATCGGCTATTTCAAGGACAGATTCCACATGTTGGTTGGCATCTTTAGCATCTTTTCCTGTGAACAAAGTTTCCCTTAGAAGATGAAGGAATTGGCCTTTTATTTCAAAATGTGTTCCATCTGGAATTGTGGGACGAACTAGTCCTTGGCCTGTTTCTTCTTGTATGCGACTTGCATATTCTTCCAAGGAGAGATTTGCAATGTCTGCCATTAATCTTGCTTGTCTTAGTCTTCTGCGAAATTCTCGTTCCGGTTCTTGAAACTGTGGAGTTAAATGAGAGTTTGAACTCCTGGTCATACACTATCTGAGGAACAACAGGGTGAGATCTAGAATAATAATAAAATAAATTATATTAATAAATGATTTCTTGCACTTAAAACCGTATTCCCCGGCAACGGCGCCAAAAACTTGATGTGTTTTCAAACATACATATTTATATCCCCAAAATAATACCACGAGTTTTTGGAATATTTAGGATTCAAATATGATATTTGTAATATCTTCGCATAAGTTTTAAATTTATAAACAGGGAAATACCATGAATCAAAACAACGCAACTAGGCAAGTCTACCTAATCGGTTATAATATAGTAATGGTAAATCCGGGTCGAACCCAAGGGAAATGGATTAAATTGAAGAAAATCACTTATCAATGAATAATTTATAATAATATAAAAGAGATAAGAGGGGGAGGTTTGTGTAATTGATTTTGTGAAAAGGTGGTGATAACAAATAAGTAAATAATAATAAGGTTAAAGTTGATCCGAACAGATAGCTTGAACAAATATGCTTTTACTCAGAGGTGATTACTTCTTATAATAATATTCTGATTGATAATAATGTGCAATGGATATTAACAAGTTAAATACCGAGTTCTAAGTTAATTGGATGTCTTGGTCCAACAATCCAATTTTATGATTAAAAGATTATTAATTCCATTGGTCCTGTAATTAATTATTCCAAATAATCATTCGATTTATTCATACTCTGCATGATTTATTTATTTCTTTTGATATCAATGGTCATGAAAATCAAAATGAGATGTATAGTTTGGTCAACTAATACAGTTTAGACATATGCATATAAGATTCTTTCTTTGTAACTTAACCTAGGATTTGGTCAATCACTAGTCATAAATATATATGGTTATATATTTATGACTAGTGATTGACCAAATCATAGGTTAAGTTACAAAGAAAGAATCTTATATGCATATGTCTAAACTGTATTAGTTAACCAAACTATACATCTCATTTTGATTTTCATGACCATTGATATCAAAAGAAATAAATAAATCATGCAGAGTACGAATAAATCGAATGATTATTTGGAATAATTAATTACAGGACCAATGGAATTAATAATGTTTTAATCATAATATTGGATTGTTGGACCAATACATCCAATTAACTTAGAACTCGGTATTTAACTTGTTAATATCCATTGCACATTATTATCAATCAGAATATTATTATAAGAAGTAATCACCTCTGAGTAAAAGCATATTTGTTCAAGCTATATGTTCGGATCAACTTTAACCTTATTATTATTTACTTATTTGTTATCACCACCTTTTCACAAAATCAATTACACAAACCTCCCCCTCTTATCTCTTTTATATTATTATAAATTATTCATTGATAAGTGATTTTCTTCAATTTAATCCATTTCCCTTGGGTTCGACCCGGATTTACCATTACTATATTATAACCGATTAGGTATACTTGCCTAGTTGCGTTGTTTTGATTCATGGTATTTCCCTGTTTATAAATTTAAAACTTATGCGAAGATATTACAAAGATCATATTTGAATCCTAAATATTCCAAAAACTCGTGGTATTATTTTGGGGATATAAATATGTATGTTTGAAAACACATCAAGTTTTTGGCGCCGTTGCCGGGGAATACGGTTTTAAGTGCAAGAAATCATTTATTAATATTATTTATTTTATTATTATTCTAGATCTCACCCTGTTGTTCCTCAGATAGTGTATGACCAGGAGTTCAAACTCTCATTTAACTCCACAGTTTCAAGAACCGGAACGAGAATTTCGCAGACGACTAAGACAAGCAAGATTAATGGCAGACATTGCAAATCTCTCCTTGGAAGAATATGCAAGTCGCACACAAGAAGAAACAGGCCAAGGACTAGTTCGTCCCACAATTCCAGATGGAACACATTTTGAAATAAAAGGTCAATTCCTTCATCCTCTAAGGGAAACTTTGTTTACAGAAAAAGATGCTGAAGATGCCAACCAATACGTGGAATCTTTCCTTGAAATAGCCGATTATTTTCATATTCCTGGAGTCACTAAAGATGATGTTATGTTAAGAGTATTTAGAATAACACTCCAAGGAGCAGCAAAAAGATGGTTAAAAGCTGAACCCCCAAGAACAATAAAAACTTGGGAAGAATTAAAAACAAAATTTATTAAACAGTTTAGCCCACCTTCTAAAATTGCCAAAATGAAAGCAAAAATCCAAAATTTTCAACAACCGGACGATGAAACACTTTATGATGCATGGGACCGTTATAAAGAAATGCTCCAAAATTGTCCACAACATGATCTTAATCCACATCAAGTTGTGCAAACTTTTTATAACGGAATTAATGTAACTACTGGTCAAATGGTTGATTCGCGGGGTCCAATTCCAAAGAAAACTCCAGCAGACTGATATGCATTAATTGAAGAATTAGCCCAACACTCGCATCAGTGGCACTCTTCAAGAGACTCATCCTTAAGAAAGAAGCCAACAGATGAACAAGCCGATGGATTAGCAGCCCTCAATGCCAAACTAGACGCTTTGAGACGAGACATGAAAAAAGTAAACCAAACAATCCATGCCATTCAGGTCGGATGTGACAACTGCAGTGGACCACATCTTGCAAAAGATTGTCCACTTGATGAAGATAGAAAGAGAAAAGAAAGTGTTTGTTATTCATCCGGAGATCGATTTGATGAAAGAAGGCCACGAAATAATAACTGAAAGCCTTATGAAGAATACAAAAAGGATCAACCGGAGAAGTATAAACAAAGTGGGCAAGGATACTATCAAAGAGAACCACCATTTGATCCACAAAGACAACCCGAGAAGAAACCAAGTTTTGAAGAAATGATGTCTAGATTTGCAGAAGCTTCAGACAAAAGACACAGATCAACCGAAGAATTAGTAAAGAAAATGGGAGTAACTACAGAATCTGCACTCCGAAACCAACAAGCTTCAATTTTAAATATTGAACCCCAAGTTGGTCAAATTTCGAGAGTTTTGCATGAAAGATTCCCTGGTACATTATCGAGCAACACAGAACAAAATCCTAACGCACATGTCAAGGCAATTTCAACCAGAAGCGGAAAGATTTTAGAACCATCAATTCCCATAAACACTAACTCTTCTTCTAAAACGAGGGAATCTGAAAAACTACCAGAAAAAAATGAGGAAGAAACACAAGAAAGACCACCGCCAACACCCATCAAAAGTTATAAACCACCAGTTCCATACCCACAACGTCTTAAAAAAGAAAAACAAGAAGAAGAATACAGAAAATTTTTAGAACACATAAAATCATTGCATATTAATATACCTTTTGTTGAGGCCGTTGCACAAATACCTAAATATGCAAAGTTTTTAAAAGATCTTCTTTCAAATCGAAAGAAACTTGAAGAAGCATCTAATGTGATTCTAAATGAGCAATGCTCAGCAGCAATGTTGAACAAACTACCTAAAAAGATGACTGATCCAGGAAGTTTGACATTACCATGCCAGTTTGGTAATTTAACTTTTAGTCATGCTTTAGCAGATTCAGGTGCAAGCATTAACCTCAAGCCATATTCATTTTACTCTAAGCTTGACTTGCCTGAACCCAAACCAACACGAATGGCGATCCACCTGGCAAACAAATCAATAACATACCCAAGGGGAATAGTGGAGGATTTGTTGGTAAAGGTAGATAAATTTGTTTTTCCTGCAGATTTTGTTGTTCTAGACATGGAAGAAGATGAACAGGTTCCAATAATTCTGGGAAGACCATTCTTAAGCACAGCAAGAGCTTTAGTAGATATCCGTGAATCTAAGCTAACACTTAGAGTTAGAACTGATGCTATAACATTTGGAATTGATCAATCAATGAAACATTCCAAAACATGTGATGATGCGGTATATTTCATTGATACTTTTGACACTATTTTGGAGAATGAATTGCAGGAATTGGAGAAAAGAAATTTGGAAAGCATGATGCCAATGGAAGAAGAAGAATTTAATGCCAACGAAGAGATTGAGAAATTAGAAAAACTACTAGAAGAAGAAAAAGTGCCTAGTGAAAGAAATTCATCTACAACCAATGAGAATCAAGACTCAGAGCCAAAGACTCGTAATCTCAATACTCTACCTCCTCATCTTGAATATGCTTATTTAGATGAAAAAAATGCAAATGCCCGTAATAATAAATGCTTCTTTGTCATTTGCAGAAAAAACGAAACTGGTGGCTGTTCTCAAGAAAAGAAAAAATGCCATAGCCTGGAAAATCTCTGATATAAAGGGAATAAGTCCTTCGTATTGTTCCCATAAAATTTTAATGGAAGATGAAACAAAGCCAAAAATACAAGCCCAGAGACGTTTAAATCCCAAAATGCAAGAAGTTGTAAGGAAAGAGGTGGTTAAATTGCTAGATTCAGGAATAATATACACCATTTCAGACAGTCCTTGGGTCAGTCCCATTCATGTAGTGCCGAAAAAAGGTGGAATAACCGTCTTAAAAAATGAAAAAGACGAATTAATCCCCACAAGAACAGTAACTGGTTGGAGAGTATGCATAGATTACCGAAAATTAAATGATGCTACTCGCAAAGACCACTTTCCATTACCGTTTATTGATCAAATGCTTGAAAGGCTTGCTGGCAAAACTTATTATTGCTTTTTAGATGGTTTTTCAGGGTATTTTCAAATCCCAATCGATCCGCTGGATCAAGAAAAAACCACCTTTACATGTCCCTATGAAACTTTTGCATACCGAAGAATGCCATTTGGACTTTGCAATGCACCAGCAACATTTCAGAGATGCATGACTGCCATATTTCACGAAATGGTAGGGGATTTTATGGAGGTATTTATGGATGAATTTTCTGTATTTGGAGATTCTTTTGATGAATGTTTAAACAGTCTTGATAAAATGCTTGAAATATGCGAGAAAACTAACTTGGTGTTAAATTGGGAGAAGTGTAATTTCATGGTTCAAGAAGGGATAGTTCTTGGGCACAAGGTGTCAAAGCAAGGAATAGAAGTGGACAAGGCTAAAGTGGAAACTATCTCAAAATTACCACCCCCTACAAACGTGAAGGGAGTAAGAAGTTTCCTAGGACATGCAGGATTTTACTGTCGATTTATAAAGGATTTTTCAAAAATAGCGAGACCTTTAACTCAATTACTGTTAAAAGAAGCAAAATTTGAATTTTCAACAGATTGTTTAAATTCTTTTAACACTTTAAAAGAAAAATTGGTCTCTTCTCCTATTCTGATTGCACCAAACTGGAATTTACCTTTTGAATTGATGTGTGATGCAAGTGACTATGCAGTAGGAGCAGTTTTCGGACAAAGGCTAGAAAAACATTTTCAACCTATCTTTTATGCTAGTAAAACCCTTAATCAAGCACAAGAAAATTATACAACAACAGAAAAGGAATTACTAGCAGTGGTTTATGCATCTGATAAATTCAGGCCATACCTAATTTTGTCTAAAACAACTGTCTTTACAGATCATTCTGCTTTAAAATACTTGTTTTCAAAACAGGATGCAAAACCGAGACTTATACGTTGGATCCTCTTGTTACAAGAATTTGATCTAGAGATAAAAGAAAAACCAGGAATGGAAAATGTAGCAGCAGACCACTTGTCCAGACTGGAAAACCCAAGGATGGAGCAGCTAAAGGAAACAGACATCAACGATAATTTTCGATGAATGCTTATTGAATTTAGACTCAGAACTTCCTTGGTACGCTGACATAGTTTATTATTTGGCTGCAGGAGTACTTCTTAAAGGAATGACACATCAACAAAAGAAGAAATTCTTTACAGATGTGAAACATTACTTCTGGGACGATCCATATCTGTTTCGAATAAATGCGGACAACATAATAAGAAGATGTGTTTATGGAAAAGAAATTCAGAGTATTCTGGAACATTGTCATCAAGGACCAGTTGGTGGACACAATAGCGCAAATTACATAGCAAGAAAGATATTTGAAGCCGGATTTTATTGGCCAACAGTTTTCAAGGACACCAAGAGGTATGTTAAAGAATGTGATTCATGCGAACGAGCAGAAAACATCTCATCCAGAAATGAAATGCCATCCAGGAATGAAATGCCACAAGTAAGTATACAGGTTTTTGAAATCTTTGATATTTGGGGAATCGACTTTATGGGACCATTCCCAAGTTCAAGTGGAAACAAATATATTTTAGTTGCTGTTGACTATGTGTCAAAATGGGTTGAAGCTCAGGCTTTACCAACTAATGACGCACGAGTCGTACTAAAATTTCTAAAAAAATTGTTTTCACGATTTGGTGTACCAAAAGCTCTAATTAGTGACCGGGGGACTCATTTTGCAAACACACAACATGAGAAAACTCTTAAAAAATATGGAGTTCAACACAGATTTGCAACCCCTTATCACCCACAAACCAGTGGGCAAACTGAGGTCACGAATAGAGCAATAAAAAGAATTCTGGAAAAATCAGTTGGTACAAATAAAAAAGAATGGTCTATTAAACTCGATGATGCTTTATGGGCTTTCAGAACAGCATACAAAACACCTATTGGTACGACACCATATAGGTTAATATACGGTAAAGCATGTCATTTACCTGTGGAAATAGAACATAAAGCATACTAAGCATTAAAAAACTGTGATTTAGATGAAACCAATATCCGTTCTAACCGTTTAATGCAGATAAACGAGTTAGAAGAATTGAGGAACGAGGCATATGAGAATTCGTTAATTTACAAAAATCGCACAAAGAAATGGCATGATGCAAGACTGCAAAGAAAGACAGAAATTGCACCAGGAGATCAGGTACTTTTATATAACTCAAGATTGAAATTATTTCCGGGAAAACTCAAGTCAATATGGTATGGGCCGTATAAAGTGAAAATCGTATTTCCATACGGAACTGTTGAACTGGTAGACAAGAACAACGTAAGCTTCAAGGTTAACAGACACCGGGTGAAGCACTACGAGCAAGGAGTTCATTACGAGGAAGGAGAGGATATACCCCTCTTAAACATTTAAAAATTTAAAAACAGGGGTACGGGTCTAAGCTTTCGACCCAGATAAGGAAAGCGATGCAAGGAGGAGACCATGATTTTTATTTGTTGGATTGTAACATTTAAGACAATTTAATTTTTTTTTTTTTGTGTGATATATATATATATATATATATATATATATATATATATATATATATTTATATATATATATATATATATATATATATATATATATAAATAAATAAAAAAATAAAAATAAAACAAGAAAAAAATAAGATCATCAAAGAAAAAATGGAAAAGAAAAATACCACTGATCACGATCGCGACCTGATCATGAAGCCTATAGGGGCGCGATCTCAGCGTCCAGGAAAAACCCAAGGCCCGTGTTTTTTACAGATCGCGACCCGATCCTATATGGGATCGCGACCCGACGTAGCGGCAGAGGTAAATAGAAGATCGGTTCATTTGGTTTCACTTTTACCCCAAATACAAACTTCGCACCCCGATCTCTATGGTAAATCGCGATCAAGTTTTTTCCAGTTTTTTCTAGAGTCGAAATCATCAACCAAGGTATGTAAATCCTCGATCCCTCTTCGTATTACATTGGAAATAAGGTAGATATTTGTGAAATTGGAATAAAATTAGGTTTTATTTAATTCTCGGATTTGAATGATATTTGCCCATTAGTATGTTAGATCTATCCGAGGATTAAAATTCTAGTTAAAACCTACTAAAATAGATAAGATTTGGCTTGAAATAAGTGAAAAATCGCAAACCCTAGGTCGGACATTCAACGATCGCGACCCGATCCTTGTATCGCGACACGATCAACGGTGTTCTTCGGACTTGTTTATCGATCGCGACCCTATCATTGATAATATCATATAGCGCGACCCGATCGTTGAACATTCAAAGGGTAAAACTGAACTAGATACGGACACCCAAGAACCCGACCCATCTTATAATCGCGACCCGATCCAGATAAGCATCGCGACCAGACAAGCGATCAGGACCGGACTATCCAGCCCGACCCGATCCACAGTGATCGCGACGCGACCTTCGACCAGGAGCCAAATTTTATTATTTTCAAGCTAATATTTTCTATTTTTGATTTCAATTTTATTTTCGCAGATAAATGGCAGGAAGAAGAGGACAGAATCAACCACCGGAGGATTTACCAACGCATACGTGGCTACTATTTCTAGCCACGATAAACGAAGCGAGACGACAACGATACTTTGGCGAGTTGGCAAAGATTCATAAGAAAGAAATTGACGTGCCCCCATCATTAGATTGGGAATTTGCAGCAACAGTCGGGCTACACAACCGTCTAGCAGCTTTCACAACCAAAACACACGCTGCTTCCGGTTTCCACTGTCACGCTTGGGACAGGCTCTTCCATTTCCAGGAGCCGATTTTTCGAGAGATTACTCTAGAGTTCCTATCCACCGTGCAGTTTGAGCAGCACAAAGAATTGACGGATAGGACCGCACTCTCCTTCAGGCTAGGAGGAGTTAGCCGAGAGTGTAGTGTAGTAGAGCTAGGGATACGCCTAGGTCTATACACGAGGGAGGAAACTATCTCTGCTGGATTCTCCACATTCTTTGAGGCTTGCCTCAAGCACCAGCCCGACGAGTTCCGATTGGGAGATGTTTGGGCACTGCTAGCCAATGAGGTGTACGATTCACACACCACGGTGGAGAGTCGTATCCGCTCCCCTGTCCACCGCCTGCTTCATAGACTCGTAGCCACTACGGTTAATCACCGTAGGGGCTGCGAGAAGGTACCCGTCGACGATGTCTTCTACATGTGGTGCCTACTTTCAGAGGGTGTGTGCCTCAATGTCCCATACACACTTGCAGTTTTCCTTTCCAGGAAAGCAAAGGGGGCGAAAGGGAAGAGCCCCATTAGTGGTGGGCATTTTATTTCCAGGCTAGCCAGATCTTATGATGTTTTCTCTTCTCCTCACTCGCGGGGACTCACGAGGTCGGACCCGCGATTCATGCAGAGGGTCTACCTGGAGCTGATGAGGGTGATCAGTCGAGACGATCACGATGCTTTGGTCATACTAGAGGTTGACCATGTTGAGCAGGGTCACGACATGGAGGATCAGCCTGATGCTCAGCCAGAGCCGGAGCCACAGCACCAGCCAGCCCCGAGAGCTTATCGTCGTCGTCGACAGAGGTCTCCAGTGCAGCCTGATCTCCCGGAGCAGGAGATTGACTTACGCTACTTATCCCAGCAGATGAGTAGCATGGATCTGAGGAGGGAGAGAGACATGCAGAGGATAGAGCGCGACATTTTGAGGAGACAGGTACATGACCAGTGGATGTCGCACACCATGCAGGAGTTCTACGAGAGTCAGGTTTCCAGCCCTCCATTCCTTACCCGACTTATGTTCCTCCTGTCCCCACTTGGTTTGTACCACCTGACTATCTGCAGGATTTTGGCGATGGCACTGGTACTTCAGGTTCTGCATTTGATGATGTTGAGGACTGATTTTTTTTTGTGTGTATTTAAATACTTTGAAATTATTTGGGTTTAATTTTAGTGTGGTGTGTTTTTATTTCGTGGTGTGTTTAATATTTTTTTCTGAGTGTTGATGCAGAATTTGGGTTTGATCAGACGCTGACAGTCAGTTCAACAATTTTCTTCTGTGGAAAAATGTCCTTTAAACAACACGACTCATTACCTAAGGGGAGTCCATTCCAATTAAACTCCTGGTTGATTTAAATGATATATACAATAAAAAATTATTGTATAAAATAAGTGTAGGGTAAGAAAGTCAAACTGCAATGATTAACTGAGCCAAGTCAAAATTTTTATCTTAAAACATCTTCTCCAAAATTGAACACTAAGAAGGTAATTGTTAAGAAAAATGTTTTGAAAATAAATTCGTAGGTTAAACATGATCTTATGCTCTTATTTTTTAGTTTTTCATTATTTCATATAAAATTTAATTCTTTAAATGACAAGTAGTTAGGATGGTAATTACAAAATGTTTTGCATAAATAACGAAATAGACCCATTGAAAATTAAGTTTTTGTCAAAACAGGTTGAGTCAGTTTCCCTAAATCGCGCGAATGTTATTCTATTACTAAATTGAGGAAAATAAGCCTCGATAAAAGAGCTTAAAATGAGAAGAATTCTCAATAAATCTAATGTGATAAAAAGCGAAAATCAAGTAATGTTACAACTTACACCATAAGATTGAGACTCAGGAAGGAAATTCAATCAGTGGCCTTTGACACTCGAGCAAGTAGACATAAAATGGGGCCCACGGGCATTTCTACTCCTTATTACCTAAAACCAACTGGTTTGGGATAATATTGTCGAAAGCTCGCTACACGGGTATCATCGAAAGTCATGGGATTTTCTTAGTGGCCTTTGGAATTTGAATTAGTAAACTCTGTACAGTTGTGAGTTGAAAATTTGTAATCAAGAGTTCTAGAAAGTCACGAGTTTCAAAGGTGCGAAAAAGTGGAGATAATAACTTAACTTGATAAATTTAGTCCAGCATAATTTTTAATGGAAAATTTGACAAAAGATCTTGAGGTGAAAGAAATTTTTAAGGGTGTATTCAATGTTATGTAAAAATGAGTATTTTTCAATCTAAAGACTTGTCATTAATAAAATAGATTTTATGTAAAATTTTGGAAAGTTAAAGATACGTACATAAGACTAGGTATAATCTACTATGTTTATTCTTAAAATTTTATTCTTAACATCGGTAAATAATGCTAGATCTGTGATAGTAATTGGAAAGTTGTTTGGATATCAAATTTCTTAGCTGGGTTTTAAATTGTAGTTTGCTTGAGGACAAGCAAAGTTCAAGTGTAGGGTATTTTGATATTGCCTCATTTATACATATATTTCGGGCAATATCGAGTGCTTTAACACGTGTTATTGGTTTAACATCAAGATAAAAGGTACTTATTCATTTTAATTACCAAAACACAAGAAAATTGATGTATGAATAAGGAGCTGAATTCAAGTTTTAAAATGAGGAAAAATGAGTAAAAGACCATTCGGGAAAGAAAGAGCTGAATAGAGCAAAATTTGGGTGAAAAAACAAAGAAAGAAGTCCACCAAGAATAAGATCGCGACCCGATCTCAACCAAGATCGGGGCCCGATCTGCTGACAAACGCGTGACCATTTGCTGACAAAAAAATCGCGAAAACGACTTCAAATCGCGTCCCTACGAAGATCGCGACCCGATCACCATGTGGATCGCGACCCGACCCACCAACTACAGTCCACTGAGTCGGGGAAGTGGCCAACTGAGAAACGCACTTCGTTCCACATCGCGACCCGATCCCCTATAGGATCGCGACGCGATCATGTCTGGCCAGCACTATAAATAGAGGCCTTCTCTTGTTGTTTGAGACACACCTACACTCCTATAACTCCAGACATGGAGAAATTCACTCTCTATACTCCTCATCTCAACCTCTCATATCAAGGAAAGAAGCTTTGCTAGCGGATAGCCTCGAAGGATCAAGAAGCATCATAGCTTGGATATTCGGTTTGCTTACTTATGTTTAGCTTTCTTAATTATTTCGTGTGTTGCATGTTCATGATTATGGAGTAATTTACTTGTGCTTTTACTTAGAATAGATGAAACTTATAATCATGTTTTGATTGATATAAATTGGATATTGCATGTTTTATAATTTACTTTGCATGTTTATTTAACCAACTTATGTATATTGAGAATCTATCTTTGAAACTTATTACTGAGTTATTTTAGTTTAGATGACCATTCTTACTAAATTAACTTGTATCATAATATATATGGTTCATATATATTTATGACTAGTGATTGACCAAATCCTAGGTTAAGTTACAAAGAAAGAATCTTATATGCATATGTCTAAACTGTATTAGTTGACCAAACTATACATCTCATTTTGATTTTCATGACCATTGATATCAAAAGAAATAAATAAATCATGCAGAGTACGAATAAATCGAATGATTATTTGGAATAATTAATTACAGGACCAATGGAATTAATAATCTTTTAATCATAAGATTGGATTGTTGGACCAAGACATCCAATTAACTTAGAACTCGGTATTTAACTTGTTAATATCCATTGCACATTATTATCAATCGGAATATTATTATAAGAAGTAATCACCTCTGAGTAAAAGCATATTTGTTCAAGCTATCTGTTCAGATCAACTTTAACCTTATTATTATTTACTTATTTGTTATCACCACCTTTTCACAAAATCAATTACACAAACCTCCCCCTCTTATCTCTTTTATATTATTATAAATTATTCATTGATAAGTGATTTTCTTCAATTTAATCCATTTCCCTTGGATTCGACCCGGATTTACCATTACTATATTATAACCGATTAGGTAGACTTGCCTAGTTGCGTTGTTTTCATTCATGGTATTTCCCTGTTTATAAATTTAAAACTTATGCGAAGAAATTACAAAGATCATATTTGAATCCTAAATATTCCAAAAACTCGTGGTATTATTTTGGGGATATAAATATGTATGTTTGAAAACACATCATTCGGCCGAGTGATACATATGAGGTGAGCGAGTGAAATGAGTGTGTGCAATCGAGTGTTAGTGTTTGGTGAGAGTGATGCGACCGAATGAGTTGAGTGTGTGCTAAATCCCAAATGCTCGGTCATAGTGGTTTTGTTTGAAATAGGTGTGTACGGTCGAACAAAATAAAAAAGTGTATTTGTTTGTTTGCTAATCCATGCGGTCGCACACGTATCTTTCACAAACTCGAGCGGACCGCATATTTTGTAAATAAATGTCATTGTATCTTCTGTTTGTAAATCCAACTTTTGTGTGGGTCGAGCACAATTGCAAAGACATTGCTGTGCGACCGCACAACACAAAAAAATTGCACAACTTCATTTCAATTAAAATCGTTCATGTTTATGAAAATTCCAATAGCCATGCTTGTTTACTTTTCTTTTTCAAAAATATATAAAATAAAAAACTAGATCCAAATTGAAAATCGTTTTTGAAAATAGGAATGAAAATTATAATTTTAAATAAGGATCTCAAATATTATTTGAATTCAAAAGAAACTTGAAAATATCAAGATGTTGCAAAAAAATTTACTTGTGATCGAGAAAAAATCCATTTACGAATTTTCTTCCAAAAAGATGCACTTCTTTAACGTCTTTGGCAAGACGGGTACCAACTTACGCTCAATCATACTTAGGGGCATCCAAACGGGTATTGTCGACTACACCCGCGTTAAAACCCTCGTAGAAAGGTTTCAAACGACGCCCGTTCACCTTGAAGACTTTCCCGGTGTCAACACTCTTAACTTCCACGGTTCCATGATCGAATGCTTTGACAACAATAAAGGGTCCTAACCTCCACGGCTCCATGACCGAATGCTTTTGGGTGGTCTAGAAAAACAACTTTGAAATTGATGAAGCCGGACAACATAGGAAGTTGCAACTTCAAGAGTTGGAGGAGTTGAGAAATGACACATATGAAAGTTAAGAGTGTTGACAACGGGAAAGTTTTCAAGGTGAACAGGCATCGTTTGAAACCTTTCTACGAGAGTTTTAACGCGGGTGTAGTCGACAATACCCGTTTGGATGCCCGTGAGTATGATTGAGCGTAACTTGGTACCATGTCTTGCCAAAGACGTTAAAGAAGTGCATATTTTTGGAAGAAAATTCGTAAATCGATTTTTTCTCGATCACAAGTAAAATTTTTGCAACATCTTGATATTTTCAAGTTGCTTTCGAATTCAAATAATATTTGAGATCCTTATTTAAAATTATAATTTTCATTCCTATTTTCAAAAACGATTTTAAATTTGGATCTAGTTTTTTTATATATATTTTTGAAAAAAAATAAACAAGCATGGCTATTGGAATTTTCATAAACATGAACGATTTTAATTGAAGCGAAGCTGTGCAATTCTTTTGGGTTGTGCGGTCGCAGAGCAATGCCTTTGCAATTGTGTTCGGCCAGCATAAAAGTTGGATTTACAAACAGAAGTTGGATTTACAAACAGAAGATACGGTGGCATTTATTTACAAAATGTGCGGTCCGCTCGAGTTTGTGAAAGATACGCGTGCGGCCGTATGGATTAGCAAACAAACAAATACACTTTTTTATTTCATTCGACCGTACACACTTATCTCAAACAAAACCACTCTGACCGAGCATTTGGGATTTAGCACACACTCAACTCACTAGGTCACATCACTCTCACCAAACACTAACACTCGATCGCACACACTCATTTCACTCACTCACCTCAAATCTATCACTCAGCCGCACAAATGCCACACACATTTTTTTCCTTGCTACTCGGTCACACATTTCACTCACAAACTCACAAGCACTCGACCGCACAATTCGCTTCTACGTACCAAACTGCACACTTTTGTACATACATGCCCTCTCTCTCCTACATGTCAACTCAGCCTTTCTCATTTCCCATGTAGCTTAGACACCGAGTATTTTGTCTTCTAACAAAGATTATGGGAACTTGCAACAATGCAGCATGGAATATATTCTCTCTTTTTTCTTCTTGTCATTTCTTCCCATTCATACTTCACATCGACTGTGTTTACTTGTTCTCCTTTATTGTGCATCTGAGTGATATATACTTCCATGCATGCATGTGCATTAGTTACCAACCTACAACCTTCTCCCAACTTTTTACCTATCTTTGCATCAAAGAAATTTATGTTTATTGATCATGTCTTCCAAAGGTGTTAAGCGTCATGCAGCTAGTTCCTCAAAGGGAGGGTCATCAACGGGCGATAAATCCTACAAACCCAACGAACCGACGTTGCATTTTGCAGGACGTACTCAAAAAAGCAAATTCAAAGGCTTACAACCCCAAAAGGTGAAGTCCATTAGATTTCTGCACGTCGAGTCTTTCCAAACCTTGGGTGTTCTCGGGGGGTCATTGCATTATTTCAAAACATTGGCTGGGGGCGATTTCTTAGCCACCACGCCTACATTTTTGATACCCCGACTTGTGAGTTCTTATCGTCGTTTAAGCGTCACGACAATGAGCGGAGGGTCACCTTTCGGTTGCAAGGGATGCCTTTCTCGCTCACTTATGACGATATGAACGGAATCATGGGTATCCCCATCGAGAATATCTCCACACCCGCCAACCCCAACTTTGAAGATTTTGACGAAGATGGTTTTTGGCATAGCATCTCTGGGAAGGAATCCTACACTTCATCTCGCTCCAAACCTTTTGACATCATCCATCCTTGTATCCGGTTAGCCCATCGGATCCTCGTCTGCACCGTCTTCGCCCACAAAAAGGTGGTTCAAGTAGGCAAATGGGAATTGTATTTCCTATGGTGCATGACGAGAGCTGTCCTGCCTGTCCCCGATTTTGCCGCTTTCTTATTGCAGAATTGTGTGTCGGTGATGAATGAGTCGAGTGGGCAAATATACATTGGTGGGCTAATCACCATTTTAGCCACCAGCCCGCCCATGTCCCTCAACTATTCTAGTCCTCCCTATAAACATGCTGAAGGTTGTACTTTCCTAATGCATAACACACACTATCTTCAATAATATTCCAATTAGCAACTAGCATTATTGTATTGAGAGAAAACATTTGCTATCTTGAGTTAGTTTCACCAGGGTGGTTGATTTTGTTGGAGTGAATACTAATAGACACATTGGTTCTTTTATCCACGTGTTGAACGTAAAGGTTGCGATTGAAGCTGTATATACACAATGTCTGCAAGAGTCGAAGAAATTGTATAGATTACAATGTTTTATGTGTTCATTACATGGATTTAGAATATGAAATCTTATATTTTTCCAATATGTTGTTTATATGCTACTTGATCCCAACATCGATTATATCAAAATATATTGTCAGTTAACATTGTTGGCCTTGACAACCACCAAATGATGGAAAAGGAAGTCACTCAAACATCCATA
This sequence comes from Cichorium intybus, assembly GCA_023525715.1. NCBI lineage: Eukaryota > Viridiplantae > Streptophyta > Magnoliopsida > Asterales > Asteraceae > Cichorium > Cichorium intybus. The sequence goes on along the minus strand of CM042011.1, from coordinate 141,071,206 downwards.
GGCATCCAATATCCCACTCTTGAGCTCGTAAGGGAATTGAAATCCAATTTAGTCCATCATCTTCCTACATATCATGGGTTGGAAAACAAAGATCCTCAAAAGCACTTGAAGATGTTTCACATCATTTGCTCGAGTATGAAGCCGCAAGAGAGTCACGGATGATCAACAACAAATTCCCGAACAACTTCTTATCCAACATTTTTATGAAGGCTTGTTACCCATGGAAAGAAGATTGATTGATGCATCTATTGGCGTTGATATTTTTACCAAAACGCTACAACAAAGTTTCGAAATTATTTCTACAATAGCCGCCAATTCACAACATTTTGGACCCCGACAAGACACGTATAAAAATTCTCATCAAAGGGTTAATGAAGTGGATACATCTAATCTTGAAGCAAAGCTTGCAGATTTAGCCACCATTGTATAACAACTAACAATGGGAGGTACTCAACAAGTGATGATGTGTGGCATTTGTGCCACCATCGGCCACCCCACGGATATGTGTCTGACATTGCATGAAGATGCCATAAAAGTTAATGTCATTGGAGAATATCAATGACAACATTACAAACCATCGGATTATCATTCATCTTATAATCAAGTTGGAGGTCATGTCCTAACTTGACATAAGCTCCAAAACTGCTTCTGCAACATGCCTTAACAAGACCTCAATACCAATAACAACATCAACACTCCTACCAACCAAGACAACAACACCAACCAAATTATCATCATCAACAATCACATCAATCTCAATTGAGTAGCTTTGAAATTTCCCTCGAAGACATTGTGAAGTCTTTGGCCACCAACAAACAAAAATTCCAACAAGAGACAAGAACTGGCATTTTGCAACCTTGAAGCTCAAATGGGAGAGCTAGCTTCATCTTTGAGCAAATTGGAAACTCGTGATAAATTCCCTTCCCAAATCGAAAATAATCCTAAAGAAAGCGTCAACGCAATTACATTAAGGGGTGGAATGAACATCGAAAGGCATGATATCAAAGCAACTAACTGTGTAGAAGAAAAAAGAGATTTGAGTTGTTCCTAGGGAAGAACCCATCGTTGATTAAAAAAAATGGAGACGCCAAAACCACCAAAACCAATACCCATAGTCATACTTTCTTTCCTCACTTTCTGCTTCAAAGTAAAAAGAAGACGAAAATGAGATTAGGAACATGTTCCGGAAGGAAGAGATAAACATCCATTTGTTGGATGCAATCAAGCAAATTCCTAGGTATGCTAAAATCATGAAGGGTCTTTGTACAAACAAAACAAACCTAAAAGGAAACGAGAAGATCTCTAAGAGTGAGAATGTTTCTGTTGTGTTTCAAAAGAAACTACCACCTAAATGCAAAGATCTCGTAATGTTTTCAATACCTTGCAAGATTGGTGAAGTCACAATAAGTAGCGTCATGCTAGACTTGGGTGCCTCCATTAATGTCATGCCTTATTGGGTGCATAAATCGCTTAATGTTGGGTGCATCATGATGCCGGGGTCGGGAAAAATCAAATATGTTGTCTGAGCACTTGGTTTCTTCAACTGCTCGGACAACATATTCGGTTATTTGGATTGTCCGGATTTACCACCCTTTGATGACCCAGTTATGGAGGAACTAGCTGCATGGCGTTTAGTAACTTTTGGATGACATGATGAACAAACGAAATTTGATTGTATATTTGAGTGAGGAAAATGGGTTAGCATCCCATGCATGCATGGGAAATATATTACGGTGTAAAGACTACAAATGAAAACAAATAATGATGTTAAACATAAATAGAAGAAAAGACAAAAGAAGAAGGCGAAGGGAATATATTCTATGATGAAAGTTGTTAAAATGCACGTTCCAATGTTTCTCCAACAAAGATAAATTCACAAAAGAACGGTAAAAGTGTCTTAGAAGTATGTGCATGAGTGAAGAGTGGGACCCGAAAGTTTGTAGTTGTGGGGGAGATGCATGTCATGTGTGCGTTTGAGTGTTGATTTGTGTGAGTCCGATTGGAAGTGTGAGATGAGCGTGTGAGCGTGTGATGGTGTGGCCAAGTGAGTGTGTATAGGCCGAAAGTATGCAGTAATGTATTGTAATGTGAAGAAAAGTGTGCAACCGAGTGTTTGAGTGTTTATGTGTGAGGTGAGTAATGGTGTTTGTAGGTTAGTGAGTGTTAATAGGTGATGTGCGGTCGAGTGAAATAAAAAATGTATTGATTTCCTTGGTTATCTTCATGCGACTGCACAAAGATCCTTCCCAAACCCGAACGGACTGCACACTAGACAAAAAGGTTCATGTTAACCATCTCAATCGTGTGTGGATCGAGCAAGATAACAACGAAAAACATGTGCGTCGCACCACACAAGAAAACTGTATATTTCTTTACAAAAATAATATTTTTCTTTTCACAAAAAATAGTTTTTTCTTTTTAGAAAAAAAGACACTTTGATCTAAATTTAAAGTTGTTTTTGAAACTTAAAATTATAACTTTAAATAAGGATCTCAATTTATTTACCTTATTCAAAAGCAACGTGAAATCATCAAAATGTTACAAAAATATTTATTTTTAATCAAGAAAAGAGGAAAGACGAATTTTCTTCCGAAAATGCATTTCTTTAAACGTCTTGTCGGTAAGACGTGATAGCAACTTACACTTCATTCTTGAGGATATCCATGCTCGTGTTATCCGAGATGCTTGCGTTGGAGTCGGTGGGATCTACAAATGTCACACGTTATTTCATCAATTTCAATCCACCGAATACATTTACCATTCCTTCATTTTTCGGTTTCAAATATACGTAATCATTTTCCCGTTATAGGTTCCTCTTGTCAAAGCCTTTTCTGATCCTTACTTTCAACGATTTATCTACACTCAATTCAAATCGGCAATGAATCAAAGGCTCAATCATATCAACGAAATACAAGGGCGACGCATCGCTTGGGCACTATATGGCATTAGTGATATTGAACTCAATTTTCTCGCCATCAAACTTCATTGTCAATACACTCGCATCTACATTAATGATAATCTTAGCGGTCTTCATGAATGGTCTCCCCAACAATATCAACGTTGATTTAGATGAACATTTTACATCCAAATCAATGACATAAAAATCCGTAAGAAAAACCGATTAATTCACCTACACAAGAACATTTTCCAACAGACCACTAGGAGATACACGTGATTTATCCGCCAATTGAGCTATTACACTCGTTTTGCTCAAAGGACCAACATTAACCGATTTATAGACCCAATAAGGCATGACATTAATGGAGGCACCCAAGTCTAGCATGGCGCTACTTATCGTGACATCTCCCATCTTGCAAGGTATTGAAAACATATATGGATCCTTACATTTAGGTGGTAGTTTCTTTTGAAGCACGATGAAAACATTCTCACTCATAGAGATCTTCTCATTCCCTTTTAGCTTCCTTTTAGTGGTGCAAAGATCCTTCATGATTTTAGCATACCTAGGAATTTGCTTGATTGCATCCAACGAATGGATGTTTATCTCTGTCTTCCGGAACATGTTCATGATATCCTTTTCCTCTTCTTTTTTCTTTGAAGTAGCAAGTCGGGAAAGGAAAAGGTAGTTGTATGAATATGGTTATTGGTGTTGGTGCTTTTGGCTTCTACCGTTTTTATCAACGATGGGTTCTTTGCTAGGAGCAACTCCAATCTCTTTTTCTTCTTCTCGATAAGTTGCTTTGATATCATGTCCTCCGATGTTCATTCCACTCCTTAATGTAATTACGTTAACGCTTTCTGTAGGATTCTTTTCAGTTTGGTAAGGGAATTTGCCACAATTTTCCAATTTGCTCAAAGATGAAGCTAGCTCTCCCATTTGAGCTTCAATGTTGCAATTGCTACTTCTTGTCTGTTGTTGGAATTTTTGGGTGTTGGTGGCCAAAGACTTGACAATGTCTTCATGCAGCGTGGGACACATATCCGTAGGGTGGCCTATTGTGGCATAATGGCACACATCATCACTTGTTGACTACCTCCCCTTGCTAGTTGTTGTATAACGGTGGTCAAATTCGCAAGCCTTGCTTCAAGATTAGATGTATCAACTTCATTAACCTTTTGATGAGAATCTCTACGCATGTCTTATCGGGATCCAAAGTGTTGTGAATTCGCGGCCAATGTTGAAATAAGTTCCCGACTTTGTTGTGGCGTTTTGCTAAAAATATCACCGCCACTAGATGCATCAACCAATCTTCTTTGCATAAATAACAAGCCTTCATAAAAATGTTGGATAAAAAGTTGTTTGGGGATTTGATGTTGAGGGCATCTAGCACAAAGACTATTGAATCTTTCCCAATAATCATGAAGAGTTTCGTTTTGGTCTTGGCGGATTCCACAAATGTCGTTACGAATTGCGGATGCTCTTGTAGTGGGATAAAACTTGTTTAGAAATGCTCTCGCCATTTGGGGCCATGCGTTTACCGATCTCGGTGGAAGGTAAACTAACCAATCATTTGCTCTATCAGCGGGTAATGCCCTTAACTTAATATGACCATTCGTGACTCTCTTGCGGCTTCATACTCGAGTAAATGATGTGAAACATGTAAATCAAATGATCTTTCGTATGTTGCTCGTTAGATTCCAGGGAGGATCAATAGTGGAAATTTGTATTACGTTGGAGTTATCAAAATTAGGAAAATGATTTGGTTTTTTTCATTTTTTTAGGGTAGATGTTTGTAAGTCACTAAGGTGGTGTTTGTTTTGGAAGATGTAAAATGTCTTTTGTCTTTGTCCATGTCTGCGGAAAAAGATGTGGACCAAAAGTTCTTTTCCATGTTTTCGCCATTCATAAAAAAGTTTGTTTGTTTTTAACGTCTTTTTGAATTGTTCATTCTAACATCAATTTTAGTTAAAATAAACCCGGGTGGGATGAGAGTGGGGTGGGTAGGTGGGGGTTGGTGGTATGGGTAAGGGTGGGGGTGGGGTGGGGTGGGGTAAGGGTAGGGTAGGTAGGGTGAGGGTAGCGTGGGTAGGGGTAGGGGTGGGTGGGTGGGTGGGGGTAGGGGTAGGGGTGTGTAGGGTGGGGTTAGGATGTGGTGGGGTGAAGTGTAGTTGAAAAGTTTAATAAAGAGGTTCAAAAAGATAAAAAATATGTCTTTTTGAAAAAGAGGTGAAAAAGTCTTTTTTATATCTTTTGTCTTCTAGAAAACAAACAATTTTTTTGAAAAACATCTACCCTCCCGCAGATGTTTTAGGGGAAAAAGACTTTTTGAGGAAAAACAAACACCCCCTAAGTCATTGCCTCTGTGGCTATGTTATATGTTTTATTATGAAGGAAAAAGTATGTTTCTACAGACGGACATAATATTACCAAGAAAACTGTGGTGAACTATCTTAGCGGTGATGGTACAAAAACGAGATATGATATATATAGGATCGGGCGAGGACTCAAATTTCGATGAGGACTGTAAGGAAAATTCTGGAACTCTAATCTTGAAAAATAGGTGACAAATATTCAATGTGAAAAAATTGACATAGCTTAAAAGTTGGGTGGATAAGACAAATTATGAAAGGTATATTGGTAATGAACGAGTACCCCACCCTATTGCGACACTTGTCATCATCATGTTTGCTGGTTTTTTTTATTTCATTAACTTTATTTTTGGGCCATAACTTTTTTTTTGTAAAAATAATTCTAAAAAAAAACCAAAGTTCTTAAAATTTAATTCTCTACAAAAAACACCATAATGAAAATTTTTAAAAAATATATTTTTTATTTTTTATATATAAGAACCAAAAAATAAAAAAATTCTCCAAAAATTATGAAAATTTAAGGGATCATTGTAAATATTATATTAATAACTTTGCAAAAATAATTTTTCGAAAAAAAAGTTTTTTAAGTGTTTACTTTTTTATTTTTAAGTAAAAAACTCAACAAATTAGCAAAAAAGTAATATACATGATCCAAAAATATAAAGAACCAAAATATGTTTTATGATTCAAACCTTGATGATCCAAAACTTATGATATGATATTCAAAATTTGTTATGATCCAAGATCCAAAAATATCCAAAACTTGTTATGATCGAAGATCCAAAACTTGTTATAATCGAATATCCAAAACTTGTTATGATTATTAAGTCTAATAATTCAAAATGTGTTAAAAAAAACATACGAGCTTTAAAAGAAAAAAGTAAAAAAAAAACCTTAAAAGAAAACAAAAAAAGAAAAAAAAGCTGAAAAAATAACAGAAAAATATAAAAACAAACTAGAAAACAAAAAAACAATCGAGTTTATTAAAAGCTAAAAAATTATTTAAACAAATAAATAAATACGTAAAAAATAAAAAATGAAATAAAAATAAAATAACCCGGCTATATATATATATATATATATATATATATATATATATATATATATATATATATATATATATATATATATATATATATATATATATATATATATATATATATATATATATATATATATATATATATATATATATATATATATATATATATATATATATATATATATATATATATATATATATATATATATTTTTTTTTTTTTTTTTTTTTTTTGAAAGGCAACTTTTATTAAGAAACAAAAAACAAAACCCAGCAAGGAGCTAGGTCGCCACAGAACAAACGACTACAGAGCAACACCAAACAAAGCCACCTACAAAGCTCCTACCGAAACACCAAACAAAAGACGAATACAACACCAACCAAAAGACGCTAATCAACTCCAGCTAACTACCAAGGAAAATTACCCATTTTCCTTTCGGCTACTCCTCGTGAAGCCGCAAAAATTTCCAATTTCCTCCATTTGCTGTAAAATCCCATATATATATATATGTATATATATATATATATATATATATATATACACATATATATATATATGTATATATAGATATATACATATAGATATATACATATATAGTATATATATATATATATATATATATATATATATATATATGTATATACATATATATATATATATGTATATATATCTATATGTATATATATCTATATGTATATATATATATATATATATATATATATATATATAAGAATGAAATAGAGGAAGATATAATCTTATCAAGCATCGAAATCCGAGCTAGCCTTAATTCTTTGCAGAAGTGGGAAGATTCAATGGAGGTAAAAGATAGGTTCATATGGTTAAAAATTGAAGGAATCCCAATTCAGTTTAGAAACCCAAATACTTACATCAAAATTGGGACTCTATGGGGGGAAGTGATCGTTACAGACCCCTGTAATGAGGGGGTTCAGGACTGGTCATATGGGAACATATGCATTAAGTCTTTTATTCTTGAACATATTAACGAAATGGTGGAGGTTACAATAGGTCGAAAAAACATCAAAGTAAGGGTTACGGAGGTTGAAGGAAAGCTATATAATCAATGTAAAATGGAGAAGGAAAAAAACTGTACTGCAGAAACGGAGGAAGAAGAAGATTCAGAGGATGAAGAATTCTTCCTAACGTCTGATGAAGAATCTCAAGCGAGATTTTCCGACGAGGAAGTCGAAGAGGATGATGGACAGTCATATGTCCAGACAATGATTCCCGAAACAGTGCTGAAAAAGCAGACATGTGAAAAAGTTGGAAAAGTGCAGGGTGGAAAATTTGGCTTATCATTCACGGCTGGGTTCAGGAATTCATCCGTCAACGTTGGAAAAGTTGGCTTCTACGATAAAGAAGATGAACAGTATGAGCTCGATGAGGATGATGAAACGATAGTTCAAGAAACGGTTCCCGAGTTCGCATTCAACGAATCACCGGCGCATGCTGAAGACAAAAACGATGGGCATGCGACTGTCGCTGAGCTTGCCAACGCAGGCGACACTCCCAAAACACAAAAAAAGACGGACGAGAACATTACAGACCCTGCACTCGGTTTGTGCGCATGCGATTCGAATCCTGCACTCTGTTTGTGCGCGTGCGTATCGAATCCCGTAAATATCTTGAAAGCTTCACCGGTGCATGCGGGAGACAATATGGAAGGAAATGTTACTATTGCTGTGGTACCCGATGTAGCTGATACTACGAATATATTGGAGACAATTAAAGATGTCAAAAATGCAAGTGGGGGTCCCAAAATCCCTAATTTGTCTGAAGAAAAGGTTAATGATTTGTCGGAAGAAAAGGTTAATAATTTAGAAATGGAATCTCATGCGTGCACTATGCATGTGGAGCCTGGCAACGTCAACTTGAGTCAAAAAGAGAATTGTAATGGACTAGTTCCTAAATACTCAAGTCCAATTGACTTAAATCAGCCCATCTTTAACCTCCCAGAGCCCATTAATGCTTCTCCCCAACCCGTGATAAACAATTCTCCATCAGAATTTAATTGTAGTGTCGCGATTTCAGAAGGCTCAATAACAGGTCCATATCCCATTAGCCATCAAAATCATTTAGAAACAGATTTTGTTTATCCCCAATTTAAGATGTTGGAACAAAATATGGAGAATCCAACAGAAGAAGAATCATGTGAATCAAAAGAAAATAGAGAGTTAAAGGAGAATGTCGTTAACTCGAATTTACAAGGAGTTTCAGATAGATTAAAAAAGCTTCTTGACAAGAACACTCCGATAAAAGCTAAACTTGAAGGCGGTGAAGTCATGCAAAAAACGTATAACAAGGATATAATTAAGAAAAATAATAAACACGTTGACGTTAACTCGGGAAGTTATTTGCAAAGGTTAACAAGGAGTCAATCGAGGCGTAAGAATGAATATAATGGTGTTGTTGGGAACAAGGGTGTGGCGTCGTCATCGGAAATTTCGGAAAATTCTTTTATTAGCATTGGGATTTTGCAACAAATGGAGGAAATGGGAGACTTTTGTGGCTTCAAGAGGAGAAGTTAGTTTGGAGTCGTTTTAGCGGTTTTTTCGAATTGTTAGTTTGGAGTCGTTTTAGCGTTTTTTCCATGGAGTTTAGGCGTTTTGTTATTAGATTAGGTTGGTGTTGAGGCGGTGTTGTGTGGTGTCTTTGGGTGTGGCATTTGTGGTCGTTGTTTTGGGCGCCCTAGCTCCTTGCTGGGTTTTGCCTTTTGTTTTATAAAAGTTGCCTTTCAATATATATATATATATATATATATATATATATATATATATATATATATATATATATATATGTATATATATATATATATATATATGTATATATATATATATATATATATATATATACATATATACATATATATATACATACATATATATATACATATATATATATATATATATACATATATATATATATATATATAGATATATATATACATACATATATACATATATATATACATACATATATACATATATATATACATATATATATATATATATACATATATATACATATATATATATATATATATATATATATATATATATATATATATATATATATATATATATATATATATATATATTGAAAGACAACATAACATAAAATACGAGCAAACCCCAACAAGTCGCTGAGGCGCTCCAACAAAGTTACATGAGTTTGAACGCTATGTTAGGCGAAGAAATCCTCAAACGCCTATCTAGAACTACTTTTGAGGATCTACAATCTAGCCAAAGAAACGCCTTTTTTTGAATTCTATAAAAGAAGTCTTCAGCTCTTCTATAGTTATTGTGGAAATTAACCTCATTTCTCTCTATGTATATATATATATATATATATATATATATATATATATATATATATATATATATATATATATGTATGTATGTATGTATATGTATGTATATGTACATATGTATGTATATATATATATATATATACATATATGTATATGTATATGTATATGTATATATATATATATATATGTATGTATATATATATATATGTATATATATATGTATATATATATATATATACATATATATATATATATATATATAATGTATGGGTTCACGGTCACCTAAAAATACAAAGGATAATGATCAAAAGGTAACTATTGAACCTAAAAACCTTCTTGTTGTCCAATTATTTTCATATGTTAGCTTTAGGTAATATACAAGAAGTTATTTATATCACAAAGTTGTACAAGGTTTGCAAACTTGTACAAGGTTTGCAAACTTGTACAAGATTTGCAAGAACGAAGGGAATGTTAATGTAGATATAAAATACATTGGTGGTACATTGGTGTGGTTGGAATTTAAGTCTACACAACATAATAGGATTAAAAGCGTCTTTAGGGAGTTCGAAGTTGTCTATAAGAACTCAATAGTGAGGAGAGGATGGCTTGGATTGAGATAGGTGGTTTATATTTATTTGCTTAGAGTCCAAATGCATTCAAGAAGGTGGCGTCTAATTAGGGATCGGTCGATGTTCACGGATTTTTCATCTACTGCTTTTATGAATCTTATTCTTGACATGGCTTCATGTGACGTTCCTATCGGTGGACGGAGTTTCACGTGAGTCAATAGGCAAGGAAATAAGATGAGTGCACTCGATCATTTTTTTTGGTGTCGAACGAGGTAATTGATTTATTTCTCAACTTTTTAACTATTGTTTTGGACTTTGGATCATAGTTCGGTAATTTGGAAAAAAAAATTGATTATTTGGATTACAATCTGATTCCTTTCAAACTTTTTAATTCTTTGATGGTGTTGGACAGATTGATGAGGTAATGAGGTCTACGTGGATCAAAAAATAGACCAGGAAAACGTGTCGTGTCGTGTCGGGTTCGTGCCGTGTCAGAAATTAAACGGGTTGAAAGTGCTTAACCATAACACGAGCCGTTTAATAAACGTGTCGTAGTGGGGTTAGCGGGTTTAAGGGTTAGACATTGGAAATGTGTCATTTCATGTAATATTCTGATACTAAACAAGTTGAAAGAGTAGAAGTTAGTAATGAAAAAAATGAAAAATGAAAACTTGAATGAGTAAAAGTTGGGAAACAGAAGAGAGTAATTTGTTGCAAGTTTAGAGGGCAAATTAGAAGAATAGGAGATAGAGAAGTAGATGAACGATATCACGAGGATGATAGAGTGGCTGAGTGAGACTGTAGAGTATATGAGAGAATGAAAAAACTAAATTTAAGACTAGATTTAAGTGGCAATGTTGCTTTTACATTACAAAATGAATCAACCCAAAGTTTTTTTATATACTAGGTTTTCGTTTTGGGTGTTTCAAATTTATTCAAAGAATTAAAAAAAACTTGAATTTAGATAAACGCGTCGTGTTAGAATCATTTTCGAGTTGAGACTCTCAACCCTAACCTTACCCGTTTAATAATCGTGTCGTTTCGTGTCAACCCTTTTAATTAAATGGGTTGAAATCTCTTACCCAAACCCGTTTATTTCGTGTCGAGTTCGTGTCGGGTTAGCGTGTCGTATCAGTTTTGCCACCTCTAGTCAAAAATGTAGAGGGTTGTTGGGGGATGATTGAGTTCAATAATAAAATCCAAGATTGAAGATTGGTAAATGGTAATTGTCTATGAGAACACAAAAACAGGTCATGAAACGAGAGTTAAACAAGAAGCTGGTTGATATTGATAAAAGCTATTGATGAAGAAATGGGTCAGATAAGATTGTTAAACGGATACACGTTTTTAAGCAATTTGCCAATATTGAGCAGATGAAAACGTTAGACTTGGCTCAGAAGACAAAAATGATATACACTTGGAATGAATGGATTTGTGTTGAGTTCTATAGCACCCACCAAATGTTTGTTTTAGTTTTGGGTGATGATATGAATAAGTGTTTTGTGCAAGGACCATGGGGGTATTACTGTACAATAAAGAAGAATCTAACTGATAAAGTTAAAGTCAACTTACCAAGAAAGGAGGTCAAGGAGAAGAAAGCTGCATAGAACTGTCATAGTAAGGTGTTGATGTTATGCAATAATAATGTTACTAGGAATATATAATTTTTTTCACAAGGATTTACCTCTATTTCCATTGGGTTATGAATAGTGTAAAGTTTATAATTGGCAAACTAGATTTCATGTTTTATGGATCTAGACTATAAGATGTTAAAAAGTTTGAGGTGTACTACCTGTCCTCAGGTTTTTATGGTTTGTCCTGCGAAAATATAGTACCTTGGGAGACTTTGTGTCATTCAGGCATTTCATCGAACAGGTTGTTTGCGTCTTTGAGATGCTATAACACACAGACATCATGACGTCAAAGAGCCTAAACCCTCTTGAATCTCATCAATCAAGTTCTGGGGGTGAAGGAAAGCCAACTGCGTTTGCAGTGAACAGATACAAAACCTGGGAAAACCCGACTATTTTGGTTAATATAGAAGCTCCTTTGTGAAAAACTCCGACTTCCGATTAGATTTCTCCCATAATTTGGTGCTTAGTATTTCGGCATGGATAATTCTGTTATAAGGATTTCAATTTCGTTTTCGATTAAGTGTTCCTACACCAGGGGCTTCACCTCCTGGATAGACAGTAAGAAGGACTAAGTAATTCACATGATGTTGATTTACAATTTCAAAAATCTCTAGACGTGTACTCGAACAGGTCCCCAATTTGTAACGAGTTAATATGAGTTCTATCATTTAGAACCCTAATGTACTGTCAGTCGTCAGATATACACAAAATTGAACACGCAGCTCAAGCAGAATTTAGGATTAATACCTGAGAAATTGCTCGAATTCAAGATGTTACATCTGGACGGACACCAATGAGGAATCTTACGATCATTATCCCGGAAGATGCATGTGTGAAAGCGGACATTAGGCTTCACAATCTTCGAGCACATCGACTGAAAGTGAAACCAACCTTCCCCGTGAGTGCTCTGGTGTTTGCGCGTTAAAATGCAGTATCCTTTGTCTTTTTATGTTTGTCATGTTTAGAAAATGACGACATATTCTATCTATTTTGTTTTATAGTATTTGACTGTCACTTTCATTGCAGAATTTGTTTATTTTCTAAAGTCCACATCAAAAATGATTAGTAGTCCACAAACATTTTAAAGTAAATTACAGTTTTGGTCCCTGTGTTTGACACTTTTTTCGGTTTGGTTTCAAGTTTCGTTTTTCACTTACACGGTTACTGTGGTTATATTTGCGCTACACTGATGGTCCTTCATGGGTTTACCGTCCGTTAAATACCGGTAAAATGACGAAAAAGCCTCTCCTTTTTGTCCGTTTCTTAAATTTGTTATTTTCTAAACTTAAATGACTAAATTGTAATTTACACAAAACCCTAACCAATCTCCCCGTACGATCGCATCAATAATCGTAACAACCCTTCCGATTACTATCTCCTCAAACTGAATCGCAGCCATCACCTCATTTTCGTTTTCTCTTCTTGTAGTTGATTCCTCTTGCTTTCGATTGCAAATCTCGCACTTCTCAAAGGTAAAGTCTTACAGTCGAGCACCAAAAGGTTTCATCTCCGGTTGCCCACCGCTCTCTTCGTAGGCTGCCCGGACATGGCCGATCAATGCATCAAAGCTTCCCCACGCTTGACAAAGAGGACAATGGCAAAGGCAAGGTGGGTATGGGTGCCAGTAAAACGGGAACATCGGTGTGTGGAGTTTAGTCTTCCCAAACTGATCAAGATACCGAAGAAACTCGAGCACGTTGGCGCCATTACATCGGGAAAACATGTAAGATATATGTGAAGCCCAATATTGTCTCTCCAAAAGAGCCCTTGTGGAGAGAGAGGAGACTCCAACATATATTGACACTTATAGGATCGTGTCACACCAATGTGGGATACACTAACAAAACGCAAGGGGTGGTCGGTGATTCTTTAGGTACCAACAGAAAATATTCTCGTCTCGACGCTTTTGGTTCTCATAGCGGCTGGGGGTTGTGGCTTCCTTCAAAGAACTAGACAATGAGGCTACCGGTGTTTATCTCGTTACTCAACATCTTTGAACCCACATCTATAGATTTTTTCTAATTCATTGGGTTTCAATGAGATGAAATTGATCAGTTATCTCAGTTTTGGGGGATGTTATGTTATTTTTCAATAACAAAATCATGTTTTAGCAATCTTGGTAATTAATGATGTAGGATTGACATTTGGGTATCATTTTGCAGCAAATCTGATTTTGGAATAATCACCCGAATCAACGATTGCATATTACATTATAAATGATTAGCTAAATTATAATTTACTCTTTGAACACCTACTTGAAAAACGGTGGTGTCGATGGTGAAAAAGAGTGGTGATAATGATGAGAAACAATGGTGGTTGTGGTGAGAAATGGTGGTGTTGGTGGTAGACGGTTGTGTTGGTGGTGGTTGACGGTGGTATATGATAATTTAACAAAAGAAATTAAAAAACTAAAGTTAGGGGTAGAATGGTCTAGTTACATCTCACTTAACAGAAAATATTGACGGTAACCCCATGAGGGGCCGTCAGTATAGCGAAAATGTAACCAGGACCATGTAACTGAAAAAAGAAAATTTGGAGCCAGACCGAAAATCGTGTCAAACAGGGACCAAAACTGTAATTTACTCAATTTTTTATATTGTTACTGTCCACAATATTTTGTATTTATTTGTATTTATATTATAAATTTTAATTTTAATATTAGGTTATCATTTATAACCTTTTTTTACTTTACAATACATGATATAAGACATTGTATAAAAATAATCATTTTACGTAAGATAATACTATCATCTCTTGTAATTTAACATACATATATAAAATATTTATGATTTCATAATACTATTAGGTAGAAGAGATTAGACATATTGAAACGTGTAAAAACAAATAAAGCAACACGTATTTCTTTGAAAAATCTATATTTGTGTTTTAACGATTCAATTACAAAATATACACGTAAACAAAGGTCTTTTTCAAAGAACAGGTCACGTGGATGAAATATCTATGTGAGAATATGGAATTTTGTTGTATCAATCGTGTCCCCATCACTCTTTAATACAGAAATAGAAGTTACAATGAATTTACACACTACTAGAAAAAGGTGGGGTTTCCTACCAAAATTTCCTAGGAACAATTGCTCCTCGGTAGTTCCGATGCATTTCCGACAGATTTCCGAGGAAACTTACGAAAATACATTTCCTAGGAAATTCCTCGGAAATTCCGAGAAATTTCCGAGGAAAACTATTATTATTATTAAGTTTCCTCGGAAATTCCTTAGAACTACCGAGAGATTTCCTAGAAAATGTTAGATTTTGTTATTTAAACACAATTTAATCATTATCCGAAACAAAATTTGGTTTTTTATTTTTATTTTCAAAGGTTCAAACGATCATTTTTTTTCTCCACAATTGTTATTTCCTAGGGTTTTCCTACACAATTTAAAGTCCGTCACTAATTCCTTGGAAATGTGTAGGAAATTCCAAGAGCATTCCAAGGAAAATAAATTTGTTTTTCGCTTTTTAAGATTTAATGGTTGTTTTTTTGTTCTATATTGTGTACAACTTTGTTATATGTAATTCATACTTTTATCTCACCAAATCGTGTGTATTATACCAATATATACATACGCGCATACTATCGAATCCCATTAATCAAAGCATCGGTTGTAATGTTTTAAGTAACGACATTTGATGCTGCACACATTGTACGAATGTGTATACTATGTATATAAGTTAGTAAAATAAAATTATCCAATATATATGGAAGGTATAAAAAGTACGGAACGAAAAAACAAAAGTTTGAACCTTGAAAAACAAAAAACGAACTAAAATCCCAGGAAATCCGTTGGAAATGTGTAGGAAATTTCCTAGGGATTTCCTACACAATTCGATGTCCGTCACTAATTCCTTGAAAATGTGTAGGAAATTCCGAGGGAATTCCTAGGAAAATAAATTTGTTTTTCATTTTTTAAGGTTTAATGGTTGTTTTTTTTTGTTCCATATTGTGTACATCTTTGTTATATATTTCATACATTTATCTCACAAAATCATGCGTATTATACCCATATATATATACGTGTATACTATGGAATCTCATTAATCAAACACATTAGCTGTAATGTTTTAAGTAACGACATTCGATGGTGCACACGTACGTACAAATGCGTATACTATGTATATAAATTAGTAAAATAAAAGTATCTAATATATATTGAAGTTGTAAAAAGTACGGAACGAAAAAACAAAAGTTTGAACCTCGAAAAACAAAAAACGAACTAAAATCACTGGAAATCCGTTGGAAATGTGTAGGAAATTTCCTAGGGATTTCCTACACATTTCAATGTCCGTCACTAATTCCTTGGAAATGTGTAGGAACTTCCAAGGGAATTCCTAGGAAAATAAATTTGTTTTTCATTTTTTAAGGTTTAATGGTTGTTTTTTTGTTCCATATTGTGTACATCTTTGTAATCTTATTGATCAAACATTTCCTAAAATCTTCTTCAATATTCCTAACATTCTCGATAATTTTTCAATATAGAAAGCTTGGGATGATTAAAAGAAGAATTAGAAACAAAGCAAGAGTTGAGGGTTCAATTGTTAGGGAACATTTGGTGAATGAACTCGCTACCTACTGTTCTCTATACTTTGACCCAATGATTGAGACACGTCATAATAGAGAGTCACGGAATTTCGCATCGCAGCATCCTAGCTCTTCGAGTGAAGAATCTCCGTTAAGCGTGTTTGTCTCTCAATCGAGAAGATTATATGATAAGGGTGGAAAGAAAAGAGTCCTCACTAATGCCGAACTTGTCAAAGCACACACCTATATTCTTCTAAATTGTGCAGAAGTCACCCCTTACGTTATTGAGTTCGATGGAGTGGCGCCACAAATGTATCCAGATGACCAAGTTTCGTGTCTAAGAGATAAATACTTTGCTAAATGGTTTAAAAACCATGTAAGTAAAACCAGTAAAATCATAACGGTTATTATTGGTGCATCATTAACCAACCTAGTACGTGTGTTATTTAATGCAGGTAATGCATGAATCATCACAAGGAAACCATCAGGCACAACGTTTGGAAATCTTAGCAAGGAAACCATCGCGGAACGCTAAATCTCATAGTGGGTACTTTGTAAATGGTTATAAGTTTCACACTCAGAAATATGGCAAGGGACGTGTGACGAATAACTCTGGAGTGTGCGTGAGAGGTGAGACATATAACGCCGAAGAGTCTGACTACTACGGCTTATTAGACGAGATACTAGAGCTTGAGTATTGTGGGAGCGGGTGTTCGACTGTTTTATTGTTTAAATGTGTTTGGTTTGATAACACCCAAGGTGTAATAGTTAACAAAAATAAGTTGGTTGATGTTAAACACAAGTCTCGACTTCAAACTGACGACCCGTTTGTCTTGGCATCACAAACAGAACAAGTGTTCTATACATCATACCCTACTGGGAATGATGAAACGAAAAATTTGTGGGCGGTTGTGAAAACAAAACCAAGAGGGGTATATGAAGTCAGCGCACCTGAAACTGAAGTCACAAACGATGAAAACATGGAGGTAGCTGGGTTATTTCAGATTGACGAGCGGTTTGAGTTACCGAATGAGGTAACTAGCAGTGAACGCCTTTGCCTAGTCTCACACTCCAATGAAGAGTCTGAAGAGGAAGAATTTGAAGATGAAGAAGATACAGAGAATGATGAAGATGAAATGATTTTTTCTGATCATGATTCAGATGAAGAGGAACTAGATTGTTAGGAGCATTCTTTATTGTTTACCACTTTGAATTATTTGTGTTTTATCATATTGGTATGCCCACTTGAACTTTATTAATATTTTAGGTTTGTCAATCTTATATTTTCTATCTTACCATTCTTGTTCTACTCAATGCAGGATAGTGTATACATATAATGGTGGGAAAATCGCGTGGAAAGCAACCTCGTCTGGGAGGTTTTAGTAGTCGACCACCAGACTCTGGACCACCGGACTCTCGACCACCAGACTCTCGTCGTGGTCATGACGGTACCGGTAATCGACCGCATGACTTCGGTCGTGGTCGTGGCAGTCATAGTAGTCGATCACAAGACTCTGGTCGTGGTCGTGGCAGTCATAGTAGTCGACCACAAGACTCTGGTCGTGGTCTTGATGGTCATAGTAGTCGTGGTCCTGATGGTCATAGTGGTGGACAACATGACTCTGGTCGTGGTGATGGTAGTCCTGTTGATCGAGCACATGACTCCAGTCCTTCCAGTGCTCATTATGGAGAGCGACAGGGACGAACACGACTTACCCCGTTGAGTACTACTGAGGCCAGGCATTTAGGCCACGGATACACTAGCAGTAATAGCATTGGTGGTCATAGTGACCCCGCGGGTGATATGCACGGGGTATTCTGATGTTATAATGCACATGGTGGCATTGATCCCGAGGATGAGTCCGATGATGATGATCATGATGCACATCGCGACTCGAATGTCGTAGATACACCTCTTTATGGCGAGAGGCCATATATTGAGAGGATCGGAAACAAGTATGTATTTTTAACATCTATTTTTATGTTGTTTATTCATGTTATAAATATGCTTATTTGGTTATTCCAATAATGTAGGTTTGGGTCCTTTGATATCCATCACTAGGCTAGACGTGTACTTGATCAATTTCTTGATGGACCGTGGCCATCCTACACTAAGGTCCCCCAAGTACTTAAGCAGATGTTTGATTGCTTTAGGGTAATGTATCTATTAACTATTTGTATATATGATCATTAGTTGTATTAAGTTTGCATTTTAAACTTTACTTTATACTTTTTACAAACATATTATCGATGGAGTAAGAAAAACGAAGGCACGATCCGACAAGGATTTTTGAATGTGTTAAAGGGTCGTTACTCGGACATAATGAGGGAGTATCGGGGTGAATCAGCAAATATAGCCCGAATGGCCGGTAACAAAATCTCCAAAGATGATAATGACTTCGCAATAATGCGCA
Organism: Cichorium intybus; assembly: GCA_023525715.1. Classification (NCBI taxonomy): domain Eukaryota; kingdom Viridiplantae; phylum Streptophyta; class Magnoliopsida; order Asterales; family Asteraceae; genus Cichorium; species Cichorium intybus. The sequence continues at coordinate 141,052,416 of CM042011.1, read as the reverse complement.
ATTATCTACCTATTATGATTGATGGTGGCGTATGGAAAGAATTGTGTAAAGTAAGCAAGTTAATTTCTTTATTGGTTTTTTGTTATATTTTTTTCCTTTTATATAATCTTACATATATTTTTACTTTTTATAGTTTTGGGATACCGATGCATGGAGAAAAAAGCCAGCAACCGGGAAGGCCAACCGTATGAGCGGTGATAGCACTGGTACGGTATCGAGGCATACAGGCGGATCGAGGAGCTACGATGAGTATCGAATTGTAATGGTAATTAACCTAATCATATTTATATATTTAGTATTTTGTTTTACTTAAACACAAATTGAATTAATTATACTTTGTGCTTTATGCAGACTAAGCAATTGAAACGTAAGCTCACATTTTTGGAAGTTTATCTTGCTACCCATCTTACAGCAGAGGCCAAGAAAAAACTCAAGTCTGGAGATTATGATACTATTGAAGGGTTTGGATTTTTGTTCACCGAGTGCTAAGGAAGTACATGTAAGTTATCTTTGTCATTTTTAGATAATTAACATCTCTATTTTTGGTACAATAATAACAATCGTGTTGTTTTAATAAATTGTAGGAGAGATATACTAGTGCCTTGATCGAAAAATATGGGGAGGATCCAAGTCAGTATCCGGAAGGTGGTGATGTGGACTTGTTGGTGCAAGCACAAGAAGCGAGAGGTAGTGGTAGAGGACATCGCATATATGGGATAGGAGGTTCAAATCTTCATTTTGTTGTCACGGGGACATCATCCCAAGGGAATGTCTCGACATCTGCCAACTACGAGCAGTCACAACGGCGGGTATGTTGCTATGATGTATAATAAAAAATGTAAAAGTACATTGTTGTAAGAAATGATCATACGTTGCTATTGTGAATAAGAAAATGTATGTACATCCGCAATATTGGTAAATTAATTATAATAGATAAAAATATTAATATATATACTTTCTTTTACTAATTTAGGTTCGAGAGTTGGAGGAAAGACAAGCTGAAATGGAAGCAAAACAAGCACAACTCGAAGCCCAAATGGCTGGAATGGCCGAATTCATGAAACGCTTTGGTAATAACCCTTCTGACAACCCGCCGGATCCTCCGAATGCTCTTTAGGTTATTTTGTAAACATATCTACTATTTAGACATTCCGATTATGTTTCTGGTTTAGACTATTATTAAAACTTGTTTTGTAATCGATACTTGTGTTTAGACGATTGTTAAACCATGTTTTGTAATGGATAATTGTTAATATTATGTTTATTGTTTTTGTGTGTGAAATTCAAACAAAATTTGGATAATTATATTTGTTTTTGTGCTGGATTTTGTGAGAAATATGGATTATTTTCGTGTTTTAATATTTTTTTTAAAGCTGTACGTTTCTTAGGAATGTCCTAGGAAGTTCCTCGGAAAACAGTTCCTAGGAAATTCCTCGGAACCCTATTTCCTAGTAAGATCCAAAGAAAATGGTTCCTAGGAAATTCATCGGAAAACTCGTTCCTAGGAAATTCCTCGAAAACCCAATTCCTAGGTAGTTCCTCGGAAAACCCAAACACATTTATTGTGTAGGAAAATTCTCGGAAGTACCGACGAAAGTTTTTCCTCGGAAATGCGTCGGAAAATTCCTCGGAAATTCCTCACCCCGTGTTTCCCAGGAGGGTTTTTCCTACAAATCTCATTTCCTCGGAAACACCATCTTCCTAGGAATTTCCGAGGAATATACTCCTAGGAAAACGCGTGTTTTTTAGTAGTGACAGGAAAACTTGTGCGAAATTATAAATCATATTCTTAGTTAGGTATATCAGATTATCATGCAACTAGATGTAGATGCAAGACGTAGACAACCTAAAGTAACAATACAACCAAATTATGAGAACGTAAAGACTTGTATACTTTGACAAAGATCAAACTACATTTTAATTTATTTTGCATGTGTAAAAAATTGTCACAAAAGGCAATGATATCTTTAAGAACACAACACAATCATTAAAGGAAAACTAAGTCAATTATGATATTTATATTGTGTCGGAGGTATTTCGTTGATTTTGAAGACTTTGTATGAAAAATAAAAATAGGCCCTTAAATATTTTTTTATATATAAACAAATTTCATTATGACTATTGTTCCCGGACCTACTTAAGGGGTTTTCCATCGTTAATATACTAAACGTAATATTTCCAGCCCCCTAGACGACATGGGTCCTGTACGGTCACACACCTCACATCCCCTTAGAACACTACTAGAAAAGTCGGGTAATACCCACCAAAGTTAGTGATGGGAACTTTTCCGTCGGTAATTACCGACGGAATTGTGACGAAAATCTCAACCCTAATATATCGACGACCTACCGACGGTTTAGCGACGAAAGCCTAGGTGGTCGGTAAGCCGCCAGAAATTTTTGACGGAATAGCGACGGAAACAAAATAACATTAATAATTTATCCTTAGGGTTCATAGATGGTAGGAAAGTAAAATGTTTACCCACCAATTACCTACGGAAAATTAAAAAAATGAAAATATTCAGTTTGGTAGGTATTCGGTAGGAAAAAGAAGACAACTCTAAAAATAATATTGTTATTGCTATTATTATTAGTTAATTATTATTATTATTATTTGATTGTTTTAATAAAAAGGTAAATAGTGACGGATATGTAACGAAAATTCTGTCACAAAAAAAGTATCAGATTTATCCTAATTGTAGGTATTCGGTTGGTAAAACTACCAGTCGGTATTCCGTCATAAAATTGAAAAACCTGATTTATAGGTTTTCGGCAGGTAAAGGTTCCCGTCGGTATTCCGTCACTAAATTGAAAAGCCTGAATTGGTAAGTATTCGGTGGTAAAGTTTCATGCGGTAATATATCACTAAAGTTGACAAAACAAATGTCCATAGGGATTCTGTCGGTAATGACCGACGGATGGATTCCATCGATGTTCTGTCATTAAGGGCATCGGAAATCAGCAGGTAAACTTTTTCCACCAAGTTTTTTCCTCCATTCCAGTTCCGTCAGAAAACCGTCGGCCCAAATAGCTAAGGTTGATCAAGTGGTAAAGACGTTGTCCTCTCTTTTTGAGGTTGATGGTTCAAGTCTTGCAAAGACATAGATGAAATCAGGAGTAGAAATATGATAGATTTGTTACTTAAAAGAACATAAAACCTTCGGCATCTTTTAAATGTGTCATGTCAGTTGATTATAATTATATTAGGTCTGTGCAATACTAACAACTCTTTCAAATATGGTCTTAATTTATAAATCAACGACTATTATACGTCTCTTTACAAATATCTTAATTATTTGTAACTAATAATTACTTAATAAAGTATTAATATGAACATGACTTTTTTATAGTTTAAATAATTAATAATTCTAAAAATAAAAATAGAGTAATTATGAAAACATTATATAAAGTAATAAAAGAGTATTATGGTTTGTTTACAAATATCTTAATTATTTGTAACTAATAATTACTTAATAAAGTATTAATATGAACATGATTTTTTATAGTTTAAATTATGAATAATTCTATTGATTATTTATACAATAAATAATTATGAAAACAATATATAAAGTAATAAAGGAGTTTTATGGTTTGTTTAAGTGTTTGCATGTGGGCCCCAACATGTCTTGCAAGTGATCTTTCAAATATAACAAGAAGTCAAGAACAATTGCCGAGATGGCATTATCAAACTCATTTGACAGAGAGTATTGTTTACACCTTTTTATGGGTGTACAATATTCTTGCGAATCACTTTAAAAAAGTTCAATTGCTTGAGCAACAGGTAAAACACGATAATGCACCTGGTTATTTCTAGAAATCAAACAACTCTATAATTACAAGTACTTTGCACAGAAAATGAGCTATTAAACCAACAATTAGTGAGTTTATCATAATTCACACACCGAAATTTTCAAAACAAACCAAGAGTCCTGCTTCATGTTTAAAACCAAATGGCATACCAAAAAAATTTAATCATATTTCACAACAAACATATTCTAATCAGATTGTGTGATCGTGAGAGAGGATGGGGGGGGGGGAGAGAGAGAGAGAGAGAGGGAGAGAGACATACCGAGTTACTGACGGGAGGGGGTGGACTGGAGCGACGGGTGCGTCACGATGGAGATGGAGAAGCAGAAGTCGAAGATGGAGAGCAAGTAGGTTGGGATCGGATATGATAAATAGAAAGGGATAGAAGTCGAAAAAAGGGGATTTTAAGTTTTTATTTTTACGAGCTGTTGATGTTAACTAATTTTAATTGATATAGTATATATGTACATTTGAATGTCTACGTTATTGTTTATTATTTTGGACGACTTAAATTATATGAATATTTTATTCAATGAGAGAAGTTTGTTTTATAATAGTATATAGATATACATCGTTAATGAAAAAAGGATTGCATAAAAAAAGTACTACTCTAATACAGCACCCTAAAATGCAACACTTCGAGAAAAGGTTACACCAATAGCAATACATTGCCATGCAAAAAAAAAAAAGGAGATTTTAGAGCATCTTTCAACACCACTGAATGGACATTTCACTAGTATAAATATGAGTTGATTTCCATTGAACGAGATATCGAAATCTTGTACTTGCATTTGAATCCCACATGGAAGAAATTCAAAGCTAGTTTCGATAAGTCAAGTATGTCGGGTGTACAAAGAGGACATCCATTCACTTAGCGTATATTTGGAAAAATAAACTAATAGCTAGAAGCTGAAACTGTAACATTTATTTTTTTGGAAGTGTTCTGTAAAAGTAACTATAAGCTTTTGAAGGTATGAATTTATATAAAACTAAAAACTAAAAAGTTACTTGAAGTCGTTATTAAATTAAAAGTCTTTTGTTTCGAAATCTCCAATAAAGTCTTAATATTTTGGCGAATATTATGAAAAAGTCTCAAATTAATTTTTATTTACAAAAAAGGACAGAAAACGACTAATGTATTCAAATTAACCCCTTTAACCTTTTTTCAAGTTACATTGCCACATGGAAATTTTTACATCCTTTATCTTCAAAAAAATTCTCAATATTTTGGCTCAATTTACGGAAAAATCCAAATATGTTTTATCTTCGATAAAGTCATAATATTTTGACACAATTTACAGATAAGTCCCAACATTTTGGTTCAGTTTACATGGAAAAAATTATGTATTTTTATATGTATTTATATCTTAATAACATATTTATAAGTTTAAAAATGTATGTTTACGTATTTATAGAAAATATTTAAAAATAACATATTTAATAACGTAATAAAACTTAAAAATACGTCTTCAATAACGTATTTATATGTCTTTAGTAACGTATTTGATAATGTAAAAATACGTAAAAATGCATATATAAATACGTTTTCAAACATATAAATACGTAAAAAAACGTATTTACACGAAAATTTGACGTTTGGTTTGATTTGATTAATGATCAAAATATTTTTATATTACTTTCCTTTTGTTTCACAAGATTGTCATATTATAACCCTAACTTTTTTAAGTTTTTATATTTTGTTGTGTGGGATTTTAATAAACCTTATTTTTGTTTTATATATATATATATATATATATATATATATATATATATATATATATATATATATATATATATATATATATATATATATATATATATATATATATATATATATATATATATATATATATATATATATATATATATATATATGTATATATATATATATATATGTATATATATATATATATGTATATATATATATATATATATATATATATATATATATATATATATATATATATATATATATATATATATATATAGAAAAGTAGGTTCCATTGAGAATGAAAAAAAAAACAGTTGAGAACGCGATAATGAATCTCAGCCACATATTTTTTCATGCCGCTCTAGTGCTTGGCGCGGTCGGAGCGTTAACGCTCTAACGACGAGATATATATTATTATTTACATATGATTTTCACCACCACTATCACCTACACCACCACCGACGTCGTCGCCACCACCACTACCGCTGTCATCGCCATCTCTGCCACCACCGTTGCTGCCGCCACCTCCCCCACCGCCATCGGCACCAACCACTACCACCGCTACTGCCAACTCTACCACCTCTATTACCATCTCGACCACCACCGCCACTACTACCTTTACCACCACCTCCACCACCGCTACCACCACCCACTGCCACTACTACCACCTCCATCACCGCCGCCACCATCACCACCTTCGTCACCACCCACCTCCACTAACACCACCACCCCACTAACACCGCCACCACCATCACCACTATCATCGACACCCTCTATCGCCATCACTATCATTATCGCCACCCTCTACCACCATGTGACAATTGTAAATTTTGGTCAACTGTAGTCAAACGAAGCGTACGTTAATCTATATGTTGAAAAGTTATTTTCAATAACTTTTGCAATGAATTATTAATATTATAGTATTACGTATGCTAAATCAAACAAATATCGATTAAAAGTCGAAAATACGGACAGCAAACTACTGTAGCGTAAAAATTCGATAATCATACAATTATTATTTTGAGAATAATAATATTCATAAAGTGATCTACTCGTAAACACGAATCCATAGATATAAACAACGTTTAAAACGGAGCTCGTATGCAATAGATATGACTATTATAAGAAAACAAGCCAGTGTAACACTGGTTTTCTTTAAGTACATAAACCGTTTCGATCCATTGAGGCACTTGCACACCTCGGATGGAAATTCCGAGAACATTTTTGGACTCAGCCTATAGTCTATTATTTGATTTCATACTCGAAATATTTTTTAGTAAAAATATTTATAAAAGTCGAAAAATCGGATGTGTCGGATAAAGAACGCATATTTAAACGTGATTTCCCAGAGTTCTACAAATCGAAAAATAAATTCGTTTGGGTTTCTGAAACCGGTGCACTCGACTCGACAATTCTCCGGTCTCGAAAAAAATATTAGACATCGGGATCTTGCGCACGAATTATGTCATTCATGACATCACCTTCACCAAACCCCTTTCACCAACCCATTCACCAACCCCAACTACTTCATGAGGCTATAAATAAGAGGCTTTGCATCTAATTTTTCTTCACCAATTCACCAAAGCTTCTAGCTTTTTCTTTCTTTCTCAAATTGCTCTCCTTTTGGCTAAGAACACCACCACCATTGGCCATCGCTCCGCCACCGTCACACCATCACTTCACCGCACAAAACCTTGTTGTTTTGTGGTGTTATTTCGCGGTGCTTATCAAACACGATCGTTCTTATATCTAAACCGAAATTACGCTTCAAAGGTGAGTTCATACCCCTCATTTTCATCTTTTCAAACCTTTTGGGGGAGAATACAAGTTCTTTTAATATAAATGTTGTTTATTTCAAGTTTATATGTGTTTTATTGTTATACATGTTGATTTACACAAGTTTATAAAGTCAAAAAGTTTTCAACTTGCATCACTGGTCCAAAATCGTAAAAGTTTTGTGGTTTTGGTCCTGAAAAAATTGAAATGACTAATTTGCCCTTTTAATATCATTTTTGCATTATTTATATTTACTTTAATACATTTTTAATTTAAAAATGATAATAATAACAAATGACCCACCCCTCCCCCACCGTGCCCTCCCCTTTCTCTATATATCTCTAGCCGACCCTCCCTCTCTCTCTCTCTCTCTCTTCCATCTTCTTCCTCCCATCGTCGCTCCAGACGGCTGAAGGATTGGCGCGAAGTTTTTGCCAACTTGGATGTGTTGTTGGAAAGCAGCGATTTCTGTAACCGTGATATGTGGTAAGTGCAAAGCAGCGAATTATTAGGGTGTGTTGTTGGATTTCATATCGGACGTCTTCATCTTCCTCATTATTCTGCACATCAGAGGTTCAAAAGCTTCAAAACATGGGCGGTGGGGGTCGTAGAGCTGACAAAACGAGGGGATTAGATCAAACACTAGTCAGAGATTGGGCGGTAGGGGTCGTAGCCGGTGAGATTTAACGGCGGAAACAGGAGTCGAGAGACGAGAAGCGTATCAGTAATCGTCTCTGCAAATTTCAGACACCATTAGAAAACAAATCCAAAACCTCAACATAATCAAACCCACCAAGAACATCATCGGAGAAATAACTATTATTCAACCGAACCCCAGTTAACTTCTTCAAGGAACCCACACTCTTCGGTAGCTTCCCTGCGAACACAAAATCAAACCACTAATCAGCTTCAGGAGCTTCAGGAGCTACCAGGTGATCAGATTAAAAGATAAAGAAAGCGATTGGAGCTTTGAATAGTTGAAAGGTGAAATAGGACCAGTTCCATTGATTTTAGCAGGTTGGTTTTTTCTTAGAAAGGGAGTGGTGGGGAATGGAACGACATAGAAGAGAGAGTGAGAGGGGGATGGGTGGGTCAGATCGCGATTATCATCAGGTTTGGTTTGGATTGTGGTTTCATGTTTTAATTCCATTTTCATGTTTAGATTTAAGGTTAGGATTCGAGTTGCGGGTTAGGTTTTAAGTTTACGATCTTAATTTCAATTTTCCCAATGGTGCTATGGGTGAACCTGCAACTATCTCTGTTTTTGTGCTGTAGCCTTTAGCAACAAAGGATTGGAAGGTGTTGACTACGCATTCTGGAAGGAATTCTAAGCTCTTTGCAAGCTTTGAGAATGACACAGTGAACTAATGGTTCAGGAAGGGGGAGAGAGCAATTTCTTTTTTAATAAAACATTAAAATTAAGTAAAGAAATATGAAAAATATATAGAAAAAGAAATCAAAAGGGTATAAAAGTCTTTTCAAATGTCTCAGGGACCATAACCACAAAAGGTTTTCGATTTTGGACTAGTGATGCAAATTGAAAACTTTTTGGACTGTACCCATATTTTTGTGTAAACCACAGGGACCAAATATGCAGTTTACTCAAACTTTTATTAAAATTGAAGAGAGTAAAAAAAATAAATAAATAGAAATTGAATGATACAAATCACTTTGATGGATGGGGTAGTCACATCGATATGCAATTGTGATATGAGGCCTACTATTCATATCCCCCTCTACGAGGGGGAATAGCCTGCAAGTTTGATATGAACTGATTAAGTTGTAAATTGTCATTTCGTTTCTTTTATTTTTATATCTATGCGAATTATTTTCCTGTGAGGTGATTGGTAATGTATGCGTATTATATATATATATATATATATATATATATATATATATATATATATATATATATATATAGGGTCGAGATCATGAGAGAACCTAAAAAAACCTAGGAACCTAGGAACTTTTTTTCTACACAATATTTTTAAAAAAAAATTGCATCCAATTTTTTTATTTAAAGCGTCTAAGAGATTTCTAAACCCTAAGCCCTAAACCCTAAACCCTAAACCCTAAACCTAAACCCTAAACCCATATGAAAAAAAATAAAAAAAATGATTTTTTTGCATCCAATTTTTTTATTTAAAGTGTCTAAGAGATTTCTAAACCCTAAACCTAAACCCTAAACCCTAAAACTAAACCCTAAACCCTAAACCTTAAACCCTAAACCCTATACCTAAACCCTAAACCTAAACCCTAAACCCTAAACCCATATGAAAAAATAATTAAAAAAATGATTTTTTTAATTTTTTTTTCATATGGGTTTAGGGTTTAGGGTTATATTTTTGAATTTTTTTTTTGATATCTTTTAGATGCATCATAACAAAAATTTTGGTTTTTTTTTTTTTGAAAAATATTGTGTAGAAAAAAAGTTCATAAAATAGGTTCTTAGGTTCCTAGGCTTTTTTAGGTTCTCAATTGAACTTTACTCTATATATATATATATATATATATAGGTGGGGATGAGTGTGGTCCAAAAATCGAACCGAATCTGATCGGAACGAAACCGAATTAAGATTTTCTAAAAACCAATATGTATATTCGGTTCCGGTTCGGTTATAACGGTCTTCGGTTCAGTTCGGTTTTTCATTATCATTAGCAGTGTTTGTGTAAGCATGGTCCGGGGACCGGACCGAACTGGACCAAAATCGAATTAATATTTTTTTAAATCGAACCGAATATGTATATTCTGTCTCGATTCGGTTCGGTTTTGGTCGGTTTTCGGTCTCGGTTCGGTTCGCTTATTTACGTTCATTATCACTTATTTATGTTTATGCTTTAATTTCGATTTACGAGTTATATATATATCCCTTTGTTTACGAAGGTGGTGGTGGTGGCGACGGTGATGTAAGTGGTAGTGGTGGAGGTGGGTGTTGGTAGCGGTGGTGGAGGTAAAGGTGGTAGTGGCGGTGGTGGTCGAGATGGTGATAGAGGTGGTAGAGTTGACAGTAGCAGTAGTGGTGGTTGGTGGTGGTGGCGGCGGCGGCGACGACAGTGGTGGTGGGGACGCAGATGGTGCAGGTGGTAGTGGTGGTGAAAATCATATGTGCAAAGCACTAGATCGGTAATATAAAAATATGTGGCTCATATTCATTCTCGCATTCTCAACATTTTTTTCAGTCTCAATGGAACCTATATATATATATATATATATATAACCGAGGAAGCCACCCGACCCGTCCTTTGGACGACCCGACTGACCCAACCTCGGGGCAACATGAACACCCGATAAACTCATGTGTCAGGCAACCCACCCTTTGGGTGTACCGGTGGCCATCCCTAATTGAAACCGGTGAGAGTCGAACCTTGACCTCTCCTATGAAAAGGTGGGAAAGCTACCAACTCGGCCATCAGGAGATGGTTTATATATATATATATATATATATATATATATATATATATATATATATATATATATATATATATATATATATATATATATATATATATATATATATTGGTTATTTATATTTTTAATTAAAAATATGATAAGTGCAGCGGGTATAAGTGCCGAGTGAATATATATATATATATATATATATATATATATATATATATATATATATATATATATACAGTCACTCTGCACTTATACCCGCTGCACTTATCATATTTTTAATTAAAAATATAAATAACCAATATATATATATATATATATATATTTTGGTTATTTATATTTTTAATTAAAAATATGATAAGTGCAGCGTGTATAAGTGCAGAGTGACTGTTGCGATGTAAAAACAAACATATATTATAAGAAGTGACTGTTGTGAATTGTTTAATAAAATAAAAATAAAAAAGCTGCAACTTAAGAGTAGGGGGATATATTTAGACCGAGCCTTGTGATATTTATACACGAATTTTTTCGTGTTAATAGGAGCACCCTTACTAAAGCTCTCAAAAGTCCATTGTCAAACATTTCATTATTGTTTTCTTTTTAAAGCTTTTCGAAGTTCTGTCTTTCTTTCTGTTCAAATTCCATTATTACATTGAATATTGCTTGCTAAGAGTCTAATCATAACTTTCAAACAGTCCCATCAAATGGTTTCATGCTTGGTAATGAGATTCTTCGGTCACTTTTTCTTTCCCCCAACTATTGCTGTATTGCATAGTTGAAAAAGACCAACGTTTAAGGCAATCTAGGGGCATAATTAAGAACCAATTAAGACTCTAAACACTGGTCAAAACTGTGTACAATATGATAGAATGTTTGATAAAAAAAATTGTGAACACGTAGTTTTTGATTACCACAAGAAAGTTCAGCCCTTTAAACAAGTAGCCATGTCAAAGTATAAATATATGTGCAAATACAAACAATAGAGTCAAAGAGACATGTTAAGACGGCAATTGCACCTAAATTACGACAAAACTTGCCCGAACATAAACATTGAAATTACAGTTAAATTACAATCTAAACCATATGACTAACTTCTTGGATTATTCATAATAATATCATATAAAATGCAAACACTTCTCGTGTAAACAGATAAGAGGCATAGTGTTTAGCGTCAATGCAACATGTGGCAGTGAATTTTCTAGCCGTATATCTTGAACCCGAACACTTTCATAAAATTGAACCAGATAATACATAAAAGTCCACCCAGAATGCAATAATATTTGGTTGGTGGAAATGGAGGCGTGTAATTAACAAACTGTCGCCAGTCGGCACATAAAGATAAACATAAATTTCGGTTTGAAATTTTAATTTAAATTTTCACACAGGTGAAGCATGGCTAAAAAAAGTAGAAACTGCCGAAATTATCATCCTAGGGAACACTGTTTCATTGAGGCATTTCATCAAACAGGTTGTCGGTTCAACAAAAGCCGCCATTATTCATTACACTCAGATACCATAATGTAACAATACCGAGTACTATTTTAGGGGTTATTCATTTAGGCTAAACGGAGTAATGGTGGCCAAGGGGGTCGCCAAGCCCCTTGGCGAGCCAAACTCGATCGCCATCTCCACTCCCTCCTCGCCAAAGAAAATTGCCAAGATGTTGGCGAGATGCCAACAGCCAAAAAACCAGCATTTTTCCTTTGTCTTATTATCTCCTTGGCCATTGGTCACCACTCCCTACAAAATGGTCAACGCCTGCCAACCATAGTCTGGCCCACAAAAACCCCTTGGCCATCCGTTGGCCATTGGCCACCACTCCGTGTAGCCTTAATGATTTATGGCAATTACTTCTATGAGTTAGTTGACACAAGCACATAGTTCATCCAAAACTCTTTACATGATTATGAGACATGAGTAGTATGCATAAACCCAAAACAAACCCACAATATTTAAATCCCTAACCCAGGAAAACCTCATGATTCTTACTTACCTCAGAAGATGCCTGAATCGCGATGCGCGTGGGGTTTGATTTCTGAAACTACGAAGCAAATCGACAGAAAACTAACGCAGAAACACCCTTTTTGGCTGTGAGTGTTCTGTGAGTTGTTCCAGCTTTTTATTTGTCCAAATTGGCCATTTGTGTTTAGACATTATTGCCATTTGACCCTTGTAAAAACTTTATATCTATTTTCAACAAAATATTTATAAATAATTTGTGTTTTACGGTAAGAAAATTATATTGTTAAAATAATAATATAGATTTTAAAGAAACTTAAAATGTTGTTTTCATCAAAGCGACAAAATGCATTTTGATCGACTTACTGGTTTCAACTTATATGATCCGGCCTTTTTAGTTAAATTTTTATATTTAACCTCTTTGACCTAGTTGCAAACATAACACAAATCGGTTTTATTTATAAATAAAATGTGCTGAGATTGTTAGGTTTAATATCTTGTGATTTATTGTCGCTACTTAAAGGTGGGATCAAGTAACATGGCCTTTGAGCAATTATGAATAAATTTAATTCCTAAAATAGCATATTTGTGGTGCATAAAATGTATGCTATATATAGGTAAAGTGTGTTAAAGTGTTGAATCAAATTTATACAGTTTAGAGTTTTAGATATATACCCAAATTTTTGAGAAGTTCAATTCGTACACGCATGATCTCAATTGTTCGTCAAACATATTGTTTATTAATGTGTCATAATATTGTATGTGTTATAATATTCATGGGAAACAAACTAGGGCACATACATGCTAACCTTATCAAAATCTATCTTTTATGGTCGTGAAGGTGTTTTTAACATTTTGTTGCAACAAAACCAAGTAGTACGGGTCCTTTTGACATTCTTGCCACAAGCATTTTAGTTTATATTTTTTTATCTTTCATTGCTTGCAAATTTAGAAAACAATTTATGATATTTAAATATTTGTATGCTTTATGGATAGGCTTTGTTTCGAATTTAATAAGACTACATAAAATTGAATTATCTTTTGGTTTTGGTCTTTCTTTTAGTAATATAACAGAAATTACAATGTAAACATCAAACATGGACATTTTCCATGTGATTCGGTAAAAAGCGCAACATGTACGCTACATATGAACTATTTTTAGTGTATGAAATTACACAATCTTTAAGGAGTTACGCATCAAACCAAACATCAAAAAAGTCAAACCAATATGTTTTATAATTTTTTTAAGTAAAATTATGCTACAATCCTCGAGTACACATAATTATCTCATAGTTAAGGGGGATCATAATGAAAGTTATCATCTTTATTTATATCCGATGTACAAACAAATATATCATTATATACATATTCATTTATGTTTGGTACCAAATGGCAACGAAGTTTTGTGTTACTTGCATTTGTTTGTTGTTTTTGTGTCTCAACGATAAAGTAACATGTCAGTATTCAAATTTTTACATATGGGATATTGGTGTGAGTCATAACTACAAATAAGAGCTTCCGAAGCTCAAGCTAAGTGTCTTTCACTCGATACCAAGACTATTGCCTTTAAGATGAATAAAAATATAAAGATTTACAAACAAAAATAAAAATCAATAATGCATCAGTTGTGGTGATAGGAAAGAACGTCTAACGATTGGCGTATAATAATTTTTTAACCTCGACTATATAGGTTCCTTCACCAAACAATAAAATATATAGCCTTGTGTTTAGATTGTTAGTTTGCATATGCCAAAATATATTGATGTTGTTATTAATATAAGCATTATTAGGTCGTATTCGAATGTTAAAGTGAATTTGGTCCTGTTTAGCGCACCAGCTGAAACGCTAGCTTTTAACTTCTAAGCTAGTTTATCAACAAGCTATCTCAAACTAGCTTATAAGCTACTTTTTAAGTTAGTTTAATGGTCTTACCAAATGCTACATTACAAAAGCTAGGGTAACTACCGGTTTATTTTGATTATTAAATATCATATTATTATATTAAGACTTAGTCAATGTTGAGGAAATCTCCTCAATATAAGGATAACATAAGCTGGTGTCAACCTAGATAACAAGAAATCCTCTTTCATAATCCTAGAAGCAATTGGAATAATTTCACGACGGTAACCTATTTCGTTTGAGTGAATACTAATAGAGGCAAACCACATTAGTTCCGTTCACAAGTTGTTCGTAAAGTTACACACTGAAGTTGTATCTACACAATGCCTACAAGAGTCGAGAATATGGTATGAATTGCCTTTATTTATGTGCTTATCACATAGATTATAAAATATAAAATCTTATATTGCTCAAGTGTTTTGTATGCATGCTATTCAATCACAACATTCTTCATATTGAAATATGTTATCGGCTATATATTACGTTAGTCTACAAATTTGTCATAAAATACAAAATGAATATGCAAGGATATAAATATATCATATATATGTTCCATCTGTTATACCAATCACAATAGGTGGCAAAATATGTATATAGACTTGTTAGATTATGTGTTAAAACATGTATTTTTTTAAGATGTATGAACCGATGTTGGTCAGATTGATCTATCATTAGTTTGTATTGTTTCATAAGTAATTAATATACTAAATATGATCATAGTAGAGGTCGTAGAGAATTGAGTATGTTTGGAGCAACTTTTAAACATTATGAATAACTTTTTTACTAATGTTTTAAATTTTAATTATCTTGCTAATTAGAAGTAAAACAGAACCTATTAAACTTTATATAACTAGATTGAAACTTTATAACGCGTTATATTAGAGATAAAGAGGGACTAAACACGTAAATAATCAAAATACATCTAAATGGATACCCACCAAATCAAAAAACCGTTGGACGGAACCGTCGTCGACAGCACGCGCAACTTTCCATCCACCTTCCGGGATTCGTCGATTATAAATCTACAAAGAAAAGAATCGTGTTCTTACTTCCATTAAAGACAAACTGGTTACTCACACGCTTACTTTGAGCGCGGAAATTGATTCGTAATCTCAAAAATTCGAAGTCCCAAGGTATCTTCATTGTAATTGAGTATGTTCTCGATTCTGGACGTTTCGTATTCTAGCCGTTAGTTGAATCTACAAATGTATTCTCGTGTATTCGAATTACAAACTCATGCATTATCACAAGTTATTGTCGCCTTGACATTATTCAATTTGAAGTTTAAATCGGAACTTTATTGCTAGGGTTTTTATTTCACTTTACTGTGTTCTATTTTTTATTTTTCTTTACTTGCGATTTCTGCAGATGTTTGCACCAAACGCTAATGAGGCAGATTTAGAAACAGTAATGGTGGAGTTAATGAAAGCCGTAGTATCAGAAATTACAAGAACCGCCAAATTTAGAACTCTGCTCAAGCGCCTCCAGAAAACTTTAAAGAACATTGAGCCGATATTTTACAGCAATGAGAGGTTGAGAAAAGTATTATACCGTCCTGATACAGAGACGAAAATGTTCATATATTATGTCGCAAACGGAAAAGAAATTGTTCTTGAGTGCTCAAATATCAAATGCTGGAATGTGTACAAGAAATTTGTTCACGCAAACAAGCTAATTGGCTTAGACAACATGCTTTTGAGATTCTTTCAGAGTGAATTGCAGGATAACATAAGCAAGAGGAGTCTAGCTGAGATTTGTGCTTTAGGAGACAAATTGGATCAAGTACTTGCATCTGTTACTAAACAAGCAGGTGGATTTTCAGATTCCTGCTGTGTTCCAGGGCTTCCAGATGTCATCATTGGATTGGATGTTCATCTTCAAGAACTGAAACGAATGCTGCTCAACAATGACAGCCAGGTCTTAACAATTTCAGCTCCTGGAGGTTGTGGGAAGACCACATTAGCAAAGATGCTTTGTCATGATAATGAAATTAAAGGTATATACTATTGAGCTTTTCTTCTTTTTATTTATTGTTTCTTTAATATCTCTGTTTCTGTACAGGCATATTTGGGGACAACATCTTTTATGTTACTGTGTCCCGTACGACCTCCTTAAAGACCATTGTCCAAAAACTATTTGCACATTTTCATGTAAAGTGTTGTGAGTTACAAACTGATGAAGAAGCAAAGAATCAACTTGAGAACTTTATGAGACAAATGGGATCGAAGAACATGCTGTTAGTACTGGATGACGTGTGGTCAGATTCTGAATCACTTATCCAAGATCTTAAATTCACAATTCCAGGATACAAAATATTGGTTACATCAAGATTTTTGTTTTCAAGATTCGGTTCCACATATGAATTATCATTGTTAAATGAACAAGATGCAAAGACCCTTTTTTGCTCTTATGCATTTCATAACATGAATCTTGTAAACGTGCCAGATGATCTTGTGAACAAGGTATAGTTTCGATAACATTTTAGAGATTCGTTTTCACATTCTAGTATTGAAATTTTGCTTTGGTTTTGGTGTAGATGGTTAAATACTGCAAGGGGTTTCCATTGGCTCTTACAGTAATCGGTGCATCATTATGTGGTCAAAACGTGGTCAAATGGAGAACAAATTTGAAGAAATGGTCAGAAGGTCAATCTATTTTCCATTCTAACAGCCAATTACTACTCAGTCTTCAAGCCAGTGTTGATGCACTTGAAGATTTGCCTATACTGAAAGACTGTTTTCTTGATTTGGGTTCGTTTCCTGAAGATGAAAAAACCACAGCCTCTGCTTTAATGGATATGTGGATAGAATTATATAATTTAGATGATGAAGGAATGTATACCACCGAATACCTTCTTGAACTCTCTTCAAGAAACCTTCTCAATCTTGTTCTCACAAGGTAAAAATTTGTTATATCAAATAGTTATAATATATAAACATTAATGTTGTTCTTTCTCCACGACTAACCGATTTTGATTTTGTTTTTTCAGGAAAGATGCTAGTGAACTAGAAGGGTATTGTAACGAACATTATGTCACACAACATGATTTGTTAAGAGAATTAGCAATCCATTTGAGTAGCCAAGAACCAATATCACAAAGAAATCGTTTGTTTATAGAAATTTACAATAATCAAATACCCACATGCTGGATTCAACAAACGCAACAACCGATTGCTGCACGTCTCTTGTCTATCACTACAGGTTTCATTTCTTCCCATTTTCTTTTTCTTTATGCGCAAGAAATAGCAACATACATTCATTTATTTGTGTATCACAGCATTTCCTACCTTTTTTTCTTATTAAGGTATTGTTATTACTTATTTGAGAGATTTACCCAATTATAGCATCGTACTTGCTACCATTGTGGGTGAAAAATAAAAGTACCATGCTATAATAAAGAAATCAACAAAAGTACATTGCTATTTCTTGCATATATCCCTATCTTTAACAAAACCCATGTACAATGACCATTTTCTTTTTTGCAGACGAATCATTCTCGTCCATTTGGTACGATTTAAACGTGCCAAAAGTTGAAGTGTTGGTATTAAACATACGAAGCCAAAAATACGCGCTCCCTCCATTCATCCAAAAAATGAATAAATTAAAAGTTTTAAACATCACAAGTTACGGGACATGTCCTTCCGATTTACACGAACTTCAATCTATTAAATCTTTATCAAATTTAAAAAGAATAAGACTTGAACACCTCTCAATTTCTCACTCAATCCAATCAATCTTGGAATTGTCCAACTTAAAGAAGCTCTCATTTATCATGTGTGAGATCGGTAACGCTTTATTAACTTGTACCAATATCACGCTTCCAAATCTTTTAGAGCTTGAAATCGACCGTTGTTATGATTTGACGGAAATACCCTCGGGGTTTTGTAGTCTTAACCGTCTTAAGAAACTAAGCATCACTAATTGCCATGAGCTCGATGCTCTTCCGAAAGGGTTGGGGAGTTTGTCGAATTTGGAGATTTTAAGGATTCATTCGTGTACGCGGTTAGTTGGATTGCCCGAGTCGATTGGGTATCTTGGTAATTTGGTGTTTTTGGATATATCGGATTGTTTGAGTATTAGTACGTTGCCTTGTCAGATTGGGGAGTTGTATGGTCTTAGAGTTATTAAAATGAGTGGTTGTCGGGGATTAGAAGAGTTACCGGATTCAGTCATGAATTTGTGTTTGTTAGAGGATGTGATATGTGACGAAGAGACCTCGTATTTATGGAGTTATTACGAAAATGACCTTTGCGATTTGAAGATAAATACGGTTGAAGATGACCGATTAGCAAACTTCATGAAAATAATCGCGCAGTAAATACGTGATGGTACGGAAAATTAAGTTTTATAAAAACCGAACGGTTTTATAAAACAGGACAAAAGTTGACTTTGAATAAGTCAAAATTGCAAGAATCGGACTCTATTTTGATTCATGCAAAAAACGTGATACGTTGGTCGAACATGCTGACTTATTGATCGTTTTCACTACCCTAAACATGCACGTAATTGACACATGGCAGCGGTTGATTGGTCAACCGTTTGGCTTGAAAACTCAGCATCCGTTAAGACAGTGTCATCTTCACTTGGAAGGTGATGAAAAGCTTTGAAAAGAATATTGACATTACTTCCCCAAAAGATGATCCTCTTTGAGTTTGAAAATCTCGCAAATCATTTTCCACTCACTCAATTAGTGTTATATATTGGTTGGAATGATTACTTTTACAAGTTACAACAGTACTCTTGAGTGTTTGAATAGAATAAGTGAGTGATCCACTTCTCCCTAGTTATTAGTTAGAGTTTGTTAGGAGAGCAAGTCTTGTAATATGGTTTGAACTCTACCACAAAAAGTTTGTTATTTCTATTTTTGTAAACTCATTTTTTTTTTTTAATTCCCATAAATATCTATGTGATTGGATTATGTTGTAAACATTATCTTGAACTTCAATTTTGTAACTAAACCTTCATTCCACGTTCTTTATATCACTGGTTATATAACCTTCACCTTTTAATTGTTGATAGATATTTAATTAAAGCTCAAGAACAACAAACTGATACTTAGCTGTTCATTAGACAGTAAGCCTCTTCTTGAAGTTAACTCTGTCAAAGATGGTGAAGAAGTTTATTGTGTCATCTTATTGAGTAGTGGGTTGGATTCTTTTTTAAAAAGGGGTTATAAAGCCGAGTTTGGAGCACAAAGAGCAGCAACATTGTTAGATTTTAACATAACAAAATCTCAACCATTTTAACAAGTTGAGACATAAAATATGCAGCTACATGCAAATACAAGCAATACAGTCAAACGAACAAACAAGATGGAAATTGCAGTTAAATTAGGACGAAATTTGTTTGAAACATAATCACTGAAATTACGGTCACTTAACGGATATATACATCACAACAATACAAGTATACATATACTAAAAGCACTTCTCATGTGAATCGATTAGGAGATTTATGCGGAAAATTTCCTATCATCCTATGTCAAATAGTATACAAATCTATCCGTTCAAAAATTCTAGTAAACATATTAGAGCAGTCAAAAGTCAAAACACCGCGATTGAATATATTGTCAACACAACACGTGGCAATGGTTTGATTCAAGCCTGACCCGAACTGTTGCAGAAAATTCAAGAAGATATAAAAAAAGGTTCACCCAAAATACAATAATATATTATTTGTGGAAAATTGGAGGCGTGTAGATAACAAACGGTTGCCACCGCCACGTAACAAAAAAAATAAAATTTCCAGTTTTAAGATCTTAATTTGATATATATTATTCAGGTGGAAGCTGACTAAAAACTGAAGAAATAGTCACCTGGGATTTCGAGACATTTTTTTTTTTTTTTCATTCAGGCATTTCATCGAACGTGTTGTCGCCTCTAAAGAAGCCGCTATGATTCTTCACACCCAGATATCATAATATCACAAGAACTGTACTCTTCCCTTGGATCTCACCCACCAACTTAGCAGCCATGTCCCGATGTCCGTGTTCACTTAATCAGTGTCGATGATCTTCGTAGAAGCATTTCATGGGTGTTTTCTATTCAAATATGTCCAACATTAGGGGTTATTATATTTGAAAGATCCGACGCAATTTATACCACGACTTAGCTGGCGCTAGCTCATTCATTTAAAGTTTACATGATTACCAGTAGTAAGCAGAAACCCAAAGCAAATCCCCCAATCTTGAAATCCCTAACATTATATCTTTAGAAGATGCCAGAATTCAACTTGAATGGATGATATTGATGAATCTTGTGATGATTATTCGAGCGCATGCATGTAGGTGGTGTTTAATTCAAGAAAGTACGAAGCAAATCCGCTGAAGAAACGAACACATGCAGAAGCAACGTTAATGGACGTGTTCCAACTCTCATTTGCATTCTTTATCCTTTAGCTGTTTTGGCCGGTTTACGTTTGGACATTGTTGCCATTCGACCCTTTGTAAAAGCTTTTTATTACAATAATCGTATATATAATCATTGTCACCATTGGACAACTCACAACTGTTGTATAAAATTTGAAATTATTTTACATATTTTTTGTTTAATTAATATGATATAAGAAGCTAATAATTATTACAATAATAGCATAACCAAAACAATGATACGAAATGGAAATACGGAAGTCCAGTATTTGATAATACTGATATTGACAGTATGTCAGGTTTAGAAAATAACATTTCGTATTTAAATATTTTCAAGATATTATTAGTCTTTATCTGTATGACTGGAACAAACGGAAAAGTACCCATAATGTGTTTTCGACTTTTTCTTTAAGTAATGAATTAGATATTCTGTTATATAAAATAAAAATAGGAACATTTTTGGATGAAGGGATAAGGGGGCGTAAAAAAGCGTATGTTGCATGTAAATTGTGTTAACGTGTGGATTCAAATTCACATAATTTAGAGTCTTAAAAAAATAAAAGTACACCAATTAGACCGGTACATGTGTTTTTACGTATTTTTTAAGTATCTTTTTAATTATTTCTACGTTATTAAATGTGTTATTAGTCGGTTTTCTGTTTTTTTTGTAAATAAAAATTAAGTTGAGAGTTTTTCATAACTTAGTCCAAAATATTAGGACTTTATTGGAGATTTCCCTAATTTATAGTCTTAAAAAAATACAAGTAAACCAATTAGACCATTACATTAAAATCTACTTCAAAAATCAAAATCCTGATGAAAATTATTAGTAATCTATAGGGAATCTTCAGTAAGGTAAATCAATTAGACCAGTCAACCAATTAGATCAGTACATTAAAGTCTCATTATTTTGGATTAGTTTAAAAAAATCTTAAAATTGATTTTTTTTACAAAAAAAGACAAGATACTAGTTAAAATATACATTTCAATCGTCTTTTCCGGTTTATTTACCAGGTTTACTAGCCGGAAAATCTACAGCAAAATCTCATTATTTTGAATCGGTTTATGAAAAAATCTCAATTTTCATTTTTTACGTAAAGTGATGAGAATTTTTCATAAATCTGCCATAAATAATGGTCATTTACTAGAGATTTCCAATTTAAAAAACCAGCTAAACCGGAAGAAAAGTTGATTAGATGGATATGTTAGCCGGTATCTTGCCGTTTTTTATAAAAAAATATGACTTTTTCATCAACGGCTCAAAATAATAGAACTATATTGAAGATTTCTCTAATCATTTGACTTAAATTTCATTTGACTTAATGGTTTTTATTTCAGATTATGATTTTTCATTTTCTTATTTATTTTAAATTTTTTTTAGAACGGCTATTTTCTACTTCCTATGTTAGTTCACCTAGTTAGTTATTCCACCTTGCTTCCTGTGGAGATTGAACACAAACCACTTGAAAGACATGTTACACCTTGTGCCGCTTGGCCTAATGGCCTTTGGCTCTTATTTATTTTAAATTGTTGTTTTTATTTGTTTAGATTGGTATCGAGTCATGTTTTATGTTTAGAAAATGTGGCTACTGTGACCTCTTACTTCAAAGCATTCAAACTTTTTCCTTTTTGGCCTCCATTTTACATGAATCCATGGATTCATAATTAGTTACAGTTTTGCTCCAATATTAGATCTTTCTTGAAACTTTCATAAGAATTTCTAGGTTCTCTCTCATTGCTTGCAAATAACGTGAAATGATATTTAAATATTTGCATGAATTTATGAAAAGTAGCTGTCCCAAATTTAGAAAGACTAGATCAAACTGAAGTATCTTTCGGTTTTGAGTTTTTCCCTATTGTAATATAGCAGAAATTCCAATGTAAACACCAACACTTTCAAGGTGATTCGATAATTATGTGTGCAACTTGTATATTAAATAATATTTTGTGAATTATTCGTCAAATAAAATGTTTTTATGTTGATCTTTTAGGTATAGTTATGTTAAAGTAGTTGGTTTTCGATAACCCTTATCCTTCATTTGGTTAGGTGTTAAATGTATTAAGCTAGATATTCTAGTCATCTTTGAGTAGATGCATTTATCTATCGGTATAGGATGTGAGGATGTTGATACAAATATAAATACTTGTAGGTTTTTTGTATCGAAAACTGCAGCATGTGACTTAATTAGATTAAGGATCATTCTATACATACCCCTATGATCTAATTATACCACATTGATTTGATTTTTTGTTTTTCTTTGTTTTTATTTTTGTCTTTTGTCTATTTTGTTTGTTTATTGTCTTTTCCTTTTCCTTTTTTATTTCTTTTATTAATAGTTTTTGATTTATTATTATTATTATTATTATTATTATTATTATTAGAAAACCAATAATAATAAATTTACTTTTTATAATATTTACGTTTTAATAACAATAAAGAATATTTTTTTAAAGTAATTACGATACAACAAACAACGTTTATAATAGTATAAAATTATGTCAGATTATATCAAAACAGTTATGTCATATTCGAACGAATGTCAAATTAATGAATTTAGTTTTTATAATTTTTACGTTTTATTAACAATAAACAATAGTTTTTTAAAGTAAATACGACACAACAAATGACGTTTATAATTATAATTTTTTTTGTCAAATCATATCAAAACGGTTATATCAAATTCGAACGAATGTCAAATTAATGAATTTAGTTTTTATAATTTTTACGTTTTAGTAACAATAACCAATAGTTTTTTAAGTAATTATGACACAACAAACAACGTTTATAATTTTATAAAATTTTGTCAAATTATATCAAAACGGTTATGTCAAATTCGAACTAATGTCAAATTAATGCTTTTATAATTTTTACATTTTAGTAACAATAAACAATATTTTTTAAAGTAATTACGACACAACGAACGACATTTATAATTTTATAAAATTAGGTCAAATTATATCAAAACGATTATGTTAAATTCGAACGAATGTATAAAAAATAACAATATAAATAATAATAAATTATACATACAACCACTTGTTTTATAAACGACTGAATAACTTTGGACGACAAAAAAGGAGGCATTAGATTATCAATAAACACAAATGATTATAATTTTATAAAAATTATTAATAATAAATATAATTTAATTGTAAGACCCGTTCCACCGAGGCGCGGCCCGGATGGATCCGCGGCGCGGCTCGGGAAGGATATGGATACGCGAGTGATTTTGTACGCGCGGCGCAGCTCGGTAAAATCCGCGGCGCGGTGCGCCGCAGTCATGAAAAACCCTAATTCGAGTTTAAACGCCTATATAAAGGGACCCAGCCCTAGGGTTCGTGTTTTTTTGGGAATTTATGGAGTAGAGGCGACGGGTTTTGGTAGAGACTCTTCGGGTTAGAGACTTTGGAGGTTTTTGGAGATTAGAAGAGGGAGATCCAACGCGAGAGAAGGCTTGCGACGGATCGTGGGCATCACTCCGCTTTTCAGAAGTAAGGTAAGAAGATTTACCTTTCTGACTTTCCTTTTTATCTCGTCATGGGGTATTACCCATTGGTTTGTAGCCTTAGATGACTTGTAACACTTAGGGTTTGGACCAAGGACATGCATGGACTTGCATGTCCATAAGGAAGTGACCTTAGGGTAGTTTCTGATCCCAGGAAGGGTTTAGAAAGTAACCCTAGCCGATTGATGTACTGTTAAGTGCTAATAACATTTTGGAATGTTACGAGCCGCGACGCGGACTGGCTATGTCAGCGGCGCGGACTCGGCTGAACCCCCGTAATTATGCGATGGTAGCCGCGGCGCGTAGGGTGAGGAGCCACGCCGCGGCGAGCGACTGTTTGACCCAAAGGTTTGGTTTTGACCATGGTTTGGTGGCAAACGTTGGGTCTGACCTTTAGGCAAGTCTATAAGAGTTTGGCCAGTACTTAATATGTTGTATATGTGGGATTTAGGTGATCGGACAAGCCTAGTTTGAGATATTAGCGATTATCCGGACGGTTGTGATTCAGGTGAGTATCCTCACCTTACTATATGATGTTGCATGATTAGGCATCTTGTGTGTTGTTTACAGTTATATGATTTGCTCTATATCTGTGGTTGTTTGTTGTTGGGCTCAGTACTGATGCGTGTCCCCTCGTAGCTGTTGTATGGCGAGTTGGACTATTGCCTTGTCCCATAGCTGTTGTATGATGGGCTGGGCCATAACCGGGAACCCATAGCTATTGTATGATGGGTAGAACCTTCCCGTGTCCATAGCTGTTGTATGATGGACGCCCGTAGCTGTTGTATGGCGGGTAGGGTCGGGTCGTTCTCGAGGACGGGTTGTTTAATGTGTGGGCATATATGGTAATTTGTGGAACTCACTAAGCTTTATGCTTACCCGTTGATTTTAAAACATTTTCAGGTACTTCAGTTGATAAAGGGGTGAGCTCGGCGTGACGGCGGCGCATCGCACATTTATGATTTGCAGTTATATTATTAAATAAGATTTATATAATTATGGGACGTATACACTATGATAATAGTTTTGATGAACACCGCTTAAGCATGTTAATAAGATTATCTATGTTTTTACTTACATTTTTAAAGAAAATTTTTGATTGAAAATTGGGGCGTTACATTAATAATAATAATAACAATAAACATAATAATAATAATAATAATAATAATAATAATAATAATAATAATAATAAAGGAAAAGACAACAAAAGACAAAAAAAGAATAAAACAAATCAATTAGTCAAATCAATAAGGGTTTATAGATTAAAAAACTAATATAATTAAAACTCATTTTGATTTGATGAGTGTCTACGGGGGTACAAAATGTAATGAAGGGTATTTATAGTACAACCCTTAGATTAAACATCAATAAAGATGTTTAAATATTAATTATCATTCATATTTGTATTTAAGAGCATTTTAGCCGGTTAAGTCTGATATCTGATCCTATTGCTTCTTGAATTTAAAGGTGTTTACTTGTGGGTAATTAGGATTTTTTTGGATGACTCATAAACTTTTTTCTTTTCTTTTTTCTTTTTTCTTTTTTTAGAACGGCAGATGACTCGTAACTAAAAATAAGAGCTCAAACAATTCGAGCCAAGTGCCTTCACTCTATACTAAAGTAGTACCTAGGTTAATCCCACCCACACACACATGTATCCAATAAAGAGTGATCTATAGACCAAAAAAATCAATTATATACCCTTATTTATAAATTTGTAAGTTTGTATCATATGACAAAATATGTTAATGATATACTAATAATAATACGAAGACTTGGTCAATGTACGAAATCGAGTCCTTCCTCTATATATATAAAGGGATATGACATGGTTTCATAATACATACCACATAATCCTCAATAATATTAGTCCAATGAGCAACTAGCATTATAGTATTGAGAGAAAACCTTTTCCATCTTGAGTTGGTTTCACGAAGATGATTCATTTTATTTGAGTGAATACTAATAAAGGCGAACCACATTGGTTCTTTAATCCCGCGAGTTGAACTTAAAGGTTGTGATTGAAGTTGTATTGACACAATGTCCGCAAGAGTCGAGGAAATGGTATGGTTTGCATTGTTTATGTGTTCATCGCATGGATTTAGAATAGAAATCTTATATTCTTATATTGTTTCTACGACTTCTATATTCCTCTCATACTTTTTCCATGTCGTCATTGAACATAATTAGCTCAAAACTATGTCTTTAATAGGTATTTATTAGTCACAATTATCTCTCATACACACATAAAATGGCCAAATTACCATTATTTTATATTTTTTTATTCATCAAATAATAAAAAAATCAAAATCAATACATAAGCTACACCTAGTCAAAAGAAAACTTGTGACTCCGTCATCATTCCTTTGTACCCATACCCTTCATCCCCATCACTTCTCGGACCTCGTTGTCGAGTCCACAAGTAAAACTTCACACCCCGTCGCCTCTTTTTCCTTCCCCTTATCCAAATCTCACTGCCTTGGTCTTTAGCAACGACAACTCCCTGATCTCGCTTCTTCTAGTCCAATCTGTAATCTCATCAGAATTACACACAATCAGATGGAACATAAAAGATGATGTTATTAGTTGAACGTCATTCGTTTTCATCCATCCGAGTGAAAAAAAATATTTTTATGGACAAGTGAAATTATCTTTTCAAATACCAAAATCAAAATAAAACCTAACCATAAGGACCATCCGGGCGAAAAGTTCTTTTCAGAAGTAAAATCTGCAGTTTAGGTCAAACTACATGGACAATATATGTAATTTACTCTAATAATAATATAATATACATATTTGAAGAAATAGTTGGCAGATTGTTAACAAGTTGCCTTCCACTACCCACCAAATTAACAGGTCGTTAGACGGGAACCGTCCTGTGATCATCGTCGACAACTCACGCAGCTTTCCCTCCAACTTCATCCAGTTCTTACATCTATTAGAGACAAGCTAGTAATCATCACACGCTTACTTAATTTGAACGCGCAAATTGATTTTCAATTCTATTAATTCGAAGTGTCGAGGTATTTTCATTTTGTCAATATGTTCTTCAATTGTATACGTGATAGTTCAATCTACAAATATTCCGTCTCCATGTAATGGAATCATAAACACGCGCATGATCGTAAGTTATTGTCACCTTCACAATATTGAAATTGAAGTTTAAGTCGAAAGCTGATTGCTAGGGTTTTGATTTTACTTTCCTCTGTTTTATTTAAAAATTTACTCTATTCGTTATTTTTACAGATGATTACACCAAACGCTAATGAGGTAGATTTAGAAACAGTAATGGTGGAGTTAATGAAAGCCGTAGTATCAGAAATCACAAGAACCGCCAAATTTAGAACTCTACTCAAGCGCCTCGAGAAAACTTTAAGGAACATTGAGCCGATATTTTACAGCAATGAGAGGTTGAGAAAAGTATTATACCGTCCTGATACAGAGACGAAAAGGTTCATATATTATGTGGAAAGCGGAAAAGAAATCGTTCTGGAGTGCTCAAATATCAAATGCTGGAATGTGTACAAGAAATTTGTTCACGCAAACAAGCTAATTGGCTTAGACAACATGCTTTTGAGATTCTTTCAGAGTGAATTGCAGGATA
Source organism: Cichorium intybus (assembly GCA_023525715.1). Classification (NCBI taxonomy): domain Eukaryota; kingdom Viridiplantae; phylum Streptophyta; class Magnoliopsida; order Asterales; family Asteraceae; genus Cichorium; species Cichorium intybus. The sequence goes on along the minus strand of CM042011.1, from coordinate 141,024,391 downwards.
ACATAAGTACCAGCAAGAGGACTCTAACTGAGATTTATGCTTTAGGAGACAAATTGGATCAAGTACTTGCATCCGTTACCAAACAGGAAGGTGGATTTTCAGATTCCTGCAGTGTTCCTGGCCTTCCAGATGTCATCATTGGATTGGATGTTCATCTTCAAGAAGTGAAACGAATGCTGCTTAAAGATGACAACCAGGTCTTAACAGTTTCAGCTCCTGGAGGTTGTGGGAAGACTACATTAGCAAAGATGCTTTGTCATGATAATGAAATTAAAGGTATATATTATTGAGCTTTACTTCTTTTTATTTATTGTTTCACTAATGTCTCTGTTGCTTCTGTACAGGCATATTTGGGGACAACATCTTTTATGTTACTGTCTCCCGTACGACCTCCTTAAAGACCATTGTCCAGAAAGTATTTGCACATCTTAATGTAAAGTGTTGTGGGTTACAAACTGATGAAGAGGCAAAGAACCAATTAGAGAACTTTATGAGACAAATGAGATCGAAGAACATATTGCTGGTACTGGATGATGTGTGGTCAGAATCTGAATCACTTATCCAAGGTCTTAAATTCACAATTCCAGGATACAAAATCTTAGTTACATCAAGATTCTTGTTTTCAAGATTCGGTTCCACATACGAGTTAACCTTGTTAAACGATCAAGATGCAAAGACACTTTTTTGCTCTTATGCATTTCATAACATGAATCTTGTAAACGTGCCAGATGATCTTGTGAACAAGGTCAAGTTTCAATAACATCTTAATCTTTTATAATTAGCTGTTATATATGTACGATTATATTAGTATTGAACTTTTTGCATGTGGCTTTTGTGTAGATGGTTAAACACTGCAAGGGGTTTCCATTGGCACTTACTGTGATTGGAGCATCATTATGTGGTCAAAATGTGGTCAAATGGAGAACAACTTTGAAGAAATGGTCAGAAGGTCAATCTATTTTCCAATCAAACAGCCGATTATTGCTTAGTCTCCAAGCAAGTTTTGATGCACTTGAAGATTTGCCAATACTGAAAGAATGTTTTCTTGATTTGGGTTCGTTTCCTGAAGATGAAAAAATTGCAGCCTCTGCTTTAATGGATATGTGGATAGAATTATATAATTTAGATGAAGAAGGAATGTATACCACTGAATACCTTCTTGAACTCTCTTCAAGAAACCTTCTCAATCTTGTTCTGACAAGGTAAAATTTAGTTATATCAAATAGTTATAATATATAAAGACTAATTTTATTCTTTCTCCATGATTAACCGATTTTGGTTTTATTTTTTCAGGAAAGATGCTAGTGAACTCGAAGGGTATTGTAACGAACATTATGTCACACAACATGATTTGTTAAGAGAATTAGCAATCCATTTGAGTAGCCAAGAGCCAATATCGCAAAGAAATCGTTTGTTCTTAGAAATTTACAATAATCAAATACCCACATGCTGGATTCAACAAACGCAACAACCGATTACTGCACGTCTCTTATCTATCACTACAGGTTTCATTTCTTCCCAATTCCTTTTTCTTTATGTGCAAGAAATAGCAGTGTACTTTCGTTTATTTGTGTATCACAACGTCCTACTTCCATTTCTTTCGATTACACCATTGTTCCTACATTTTGTTTGCTTATTAAGGCATTGTTATTTGAGAGACTTACCCAATTATAGCATCGCACTTGCTACCTTTTTCTTATTAGAACATTATACTTTGAAAATTTCTACGCGATTGCAATAGTGAAAATTGCTCTGTATTTGGATGACATGAATATAATTGGGTAGATTTTTCAAAGTACAATGCTGTAATTGGAAGAAATAAATGTAAATAAATTTGTCCAAAGTCCAAACCCACCCTTTCATCAGAAAAGATGCTATAGAAGTTGGATGTTATAATAACCAAATCAATGAAAATACAAGGCTCCCATTACGGGACCAAAAACTAAAAGTAGGATGCTATATTAAAGAAATCAACAAAAGTAAACTGCTATTTATTCAATATAACCCTATCTTTAACAAAACCCATCTAAAATGAACATTTTCTTTTTTGTAGACGAATCCTTCTCGTCCATTTGGTATGATCTAAACCCGCCAAAAGTTGAAGTGTTGGTATTAAACATACGAAGCCGAAAATACGCGCTCCCTCCATACATCCAAAAAATGAATCAATTAAAAGCTTTAAACATCACAAGTTACGGGACATGTCCTTCCGATTTACACGAACTTCATTTAATTAAATCTTTATCAAATTTAAAAAGAATAAGACTCGAACACCTCTCGATTTCTCACTCAATCCAATCCATTTTGGAACTATACAACTTGAAAAAACTCTCATTTATCATGTGTGAGATCGGTAACGCTTTATCGACTTGTACCGATGTCACACTTCCGAATCTTTTAGAGCTTGAAATCGACCGTTGTTACGATTTGACGGAAATACCCGCAAGCTTTTGTAGTCTTAATCGTCTTAAGAAACTAAGCATTACCAATTGCCATGAGCTTGATACTCTTCCTAGTGAGTTAGGGAGTTTGTTGAATTTGGAGATTTTAAGGATTCATTCGTGCACAAGGTTAGTGGGATTTCCCGAGTCGATTGGGTACCTTCGTAATTTGGTGTTCCTTGATATATCGGATTGTTTGAGTATAAGTACGTTGCCTTATCAAATTGGGGAGTTGTATGGTCTTAGAGTGATTAAGATGAGTGGTTGTCGGGGATTAGAAGAGTTACCGGACTCGGTGATGAATTTGTGTTTGTTAGAGGATGTGATTTGTGATGAAGAGACCTCGTATTTATGGAGTTATTACGAAAATGACCTTTGCGATTTGAAGATAAATACGGTTGAAGATGACCGATTTGCAAACTTCATGAAAATAGTTGCTCAATAATAGCGAGGCCCGCTCTTGTCAATTTGGGAGCGGGCCTTTCTAGTTGTGCTTAAGTTAGGCTAGCCAATACTGATTAGCTTAGACCACCTCTTTTCTGGTTAATAATGAACCAGAGGGTTCACCCCTAATTTGAACCGGGTTAATATCCTTTTTAAAATATAATTATGTTTTTATGTGTTTTAAATTGCAATTCTATATCAATATTTGTATTATCTATTTTGTAGATTGTAATGTTTCATGTTTATATATCAATAAAACACATTTCATATTTTATTTATGACCGAGTTTTGTTGGGAGTTTGAGGTGTTTCCAAAATAGAAGTAAGTCGGGTATGTCATTTAGCGATAGATGACAAAGCTAAAATATGTATAGAGATCGGTTATCCAACAAGTTTCACTTGTCGTATTTCAATTTTAAGTAACCAAATTGCATATTTATTTATAAAGTTATAACTTCATGTATATTTTCCTATAAAGAGATATTGATTCTCATTTCACAATACATAGATATAGTAGTAGATGGGCTTATACAACACATGCTAAATAGATAAAGAGACTAAGTGTAATGGCCTAATGTACAATACAATATACTCCTGCAGTTTGAGCGGGTGGTTGCCAAATGATCAAGTTGGATCTGAACTCTATAAACAAAGGCGATAGTAAAGTTTTTGTAAAGACGTCTACATACCGGGTACCGAGAGGGGACATGAAGAACTCGGAAGCTGCCCAAGGCTACTTTGTCGCATAGAAAGTGTATATCAATTTTGATGTGCTTCGTCCGTTGGTATTGAACTGGATTGAAAGACTTAAATATGACTCTAACATTGTTATAGTATCGAGGGTGACATTGTGAACGGGTATGTGTATCTTATTTAGGAGATTACGAAGCCAAGAGGTTTTAACTACGACATTTGTGACTCCATGGTATTTAGCCTCGATGCTAGAGTAGGAGACTGTGTGTTTGCACTTGGAGGACCATATGACTATATTGTTGCCTAAGAAGACGCAATACCCTGAGATTCAGTGGTGTTTGTTAGGACATCGACCTCAATCGGTGTCTGGGTATGTGGTAATGGGAATGTGGTAATATGAATAGACAAGATGCATAAAGTTGGAGCCCATGATCCAACTTCCCATGAATGTATCGTAGGATGTTTTTTAGTGCATTATGGTGTGGTTCTCGGGGGTCATGTATATTTAATATAGTACACGAATTGGATTTGGAAGTTTTTCCAATATACATGACCTCTTTCGAACTGTCATACGAATGTGGCATGCCCTTTTATTGTCGTATTTGATAAGGTATGTGGATTGCTAGATATTTCTTCCTAAGTCTACTAGAAATGACATATCGTTTACTTAATCTGACATTCAACATGCTTATGGAATTTTGAGATTGACTAATAATATGATTCATTGGAGAGTGTTATGAGATTCCATAGAGAACTAAGAATAATAAGGAGATTTGAATAGGAAGATTTGCATGAAGTTCTTATAATAATGCGAACTTTCAACATTGTCGAAAGAAGTCTTGATGATTCTTATTTGACTATGTTTTTCACACTACATGAAGCATGGAACAAAATTTTGAATCATTATTAAGAAGAGTAATATGGCATGTCTAGTTAAAGATATCTAAACATAGCTCACACTTTTCATGTTTGTCACAAAACAATGTGAAAATAAGAGTTTAATTGTTGTATGAAAAGTAGGGTGTTGTCAGAATTATTGAAGTATGTTTAGATGCATGCATGTGCTTCCTTGAAACACTTGGATATGCCAAACAATTTCTAAGAAAACAAGCAATATCTTATGTTTGTGACATTCACTGTAATTTATATCAAATATAGTCAGTGGTTCCTGAAAGGTTCACTCAGGTGATATCCCCGATTGATGTCTTAAGACCATTTCTTTCAGGCATGATATTGCTAGAGACATCAGGGTTATTGTGTTAAATCTGTGTATCATCAATTTAAGAATTTAGTACTTGGGTATTCAAGCATTAAGAAACGATGTTCTTATCATGATGAATTAATGTATAGTGTGCATTGTTTTCATCATACATCATTGTGCTCCATATTAGCATGTTTAATCATTAAAAGGGATATGAATTGCTTTCAAAACTACATAGATGGTCATAGTTGAACGAGTAGCTATGAGGTACAACTAATGTGAAAGATTGGTGACATTGATGAGTTAGGTGTGTCTTAGTGGAATAACCAAATTATCATGTATTCTTAGTTGATGAATATTGGAAATGACCCACTTTAAGGTTGCATGTCATAGATCAGTATTGTTGGGTAAGCCTTGAAAAAAATGTTTCTAAAGTTTTATTTCTTTTAACATGTGATATTTCTAGGCTTCTGAATAAACATAGTGTTGTAACTTGATATATGTCAAACCTTGTTTTGAAACATGACAGCAATAAAGGCTATTATCAAATATAACATGAAACTTAAGAGGGACACAAATAATCAAATATGATATTTGTTCCTCCAAATGTTTGGAGTTTGATATCAATTGGGCCCTTCGATGAATGTTAAGTTTTCAAACCATGAACAAAGTTTTGCAGATACAAAAACAAATGTATATTTAAAATAACAATCGTTGAGCAATAAAAGTTTAAGGGATGCTAGTAGATAATCGTTTTCACATATGTTTGGGGGTAACGAGTGTTTGTAGACGCTTACCATTGCATGTAAAGTTATCTTATGTTATCCTTTGCACAAGTGGGAGTATGTTGGAATTAATGTGCAAGGAACAAAGAAATAACTATGTTATTGTTCGTATGTGAATCAATGTGGTAATTATTTGCAAATAATTGCAATCCTTAAATATGATAATTATAGTATCTAAATTATGTTATAAGCGCTTCATGTACGTGTGGTTATGTTTGAAATGAGTTACAACCCTTTTGTCTTAACTTTCATGATGTTTCGTGTTATTCATAACTTCATCTAAACTACTATACTTCTAATTACGCGTTTGTATGACTAGAAATATTGAAAACAATCCATGGCGTGCTTAGAATCCCACCCAAAAACCCCATAGTCGGAATTCTTAACTTCTAGACTTTCAGGACTGTTTCAGACATATGGAGCATGTTAAAGGCCTTCATGCCTCTTATTACATCTTGTAGTAACTATGTTTAAGTTCCACCCCCCATATGATTTCAAGAAAGTGAAGAAAAAACCCCGTAAAACCTTAATGACGTCCTGAAATCCTTAACCAAACAACCCTTTTTGTTTCTGTGTTTTTAACACGTTTAGTATGTGTTCTAGACCTTCTTTGTAAGAACCCGCGAAAAAGTCAAAAAGGGTAAAATCGTCATTTGTCACGTTGTACGATTATTACGTGTAATAATATGTATTAATATAATGAGAAATAAAAGTTTATGAGAAATTTGGAGTTTTGACGCGTGAATAGTGAAATTTGACCAAAAAGGGAAAATTGGTCATTTGACATGAAAATGACCAAAAATGTTAAGAAAATGTTAAGTTGGAAGTAAGGAAACTTAAATGGAAAAGTTAAGACCTTTGGACCATTCATGAAAAGAAGTTAGAAACCAAAGGACCAAAATTGTAAATATTTGGTGATGATTAAAGTGTCGCCATGGAAAGGAGTGGTTAGATTTGGCAAAAGAGGAAAGTTGAGTCCAAGGTACATTGGACCTTTTAGAATCCTGAAGAGAGTTGGGTTACAAGCATTCAAGATAGAGTTACCACCCGAACTCAGTGGAATACATGATACCTTCCATGTATGCTACTTGAAGAAGTACTTTGGTAAAGAAGAGTTAGTAATACCGTATACCGATCTGAGGGTGGAGACTCCTAGCAAATTGATTGAAGAACCCGAAGCCATCCTAGAAATGCAGACTAAGAATCTAAGGAACAAGGAGATTGACCTTGTACTAGTCAAGTGGAAGCATCCGTTAGGGTCAAACTTGACTTGGGAAACGGTAGAAGAAATGAAGAGAAGATACCCGAATTTCACAGATTACGAAAAGATTCCGAGGACGGAATCCGCTTAAGGAGGGGTGACTGTAAGAACCCGCGAAAAAGTCAAAAAGGGTAAAATCGTCATTTGTCACGTTGTACGATTATTACGTGTAATAATATGTATTAATATAATGAGAAACAAAAGTTTATGAGAAATTTGGAGTTTTGACGCGTGAATAGTGAAATTTGACCAAAAAGGGCAAATTGGTCATTTGACATGAAAATGACCAAAAATGTTAAGAAAATGTTAAGTTGGAAGTAAGGAAGCTTAAATGGAAAAGTTAAGACCTTTGGACCATTCATGAAAAGAAGTTAGAAACCAAAGGACCAAAATTGTAAATATTTTCATGTGGATTATATAACTCTAAAATAGAGTTATTTTCTCTATTATGTAAGAAAGTCTCCAGAGAATTCCAGAGAGCACGAGAGGCAGCGGGAAAGATCAAAGAAGAGGAAGAAGTTCAAGGGAATTGCCAAGAATCAAAGCTTCAACTTTGGAATTAGTGATTCCATTGTTGAAGAGGTAAGAATCCCTTTTCTTTAACCTAGTTTTTGGGTGTGCTCTTCATTTTGGTCTTTGGATGGAATTGAAACTGCAATTGCAGTTAGAAATCATGTGGGTTAGGTAACTAATGCTTCCAATAAGCTATTAGTTAAGAACTTAACTTAAAAACATGAAAGTAGAATGCTATTCTTGAGAATTTTCAAGTTTAGCCAAGAACTTTAATTTCTGCAATTGATCTATTGAGGTGTTTTCAATAGCTTAAAATGTGTTATTAGTCAAGGGTTTTAGTCCTAGAACAAACCCCAGGTGATTAAGACCTGGAATAAGAGCTTAAAGCCTTAAAACTGCATGCTACAGTGCACAAATCGCGACTGAACAGGCCACTGCCCAGGCGCCAGGCGCAGTGCGCCCAGGACCAGGGCGGGGTGCGCCCAGGCGCAGTGCGCCTCCTGACAGGGACCAAAAATGTTAAAAATTTCAGTTATTCCAAACGCTAGAAACTATAGCTAGACACGTCCGATTGACCTGAAATTTTAGACATAACCCTAACATGGTATAAGAACATGTTGGGAATGGTCAAATCCGTAATTCGACCTTGCGGAAAAATCACTGTAGCGGCAGAGGCTAAATTCACTATTCACGTTAAAACTAAATTTTGGAATTTGAGCTAGACTTGTCCAATGAACTTCAAATTTGAAACACAAGTCTAATATGGGATAAGATTTCATGGAAAAGAGTCGGAACTGAAATACGACCCCTCGGGGGTACTGTAGCGATATACGCGTATTTTGGAGAAAAACCGTAAAACGAGTGTATTAATGGTTATACATTTATTATAACCTAGAGTTATGTCATATGAGACCTTAGCCTTATAGAATTAATTATATTGAGTATTTATATATACGATTTGTATAGGTGGTGCTTCAAACGTTGTTGAGCACGGGAAGGGAAAAGCCGTACGAGAAGCGTAGAAACTTGTAGCAACGTCAAGGTGAGTTTTATGAGGATTTCTATAGTACATAGCAAAATGTTATTTTCTGAAAAGTAAGATTTCCAAATGTTTATAAATATTAAAATTTGGAAAAATGTTTTGAAAGAAGCTCTATACAAGGGCTTAGTGTTTTGAACAGATTTTTGAAGTACAGTTTGCAAGTATTTTTGTAAGAAGTTCCTTATAGGAACTAAGATGTCGAAAGCAGTTTTTGAAAGTATTTTTAGTAAAGAGTTATAAAATGTTTGAGTAAGAGTTGTTTACAAATTGTGTCCCATTTTGACCAATTTGAAATGAAATGAAGTAAGAATTAAAGAAATAAAGGAGTATCAGCCAGTTGTCCGGACTAGGATCACCCACATAATCGGGAGATCAGAAGACACTACTGGGATGGTACCTCCCGTCGCGAAGTAGTTGTCTAGCTTAGTATACCCTAGTGCTTGAATCTGTTTCAAGTCACAAAGGGGAGACATAATGAGCATAACCGAGTGGGCAGATCTGTTCTGTACCACGAGGGGAGCTAGTTGAATGAATTAAAAAGACTTAATTAATAAGTTTCAGTTGGTCATGAGTATATGAGAAAGAACGAGTATATGAGAAAGAAATTAGTTTTAAAGAAAGAAAGCAGTTTTCAAAAATAAAACAGTTTTAAAGTAAGAAGCAGTTTTTGAGAAAGAAAGTGTTTTGTTTTAGTTATGAAAAGATAAAAGTGAAGGGATTTGAGACTTGTTATGAAAATGAATTTCTAGTAGTTTACTTATTATCAGTTTAAGTGTTTAACAGAAAAGTTTTGGGTCTAAACCCATATTTCTCACGAGACTTTATGTCTCACGTACTACTTGTTTTAAATGCTATGTACTTAGGTGAGAGGAGCAGGAGCAAGGTTATTTATTATACCTTGAAGCTGGGACAATGTAAATGCAGATAAGTTTAAATTATGGTTTCTGTATTGAGTCTGTAATACCCTTTCAGTATAAAGTTTAAAAAAAAAAATTTGGTGACTTGTTATTAGTCACGTTTTGTAAACTAAACTATATTGAATTATGGTTTGAGAAAGGGGTGTTACAGTTTTGGTATCAGAGCCATAGTTTAAGCGAACTAGGTGTCAGTAATTGAACCTAGACTTAAACTGTGTAGGAGATTAGTAGAGCACCTATTTGGGTATAATGTAGGGAGTAAGTAGGATTGGGAGTGAAACCACAACAGTGGAACATGATTCTTAGTGGTAAAACTGGAAGCAAATGTGTATTTGTGATTATAATAATATGGGCCCGTACTATCATAATCACAGGATATACATTTGAGTCTGGTGGAACCACACAGGAATCATGTGAAGCCGTAAGAGATAAGTGTAAGAGGTTTGAGGGGTATAGATTCAGTATACCTATGGAAGAAAATCCAGTATGACTGGAAACAATACAGTATAAAAGAAAAAGTGTTAAAGACAAAATAGTAAATATGAGATATATAGGGAAAAATCCCCTACTCTATGTGAGTCAGTATAAAGTATATGTAATAAGACATAAGAAAATACGAGTAAAGAGCACTGAAAATAAGATGACAAGGATGCTAAAGTAATGAAGGAGAAAAGTTTGAATTGTGGTTGTGATGACCACCGTATAATATGAGAAATAATGTAAAGTATGACAAGAATCAGTAATGAGACATGGCCAGAATGTGTAAATGTATTGAAATTGTTAATAGAAGTAATGAAGTATATAGTACAGTTATAAAATAAAGTGTATAACTGAAAATTTCAGTTGTCTAACGGAAATGAATTATAATTATGGAATATAAATAAGAAAGATTGGAAAAGAAGGTGAGTACGGATATATGAATTAAATTCATATAAGAAAGAAGCATGAAAATATTTAAGCAGAAAGAGTAAAAAGAAGTGAGTTGGATAAACCCAATTGAAGTATAAATATTAACAAGTAGTATGATGGGTTGTTCGTGGACAACCAAGAAATGAAAACATGTATATAAAAATTGTGAGTAAATAAGATAGTATAAAATGAAAGTAAACTACTTAACCAAGTGGTAGAAGATGAATCTAAGATAGAAATGAAAATGTCGGAAATGGGAAGTTGTGACTTCCAAACTTGAGAGTAATATGACAAATAAAGATATCTAATAGTTGAAGCAAATAACTAAGTTTGAAATGTATTATAGTGAGCAATATAACAAAGTAAGTTAATTGAATGGGAAAGTAATAAAAATTTGTTAAAGACTATGAATAGATTGCATTTCCATAATGCAAGAGAATGAGTTGAGACAATAGAGAGACTGAATACCTAATTAAATGTTAGATGAACAGTTAAAGATAATACAGATAATGATGACACTGAGGAAAATATAAAGATAGTTATTAAAGAAATGGTCATTTGAAAATCAGATCTAGTGACCATATAAAGATGAAATAAGAAGAATTGAGAATGATAAAAGTATAACCGAAAGACTGTGAGAAAATGATTGAGAGTCACAAATAATAGGGGATAAAGAATAAAAGCAAATATTTGGATAAGTATTAGACAAAGAGTCAAATATGATATAAAGAGTAAGAGTGTATATTTAGATAAATGTCAGATAAAGAGCTAAAACAAAGAGACAAGAAGTTACCACTTCTAAGAAGAAGTGAAGGGCAAAAATGGTCAAAGAATAGAGAAACTATAAAAAAATTTGTATAGTGTGTATCGTTATAAGATACATAAAAGTAAAGAGAGTAAAGAAATGACACAAATAAAAGAAATTCTGGGTATCAAACCTAGAAAGCTATAAGTAAAAATATGTGAGATATAAAGACTAATTGTTAAAAAAAAATGAAGGTAATCGATATGAACATGAAAGTAGTGTATGATTAGTATGCATGATGAGACAAAACAAGAAATTGCTGAGATGGAAATGCCAAATTTTATTGAAACATGATTATAGTGCCGTCAGGATAAAAGAGAAGTAAAAGTTATTTTGGCATTAGTCATAGTAAGTAAAGAGTAAGCAAGATGTAGAATGCTAAACCAAGCATCAGTATGAGAAATATGAATTATAAGAAAATACTAAAACATAAATAACAAGATGAGAATGGTACATGGGATACCTAAGAAGATAAGAAGTGTACTCAAAGGAGTACTATAAAGAAACTGAGAAATGAAAAAGACAAGATTATACTAAAAAGAATAATGAGTAAAAGAGATTGAAATTTATTACAATATAAGAAAAATGAAAGAGATGTTTAGATCTTTAATACGCCGAAAAAAAAAATAATATATATATATATATATATATATATATATATATATATATATATATATAAGTAAAGAATGATACTAGACATGTATTTATAAAAGTAATACATGCAAGTAATAAGATGATAAGGTAATAACCTTATGAGAATGTAAGAAAATTAATAGTAAAGACAAAGAAAAAGAGAGAAAGGATAGAAAATTCTTTGAATATTAAAGATGAAAGAAACAAGAATAACGATTGACTTTTGAAAAGTCAATTCCTCTGGTATATGTAGATATACGAAGTTGTAAAACTTCTAAAGAAATGTATAAAGACGAAGTGGGCAGATATCATGTAAATATACATATATAAATATATACATGAGATCTGAGTCTAATAACAAAAACAAAAAGAAGTAATTAGAAATGTAGATTGACTATTGGAAAGTCAGTTTTCTATAATAAAGTATGGAATGTTAGAGCTTCTAAAATAAGATAGAGAAAGTAAATTTAAAATATGAAATTTACTCCAGTAAGAAAATAAGTAAAAGTATTTATTATATTAAAAGAGAAGTCTAGTAATGCGTCTGTCCTTATATTACTAGATGGGACAAAAAGATTTTGAAGTAGACAGCCTCACAAAGAGGGCTTAGCTGTGTGTAGATGCAGAGGAGTACGAGTATAGCATATGCTCCCAGATAGTTACTGTTGGATTAGGTGTCTAAGCCATGACTAATAATTTGTATTTACCTAATTAATAGAAGCAAAGTCCATTTGGGTTGCCCTCATAGCTGGAGGTTTGGTAGAAAGTTCGGTAGAGAGAAAAGGTTGATTTATTATATGACTAATAAATCAAGATATTGTTTGTTAATATATTATGGAGATAATATATTAATTAGAAACAATGTTATTTGATTAATAATTAATCAGAAATTAATTGGATTGATTTCTGTGGCATTAATTAGATTAATCAGGAAGTCATGGATTAAAGTCGTACAAATTCAATAGTTGAATTGCGGCGCGCGGCACGCCAATGTAAAGGCCGCGATGCGTGTACATATTCGTACAAATTCAATAGTTGAATTGCGGCGCGCGGCGCGCCAATGTAAAGGCCGCGACGCGCGTACGTATAATCCGGAAAATGGCTGACGGCTAGGGTTTCTTGTTTCCCTATAAATAGGGAACCCTAGGCCTCATTATATGTGCTCATTCTATTATTCTCTCTGGAATTTTCATCCACCCTCTGGCTCCCTGGGTGTGATCTCATTTGAGGCAGGACACTTGTGCTGCTTAGCTTCAAGATTAAAACTAAAGGTTAGTTTTTCTGATTTATTTCTTTTAGTTAGTTTTTATTTGGCCTTTAGGAATTAGTTACATGTTCAAAATAAGAAAACATAGATCTTTTCTAGGTTGCATGTGAACTTAGGTTATTTAGTTCATGGTTGCGGAAAACCTTTCAGTGGTATCAGAGCATTTTGGTTGTTTTCTTATTGAATGGCTGTAATAGTTTTCCTAATTAGGGTTTATTGTTTATAAATCTTTTGGGCCTGATTTTGTTTTTGGGGTTTAGTTTTTTTTTTTTTGAAACCCTAGCCCCTTCCCCCCTTCTTTTTCGATTTTCCTGGTTAGGGTTTTAGGAGGTTTTCTATTTTTGGTAACTTTAATTGGTTAATTAAATGGATAACCTTAAACCCAGTTTTTTTTTGAATTCGATAATTAGGGGTTTAAGATAGGTTTAAATTGATTTGATTAATTTGGAAAAACCTATCTGCATTTGAATTAATTTAATTAATTATTTAATTAAAAGATAATTCAAGGGATTTAATTTAATTTTAATTTAATAGTTAAATTTCGAAAAAAATTAAAGGATAAATCCTAAATATTTTAAAAGGTTTAAAATATCTAGATTTAATTAATTTAATTAATAGTTTAATTAAAAGACGAATTAAATCGAATTTAAAGGTTTAATTTAATTTGAAATTTAATAGTTAAATTTCAGGAAATTAAAAGATAAACCAGGAATATTTTAAAAGGTTTAAAATACATCTTATATATATTATTAAAAGTTAATACTATATGTATAAGATAAATTGGTTAGTCAAATCATTAGTAGGCTTCATTCACGAAGCTGGTCTATAAAGTGGGTATAAGGAGACTGCCTATAAAATGGCGGTCTAATGGGTGTTCACTCTCACCCACCGCTCGCCTGATCAGTGGAGGGTCGTTAGCCGAACAGTTTTGATAGGACCGCTTAATCATTAAAATTATAATGATCAAAGTACTAGAACCCTTACAAGAATTCCCAATCTAGTTACTTTAGAAAAAATGTGAATTTGATGCTACCCCATGAAATTGCACATTGCACTTTATGAAACGTTGGTGGAGCGTGTGTGGTTTACCGGCACACCAATGGGGGTTCATAAAGAGTGGCAATGGGTGTCTCGGGTGTTATCATTGTTGATGGAGCGTGTGTGGTTTACCGGCACATCAATTTGAGATGATAATGGACCCCGAGAGTACCAAGCTAATTTGCATGGTTATTCACACCCGGTTTGTGATCCTCGGCATCCCAGTCACAAACAGTGGGGCATATCCGAGATTAAACATGCCATTGAACAGTTCAATGAATCTCACAGATCTAGGAATTTCATTAGACTGAAATTGATAATAGTTATCTACCTTAATGACCACTGTGTTGTGATTACGACATCCCTCTTCACAGCATAGTTGGGGTATTTTGGATCCTAGCCTTATTAAATAATATATATTGGGTAATTATTTAAAAGGATTAATTAAACTAATAAATTCAAATTTTATATATGTCTGAAGAAAATGTCATTCTTCCTCTTCTCCTCCTTCACCCATTTCTGAGAGCTTCAGAAAGCACCTGTTTAGTATGGTAAGGCTGACTGGCCTGAACTATGTGATATGGTTTTGCAATTAGAGAATAGTTCTTAGTTTTGCTGGCGAACCATATCCGACTGAGTGTCCGCTCCAAACATGGCATCACACAGCAGCTTGTGATGAGCATGACTCCTTGACTATTGATTCCAAGGAAGTTCGTTGCCTTATGCTATTGATCATTAACCCCGAGTTCCGCAGGGATTTAGAATTCCTGGGGTCTGATAAGTTAGCACATCTAGTTCAGGAAAGGTTCGGTGAACTAGTTGAATAAAGGGAACGAACTAGGATCTTCAAAGAGCTTGAAGTTGCAAGCTAGAAGGAAGTAGCACCAGTTTGCATGTTCCCGAGATTGAGGGATACATAGGCGAACAGTATAAAACTGGTTTCCCTTTGTGATCGGGAGTTAAGCATTAGCTCAACTCGCTGATCTGTTCATTCAGATGAACAGAAAGGGTAGCCGGATAAGACAATCGTGGAAGTGCATTCAATGTCGACTCTGTATGAGTCGTTCATGGAGAAGCATAGTTTCATTAATTCAGCTGCTTCAGGATTGAGTCCAGTATTAAGGTGCATCAAGAAATTATCCAGATCGTCTGGACCAATTGTTCAATGTTTCAAACTGGGAATCCACAAGGTGGGACACAGTCACGGAAAGATTGGAAAAATGCTCCAAAGCCAAACCGTTTGGTAAACTCATAAATATCTTAGAATTCAGAACACCTGATCCTCATTTCCTTGATACAGGATGTGTTTCACACATTTGCTCTGTATGCACGAACTCTGGAGGATGCGGGATGGTGTCGCACAGGAGCATATTCGGATTGGATCTGGAGCTCGTGCGGTTTTTTTGAGTTAAGTTAGATATTTGTTCTTGTTATTAGTTTATAGATACATACGACATGGATTCGCATAGTACATTGTTCTGAGGATAATTCTGGTTTAATGAAATATATATTTTTTTTAAAAAATGATTGTTTTAATTGTCCTCGAAATGTTGTGTGAATGTGATGATGACGTAAATGGTAATAACTTGAATGTTGATACATCCAATGGGATTGGATTTATAAATTGTGTTCTTTATGATTGTTAAAGTGAATTTTATGAGAATCACTTCAACCAAAGGTCCAGTTGGACAGGACTTTGGAATCATTTGACTTAGAGTCACATGATGAATTGAGTGCTTAATAAAATTAATTGTGGCAAGAAAGGAATCACCCAAAGATCCAATGGATAGGATTTTGGAATCAGCTGACTTGGAGTCAGGTGATGATTGCATGTCTTGAACAATATTAACAAACTCATAAATTTACATGGATATGTAAAGGTATTAAGTTTTTGAGCAACAGACACATAAGTTACTGTGTATCGCTCGAATCTTCGAACAGAACACGATTAGTTATGCTTCGAAATATTTGCAAAATAGTTTGACAAATATGGCTTCGTTTATTGGAATAAGCGATTGATTGGAACCTTGAAGTGTTCAAGGATTTCAAAGGAAGTATAAGATCAACAGAACTTGAGTAACAACATAGACTGAGAAAATGTTTCACAGTTTATCCTCTTCCAAGAACACTAATGGTTATAATGTGTCTTAGGGAAGATGATGGAGCATTGATCGAAATAGTTTTGATCCTCGGTGTATAAGATACACTGGATACATTTCCGACTAATATTTCAATGAATTGAATATTCAACCAGTCAGATCGCAGAAGCCATATTCTGACCACATCTTAGACTAAGTAGGTTATGTTGACACTGTCTGAAATGTAAAGCTGGGATCGTCCCACTAGTACATAGAAAGTCCAAGGTCATGTAGCATTCGTCTGAATCTCATGACAAGCCTGAAACTGATCAGCAATGTCATTTCATTGGCCACTCCGGTTATCCTTTGAAAGAAGAGTACTTTTAAAAAGAACTCAAGTTCTAAGGAAACAGTGGGAGTAAGAATAATTCTGAATGAGTTCAGGGATTAGCCAAGTGAAAGAACCTTTAGTCACCACTGGGACTTGACCAGGAATTAGATTCCTGTTAAACCTGACATACCCTCTCTTCGCTTGACCAGTAGTTCTTGTCACTATCATAAGGAGTTATGATTTGGGTGATATACCGAGTAGTGGTATGATACTAAAGATGGTACGGATAAGTAATCCGACTGCTGGAAGCATTGGTGAGCCCAGTTGCTGCCAAATAAGAGAACCTTACCGCGAGACACAGTCTATGTGACAGTTTGATTGATCTTTACAACTGGTCTAGGAACCAGTGGGAGTAATTGAATCATCAAAAGAAGGGAACATAGAAATGTACTTACAGAACATCTGGTTGAATGAGTCATCACTTGGAGTCAAGCAATTGATTCTGAGAGAAGCACTCTCAATAGAAGATGTAATCCGAAAGGATTCTGCGTGGCATAGTGTGAGTCGTTAGTGGAGCGTGTGTGGTTTACCGGCACACTAATAGGGACTCACATAGAGTATGCCATTACAAAAGGTACATGGCCCCGGGATTCATCCCATGGGCATCTCGCAAGAAAGGATATTCGGATTCTCAAAATAGGCCAAAATGTTTGGATTTTGTGAATAGCCTGAAAGATTTCCTTTAATATGTCGGAAAGGTTTGGATTTCGGTTTCGCAAAATGTGTCATAAGTTCTGGATTTTGTGAATAGTCCGAAAGAGTCATATAACGCTGTCAAAGCCAGTGGGAGTATCGTTGTTATCTGCTATCATTGTATGTTGGTTACATACTGGTTCTAGGAAACGTCTCTTATCATTACAAAGTGTAATGACTTGGTGTTAAGAAACGGTTTGCTATGAAAGACTTTAAGAGATACAACATACTCAGGTGGTTGTGAACATCTATTAGATAGATCAGAATTCTGCCAATATGATCTTGATGAGATTCAAGATGCATAAACCCAAGGAAAGGAGTTTCCTGTCATTGCAAAGTGTAATGAATTGTCATGAAAGAAACAAAAGAGGTGCAGCATACTCACATAGTTCATAGACATCTATCAGATAGATGAGACTGACAGTATTGACTTAGCCGTTGAGAATATGATCTTGATGGGATTCAATATGCATAAGAAAGAGTCCCCGAAAGGAAATGGTTTCCGGAAATCATGATACAAGGATTATTGGTAATCTCAGGATTCCGAAAGGGCTTGGAATGAGATTACATCAGGTTCCTCGAGCCTCTTAGACAAATCAGAAGTGTTATGAACATATTCTGATGACTTAATGCTTAGAGCATTGTAAGTTGGATTCAGGATATTGCTTGGCTGAGAATACTGAATGGATTATTTGAACAGACGTGAGAAATCATTGGGAAATGATTAGGGTGATTGATTTGAAAGGGTTTTTCAAATCGGTAATTGTTTACACCAGAACGTGGTGCTGTAGGACTTCATGGTTAAAGAATTTCGTTGGTATCTAATGGAGCGCGTGTGGTTCACCGGCACATTATGACACCTCGAAATTGTCTTAGGGTGTAGTCATGTAGACTAAAGACCCGAGAACCATGGGCAGTCACGGTACACATCACCAGAATGGAGTTATGAGAGAGAATGTCAGAATGACAAATTGAGATATCATCGGAAGAGTATCTGATAGGATCATCTGCAATAAAGTGTATAAGTGTTAGACACTTGGATACATAGAAAGAGTGAAAAGGTCATAGACATAGATATAAAAGGCTTGAATTGAAAGTTTAAAAGAGAATAAGAAACCGATAATAGTTATGATAAATCCGACTTGGTGGTTACCTCGTGGAGACTTGGTAATAAGCAGGAGTAGCTGCCAGTCAGATTTTATGTTTCACTTTTGCATGTTTACTTCCTGGATAATTGGATTATTCAAATATCCACAGTCGTTCATACTCTTAGGGAGTAAGTATGAAGGAAGACTGTCATGAATTGGTTTGTAGATTGTCTAAGGAGTTAGACATAGCAATAAGATTGCTGCAACGTTCATGAGTACTTAGAAATGGAGATTTGAGTATTGGATAAACCCGCGCTCAATGGATTGCTTCATGGATTATATCACAAGCAATGTTGAGACGATAATATCTTATGGTCTTAAAGTGGAGAGATATGAGTTATAATTTGCAAGGCGGTTGTTCATTGATAGTACGAAAACGCATTGGTAACTCGGTGTTATAAAATGTGCTGTTGTGAGTGATTTGTCGGGTAAAAGATATAACATATTAGTCAAAGCTTATTCGTCCCTTGACCCAGACGGGAAACAGATATCTGTTGGCCACTCGATGATTTTGAAGTTGACTGAAGCGCTGGCCAGCCAGGACTGAATTGATTCGTTCAATTAGAAGTCTAAAAGTCATAAGCAAAATCGGAAATCGGGAAACAGTGTGTCAGACAGAGATTGATCTCAATCCATGTCTCATGTCTGAAAATATCTTGTTGGACGGAGGATCATCTGATCACTTATCTATGGACAGAACTGACTAGGTCAGAGTTCGGCTGCAGTTTCTAGGAAGCTACAGTTTGCTGATTAATTAGAGGTTAAATTGGTAATTATAGTCATAGACTTATCCAAGTGGGAGACTGTTGGATTAGGTGTCTAAGCCATGACTAATAATTTGTATTTACCTAATTAATAGAAGCAAAGTCCATTTGGGTTGCCCTCATAGCTGGAGGTTTGGTAGAAAGTTCGGTAGAGAGAAAAGGTTGATTTATTATATGACTAATAAATCAAGATATTGTTTGTTAATATATTATGGAGATAATATATTAATTAGAAACAATGTTATTTGATTAATAATTAATCAGAAATTAATTGGATTGATTTATGTGGCATTAATTAGATTAATCAGGAAGTCATGGATTAAAGTCGTACAAATTCAATAGTTGAATTGCGGCGCGCGGCGCGCCAATGTAAAGGCCGCGATGCGTGTACATATTCGTACGAATTCAATAGTTGAATTGCGGCGCGCGGCGCGCCAATGTAAAGGCCGCGACGCGCGTACGTATAATCCGGAAAATGGCTGACGGCTAGGGTTTCTTGTTTCCCTATAAATAGGGAACCCTAGGCCTCATTATATGTGCTCATTCTATTATTCTCTCTGGAATTTTCATCCACCCTCTGGCTCCCTGGGTGTGATCTCATTTGAGGCAGGACACTTGTGCTGCTTAGCTTCAAGATTAAAACTAAAGGTTAGTTTTTCTGATTTATTTCTTTTAGTTAATTTTTATTTGGCCTTTAGGAATTAGTTACATGTTCAAAATAAGAAAACATAGATCTTTTCTAGGTTGCATGTGAACTTAGGTTATTTAGTTCATGGTTGCGGAAAACCTTTCAGTTAAAAGCCCTAAAAATACAGTATATTACCTATGATATAGAGCCAATAGCAATAGTATTTTCCTTGAAGATTTGGAGGCATTACCTGTATGGAACAAAGCGCAAGCTATTCACTGATCACAAGAGTTTGTAGTATGTGTTCACTCAAATAGAGTTGAACATAAGACAGAAAAGATAATTAGAGTTGATCAGTAATTATGTTTGCGAGATTGTTTACCATCCAGGCAAGCAAGTGTGGCAACGGATGCATTGAGTAGAAAAGTTCCAGAGAAAAGAATCAATGCAAGATTGATACGTATAGAACTAGTGTCCAGTATTGTAGAACAGAGTAAAGCGGTTCAACAAAAAGTTGGAAAGAGTACAGATATGAAAGATGAGAAACGAGGAAGACATGCAGTTTGAGATAAGTAGACAAGAGTTAAAGACTTCTAGAACCCGCATTTGGGTGCAGAAAGCAAGAGATTTGAGAAAGTTGATTTTTGAAGAGTCATATAAGTTTAAGTTTAAAGTTGAGAAAAGTACATCTCCAAGTGTGTCATTTGTCCACAAGTCAAGGCGGAACATCGAGTCCCGCATGGAGATGCTCAGTCTTTACTCATTCTAGCCGGAAAGTGGGGAGATGTAGCCATGGACTTAATTGTCGGGCTACCAAGAACGAGGAGGAGGTATGATAGTATATGGGTCATAGTGGACCGGTTGACCAAGAGTGCACTGTTTCTAGTCATAAGAGAAACTACTCCATTGGAGCAGTTAGCCCAGTTATATATAGATAAAGTGTTAAGAAGATATGGTGCACCGTTGTCAATCGTGTCAAACAGAGACCCTAGATTTACTTCTAACTTTTGGAATGCTTTACAAGAGAAAATGGGGATGAGAATCCAGCTAATTGCAGTGTATCATCCACAAATGGATGATCAGAGTAAACGAACGATTCAAACAGTAAAAGACATGCTACAATTATGCGTGATGGATTCTGGAGGCAGTTGGGACGAACACCTGTCATTAGTGGAGTTTGCATACAACAATAGCTACCATTCTAGCATTAAAATGCCACCTTTTGAGGCATTGTATGGTAGAAAGTGTAGAACTCCTCTATGTTGGTCAGAAGCGGGTGAGACTAAGCTTACAGGGCCAGAGATGGTTAGAGTGACTAATGAGAAGATCGGAGTAATTCAAGCCAACATGAAAGCAGCACAAGATCGGCAGAGGAGTTACTCGAATCTAAAGAAGAGACCATATGATCTGCAAGAAGGAGATTTGGTGATGATTAAAGTGTCGCCATGGAAAGGAGTGGTTAGATTTGGCAAAAGAGGAAAGTTGAGTCCAAGGTACATTGGACCTTTTAGAATCCTGAAGAGAGTTGGGTTACAAGCATTCAAGATAGAGTTACCACCCGAACTCAGTGGAATACATGATACCTTCCATGTATGCTACTTGAAGAAGTACTTTGGTAAAGAAGAGTTAGTAATACCGTATACCGATCTGAGGGTGGAGACTCCTAGCAAATTGATTGAAGAACCCGAAGCCATCCTAGAAATGCAGACTAAGAAGCTAAGGAACAAGGAGATTGACCTTGTACTAGTCAAGTGGAAGCATCCGTTAGGGTCAAACTTGACTTGGGAAACGGTAGAAGAAATGAAGAGAAGATACCCGAATTTCACAGATTACGAAAAGATTCCGAGGACGGAATCCGCTTAAGGAGGGGTGACTGTAAGAACCCGCGAAAAAGTCAAAAAGGGTAAAATCGTCATTTGTCACGTTGTACGATTATTACGTGTAATAATATGTATTAATATAATGAGAAACAAAAGTTTATGAGAAATTTGGAGTTTTGACGCGTGAATAGTGAAATTTGACCAAAAAGGGCAAATTGGTCATTTGACATGAAAATGACCAAAAATGTTAAGAAAATGTTAAGTTGGAAGTAAGGAAGCTTAAATGGAAAAGTTAAGACCTTTGGACCATTCATGAAAAGAAGTTAGAAACCAAAGGACCAAAATTGTAAATATTTTCATGTGGATTATATAACTCTAAAATAGAGTTATTTTCTCTATTATGTAAGAAAGTCTCCAGAGAATTCCAGAGAGCACGAGAGGCAGCGGGAAAGATCAAAGAAGAGGAAGAAGTTCAAGGGAATTGCCAAGAATCAAAGCTTCAACTTTGGAATTAGTGATTCCATTGTTGAAGAGGTAAGAATCCCTTTTCTTTAACCTAGTTTTTGGGTGTGCTCTTCATTTTGGTCTTTGGATGGAATTGAAACTGCAATTGCAGTTAGAAATCATGTGGGTTAGGTAACTAATGCTTCCAATAAGCTATTAGTTAAGAACTTAACTTAAAAACATGAAAGTAGAATGCTATTCTTGAGAATTTTCAAGTTTAGCCAAGAACTTTAATTTCTGCAATTGATCTATTGAGGTGTTTTCAATAGCTTAAAATGTGTTATTAGTCAAGGGTTTTAGTCCTAGAACAAACCCCAGGTGATTAAGACCTGGAATAAGAGCTTAAAGCCTTAAAACTGCATGCTACAGTGCACAAATCGCGACTGAACAGGCCACTGCCCAGGCGCCAGGCGCAGTGCGCCCAGGACCCAGGCGGGGTGCGCCCAGGCGCAGTGCGCCCCTGGCCAGGCGCAGTGCGCCTCCTGACAGGGACCAAAAATGTTAAAATTTTCAATTATTCCAAACGCTAGAAACTATAGCTAGACACGTCCGATTGACCTGAAATTTTAGACATAACCCTAACATGGTATAAGAACATGTCGGGAATGGTCAAATCCGTAATTCGACCTTGCGGAAAAATCACTGTAGCGGCAGAGGCTAAATTCACTATTCACGTTAAAACTAAATTTTGGAATTTGAGCTAGACTTGTCCAATGAACTTCAAATTTGAAACACAAGTCTAATATGGGATAAGATTTCATGGAAAAGAGTCGGAACTGAAATACGACCCCTCGGGGGTACTGTAGCGATATACGTGTATTTTGGAGAAAAACCGTAAAACGAGTGTATTAATGGTTATACATTTATTATAACCTAGAGTTATGTCATATGAGACCTTAGCCTTATAGAATTAATTATATTGAGTATTTATATATACGATTTGTATAGGTGGTGCTTCAAACGTTGTTGAGCACGAGAAGGGAAAAGCCGTACGAGAAGCGTAGAAACTTGTAGCAACGTCAAGGTGAGTTTTATGAGGATTTCTATAGTACATAGCAAAATGTTATTTTCTGAAAAGTAAGATTTCCAAATGTTTATAAATATTAAAATTTGGAAAAATGTTTTGAAAGAAGCTCTATACAAGGGCTTAGTGTTTTGAACAGATTTTTGAAGTACAGTTTGCAAGTATTTTTGTAAGAAGTTCCTTATAGGAACTAAGATGTCGAAAGCAGTTTTTGAAAGTATTTTTAGTAAAGAGTTATAAAATGTTTGAGTAATAGTTGTTTACAAATTGTGTCCCATTTTGACCAATTTGAAATGAAATGAAGTAAGAATTAAAGAAATAAAGGAGTATCAGCCAGTTGTCCGGACTAGGATCACCCACATAATCGGGAGATCAGAAGACACTATTGGGATGGTACCTCCCGTCGCGAAGTAGTTGTCTAGCTTAGTATACCCTAGTGCTTGAATCTGTTTCAAGTCACAAAGGGGAGACAGAATGAGCATAACCGAGTGGGCAGATCTGTTCTGTACCACGAGGGGAGCTAGTTGAATGATTTAAAAAGACTTAATTAATAAGTTTCAGTTGGTCATGAGTATATGAGAAAGAACGAGTATATGAGAAAGAAATTAGTTTTAAAGAAAGAAAGCAGTTTTCAAAAATAAAACAGTTTTAAAGTAAGAAGCAGTTTTTGAGAAAGAAAGTGTTTTGTTTTAGTTATGAAAAGATAAAAGTGAAGGGATTTGAGACTTGTTATGAAAATGAATTTCTAGTAGTTTACTTATTATCAGTTTAAGTGTTTAACAGAAAAGTTTTGGGTCTAAACCCATATTTCTCACGAGACTTTATGTCTCACGTACTACTTGTTTTAAATGCTATGTACTTAGGTGAGAGGAGCAGGAGCAAGGTTATTTATTATACCTTGAAGCTGGGACAATGTAAATGCAGATAAGTTTAAATTATGGTTTCTGTATTGAGTCTGTAATACCCTTTCAGTATAAAGTTTAAAAAAAAAATTGGTGACTTGTTATTAGTCACATTTTGTAAACTAAACTATATTGAATTATGGTTTGAGAAAGGGGTGTTACATTCTTCCCTCTAGTTGGAACTAGTAATAAGCTCTATTGTCATTAAGATTTGTGATATTTACTAGAATAAAAAGAAACGACCTGTTTTGGTTTGATTTTGTCCTGATAATGTACAAATCATAGAGACAACAACTCTTATCAATTTTTTGTACGTGATACTGATAAAGAATGAAATTGAACTAGTAAAAGCCATCAGAAAAACAATAGTTGTATGAAATGCTATTACATTTCCAAAGCCACTGGAAGCAGCTCAATCTGAGTTATAGTTTCTGAATTATGGGTTGAACACTAAATAGTGGTCGGGTTAGGACTATTATTATTAAAGTAGAATGTGATGCTTATTAGGTTATTAATTTTTAACCTAAGTCTCAAGACATAAACTAAATGTAAATATACTTATGTTTAGGTCTCTTTGACAATTTACGGTGGTTACGAGTTGGAATGAAGGGGAAATCCATTTGAGAAATAATAAGGTGACTACATTGATTTTTTAGCACACGCCCCTATAAAATGATTTCGAGTCTATATGCATATATATATATATATATATATATATATATATATATATATATATATATATATATATATATATATATATATATATATATATATATATATATATATATGTGTGTGTGTGTGTGTGTGTGGTCTGTGTGAATTATATGATGCATATGTGGGTACATTATATGATACATGCTTAGAAAAAAGTTTTATGTTGATTTGCGTGCTTTGTAATGATATATGATGAAAACAGGATTTACATGCTTGTTGATTTTTTATGATATGTCTATGATGAGTTTAGGATGAGTACATTTGATGCGGGCCCTAGCGTGGAAGAACGGGCCCTTATGTTTTTGGAGGCCCAAGATCGTGTGACAAAAGGGGCTTCACGGAAATGGCCATAACTTTGGCTACGGGGCTCCATTTTGGGCCTGCGACCAGCCAAAACAAAGCTTGTAAAGAGGACCATAACGTCTTAAGGACCCAAAGGGGCCTTGCCCATTTTAAGCCCAGAAAACGCTTTCTGGATGAGTTTATGGGCCATTTTGTGTTTTTTTTTCGTAGTTTTGTGTTTTGTTTTTGGGTTTGTGTTTGGCCCGTGACTCTTTTTAAGCCCATTCGAATTTTTGCTTCTTATTTAGGGTTTGTTTATGTCCCTAGCTGCTCAGACTTGATTTTGATGAAATTTCAGTTTTTACCCCAAATTCCTTGTTCTTGGTTTGAACAGAATTTTAGCCTAAGTACGTGATTTGTTGAATTACCGTTGGTTAGAAGACGTTGTCCTGGTATTCAGTGAATCAACATGATTAATCTGTGTTTTGTGTTTGTACTCTACATCAACATTGTTATAATGATTGAATGCTTAGATGGTCTATTTCTATTATATGGAATTATATTCTAAATGATGTTAAAAGTTATGTACATGATTGGGGTTCAAGGGTAGGAGATGACTTTGTGTTGTCCGGACACATTAGAAGGTTAAATAGTGAAATACTAAAGAGTTAAAAAGTAAACATTAAACAGTAAACAATAAAGAGTAGAGATTAAACAGATATTGTTAATTCTAGATAGTCTCTGCATTAAAGAGTAGTCTTTAAGTTAGCTACCCTTAGGTTGGTACATGTGGTGTGCTGATACGAAGAGCCTTGTAGGAAATTCTTGTATCGTTCGGGTGATATATGTATCATTAGAGTATCTCCCACCAATTATTTTACTATCATGTGTAGTAGGAATCCTCGAACCCATGTATGTCATTAGGAGTTAAGGTGATGGGTGGACTATGAGAACTTGGGATGGGCTTTTAACTATATGATGTTTATGAGTGTCATGTTGTTTGCTTTGTGTATACTAAATGATGATTATATGTAGTTGTGTGTTTGATACATTGCTTTAATAACGAGATCATTTATAAAGAGTTAAATTTATAAAGTGTCTTTATATAAATATTTTATTATGAGTCAACGTCTTTGTATCCTATCAGGCTTTCCAGTCTTACTTTGTATTTTTGACGTTTGTCTCATGTTAAGATTATTAAAAGATATGCTCGTGATTGTTTAAGGACGTTATAGACACTCTTAAGAGTTTTGGAGATTTCTCGATTCAAAATTTAGTCAATGTAATATGTTTAACTTTTTGTGTATGCTTACTTATGTTTTGATATACACTAATTGACTTCTCATGAGGTTTTAAATAATATTTTAATTTGAAAACTTGTTTTAGTAATTTGGGAATTTCCACTATCTAATAAAGATTTTCTTAAAAAAAATTAGCACAAACTGTCTTTAAAAATGGTCAAATTGGGGAGGTCACATCTCAATATTCTCCTTTCCACCTCGATTGACAATGACATTCCCTTTTATTGTCTTTTTAGAAAACACTCGCTATATACCCACCACCAAGTGTTTAGTTGTTTGTGTTATCTACATCTTATCATACTCAACAAACTCATCCCTTGCATCACCTCACATATCTTCTTCGATTATCCATCCCATTATCTCGATTTTTATTCCCTCGATCTTTCCACCAAAAATGACATTGTCTCGTACCATGTTGTATTTGATGAGCTCTTTTTTGTCTCGATGAATCCATCGCACATACCTTCCTTTGATTCTATCGAGTATTTATTCTCGTCAATATATCGTCACTTTCTCGAGCCCGCCTTCCATTTTAGTGAACATATGGCTAAACCTCCTATGGTTCCATCCAAAATGACCCAACCAACTATGGACCCTCCCTCTCCTGTCCATTCTCGGCATTCTCTACTACATACTCACCATACTCAGCCTACTCATCATGTTGACCTCCCCTACAATCCACTCCCTTATATCATATCCTATTATGTACCATTACCCTACGACCCAACCCTCTACAGCCCCTATTGGTATAGCCGATTCACACTCCATAACAAGAAAAAACAATCATATAGCAGACACGTTGATGAGAGAATGGAAGCCATCATGAAGCAGATCCAGCACCAGCTCAAGCAAAAGCAGGAGCAAAAAGCAGCCATGATAAAACAACTAGAAGTAATCAACAAAGAAGAACAACAACTTTTGTAGACATTACAAATACCATCATCACAATTCACCCGAGTTAAAGAACAAGCGAAAAATCAATAAGCAGTTCCGTAATTCCTAAAGCAACATAAATCCATCAAATATCATCAGACGATACTAGTAAACAGCAAGAAAAGCCATCATCGTCAAATTGTAATTTTCAAGAAATCCCAAAAATCCATCAACCAAGTAACAATGAAGCAAAGAAGTGGTACGTTATTTTTAATGGACCACATAAAGGAATCTACAACGATTGGGGAATCGCAAATTCTCATATCGTTGGAAAAAACGTTACACATAAAAGTTACAATTCAAAAGCAGAAGCAGAAACAACCTTCAGAGAAGCATACAAGACAATTACTACAGAAGCTGTTCAAAAATCCTCGAAAACAATCCTGCTAGGAACACCTCCAAAAGTATCACCGCTACCACGATCACTGAATCAGCTACATGACAAAGGAGCTCTAGGAGCCATACCTTCAACAAAAGAAAAAGAATTAATGAAGAAGCCAACAACCGAAAATTTTCCAAGTTATGGGACAACTTAGTTTCATACACAGAAGTCCATTCACAATTGGGTTTCTATCCAGTAATTAGAAGGCCAGGCCCAAACGCAATTTTCTTAGCCAACCTTACAGATCCAATGACACTATGGGAATATTTTATTCATGGATTCATTGATACAATCTATCTAGACGGAACAAATCTGCAATGCGTAAGTGAATTTCCAACTACGTTTCAAGCAGTCATTCGTAACTATAAGACACGTGTTGTAAAAGAACGTGATCTATTTATAAAATTATATTCAAGTTATCTATATTTTGTTGAAGATTCTCGCTTACTAGTTCCAAGCATTACATTTGCATACATGAGAAATAGCAATGGAACAAATCCAACCAAAGATGAACTACCTCATGAAACACCAACACAAAATTATTTAATCTTTGCATTATCAGGTGTATATTTAGCCTCTTCCAGAATAAGAAACGACAAGGAGCAAAAATCGCAAGTTCGAATTAACTATTGCAGCAAAACATTTTTAATGTATTCAGCGACCGACACAGAAATATCAGTTGAAGGTCTACAGGAAGTAGAAAGATTCGAAGAACCATTCGAAACAATTTCACATCATCTTGCTGATCTACCTGCAGAAATAAAAAAACAACTGTATAAACATATTATGAATGCACCACGTCATCAATGTACTTATTTCAATGAAAACAGAAAAGAAACACCATTCGTTGAGATGATGGAAGAATAATTTGCAATGACATAAGAAGACACCAAAAGCAAGCAATAATGGAAGACAACAATTTATTCACTGTGGTGAGGATTAAGGATTTGACAAAAGAAATATTCGGGGACCCTTCCCTCATCATCATATTTATTATGTAATCTTTTACTTTTTATCCTTTTGTAATTACTAGGCGCAATAATGTAGCGTCTATTATTACGTGTATTATTTTAAGACTCTAGAAGAGCTCTCATATACTATAAATAAGGTCTTTGCCAATGAATAAAATCAAAGCTTGTTTGTGTGAATTTTTGAGTGCTCTCAAAATCTCTCTGTTGAAGTTCATACTTCTGAATAGCAGAGTCTAATATTCACGATTAATCACAAGCATACACATATAATCACACGGAATCAACATGCAATCATCAGCCAGATACAAATTATTGACAAACACAAACAACAAAAAACTGACTAACACGTAGATTGTGATATCATTTCTCTAAAATATTTATGACTGCATAATCTTGATCGATTTGCGTTTGTGCATGTGTATATGTTTGTGATGTTTTTCGTTGCTTTATTTGTTGTATTTATAGTAATAATATGCATTATTTTGAATTTGAACTTTTGAATCGAACATGATTTATGTATGTAAGAGATGTACCTGGCTGATGTTTGCGTGTTGATTCCGTCTGATTATATGTGTATGCTTGTGATTAATCGTGAATACTAGATTCTGCTATTCAGAGTATGAACTTCAACAGAGAGATTTTGAGAGCACTCAAAAATTCACACAAACAAGCTCTGATTTTGGCGAATGCCTTATTTATAGTACATGGGAGACTCTTCTAGAATCTTAAAATAATACGCTTAATAATAGACGCTACATTACTGCACCTAGTAATTACAAAAGGATAAAAAGTAAAATATTACATAATAAAGATGATGATAAGGGAGGAGTCCCCGAATATTTCTTTTGTCAAATCTTCGATCCACGCCTTAACCTACATACAATTGTTGTTTCTCTAACACCTCGCTCATATTTATACGCTTTACGAGACCTTAACTAGCTCAAGGCCATGAATGACGAGTTTCACATACTTATCTTTGATTGTACTTGGGTCCTTGTTTGATCCCCCGGGTAAAAAATATTAGATCCACGTGATTATCTAATCAAAAGCTTAATGTCGATGATTCTCTCCCTTACTACGAAACCCAATTAGTTACCAACCGCAACAACCAATATACGGGCAGCCATTGTGACAAAACTTTAAAACCCGTGTAGCAAGCACTTTTTGATAAATTGTTTTGTTTTAAATTATTAAAAATTTCTTACTATCGGTGGAAACTAAATTACACGTTTACCATTAATTTAAGCCTAAAATGTAATATGCGGTCTCCTATCAATAACCGAACGTTTACTCCTGTACCAAAATGCCCAAATTCAGAGCAACAAGTCATTAACCCTAAATTTAGGCAATATTCGGGTTGAAATAACTTCATAATCAACGCAAGTAGAAGTTATACATCACCCAAGATTTGGTCATTTCGTAACAAAAAAAAAAAAAAAAGTCTACACAAGATACAAAGACCACAACCCGACTCCCGTGACAACATCTAAACACAAACCGCAAATGATTCTACATACATAACTTGTATAAATATCATCATCAAATTGCATATATGACCTCACCACTGCTGTCAATATCGAGTTCATCAGGGTCCGAATCAAAGTCATCCAAATCATCATCCATCATATCAATATCATAAAGACCAGCAGGTGGAATGGTGGCTTCTGATATTATCTGCATGATCGCATCAACACTTTGCATTGGTTGATCGGGTTCCTCAAATTGGCTTGTCATCATCTTGTCTTCATCCATCAGATCTTCCGGAAGGTTCTTTAGAAACCATTCGTGTTTCTTTATCTCCGCCATTGTGATTCTCTGATCCACAAAGGGCAAATTTGTAAAACGTTAGAACTTAATTGGGAAACCCTAGTTTTCCAGACTTATTCTATTAAGTTGTTCTTTTGTGCATTAAGTCAAAAAGAAACAGTGATATAAAGCTTACCAGATTAAGAGGGGGTCTCTTAATGATGTATGTTTGGATAAAATGTTGTATATATAAAGATTGTTTCCGTTTTTGGAGTTAATGAATTGTTTTTTACCCTTTTCATTGTGGGAAAGATTTTAACACTAGATACATATATGAATAGAAGTATGTATTAATTATATTTGATTATTTTTAATTAAATCAATTGTATTATTTTTATATAATATATAACAAATTATATGATATTATGTTATTTAGTTATACAAACGTGAGAGGAGGGAGGAAAAAAGAAGGGTAAATAGGTAACGGGTTACTGTCAGAATACATTAAGCCGTGTTTTTTTTTTTTTTTTGGCTTAACCCATTAAGCCATTGAAACATTCATGTATAATTGTCAAAATTAAGTGTTTTTAGAAACCAACCTGTGCAGGGTCTCCAACAAATATTCTTGAGATGAGATGCCAACATTCGGGGGATATTTGAATATTTTCTGGGATTGAATATTGGACATGTAAAATTCTCTGTAAATTAAATCGAGATAGTGGATTGCTATTAGTGAAACAAATAATACAATATCACACATGGAGTTCTAAATATGTCTATACGCCATACATGTATAGTCTTCCGGAAGTCTTTTGGTTCATTAGGATCCTCAAAAGGGTAGCCACCAACAAGCATCACATATAATGTCACCCCACATGACCACACATCCGCTATCTGAAAACAAATATTCATCAAAATATCAGTCTTTCGATCCAATGCTTGTCAAATGTTGTACAACATGTGTAGTCATGTCAATTGATATGTCACGAAAAGTACAATTTGTTTTGTCATGTCAAGTCACAAACTGTACAACTTGTTATGTCATGTCATGTCAAATGCAATAGTACAACATGTCATGTCAATGTCTTGTGTGACAAATAGTACAACTGTACAACCTGTTTTGTTATGTCATGTCAAATGCAATACAACCTACCTTTCCATCATATTCTTGCCTAAGCAACACTTCGGGAGCGATGTATGCCGGTGTACCAACGGTTGATTTTGGTTGTGAATGTAGCACCGAAGACTACAATATGAAATTAATAAATATATATTAAATTTTAACTAAATATGTAGAAAAAAAAAATGAACCAAATAAAAAGAGTGGTAAAGTATGCTACCTTGGAGTACCCAAAATCACAAATCTTTAAACGGGGAGCAGGGCTTCCGTCCAATAATGTATTCTCCAGCTTTAAATCACGGTGACAAACTTGCTTCGATAATGAAAAAAGAAATGCAAATTATTAGCCTATGCGTAAATAAAAAAAGCACTTTTATAGATATAATTAAGACGGTACAATTTCATCATATAGTAACCAAGTTTCACACTTGTTCCACTAATACCTCAAATTTTTTCCAAAATGGTTAACCACCCAACTTGCAATTTTAATACATTATTCTAAATTTTCGTACTTTTTTGTTTCGTTGTTATAAAATTTTGTATTCTTGTTGATGTAGACATATGACATGGCAGGCTTATTGAAACAATTTCATTAAATAAGTTCAATAAACATGCCACATTGTCGTTTTAAAGTTTCAACATTGCCACAACATCGAAACAAAACTTAAATGGGTTACTATCTAGCCAAAAATATGTTTCAATAAACTTGCCAGGTCATATGTCCACATCGGCGGCTTGTTAACAAGATGTACAAAATTTCATAACAATGGAACAAAATAATTGGGTATGAACAAATGTGAAACTTGGTTACTATTTAGTGACATTATAGAAGTTTCAATTACCATAGAGTGACAATAACTGACTCCAGATATGAGTTGTTGAAAGAAGAATCGAGCCTGCTCATAACCAACACAAGTAAACGTTTGCAAATAAAAAATAATAATAATATCTTAAAAAGATAAATAAATAAATAAATAACAAGAACCTCGTCCTCATTAAATCGCCCAGCATTGCAAATTCGATCAAAAAGTTCCCCTCCAGAAGCATATTCCATCACAATCGCCAAATGAGTTGGGGTCAAAATGAGCTGTAATAGATTAAAATATAAAAATAGTAATTAATTTTCTGTTTAAAATTTAGAATTGATATTTCAAAAAAAAAAAAAAATAGCAAAAAAGATCGCACCTCTCTGAACCTAACGATATTAGGATGTCTTAGCGACCTGTGATTGATGATTTCTCTTTGAACATTTTCGTCTATCTGAAAACAAATGTCACATTTAAATTAATTTAAAAAAATGATCAAATAGCCAACGAACTTCACAATTCCCACATAATTTTTAAAGAAAAACTTATACTCTTGATGCGAATTAAGAACATGGTGAAGCTCGGACTCCAATTTCGAGCTGCAGTCCTAGAAATACGAGGTTTTGTCAACCAATTGATATGCATTTTATTGCTAATTTGGGGAAACAATTCGATTGAATAAACCCCATATTTCATGATTTAAGAACTCAATTTTGATTTTGCCCCAAATTCTGGATTTCTAGCGATGTTCATCCTCATGCTACAATCAAGAAAAGTTCCTATGATTCTTGCTCCTGATTACTTTAGTGTTTAATTTGAATTTTATATGGATGATGATAAATTCAGAAGAAGGTAACAAGTAGTATAGTTAGAGAATAACTCAATCACCGAGAAAGTGAAAGATCCATAAATGGAAACAAAAGAGAAGCTAAATTGGATAATTTTGAACTGGGACACCCGGAATAAATCAATCAAAATCCAATAGTGGTAAATAACCAATCAATCAAACATCTCCAAAAACAGAAAGATTAAATCAAAAGCATGAACAGCTTCGACTGACCTTTTCGCCTCTTTCAATATACTTAACAGCAACGAGCTCTTTAGTCTGTTTATCTCTCATAAGCCTAGCAACTCCAAAATTACCCGACCCAATATCTTTAACCAAATCGTACCGGTCACTATCGTGCATGATCGGCAAATCGACACCGGAACTCGCGGCAGCCATCGACCGATCCATTCCCTCCGGCGTCAAAAGTCAAACCCAAATCACACCCCAGTTAAGCGAACGACAAAATCAATCAATAAGCACCACAGCATTTGATCATCGGCGACTGATTAATCTATGAAAAGATCCCGGAAACCACTTCTTCTTCCCTAAGATGCCGGTTGTGTAGATGATTATAATAAAAGATTATCAAGAAACAGATAGAGAGACGGGCCCAGAGTTCCCTAAAGTCGGTTGCTTTTGGGAAGAATTCGAGAGAGGGGTGAGATATTTTTGTTGCGGTCGGCGAGTGGGGGGATTGGATTGAATTTGTTTAATATATCTTGATGCTGTGAAAGGAGGGCAGTGGTTGGAGGAGTGATGGTGACGAGGGGCGGGGTGGGGATGGGAGAAGGGACAAATTTCGTCAATGGATACGTAATACGACGCCGTTTGGGTTTGTTGTTTCCCTCGCTTGTCGTCTTCCTTGGTTTAGTAGATGTTTGGAAATATATTGAATTTATCTAACATCTGTTTTTATTTTGGTTTTATATCAGATCAGACCAAAGTAAAATCAGTTTTGTAAAACTTAAAATGAAAATTGAAACCAATACCTATTTTCTAAAGTGTATAACTAATAACTAAATTTAAAATAAAATTGAGTTTGACTACTTGAATGAATAGTCGTTCATCATCCCATATTAATACGAGGATGAAAATTTGGTTGGTCAGCAAGCTTATAAAATAAGGCTAAGACTTTAGTTTCAAAACACTTAAATCAAATACTTAAAGTATTTGGTTCTTAAGTATTGGTCAAAATTTTAGAAAATGTGGGTGTAACTCAAAAGAGACTTGAGATTGTAACAACTTATCATATAGTGGATCATTCTTTTTGGAAGCTCGTATTTTTTATTTTTTTTTTTGCTTTGGAGTTTCCATATATATTATTGTGTCTAGTTATTTTTCTATTATTGTCATTGAAATAATTGTTCAAGATCGTTGAGATCATTTTCCCACATGATTCTACGTACCCATATTTGGATGTGTCAACCATAATTTGCACAATGTGATATAAACCTTTACAAAATTAACTCATCAACAAATAGATGAATTAAACAATTTGCTTATTTGTTTTGCCTAAAATAAATATGAATTACTCAGGTGCACAAATATTATTTTACAAGGAAGAAGGGTTACTTTGGGATTTTAGCACGAGCATATGAAAATGCATGTTGATTGAGAATATATTTAAAATTAAGTTTATGTATATATCAATGTTTGTCGAAAGTATAAATGTTAAATATGTGTTTGGCATAAAAAATAAGTGTTAAGCATAAAAAATAAGCGTACGTTTGTGAGAAAAAACCACAAAATGGAAGGAGCATTGAAGTACACTTTATTTAGTTCACACATTGACACATATAAGAGCTAGTATACACGGATACTTCCAAATTGCAACATAATTTTGCAGTTTTTTAAAGTTGAATCTCTCTAAAATATTGTATGTATTGATTTGTGACAAAATTTAAAGATTAAAGTTCTAGATCTCATTAAACATACCAAACTTTTGTAAAAATATCTCCATCAAATTATGGAAAAAAAATGGAAAACTAAAGTTCATGAGTCTAACTCATTCATTAGCATTTATAATGGAATATTTGTGATTTAAGAGTATTTTTGATAGATTTTACAACAAGTTATTTTCTCTATTATCATGTTAAGATGAACTTATTGTATACATCATTTGATACGTAAGAGGTTATTACAATATCATTCAAAATGTAATATTTGTGTTTTAGAGTATTTTGTACATATTTTATAAGATGTTGTCTTGTATTATCATATCTTACGCTTGTGGTCTAATTGTTCATAAGATTGTGATAAACCCATTTGTGAACACTTAAGACCTCACTTGATACGCAAGAGGTTGTTGCAATATCATTTGTAACATTTTAAACTTAACATAACAAACTAGTTTAATAAAATCTTAATAAACTTTCAATAATTATTAAGTTATATGTAACACATAATTAGAATGAATGGGTTGTCACAATATTCACTATACAACTAAAATCTTACAAATGATAACACATAATAATACCTAACGAAATAAGACACAAAAATAAATTAACATATTATGAGATATTCTTTTCTTGAATAAAAGTACACGTTTTAAAACATTTCAATCGATTCCCCAACTTATGCATAACCAAGACCACTTCATGTGAACGTCATTATTCGAAACAAAAGTGTTTATTTAATTACATGAATGACCCATATAATTTGGGATAGTTTGTATATGTGGTCCTTAACTATCTTTTTAACTCACACAATTCTTAAAATTTGGTTTTGTTTGGGATTTGGTCCCTACAAGACTTTAAATGATAGATATACCCTTATGTATTTATTTTTTAGCTTTTCTTAATTATTTAATATATTTTTAGTAATATTAATTTTAATAGGGCCCACTACACACCCTATCCCTTATTAACATTAACTCAAACGTGACCCCTTTCTCTCTCTCAAACTTGCAAGCGCACACTCTTCCCAAATTAGAGACTTCCCGAATCTGGCCACCTTCTCTGGTCGCCATCTTCGGCTGTTGTCCTCTCTTTTAACTTGTATTCCGGTGAAATCCAACAACGTATTTGGAAATCCTCGGTCTTCTCTTTTGTAAATCACTATTTCTAGGCACCATTGATTTATTCTAATAAGTAGTATATATAAGCAGTACTTCCTCAAGAAAGTTCAAGGGAAGTAAGGTTATAATGTTACAAGAAAGTGAATTTTACCTTAGAAACCACCGGTTCCATCAGATTTATTGTTTGATCTGGGTGGGGAAACGAGCTTTTCGACAAGACATGTTAGTATCTTTTAGGTCAGTTGTTGTCAGTGAGCGAGAGGTGAAAGCACGAGCTTTCTAGCAAGACATTTTGGTGCAATCATTGTCTGAGACCATGGAGGTGAGATCAGGGTGGGATGGGTGTCGTGTAAAGGGGTTGCATACAAGCGCATTGGCGGCAGCCTCACTGAAGAAGATATAAGGTAGTTCTTGGGTAGGAGAGGAAGTATGGAATATGAAGTATGGGGGTAGGGTTGGGATGGTGGGACCATTTGGTTTAAATAAGAGTAAATTACACTTTTGGTCCTATAGTTTACACAATTTCATAGTCCTAGTCCAACTATTAGAAAGTTGATATGGCTGGTCCTTATGGTTTTCAGATGTTTCATTGGAGGTCCTTAAGGCTAACCCCTATTTATTTCCTCCATTAATGAATGGCATGTGGCCCTCACGTGAGGTTAAATTGGACATTTCCTTCGTTCCCTGCCACACCCAACATCTTGTCGTTGTATATTGGGACTAATTGTGATAATAGACAATCATTTTCAAATTTCAGTGTGCACCATCTGTAAGAACCCGCGAAAAAGTCAAAAAGGGTAAAACTGTCATTTGCCACGTTGTATGACTATTACGTGTAATAATATGTATTAATATAATGAGAAATAAAAGTTTATGAGAAATTTGAAGTTTTGCCGCGTAAATAGTAAAATTTGATCAAAAAGGGCAAATTGGTCATTTGACATGGAAATGACCAAAATGTCAAAGAAATGTCAAGTTAGAAGTTAATGGAACATGATTTGCAAATATATGAACTTTTGGACTATATTTGTAGAAGAATTGGAAGTTAGGGACTAGAATGTAAAGTTTTTATAAATATTATATATATATATATATATATATATATATATATATATATATATATATATATATATATATATATTATATGTTAGTTATTACCATTATTTGAAGGATTAAGAAAAGAACTCCAGAGGATTCTAGAGAGAGCAAGAGAGTTACGGGAGAAGAAGAAGAGATCAATAATTTGGCCAAGGGAATCAAGAAATCAACTTTGGAATTAGAGATTCCAAGCTTTCAAAGGTAAGAATTCCCTTTGTTTTAACCTAGGTTTTGTGGGTGTTCTTGAATTGATTCTTGAGATGAATTGAAACTGCAATTGCAGTTATAAATCATGTGGGTTAAGTAGCTACTGCTTCCAACAAGTCATTAGTTAAGAACTTAACTCAAAAACATGGAAGTAGATTGCTATAATTGAGAATTTTTCAAGTTTTGTCAAGAACTTCAATTCTTGTATATGATTGATTCAATCGATTTTAATAGCTTAAAACCTGTGATTAGTCAAGGGTTTTAGTCCTAGAACAAACCCCATACGATAAAGAACTGAAATAAGTGCTTAATGGGTGAAAACTGTGTGCTACAGTGCACAAATCGCGACTGATCAGGAGCCTGCCCAGGGGCCAGGCGCAGTGCGCCCAGCCCTGGCGCAGTGCGCCTTCAGTCAGGGACCAAAAATGTTAGAAATTTCAAATTTTCCAAACGCTAGAAACCATAGCTAGACATGTCCGATTGACCTGAAATTTTAGCCATAACCCTAAAATGGTATAAGAACATGTCAGGAATGGTCAAATCCGCAATCCGACCTTGCGGAAAAGTCACTGTAGCGGCAGTGGCTAAAATCACTATTCACGTTAAAACTTGATTTTGGAATTTGAGCTAGACATGTCCAATGAACTCCAAATTTGAAACACAAGTCTAATATGGGATAAGATTTCATGGAAAAGAGTCGGAACTGAAATACGACCCCTCGGGATTACTGTAGCAGTATACGCGTACCTCGGGGAAAACGATAAAACGAGTATATTAATGGTTATACATTTATTATAACCTGGAGTTATGTTATATGAGACTTTAGCATTATAGAGTTAATTATATTGAGTATTTATATAAACTATTTGTATAGGTGGTGCTTCAAACGTTGTTGAGCACGGGAAGGGAAAAGCCGTACGTGAAGCTTAGTAAACCGTAGTAAAACCAAGGTGAGTATATGAGGATTTCTATAGTACATAGCAAAGTTATGATATTCAGAAAATAAGACTTTCAGTTTATTTAAAATATTAACGTTTGGAAACAGTTTTGAAAGTAGCTCTTTATATGTATGAGCTAAGCGTTTTAAACAGATTTTTAAAGAAGTTTAGTTTATAAAGTTATTTTGAAAGAAGCTTCACAAGTGATAAATATGTTGAAGCTAGTTTGAAAGTATTTTTTATTGTAAGTTAAAAGAGTTTATGAGTCTGAGTTTAAAATAAATTGTGTTCCACTTTGACCAATTTAAGAAACTAAGTAAAGAAAGTGATGAGATAAGAAGTAAGAGCCAGTTGAGTAAGAGCCAGTTGTCCGGACTAGAATCACCCACATAATCGGGAGATCAGAAGACACTACTGGGATGGTACCTCCCGTCGCGAAGTAGTTGTCTAGCTTAGTATACCCTTGTGCTTGAATCCGTTCCAAGTCACAAAGGGGAGACAGAATGAGCATAACCAAGCGGACTGATCTGTTCTGTCCCGCGAGGGGAGCTAGTTGAATGAATTAAATTAAAATAATTTATGAGTTTTAGTTGGTCACAAGGACAAGAGAAAGAAAGCAGTTTCAAAGTATTAAAACAGTTTTAAAGTAAGAAGCCGTTTTGAGAAAGAAAATGTTTTAAGTTTTAATTACAGGAAAGCAAAGAGTCTTGAGACTTATTTTAAAAATAAGTCTTTAGCAGTTATCAGTTTTACTTGTTATTATTTCAAGTATTGAGCAGAAATATTTTGGGTCTAAACCCATATTACTCACGAGACTTTATGTCTCATGTATACTATTTTTTTTTAAATGCTATGTACTTAGGTGAAAGGAGCGGAGATTGCAGTTGGGACCAACTTATGCACTGTAAGTTTAAATTATGGTTATCTGTATTGAGCCTGTAATACCCCTCGAGTTTAAGTTTGTAAAATAAAACAAAAATTTAAGTGGCTATTTTATAGTCGCGAGTTGTAAAATATGTTTGAAACTGTATTTGTATTTTAAATATGGTTTGAGAAAAGGGGTGTTACACCATCAACCCTAGAAAACCCTATCACTAATACTAACATTCATTTTCAATCATCTACGTACCATTGATAAAAGCCTAATATCAAATTATCCAGTGAAGAAAAAAACAAGGTAATCATGATGTTCCAACCTACAATATGGTATTCGTACATTCTAAAGCAGTACAGATATGATGGAAGTTTATAGTATGTTGATCTAATGTACTTTTTTTTTTACCCAAAATCTTTCATTAGAATAGTTATTTGTTAAATTTTTTTTAACAAGGATTTTCCTAATTTGTTTACAATGAAGATCGACCATGGTGGGTTTTCTCCGGAGCATCTGGAAGAATATATATATATATATATATATATATATATATATATATATATATATATATATATATATATATATATATATATATATATATATATATATGGGAAAGTAAATTACATGGACTATACTGACATGGATACTTTTTTGTACACGATTATGTTGAAAAAATAGGGTATGACAAAACCGGAATCTATTATTGTCATTTTTTTTGCATGCCAGAAGTCCAATTAAAATTTGGTTTTTTACCACTTGGTAACGACCAATATGTGATTGCTTTGTCTAGGTATGTTTCTAAGTGTAAGGAGATCATGGTTTACACTTAGCATAGACAGACACAGTTACAATCATATCTTAAGTCCCCAAGTAAAGTTATTATCGAGGAGATTGAAGATGTCCCATGTGACATCCGCCTAAAATGGATTCGGGTCAACCCAACCCAATTGGAAATTTAATAAACCCTACTCAGATTACTTGATGCTAATAGGATCAAAACCCATACACTACGATATAAATTGACGTTAATAGCAATATAGCATAGTATAACGTTATAACTATAATCAAATTAAATTATGATACCATATTAAAATTAAATCAAAGTATGATGCTCTAATTAAATTAAAAGAATCAAACTTGAATGTTATAATTAAACTTCAAATCAAAGTAGATTGTTATAATCAAATAATAACCTATCTTTTATAAAACTCTATTTCTATAAACTCTATATTAAATTTTATAAAACTCTTGTATTAATTAATATATTATATAAAAGATGATTGTGTTAGTGGAAAATTATGAAGACCACCAAAAGCAAAAGGTTATTCCCATTGTCTCCCACTCACACCTCCCATCATCTTTCCTTTCATTTTTCTCCCAACACATTATTCTCATCACCACTCAAACCATATCTATTCTTCCTCTCACTCTCAATCTCGAAATTCCTCCTAGAAATCTTCATTTTTCAGCCAAGAACACTCCAATATACTCAAATCTCCATCCCTCTTGAAGCATTCATCAAAGTATGTTGTTAAAAGTTCCAAATTCATACATGAAACAAATTAAATCCACCAAACTATCTAAAACTAATTTTATGCATAAACCTGATTTTTCTCAGAATCCCATAAATAAAATAAGAAGTTCTGGAAATTTTCAGAAAATAACTTATTTTTATTGAATTACTATAATTATTGCAATATAATAAGGCAATAATTCACATAAAATACCTTTTTAGTCAATAAATTCTGGAAAAATTCTAGGATGACCCATACATTGAGTTAAGTGGATTTATGAAGTTTCATGCATTTATATTACTGTTTTATGCTTATTTTGTATTTTATTTTGGTGTAGATAAATAAATATACAAATATAATTATGTATGTTGAAAACTAGATTTTATATTTTTCTCACCTTATTAACATTTTAAAGACTCCATGACAAAATTTACAGATTTTATTAAGAATGTTTGCTTATTTTTCCTGATTTAATGATTGTTTAATGGTTTAAATTGGTAATAAATAGCTACACATTTCCAAAAATTATAAAACCTTACCAGAATGTCATATATTACATCTTAATCATAAATAAAAAGTTTAATGAATTTCCCTTAATCGTTTAGTATTATTTATGATTTTATTGATTAATTAATAATGAAACATATAAAAAATACTTCCCACAGTCACAAATATCCAAAACCCTTACCATAGGCTCTATATAATGTTAGAAAACTATGGTTAATTTTTCTAGAATTTTTGGGGATCATTTATTATTTTTCCCGAATTTTGTTG
This sequence comes from Cichorium intybus, assembly GCA_023525715.1. Classification (NCBI taxonomy): domain Eukaryota; kingdom Viridiplantae; phylum Streptophyta; class Magnoliopsida; order Asterales; family Asteraceae; genus Cichorium; species Cichorium intybus. Next base: position 140,982,986 of record CM042011.1, on the reverse strand, counting down.
GTGTTTAATCATTAAAATACTAAATAAATATTAAAGCAGTTATGAAAAATATGAAAATTTTACAGTAATTACTATTGTATGAAATAATGATTTTCTGATAATTTCAGAATGTTTCATTACTGTTTAGTATTTAAAACCATTTTCCTAAGTATCTAAGCATATAAAAATGCATTTTTAATGATTATTTCATATAAATAATTGTTTATAATATATAAAATCTGTAAATACTTATAATTTGGCTAGTTATTATTTTAATAAGAAATTATTAAAAGCTTTCCTAAAGTGAAAATATAAATTAATTAAGCAAAGTAATTAATTCAATTTAAAATTCATTTAACATATGAATACATTAATATTCAAAACAAAATTGGATTATTGTTAATTTATCTAATATAATAATATGTGTCTAATTATTTTTATTAATACTATATTCCCGTTTATCGATTCCTAAGCCAAAACTATTAATTATATTAGGTTCTACGATATTTTGACTCGAGCCGTCTATCGTACGACACGCGCATTCCTTATTGGACTAATGTGAGTAATCTACCCCATATTTTATAATTTTCAATACTTTTGGGGTGTATCATGTGGTTTTAATATGTTCCAACTTCATTTTATTATTTTTTCACCATTGAGACATTGTTGGGACATTTATACGTGAATCATTATTTGTATAATTATTGTTTGTTTACGCTACATGTACTTGTAGTGCATTACCAATTTTAGTCTAATCTCCATGACTATGCCCGTATTCTTGAGGTACGTTATGGACAATAATAGCGCTATTGGGTTGACCATCCCGCCTTGGGACGCTAAGGTGATTGATTGCACGTGGTTGAGTGTGTATGATGATTAGATGCTCCATCCTATATATATATATATATATATATATATATATATATATATATATATATATATATATATATATATATATATATATATATATATATATATATATATATATATAGGGTGAGGACTTATTGTTGTTGTTATCATTTGTTAATCAATTTTTGATTTATAAACCGTTATCTCAATAATACTTGCTTGTCGACTTCCAAAGAAAACAAGTTTCAAATTATAAATATTTCAAACTCACAATTTTCTTTAATAAAACTAGATTACTCACCAACTCTCGTAGTTGACCTGTTTTTACCCATGATGCAGATTTGAAGAATGAAGTTGATGAAAAGTAGGGTATACCTTAAAAACCCACAAGACTATTTAAATTTGATGTAATAAATGTTGTTTGTATTTGAATTTGTATTTGTATGTTGTGGATCTTGTTTGCCTACTTAGTACTTAATTGAATCTAATCATATTATAACATAGTTGTCATGAGATTTTGAACAATATATCACGCCTTGATCGATTCCGCCAAGGATCGGGGTGTGACATCCCAACCCCAGAATATAATATTATCAGGAAAAAGAATAAAGAAGAAGAATATTATAGCAATAAATTACAATTTAACTTGAACCAACTTGTAGTGTTTTCACTATAATTGATATTGATGATCCTTCAACAATTCACTTGCTTTAGTTCTTTTTGATAAACTTAATGAGTTGTAAAAGAGCACACATACGTACATGTCGAAGCGGGCTAAGTGTCTCTAAATGATACAAAATTATGTGATGGTAGATATGTCCCTAAGGGTGTTATTGAAGATGACCCAATGCAAATAGGGGAATACCCAAATCCTTATGAAAATGTCCCACGCATCCTCTCTATCTCTTTCGCTATCTCCCTCTGTGTCTCGCATCCTCTCTATCTCTTCGGCTATCTCCCCATCACTATGTTTACATATAAACCCAGAAAAACCCTCTGTCCCTGACATAACTATTGATGCTAATTACAAAGGTGTAAGAAAAAGAAAATGGGTGTCGAAGATCATACTACCCAACAGTCGTGAGAGGATCTGGTTAGGCTCCTACAACACCCCTGACATTCCCGGATTGACATCATTGCCTCCCTCTGAGATCCAAACAGCCGCTGCTCGCTTTGTAAATTCCCAACCAGCTCCCCCCTTCAACTGTACCACCACAGAAGATAATTCATCCTCTTCCAGTTCATCCATGATTCCCCTTCGCCCTCTATCTCTGACGCGACCTTCCAAACGGATCGGGGTGAGACTTGGACTTCCCAAATCGACCCAACATCCCCCTTTCTAAATGACTTAACCTACATGAATCTTTATCACGGTAGCACCACCAATATAGGTGTGCATGACTTTGGGATATATCTGGGACTTATGATTACTTCATGACAACACCACCTCCAACTGATTACGTATATGGGGAGGACAGCAGTGATGGCATTTACTTGTGAGGGCCATCATTCTTATGGAACTTTTAAAGTTTAAGCCCTACTTGTAGCTGGATATACACTGCATTGATATGATCAATCAAAATTTTGGAAAAGTTTTAGTTGTCGAGGTATACTTGATCAACGTAACTCAATATGGAGAGAGAGAGAGAGAGAGAGAGAGAGAGAGAGAGAGAGAGAGAGAGAGAGAGAGAGAGAGAGAGAGACCAAATTTGTTAAATAAAAACTTTAAGAAAAGGAAAATAAATTAAAAATGACAGTTTGGTCTTTTCACATGGACCAGTGACCAAATCTGTTACCTTTTTGCCACCACAAGGACCTTCAACATGGAAAAAAAACATAGACTTGAAATGTAAATTCGTATAAACCACAGTGACCAAATATGTAATTTACTCTAATAAAAATGGTGTGATTTCAAAAGAATTAAAACCCAAATATCTAAACAACCCCAAATCACAGGAACTGTTCATGTAATTTACAAAAAAGTTTATTTTGATGGCAGAGAATGGGCTTATCACCTGTCAGTGATAACTGATAAGCTGGTACGCGGTTTTATTTCGTCTCTGTGGACTTCTTATTCAGTTGGCGCAAATGGGCCCACTCCTACGCGGATAACTTTTGATCTAGAAACCACCATAGACAACTTGTTTAATCTTGAAGATATTTTCCCATTATTATATTATTAACAATGTGTAAGTACATGGCCAAAGATATTTTCTTATTATTTTTTTAATAATATATAGACAGATGATCGGTTCCCTCCAATAAGATAAGGACATACAACGGTTTTGTTTTTTAAATAATGAGCATCAATTTTTGTAAAGCCATTATTATATGTGTTGATATAATTTAGCAATAAGAGAGATAAAAAATAAGTGAATCGCAACAAAATTAATCACTTGATTATTTTTCTTGAAGGTTATTATTTTTTTTGAATCTGTTGTTTGAGATTATAATATTGTAGACATTAATTAATTACAAAAATGAAGATCGAATCTAAAAAAATTCAAAGAACAACAAAGTAAGACCATTCATACCGATGTGACTCGATTGGTGTTTCAATTGTACTGCATCGGTTTCTAGCATGATATTATATACCGGTGCAATATCAATATTTTTTCAGAAATAGTCTTCACTAACAGATCAAATGTGTTGTATTCTTTTACAAATATTTTAATTATTTATAAGTAATGCTATGAATAAAATATCAACATAAAGATAACCATTTATTATTTAATTGATATTATTAATATATGTAATAGTTTAATAATTTGATTCATTATTCTTTAATTTAAATCCCGTCGCTTTTGGCCATGTTACAACGTTGCGTTCCCTTATTTTTTTGGCAAGGTAACATGTTCACTTCCTTTTATGTGGTGTAATATTTTGTGTAACGCGAATCTTTTATGGATCCGGGTTGTGATATGGATCCAGATGAGTCCACCGTTAAATTCGATGTTTTTCGATTCCATTTACACTGTGGTGAATTTCCGTCTTCTCCTCCATATCTTCTTCTCTTCTTTCTCGGTCTTTTTCCTCTTTAACTTGTCGATGTAACCACTTCTTCTGCGATTTTGGCCGTTTCATCTTCTTCGTTTTGTTGTTGTGTTGCTTCATGTGCCGCTGTGGTGAATACCCGTCTGCCTTCCCCTTTAATTGAGGTTGCAAATACCCCTACACTCGAGGCTGTGATGATCAAACATGATCTGAGTAAAGATCGGGCAAAGATTTGAGATTATATCTAGCTTGGCGGGGCAAAATCAGAGGAGGGCATCTGGTCTTGAAATTGATTTCTTTCTCATGCAACCTCTGTCATTGCAGCAATGTCGGTATAATCCTCTTCTTCTGCCGGTAAAGCAGATCTGAGCCTCATTTTTTTTCTCTGTGGTTTGCGACTCCGACCAAAGGCGTCGTAACCGAAACGCCGGCGGGAATAGTTGGGTATTGCCACCGTCGGTAGGGGTGCGAGAAAAAACCGAAACCAAATAACCCGCCCGAACCAAATAAGAAATGGGTTAAACGGTTCGGGTTATTCGGGTTTCGGGTGGCTTATTCGGGTATACCCAAACCATTTAAGAGAATGTGGTTCGGTTATCGGTTAAGGTTATTGATTTTCGGGTTACCCGATTAACCCGAATAAGAATTTTTAATTAAAAAAAATTATATTTATTTTGAATCAGCTTTGACTGCCTTTGACCAGGGGTAATATAGTCCAAAAATCAAATCACGTTTCACCCTAATTCTAAAGGCGTGAAGGGCTGAAGGCTGAAGCAAAGGATCGTATTCGTAATTTCGTATGTCTCTCTCTTCAAGACTTCAATGAGCCAACGATCGTATGATCGTATCTGATATCTCCATCTCGCAAGGCGCAAGTCGACGACGGACGCCAATCCTCCTGCCTCCGGCGACTGGCTCCACCCTCCACTCCACTCGACGGCGACAAGTAGCGGTGTAGCACTCGACCCAAGCCTCCTGCCTCCGGCGATTGGCTCCACCCTCCTGCCTCCGGCGACTGCCTCCGGACCACCGCTCCACCCTCCACTCCACTCGACGGCGACAAGTAGGTAACTCGATAACTGTCACTGATTTCATACTCTGATTTTATATATCGATTTCACATTTCAGATTATAAAATCGATTTCAGTTCTGATTTTATAGTCTCGATTTCAGTTTAAATTTAGTTTTCTAATGGTTGAATCAAAGATTGTAACTCGAATTTTGATATTTTAGATGTAATTTTTTGATTTTGAAATGTGAAGTTTTTGTTAACAGGAGACTTTTTTTTCTGAATTTTTGTTTGGGCTGAATCTAACTCGAAATTGGATGATCGTATTTGTAATTTTTTGATTTTCAAATTTTTGAAGTTTTATTAACAGGAACTTTTTTTTGGATGGTATGTAATTCAATTGGATTGTGTTTTGTAATTGGATTGTGTTTTGTAATGGAATTGTATTGTGTCATTGTTGAATTGTAATGGAATAGGATTGTAATGGAATTGGATTCATGGATTAGATTTGTAATGGAATTGGATTCATGGATTGTAATGGAATGATTTTGAGTTTGTGAAATTTTGTTGGAATGAAATTGCATTTGAGCGGATAAATGGCTAAAAATGGTTACGTACTTGTGTTACTCAAGTAACCCAAATAACCCAAATAACCCATACCCGCATTACCCGTAACCATTTAACCCGTTACCCAAATAAACCGTACCCGAATAACCCATACCCGAATAACCCAAAAACCGAATAACCCGAACCTTATACGGTTCGGTTTTGGTCGGTTAACCGACCACCTAAATACCCGAATAACCCGAACCGTATAACCCGAAAACCGTATAACCCGCCCGAATAACACCCCTAACCGTCGGTCGGCGCTCCGCAAGAATCAAAACAAAACCCTAATTACAACGAACACAGACGACAGATAAAGGTGAGAAAATAGTTAATTAACGGCCGGTCGGTGGAACTCTCCGAAAGCCCTCTTGCCTCTCTAATCCCGCACGCGCTCAACTGCAGCACAAAAAACCTTATCTCTGGACGATGTGCAACCATTTTTATTCAACCTTTTTGCCGACCCTGTATGTTCTTATTTCTTATCAAATTTGTTTTCTTTTTGGTCGTATTTGTTCTTTTGATAACTTACAAACTATGAAATTACACAGGATATTATTCGACTACCAAGATTGTTCCGTTTTCTTCAAAAGCCTTGAGCACAATTTATATTTGTCGCTAGAGCACCCAAGAGCAAAGAAGGGTATGCTTCAATTGATGGTGGGTCCTCTCTTCGCAAGATAACTGATGCCCAGGCATGATATTTAATATTTTTTATTATAAACATATGGTTAATTTCATTATTTGTCTAATAATTGGTGGAATTTATTATAGTTGATACGTTTTTTGTTTGTTTAAAGTGTAAATTTGTTTATTTGGTTACACATACGTAAATATTGATGTGGTAGTTTGTGTTGATTTAGACTATGGAGTAGAGAAATGCACTTCATGAAAAGAATGTTGCAGCAGAAGTGTATGTTGGTATGCGTTATTGGCATCCATTTACTGGAGAAGCAATCGAGCAGGTATGGATTCATATGAATTTAAAATGGTTGTTTGTTGGTAAGTGTTTAGAAAGTAAACAATAATAATATGCAATGTTTAAATAATAGATATTTGGTATAGATAATGGTATAAACTTCTTATATTATTGATATAAGAATTCTAAGTTTGTGAAGTAGTTAAAACATGAATATTTAAATTGATGATGATGAAGATTCTTAATTATTTGGTATAATATATAAAGACATAAATTCGAAGGTCCAGATACTTCCATGATAAAATTACAAATAGATTTAAGTGTGGTTGTTTAATAAGAACAATTATGACAATTTAGCAACTTCTAAGGCTAAGGTTATACAAAGGGATATGATATGTGATAAATGATGAAAGTGTGTTAGAATTTGATATAACATTTCGACTCTGATACAGGGGCGGCAGGAGGTTTGGTTGATAAGAAACCCTTTCGTTTGTTCAAAGTTCGAATTTTTGGGTTAGCGTGGAAAATCTCAAGGTATGTTCAGGGTTGGATCGAAACTATTTATACTCATTGAAGTTTTTAGTCAAAAAAAGGGTATGTATTCATAATAGTATTCATAATATCTTATAATGAATTCAGGATAACGTATATATAATAGTATTATTGTAGTTGATCGTTTCAATTTTGGTACCAAATGGTTCTCTCTTGCATCTTTGGTCCTTATTCCGGTCCCTGTCCCAAAATTGTAATAAATCAAGTATGCTCATGGACCAAAAACATTACAAGTCCTCAAATAAGGAGCAAAATTGCAAGATAAACCTTTTTGGCCAAAATTGCAAAAAATGGCTACTTTTAGCGACTAAAAATTTAATTTACTCTGTTTAACATGTTAATTCTGAAAAACAGTTTAAGACATCGGAGGCAATGGTTGATCATGTGAAAACAGATGCAAATGGTGGTCCCCAAACCTCAAATTCACCATTGAAGAAACTAGAAAAGGATGGATCAACAACAAGAGGTTAAAAACAAATCAATGAATATTTCTATTTCTGGTATTTACCCCAATTATGGGCTAAATTTAAGTTATAACAATGTACTTATAATTCCATATTCTAAATTAGCATCATGCTTTTGTTTCAGTTTCATTTTGACCATTTAAATGATTCTGTTTCACATTTGGCCCGAATTTAGAATATTTTTATTAGAAATAGCATCGTACATTCATTTTAACATTTTTAAATAGTGATATACTTCATTATTTTTAATAGAAACCTACTTTGTTATCAGGGACCAAGTCAGCAAAAAATTTAATTTCAAATATTTTTTCCATTTTTAGTCCCTAATCTTAATTAGCAATCCACTTTCCATCAGATTTTCATTTCTTCATTGTTTGGGTTCAATACGTGTTAACATTGTGTTAATACTTTGTGTTTTCATAATACTTGTAATAAAGATTTAAGATAATTTTAATAAGGTTTGATCCAACGTGTGTTAACACCCATAATAACCGTGGGGTAGCATTTTCTGGTGAATTTTTTCTTTATTGTTCAGAATTGATATTATATTCGTTTGTGTTTTTGATTTCCATTGTAGTTTATCTAATTTTGATATGTTTGGATTAGATCAATTTGGTGTCATTATAAGCCAACCCAGGTCAGTCCCAAATGAGCACCACTTCTAAAATCCTTCACACTCTTTCTATTATTCAGAAACATTACCATTTTCTCATGTATATAGGTTGTTATGCTAATCTTTTAGGTTTGTTTGTTATTTATGCCATTTTTGTTGTAATCTGTGAAGGCGGAGAATTACTTGATCGAATATTGTCCACGTGAGATCAAATTCATTGTGTTTAAATAAACCTAATTATTCATTTCAGTTTTCAGACCCTTCATTTTTAATACAGCGGGGAAGATGACAAAAAAAGATGTGATGGTAATTGTTCAGAAACTAAGTATTGTTGCTTTTTCCTACCTGTAGTACATTCTGCATGATGCACGGCATTGTAAAGCCTGAGGTTATAAACTCTAATTTGGTAAATTATGCGTTTCAATTTTCGTTATTGTTGATGTTTTTATTTTTTTTATTTTTTCGTTTTCTTAATGAGCATCGAGCTTTCAATCTTCGCAATAGACGTCAAAATCCGTTGAGAAGTAAAAGAGTATTTAAGAAAAAAGGTTACCTCTTATCAACTTCACAGTAAGTACACAATATTGATAAATTTATGAGTAGATTGCTAACCTAAAACACAGCAACAACTACAAACAACAAAAAAAGAGAGAGAATGTAAAGAGAAGGCTTAGGCGGAAGCAGGAGATCGTATATGGTGGTTGAGGCGGAGGCCAGGGTTTCGCTAGGTCGTGATGGCGGTGACTCAAGGGAAGATGGCGACACACATCTGTTCGATCATCACAAAAATTATGGTGTGTGCAGTGGAGAAGATGACCGCGATAACGGTGGAAAGAAAGAAGAGAAAGACGGAGCAAGGGACACAAAATCTGATAGGTTTTGTGCAAACCATGAACTAAATAACCTAAGTTCACATGCAACCTATAAGGATCTATGTTTTCTTCTAATTGAACATATAACAAAAAAACTAGAGGCCAGAAAAGGAAACTAAAGATCAAAACAGAAAAACCAACCTTTATTTCTTGGAAGCTAAGCAGCAAAATTATCCTGCCTCAAATGAAAGTCACACCCAAGCTAGAGGAGAGGAGAAATCGAAAATCCAGAGAGAGTTATGTGAAATTGGCGAAATCCATATGGTGGCTGGGAACCCCTATTTATAGGTTTTCAAATGGCCAGTTGATAAACCTTAGAGATAAACCTTTTTTTTTGAATTCAAATAAGATAAACCTTTTATCTTATAATTCAAACTTCTATTTATCCTCTATATTAATTTCGAAAATCATATATTTCCATATATGAATTTCGACTTCCACTGGTCACTGTCACACTGCCACTTATTCAACTATTGAATAATTACAGTTTCAGTCCCTGCACCTTTAATTAATCAATTAATCCCCAAATTAAATCCAATTAATTCTGGATTAATTCCTAATTAATTAATATAGTTTCTAATTAATATATTAACACTTTAATATATTAATAAACCATATATTTAATTCCTGTTGATTTATTAATCCCATAATAAATCATCCTTTCTCTCTACCGAATTTTCTACCAAACCTCCAGCCATGAGGGCAACCCAAATGGACTGTGCTTCTATTAATTAGGTAAATACTAATTATTAGTCATGGCTTAGACACCTAATCCAACAGTCTCCCACTTGGATAAGTCTATGACTATAATTACCAATTTAGCCTCTAATTAACCAGCACTTGTAGCTTCCTAGAAACCAATGCCAAACTCTGATCTAATCAGTCCTGTCCATAGATAAGTCATCAGATGATCCTCCGTCCAACAAGATATTTTCAGACTCAAGACATGGATAAAATCAATCCGGTCTGATTCACTGTTCCTCGATTTCCGATTTGCATATGACTCTTAGACTTCCAATTTAGTCCCGGTTGGCCAACCATTTTAGTCAACTTCAAAATCATCGAGAGGCCTACAGATATCTGTTCCCCCTTAGGGTCAAGGGACGAATAAGCTTTGACTCATATACTTATGTCTTTTACCAGACAAATCATTCACAACAGCACGTTTTATAACACCGAGTTACCGATGCGTTTTCGTACTATCAATGAACAACCGCTTAGCAAATCATAACTCATATGTCTTAGCTTAAAGATCAAAAGATATTATCGTCTCAACATTGCTTGTGATAAAATCCATGAAGCAATCTATTGAGCGCGGGTTTATCCAATACTCAAATCTCCATTTCCAAGTATTCACGAATGGTGCAGCAATCCAATTGCAATGTCTAACTCCTTAGACAATCTATTACCAGTTCATGACAGTCTTACTTCACACTTACTCCCTTAAAGTGTAATCGACTGTGGATATTTGAATAATCCAATTATTCAGGAAGTAAAACATGCAAAAATGAAACACAATGATAAAGTATTGACAAGAGTAGTAAACCATAATAAATCTCTATTATTAAATCACAAGAGTCAAATACAATACATTGTTACAAGTTTCGAAACCTATCTAATTACAAAAACTTATATCATCTCTTAATCCAATGCTCCTAGCATGCTGATTATGCTTAATCCTACTCAGAGCCTTTGTCAAGGGATCTGCAGGATTATCTTCCGATGATACCCTCTTTACCAAGAGTTGACCTTCTTCAACCTTGTGCCTTATGTAGTGATACTTTCTGTCGATATGCCTGGACTTTCCATGGTCCCGCGGTTCCTTTGTCAAGGCGACCGCACCTTCGTTATCGCAGAACAGTTCCACGGGCTCCTGAATACTCGGGACTACTCCAAGGTCACCGATGAAGTTCTTCAGCCAGGCCGCTTCCTTTGACGCTTCACTTGCTGCTATATACTCTGATTCACAAGTGGAATCAGCCACCGTATCTTGCTTGGAACTTTTCCAAGTTACTGCTCCACCGTTCAAAAGGAATACCCAGCCTGACTGAGACTGACCACTGTCTCTATCCGTCTGAAAGCTGGCATCTGTATATCCTTCAACTCTCAAGGTATCACTGCCATCGAGGACTAACACCATGTTCTTTGTCCTTCGCAGATACTTGAGTATATTTTTTACAGCTATCCAATGCGCCCTTCCAGGGTTACCCTGGTACCGACTGACCATGCTCAGGGCAAAGGCCACGTCAGGGCGAGTACACGTCATAGCGTACATGATCGATCCCACAGCCGAAGCGTATGGTACTCGACTCATCTCAGCTATTTCCTCGTCCGTACTCGGACTTTGAGTCTTACTCAGCTTCGCATTACTTTGGATAGGTAGCTCTCCCTTCTTGGAATTTTCCATACTAAACCTCTTTAGCACCTTTTCCAAGTATGTACCCTGACTAAGTCCAATTAGTCTTTTCTTCCTATCTCTCAATATTCTTATCCCAAGAATATAGGCAGCCTCTCCTAGGTCCTTCATGGCGAAACATTTCCCAAGCCAAGCCTTGACATCTTGCAAGGTTGGAATATCGTTTCCCATGAGCAGTATGTCATCGACATACAGCACCAGAAAGGTGACTATACTCCCACTAGCCTTGACATATACGCAGGACTCATCCTCGCTTCTAGAGAAACCAAACTCTTTGACTTTCTCATGGAAACAAAGATTCCAGCTGCGAGAAGCTTGCTTCAATCCGTAGATTGATCTCTCAAGCTTACACACCTTATTAGGATACTTTGCATCGACAAAACCCTCTGGCTGATTCATGTAAACATCCTCAGTCAACTTCCCGTTAAGGAAAGCGGTTTTGACGTCCATCTGCCAAATTTCATAGTCATGAAATGCAGCTATGGCCAGCATAATCCTAATAGACTTTATCTTGGCTACTGGTGAGAAGGTCTCGTCATAGTCAACCCCTGGGGTTTGAGTAAAGCCCTTCGCAACCAGTCTTGCCTTGAAAGTGTGTACCTTTCCGTCCATGTCGGTCTTCTTCTTGAAGATCCATTTGCACCCGACTGTCTTTCGACCCGGTACATTATCAACCAAGTTCCAAACTTTATTGTCATACATGGACTTGATCTCGCTATCCATGGCCTCTTTCCACTTGGCAGACTCAGGGCCCGCCACTGCTTCTTGGTAGTTAGCTGGTTCATCCAAATTTATCAGTGTCCTATCACTGACAAACGTGTCCCCATCCGAAGTTATATGGAAACCATAAAACTCGGGTGGCATGCTAACCCTACCAGAACGCCTAAGAGGTAAGGATACATCTGTCGGACCAACAGGAACTTCTTCCTCCTGTTGGTTGCTAGTTTCTCCTAAGGTTGCGTCATCTGATGACTCTTGAATTTCTTCCAGATCAATGGTACTCCCACTGTCCTCTTTGAATACGAGCTCTCTCTCTCGAAAGACCGCTCGTCTAGCTACAAAGACCACGTCCTCGCTTGGTCTGTAGAATAGATATCCAAAGGACTATTTGGGATAACCAATGAAGAAACACCTTTCGCTTCTATCTGCGAGTTTGTCTTGAGTCTCTCGTCTAACGAAAGCCTCACAACCCCAGACCTTGATATGTGCCAACGAGGGAGCTTTCCCCGTCCACATCTCATGAGGTGTTTTTGCAACCTTCTTAGTTGGGACAAGATTGAGGATATGGGCGGCAGTCTCTAAGGCATACCCCCAGAATGAATGGGAAGTGAAGCTCGACTCATCATGGAACGAACCATGTCCAACAGGGTTCGGTTGCGCCTCTCGGCAACACCGTTCAACTGTGGTGTCCTGGGAGGTGTCAACTGCGAAACTATTCCGCATTCCTTTAGATAGTCTAGGAACTCGATACTTAGATACTCTCCGCCTCTGTCGGACCTGAGCATCCTTATCTTCCTGCCTAGTTGATTCTATACTTCATTCTTAAACTCTTTGAACTTTTCAAAGGTGTCCGACTTGTGCTTGATCAAGTAGATATAACCGTATCTACTAAAATCGTCGGTAAAAGTCACGTAGAACCGCGTGCCATCCTTTGTGGTTGATCTGAATGGACCACACACATCCGTGTGAATGATGTCCAATAGACCTTCACCTCTTTCAAAAGACCCTTTGAAAGGTGATTTAGTCATCTTGCCCAACAGACAAGATTCGCATACATCATCCGACTTGAGGTCGAATGATTCCAACACTCCATCCTTTTGGAGTTGGGCGATGCGTTTCTTGCTGATGTGCCCGAGCCGACTATGCCACAGACATGCCTTTTCCACATCACTAGTAGAATCAATATAATTTACACTATGTCCTAGATTGTTAACACATTTCACAGTTTCATACACACCATCACAAGGATAAGCAGTAAAATTCAAAATACCATTTTTGAAAACAGAAATAGATCCAATATTATTATCAAAAGAAAAATGAAAACCTTGTCTGAATAATGCGTGAAATGAAATAATATTCCTTGCCATTTCTGGCGAATAGCAACAATCTAATAAATCTATACAAACTTCACTACTAAGCACTAAACTGTAAACGCCGATCTTGGTAACAGGGGACGATCTCCTATTGCCCATGATCAAGTTCAGTCTACCGTGCTCCACCTCCCTGCTTTCCTTTAGGCCCTGCAGATCAGAACAAATGTGAAAACCACATCCTGTATCAAGGACCCAAGAATTAGAAGATGGTGAGTTTTTAGAGATAGTGTATATACGTGCTGTCGATGGCTTTACTTTCCCATCCTTGACATCCTGCAAGTATTTGGGGCAGCTTCTCTTCCAATGGCCCTTCTCTTTGCAGTAGAAACAGTTGGCTTCATCGGGGTTGGCCACACAAGGAATATGGGAAGCCTTGGTTCTTGAGCCATTACTTGATGACCCGACCTGAACCTTTTCCCTCCAATTTTGCTTAGGAGGGCCCTTCCTCTTCTTTCCTTTGCCACTTCCAATGGCTAGGACGGGCTGGTTAACTGAGGGTACACCTTTACCCTTCATCCCATCCTCAGCAACTCGAAGCATGCGATGCAACTCAGTCAGGTTAGCCTGATTGTTGTTCAAATGATAAGCCAACCTGAACTGGTCATAAGAACTCGGTAGGGAGTTAAGCACTATGTCAACGGCCAACTCCTCCGGTACAGGCATCGCAAGCTTTCTAAGCCGCTCCACGTAACCTTGCATTCTTTGCACATGGGCGCAGATGGACTCTCCATCTTTAGGTTTGCTGTTTGTGAAGTCCTTGACCACTTCGCACCTTTCGATGCGCTCTTGCTTACGGAACTTTTCCGCAAGCTCACGGTGCATCTCATAGGGCCAGTAGTCTTTGTATATTCTCTGCAATTCGGGGTTCATTGTGGCAATCATGATGCAGGCCACTTTGGTCGCATCATCAGAATGTTTTTGGTACGAGGCAATTTCCTCGGGAGTAGCAGTTTCGGGGTCGACATCGACAAGCTCGGTCTCGAGAACATACTCTTTGTTCTCATACCTCAGAGCCATCTTGATGTTTCTAATCCAGTCATTGTAGTTTGTCCCGTTCAATTGAACCTTGGAACACAGTGAGAGGATTGAGGGAACACTGGAGTTGGAGTGGGGAGCGGTTTGATCAGCAGAAGACATCTATAAAAGAAGATAAGTTTAATTAGATACTTGTCGGTCCTTATAATAACCCAATATTAAATAAGGCTAGGATCCAACTATAACAATTTGCAACATAGAAGAGGGATGCCGTAATCTATAAGCAAATTTTATAAAGGTAGGCGAATGACGATTCAGCCAATTCCACCGCGGAAAAATAATCTTATTATAAATGGAATTCCTAGTTTCTTTTGAGATGTATTGAACTGTTCAATAGCATGTTTAATCTCGGATATGCCCCACCGTTTGTGACTGGGATGCCGAGGATCACAAACCGGGTGTGAATAACCATGCAAATTAGCTTGGTACTCTCGGGGTCCATTATCATCTCAAATTGATGTGCCGGTAAACCACACACGCTCCATCAACAATGATAACACCCGAGACACCCATTGCCACTCTTTATGAACCCCCATTGGTGTGCCGGTAAACCACACACGCTCCACCAACGTTTCATAAAGTGCAATGTGCAATTTCATGGGGTAGCATCAAATTCACATTTTTCCTAAAGTAACTAGATTGAGATTTTGTGTAAAGGTTCTAGTACTTTGATCATTATACTTTTAATGATTTAGTGGTTCTGTCAAACCCGTTCGGCTAACGACCCTCCACTGATCAGGCGAGCGGTGGGTGAGAGTGTTCACCCATTAGACTACCATTTTATAGGCAGTCTCCTTATACCCACTTTATAGACCAGCTTCGTGAATGAGGCCTACTATTGATTTGACTAACCAAATTTATCTCATATATATAATATTAACTTTAATAACATATATAAGATGTATTTTAAAAACCCTTTAAAATATTCAAGGTTTATCTTTTAATTTTACCAAATTTAACAATTAAATTTTGAATTAAATTAAACCTTAAATTCGATTTAATCAATTTTAATTACCAATTAATTAAATTAATTAAATCTAAATATTTTAAACATTTTAAAATAATTTTCCCGGATTTTCTATTAATTTCGCAACATTTTAAATTAATTAAATCCTTTTGAATTATCTTTTAATTAACAATTAATTAAATTAATTCAAATGAAGATAGGTTTATCCAAATTAATCAAATTAATTAAAACCTATCCTAAACCCCCTAAAAATCGATTTCAAATAATGGGGTTTAAGGTTATCCATTTAATTAACAAATAAAGTTACCAAAAATAGAAAACCTTCTAAAACCCTAATGGAATTTTCGAAATTTAGCAAGGGGGGGGGGGATTAGGGTTTCCAAAACCCTAATCCTACAAATCGATTTTCATATATATTAGGGTTTATAGGCTTTAAACCCTAAAACAGTTATAACAATTCAACAAGAAAACAAAACAGGCTCTGATACCACTGATAGGTTTTGTGCAAACCATGAACTAAATAACCTAAGTTCACATGCAACCTATAAGGATCTATGTTTTCTTCTAATTGAACATATAACAAAAAAACTAGAGGCCAGAAAAGGAAACTAAAGATCAAAACAGAAAAACCAACCTTTATTTCTTGGAAGCTAAGCAGCAAAATTATCCTGCCTCAAATGAAAGTCACACCCAAGCTAGAGGAGAGGAGAAATCGAAAATCCAGAGAGAGTTATGTGAAATTGGCGAAATCCATATGGTGGCTGGGAACCCCTATTTATAGGTTTTCAAATGGCCAGTTGATAAACCTTAGAGATAAACCTTTTTTTTTTGAATTCAAATAAGATAAACCTTTTATCTTATAATTCAAACTTCTATTTATCCTCTATATTAATTTCGAAAATCATATATTTCCATATATGAATTTCGACTTCCACTGGTCACTGTCACACTGCCACTTATTCAACTATTGAATAATTACAGTTTCAGTCCCTGCACCTTTAATTAATCAATTAATCCCCAAATTAAATCCAATTAATTCTGGATTAATTCCTAATTAATTAATATAGTTTCTAATTAATATATTAACACTTTAATATATTAATAAACCATATATTTAATTCCTGTTGATTTATTAATCCCATAATAAATCATCCTTTCTCTCTACCGAATTTTCTACCAAACCTCCAGCCATGAGGGCAACCCAAATGGACTGTGCTTCTATTAATTAGGTAAATACTAATTATTAGTCATGGCTTAGACACCTAATCCAACAAAATCGACGAAGTGGAGATTCAGTGGAAGGACTGACGAAAGAAAAAGAAAGGACGAGAACGGAAAAGAGGAAGGAGCCGGGTCGAATATTTTAGGAACAACCCGCGGTAACCCGAATGGTCACAGCCCTTAAAGACTGATCTCCCTTTTTTGTATTAATTAGGTGCTATTTATTTATTTTTATAAATGATTAAATTTATTTCAGGTACCACGGCCTCTTCATGAAGGAGTGATATACCTAAATAGTCACCATAAAAAGAAATTAAAAGAAGACTTTGGTAAGTTTTTTTTAATCTATTTTACATTTCTTGATTTTATCTTAGAAATTTGTTATAATTTTTTAATAGGTATATAAACATGGTCAGTTGAGCAGCATTTAGGGGTTACTGTATTTATCCCAGCTGGATGTCCTTTTCAAGTGAGGAACCTTCAGCTGAGTTTAATCATTAATGTCATTTTTTCAAGAAATTAAATTTTTTCTTTCTTTAGACAAGTTTTATTATTTTATTACGTAATTTTTGCAGTCAACGGTTCAATTAGGGCTTGATTTTCTCTTCCCTGAAAGCTTATCAGAAGCTGTTAGATTAGGTGCAGAAATCCTGGAACTTCCTAATGACCATGAATGATCAAACTATTTGCACACAAACATTTTGTGGGATTTAATTAGAGACGCCCCTTCCTCTACAGAAAGACGCAAAAATTAGCAACATACTTCTGTTGCTTTGTTTTATATAACATCATACTTTAATTTGTTCCTAATACAGCAATGCACTATGAAAGTTTTACCCAATTATAGCAATATCTTCAAATCACAAAACCACATCACTGTTACAATTAGGTAGACATTTTAATCTAAATGTCCAAATTAGAAAGAAACTAAAAGTACAATGCTATAAGTGATAGGTTTTTGATACTTCATACTTAGATGCCTTATTAAGTAAAAATTGAAAGTACAATGCTGTACTAGGGAATAAATGGAATTACGTTGCTATTTCTTCTATTATTGTCTAATTCTTAATGAGTTTATGAATTGCTGTAGATACGAGAAGAAGCTTATGCATCGAATCCAAAAAAATTTTCGTGGAGAATTGCCCGTGCAATGCTAATTCAAGTTAATCACACACAAACACAAACACAAACAGACAGACACACTAACTCTCTCTTACTCTACTTTTTGATGAATTATTTGAAATATTCACAAATGACCTTGGTTTTTTTGTTTTTTTCTTGGTCATGACAGATTCAGAAGTTAAAACTCGACATTGAAATGTGACTTGAGGTTATATAAATTATTTTCTGATTAATATTATTCACACTAATGAATTTATTATAAATAGGGCAATGATGGAGTTGAATCAAATCTTGAGGGCAAATGAGATAAACTTTGCCATACTTGTTGCTTTACCAGCATTCTTTCTTTCTCTTGAGGTGCTCATGTTATTGCACGCTTGAGTCAAACAGGCATTCCGTTACAATACAATCATTAAAAGACCAAAATACCCCCCCAATTATCTTTGAATCTTTTTTTACTCAGGACAGCAGGGCAAAAGGCAGAGGGAAAATTGCGGGAGTCCAAAGAAGGCTACTAATTGTTGAAGTCGAGAAGAAAATCGTGCAGTTTCAAAATTGCATTGATCAGGGGCCGGTAAAAATTAAAAAAAGATTATGTTTTTTTATTTATTATTCTTTTACTAATATAAGTTTAATAATTTTTAAATTTAGGATCTTATATATATATATATATATATATATATATATATATATATATATATATATATATATATATATATATATATATATATATATATATATATATATATATATATATATATATATATAATAACCTATCGCCGTCTAGGAGTCCTTTCAATTTAAAGAAATTAATTACGAGTATTCCTACAACCATACGTCATCATCCCAACGTCTGGTCATTCATCTTCTCCTATATAAAACCGTATACCATCTTGCTTGAACATACGAAATTCTCAACATCCAAAATGAAAGGCGTCGATTTGGAAAACATGCTCTTTTCGCTAATCCAAAAAACTGAACAAAATCTCAAACTAATTTAGAACTTTCAAAAGAAACTGCGAAATGACCATAACACGAAAAACCGACTCTATGGAGATCCAGATACGAGGCCTCGATTTATGAATTTCGTTGAAGCCAAAGCAGCGATACATGAGAGCAACGTCAACACCACAAGAATTCTAAATCTCTTGCAGGATATCGATCAAATGTTAAAAGATGAAATCGACGGGCACAGGAAGTTTAACTGAAGACTATCCAATACGAACCTCGCCTAGAAGGATCCATTCCCGACCAGGTCTATTCATCTAACTAGATCCCTACTGAAGACGTCATACCCATGGTTGGTTGTTCGTAACAAGACGTAATCTATCTACATGTATGGAAAACCTTTGTTTCCGTTGTTTTGGTACTTCATGTAGTTCGTCTTCTGTTTCAAAAGTCTATGTAATGCTTTATGATTATCAATGAAAGTAAGCTATGGCGCCTTTTTCCAAAACTATACTTTTTTACCGTGTCTTAATACTCTCATAATATTTAGACAAAACATCAAAATGTTTGATAATATTTACACAAATGTATAATGAGAAAATATTTGCTATCCGCAACAATAACAAAAAACCTGACAATCGCAAAAAAAACCCGTGCAAAGCACGGGGCTTCTGCTAGTTAAACATGTAAATACTGTACACATTACATAGCAGAAATCACATAATAGGTCCTTTTACGTTTTTAATTTCATGTCTACATTTTAAAGTGTGTTAAATAAACATTAGACAAAATTGCAGCTTGATTCTTGAAGTTTGCCAAATATTTCACTTTGGGACTAACTATAAAAAAATCACGGTTTTGGTCACTAATGTTTGTGAAATGCTACAAATTGGTCCCTGATCAGTTAAAATGACTAAATTATCCCTTTTAATTTAGTTTTCCTTTTAATTTGAATTAAATAATTACTTTAGTAATAAAAAAAAAAAGAAAATTAAGTTTCTCTCTCTCTCTCTCTCTCTCACATTAACTGGCGAGAACCCATCTGGGATCCCCACATCCATTGGGAACTACAGTACTTCTTGCAGACACTCAACACTGATCTACAACCACTACTTCACGATTAATTTCTGGTGAAACTCATATTTCTTTTTGGTATTCAAACATGCAAAGCCATGCTACTTCAACATCGGGTGTAATCGCTACAAGAAAAGTCAACTACAGAAACCATTAATGGTGATTGACATGATGAAATGGAGAAGGTTCAGATAACCGAAAAGCTTGAGAGATGGATGGAGATACAAAAAAAAGGTATCAGATTGATGAACTGGGTTCACTACCTCCGTTTCAGTCCGATTTCTCCCCCGATTCAATTCCGTTTCAGTCTGATTTCTCCCCCGATTCAATTCCGTTTCAGTCCGATTTCTTGCCGGTTCTTACGAAGCTTTTGCAGTATCCCACGGTTGTGTTCATGTTTCTGAGCATCTCGACACTGGTTATGGTTGGTTCGAGACGTTGTGCCGTGAGCATGCTCGCAAAGCTAGCCGTGTAGCTCTGTGTGATAATTGTTGGAATATAGAAAGGCTAATATTCTCATTGATTCATAAGAGAGGTTACATAAGAATATATATAGAAAAAACCCTAAACGACATTGGGCCGAAACCCTAACCCATACACTAACACATTGGGCCGAAGCCCTAACCCATACACTAACATCCCCCCGCAGTTTGATCGGGAGGGACGATAAAACTGGAAAACAAATAAAACAAACAAAATGAGAAAAAAATAAGAGATTTCAAACGGAAAAGAAATATAACCCTAGGACAATAGTTGTAACATTCAATTAAACATAATATATTTCAAAAATCAATCCAATTCATGAAAATGGCATCTCTTTTTGCACGCGTTAAAAACATGTCCCTACCAACATGTTGAATACCAAGATAAGTGGTGACATATTGTAACGACCGTTTTTTTCAAAAAAAAAAAAAAACGATGTGAATAGTAACTCCGGCATGAATAGTAACTCCGGGGTGAATAGTAACTCCTCGCGTGAATAGTACTCGGGCGTGAATAGTACCCGAGAAATGAAGTAAGCGCTTACCTCGTGATGACGTCGACGATGATGTCGTGATGACGTCGACGATGACGTCGTGAATAGTGTTTTCAAGCCTGGCCTAACTTCTTCATTTCAACCCACAACAAACACCAAACAACCTTACGATATCGAGGAGTGTTCTGGTGAGGAAAATAGGTCGGGAGGAGTTAGGAGCGAGCGGTAGCTGGTAACGAGGTGCTCGGGAAGTGTTGGAAGAGCGGAACAGGAAACGTGCCAAGGCTTTGCGAAAACGCCAATCTTAAGTGAGTAATCACTATTGTATTTCTCTAGTAGTTTATAAGTGTTAAACTATAATATGTAGAGGTTATATTATTCGTAATTCCAAAAATAATACCGAGTGATTTACTTACGAGGATGGAGTCTAGGCCGATTACTTGGGATCTGGTTGTTGGATTTTCCGAAAGGCTAAAATGTTGAAAGGATCCTGCCACCCCAACTAATCTTCTACCTGGCTATCTTTTACTTGATAAATCACGAGGTATCATGTTGGAATTATGGAAGAGTTTAATGATGCAACTATAAGATAGTTAAGAATTAAAGAGTGATAAATGCCTTACTGTGTTAACAGTTAAAGAGGGAATACGAAGCAGAGATAAACGCTGTAGTCGACTATAATCAGGTGAGTTTCTCACTACATGGTGTGGACGTTATATGTCCTTTACCGTATTTTGTGTGCTTATAAGATGTTTATAAGATGTTGGTAAATAGTACCAAGTTGTGTGTATATTATTGATATATATCTTTCTGTTATAATTGTATGGGTTGGGTTATGGTGTGTGTGGGCTCGACGTACTGAGTAACATAGAGATACGAGCAAAAGACACTGAGCAGATACGCATGACTCGACGTACAGGGTATGCGCGGCTCTAAGTGCTGAGCAAGGAATTAGATTTACTGAGCAGATACGTATAGGAGGTTATAATCCAATATACTGGGTAGAGCATAATATGTGACGTGTGGTTGTATTTTTCCTGTTAGGGGTAAAGTATGTGTAGCTGATATGCTGTGTAGTTGTTGGAACTCACTAAGCCGTGTGTTTATCATTTCCCTTTTAAATTACCATTTCAGGTTGTACAGGTGAAAATGACGGACAGGCATGACGAGTACACACTGATGCTGCTTAATTGGGGATTCATGCAGTGAATTGATGTTTAAAATGATTTCTAAATATCTTCAAAATGTTAATTATTGAATAAATTGATATTTATTTAAATGAAG
The DNA here is from genome assembly GCA_023525715.1 of Cichorium intybus. NCBI lineage: Eukaryota > Viridiplantae > Streptophyta > Magnoliopsida > Asterales > Asteraceae > Cichorium > Cichorium intybus. The sequence continues at coordinate 140,960,993 of CM042011.1, read as the reverse complement.
ATGTTTTATTAAAAACCGGGTGTTACACATATTCTCCAAAAACCCTTTGCTTTCTTTCTGCTTCAAGATTCTCACTTTCACTTATCCCTCGAGTCATATCATAAACCGATTTTAAGGAATGGAGGGATATCGTTTTCCTACCTACGGGGAAGGTTATGTCGCCAGCGAAGAAAGGGCGATGGCGGGGAGTTTGTTTGTTTTTGCACCGGAGGTAGGTAGCAGCACGGAGCCGGTGACAGTTGGAGGTGGGAAACAAGAACAGCGGTGGCGGTTGACGAAAGGTGCAGAACCGGCGGCTGGGTGGCGCAAAACTTGAACGAAAATCTGTTGCAGGTCGCGAACGGGAGAGGGAGAAGGAGACAGGAATGGGTATCAGATTCGCACACACGCACACGTTCCAACTGTGTGTGCGTGATTTCTAGAATCAGGAAGGAACGCTAATGAGCAGATCGACGGGACACAAAGGAATGCGAAGAGGAATGAATTGACACTCGATCTCGGAAACGAAATCACACACACGCATGTGTGTGTGCGTGGATCAGAATCGAGAGAAAGAAGGATACGTTGGGGAGAGAGGGAGAGATCGAACAGATGATTTAGGAAAGGAATTAGAAGCCACAGCAGACAGCAGCAGGTAGAGATAGAGAACCGACTTAGGTGTTGGCTCTTAAGCTTCAGGGAAGAAAGGTCCCACCCAGAGGGATGAGGAAGTAGAGGACAGTGGAGGTGTTCGCTGGAGAGGAGCGGGCGAACGGAGAAGACAGCCGGAGAAGGAGAATAAGATGCCGGAGAAGGAGGCGGCGGAGGGTAGAAGTGCAAACTCAAGTCTCGATAAAGTGAATGTGTTTGGGTTGTCGTGGGTTATTTTAAAGTGAAGAAATGAAAACTCACATACAAAGAAAACAAACGGAAGGGAAGGCACCTCCGACGAAAAATGACGCCGGAGGTGGGCGGTGGCGGCACGTGGTTGTGGTCAGCACTAAACCCGCACTGATACCATGTTGGAATATAGAAAGGCTAATATTCTCATTGATTCATAAGAGAGGTTACATAAGAATATATATAGCAAAACCCTAAACGATATTGGGCCGAAACCCTAACCCATACACTAACACATTGGGCCGAAGCCCTAACCCATACACTAACAATAATTAGCGCCACAAACAGCCAAACGACAACCACCATTCTTGACAAATTGCTATGCATCGTGTCCCCTCTTAAAGTAAAGAGTGTTGTAAATGCAAGCCAAATGACAATTACGATTTGGTTTACGATGTAGCCTTGAAGATGGTCGCAATGGGGTCTCTCGGTTAACCAAATGATGAATTCGTTGTAAATGGTGATTGCTGCTATTAACCACTACATTTTTGCAGTAGAGTTGATTTCAGATGCTTGGTCATCGAGATAATGGGAGAAGGAGATCTAGAGCTTATGGAAACTTCGGAAACGAAGCAAACATCGACAGCCATGGATGGGGTTTTGAATGGAAAACTGTTGTAAGGAGGAAGAAGGCATGATTTATAAGGAAGATGATGTATTCGGTGGTCGAAAACATCGTGGGAACATTGTTGGGGTGCATCAATGTGGTTAAAAGAAGGTCCGATCTTCTTCTTTGCCGTCAAATGGCTCACTTGCGATCTTGATTGGATTTTGAAAACACTGGTCAATAATCCGAAGATGGTTGCAGAAGCAGTAGAAATTTTGTGCGAACAGAGATTATGCTCTGCTCAATTTAATATTTCTGTTCCGAAATCCGACGTTGTTTCACCTGAATCCGACTCCGTCTCTATCGATGTCGTTTCGCTTCCTGATTTGGTAATTGCATCTTCATATGCCCTATGTCAATCGTATTTGCTTTATTTTCGAATTACATTTATGGGTAAAAGCTGTATGACATAATTTCATCAACTTGTATACTCTTCTTTCGACTACTGTTACTTCATCTCTTGAGCTGTGCATGTGTAAGGACTTTAGTATGCGTGACCTCGATTTCGTAATTAGGTTTGGCCGATGGACACCCTTTCACCACTATCGGAATCATGAAAATGATCTTCTTTTTTGGTTTATTTGTTTTGATTGATGTTTGTATATGTGATCAATATCTGTGTTATGAGAGAGAGAGAGAGAGAGAGAGAGAGAGAGAGAGAGAGAGAGAGAGAGAGAGAGAGAGAGAGAGAGAATTTTTTTTATTATTAATAAAGTAATTTTATAATTTAAAGAAAAAGAAAAACTAAATTAAAAAGGACAATTTAGTCATTTTAACTGACTCAGGGACCAACTTGTAGTATTTTACAAACATTAGTGACAAAAACCGTGATTTTTTGATAGTTAGTCCCAAATTGAAATATTTGGAAAACTTCAGAGACCAAAATTGTAATTTTGTCTAAATATTATTGTATTTCTGATAACTTGATTTATAATGTAGAAGTTAGTTAAATGAATTTTAGTATGGTATAAACTGTTTTTGTATAAAAATATATAGTAATAGTCTAATTATATAATAAATAAACAATAAATTAATAAAATAATTATTAGGGCAATTTTCATAAAAGACACTAATTTTTTAAAAAAATTCGATTTTGACACTGTGTTATTTTTTTTAATTAAGTCACTAAGTTTTAATTTTTTTCAATTAAGTCACTATGTTTTCAATTATGTTTCATTTTTGACCATTTAACCGGTCAACCCGGTAGCCAGCTGACGTGGCATGATGAAGTGTCAACTTTGATGATGCGACGCTGACGTGACATGCTGACGTGGCATCCAAGTGTCAAAATTGAAAACGTAGTGACTTAATTGGAAAAAATTGAAAACTTAGTGTTTTAATTGAAAAAAAATAACACAGTATCAAAATCGATTTTTTTTTAAAAGTTAGTGTCTTTTTTGGAACTTTTTCTACATTTTAAAAAAATATAAATTCGTATTTTTTACGTTTTTAGAAGTATAAATGTATTTTTTACAAGTATAAATACGTATATTTATATTTTTAGAAACATAGATACATTGTCATAAATATATATAAATGTATTTTGATGCTTTTAAAAATATAAATACGTTTTTCTGCATATAAACATGTATATATCAATAAAATACGTATTATAAAACGAGTTTAAAACTCTTTCTCGATATTTTTCCATTATAAACATGTTTTTGATTGATCCGATATGTGATTATATGCAAAACAAACGTATTTTATATTTCTAAAAACATAAAAATAAGTATTTGTTAGTTAATTTATGTTTGTTTGTTTATGTTTGTTCTTTTGTGTTGGTTTAAGTTTGTTTTCACTATTTTTCCACTATAAACATGCTTTTGATTGATACGATACATGATTATATGCAAAATAAAACGTATTTTATATTTCTAAAAACATAAAAATAAGTATTTGTTCGTTAATTTATGTTTGTTTGTTCGTTTATGTTGGTTTAAGTTCGTTTTCACTATTTTCCACTGTAAACATACTTTTGATTGATACCATACGTGATTATATTAAAAAAACGTATTTTATATTTCTAAAAACATAAAAATGCGTATTTGTTTGTTAATTTATGTTTGTTTGTTTATATAATACATTTTTAGTTGTATAAATATGTTTTTTACGTCTTTTCATGTTTTTATGTTTTTAGAAGTATAAATATATTTTTATGTTGGTTTAAGTTCGTTCGGTTAGAAGTATAATATATTTTTTATGTCTTTAAAAGTATAAATACGTTTTTACGTCTTTAGAAGTATAAATATGTATATATACTTATGAAAATGTATGTATGCTTCTAAAAGTATAAAAATACATCTTTATACTTGTAAAAATATATATATATATTTACGTTCTAAAAATGTAAAAAGACAAATTTATCATTTTAAAAAATGTAGAAAAAATTCCAAAAAAGACACTAACTTTAAAAAAAACTGATTTTGACACTGTGTTATTTTTTTCAATTAAAACACTAAGTTTTCAATTTTTTCCAATTAACTCACTATATTTTCAATTTTGTTTCAATTTTGACACTCGGGTGCCACGTTATCATGCCACGTCAGCATCGCATCATCAAAGACTGACACGTCATCATGCCACGTCAGCTGGCTACCGGGTTGACCGGTCAAATGGTCAAAATTGAAACAAAATTAAAAACATAGTGACTTAATTGAGAAAAATTGAAAACTTAGTGACTTAATTGAAAAAAAAAATATGGTGTCAAAATCAAATTTTTTTGAAAAGTTAGTGTCTTTTATGAAATTTACCCTAATTATTAATATCAAGTTTTTAAATTTAAATTTGAGGCGTTGATGATGTGCAAACACGGAAAGATTAATGTGAGTTGCCACCTTTTGCAATTGCCTTGAAAGGCCTTTACGACGGCAATGTGAGTTGTTTCAGTTTTTTCTTTTGATTGTGTGATTGTAATTCTAGCATTTATCTTTTTAAGAGCGTCCGCCGTTAAAAAAAAAAAAGCGCGTCCATAATGAATGAATTAGCGTAAGCGTTGAATACGGTAAAATCAGATGTTTAATTGACATTCAATGGATTAAACTAACTATATTGGGCTGTTATATTGACGTTTAATGGTATAAAGTTCAATAGTCACTGGACTCTTTAACGGGAAAAAAATATTTCTTAAGTTTAAAAATAAATGTTCCATTGAAGTTTTATAAAGTTCAATGCATTATAAAAAAAATGGTAGAGTTGTATTAAAACTAGAATGATGATGTAACAACCTATAAGACCCTATAGATTTCAATACATTGTGGATTCCCTAAATATCACCCTTGTGATTGTAGGAAGAGAAGTTTATAATGTGATTCATCGTTAGCACTTAGCACAAGGATTAGTTACTAATGAAGTGTAAAAAATTGGAAATTAGTTACTAATGAAGTGTAAAAAATTGGAAATTGCAACTAATAGAGATGGAAAACAATGTGTTTTTGATACTTAAAAATAACATCTAGAACTTCTATTGCGAGTTGGATATGTTTAATTGTGGTAACTTTTTTAGTGGCCATCGACAAAACCATGGTATCATATCAGTAACGACATTATCATCAAAAAAAGTCTTGGAGCAAGACTTGGTTTTTTGGCGATGCAAATAAATAATCCGACTCTTAATGGAGTGAAGAAATTCGACTGTTGATTTTGAAATGATAAGTGTTTGGAGTAAGCTGAGGGCCGTTAGGCGGAGCCCCATTGATATGGATATGTTTAGTTATTTCATATTTACTTAATTATATATGTGCTCGGTCCAATAGTTTCTAGGATTTTCAGTTATAAGTATCTAGAGATGTCAATATATTACTTTGTAAAACAGTCGAGTAATAAAGAGATATCTGCTTCTGCCCTTGACGTCAATTAAACCACGTAAATTCTTATGTCGTCTTTCCTTTGTTTTTCCAATTACTTGCTCAACGAAAACCTCTCAAAACTCCGGTTCATCTGCACACAAAACTCTATTACTCAGTTTGTGTGAAACACGTAAATTCTTGTGTGATCTTTATTTGTTTGTCTTTGCATCTTATAACGATATGTGTCGGTATAGTAAACCTAACAGTATATGCATGATTTATTTTTTTGTTAACAATAAACTGAATCGAAGGGGTATTGGGAATAACAAAGTTTGTAGACGTTTCTCCTTAGCCACTAGTTTTTGAGTCATAGCTTTTCGGGTCGTATATATGACATGCAAATGATTGGATCAGTTTTGAACCAGATTGCAACATGAGATTAGGGGGGTTGATGGATATCCTGCCGTAATTATCTTGTATAACCTAACTCCTCTTTTAAAATAAAATATCATTTTTAAAAGATGTTGTATAGCTATATTTCAAAATTTAAAGAAAATCAACTTTTATTCATGTTCGGTTATGAGACAAACCAACATAGTTGTCGACTCGTGACTCGACTCGTGACTCGAAAATGTAAATTTTCAACTCGTGACTCGGCTCGTGACTCGACTCGTAAGAGTCATGACATTATATATATATATATATATATATATATATATATATATATATATATATATATATATATATATATATATATATATATATATATATATATATATATATATATATATATATATAAGTTGGAGTTACTTCTTTGTCACAGTAAAGCTTATATACATAGGTTTTTGTCTTTTTCTATTCATCCCACGTGAGTGACACACAAGGTTTACTATTCAGCTTTATAGCTTTGTACCCTCTTAAAGTAGTACATATAGGTAATGGCATACCCTTCTCCATAAACATACAACCCCTGGTTATACTTTCTCAAAAAAGGGGCTTTATTAACCGGTGTGGTATTTCCTTCAAACCCTCAGAATTTTAAGCACCAAAATCTTTGGTGAAATACCCAGTTCCATTCCGTGATCTTTCCTCCATCAAAAGTATGCATCTTACCCTTCTTCATAACAATAGAACCCCCCAAAGTGTTGGACTTGGTTTTTCTCAAAAGCGAGGGTTATTAACCAGTGGATCGACTTATTACAGGTTGGATCTTGCAAATACACTTAGGTTACATGACCCGTCCGAGTTACGAGTCGAGTCGACTCGCACCGAGTCACACCATGACTCGCAAAAATTGACCGAGTCAGTCACACCATGACTCGCAAAAATTGACCGAGTTAGTCACAAAAACGAATCTACCTTACGAGTCGCCTCTTTTTGGGTTTTAGTTGACTCGACTCGTACGAGTCGACTCGTGACTTGTACGAGTTTAACAACTATGCAAACCAGTTCTAAACTATAATCAAAACGATTTAAATCAATGTATCGTTGTTTCATTATTTTGTATTCTCCTTTCGACCCGATACACCCCTGACCCATGTTTCTATATTTGGACCAACCCATTATATTGAATTTTAAATGAGTAGCTTTTACCTCACGTGAAATTTAGTGAAAATCATGATCCTCCCCACACACACAAAAACTGTAGGGAGGAGAACAATTCCCTGTTATCAATACCTTTTAATCCACGCAACTTGTCTAATAAAAGCTTCCACGTAGTCGAACCGATTATGGTATCCAATTAAACGAACGAAACAAGATAAAAACGCCCACGGGTTTTCCAAAGACGTCCCAACACAGGATAGCATCATGGCGATTGCTTCTATCGAGCCAAAAATAGACCCCTCACGTGCAAGCAACGATTGGATTCCTACTAAAAAAGAATGAAGATGAGGGCAAATATGGAAGAAAACAATTCGCAGAACTCACTCGATTTTGGACATATAAACTTGTGAGATGGATAATCAAAATGGGTTGAATTCATTTTTTGTTATTTTGTATATTCAGTGTTATAAATAAGGGTAAATTGTATAAAAGTCACTAACTTTTTCAATTTTCTCGATTTTGGCACTGCATTTTTAGTTTTTGCAATTAAGTCATTATGTTTTCAAAAAAATTGCAATTAAGTCATTATGTTTTCCAAAAAATTGCGAAAATAACCATATGACAGGATGACAACAGGTTACCAGGTCATATGGTCAGATTTGCAATTTTTTAGAAAACCTAATGACTTAATAGCAAAAATAAAAACATAGTGTCAAAATCTAGAAATCTGGAAAAGTTAGCGACTTTCAAGCAATTTACCTTATGCAATTTATACAACTTAATCACTTTACATGCCTCATACGTGTCCAAAAATGTAATTTTGTTGTTACATTGGATAGTTTATCCTAACAGCCCAAAAAAAAAAAAAAAATCAAAGTTCGATTCTACTTGTGACAAAATTGCTTTTTGTCACAAGTACCATTGAACTTTCGTTTTTTTTTTTTTTTGCTGTTAGGGTAAATTATCAAAGGTAACAACAAAATTATTTTTTTGTACACGTATGAGGCATGTAAAGTGATTAAGTTGTATAAATTGCATAAAGTATATTACATAAAAGTCGCTAACTTTTCCAGATTTCTAGATTTTGACACTATGTTTTTTATTTTTGCTATTAAGTCATTATGTTTTCTAAAAAATTGCAAATCTGACCATATGACCTGGTAACCTGTTGTCATCCTGTCATATGGTCATTTTCGCAACTTTTTGAAAAACATAATGACTTAATTGCAATTTTTCTGAAAACATAATGACTTAATTGCAAAAACTAAAAATGCTGCGTCAAAATAGAAAAAATTGGAAAAGCTAGTGACTTTTATGCAATTTACCCTATAAATAACTAGTTTAGTGATGTAATTATAGAATTCTTATTAAAGATTTGGTTTTAATCAAAACAATTTAATAAACTATAAATACTTAAGTATATTTTTGGATGAACTTGAAACCATCGTTTTGTTTTCTAAAATATACGAATTAAATTGATTTATCATCATTGATCTTAATCCAATCATAATTAGATTTAAAAATGACAATAAAATTTAATATAAGTGAGACACTTTCTAAACTTCATGATCTTTCTTATTTAAGAAATTGGAGCTCCAAAAGTAAAGTTTAAGGTCGTGTGATATATGAAACTTCGTTTTTATTTCTTCTTTTTATAATTTATTTAGCACGTTTTATTTCGTTTTTAGTATAATTCGCATGCATATTTTGTATTTTTATAGTTTTATCATTCAGGGATACTTTCTAGTCTTTTTGTGTTTAAATGTAGATTTTATTAAAGACTAGGGGGAGCGGAAAAATTAGTGAATGCGGAATTTTGGATGTTCGGATTATTTGTCGGGCTTGGACTTGAAGCAAAGAATGGATTAAGGTAAAAGACATGGGCTAAAAATGGGCTTCCATAGCCTAAATGGGGATCAAAATAGGTCAAAACCGGATTTATCCCAAAGAAGAAATAAGACAAACCACTTTTGATGAAATGGACCCAAATCAGGCCTTTTCTGGGCTTTTTGGCCAGTCGCGCGACCCGCGTGGATTTTTACACTATCCTTGTACGACCCGCGCAAAATGTCCGAGGGACATTTTTGTCATTTCAAGTTTTTCCACATCTTCTACATCAGATTTTGAGAGAAAAACGTGGGGAGCAAGTGAAGAAGCTTGGAAGAAGTTCTTGGAGCCATTTTTCTACATCTCATTTCACTTGGTTTGTAATTGTTGCTACACTTATGAATGGTACATTTCTTTACACTTTCATGCTTGTTGTTCTAGCCATGCTTGGCTAGAACTCTTATTATCATTATTGGGTGTAATCCATAAACAAATAGTTAGGGTTTGAAAGATTTATGAGTATTTGGTTCTTAATCTATGAATGCAACTTGTTTAAAATTCTAATGTGTTATTGTGTTCTTATTCATGAGTTTGGATGCTTGAATGATTATTGTCATTTGTTTTTCTAATTACGTAATCGATTTCTAAAACAAACTAGTGACAAATGATTTTTGTGGATGCTTATATTCATTTTTAAAATCATGGAGTTGTGTTCTTCAAGGAGAAATGTAAGCTTTTTTGATTTCCTTTGAGTTTTGTGATTCTTAAATCTATATTGCTAGTCATTTTACTTGAGTTAGATGCTTATTTGACTTTTTACTTTGATTAAGACGGTTATTAAGATATTTTCTAATTTCCATACAATTAAGAAGAATTTAGGTGTTTCAAGCTTTTGAGATGCTATAGCCAAACTAGATTAAATTAAATACATTGCACCAAAAATCTTGGTGATAAACCGACTAGTTGGAATTATGATGAAATCCCAATATTGATAGTTTCTCCATATTTGATTCACTTCACAAAAAATTGTTTACTTACTCTTGTTTTCATTTTTCAAATCAAACAATCAACCACCCCTTTTTATTTTATTTTGTTTAAACATATATCTCGTTTTGAATTGATCGCATTGTTTTACAAATTGAACCAATCTCCGTGGATACAATCCTTTACCGCTATACGCAAATTTGTGTACTAGAAATAAGGTTTATTTTTGTTGGCCTCGACAACCACCAATATACTCACCACACACAAGGCATGGTGTTTAACGTAGCATGCATGACCACGTAGGAACACAGTCCCCTTGGCGTGGTGAGACGTGATGCAGGCTACAACCTTTCATGCATATGGGTCTCTCTCTCTCTTTCTCTCTCTCTCTCTCTCTCTCTCTCTCTCTTAAAGTTTGGATTTCAAGATAAGTGGTGGAGTGAGAAGTATTTCTTTGGTTAAGTGGTGGGGAAATGATGATGATTTGATGTGTACATTTATAAACTACATATGATTATACAGCCACACCCTTCCATGCTCCAAGTGGAACGAAAGGAAAGAAAGGAATGTCTATTGTCTCCAATACTAAGTTTTGCACCTTCATTCGAACCAAAGAATTCATGCTAGTTTTGGTCAATATACTTCAAATTATGAAAAAATTTATATTTTTTCATTATTTTTTGTTGATGTACTTAGGACCAGCCCCTGGAAAATGGCAAAAACTTAGTGTGCACGATATCGTTTACAGTTTATAAATGTACTTACCAAAACTAAGGATTGTCACACTATGTAGTGTACCTAATCATGAATCAGTATAGATGTTGTAAGAATAAGTTGTTGAACAATAGCGTAACGAGCATAATTATTTCAGTAGATTCAATTGCCAATTAAACAAAATATTAACATAAAAGGGGAATTAGATTTTAAAACAAACTAAACACTTGGATAAAATATTGGACTGGATTCTGGGTTCAAACAGGTCATGAAGGTACTTTACTTGGTTCGACAACTTACTACTTATGTTTAATTCCACCAAGGCAATGGTTAATAAAAAGTCATTCACTAATTCCTGAAGCAATTAGCTTCTTCGACTATAAAGTTGTTAACTACAATGGTCATGCAAATTACTAAACTTTATTAGCAGCTTTCTTGTTAATTCATGCAAAATTTGTTCTGGTTAATTTCAATGGGTATGATAACTAACAAGTTGTAAAGAATGTTCATACATTACAAGCTTCTCAAACACATTAAATTTCTAATTTTCATTATCCTAACCCTAGGAATTGGCCCTTCATTAGTCTAGATTATGTACTAGTCATAACAAATCAAGATTCAAGCCTTTTAACTAGTTAGGTCATCTAAGTCATAAAAACTCAACAATACATAAATAAAATCCTAACTTTAACACATATGGATATTTAAACAAACAATTATAATAAATTAAATCACATTTTATAAACCAAACAAAAAATTAGTCATGTACCAAAACCAAGTGAAACATTAGGGTTTTTGTCCTATAATTAGCAATAATAATAAGAAAATAGTCAGAAACAGTAGGTAAACATAATAAACTGAATCTAAATTGAACGATTACTTGCTTGATCCTTCAATTCTATGCTTGGAATCCTTCCTCCAACCTTGGAATTGCTTAGAAAACCTTCAAACCTCTCTTGGAAGTCGAAATATGTCAAAAGTTATTGATTGGAGATGAGGTATCTTAAAGATCTTCAGCTGGAATGGTGAATTGGTCTATTTATAGACTTTGCAAATTCTGATGTCTTTTATCAAATACCTCTCAAGAGCTATTCCACTGCAAACACCGTTGACGAATAATTGGACATTCCGTATAATCCAAAAACCTTTGCATTTTTCCAGTTTGTTCTGAGGGTGTCACCTGGGAGTGCTGAAACCTTCAAGCAAATGAAGATCCGATTTCACGCCCATATGACTTAAGAACCCCCAGGTTGTTTCGAGCTCTAAAAAGATTGTGAAGATCATATCCATGTCTTTGGGAGAGCTTTTTGAAGAAAAATACCAGAACATCCACTACTTTGTCTTACGGAGCTCTGACCAAGAAGAGTCCAGATTCGGTCGTGCTGATTTCCCAATCATGAACCCGCATGACTTTGTAGTGATGACGAAAATTTTGAGCAACCCTCCTCTGAATCTCTCTCCTTCTCCAGCCATCTTTACTCAGGCCAAGAAGCATGTGTTCAACATTTTGAAGTATTTTATGAAGCTCTTGGGAAACTATGATGTTGATGTTGTTTCCAAGTATGAGAAGACACTACCTAACCCATATCGTACTCTTGATGATATCGAGTCCTACGATGATGGTGAAATCATAGATGACCCCTTGGGTATATTGTATAGAGGAAAGTTACCCGCGGGACAGAAAAACAAGCAAAAAGTTTTTCGATGTGAACTATAAGGGCCGATATGCATCCGACTTGTTAAAATTCCTGACCGTTCGCTCTTGTGCCTGTCCCAAAAACACATTTGTGGAGAGAAAGAAGATAAAAGAACACCTTGATTGGTGGATCGCAGTCCGAGACTGTATGCTTGAAGTACATCATTATATGTGACTTCAGACTCCCTTACTTCGTATAAAGGGAGGGATTGTTGGGTTAATTTTGCATTTTCCGAAGTGTTGCTAAGATGATTCCGAAGTCAGATCTCTGAAGGCAGCTGTTCAGACGATACCGAAGGATGTACTTGGCCAATCCGTTATGATTTGTTTTTTGGCGCACGCTGAGATGTCAGGCCGTACTTGACTCGAAGAGCCTTCTATTAGCCAGTACAACATACATTTTAGTGGAGATCGTGTCTGTACAATTATTCTGTTATTAATGTACTTTTTGTCCCCTTGATCCCATATAAATATCAAGGGTGATACCTGGTCAAATAGCTAAGCAAGAGAGTGAGAGCTTTAGAAAACTTATTTTGTATTCACTCACATATAGAAATTAAAGCATTCAACACCTTGTTTACTCAATCCTATATTATATTAATTCTTTGTCTAAATTACTTATTTGATTGCTTGCTTGCATTTGCTATTTGATATCGAAATCTAGTCCTAACACCTTTATCTTTTAGTTTTAAATTACTTAAGTTTAAAGTAGTCTAACCCAAGATGTGGTATTTATAAATGCAAAGTTATACATTAAACTCCTTTTTTTAGTGATAATATTTATTAAAAAAAAATTGTATTAAAATATGATGTGTTTAAAAACGACTAATTAAAAAAAATAGGGCTTTATAAAACATTTTAGATATATGATGATAACCTAATTAAATTAATAAAAAAATCTATAGAATATATTAACCATTGGAAAATTCATTTAAACAGATGTCAAAGTTAATCATGATGATATAACAATATTTTTGAATCAATATATATATATATATATATATATATATATATATATATATATATATATATATATACATACATACATACATACATACATACATACATACATACATACATACATACATACACACACACACACTCAATTGTACATGCTTTTAGGGACGACTCACAATCTAACCCAATATAACACTTTTACCCTTAAGTTAAAACAAATTTAACTATGTATAACTAATTAAGGTTACAACTAAATAATGGTTACATATATCAATTTCACTTTTCACAGTGAGAAACATAATTAATTAAAGTTTCAACTAAATTATGTTTTGGTGTGTATATATATATATATATATATATATATATATATATATATATATATATATATATATATATATATATATATATATATATATATATATATATATATATATATATATGTGTGTGTGTGTGTGTGTGTGTGTATGTGTGTGTGTGTGTGAAAATTTTAAATGAAAACCATAAAATGTTGAGAATGTGATGACCATATTGACTATTAATGATCACACGCTAACCGTTGATATTCGTGATACACATAATAATATACAATATACATACGATATTTGGGAAGGGTTCAAATGAGAACTAATAAAAGGTTGAGAACCGTGAGAACCACTAATTCACAGTTTAATAATGTTGTATTTTTTATTTTTAACACTTGTTTTTTATCAAAATAAAATTACCAAACATATAAAAATATATAATTATCCTTCCTTTGCTATTAGATATCAATATTGATGTGTTTTAAAGAAAAATAAATTTTACGTTACAGTATTCACAGTTTAATAACTAGAAATTTTATTATATTGTGAATATTGTAAAACGTATTAAAAAATAAGGAAATTTATTAAGTTTGATGTATTTTCACATAATAAACAAGTGTGAAAAAACAAAAAAACAAAAAAAAAACATGATTTTTAATGTGTGAATATTGGTTCTTAACCTTTTAGTGGTTCTCATTTGAACTCGTTCCTACGATATTTAATGATTTCTTGTTGTATACCATGTTCATTTAAACATACGTCGTGTTGATTATTTAACTGTTATCAAAAGAATTGTGATTATTTAAATGTCATTATTAAGTATGTTAACATACTTTTTCGTCTTAAAACTATGTCTGTATAAACATTCTGATAGAATAAAAAATTATTAAATTATGATTTGAATGTATTTTTGATCTAACTTTTTGGTTATTTTGGCAAATGTTAAATATTTTGGGGCTTGTTATCAGATTTATTATCAAGGTTTTAGTTTCCTTTTTATTTTGCCTATAGTTTCTTTAATTTATGAGATTCTTGTTAGAGTTAGCTTATTATCAATAGGTCTAGCTATTTTGTTCTTTATTCACCAAAGAGTTTGAGTTTTGATATAAGATTTATAAGGATACGAGATTATGACTGTGTTTGGTGTGTCACAGCTAGTTAATAATCTGTTTTATTTTTCGAGCTCTTTTAGATTTTCATGTTTGACGTGCCAAAAAATAGCTTATACCCGTAATAATTATCAAGAAAACTCATTTTTTGTGTATATTTTTATGACATTTTGATTTTCTGGCTAGCTTATCAAGTAGATTCTACCGAAAACATAATTTTTTTATTAGCTACCAGTTAGATTATCAGTTAACAGTTAGTTTTTCACTTATTCTGCCAAATATTACCTAATTTTAAAGATAAATTGTTTTGATGCTTGAGCATTATAATATCGTTTCCATTTTAACTCTTTTTACTATTCTCATCATGTTATCAATAAGTTGCTAACTTTTATTTCTGCTGACATAAATATAAGCACGAATCCTTATTACAAAATAATAATAACTAGTGGGCAACCCGTGCATATGCACGGGCCGGGGTGAAAAGTTGCATTTTTCAAACCGGTTATATTATAGCATAGTACTTTTAATTTTATTCAATTGTAGCATTGTACTTTGTGCCTCGAATCAGAATTTTAACAACATACTTTCATACATTTGTTTAATATAGCATCCTACTTTCATTAGTTTCTATTAAAACATTTTACGTTGTTATAATAAACAAACTAACAAAGGTAGGTTGCTGTTTTTTGTAATATTCTTAAGATAAATGGGCTTGTGGCTGGAGTTGGGGAACTTCCACTGAAAGAAATAGCAATGTACTTTCATTAATTTGTTTAGTACGGGCTAAATGCAAGAAATAGTAACGCACTTATGAATGTAATGATATTGAAATGCAATTGGAAAACAGTGTACACGTACAAATCTCCGGAAGAGGCAGATGCAATTTTTTCTCCAATCTTTAATGATGTTCTATCTATCTACTTACAGTCTAACCATCTGTCTCAAATTTTGTAGATTGGGGAAGCTTGTACTTGGTCCTGTCAAATCAGATATCCTCCTGAAAACAATTTTTTTTAAATAAAGTAACATACAATGCATTCATTTAATAAAAGAAGGGTGACAGAAAGTGTACTCACAATTCCTCTAAATTTCTCAACAGAGATATTATAGAAGGAATAGGTCCCTCCATTGATGTTCCTTGCCAATCACTGCATGATAAATTATTATATTTAAATGAAAGCAGAAATATTTGGAACAATTTTTAAAATGAAAAACAATATAATACTTACAGTCTTATGAGTCTTGTCCAGTTTCCAATGAAGCTAGGTATTCTCCCAGATAATGTACTCCCATCTATCCTACTGCAAGTATTGTAATGAAATATCAAGTTATCAGGATAAAAAGATTTTCCCAATGACTAAATCTTCTAAAAATAATATATTAGTTACAAATCTTCTAGATTAGTCAGATTTCCATACGTTTCTGGAATAGAGTCAGATTGCCATACGTTTCCTGTAAAATTATTTGCAGAAAGAAGACTGCAAGGAAAAATCTTAATGAGACTACCAATAATATTGGTAGTATTTACAGCTAATTAACCGTATAATTAACAACGTTTTGGAAGACAATTTGCTTCAAGGAAAACTTCCTTTAAGCCTTGGGTGTTTGACTGGCTTGAGAAGAATGTAAGACTTTTTTTAGTGACGTACTTTGATTTATTTATGTATTATAGCATTTTAAGGTTTCTATTTTCAGTTCTTTCTATTACAACATTGTAGTTTCGGTTTTTTTCTTAATAAGGCGTTGTACTTTTGAGAATTTTACCCAATTATGGCATTGTACTTTTGAATTTTTTTCTTATAGGACACTGTACACTGAAAAATGTACCCACTTATAGCAATGAAATTTGCTTTTACTTGGATGAAATTGCTATAATTTTGTAGATTTCCGAAAGTACAATGTTGTAATAAGAAAAAAATGAAAGTAGGATGCTACAAGAAACAAAACAATTAAAGTACATTGGTATTTCTTGTATTTAACCATTTATAGAAAGCAGATAGAGGTACACATCAAGTGGAGAAAAGAAGATTAGTAATAAAAGGGTAAAAAACTAAAAAGGCATGCATGTGGTGACCTGGGTTTTTTTTTTTGATAGGGTGAATGATAAGACATCAAACACTAATTAAACAATGTCAACTTTGAAGTTGTCAACTGTGCTTTTATTTGTGTAAGGGACACCATTAACAATTTCTTAAGAGAATATAAGATTCAATAGAAATGCAAGTGAGAGAATACAACAAAAACTACATGAATTTAAAGAAATCTGACCTAAGCCAATCTAAAATTCTTTGTTGATCTGTTGGATGGTTAACTCCAGATACAGCTAAGCAAACAGCTCGAACAACAGATATTGTAGACCCTTATTTTGAAAGAGCTTCTGCCATAACTTGTTCTAATGTCTCCCTTGCAGCAGTTTCTGTAAATCATATGAAATACAACAACCATGAATCGCACAATCTTCCCACAATTGTGACAAAAACGTTCAAATGCAAAACAACGAACTAATAATCCATAATTCCATATACATGATAGAAGAAGTGAGAATTGAGAATTGAGAAAATAGAAATAGAGAGAGAAATGAGTACCGCCAACACTATTGTGATTGGAACAGCCGGCAACAGCACGGGCATAAACCGGAGGAGGTTCAAGAGGATTGTAATTTGGAGTGAAAGGAGTAATCGGCATGCAAATACACACGGTGTCGATAGTCCCGCCGTCTAATCCAAGTATCAATTTCTGACCACCGCCGGTTAGTTCATGCTCGAAATCCCAAATTTCACCATTTCTGTACCTTGTCATCGCTTCTCTGAACTGAATTTTCTGTTTTCGCTAGGAAAAAACAGGACAGAAATGAAAACGTCTCAAATCGATCAAACACTTTTAATAAGCAACGATTCGAATCCCATACAGTAACTTGACAAAATGTCTTAGGTCCCATTAGAGAGTAATATATTAAATTACTAATTACAGAATTCTGTGAGTATTATAATACGATTCGGACGGCAAATGGTCCAAAAGCTAACTGGTTATCAGCTTCAAACAAACCTAATTTTTATGTGATTCAAAGACCAGAGAGGGCTGAGTGTGCAGACTGCAATGGTGTAAACTTCATAATATAAAATAAGTTTTGTTAACTTTGTATGTCTATTTGATAGCCAATTGGCGCACGATTGGCAAGGATCTTCGACCTTTAACATATAACAAAAATGCGAAATCAACATACTTGAGTAACAAAAAAATCGATGTGGTGGCAAACCTTGCTGCTGAAGAATCTGGAGTGCGTTCCTGGTTTGTGGTTTTGATGTGGTGGCAAACCTTGCTGCTGACGAATCGGAGAGGCGTAGCGGAGGCGGTGCTTCGGCTAGGGTTTACAGACAAGGAAGGAGGAGGGAGGAAGGGGTGGCAGCGATGGTGCCAACGATGGATCCGACTGCAGATTAGGTTTGAGAGAGAGATGCAGATTAGGTTTGAGAGTGGAAGAGACGAATTGGGGCGGCGAGAAAAAAAAAACGGATCCAATAATGGATCTAAAGAACCCACGTGACAAAGAAAAACGTTACAACAAACACCCAAAAACACGCTAATTAATAAGATATATAATAATAGGTTATGACTAAACACAAAAATCCTTAGCTGAATCCTAATATGAACAAATAAAAAACATATTTAAATCAAATCAATTAAAGGAATCTTAATTAATGATTGACAATGAATCTTAATATGAAGAAATAAAAATTATATGTAAATCAAATCAATTAAATGAATCTTAATTAATTATTGGCAATGAACACTGAGATGGATTTATATTAAAATCTAATAAAAGGGTATTAAATTTGTTTTAATGATATATTTAGGAAAGCCCTTACATTTTGATCCTATATTTGATTAAGATCTAATTGTTTTTCTATATTCAATTAAGCTCAACACTTTGTTAAATGTTTATAATTTTAGTTATATATAAAATGAAAATATTCATTAAAGTCCTTACATTATGACCCTTTTAAAAAATTTAAAGTTGAATTTTCAATTTTTATTTAATTAAGTCCTTATGTTTTAACCTATACATCATCGGTTGTAAAAATATAAAAACGGCACAACCAGCTACTATCTAAAATCGTAAACATTTAACAAAATGTTGTACTTAATTGAATATAAAAGAATGATTATGACATAATCGAATATAGGATTAAAATATAAGAAATTTCCTGAATATATACCTTTATTTTAGGACAATTAAAAGAACTATTTTTCCATTTATTTTGGAACATAAAGAATATATATTTATTCACATCCCTTTTTACAAAAATAAACATTATATTGATCCGGATACACAATATTTTCTTATAAACCATTAATAGACATATTATCGAAATTGGAATACGATTCATTATTCTCCTAGAATTATCCAAGTTAAGCATTGTAATTAATAAAATAATAATAATAATAATAATAATAATAATAATAATAAATTATCCAAGTTAAGCATTGTAATTAATAAAACAATATATGAATTTAGTTTTATTTAAATAAACCAATTTACCCTTATGCAATAATCCATTTGTTATATATCAGTGGAGAATTTTACGTGTTGGCTTTTAGACCTCTAGTAAAGTGATTATTCTATGGGGAACTTTTGACTGATTTTTTTTTTTAAAAAAAATTACTTAATACACTAAGTCGTTTATATTTAAGACATTTTATTAAAAAAAAAAAATTAAAAACAAATATGCATATACGCAATATGCATATATGCACAAAACATGATATGAACATATATACATTTGTGAAAAAAATGCATATGTGCACATTTCGTATATACATATTTTTTTTAATTTTTTTGACAAAATGTCTTAAATATAAGCGACTTAGTGTATTAAGTCATTTTTTTTTGAAAAAAAAAATTCAGTCAAAAGTTGCCAGGTTCTCACGAAAAAAATGGTTATCATTATATATATATATATATATATATATATATATATATATATATATATATATATATATATATATATATATATATATATATATATATATATATATATATAATGACATGACATTTAATCTAAATTTATAAAAAGCAAAAATGTCTTTCTAGCTTTTATATTTTAAAATATTTTCTTAGTAGTTATTTCTTTTATAATTATATGGATTACTTTTCTTATCTGGATTTGACCAACAATACAAAAACGGGTTGACCTTTATGTATATGAAGACACAGACATGTAAAACTGCCTTGTTCTTTTTATCGAATCCCTAATTTCCATGTATATTCATTTTGACCATTATATATGGACATGTAAACATGCCTTGTTCTTTTTCCAACAAATAAATATATTCATGCCTCTAGGTTTACGAGTGACAACAGAGAAAGAAGTGATTGTGTGAGCTGCAAAAATAATGGCTAGGAGTTCATTTGCATCGTACATACATCTGAATGAGGAAGCTGTAGACATGAGTGTCTCTGAGTTCCATACGTATCTGTCAACCATCAATTATAAGAATGTTAATTAAAGATTGACAATGAACAATAACATGGATTTATATTAAATCTAATAAAAAAGGAATTGCATTTATTTTAAGACAATTAAAATAACAATTTTTGTATTTATTTTCTAACATAAAAATGTGTATTTATTCACATCCCCCTTTACAAAAATAGACATTATATTGATCAGGATACACAATATTTTCTTATAAACCATTAATAGACATATTATCAAAATTGGAATATGATTGATTATTCTCTTAGAATTATTCAGGTTAAGCATTGCAATTAATAAAATAATAATAATAACAAAAGATAGAAAATATGAATTTACTTTTATTTAAACAAACCAATTTACCCTTATGCAATAATCCTTGTTAAATATCAGTGGATAGAATTTTACGTGTTGCCTTTTAGACCTCAAGTAAAGTGATTATTGGATATAGATTATTATTTAAAAGAGACTCAACCAAAACTTTATATAAAACAAGCCTTTACTTATATATACATATATATATATATATATATATATATATATATATATATATATATATATATATATATATATATATATATATATATATATATATATATATATATATATAGCTAGGTTATAATAAGAATGACAATTATTGTGTTACCTTGTAACCAAATTCTGGCCATCAGATTTCATTCTCGTAAGAATGAAAAAACTGAAAATTTTTCATTCTTAAAAGAATGAACTACATTTTGTACATCAAAACAACAAAAATGTAATGAATTGTTTCAATTATGACAAAATTACTGAAAAATTTACATCACAACAATAAGAATCTACAAAAATTGTAACAATTCTGGAAATAATAAAAATATTTTACATAAAACAACAATATTCTAAATGAACATATAAGTCATTTTTAAAATAATGTGTTTTAAATGAGTAGTCCATATTGAGTTTCAATGTTACACAATACTTGTCCGGATATTATATATATATATATATATATATATATATATATATATATATATATATATATATATATATATATATATATATATATATATATATATATGTGTGTGTGTGTGTGTGTGTGTGTGTATATATATATGTATATATGTATGTATGTATGTATGTGTGTGTACATACATACATACATACATACATACACACACACACACACATATATATATATATATATATATATATATATATATATATATATATATATATATATATATATATATATATATATAATGACATTTAATCTAAATTTATAAAAAGCACAAATGTCTTTATAATTTTTGAATTTTGAAATATTTTCTCAGAAGTAGTTATTTCTTTTATAATTATATAGATTAATTTTCTTATCTGGATTTGACCAACAATACGAAAATGGGTTGACCTTTATGTATATGAAGACACGAACATGTAAAACTGCCTCGTTCTTTTTATCGAATTCCTTAATTTCCATGTATATTCTTCCTTTTGACCATTATATATGGAATACATGTATCTTCCCTATGTTTTCCAATAAATAAATATATTCACGCCTCTAGGTTTACGAGTGTCTACAGAGAAAGAAGTGATTGTGTCAGTTGCAAAAATAATGGCTAGGAGATCGTTTGCATCTCACATTGATCTGAATGGGGAATCTGTAGACATGAGTGTCTCTGAGTTCCTTACGTATCTATCAACCATCGATGATGTCTCCGAAAAAGTGAATAATGCTCATGAGTTTATTCTTAATTTAAAAGAAGAAATGTTAATGATTGCTGCCTCTCCGTATCAATTCCCCAATTGCATGCGTTTTTTAAAAGATGGTAATCTTTTGTTTCTATGTACATGCATGTTAGATTATAATAATGGAAAGAAATAGCAAAATTCCCATGCACATTGTTCTATATGTTTGTAAATCTCAGCTTATAAATTTATCTTGATGGTGTTTTTTGATTTATCACTATATAACAAGCCAAATTAATTAATTAAACTAGATGTGTCTTTATTCGTATTGATTGGCTTGAACTTCATTATTTATTCCTTCTCCTTTTAATTAGTTTTCTTGGATTATGCTAGCTATTGCTGCTGTTCATGAGAAATGGAAGTGTGCAAAAAAGAAAGAAGGCACACAGCACGATAGTAATCCAAACGCAAATGCAGTAGGAAAAGCCACAGCGATCATTAACAATGAAAACAAGAACGTGGTGAGCTTCGTTAAATTTTGGTTCACCCATTAAACCATTAACGTTTGATTTATAGGTCTTTTTTTTAATTTTTTAAATTGCTGACTTTAATTCTCAACTTTAATGGAATTATATGTCACTCACTCGATGAATTTTTATATTTATTTATGGCAGAATGAGGGGCAAACTGACACTGATGAGTCATTTCTTGAAAATGAAGTCCCATCAGAGATGAATTCGGATCCGATCCGATCCGATGCATCCATTCAAGATGGTGAGCTTGTCATGCATGAACCAATGGTTCAACCCGAATATATCAGATCCGACCGGAACGTTGTACATGAACTGATCCGGAGACAAAGGATGGTCTGGTCCGTGGATCTACATAGAAGGTTTAAGTTTGCTGTGGAGGCGCTTGGTGGGCCTAGAGGTAATATTGAATGTTCATGCTTCTTTTTTTGGTTGTTTAGTTGTTCTTATTTTGAAATAGAAAAAAAAAAAAAAAAAAAAAAAAGATGCAATGATAGATTCAGTGAACAATAATGAGTTTAGGTCAAATTGAATAACTTAAAAGAAATCGGTTGTGTTAGGTAACGTTGGATGGTTTGATTTCAAAAATATTTAATAATAAAAATATATTTTTTATAGATAGTAGATTTAAAAAAAAGTTTAAAATGTTACAGCCATTTTAGTATGTTAAGAGTGGCTTTTAGTATCCATTTGTTTATTAGTTAAAGCTTTCTAATATTCTTATTTGATCAATTTGTTATGAAATAGAACCCAAAACAATCTTATAAATAAACCATTCGGAAGTATGATATATAAATTCAAGTATTTGGTTAAAAAATAATTGGAATATCTCTTAATAAAAGACATGAGAAAACTGTGGACCATAATCAATATACTACGAACTTGATATGAATTATGATCATTTATTGGTAAATAGTTAACTTTTAATTAAATTTATTTCGAATTCTTTTTATATTTTAGGAACTTTATAAGGGAAAATGTTATATTTTTCCGAATAAATGAGTTCGAATTAATAAATCGTATATTAGATACGTGCATTTATTCGGATGGCTTGATTTTACTCGATGATTCACTCGTATTACATAGATACCTCAGATGAGTATCTATAATATAATTCTGGAAGATACGAAATTAATTCTCTTTATCGTATTACTATAATTTATTTACTAAAATACTTTAAACTTTTTTATTAGTAGAACAGATATTAAATCCATTAAATTGAACCATACTGAAGTTAATTGCTTTAATTCATACCTTTGCAGTTTTGTTTTGTTTACTGAATTTAAAATCAAATAGGTACTGTGTTGTTTGTGATTCTAAATCTAAAATCAAATACAAATTCAAAATCAAATTGCTTGAACACGTTTATCATATATATACACGTACCTTGGAGTATCGTTGGAGTCTTAGGAGACAAATATCATATTTTATAAAGAAATATAATGAATTAATAAAATTTCTATATCCATTGCTTTAAAATATAAATTTGTTTTTTCCTTTTCAATAATCATGTGTTTGATTGGGAAAATCGTAGAAGCCAAGCCAAAGCAAATTCATGACCTTTTGAAAGTTGATGGACTCACCACAGAACAAATCAAAAGTCATCTTCAGGTATCTCCAAATCTTTTACATATTTCATATATCTTTAAGTTATCATACCATATTACTTACTTTTGTCTAATGGTTCCAGAGGTACAGAAAGCACCTCATTTCCAGGGGTCAACATCGTTCATTCCCGGGATCCAATCAATACATGCAGAACAGAAATGCAATGCTTGTTCGAACCCGATTCTCTCTTTTATGTGAGTCATCTAACAGTAAGATTAAAAGAGCACCAACCAACCAGACAAACTGACAATTAGAAGTCATTGGATCATTACCCTAGGTAGCAAGGGGCATATTTTCTTCCAAACCAATAAATGCATGCAGCATGCAAGCTAGAATTCAGCATAAATCGTTCTTTCTAGCTTTTCATATGTTTAGACTGTTTTGATTTTACATTTGAAGTTTAAGTTGTTCTTCTTTATGGTTTAGACAAGGTTCTAGATTTGTGAGTTTCGTGCACTTGGTAACATTTTACATGGTGTGACAATGAGCATGGTTAATGATCTTTAATTTATTTTAAACCTAAAATAAAAATATTTGAAAGTTAAGGGTGTGTTTGTGTTATATTATAAGCTGGTATATGGTCTACTTCTTGCCCAACCCAAATCTTCCCGAAATTTTGATTTTGCACCGGAACCTCGAGGCTAAAAGCCATCGCCTTCGTTACAACGAATACGAACCACCTGTCATACTTTGACTAGTGGACAATCCTAGGTTTTCGTATTTCTCGAAAATACAAATTCCACATTCATGACTCCATGTTTTATCGATTTTCTTTGATTAGGCTACACATAGTGTTTTAGTTGGGGAGGGGGGGGGGGGTTGTGTGTTCCGCTGGCATCTGAGATGGCAAGGCATGCCGTTGGGGAACACCGTCTTCTAATAGCAGCAAATGTTGGGCAGCACCGGTCAAAGGCACAAACGCATCGTTCTCTCTCCTCCTCAATCTCTCTTCTCCGTATCATCAAGAGCACTCTCTTCTCCCTTAGGTGGAGCCTAGGTGGAGTGGATGCCACCTACAACACTCCCTTTAGCCTGCCATCAAATCTTTGATTGTGTTTGTGGTTTTCTAGTTAGTTAGTGTGTGTATGTGAGAGGAGAAAAGTATGATGGAACTAGTGAGTTCGCAAGTTGCAAGTTAGGGAAATTCTATGGTTGTTATCGTTGGAGATATTACAACTGACACAACAAGTTGCAAGGCATGCCGCCTGGGGAACACCACCCTGATAGCGGCAAATGTTGAGCGGGACCGGTCAAAGGCACAAACTCGTCGTTCTCTATCCTCTTCAATCTCTCTTCTCTGTCTCTCTCTCTTCTCCTTACCATTAACACCACCCTCTTCTTTCTTTCTTCTCCCTTGGGTGGAGCCTAGGTGGAATGATTCCACCAGCACCACTTCATTTAGCCTTAAGCCATTAAATCTTTGATTCCATTTGGGGTTTTCTGTTAGTGTGTGTATGTGAGAGGAGAAAACTATGATGGAACTAGTCTATTTGAAAGTTTCAAGTTAAGGGAATTTATTCTTGGAGATATTACCACTGATACAACAAGTTAATGATATTTCTAATTAAGTATGAGTATTTTGGGTTACACACAAAACATAATTTGAGCTCAAAATGCGAAGAATGGTTTATGAGAGACTAATTTGTTAATTCTATATTTATATAGTGGTTAATTTGAAACTAAAATGAGTTAAAGGGGCTTAAGTTGTAATTCATATTTGAATTGAATAATATTAATTATCTAGTAATTCAAGTATTTTGAATCAACTAAATAAAAGGGAAAAGATAAGACTACATTTTTTTGAACGGAAAATCTAATACTACTCGTAATCAACCTAATACTACTCATAATCCACCTAGCCCCAAATGGGAATCGAACGCTCGAACTGAATGAGGGAGGGTCGCACACCATGCTACTAGACCAACATGCATTTGGCAAAAAGATAAGAATACTTGAATTGTTTTTTTCTTGATTTTCCTTATTTGTCGAAGAGTATTATCAAGGTTGAATGGAATTCATTTTGGGATTACACCATCACAATTCTCGACTAACACAAAAACACAAAAGGCTCTCCAAATGGTGATCCACGCTTGTTTTTTGCGGTGTTAAAAATTCAGCCAACCAAAATCTATCTTTCCATAAAACCTTATACCTCATGGAACCCCTCTCTTTCGGTTAATACTTTGGGCAAGAACAAGAAATATACATTTGGTGTTTTCGTGATTGCTTATTAAGGAATAACAAATATATTTATGGTTGCTTGCTTTTGTTGCTCAAATATTGTTTTGGGGTAGAGGGATTCTCAGTTAGATCCTTTCATCTCATACAATCAAAATGTAAAATCAATTTTCATCCTATGGTTGTTTTATTACTTTTACTTCACCGAACATAGATCTATGGTGCTACGTGATGATCACTTTATTATTTTTTTGGTGGTGTGTTTTGGATCATCAAATTCTAACAGTTATATATGGAAGTTCCGGTTAGACTTACGCCTTTACTCACAATGTATGTGTATCATATACGTGCACTGATGGATTTAACTATAATTGCATGAGACATCATAAATGGTATAATTGTGCATCAATGATTACTTAGTGAATAGAAGACCCGAAGCTCTTAGGTTTGATGATCTCATAATATTTATGTAATTCCCTAGAGTTTTCAAATTTTAGACGGTGTTGAGCCATATGATTTTGTAGTATGAGTGAATAAGGCAAGTTGATCATTCCATAGATGCTGAATCAGTACTGAAAATGAACTTTGGTGACTAAAATCATGACAAGGTACCCCAAGAGCATGTATTCTTATAAGATATGAATGGGTGAAATCTACTAAATAATGAGCTAGCTCCACCAATTAACCCTTACTGTTTCTCCAAGTTGAGGCGAAATAGATATTTTATTTCCAATAGAATTTGAATATGCCTTCTGTTTCTCCATTACCAACGACATGTTCCCGAATTTAATAAAGGAAAGAAAAGAAGGTGAAGGAACATAAGGAGGGAATATAAAAGACGTCGAAATAAAAAAGGGACTGGAGTCATTTACATCAAAGCACTAAAGAAATTCGTGATTATAGAGGTTACGTATTCATTTTTATATTAGTTTGAATGGTAAAATCAATAAATGGAAAAGCATTGTATTTGTATTTGATTACTTTCTCTCCAAAAATCTCCCCTTTTGAGAGGAAAGTCGGAATGGAAGATTATAAAAAATCTTCATTTCTCTTCATTCCACTTCCTTCCATTAAAAACTAGGGAGCATGGTTTTTTCCACTTCCTTTCACTTTTGTCCTAAAAAAGACTCAAGAGCAAATAAGGAATTACCCATTCTCCTTTTTTGGTTTTTTCTTTTATAAGAAATTAATGAGTAATTTTGTGGCTTATAACCTTATGTAAATAGACTAAAATGAATGTTTGTAAGTTATATTCCCCTTTATCATAAAGTGACCAACTATTTTGTTAGTTGTTAAGTTATAGACCCAAATCTGCAATTTGACCTCATTGTCGCTACTCAAAGTAAGGAATGGGTACAATGTCTACGGTACGTGGACACAACGCCTGCAGTGCTTAAGCAGAATGTCTGTAGTGTTCAACACATTGTCTGTGGTGCTAAAGTCAAGGTCTGTGGTGCTCGATTCAATGTCTAAAGTGCTTAGTGAGCATGTATATGGTGTTTGTTAGCAAGCCTGCGATGCTTGATGAGCAATTCTATGGTGCTTAGATCTGTAGGCCAGACTAGATGATGACATGTTGGGCTTATGGAGTCTGTCCCATAATAAATTCTAGGTTGACGATTGTCTTTAAATATATCTACATGCACCTATTGTAACCCTATGCATAAAGCAAGTGTGATGGATATGATTATAATAAAATCTCTCTCTCGGTGGATTAGTTTGATTACACTAGTCGAGTATACCACATTAAATCATTGTTTGTTCTTAAGTTTCTTTGCATCCTTATTGTGTATTTGTATGTTTATCGCATTCTCTAACCTAACATTATTGTGTGTACGTGTGTGTGTCTATATATATATATATATATATATATATATATATATATATATATATATATATATATATATATATATATATATATATATATATATATATATATATATATATATATATATATATATATATATATATATATGTCAATGCCATGATTGTTGAGCAAAGTGAAGTAGAGAAAAGTCGTCACAAGACAAAAGTGAACATAGGGGAAAATAGACATATTATAATTGATCCTTGTACAAAGAAATCTATTGGTACTTTCTCTTTTTCATTCAAGATACCACACCCTTGAAGTTGGCATATACCTTTGATGTTTGTATAAATAAATTGATTATGTATTGGTTTGATTTGGTTCAAGCTTTATTTGAATAATTTGGTGTATTCATCATATGGGAGTTCTTGTCTTAGTGATTTATTGAGATACACTTTGCTTTTATTTGAGAGGTTTTATTTCTCAAAATAAGTCACCTTTGAATGTGAATCTTATTGTTTCAGAAATAATCAAGTGAATTTCAATAAGTCATACATATGACTCATTAGATTGTTTTAGTTAATAATAAACTTTCATTAATAACTTTACTCATAGTAATATAGTACAAGATACATGGTGATTACATAAGCAAAATTCCTACTAACTAAGATCAAATCTTCATGCTTTATAGGAATCATCTTTCTTATTTCTTGATCTGCACCTTTAAACACCTTGTAACATATTTAAAAATGTTAGTTGTTACACAATTATATCAAGTACATGTGTTAGAACAAAGTTCTATCAAGTAGATACCTTTAGGCTTGTCTTATATCATTTATCTATTTAAGGAAAATAGAGCATTCTATATTCATTTATTGCACATTTGCAACTTTGAAGTCTCTTTCTTTCATAATCTTCTAACGTCTCATGTAAGACGGATATGGAGGTGGTTCCACATGTGTTATAAACTTCCTTTGCATCGTATATTGTAACACCCGGCTTTTAAAACAAAAAGACCCCTGAAAATTTTTCATTTAAAACATAGGTTTCAGTACTTAAAACCATAAACAAGGGGTATATTTTTAATAAAACGGGTACAAGTGTATCAAGGAGTATACAGATATAATAACCTCCTTATAAGCCGGACTGCTACTGACAGCATCTACAAGTCCATTTCTTGAGTCACAGACTTTATCCTTACCCTTATCAGGGTTATGCTAACCTGCAGGGACATTTAACAAACGGTATAAGCTACAAAGCTCAGTGAGTAATCGTATCTGCAAATAACACGTATAAAAATACAATCATATATTTGTCTGGATATCGAATCCAAACTCCTAGCCTTACTTGCTGACCAAATATCTCTGAGGATTTCACATCCTAATGTATAGCCTTACAGGCTAAATCATAATGACCTGCAATTATCAAGCCACGTCAGTTATTTGCACATATAATCATATCTAACCATTTCTGTCCCATGTTTCTTAGTCACAATGGACTACATTATATATCATGGCTATTTAAGCCGCACCCTGTGTCATAGCTATATAAGCTGCACTAAAACATTATCAATATATAAATCATAGCCCGCAGGCCGCACCAGCTGGGTTTAATAACCCGATATCATAGCCAAAAGGCCGCACCATGTTCCTGTATCATAGCCATATAGGCCGCACCGGTTGGATATAGTATCCAATATCATAACCATGTAGGCCGCACCAGTTGGATATAGAATCCAATATCATAGCCATGTAGGCCGCACTAGTTGGATATAGAATCCAATATCATAGCCATGTAGGCCGCACCAAATATCATAGCCTTATAGGCCGCACCAGTTAATTTCGATTCATTTTAAAATCATTTATGGCTCACGGCTCCGTTCTTGTCATTTCGTTGACTCACGGCTTATCCGGTATTGCCTTTTTATTGACTCACAGCTCCGTTCTTGTCTATTGTAGACTCACAGCTTATCTGGTATTGTCGCATTGTTTATTCATTTATTGACTCACAGCTCCGTTCTTGTCTTTATCAGACTCACGGCTTATCTAGTCTTGTCATATTATTTCTGTTATTGACTCACAGCTCCGTTCTTGTCTATCATAGACTCACGGCTTATCTGTTCTTGTCTTTTTCATTAAATCTTTAAATTATCATTTTGTCCCCCAAAACTGTTTCTACCTGTAACAGTCCAATCAACACATATCATATGTGATATCAGTGAGATTACTCACCTGGATACTAGCTGCGTTTAAATCCCGGTTGTTTCTTGCCTTTGCATGCACCACAACCATTTTGTCCCATACCTATATATTCATTTATATACCAAATGATAATAGGTTAATAATCATTTCAGTTGACTCTACTACACAAGAGTCCTATACAATACCGTTATAAATAATGCCTAGATAATAAACTTTACATTTACTATCTTTTAATGCATTTTACTATTCACCGAGGCATTCGAATCGATCTACAGTGCCCCCGAGGGGTCGAAAACTCAATATAAAAATTTTCCCAAACTTTTCAGACCATAACGAGCCTACGGTTCAAGTTTGAGCTAAATCGGACAAGCCAAACAAAAGTTAGCATTTCTGATCCCCTGCCAGGAGGGCGCACCGCGCCAGGGGCTGGGCGCACTGCGCCTGGGCGCACCTCGCCTTGGTCCTGGGCGCACTGCGCCTGGCGCCTGGGCAGTCTCCTGATCAGTCGCGATTTGTGCACTGTAGCATGCAGTTTTGGCCTATTAAGTCCTTAATCCAGTTCTTAATCGTATGGGGTTTGTTTACTGACTAAAACCCTTTTATAATACAAGGTTTTAATCCAAAGAAACAACCTCAATCAATCAAATACAAAAATTAGGGTTCTTAGTTCCAAAACACCAAAACCCCAAAACTTCAAATTCATCACAAATAGCAATCTACTTCCATTTTCTTGAATTAAGTCCTTTTAGCATGACTTAATGGAAGTATTAAACCATTTAAACCACATAAACATAACTGAAATTTACAAATTTCAGTTTCTATAAAACACATTAAGAACTTCTTCAAGAACTTGTCTAAAAAGGCAATCTACTTACCTTAATTGCTTGGAAATCACCCCTTCCAACAATTGTTCCAAGTTCTTGCTTCAATTCCATGATTTCCTGCAGAAATTGCACCTTCAATGCTCCTCCCGTTGCTGCACAATTATCAGTCAAAGAAGAGAGTCAACTCTTCTATATATACTTCCAATTTTTGCAAATTTAGTCCCTAAGTTCATTTTATTGAACTTTGACACAACAAACAAGTTTTATGACAATAAAACTCTCTTTTCTTATACTTTTGCCACAAGCAACAATATTTTTACCCAACTGGTTCCTCACATGGTCAAATGACCAAAATACCCTTTTGTGGTAAAACGACCAATTTCAGTTTTTATAACATTTTAAGTCCAAAACTCAAAATATTATTTCAAACCAAATTCTTTTATGTCCAAAAGACCAAATTACCCTTCTAAGGTAAAATGACCAATTTACCCTTTTTATTATATTTATATAAAAAGAGTGTCTTGGCGTTACATATATCTTCTTCACCACCTTGATAAGTTTTTCTAAGATGGTAAAGGTCTTATCCACCCTAAAGGATGTAATCTAGGGTGTATATGCTTTGGTCAATGACTTGAGCTTGATCTGAATCGCCTCTTTCATGATTATTTCCCACAAGGTTACTATAGCCTTATTCTGTATTCTCTATTCTCTGAATATATAACTTGTGTAAACAATTTACAATCTCATAAGCTGAATGTCGATACATTTCCACAACTCTATCAAAGTAAGAGTGTGTGGTGGCTAATATGAGATCCAAAATAATAACTGAATCCATATTGAGATTCAATCCGTCATTGTAAGTCTTAATGGAGGTGATGGGAGGTTTAAGCATATATATATATATATATATATATATATATATATATATATATATATATATATATATATATATATATATATATATATATATATATATATATATATGATACCATTTAGGGAAGTTATCCATGTTATATCAGGATGTTGGGGTAATCGGGTTGTTTGCATACTTGCCATCTACAATATATCAACATGGTTTTTATTTAGTTTTTTCAATATTTAATTCTTTAATTAACTAATATTCTTTTGTGTTTCCTAAGCATTAGTTTATAAAGACTAGAATCTAAGTTGCGAAACAAGTAGACGGTTAGGTGACCTTTATCCAGCCTACTTAATCCAACAAGGTAGATAACGTTTATCAATTATATCCTATATAACTCCTAGCATTATGTGATCTTTTAAACAACATTTTTTAGGTTGGAATGTTTAATCACATCTATGCCTCGGGCTCTCTCTTGCTTAGGTGAACTTTATCATAAATGATTCTCAATCAAATCATCCTACTTGAGAAACGTGTGGAATTGCCAGAAGTAATGGTTAGGTGACCCTTATCTCACTTGGAAGTTCAAATACACATCGAAAATCATAAGGAAACATCCAACCGGTTAGGTAACCTTTATCCCAACAAGGACCGCACAAACAATTACGAGTGTTTCATCAAAAAGATGGCATTGATTTGAATTTTGAAAAGGGATTTTATGCTTTTTCAAATATTAATTTTTGAAAACATTTAGGTATCATGTATTGCATGAATTCAATGAACATGGTACCTTTTATCTTAACTTTAAAAATCTTATTTATCATGTAATTGTTTATGATCTTTTAGATTTCAACGGTTTGAATATAATCACAACATGAACCATTTTAGTCTTATAATAAACTTTCATTAATAACTTTACTCATAGTAATATAGTACAAGATACATGGTGATTACATAAGCAAAATTCCTACTAGCTAAGATCAAATCTTCATGCTTTATAGGAATCATCTTTCTTGTTTCTTGATCTGCACCTTTAAACACCTTGTAACATATTTAAAAATGTCAGTTGTTACACAATTATATCAAGTACATGTGTTAGAACAAAGTTCTATCAAGTAGATACCTTTAGGCTTGTCTTATATCACTTATCTATTTAAGGAAAATAGAGCATTCTATATTCATTTATTGCACATTTGCAACTTTGAAGTCTCTTTCTTTCATAATCTTTTAACGTCTCATGTAAGACGGATATGGAGGTGGTTCCACATGTGTTATAAACTTCCTTTGCATCGTATATATTCTTCACCACCTTGATAAGTTTTTCTAAGATGGTAAAGGTCTTATCCACCCTAAAGGATGTAATCTAGGGTGTATATGCTTTGGTCAATGACTTGAGCTTGATTTGAATCGCCTCTTTCATGATTATTTCCCACAAGGTTACTATAGCCTTATTCTGTATTCTCTGAATATATAACTTGTGTAAACAATTTACAATCTCATAAGCTGAATGTCGATACATTTCCACAACTCTATCAAAGTAAGAGTGTGTGGTGGCTAATATGAGATCCAAAATAATAACTGAATCCATATTGAGATTCAATCCATCATTGTAAGTCTTAATGGAGGTGATGGGAGGTTTAAGCATATATATATATATATATATATATATATATATATATATATATATATATATATATATATATATATATATATATATATATATATATATATATATATATATATGATACCATTTAGGGAAGTTATCCATGTTATATCAGGATGTTGGGGTAATCGGGTTGTTTGCATACTTGCCATCTACAATATATCAACATGGTTTTTATTTAGTTTTTTTCAATATTTAATTCTTTAATTAACTAATATTCTTTTGTGTTTGCTAAGCATTAGTTAATAAAGACTAGAATCTAAGTTGCGAAACAAGTAGACGGTTAGGTGACCTTTATCCAGCCTACTTAATCCAACAAGGTAGATAACGTTTATCAATTATATCCTATATAACTCCTAGCATTATGTGATCTTTTAAACAACATTTTGTTAGGTTGGAATGTGTAATCACATCTATGCCTCGGGCTCTCTCTTGCTTAGGTGAACTTTATCATAAATGATTCTCAATCAAATCATCCTACTTGAGAAACGTGTGGAATTGCCAGACGTAATGGTTAGGTGACCTTTATCTCACTTGGAAGTTCAAATCCACATCGAAAATCATAAGGAAACATCCAACCGGTTAGGTAACCTTTATCCCAACAAGGACCGCACAAACAATTACGAGTGTTTCATAAAAAAGATGGCATTGATTTGAATTTTGAAAAGGGATTTTATGCTTTTTCAAATATTAATTTTTGAAAACATTTAGGTATCATGTATTGCATGAATTCAATGAACATGGTACCTTTTATCTTAACTTTAAAAATCTTATTTATCATGTAAGTGTTTATGATCTTTTAGATTTCAACGGTTTGAATATAATCACAACATGAACCATTTTAGTCTTATAATAAACTTGTTTTATTATTTAGACTATCAATTTGTATAACCTTTTAAAATATCCATTTTAATCCTTTACCATTTCGAATTTTTGAAATTTTAGGTTTTAAGATAAAATCCATTTTATTTTCAAAAGCCATTATACAATTTATATTTGAAAATGCCATTTTGAAAACTTACAAACTCCTTAATGATTTATGTTTGTTATCTAGGTTTTGTAGCATGCAAAATTCTATTTTCACACATAACCATAATAATAACATCATACAATCATCATTCATAAGTTATAGTGCATAAACCAAGCCATCTAGTTGTTATTTCATGTGAGCCATTACATGAAACAACAAGTCCATTCCTAAGGGACTTTAAGGGACCATACATTCATCAAATGATTTTTGTTGTAGCTACAAATTTGATAATCTTCTTGTATCATCAAATAATGGATGTTCCACCCTTTCTTTGGACCAAAAATCAAACCATGAATTTTTGGTTCTTCATTCCTTGACCGAGAGCATGGGGCACAAAAATCACAACTTGTCTGTCTTCATTCTCTTGGCCTTTATCTCATGTTCTTTGAAATTTACAAGTATTTAAACTAATCTGACATTAACCTAACACTTACAATGTTCAAAAAATATACATATTTACTATTACAAACATTTTGAATAAAACAAAAGGTATAACCATGTTGAAAATGAAGAACATGCACAGGACAATCATCCAAAATTTGTCTAAGGCTTGTTTATGCATCAAATAATACATGAAACCTTAAATAAAGTCTAAACATTGTTTTTAAGGAAACTTTTATGTAAACCAAATGCATGAAAAAGAACTGGTTACATAAAACATAAAATAGCATACACATGTTGCCAAAGAAGCCATACATGGGTTCATACATAAAATGATCAATATCCATGGCTTCCAAAAACCAAGTTTATCAAAAATAAACATGTTTTCTAAGCATGCATATAACATTGGCTCTGATACCACTTGTTTGGAATTTTTTTGTTATTTATTTATCAAGTGTTCAAAAAAATGTTTTCTCAAAAAACATGTTTACAAAAGGGTTTACGGAAGCATGAACTTGGTTTTATAAAACCAACATAAAAGTAGTTTTATTCCTCCAAAAACGTTGTGTTACGTGGATGCAAAGAAAAACTAAAAAAAATAACAAGAAGGGTAAGATACAACCTTTGTAGACTATTTGTCCAATTCCAAGAATTTGATGTAGTTGAAAGGCCAAAATCCAAGGTAGGATTTCTCTAAAGGTGTTCACCACAAGTTGTTGTATGACAACTTTGGAATGCTAGTTCCTATTGTGTATTACACTCTCTTTAAAGGTTTGAATCCTAAACTAACTTATGGACTCAAAAGAAGAAGTGTTACATCAAACTGTAACTCCTTGAAGATTGAATAGCAAGAAGAAGATGAAGGTTAGACCTCTCAGCCATGGCTAGAGAGAAAAGAAGGAGAAACTTTTGAAACTAGCTTTCAATCTAACTATTCTCTCTCATGATCATACTCTTTCTTTCTACGTCACATGATCAAGATCTTAAAAACCATGCATTCATAAAATGTGAGCCACCACCCCTTTCAAGGGTGGTGGTGGTGCGAGAATAAAGGGAAAGAGAGATTCTCTCTTATCCATTTATATTTTATAAACTCTTAGTATATAAAATATAAAAGTTACTTTTACCCTTTTTCTTTAATTCAAAGTTATATATATATATATATATATATATATATATATATATATATATATATATATATATATATATATATATATATATATATATATATATATATATATATATACACACACACACACTCTTGTATTTATATGTATTTAGCAAAATACATATTTAATTATTTAAACATCTGAACATATTTAGAATTATTACAAATCATTTAACCATTAAATGATATAAATATTTCTACTAAATATTTCTTAACACTTCTTCATTAATTAAATCATACCATATTAAAATAATTCTTAATATCATTTTCATAAAAAAAAGATCATAAACTTACAATATTATGATGTTTGAATCATGAATCAAATTCATTCTTAAAAAGATCATTTGGTAGTCCAACTTGTTTATGGTGTGACCCAAATATGATCACACCACGAGATCCAACATAGGTTAATAAACCCGCACGGGTACACCGCCCCACTTGGGGTTTTGACCATGGGTTTTCAACAGACGCGAAGTTTGAACCATGCATGGGTATATTCAATATTGCACACATTCCACTAGCCAACGTTAATGGGTATTAATTTTTTTTCAAATTTATACCACTATATATACATTTCATTTTACACATTAAATATATCATTCTATTCAACATAATTCTCTGAAAAATTAAATTTACATTGTCTTCGCAATCGTCATCCTCTTCGAGATCAGCCGCAGACACAGAGTCGAAGCAAAATATGGATTTTATTGCCTAATTGATGCAAAGAACAATCACGTACTTAGAAAACAAAGCTGAGAGTTCACGGGTAAGGAGACAACGAAGTGGTTCTTTACGGAGACAGCGTGAAAATGAACACAATCGTCTAATTGAAGAGTACTTTCCCGATGCCATCTACGTAGTGAAGTTCCGACGAATGTATTGAATGAGCAAACAATTGTTCTTATCCATAGTTATCGTCAATGTATCCTTTTTTCCAACAAAGATGGGATGCTATGGGTGTGAAGGGGTTTTTGAAAGGTTTTCTGCAAATCTATGAACTAAAACCCTAAGTTCACATGCAACCTAGATTGGATCTATGTTTTCTGACTTTGAACATATAATAAAATTCCTAAAGGCCAACAGAAAAATTACTAAAGAAATAAATCAGAAAAACTAACCTTTATTTAAATCTTGAAGATGAGCAGTACAAGTGTCCTGCCTCAAATGAGATCACACCCAGGGAGCTAGGGGAGAGGGACGAAAATTCTAGAGAGGTAGGAGAGTAAATGGTGCAGAAAATAGGTACCCCAAGGTCCCTATTTATAGTCTCCAGCGGATAACCAGATAAGCCTTTAAAGATAAACCTTTTTGAATTCAAATCAAGATAAACCTTTATCTTTTAATTCAAATCTATTTATTCTAATATATGATTATCGAAATTATGGTTTGTCCTAACAATAATTTCGCTGGCTTCTATAGCTGCTAAAATTGTCACTTACTTAACTATTGAGTAATTACAATTTAGCCCCTGCACCATTAATTAATTAAATTAATCACCAAATTAATTCCAATTAATTCCAGATTAATTTCTAATTAATTAATGTAATTTCTAATTAATATATTATCACCATAATATATTAATAAATTATTTATTTTATTTCTATTGATTTATTAATCATATAATAAATCAATCTTTCTCTTTTCTGGAAATTCTGCCAAACCTCTAGTTATGAGGGCAACCCAAATGGACTTTGCTTCTATTAATTAGATAAATACTAATTATTAGTCATGACTTAGACACCTAATCCAACAGTCTCCCACTTGGATAAGTCTATGACTATAATTACTAATTTATCCTCTAACTAATTAGCAAACTGTAACTTCCTAGAAACTGCTGCCGAACTCTGACCCAGTCAGTTCTGTCCATAGATAAGTGATCAAATGATCCTCCGTCCAACAAGATATTTTTCAGAATCAAGACATGGATTAAGATCAATCTCGGTCCGATACTCTGTTTCTCGATTTCTGATTTGCATACGACTTTAAGACTACTAATTGAACACATCGATTTAGTATAGGTTGGCCAACACTTTCAGTCAACTTCAAAATCATCGAGAGGCCTCAGATATCTGTTTCCCAATAGGGTCAAGGAACGAATAAGCTTTGACTCATATGTTTTATATCTTTTACCAGTCAAATCACTCAAAACAACACGTTTTATAACATCGAGTTACCGATGCGTTTTCGTGTTATCAATGAACAACTGCCTCGCAAATTATAACTCATATGTCTCCGCTTCAAGACCATAAGATATTATCGTCTCAACATTGCTCGTGATATAATCCATGAAGCAATCTTTTGAGCGTGGGTTTATCCAATACTCAAATCTCCATTTTCTAAGTACTCATGAACGTTGTAGCGATGCTGTTGCTATATCTAACTCCTTAGATAATCTACAAACCAATTCATGACAGTCTTTGTTCATCCTTACTCCCAAAAAGTATGAGCGACTGTGGATATTCGAATAATCATATTACTCAGGAAGTAAACATGCAAAATGAAACACAATGATAAACAATTGACAAACATTAGTAAACAATACTCATTAATAAATCTCTATTATTAAATCACCAAAGTCAATTACATTTACATTGTTACAAGTTTCAAAATCCTATCTAATTACAAAAACTAATATCATCTCTCAATCCAATGCTCCTAGCATGCTGATTTTGCTTAATCCTACTCAGCGCCTTTGTCAAGGGATCTGCAGGATTATCTTCAGATGATACCCTCTTTACAAGGAGGTGACCTTCTTCTACTCTATGCCGAATGTAATGGTACTTTCTATCAATATGCCTGGACTTTCCATGGTCTCTCGGTTCCTTTGTCAAAGCAACCACTCCTTCGTTATTGCAGAATAGTTCCATAGGCTCCTGAATACTCGGGACTACTCCAAGGTCACCGATAACGTTTTTCAGCCAAGCCGCCTCCTTTGACGCTTCACTCGCTGCTATGTACTCTGATTCGCATGTAGAATTAGCCACCGTCTCTTGTTTGGAACTTTTCCAAGTAACCGCTTCTCCATTCAAAAGAAATACCTAACCCGACTGAGACCGACCGTTGTCTCTATCTGTCTGGAAGCTGACGTCTGTATACCCGCAAACTCTCAATGTATCACTGCCACCAAGGACTAGAACCATGTTCTTCGTCCCCGCAAATACTTGAGTATATTCTTAACAACTATCCAATGCGCTCTACCAGGGTTTCCCTGGTAACAACTGACCATGATCAAAGCAAAGGACACATCGAGATGAGTACATGTCATAGCGTACATGATTGACCCTACCGCCGAGGCGTAAGGTACCCGACTCATGTCAGCTATTTCATCATCTGTACTCGGGCTTTGAGTCTTACTCAACTTTGCATTGCTCTGGATAGGCAGCTCTCCCTTCTTGGAATTTTCCATACTAAACCTCTTTAGTACCTTTTCCAAGTATGTACTATGACTAAGTCCTATTAGTCTCTTCTTCCTATCTCAGAATATTCTTATCCCGAGAATATAGGCAGCTTCTCCTAGGTCTTTCATGGCCAAACACTTCCCAAGCCAAGACTTGACATCTTGCAAGGTTGGAATGTCGTTTCCCATGAGCAGTATGTCATCAATATACAACACCAGAAAAGTGACTATACTCCCACTAGCCTTGACATACACGCAGGACTCATCTTCACTCTTAGATAAACCAAACTCTTTGACTTTCTCATGGAAGTACAGATTCCAGCTGCAAGAAGCTTGTTTCAATCCGTAGATTGATTTCTCAAGCTTACACACCTTATTAGGATGCTTTGTGTCTACAAAACCCTCTAGCTAATTCATGTAAACATCCTCAGCCAACTTCCCATTAAGGAAAGCGGTTTTGACATCCATCTGCCAAATTTCATAATCATGAAATGCAGGTATGGCAAGCATTATCCTAATGGACTTAATCTTGGCCACTGGTGAGAACGTCTCATCATAGTCAACCCCCGGGGTTTGAGTAAAGCCCTTCGTAACCAGTCGAGCCTTAAAGGTCTGCACCTTTCCATCCATGTCGGTCTGCTTCTTGAACATCCACTTGCACCCTACTATCTTTCGACCCGGTACATTGTCAACCAAGTTCAAACTTGATTGTCATACATGGACTTGATCTCACTGTCCATTGCCTCTTTCCACTTGGCAGTTATCAGTGTCCTATCACTGACAAACGTGTCCCCGTCCGTAGTTATATGGAAACCATAAAACTCGGGTGGCATGCTAACTCTACCGGAGCGCCTAAGAGGTAATGAAATGTCTGTCGGACCAACAGGAACTTCTTCCTCTTGTTGATTGCTAGTTTCTCCTAACGTTCCATCATCGGATGACTCCTCAATCTCTTCAAGGTCAATAGTACTCCCACTGTCCTCTTTGAATATGAGCTCTTGCTCTCTCGAAAGACTCATCGTCGTGCTACAACGACCACGTCCTCGCTCGGTCTATAGAACAAGTATCCAAAAGACTGTTTCGGATATCCAATAAAACTACACCTCTCACTTGTTTCTGTGAGTTTATCGTGAGTCTCTCGTCTTACGAAAGCTTCACAACCCCAAACTTTGATATGTGCTAACGAGGGAACTTTCCCCGTTCACGTCCTCGCTAAGCCAAGTCAAAATTTTATCTTAAACATCTTTTCCAAAAATTGAACACTAAAAAGGTAATTGTTAAGAAAAATGTTTTGAAAATAAATTTGAAGGTTAAACTTAATTTTATGCTCTTATTTTCTAGTTTTTCATTATTTCATATAAAATTTAATTCCGTAAATGACAAGTAGTTAGAATGAAAATTACAAAATGTTTTGCATAAATAACGAAATAAACCCGTTGAAAATCAGGATTTGTCAAAACAGGTTGAGTCAGTTTCCCTAATCGCGCGAATGCTATGACTAAATCGAGGAAAATAAGCCTCGTTAAAAGAACTTCAATTGAGAAAATAAATCTAATGTAATGTAAAGCGAGAATCAAGTAACGTTACACCATAAGATTGAGACTCAGGAAGGAAATTCAATCAGTGGCCTTTGACATTCGAGCAAGTAGACATAAAATGGGGCCCACGGGCATTTCTACTCCTTATTACCTAAAACCAACTGGTTTGGGATAATATTGTCGAAAGCTCGTTACACGGGTGTCATCGAAAGTCATGGGATTTCCTTAGTGGCCTTTGGAATTTGAA
Organism: Cichorium intybus; assembly: GCA_023525715.1. NCBI lineage: Eukaryota > Viridiplantae > Streptophyta > Magnoliopsida > Asterales > Asteraceae > Cichorium > Cichorium intybus. The sequence goes on along the minus strand of CM042011.1, from coordinate 140,920,012 downwards.
TTAGTAAACTCTGTACAGTTGTGAGTTGAAAATTTGTAATCAAGAGTTCCATAGAAAGTCACGAGTTTCAAAGGTGCGGTAAAAATAAAGAAGATAACTTAACTTGATAAACCTAGTCCAGCATAATTTTTGGGAAACATGACAAAAGATCTTGAGATAAAAGGATTTTTTAAGGGTGTATTCAATGTTATGTAAAAATGAGTATTTTTCAATCTAAACATTTGTCATTAATAGAAATAGATTTTATGTACAATTTTGGAAGGTTAGAAATACGCACATAAGACTAGGTATAATCTACTATGTTTATTCTTAAAACCTTATTCTTAACATCGGTAAATAATGCTAGATCTGTGATGGCAGTTGAAAATTGTTTGGATATCAAATGTCTTGGCTGGTTTTTAAATTATAGTTTGCTCGAGGACAAGCAAAGTTCAAGTGTAGGGTATTTTGATATTGCCTCATTTATACATATATTTCGGGCAATATCAAGTGCTTATATATGTGTTTTTGGTTTAATTTCGAGAAAAAAGGTACTTAATCATTTTAATTACCAAAACACAGGAAAAATTGCTTTATTGAGAATAAGAAGCTGAATTCATGCCTTGTAATGAAGAAAATGGAGTAAAAGATCTATCGGGAAAGGAAGAGCCAAAAAGAGCGTATTCTGGACGAAAAAGCGAAGAAATTAGTCAAACAGACCATATATCGCGACCCTATCTCCATAGGGATCGCAACCCTATCTTCTGACGAATACGTGACAGATTGCTGACCAAAGGATCGCGACAAAAGCCTAAAATCGCGACTCTACATGGATCGCGACCCGATCTCCATATAGATCGCGACCCTACCTACCAACTACAGTCCACTGAGTCGGGGTAGTGGCCAACTGAGATGCGCGCTAAACACACGATCGCGACCCGATCCTATAGAGGATCGCGACGCGACCTCACCTGGCCAACACTATAAATAGAGGCTTTCTCTTTTTGTTTTAGACACACAATTCAGATCACAAACTCTCTACCTGGAGAATCACCCTCTATCTCCGTGCTCTCGACCTCTCTTCTCAAGGAATGAATCTCTGCTAGCGGAAGTCACGAAGAACGATCAAGAACATCATTGCTCGGATATTCGGTTTGCTTACTATGTTTAGCTTTCTTATATATTCAGCGTGCTACATGTCTTTGATTATGGAGTAATTCCATTGTGCTTTTACTTAGAGTAGATGAAACTTATAATTATGTTTTGATTGATATGAAATTGGATATTGCAAGTTTAATAATTTACTTTGCATGTTTATTTAACCGACTAATGTATATTTTGAATTTATCTTTGAAACTTATAACTGAATTATATTTAGTATAGATGACCATTCTTGCTAAATTAATTTGTATCATAATATATATATTTCATGTATATATTTATGACTAGTGATTGACCAAATCCTAGGTTAAGTTACAAAGAAAGAATCTTATATGCATTTGTTTTAATTGTATTAGTGGACCAAACTATACATCTTATTTTGATTTTCATGACCATTGATATCAAAAGAAACAAATAAATCATGTAGAGTATGAATAAATAGAATGATTAATTGGAGTAATTAATTTACAGGACCAATGAGATTAATAACTCTTTTTAATCATAAGATTGGATTGTTGGACCCAGACATCTAATCAACTTAGAAATCGGTATTTAACTTGTTAATATCCATTGCACATTATTATCAATCGGAATATTGTTATAAGGAGTAATCACCTCTAAGTAAAAAGCATATTTGTTCAAACTATCCTTTCGGCTTAACTTCAAACCTTGTTACCATTTATTTACTTGTAATTCTTTATTTATTTGATGATACGGTCTCTTTACAATTACACAAAACCCCCCTCTTATGTCTTTTGTTATAAATTGTTAATTGATAATTGATTTTCTTCAACTTAAACAAATTCCCTTGGGTTCGACCCGGACTTACCATTGCTATATTACAACCGATTAGGTACACTTGCCTAGTTGTGTTGTTTTCATTCATGGTATCTCCCTGTTATAAATTCAAAACTTATGAAAAGACATTACAAAGACAATATTGATCCTCAGAATTCCAAAAATAAGTGATATCATTTTGGGTATATAAAATATGTATGTCTGAAAACACATCAAGTTTTTGGCGCCGTTGCCGGGGACTACGGTTTAAAGTAAAAGAATTCATTTATTAATTTAATTTATTTATAATTTATTCTAGATCTCACCATTCTGTTCCTCAGATAGTGTATGACCAGGAGTTCAAATTCTCCTTTGACTCCACAGTTTCAAGAACCAGAACGAGAATTTCGCAGACGACGGAGACACGCAAGACTAATGGCAGACATTGCAAATCTTTCTTTGGAATAATATGCAAGTCGCACACAAGAAGAAACAGGCCAAGGACTAGTTCGTCCCACAATTCCAGATGGGACGCATTTTGAAATAAAAGGCCAATTTTTACATCTTCTAAGGGAAACTTTGTTCACAGGAAAAGATGCTGAAGATGCCAACCAGCATGTTGAATCTGTCCTGGAAATAGCCGATTACTTTCATATTCCTGGAGTAACTAAAGATGCTGTCATGTTACGAGTATTTCCAATAACACTCCAGAGAGCAGCAAAAAGATGGTTAAAGGCTGAACCCCCAAGAACAATAAAAACTTGGGAGGAGCTAAAAACAAAATTTATTAAACAGTTTAGCCCACCTTCTAAAATTGCTAAAATGAAAGCAAAAATCCAAAATTTTCAACAAATGGATGATGAAACACTTTATGATGCATGGGACCGTTATAAAGAAATGCTCCAAAATTGCCCACAACATGATCTTAATCCACATCAAGTTGTGCAAACTTTTTATAACGGAATTAATGTAACTACTCGTCAAATGGTTGATTCGCAGGGTCCAATTCCAAAGAAAACGCCAGCAGACGGATATGCATTAATCGAAGAATTAGCCCAACACTCGCATCAGTGGCACTCTTCAAGAGACTCTTCCCTGAGAAAGAAACCATCAGATGAACAAGCCGATGGATTAGCAGCCCTCAATGCCAAACTAGACGCTTTGGGGCGAGACATGAAAAAGGTAAACCAAACAATCCATGCCATACAGGTCGGCTGTGATAACTGTAGTGGACCACATCTTGCAAAAGATTGTCCACTAGATGAAGATGGGAAAAGGAAGGAAAGTGTTTGCTATTCCTCTGGAGACAGATTTGATGAAAGAAGGCCACGAAACAGCAACTGGAAGCCTTATGAAGAGTATAAAAAAGATCAAGCAGAGAAGTATAAGCAAAGCGGGCAAGGATACTACCAAAGAGAACCAACCTTTGATCCACAGAGACAACCCGAGAAGAAACCAAGCTTTGAAGAAATGATGGCTAGATTTGCAGAAGCCTCAGATAAAAGACACAGATCAACTGAAGAACTAGTGAAAAAGATGGGAGTAACTACGGAATCTGCACTCCGAAATCAACAAGCTTCAATATTAAATATTGAAACTCAAGTTGGTCAGATTTCACGAGTTTTGCACGAAAGATTCCCTGGTACATTGCCAAGCAACACAGAACAAAATCCGAATGCACATGTCAAGGCAATTTCAACCAGAAGCGGTAAGATTTTATGTAATACCGTAATATTAAATAGTAGTGAGATTGCGTTAATTTTAGTATAAATAAGGTTAAACAAGTTTTGATATGGATTAAGAGGGTTAGAAACTCATTTAGGAGAAGTTTGAACTTAAAAGTAAAATTCCAGATTCACACGGGTCGTGTAGATTCTACACGGGTCGTGTAGAATCAGGCAGTGAGCAAAGAATTGAGCACCAAATTCTACACGGGTCGTGCCAGATCCACACGGGTCGTGCCAGGTTATTACACGAGGTCGTGCCAGATTCCACACGGGTCGTGTAGAATCCGGCAGTTTCCACTTCTTTTGAGGCGGTGGATCCACACGGGTCGTGTGGATTTCCACACGGGTCGTGTGTCGCAACAGGGTATTTTTAAAGGGAAATTTTCTTTCATTTGGGGATAAAACCCATTTCGTCCAGAAATTCTTTTAACCCTAAAAACTTGATTCTAACCTTCCAAAGTCGAGATTAAGGCTTGTTTCTTTTGAATTGAAGCTAGGGATTTACACTTTGAGCTTGAAAGGTAATTCTTCTTGATTTTTACTTCGTTTTGACGGTTAGATTTCTCGTTTTGAGATAGTTCCAAGTGGTCTTGATGAACCACCTGCTACTAGTATGAATTAGAGTGAGTTTACTTGGATTAGTGTGTGTGATGGAGTTCTAATTCGAAACCCAAGTTAGTAAAACACATGTATTGTGTTTTTAGGGTTATATGAGCTAAATTTGTGAAATTGGAAGTTACAATTAGGATAGTATTGCTATCTTTTGATTGTAACCCTCTCTTATGATTCCAATTCCTTGATTGATATGAATATTGAGCATGATTGAGATTTTCTTGAAATTGAATATTGAGTTTGAGTCATTGTGTTAGAGCTAAAGCTAGACAGGAACACACACGAGGTTCGGGAGTTCCACATATCGACTCAACTTCAGGTGAGTAGTTAATTATTGTATGATTATACATTATTATGATGTTATTTACAAATAAGAAGTAAACTATGTTTAATTTGGTTGAATATAACTAAATTTTGAGTATATAGAAGAAAGAGAAATAATGTGTGAGACACTATGGACTGAGATAGTCCATCGAGATATAATCAAATGAGATGATAAATGATGCGATTCAACTAATCTTAAATTACTCACTGAGCTTTCAAAGCTCATAAATTATTTGTTACTGTGATTTGTGTTAGGTTCTGGCAGTGGTGACCGTGGAAAGCGGAACATGGAGGGATAGCTACACATGGACTTGGACTTTGACTTAGATTTACTTTTGTTACTTTAAAATATGAAGTAAACCCGGTTTTGTTTAATAGTTGTAAATAGTTGATGTAATAGTTTGGGACTTGAACTAAGCTTTTGTTGACAACTTTGTGTATACTTGTTACTCTTTTTGGGATTATACCTCTAATGATATTATGTTTGACTAAAGAAATTGGTATATCCTAAATTTGAGGAACCGGGTGTTACAAGTTGGTATCAGAGCCGTGGTTTAAGGGAATTAAACCTTAAGATGGGTTTAGACTTAAACCAAAGAGATAGAGAAGTCCCAGAGAGTCCCGAGTAGCTATCCTCCACGGTGCATACAATTGAGTTGATTATACACTATATTGAGTATTATAGTGCTATACAATTGAGTTGATTATACACTATATTGAGTATTATAGTGCTATACAATTGAGTTGATTATACACTATATTGAGTATTATAGTGCTATACAATTTAGTTGATTACACACCATATTGAGTATTATGGTGGTGATTACTATATGAGTTGATTTTCTTTTTCAGTTAAAATGAGTGCTGGAAAAGAAAAAGAGCGAGGTGATCCATCAAGAGATAAATCGGGATCACGAGATTCGGGTAAAGAGCATCAACCTGAGGGAGAGCGACCTCCCGAGACACAGAGTAATATGCAAGCTATGATTGCTGCTGAGGTAGCCAAAGCACTTAAAGAATTACTACCCACTTATTTGAGGCCTCAGACGGAGACTGCAACTGGAGGTTCTTCGGGACAACCACCGGTTCAACCTGAGCATAAGGAGGATCGTGAAGAGGTCTATACTGAAGCGGGCAGAGCTAAAATACCTGAGAAGACAAGGAAGTGTACTTATGATGTTTTTCAGAAGTGCAGGCCATACGATTTCTATGGGAAAGATGATCCCATAGCAGCCAAGAATTGGTTAACACATGTTGAAAAGATGTTCCGCACCAGTAAATGCGACGAGGCAGATAAAGTGGAGTTTGCAACAAACTTATTAAAGGAAGATGCATAGTTCTGGTGGGAGAATATGTGTATGGAGATAGGAGAGAGTTTGGCGTATACACTGAGCTGGGAACAATTCAAGTTGAAGTTCACTGAATACTATTGTTCCAATAATGCTATGAAGGGAATAGAGGAAGAGTTTTTGAAGTTACAACAGGGGTCGAGAACAGTGCAACAATACACACTGGATGTCAATGAGAAGGCAAGATTTGCACACCATCAAGTTGATACCGAGGAGCGTAAGATGGATCCTTACTTGTGGGGTTTAAAAACCCAGATCCGAGAGTTATTGCCGAGTTCCAGATATACTACCTTTCAACAGGTTGCCGAAGCAGCGAGATCGAGAGAAAGGGAGTTGCAAAGACAAGAGGAGGAGAGAAGAACCGAAAGAGAAGTTGGAGGATTTAAGAGAAAGTAGGAAGGTAAGGCTGTAGATACTTCTCAGAGATCCATTACCACGGGTTCTCAAATCCGTGGTGAAACCAAGAAGAATGAAGAGAAATGGTGTAAAAAGTGTAGGCGAAAACACATGGGAGAATGCGATTCCCGAAACCCTCCATCAGTTTGTTTCCAGTGTGGAAAAACGGGACATATGGCTCGCCAGTGTACCGAGAGTCGCCCCCTTTGTTTCAATTGTGGGGAGAGCGGGCATATTCGTCCAAATTTCCCAAAGATGAAATCTGAGCCACAAAGATATTTTCAAAAGACTGGTCAAGGAGGAGGTCGAGATCGAGATGATCGAAGAGATAGGGGTGGTGGTTATGTGAAAACGCGAGCTTTTCAATTAACTGTCGACGAGGCTAGAGATCGGACCGATGTTATCACATGTATCTTTAGCTTGAACTCTTTTCAAGCAAGAGTACTTTTTGATTCAGGTGCATCTGTGTCTTTTATATCAGAGTCTTTTGCTTCTAAACTAGATAATCCATTAGTTGAATTATATGAGAAAATAATAGTAGATGTAGCAGATGGGAGATGTGTTTTTGTAAAGAGTCATTATAAACAGTGTCGGCTTGAAATCTATGGGATTGCGTACCCTATAGATCTGAAGCCGATCACTAATCATGAGTTTGATGTAATAGTCGGGATGGATTGGATGGATGATAATAGAGGTCAAATGGATTGTCATGAGAAAACACTTTCCATAAAGACGCCGAGTGGTTCCCGAATTTTGATACGAGGTGAACGACGTTCCCGAAAAGTACCGATAGTGTCACTTGCCACGGCTAGAAGATATATAGAAAGAGGGGGTGAATTGATTATGGCACATGTGATTAGTGCTGAGTCAAAACATTCTAAAATAGAAGAAGTAGAAGTGGTTTGTGATTATCCCGATGTATTTCCCGAAAATCTTCCAGGCGTACCACCAAGTAGACAAGTTGAATTTGTGATCGATGTCATACCAGGGGCGAAGCCGGTAGCTCGACCACCGTATCGATTGGCACCGTCTGAAATGGAAGAGTTAAAGAGACAGTTACAAGAGTTGTTAGAACTTGGATTTATTCGTCCGAGTTCGTCTCCGTGGGGTGCACCTATACTCTTTGTAAAAAAAGAAAGATGGAACTATGAGGATGTGTATAGATTATCGGGAGCTCAACAAGGTCACTATAACGAAGCGTTACCCGTTGCCGAGGATCGATGACTTGTTTGATCAACTGCATGGAGCCACGTATTTTTCAAAAATTGATTTGAGATCCGGCTATCATCAATTGAGAGTACAAGCAGCTGATATTCCGAAGACAGCTTTTCGTACGAGGTATGGCCATTACGAGTTCTTAGTCATGCCGTTCGGTTTGACTAATGCTCCAGCCGTTTTTATGGATTTAATGAATCGGGTTTGTCATCCTTTTCTTGATAAATTCGTAATTGTGTTTATCGACGACATCCTGATTTATTCAAAGAGTCGAGATGAACATAGATTTCATTTACAACAAATGCTAGATCTTCTTCGAGACGAGAAATTATATGCAAAATTTTCAAAATGCGAGTTCTGGTTACGGGAGATACAATTTCTTGGCCATGTGATAAATGAAGACGGTATAAAGGTAGATCCAGCAAAGATAGAAGCCGTAATGAGTTGGGAGCCGCCAAAGAGTCCAATGGAGGTTCGTAGTTTCTTGGGGTTAGCAGGCTATTATCGACGATTTGTAGAAAACTTTTCTCGTATAGCTATGCCCTTAACCAAATTGACCAAGAAGACGGAGAAATTTAGTTGGACTAAGGCACAACAATCAGCCTTTGAACAACTACGAAATGGCTTATGCAAGGCTCCAGTGTTGGCTTTACCGCAAGGAGGGGAGGATTTTATTCTTTACAGCTATGCCTCCTTAAGTGGTCTTGGATGCGTGTTGATGCAAAAAGGACGAGTGATAGCGTATGCCTCTCGACAACTGAAACCACATGAAAAAGCTTACCCAGTACATGATTTAGAGTTGGCGGCAGTAATTTTTGCATTAAATATCTGGCGACATTATCTTTATGGAGTGCGATTTCAGATCTATACGGATCATAAAAGTCTGAAATACCTGTTTGATCAGAAAGAGTTAAACATGAGGCAAGTATGGTGGATGGATCTACTAAAAGATTATGATTGTGAAATACTTTACCATCCTGGTAAAGCCAATGTGGTGGCAGATGCACTAAGCCGTAAGGAGCCGCCTATTCGAGTCGTATCGGCTCGAATGGGGATTGTGAGTCGATTACCAGAGTTGATACATAAATGCCAAGTCGAAGCCAATGACTTGAAGAAAGAAAGGATGATTGGTTATGTAGAGAAACTTGTGGAAAATGCACAAGGAATCAAGACTTTCCAAGGACGAGTTTGGGTTCCGAGACATGGCGAGGCGAGACAATTATTGCTAGAGGATGCTCACTGTACTAGGTATTCGGTTCACCCTGGTAGTACACGAATGTATCATACCTTAAAACCGTACTACTGGTGGCCGGGTATGAAGCGAGATGTGGGACGATTTATAGAGAATTGTTTGACATGTCTTCAGGTAAAAGCTAATCATCAAAAGCCTTATGGAGCAGTGCAGCCATTGCCAGTACCAAAGAAGAAATGGGATGAGATCACCATGGATTTCATTACAAAGTTGCCTCGGACTCCTCGAGGATATGATTCTATATGGGTGATCATTGACAGGTTAACAAAGTCGGCTCATTTTATTCCAATCCGAGAAGATTATCAAGTATCAAAGCGAGCTGAGATATATACGAAAGAAATTGTGAAACGACATGGAGTGCCAACTTCAATAATTTCTGATAGAGATAATCGGTTCAATTCACATTTCTGGCAGAGTTTTCAAAAGCATTTTGGTACAAAAGCTTTATTAAGTACTGCGTATCATCCCCAAACGGATGGACAGTCAGAAAGAACGATACAAACACTTGAAGATATGCTACGAGCCTGCATCATTGATTTTGGAGGCAGTTGGGAAGATCATCTGCCTTTGGTAGAGTTTTCCTATAACAACACTTATCACTCCAGTATACAGATGGCACCTTTAGAAGCTTTATATGGTGCACCATGCCGAACACCAACTTGCTGGACAGAGATGGGAGAGAAACCATTGGCGGGACCGGAAATTGTAGCTGAAACTGAAGAGAAGATGCAAAGCATTCGTGAGCATATGCGGGTAGCCCAAAACCGCCAAAAGCAATATACAGATAGAAGAAGAAAGCTGTTAGAGTTCAATGTTGGGGACATGGTAATGTTGAAAGTGTCCCCATGGAAAGGAATAATTCGATTTGGCAAGAGAGGTAAGTTGAGCCCACGCTTTATTGGACCCTTTCAAGTTTTGGAGAAAATTGGAGCGGTTGTGTATAAGCTAAAGCTTCCAGAGGAGTTACAGGGTATCCACAATGTTTTTCATGTGTCACACCTTAGAAAAACATTGTATGACCAATCCACTTGGGTACCCTTAACTGAAGTTCAACTAGATGAGAAATTAAGATATCAAGAGATGCCAGAATAGATTTTGGATAAGAAGATCAAGAAGTTACGTAACAAAAAGATTGGATTAATGAAAGTGCAATGGCGACATCATAAAGGAGCAGATGTTACTTGGGAAGCTGAAGGAGAGATGCGGTCGAAATATCCTTACTTGTTTCAAGAGATTCCGAGGACGGAATCTTTCGAAGGGGGTAAGAACTTGTAATACCGTAATATTAAATAGTAGTGAGATTGCGTTAATTTTAGTATAAATAAGGTTAAACAAGTTTTGATATGGATTAAGAGGGTTAGAAACTCATTTAGGAGAAGTTTGAACTTAAAAGTAAAATTCCAGATTCACACGGGTCGTGTAGATTCTACACGGGTCGTGTAGAATCAGGCAGTGAGCAAAGAATTGAGCACCAAATTCTACACGGGTCGTGCCAGATCCACACGGGTCGTGCCAGGTTATTACACGAGGTCGTGCCAGATTCCACACGGGTCGTGTAGAATCCGGCAGTTTCCACTTCTTTTGAGGCGGTGGATCCACACGGGTCGTGTGGATTTCCACACGGGTCGTGTGTCGCAACAGGGTATTTTTAAAGGGAAATTTTCTTTCATTTGGGGATAAAACTCATTTCGTCCAGAAATTCTTTTAACCCTAAAAACTTGATTCTAACCTTCCAAAGTCGAGATTAAGGCTTGTTTCTTTTGAATTGAAGCTAGGGATTTACACTTTGAGCTTGAAAGGTAATTCTTCTTGATTTTTACTTCGTTTTGACGGTTAGATTTCTCGTTTTGAGATAGTTCCAAGTGGTCTTGATGAACCACCTGCTACTAGTATGAATTAGAGTGAGTTTACTTGGATTAGTGTGTGTGATGGAGTTCTAATTCGAAACCCAAGTTAGTAAAACACTTGTATTGTGTTTTTAGGGTTATATGAGCTAAATTTGTGAAATTGGAAGTTACAATTAGGATAGTATTGCTATCTTTTGATTGTAACCCTCTCTTATGATTCCAATTCCTTGATTGATATGAATATTGAGCATGATTGAGATTTTCTTGAAATTGAATATTGAGTTTGAGTCATTGTGTTAGAGCTAAAGCTAGACAGGAACACACACGAGGTTCGGGAGTTCCACATATCGACTCAACTTCAGGTGAGTAGTTAATTATTGTATGATTATACATTATTATGATGTTATTTACAAATAAGAAGTAAACTATGTTTAATTTGGTTGAATATAACTAAATTTTGAGTATATAGAAGAAAGAGAAATAATGTGTGAGACACTATGGACTGAGATAGTCCATCGAGATATAATCAAATGAGATGATAAATGATGCGATTCAACTAATCTTAAATTACTCACTGAGCTTTCAAAGCTCATAAATTATTTGTTACTGTGATTTGTGTTAGGTTCTGGCAGTGGTGACCGTGGAAAGCGGAACATGGAGGGATAGCTACACATGGACTTGGACTTTGACTTAGATTTACTTTTGTTACTTTAAAATATGAAGTAAACCCGGTTTTGTTTAATAGTTGTAAATAGTTGATGTAATAGTTTGGGACTTGAACTAAGCTTTTGTTGACAACTTTGTGTATACTTGTTACTCTTTTTGGGATTATACCTCTAATGATATTATGTTTGACTAAAGAAATTGGTATATCCTAAATTTGAGGAACCGGGTGTTACATTTTAGAACCGTCAATTCCCATAAACACTAACTCTTCGTCTAAAACGCAGGAATCTGAGAAGTTACCGAAAAAGAATGAAGAAGAAGCTGAAGAAAGACCACCGCCAACACCCGTAAAAAGTTATAAACCACCTGTTCCATATCCACAACGTCTAAAAAAGGAAAAACAAGAAGAAGAGTATAAGAAATTTTTAGAACACATTAAATCATTGCATATTAATATACCTTTTGTTGAGGCAGTTGCACAAATGCCTAAATATGCAAAGTTTTTAAAGGATCTTCTTACAAATCGAAAGAAACTTGAAGAAGCATCCAATGTTATTCTAAATGAACAATGCTCAGCAGCAATGTTAAATAAACTACCTAAAAAGATGACTGATCCAGGAAGTTTAACATTACCATGCCAGTTTGGTAATTTAACTTTTAGTCATGCTTTAGCAGATTCAGGAGCAAGCATCAACCTCATGCCATATTCATTTTACTCTAAGCTTGACTTGCCTGAACCTAAACCAACAAGAATGGCGATCCACTTAGCAAACAAATCGATAACATATCCAAGAGGTATAGTGGAGGACTTGTTGGTAAAGGTAGATAAATTTGTTTTTCCTGCAGACTTTGTTGTTCTAGACATGGAAGAGGATGAACAGGTGCCGATAATTCTGGGAAGACCATTTTTAAGCACAGCAAGAGCATTGGTAGACATCCGTGAATCGAAGCTCACACTCAGAGTTGGAACTGACGCCATAACATTCGGAATTGATCAGTCCATGAAACATTCTAAGACTTGTGATGATGCCGTTTATTTCATTGATACTTTTGATACCATTTTGGAGAATGAATTGTAGGAATTGGAGAAAAGAAATCTAGAAAACATGATGCCTATGGAAGAAGAAGAATTTAACGCCAACAAGGAGATTGAGAAATTAGAAAAATTACTAGTAGAAGAAAAAGTGCCTAGTAATTCGTCTACAACCGATGAAAATCAAGATTCAGAGCCAAAGACTCCTAATCTCAATACTCTACCTCTTCATCTTGAATATGTTTATCTAGATGAAAACATGCAATTGCCTGTAATAATTAATGCATCTTTGTCATCTGCAGAAAAAACGAAACTGGTAGCTGTCCTCAAGAAAAGAAAGAATGCCATAGCCTGGAAAATCTCATATATTAAGGGGATAAGCCCTTCATATTGTTCACACAAAATTCTCATGGAAGATGAAACCAAGCCAAAAATACAACCCCAGAGACGTTTGAATCCCAAAATGCAAGAAGTTGTAAGAAAAGAAGTTGTGAAATTGCTAGATTCAGGGATAATATACCCCATCTCAGACGGTCCATGGGTCAGTCCCATTCATGTAGTGCCAAAAAAAGGAGGAATCACCGTCTTAAAAAATGAAAAAGACGAATTAATTCCCACAAGAACAGTAACCGGATGGAGAGTATGCATAGACTACCATAAATTAAATGATGCTACTCGCAAAGACCACTTTCCATTACCGTTTATTGATCAAATGCTTGAAAGACTTGCTGGAAAAACTTACTATTGCTTTTTAGATGGTTTTTCAGGATATTTTCAGATCCCAATCGATCCGCTGGATCAAGAGAAAACCACCTTTACATGTCCCTATGGAACTTTCGCATACCGAAGGATGCCATTTGGACTCTGCAATGCACCAGCAACATTTCAGAGATGCATGACTGCCATATTTCACGAAATGGTAGGGGATTTCATGGAGGTATTTATGGATGACTTTTCTGTATTTGGAGATACTTTTGATGAATGTTTAACCAGTCTTGATAAAATGCTTGAAAGATGCGAGAAAACTAACTTGGTGTTGAATTGGGAGAAGTGCAATTTCATGGTTCAAGAAGGAATAGTTCTTGGGCATAAGGTATCAAAGCAAGGAATAGAAGTGGATAAAGCCAAGGTGGAAACTATCTCAAAATTGCCGCCTCCTACAAACGTAAAGGGAGTGAGAAGTTTCCTCGGACATGCAGGATTCTACCGTCGATTCATAAAGGACTTTTCAAAAATAGCAAGACCATTAACTCAATTACTGTTGAAAGAAGCAAAATTTGAATTTTCAACAGATTGTTTAAATGCTTTTAACACTTTAAAAGAAAAATTGGTTTCGTCTCCAATTCTGATTGCACCAAATTGGAATTTACCTTTTGAATTGATGTGTGATGCAAGCGACTATGCAGTTGGAGCAGTTCTCGGACAAAGGCTGGAAAAACATTTCCAACTTATCTTTTATGCTAGTAAAACCCTTAATCCAGCTCAAGAAAATTATACAACAACAGAAAAGGAATTACTAGCAGTGGTTTATGCATTCGATAAATTCAGGCCATACCTAATTTTGTCTAAAACAACTGTCTTTACAGATCATTCTACTTTAAAATATTTGTTTTCAAAACAGGACGCAAAACCAAGACTCATACGTTGGATCCTCCTGTTACAAGAATTTGATCTAGAGATAAAAGACAAACCAGGAATGGAAAATGTAGCAGCAGACCACTTGTCCAGACTGGAAAACCCAAGAATGGAGCAGCTGAAGGAAACAGACATCAACGATAATTTTCCTGATGAACACCTACTGAATATAGACACAGATCTTCCTTGGTACGCTGACATAGTTAGTTATTTGGCTGCAGGAGTACTTCTGAAGGGAATGACACATCAACAGAAAAAGAAATTCTTCACAGATGTAAAACATTACTTCTGGGACGATCCATATCTGTTTCGAGTCAATGCAGACAACATAATTAGAAGATGTGTTTATGGAAAAGAAATTCAGAATATCCTGGAACATTGTCATCAAGGACCAGTTGGAGGACACCATAGTGCAAACTACACAGCGAGAAAGATATTTGAAGCCGGATTTTATTGGCCAACGATTTTCAAGGACGCTAAGAGATATGTGAAAGAATGTGATTCATGCCAGCGATCAGGAAACATCTCATCCAGGAACGAAATGCCCCAGGTAAGTATACAGGTATGTGAAATTTTTGACATTTGGGGAATTGATTTTATGGGACCATTTCCAAATTCATGTGGAAACAAATACATTTTAGTCGCTGTCGACTATGTGTCAAAATGGGTTGAAGCCCAGGCTTTACCAACTAATGACGCACGAGTTGTAATTAAATTTCTAAAAAAATTGTTTTCACGATTTGGTGTACCAAAAGCTCTAATCAGTGACCGGGGGACTCATTTTGCAAACGCACAACTTGAGAAAACTCTAAAAAAAATATGGAGTTCAACACAGATTTGCAACCCCGTATCACCCACAAACCAGTGGGCAAACTGAAGTCACTAATAGAGCAATAAAAAGAATTCTGAAAAAATCAATTGGTACCAATAAGAAAGAATGGTCTAATAAACTCGATGATGCTTTATGGGCTTTCAGAACAGCTTATAAAACACCTATTGGTACAACACCATATAGGTTGATATACGGTAAAGCATGTCATTTACCTGTGGAGATAGAACATAAAGCATATTGGGCGTTGAAAAACTGTGATCTTGATGAAACAAATATCTGTTCTAACCGTTTAATGCAGATAAACGAATTAGAAGAGTTAAGGAACGAAGCATATGAGAATTCCTTAATTTACAAAAATCGCACTAAGAAATGGCATGACGCACGATTGCAAAAGAAAACAGAAATTGCACCAGGAGATCAGGTACTTCTATACAACTCGAGATTAAAATTATTTCCAGGGAAATTGAAGTCAAGATGGTATGGGCCGTACAAGGTGAAGACCGTATTTCCATACGGTACTGTTGAATTACTGGATAAGAACGACGTAAGCTTCAAGGTTAACGGACACCGGGTGAAGCATTACGAACAAGGAGTCCCTTGTGAAGAAGGAGAGGATGTACCCCTCTCAAACATTTAAAAATTTAAAAGCAGGGGTACGGGTTTAAGCTTTCAACCCAGGTAAGGAAAGCGGTGTGAGAAAAAGACATTGATTTTTATTCGATTGGGTTGTAATAATTTTAAGACAATTTAATTTTATGTTGTGTGTTAAATAAATATTAAATAATAAAAATAAAACACAAAAATAAAGATCATCAACAGAAAAACAGGAAAAGAAAATGCCACAGATCATGGATCGCGACCCGATCCGGAGGCCCATAGGGGCGCGATGTCTATCGGACAGCAAGGGCCCAAGCCCGTAAAATCAACGATCGCGACCCGATCCAGTAGTGGATCGCGATCCGACGACGCGCAAAGGATAAAAACAGATCCGGTCACTTGGTCTCATTTTTTACCCCACAATCGCATCCGGATCCCCACGGTAAAATCGCGACCGAGTATTTTTCCAGTTTTTCTAGATCCGTAATCATCAAGCAAGGTATGTAAACCCTCGATTCCTTTTCGATTTACATTACAAAATTGGTAGATATTTGTGATAATTAAAATAAAATTAGATTTTAAAAATTGATTCTCGGTTTTGAATGATTTACCCATTTAGATGTTAGATCTAACCGAGAATCAAGTAAACTAGTTAAAACCCTCTTAGATAGTGAAGATTTAGCTTGAAAAAAAAAACGTTGAAATCGCGAGTTTAGGGTCGGACATTCAAGGATCGCGACCCGATCCTTGATGATGTTCATATATCGCGACACTACGGTTGAATTTAGATGCAAAAGTTCAAAGATCGCGACCCGATCTATGAGAACTTTCATGAATAGCGATCCGACCGTTGAATCTCCCTGAATCTGTTCGTCGATCGCGACCCGATCGGTGAACGGGTTCTATGATCGCGACCCGACTCTTGAATGGTACCGGACCTTGATCTCGTCCCTATCGCGAACCAAAACCCGACCCATCCTAAGATCGCGACCCGATCCGGATGATCATCGCGACCCGACCAGGACCAGGACCCGATTTAACTACCCGACCCATTTCTTCGGTCGCGACTCGACCCCTGTTACCATCGCGACCCGACTTTAGACCAGGTGCAAAAATTGATTTTTTAAAAAAAGCTAATTCTTTTCTATTTATTTTTATTTCTTATTTCACAGATATATGGCAAGAAGAGGAGATCAAAACCCACAAGCCGAGGAGTTACCCTCGCATACATTGCTTCAATTTCCAACAACAATCAGCAATGCGAGGAGACAACGATATTTGGGAGAACTGGCCAGTATTCACAAAAAAGACGTTCATGTGCCTCCCTCTCTGGATTGGGAATACGCGGCCACGATCGGGCTACACCACCGTTTGGCACCGTTCACAACAAAATTCCACGCCGCAACTGGATTTACATGCCACGCCTGGGATAGACTGTTCCACTTCCAGGAGCCAATATTCAGAGAGATCACTCTGGAGTTCCTATCCACTGTACAGTTCGAGCAGTACAGGGATTTATCGGATAGGACGGCTCTCTCTTTCAGACTGGGAGGAGTTAGCCGTGAGTGCAGCGTGATGGAGCTAGGGATACGCCTAGGGCTGTATACACGGGAGGAGACCGCCTTGCCTACTTTTTCCACTTTCTTCGAGGCCTGCCATAGGATCCCGCCAGAAGAGTTCGGCCTGGCAGATGTTTGGGGTATGTTGGCCAATGAGGCATATGACTCACATACCGTGGTGGAGAGCATGCTCCGCTCCCCTGTCCACCGTGTGCTTCACAGACTCATCGGCTCTACGGTTAATCACCGTAAAGGAAGCGATAAGGTGCCTGTAGACGATGTCTTCTATCTATGGTGACTGACATCTGAGGGTGTGTGCCTCAACCTTCCGTATACACTGGCTGTCTTCCTTTCCAGGAAGGCAAAAGGGGCAAAGAAAAATAGCCCCATCTCTGGAGGGCATCTTATATCCAGACTGGCCGCGTCATACGACGTCTTCTCATCTCCATACGCACGGGGACTAACCAGGTCAGATCCTCGTTTTATGAACAGGAGTTACCTATTTCAGATGAGAGTGATCGATCAGGACGATCGCATTCGAGAGGAGGACCCGGTTGAGCAGGAAGAGGACATGGACGCACAGCCTGAGCCACAGCCCGAGCCACAGCTACAGCCTGATCCGCAGCCAGCCCCCGGTGCTCACCGTCGACGCCGGCAGAGATCTCCGATACAACAGGATATACCAGAGCAGGAAATCGATCTACGCTTCCTATCCCAGCAGATCAGTAGGATGGAGCTGAGTAGACAGCGTGATACACAGAGGATGGAGCGCGACTTACTGCGGAGGCAGGTTCATGATCAGTGGGTGTCGCATACCATGCAGGGGTTCTACGAGAGTCAGGGTTACCAGCCCCCCATTCCATACCCGACTTATGTTCCGCCTGTGCCCACATGGTTTGAGCCACCGGATTTCCTGCAGGACTACGGTGATGGCGGTGGCACCTCAGGTTCAGTTTTTGATGATACTGATGATTGACTTTATTTTTGTATTTAAATACATTTGGATTTTTTATTATTATTTTAGTGTGGTGTGTTTGTTTTTTTATTTATTGGTGTGTTTTGTTTTTGTGGTATGGTTAATATTTTCTGAGCATTGATACAGAATATAGGTTCAAACAGACGCTGGCATTCAGTTCAGCAAACTTCTTCTGTGGAATCTGTCCTTAAAATAGAACGACCCATTACCCAAGGGGAGTCCATTCCAATTAAACTCCTCTTTGATTTAAAAAGATATATACAATAAGATTATTGTATAAAATAAGTGTATGGTAAAAAGGTCAAAATGCAATTATTAGCTAAGCCAAGTCAAAATTTTATCTTAAACATCTTTTCCAAAAATTGAACACTAAAAAGGTAATTGTTAAGAAAAATGTTTTGAAAATAAATTTGTAGGTTAAACTTAATTTTATGCTCTTATTTTCTAGTTTTTCATTATTTCATATAAAATTTATTTCCGTAAATGACAAGTAGTTAGAATGAAAATTACAAAATGTTTTGCATAAATAACGAAATAAACCCGTTGAAAATCAGGATTTGTCAAAACAGGTTGAGTCAGTTTCCCTAATCGCGCGAATGCTATGACTAAATCGAGGAAAATAAGCCTCGTTAAAAGAACTTCAATTGAGAAAATAAATCTAATGTAATGTAAAGCGAGAATCAAGTAACGTTACACCATAAGATTGAGACTCAGGAAGGAAATTCAATCAGTGGCCTTTGACATTCGAGCAAGTAGACATAAAATGGGGCCCACGGGCATTTCTACTCCTTATTACCTAAAACCAACTGGTTTGGGATAATATTGTCGAAAGCTCGTTACACGGGTGTCATCGAAAGTCATGGGATTTCCTTAGTGGCCTTTGGAATTTGAATTAGTAAACTTTGTACAGTTGTGAGTTGAAAATTTGTAATCAAGAGTTCCATAGAAAGTCACGAGTTTCAAAGGTGCGGTAAAAATAAAGAAGATAACTTAACTTGATAAACCTAGTCCAGCATAATTTTTGGGAAACATGACAAAAGATCTTGAGATAAAAGGAATTTTTAAGGGTGTATTCAATGTTATGTAAAAATGAGTATTTTTCAATCTAAACATTTGTCATTAATAGAAATAGATTTTATGTACAATTTTGGAAGGTTAGAAATACGCACATAAGACTAGGTATAATCTACTATGTTTATTCTTAAAACCTTATTCTTAACATCGGTAAATAATGCTAGATCTGTGATAGCAGTTGGAAAATTGTTTGGATATCAAATGTCTTGGCTGGTTTTTAAATTATAGTTTGGTCGAGGACAAGCAAAGTTCAAGTGTAGGGTATTTTGATATTGCCTCATTTATACATATATTTCGGGCAATATCAAGTGCTTATATATGTGTTTTTGGTTTAATTTTGAGAAAAAAGGTACTTAATCATTTTAATTACCAAAACACAGGAAAAATTGCTTTATTGAGAATAAGAAGCTGAATTCATGCCTTGGAATGAAGAAAATGGAGTAAAAGATCTATCGGGAAAGGAAGAGCCAAAAAGAGTGTATTCTGGACGAAAAAGCGAAGAAATTAGTCAAACAGACCATATATCGCGACCCTATCTCCATAGGGATCGCGACCCTATCTTCTGACGAATACGTGACAGATTGCTGACCAAATGATCGCGACAAAAGCCTAAAATCGCGACTCTACATGGATCACAACCCGATCTCCATATAGATCGCGACCCTACCTACCAACTACAGTCCACTGAGTCGGGGTAGTGGCCAACTGAGATGCGAACTAAACTCACGATCGCGACCCGATCCTATAGAGGATCGCGACGCGACCTCACCTGGCCAGCACTATAAATAGAGGCTTTCTCTTGTTGTTTTAGACACACAATTCAGATCACAAACTCTCAACCTGGAGAATCACCCTCTATCTCCGTGCTCTCGACCTCTCTTCTCAAGGAATGAATCTCTGCTAGCGGAAGTCACGAAGAACGATCAAGAACATCATTGCTCGGATATTCGGTTTGCTTACTATGTTTAGCTTTCTTATATATTCAGTGTGCTACATGTCTTTGATTATGGAGTAATTCCATTGTGCTTTTACTTAGAGTAGATGAAACTTATAATTATGTTTTGATTGATATGAAATTGGATATTGCAAGTTTAATAATTTACTTTGCATGTTTATTTAACCGACTAATGTATATTTTGAATTTATCTTTGAAACTTATAACTGAATTATATTTAGTATAGATGACCATTCTTGCTAAATTAATTTGTATCATAATATATATATTTCATGTATATATTTATGACTAGTGATTGACCAAATCCTAGGTTAAGTTACAAAGAAAGAATCTTATATGCATTTGTTTTAATTGTATTAGTGGACCAAACTATACATCTTATTTTGATTTTCATGACCATTGATATCAAAAGAAACAAATAAATCATGTAGAGTATGAATAAATAGAATGATTAATTGGAGTAATTAATTTACAAGACCAATGAGATTAATAACTCTTTTTAATCATAAGATTGGATTGTTGGACCAAGACATCTAATCAACTTAGAAATCGGTATTTAACTTGTTAATATCCATTGCACATTATTATCAATTGGAATATTGTTATAAGGAGTAATCACCTCTAAGTAAAAAGCATATTTGTTCAAACTATCCTTTCGGCTTAACTTCAAACCTTGTTACCATTTATTTACTTGTAATTCTTTATTTATTTGATGATACGATCTCTTCACAATTACACAAAACCCCCCTCTTATGTCTTTTGTTATAAATTGTTAATTGATAATTGATTTTCTTCAACTTAAACAAATTCCCTTGGGTTCGACCCGGACTTACCATTGCTATATTACAACCGATTAGGTACACATGCCTAGTTGTGTTGTTTTCATTCATGGTATCTCCCTGTTATAAATTCAAAACTTGTGAAAAGACATTACAAAGACAATATTGATGCTCAGAATTCCAAAAATAAGTGATATCATTTTGGGTATATAAAATATGTATGTCTGAAAACACATCAATACGCCAGTGTGAACTGGTCATAAGAACTCGGTAAGGAGTTAAGTACCATGTCGATGGCCAACTCCTCATCGACTTGCATTCCTAGCTTCTGCAACCTCTCCATATAACCTTGCATCCTTTGCACGTGAGTGCAGACGAACTCTTCCTTTGGCTTACCGGTCATGAGGGCTCGGACCACTTCACACTTCTCGACACGCGCTCGCTTGCGGAACTTTTCAGCAAGGTCCTTGTGCATCTCGTAAGGCCAGTAGTGCTCGTAGAATCTTTGCAATTCGGGATTCATTGTTGCAATCATGATGCAGGCCACTTTGGTCGCAAACCTCAGAGCCATCTTTATATTCCTCATCCAATCATTATAGTTCGTGTCATCTAATGTCACTTTAGAACATAGTGAAAGGATAGAAGTGACCTTACTGTTGTTAGAGTGGGGTGCGGATTGGGGAGCAGAGTTATCAGCGGAAGACATCTATAAAAGAATGTAGTTTTTAATTAGATATAAAATTCCTTAATATTAACCCAAGAATAATAATAAGGCTAGGACCCAACTATATAATTCACAACTTAGAAGAGGGATGCCGTAATCTAATTGTAAATTTTATAAATGTATGTGAATGACGATTCACCAATTCCACCGCGGAAGATAATCATATTAAGTGAAATTCCTAGATCTTTGAGATTTATTGAACTGTTCAATAGCATGTTTAATCTCGGATATGCTCTACTGTTTGTGACTGGGATGCCGAGGATCACAAACTAGATGTGAATAACCATGCAAATTAGCTTGGTACTCTCAAAATCAATTATCATCTCTAATTGATGCGCAGGTAAACCACACACGCTCCATCAACAATGATAAGATTGAGACACCCATTGCAACTCTTTATGAGCCCCTATTAGTGTGCCAATAAACCACACACGCTCCACTAATGTCTCATAAAGTGCAATGTGCAATTTCATGGATTTACATCTTTTCACATTTTCCCTAAAGTAACTAGATTGGCATTTTATAAAACTGTTCTAGTACTTTGATTAATAACATTATACTTTTAATGAGATTAAGCGATCCTATCAAACCCGTTCGGGTAACGACCCTCCACTAATCAAGAGAGCGGTAGGTGGGAGTGGACACCCATTAGACCGCCATTTTATAGACAGTCTCCTTATACCCTCCTTATAGATTAGCTTCGTGAATGATGCTTACTATTGATTTGACTAACCAATCGTCTTATACATATAATACTAACTTTTAATTATAATATATATATATAAGATGTATTTTAAACCTTTTAAAATATTAATGGTTTAATCCTTTAATTTTTTTGAAATTAACTATTAATTTTAAAATTAAATTTAAACCCTTAAATGATTTAATTTAAATATTTTAATTAAACACTTAATTAAATAATTAAATCAGATAGGTATCACAAATTAATCATGTAACACCCCAACTTTTACAAAAAAAAATAAAATTTTCCAAGCTTATATTACAAACATTTAGTCATACAGACCATTTAAGTTTTTACAAACGGGGTAATCACAAATTTGCATCATAACCACAGTTCAAACATGTTTATTTTACATTTATACAACGGAGGCTACGGTCCCACACCCGGTTCTATTAACCTTCTAACATGTTAAGAACATATTTTTAATCCCATTAAGTCTTATTTAGTTCATGACTTAATGGTTAAGACCATAGGATGTCACAAGAGCTCTAAGGAAGCTCATATGCACATCAACTCAAAATTTTAAGTCTAGTTTTGTTCATTTTCTTTCCATACACTTATATAACCAGTGGATGATTTAATTTAAGGTTTTTACAACCCAAAACATACTTCATTAATCACCAATTCATGACTCTCATTATCTATTTCTATGGGTTTCATTCATGGAATCACCAATTCCATTCCACCCTTTCAAATTACCATTTTCCTGCACATTTTAATCTTTGATCTGCTTGGTTCCAACTCAAATCCAATTCAATTAAAGGTTAAAACATGATATTTAGAGTATTACCAAGCCTCCTAAACAACACTTATTACCCCATAAACACTAGAATCAAACCAATATTCACAAACCCAAATTCTAGGGTTCTTGAACAAAATTCTCAATTCCTTTTGCTTCTAATTGTTTCCAAAGGTGGAATTGAGTTCTAATGATGTTTAGAACATGATTCAAAGGTTAGAAACTTAAAACAAAACTCACACAACTTCTGAATCTCGTTTTCACCCATTCAAAATAACTCAAAATGGTTTAACTAGCTTACAAAGGTGAAATTCTCACCTTAGATGACTTGGGAGTCACAATCTTCAAGCTTGGTTCTTCAATTCCTGCTCTAATCACCGCTTCAATTTCTCATGAACCTCCAGAAGTCGTGCTCTCAAGAAATCTCCAGAACTCTCCACATCTTCTGGGAACTATGGGGGATTTTTCTCCTATTTATAGTTCCAAAATTTTCAATTTCACCCCTCAAGTTCCAATTTTTGAATCTTTAACACCATAATCTAATCTTTATTACATGGAGTTTCATTTCTTATATTATTGCCCCATAAACACAAAATATTTTACACCAAGGTCCAAATCATGGCAAAAGACTAATTTGCCTTTTTTCGCAATTTTACCATTACACACGCTTATTTTACATTTTATTGAAAATTTTTGCGGATTCTTACAATCTCCCCCCTTAAGAGGATTCCGTCCTCGGAATCTCTTCATAATTCGTGAAATTCGTGTATCTTTTCTTCATGTCTTTCAGGGTCTCCCAAGTTAAGTCTGAACCCGATGTGTGCTTCCATTTGACTAAGACTAAGTCAATTTCCTTATTTCTTAACTTTTTGGTTCTCACTTCCAACATTACTTCTGGTTCTTATATCAGCTTATTCGGGGCCTCCACTGTTAAGTCTTCCAACGGGATAACAAGTTCACTCTTTCCAAAGTACTTTGTCAAATAACACACATGGAACGTATCATGTATACCACTCAGTTCTCGTGGTAATTCTAACTTGAAAGCTTGTTCTCCAATTCTCTTTAAGATCTTGAAAGGTCCAATGTATCTTGGACTCAGTTTACCCCTTTTTCCAAATCTTACCACACCTTTCCACGGTGACACTTTGAGCATTACCAGATCACCTTCTTTTAAGTCGTAAGGTCTCTTCTTCAAGTCCGCATAACTCTTCTGCCTATCTTGAGCAGTTTTCATATTAGCTTGAATTATTTTGATCTTTTCGTTTGTTATTCTTACAATTTCTGGCCCAGTTATTTTAGTCTCCCTTGCTTCCAACCAACACAAAGGAGTTCTACACTTTTTGCCATATAGAGCTTCAAATGGTGGCATTCCAATACTGGAATGATAACTGTTGTTATAAGAAAACTCTACTAATGGCAAGTGTTCGTCCCAATTCCCACCAAAATCCAGGGCACACGCTCGTAGCATATCTTCTACAGTCTGAATGGTTCGTTCACTTTGCCCGTCAGTCTGGGGATGATAAGATGTACTCATTTTAATTTTTGTCCCCATTCGTTCCTGTAGTGCCTCCCATAATTTTGAGGTAAATCGTGGGTCTCTATCAGACACGATTGACAAGGGAGCTCCATGAAGTCTTATAACTTCATCCTTGTATATCTGTGCTAATGTCTCCAATTGTGTATTTTCGTTAATTGCCAAAAACATTGCACTCTTGGTCAAACGGTCGACAATGACCCATATACTATTATGACCCCTTCTAGTTCTTGGCAACCCAACTATGAAATCCATGGTTATGTCTTCCCATTTTCCCGCTGGAATTTGCAGAGGTTGAGTGTTCCCATACGGGGCTTGGTGTTCCGCCTTCACCTGTGCACAAGTTGCACATTTGGAGATACACTTGACTATTCTTTTCTTCATTCCCGGCCACCAATACTGTTCTTTGAGATCCCGATAAGTTTTCGTACTTCCTGGATGAATGGAATACTTTGATTTATGGGATTCTTCTAGAATCAATTTTCTAATTCCACCAGCTTTTGGTACCCATACGCGGTTTCTGACTGTCTTCAATCCCTGGGTATTTTCTCCAAACACCAAATTTTTTCCCAGCTTTTCCTTCTTTAGATCACCCCTTTCCAATACCTGCTTTTGCGCGTCTTTAATTCTTTCTATCAGGCTTGATTTCAATTCTATCTGCATCAACCGCTCTTGACTTTTCTTTTCGTGAAACTTTCTGCTTAAAGCATCTGCTACCACATTTGCTTTCCCGGGGTGGTAGGCAATTTCACAATCATAGTCATTTATTAGCTCCAGCCACCTACTTTGCCTCATATTAAGTTCCTTCTGTGAGAATACATATTGCAAGCTTTTATGATCCGTGTATAAGGTGCACTTTGTTCCATATAGATAATGCCTCCAGATTTTTAATGCAAACACAATTGCTGCCAGCTCCAAATCGTGTGTTGCATATCTTGTTTCTGGTTCTTTCAATTGGCGAGAAGCGTAGGCTATCACTTTCCCTCGCTGCATTAGTACACAACCCAATCCTCTGTTTGAGGCATCACTATACACCACGAAATCTTCAGTTCCCTCCGGCAGAGTAAGAACTGGCGCATCACATAATTTCTCCTTCAGTGTTTCGAACGCCTTCTCTTGTTCCGCCCTCCATTCAAATTTTACCCCTTTTCTTGTTAACTTCGTAAGAGGTACTGCTCTTCGTGAAAAATCTTGGATGAATCGTCGGTAATACCCGGCGAGTCCAAGAAAACTTCTCACTTCTGTCGGGGTCTTTGGTCTTTCCCATTTCATCACCGCTTCCACCTTTGCTGGATCAACTTTAATGCCTTGGATTGAGACAACGTGTCCAAGGAATTGCACTTCCCTCAGCCAGAATTCGCACTTCGAAAATTTCGCATATAACTTCTCTTTCTTTAAAACTTCCAGCACCGTTTTCAGATGATTCTTGTGGTCTTCCGCATTCTTTGAGTAGATAAGAATGTCATCAATAAAGACAATAACAAACTTATCAAGGAACGGCTTGCACACCCTATTCATCAAATCCATGAAGATTGCCGGGGCATTAGTCAAACCAAAAGGCATGACCAGGAATTCATAATGCCCGTATCGAGTACGGAAAGCAGTCTTCTCAATATCTTCGTTTCTCACGCGCACCTGGTGATAACCAGATCGAAGGTCAATCTTAGAGAAATAGTCAGCGCCTTGCAACTGATCAAACAGATCGTCTATACGTGGTAGCGGGTAACGATTTTTGAAGGTAATTTTATTAAGCTCGCGGTAGTCAATGCACATTCGCATCGTGCCATCCTTCTTTTTGACGAACAGCACCGGTGCACCCCAAGGCGACACACTGGGGCGTATGAAGCCTTTATCGAGCAATTCTTGTAATTGTGACATCAACTCCCGCATTTCGGTAGGGGCCAATCGGTATGGAGCACGAGCGATAGGAGAAGCTCCAGGTACAAGATCAATTCGGAATTCAACTTGTCTCTCTGGTGGCAAACCGGGTAAATCATCTGGAAACACTTCAGGGTATTCTTTCACCACGTCAATGTCATGTACCGTCTTCTTTACTTTATCTTCCATCATTACATACGCCACATAGGATAAACATCCCTTCATCAAACATCTCCTGACCTTCGCTGCGCTAATCAAATTAGACATCCTCTTGGGTTTTTCACCATACACATACACCTTGTTACCATTTGGAATTTTCACCGACACTATCTTTTTCCCACATGCGATTTTTGCATCATTGGCCCCAAGCCAATCCATACCAATGACAACATCAAAAGTCTTCACTCCAATCGGAAGAAGGTTCAACGAAAATTTCTGGTCATCTATGCTGAGTTCGCAGCCACGGTACACATGTTTTATCTCCACCTTCTTACCATTTGCCAATTCGACCTCACATACACAATCTAATGGTTCTAACGGTACGTTGAATTTTAGACCGAACTCATGGGACACAAACGAATACGTAGAACCGGAATCAAATAATATGTAAGCAGGCATCTGGTTAATTAATAGAGTACCTGAGACCACGTCTTGTGTCTCTTTTGCTTCTTCCCGGGTGAGCTGGAAGGCGCGAGTCTTCACCTTTTGAGGCTCCGTCTTTTTCTACGCAGTTGATACCATTGTCTCGCCACCCTTCTTCGGACAGTTGAAACTATAATGCCCCTTTTCGTGACATGAGAAACACTCGACTTCACTGAGCTTCGGATAGGTACATTCCCTAGCCTTGTGACCCGTTCTTCCGCAGTTAAAACAAGCTGCACTTCCCATCTTACATTCGCCCGTATGCTCTTTCCCACATTTCTCACATGTCTTCCGGCTACCCTGTTTGGTTGACATCACTACCGACTTCCCCTTCTTGTTCCAACTACTACTCCCGCCGTTGAATTTACGTTTATCCCCAGAAACTTGCCTCTCCATTGTTCTTCGTTTCCACACATCTTCAACATTTCTTGCTGCCTCAAACGCCGCATCCATTGTTACCGCCTGTTTTACTTCCAATTCATACTCCGAAGGTAGGCCTTTCACATAACGGTTGATTCGTGCCCGCTCCGTAGTGTAAATGTTTCCCACAAACGGTAGCATATCGCTGAACTTTTTAATATACTCGGCAACAGTCAAACTACCCTTCTTTAGAGTAAGAAATTCGTCTTCAAGTTTTTCTATGTCCCGAAGGGGACAATATTTGTTCTTCAAGCGAGTGGTGAATTCGGTCCACGACCATTTATAAATTACATCCTTTCCGACCAGTTCATACAGGGTATTCCACCAAACTAACGCATCGTCTTTTAACATTCGTGAGGCATAATAAACTTTATCTTTCTCATGACACTTGCTGACCTCCAGTACTTGCTCCGTCTCCCGTATCCACCGCATCGTGACTTTAGGCTCGTAGCTACCATAGTATTCCGTTGGTTTACATGCTAGAAAAGTTTTGAAAGAACATCTCTTCTTATCTTCTGTCCCCACACTATCCTCCTCTGTAACCGAATCTCCGTTAGTGGGTCTCCAAGAAGCATCATCTGCTGAAGGATTAGGATATGGGTCCCCCAGCCGTGTATTCAGCATTTGGCGCATATCTTCCCTCATTTCTGTTTTTAAATTGCTAATAAGGTTTTGTATAGCCTCCAAAGTCACAGGTGGAGGTTGCGGTATTGGGTTTGGCATATCACCCATATTGTCCGCATCGTTGACGGGAATACTCCCACGAGATGGAGTATGACTGGCTGCCCGTCCCCCACTTGAAAGGCTATGATCACCGCTCTCCATTTACTATATAAAATGAAATAGATTTACATTTATTATTCCACATAAATATATTTATCAATATATCCGAAAGCTGTAGCATGTAATCTCCCTATGTAACTTGTGTTCCCAAGTATCTCTCTCCTAATTTCCACAACCAGATTCCTCAGGCTCCCTCGTGACTTCACCATTTCCAAAGCATATCCTGTGGTTACAATAATACGGGCCTAATATTACTTTAACCACCTATATACTTTGGCTCTGATGTCATCACAAGATCCCCTGATCCCTTGGTTTCTGTGGATTCCAACGTTATAATTTACCAACTCTACCCCGTTAGTTAGTACCTAGTACTACTACTTTACTTATTATTAATCCACTAGTTTAAGCCTAGGATGGTTACCCAACCTAATTCGCTTAAACCATGGCTCTGATACCAAATTGTAACACCCCAACTTTTACAAAAAAAAAAAAAAAAATTCCAAGCTTATATTACAAACATTTATTCATACAAACCATTTAAGTTTTTACAAACGGGGTAATCACAAATTTGCATCATAACCACAGTTCAAACCTGTTTATTTTACATTTATACAACGGAGGCTACGGTCCCACACCCGACTCTTCTAACTCCCTTCCTGCTTACCTGAGTACATAGCATTTTAAAAATAATACGTGAGACATAATGTCTCATGAGCATTATGGGTTTAGACCCAAAACAGTTTTTCCAAATATAACATTATTCTTTAAATTTCCAATATTTCATTTCCTATGAGCGCACCCATAGGTATTCCTTATTTTATGCTGGTACATTCCTACGGGCGCACCCGTAGGTTTTATACGAGACGCACTCGTATAACTACTTCCCCAATAGCATGAAACGGATTCATCTATCAGGGTAAGACAACTACTTCGCGACGGGAGGTACCATCCCAGTAGTGTCTTTTTGCCACCCCTACCGCAGCAGGCTGTGGTCTTTATCCGGATACTAACAACTTATCATCATGGGCCAATCACATTATTAGTTCACTGTATTTTCTGATTCTCTTTCTTTACACATTTAATCATATTTTTCATATAATACCTTTGAAACCATAAAACCACTTTGACCCCAAAACATTTTTTTGAATAAAAATTCATTTTGCTATGTACCCGAAAATCCACATAACACTCACCTTAGACTTTGCAAAGAATGCCTAAGTGTTCAATGCCTCTTTTCCCCTCCCTTGTTTCTCTATTGTTTCACCTACACAAATCATTTGGGTTATGATATGAACTTATATTTTCATGTTTTCATATCATATTAAACTTATAATAATGATGAGGGGATCAAACTACTCAATTAGAGTCATGACGGGAGTGAATTGCATGAATTCGGGTCACACGGGTCGTGTAGGAATCACACGGGGTCGTGTAAGACTTCCAAGATGTCCAAGCTACTGCCTCATTTCACACGGGGTCGTGCCAGATTCACACGGGTCGTGTAGAATCCTGCAGTCCCATTTTCAGCTTTTAATTTTTGTTTGTTTTTTTGCAGTTTTAGTCCATTTCTTGGTTCCATTTGTTTCCAAACTTAACAAAACTTTACCAATAGGTTCTATTAACCTTCTAACATGTTAAGAACATATTTTTAATCCCATTAAGTCTTATTTAGTTCATGACTTAATGGTTAAGACCATAGGATGTCACAAGAGCTCTAAGGAAGCTCATATGCACATCAACTCAAAATTTTAAGTCTAGTTTTGTTCATTTTCTTTCCATACACTTATATAACCAGTGGATGATTTAATTTAAGGTTTTTACAACCCAAAACATACTTCATTAATCACCAATTCATGACTCTCATTATCTATTTCTATGGGTTTCATTCATGGAATCACCAATTCCATTCCACCCTTTCAAATTACCATTTTCCTGCACATTTTAATCTTTGATCTGCTTGGTTCCAACTCAAATCCAATTCAATTAAAGGTTAAAACATGATATTTAGAGTATTACCAAGCCTCCTAAACAACACTTATTACCCCATAAACACTAGAATCAAACCAATATTCACAAACCCAAATTCTAGGGTTCTTGAACAAAATTCTCAATTCCTTTTGCTTCTAATTGTTTCCAAAGGTGGAATTGAGTTCTAATGATGTTTAGAACATGATTCAAAGGTTAGAAACTTAAAACAAAACCCACACAACTTCTGAATCTCGTTTTCACCCATTCAAAATAACTCAAAATGGTTTAACTAGCTTACAAAGGTGAAATTCTCACCTTAGATGACTTGGGAGTCACAATCTTCAAGCTTGGTTCTTCAATTCCTGCTCTAATCACCGCTTCAATTTCTCATGAACCTCCAGAAGTCGTGCTCTCAAGAAATCTCCAGAACTCTCCACATCTTCTGGGAACTATGGGGGATTTTTCTCCTATTTATAGTTCCAAAATTTTCAATTTCACCCCTCAAGTTCCAATTCTTGAATCTTTAACACCATAATCTAATCTTTATTACATGGAGTTTCATTTCTTATATTATTGCCCCATAAACACAAAATATTTTACACCAAGGTCCAAATCATGGCAAAAGACTAATTTGCCCTTTTTCGCAATTTTACCATTACACACGCTTATTTTACATTTTATTGAAAATTTTTGCGGATTCTTACAAATCAAATTAATTTAAACCTATCGCAAACCCCCTAAATTTCGAAAATAGCAAATAATGGGTTTAAGGTGATCCAATTATTAAATAATCGCAGTTACCAAAAATAGAAAACCTTCTAAAACCCTAATCACCAAAATCGCAAAATAGGAGGGGAGGGGCTAGGGTTTCTAAAACCCTAATCCCTAAAATCGAAATGGCTAAATATTAGGGTTTAGATTCAATAAACCCTAAAAATTAGGAAAACAATTATAGCAATTCAATTAGAAAACAACCAAATAGCTCTGATACCACTGAAAGGTTTTCTGCAAATCTATGAACTAAAACCCTAAGTTCACATGCAACCTAAATTGGATCTATGTTTTCTAACTTTAAACATATAATAAAATTCCTAAAGGCCAACAGAAAAATTACTAAAGAAATAAATCAGAAAAACTAACATTTAGTTAAATCTTGAAGCTGAGCAGCACAAGTGTCCTGCCTCAAATGAGATCACACCCAGGGAGCTAGGGGAGAGGGACGAAAATTCCAGAGAGGGAGGAGAGAAAATGGCGCAGAAAATAGGTACCCCAGGGTCCCTATTTATAGTCTCCAACGGATAACCAGATAAACCTTTAGAGATAAACCTTTTGAATTCAAATCAAGATAAACCTTTATCTTTTAATTCAAATCTATTTATTCTAATATATGATTATCGAAATTATGTTTTGTCCTAACCATAATTTCGCTGGCTTCTATAACTGCTAAAATTGTCACTTACTCAACTATTGAGTAATTACAATTTAGCCCCTGCACCATTAATTAATTAAATTAATCACCAAATTAATTCCAATTAATTCCAGATTAATTTCTAATTAATTAATGTAATTTCTAATTAATATATTATCACCATAATATATTAGTAAATTATTTATTTTATTTCTATTGATTTATTAATCATATAATAAATCAATCTTTCTCTCTTCTGGAAATTCTGCCAAACCTCTAGCTATGAAGGCAACCCAAATGGACTTTTCTTCTATTAATTAGGTAAATACTAATTATTAGTCATGGCTTATACACCTAATCAAACAGTTTTCACCAATACAGAAATGCATATCAACAGTTCGTCAATTAACTTTCGATTTAGGAGGTGACGCATGAGATGAGTACTTACAAATATATGAAAGGACGTAACGGGAAACGCTTTTACAAATTTGATAAAGCTATCATTTCAGTTTACAATACATGCTATTTACGTAAGCCCACTATTAAAGTTATGCACCAGTTGTATATGACACACGAAAACATGCATGGGTTACCAAGAATGATCGGTAGCATTGATTGTATCCATTAACTGTGGACAATTTGCCTAAATACATGGTGTGACGGGTACATGCGAAATTATTAAAAACAACCAACGATAATGCTATAATCGGTGGCATTGACCGAACTATGGTTTTGGTATGCATCTTTGGAGTCGCGGGTTCTAACGACATAAATGTGCTCGATCATCTCCCGTATTCAACAATATATTTCAAGGAGTTGCTTATGATATGCCTTTCATAGCAGATGCCATATCATAGGGTTATTATCTTACGATTGTGGTTTATCTGTATTCTGTATTTGTCAAATCATGGTCACATTCGGATGACAACAAAATGTTAAAGTTTAAGACGGTACAATAAGGAGCTAGAAAGGACCTTGAACGAGCGTTTGATGTCCTCAAAAGACCTTGGCAAATACAAACAATTCGACACATTCCTGAGACGATAGAAAAATAAAATATTTAATGTACTTGTGCATCATATCAAATAATATGATCTTAGAAGACGAAGGAAAAATGATATGCTGATATGATGAAAACGAAATTTTGCCACCATGTGAACGATTCGGTTTTGAAACGACACAGTACGTAACAAATGGAATGGAGGTACGTAACCGCGATATGCATCGCAACCTTTGAGTTGATTTGTACAAACATATTTACATAAATTATATATAAAACATCGAGATTTCTTACATTTCTTATGAGGAGTTGTTCGCGTCGACGAATGACGAATCCGTAGAGTATAATGTCGATGACAAGGAAGACTCGGACAATAATTCCTACGACAATTCTTATGACTCGGAGGAGTGACATTTGTAGTTTTTAATTTTCGTTTGTTTAATTATTATTTTTAAACTTTATTGTCGTTTTTCGTTTTTATTTTGTAAATTAATGAAGTGTTTTTCTTTTTTAATTTAACTTAATTACATTATTTAATTAAAAAGAACGAGGGGTTGGTGATGGGTTACTATTTCTAATACAATTTCTAATATTTAAGGGTGTGAAGGGTTAGTGGATAATTTCTAATGTCTATATAACACTTAAAAAATAAAGAATAATAAGAAGTTTAATAAATTCACACCATTTGGCCTTAACCCAATTATTATACATTACCTAATATTATATATCTCTTACAACTGCTAATGGTTGATATTATTAATGTCGCAACCTTTAACATAGATACATGTCTTTTGTGTTAGTTTTGTTATTGACTCTTCAGTCCTGATGTCGCCAGTTTGAATCGTCCTGATGTCGCGAGTTTGAATCTTGCTTTTATCCGTTTTTAAACTCGGAAATTTACCTAGACCTGGAAAACATGTCGTGTCATGTCGGATTCGTGTTGAGTCAAAACATTAAACGGGTTAAGAGAGCTTGACCCAAACCCGACCAGCTTAATAAATGTGTCGTGTCGTGTCAATACGTTTATTTTCGTGTCGAGTTCGTATCAGGTTAATGCGTTTAAGAGTTAGACCTTGTAAATGTGTAATGTCGTATCATGTTGAAATACTAAATAAGTTGAAAGAGTAAAAGTTGTTGATACATAAATGAAAAAGAGAAAAACTAAAAAGAGTAGAAGTTGGGAGACGAAAAGAAAAAATTCATTACAAGTTGAAAGGGAAAAGTGGAAACAGTAGGAGTTGGAGAAGCGTATAACGAGGTCATGAGAATGAGAGTGTGGCTGAGTGAAACCATGAAGTATATAAGAGAATGAAAAACTAAAAATCAAGTCTTGACTTAGAAGAGAAAGTTGTTATTATATTACACAATGACTTAACTCAAAGTTTTTCATGCATATTTAGTTTTGTTTTGGGTTTATAGAATTTATCCAAAGAATTAAAAAACTTGCATATAAGTAAACGGATCATGTTTGTGTCATCTTCAAGTTGAAACTCTCAACCCTAACATTACATGTTTAATAATCGTGTTGTGTCGTGTCAACCCGTTTAATTAAACGAGTTGAATATCTTACCCAAACTCATTTATTTCGTATCGAGTTAGTTTTTGCCACCTCTAAATTTACCCCCTTTCTACCGCTTTCTTCTTCCTCAGGTTTTCTACCGTCTCCACTCAACTTCATGCTACTATTCACCATCGCCTTCTTCTATTTCAATTTTTCTACAGTGTTATGCGTTCTTTTTCCACCCAACTTTACTGCAGCAATTCACAACTCTTCTTCTTATCTAGTGGTAAATCCATCGGTTTCATAGTATAGATGATCGACAGAATACTCAAACCAGAAGCCAATCCTTCTCTGTCTCCTTCTAATAAAAACCTACATCCAAATACGTTGCTGCTATACCTGATTTCTAGCAATGGATGCGGCCACAATCGAACCACTTGAAGCTTCGATCGATGCACACTCTCAATCTCGCACTTAAAGTATGTAATTACAAATCCATTCTACCTTGATGTTTATTTCTTGTTCATCAATCTTGAATGTTCGATCTATGTTACTTCCATTTTAGGGTTTCCTATTTTGTTTTCTGATTTTCTCCTTCCCGGTGTAGGATTTTCAAATTGTTTCAATATTATGTGCTTGAAGATGTTTTAAATTGTGACTCGTTATGAAACAATTGTACACCGTATCTAAGACCCTAACCCGGTTCGGCCCAGCCCAAATCTTCCCATGCCTATTTGTGTCCATATACGCAAAAATAAAATGTACATTTAACCCCCTTCGACTTCTTGCTGTTGCATGTTTCCAACCTCTTTTCCTGGTTGTTCCTATTTGCAGCTCCCGCCACACTTTTACCGCATGTTAACAACCCTAAGTTTCCGTCTTCTCGAGAATAAATTCTTTGGTTGATTGCAAAGGTTCACTTTCATTCCCTCCTTTCTGTCAAAGTTTGTTGTTTGAACTACTAAACCTTCAATTTCCTAGAGTTTCACTTGTTTAATTTGTGTTTGAGCTGTCTAACTCTGCGTGTGCGTGTTTGACATGTCCAGACTTTGCTTGTTTGGTTGATTGCTGGAAGTCTGGAATCCGTTCAAGTACAAAGAGCACTTAAGATTTAAGAAGTAAGAAGTCCAGACTCCATACCAAGTACACTAAGCAGCTTCACGCACATCTTTGCTTGATTGGTTCATTGCTCGAAGGGGATTCAACCAGGTAGGCAGCTTCACACACATATTTTCTTAATCGGTTCTAGGATACGGCACCATTTAGGTACTGAACTTGTTGATTTATACTGTTCATGCAACTATTCTTATAATGCACACCTAC
Source organism: Cichorium intybus (assembly GCA_023525715.1). Lineage (NCBI taxonomy): Eukaryota > Viridiplantae > Streptophyta > Magnoliopsida > Asterales > Asteraceae > Cichorium > Cichorium intybus. Next base: position 140,884,605 of record CM042011.1, on the reverse strand, counting down.
TGTTTGATAAAATGTTCAAATGAAATGTCTTTCTTTGGATCGTTCTGGTTCGTGGGTATGCTTGGAATGGTACTTACAATGTTGTGGTTTTTTTCTATTATGGAATGATTGATAATGGGGTCCTTACAGTTACTGGATAATCAAATTACAAGTAAAATGTTTGAAATGTTGCATGTTTCAGTAACAAATCAAATTGACAAGTGAAGAGTATGAAAGAGCTAGTGACTTTTCAAGTTGGAAGTTATGCTAATTTTATTGGTTCTCACTTTTGGAACTTCCAGGTAAATTTACACCCTCACCAACCTTGTATGTATCTATGTATGTATGTATACATGCAACATTTTCATTAATCTATACAACTTACACAACTTATCTGAATTTTTTTACTTTAATTTTGTTGTTTCTCCTTTTTGAAGGATGAATTACTGGGATTGGCTGAAGACCCCCATGCTGACTTGGTCTTTAAGACTCAAAACCTTGACATGGATGTTCTCTACCGCACTGGCGAGACTCAACAGGTAAAAACCAAGGGCAAAATAGTCATACTTCAAATAAGTATAAAACTTCATGTATCATACTAATATATTATATATCATTCATGATTTAAAACATACAGGGCATCCCTACATACACACCTCGCTTAATTTCAGTTGACATTCAAGGTAATCACCAAACATCAAAACGAATAAAACTAAATTCTTGTTTATCTTCTAATATTTCATTACTTTAAAATTAATCCAAATCTTGTTTAGGATCTCTTGGATCCATGAGTTCACATGGTACATTATACAACCAAAGTTCATCTCTTTCATCAAGTATTCCCACATGGTGAGATTAATTCTATATACCCTTCTTTATTTAACAATTACTTCACATAAATAATATAACTTTTCAGGAATGGGAATGTTTCCACTCAAGCATCTAAACCCCACAACAAAAATTTATTCTTGCAAAGATTATATGATGAAGGGAAAGAAATAGTGACTAACACAAATGGTGATTCTAAAAGTGAGATATTAGATACAGATGTAGTTAATTCTCTTGAAGACAGTGTCCAATTTTGGACTGATTATTCAAAAGTTCATTATCATCCAAAAAGTTTATTCGAGTTAAACGGGTCGTGGGTCGACCCACAAGAATTCAACAACTATGGAATTGGAAAAAATACTGTCTCTGAAGGTCAACAAGGCGATGAAATTAGTGAAAGACTTCGTTCTTTTATAGAAGAATGTGACCATGTTCAGGTAAGTTATATAATTTCCAAACTCTTGTCACATAAAAATACTAATTTTTTTTAGGTTTAAAAAACAGGGAATTCAATTTATAGTTGATGATTCGGGTGGATTTTCGGGTGTTAGTGCATCAATTTTGGAGAGTATTGCTGATGATTACACAAATGTTCCTGTTTTACTTTATTCTGTTAGAGGACCTAAATCTTTTAAAAACCCTAAAACCAGAAAAGAAACCATTTCCAGTAATCTTCATGATGCAGTGTCATTTTCAGCACTTTCATCTTTATGCAAGTTGATTATTCCCATTGGTTTACCATCTTTAAACGAAAGTAAGCAACGTACTTCTGTTGATTTGTTTATTATAGTAATGTACTTTGAAAAACCTACCTAACGATATAAATTGTTTTTTTTAAAGGCGGGATTTCCCAATTTCTTAATATAGAAGACAAGAAATTGTATCATTCAAGTGCGGTTTATGCATCTGTTATTCATTCTATTTCTCTTCCTTTTCGGATGAAAAGAATCGGTCCGAGTGGTGAATCGGTGAATGAATATGGTGGGATGGATTTGTATGAAGGGATACAAATGTTAGCAGGGCAAGGCAGGCAAAATACCGTTACTGTCCTTGACGCGTGCATGCCAGCACCATCGTTAACGGGTATGTTTTTGTGTGAATTTGTTATTCATCGTGATTATATTGTTTATAAATTGGTGGTTTATGAATGTAGGTAGACGGTTTAAGCAATCTTTTTTGGAAAACTTGCATTCTTTGACCCCTGAAACCGCACATGATGTGGAAGACTTGCAAGCCATTGAATCCATGGTAGTGCATGGAGCACTTGGATCTGGTATGCATACGTGTTAGTCTTGTGGTATTTTAGGCATTGTTTGTTACATAGGACATGACAGAATAGGTTGTACTGTGTTTGGCGTGCATTAGACTGAGATTGAGACAAATATCAATAGGACAAAAATTGCAACCCTTTTTCACATCAAAAAAGGTGGGACAGGGACTCGCTCTCGACCTCTCATCTATAAAAAAGACGTAAACGCCCTTCTCATCCTCATCATTGTAAATAGCCCTAGAAAGCTTGTCCAGTCCCGTCCAGTCCCGTAGCATGTAACAAATGCAGCCGTAGGCTGCGTTAATTACACAGGACTGGACGAGACTGGACAAGCTTTCTAAGGCTATTTCTGATGATGCAGATGAGGAGGGTGTTTACGTCTTTTTTATAAATGAGAGGTCGAGAGTGGGTCCCTGTCCCACCTTTTTTGATGCGAAAAAAAGTTGCAAGTTTTCTCCTATTGACATTTGTCTCGGTCTGAGTCTAATGCATGTCAAACACAGTACAACCTATTCTGTCATGTCCTGTTGTGCATATCTATTAATTTTAAACTTTATACAGGGGAGCAAGAGGCGTCGGTGTTGGAAGTGAGGGAAGCGGTTGAAACCGCATACGAAAAGGCAACGACAAGGCCTCGGTTTTCTCATTTATCGGTGTCTCGTTCTCCAATTCCAATTCCGTTACCGTTTCCTTCCATTTTTGGAAAGTTTGTTGGTAGGCGCGGGGAGATATTAACTAACCCTGTATCGGGGTCTAATTCAAGGAGGGGATCACTTGATGTGCAGTCGATTCCTATGGCGGCCCGGTTGCGTTCCACCACCGCTATTTTGCCATTTTTGGAGAATAGATTGGGGAACATTAAGAAGTTTGGTCTTGAAAGAGGATCGATAGGTGCGGAAGTTCTTAGAAATTGGGGTTTTGGAAGGGAAGAAGTTGAGGAAATTGGTGAAAATCTTTCCAAGTTGGTTTTGGTACTTGATCCTCAACAGGAGTATTCTTCTGATGATGATTCTGATTGACATGAAATAGCTCGATAAAAGTTGTGAATCGTTTAAGTTTAAATGAAAATTGTCGAATGGGTTAATAGTTTTCCGAGATGTATTTAAATATATAGAAGCTTCTATGTCATTTTATTCGATGAGGTTAAGAAAGTACTTTTACTAGTAAGGTTTTATATTTTTATTTGATATGTTCGTTGTTTATAAATGTTATAAATTTGACAAAACTGTTAAAAGACGGGGTTACCAGTATCATACCCGACCCTTTTGATTTAAAGCTGTCTAATTTTGCTCTTCTACAAGATTATTTTTGAAAGAAAAAATGAAAAATGATGACTGGTTAGATTAGTCTAGTTACCTAATGTCTAAGAAATTTTTCAAAGCTGTTTATGGTGGGTTTTGATTAACATTATTTTTTAATGCATGATAAGACCCAAATTTGTATTTGACATGGTTGAATGCCAAGGCAATGATTAGAGTGTTCAATTATGGGAAAATTCGAGGAGTGAAAGTGAAAGTAGATTACTATTAGGGGGTGTTTGGGATTGCTTATTTGAGATCCTTATTGATTTATTGCGGTTTGACACGGTAATAAGCAGTTTTAAGTGTTTGGGTGAACATATTTTATAAACACTTATTTGCTTAAATAAGCAGTTTTTGATAAGTCAGTTATTCCTTGCTTATTGACTTATTTAAGTAGTTTTTGATAAGTCATTTTCGTATTACACACATAAACACCATTTGCCAAACACTAAAAAACAACTTATTGACTTATTACGTTTTGGTACCGGATAAGCTAAACCAAACATTTTTTTTTAAATTCTGTTTTCACACTGCATAAGCAAATAAGCACTTTTAATAATAAGCATAAATTATTTTAAATAAGCAATCCCAAACAACCCTTTAGAGTGTTAAACTATAGGATATAATTTGAGAAGAGAAAGTGAAAGTAGATTGCTGTTAGAGGTTGCGATGGTAACGTATGTTGTCTTTAGTGTGGATGGAAGCTTGCTTAGAACTTTTACAATCATTCAAAGTGTTTTGCCAATGAGAATATGATGAGATATGTGTTTTTGAGTCCATTCTCTTCAATCTTTATGAAATGGTTAAATGGATTCATAATGGGGTTCATTTTATGGTTATAAACAGGAATAAATTCCAACACATGTTATTATAACCAGCAAAGATCAAAAGTCGCATGGAGAAGTTGGTGGAAAGTGAAGTAGCGTACAATCAAGGTTGTTATTTGTAGGTAGCTGCCTAGTTTGGGTAGTATAACAAGGCTATCATCAGTATGTAGCTACCTTGTTGGGATAGTATACTAAGACTATGATCAAACATAGTTAGCTAACAGGCGCATTGGTAGTTTTCTTCGAAACTACAGGCTACCACAAAGTTGAAACTACAGGCTACCACAAAGTGGTTGTAGGAGCCATTGTAGTTAAGTAATCAAGATCCCAAGTTAAGCCACCAGTTAGTAGTTGTACTAGGTTTCATGTTATTGTGTAAAGTATAAATGCATCATGCAATTCATGGCATTGTATTTTTCCTCACACTTACAATATGTAAATTGGGTTAGCTATTCTCACATATATGACCATATTGATATGTGGTTGTATTCTTTTTTTACTCACTAAGTGATAGCTTTCTCGTTATAATTGTTACAAAGTGAAATTTGAATGTGGAAATACTAGCAAGAGTTATAAATTTTGCGTTCCAAAAAAAGACTCAAGTTAGAGCAGGTGGATATTGATGTAGAATTAGGAGTAGGATTTGAGTGTGTGTGTGTGTGTGTGTGTGTGAGTTTGCCATTCTAAAAAATACACAAAATTTCACGAATTATCCTTGTGGTTTTCAAAAATTGGCAATTTTAGAATAATGTTGGAAAAAAGCTACACCATTGGTCCATATGGTTTCCAAATCAAGCACGATTGGTTCTTATGTGCAACACGATTAGAAACAAAACGTTAAGTCTGAGTAAATGACCATAATAACCCTCATTTTATTCTTTATGTTCTAGAAGCTACAAGGATAAACCATATAAATTAAAATGAAATAAATCATACCTCTAACCCCCCTGATTGAGCCTCTTATCGTTTATCTCACACTCTAATCAACTTATACCCTTCACATCCTATCATTATCGCCAGCCATTGTGTAACTCCCCATTCTTTACACACCGATAATAGCATAAAATAGTGACATTAGTTGCATTAATTTCTAATCTAACATATTTAAGTCCCACATTTCTTGCATATGTTTATAGATTAAAATTCATTTAGGGTTTACAATATGATACAAAAACCATAGCAATCATAAATTATACCAATAATACCCTTAACAAAACCAAATGTCTAATATTTGCCAAAGCTAAATCCAATCTTCTAAATGTATCCAAAAGATATGCATCCTCTTCTAAGGATCAACTAAATCATCAGTTTTCCATTACACCTGTGGAACACATGTCAATAAAAATAATACGTGAGATAAACAATGTCTCGTTAGTGCATAGGTTTTAAGATACAAAGAACATATCATTAGGGATGAGCACGAGTATGAACTCGGGCCGAATCACGTCGAGAACTGAAGCACTGAGAACCGATTTCGTAAGAAACAAATAAATGAAACCAGACTGAATACCTCGGTTCCGGTTCCTACCGGTTCGGTCATACAAGGAAATATGCTATTAAGGGATGCGCTTGGTTCCAGACTCGGCCCGAGCCGAACTGAGAACTGAACCGGAACACATGGTTCCGGTGCGGTTCCAGGTCCGGTTCGGTTGTTCGGGTCAAATGCTCATCCCTACATATCATATTTCCAAAATAAATTTTCCAACAAAACAAATAAAATATCAAATGCCAATACAAAATAATTTCGAGCCAAACTTGTAATTCCATTGAAAAACAATAAAATCGGTCAATATCTATTTTTGTATGATCCCCTCAAAGGACCATAATATACCTCAAGGTAGAATATGTTTCATCTATTGATCCGATAATTTGCTTCTAAGGTTGTCACCATATCTAAAGCTTGTTCCCAAGGTAACCCGTTGTTCTAGAACCTTTCTCATATTGGAATTCCACAAGGGGATAGTCCACTACTTCGCAAAAGAGGGTACCTTCCTAGTAGTGCCTCAAATTTTCTAGACAATTCCAATAACAATGTCATATGAAACAATTAACCCAAATACATATACTGTACAATGTTTTCAAAAGAAATTCCATGGCATTTGACAACAAAAACTTAGCACATACTAGCATAGATAACAATTTAAAGAATTGACACGTACTTATGTTGGATGAGTATCACCATACACCCTCATTCGTAGCTAGGTAATACTAACTACAATGTTTCACAATCCTCTAGCCTTGATCACTTGTACCCTTATTATTGTACTCATTTGTAGTTCCTTCAATTCCTATAGAATTGATCTGTGAATATTTACAACATTTTACATTACATATATAATATACGTAACAAGCCTTTATTGGTTTAACTTAACCAAATTCCAACTCATGATATCATTTTACAACATTTCGTATGTTGTCCATAAAACTTACAAACCAATAAAGCTTTTGACTAGTGATGTAAAAACATTTCCATAATTCCATGACTAAAAATGGAATACACCAATTCAATATATTTGCCTTTGATTTAAAGGCTTGTACCTTACTTAAAACATGTTAATGTTATAAACTTATAATATCCTAATATTAGCAAATAGTTCTTTAATATTACTCATCAAATGATTATTCACCCTCAGTTGATTCATACAAAGAATTTTTGAAAACTAGGGTTTTCTTCACCAAATTTCCATAATAATCACAAATTCAAGTTTTGGTCATGTAAACGCAACTTGTTCTGAAATTAGGAATACTAACATTACCACACTTTAATTCCTCTACGCAAGAACCTTACTAAATTTAGGGTTCAAACATTATGACCAAACTTGTAAATTTCTACCATACCTTTAAATCTCAATCTTGATGGAAAACTCCTTGATTCTTCTTTTGATTGTGTTTTCATACACTAATATCACCTTGGTCACCCACACTTGATTCTCCAGAAGTTAGTTGTTAAAATGACAATAAAATATGAAAAATATCATTGAAACTCGCTAGTCACCGAAAGTCAAAGCTGGTCAAATTTTGAAAGCAAAAAATGGATATGTAGCCAACTTTAAACCTTCATAAGTTTTAGTAATGATCTCCAAATCAGTGAACTTCGAAGAACAATCAGATATGGTTTTTCATGTCTCCTTAACAGATTTACTTCTAAAAAATTCATATCTATGTAATCCTTTATCTATAAATTTTGAATGCAAGTAATTAGCATATATTTTCCATGTATAGAAGAAACTGATCAATACTTTTCTTTTATAGACAAAGACAATGAAGAACGTGAGGATTGCTTGGAAGATTAAAGGGTTTAAATATAAATAACGATAATTAAGAACATAAACACCAATGTCCGAAATTTTTAGATGGAGTTCAAATATACGTTAGTGAGTTTCTTGATGCTTAAACCGATACCATAGTTCTCTTTTTCCATTTTGTGATCAAGCTGTAATTTTTTGTTTTTACCTTTTTCAAAAGTTTATTAGAAATCTTTATTCACCCCCTAATATTGTTCATGTTCGGTAAGTTTCTTGATCTCAAAAGTTTTAGTCTTTTTGATTACACGGCCCGATCAATTAAAGAGTCTGGGGAATCAAAGGCTACAATAGGTGGTTCACTGGTTTGATTCAATAGAACTTTATAACCGTTACAAACTTGGTTCAATATATATATGCAATAAACATGTACTTTTTGTTTCTGCCAAATTTACAATTTTACCCTTGATCAGAATATTTATGAAAAACTTTTCCCTTTGTGTTGGTGCGACTTTCACAACTAGGAGTCCCATAAATCTAGATGTTGGTATTTTGAACAAGAAGATAAAGTTGTTTAGCTGTCATCACTTGGGTTTACCATTGTTTGGTTCACCCCACCAACAAAATCTATCTCCCCTCAAGGCTATTAGATTTAGGTATAGTTTTATAATATTTTTGAAATAAAGAAGAGGTTTTACTTTTCAGTCATATAACTTTGATGGATCAGGTATATAAATGTTGATGAGTTGAAAAGCTCTTGTGAATAAATTTCTAAAGTTTGTATAAGAGCTTTAGGCGATGTGGCTATAAATCATCATTGTGTATATTCTCAGAATCAAAATGATATTTGGAATATTTTTGGTAGTCGTTGATATTGGGATGTTCATGTTAAATAGTGAATTGGGAATTAAAACCCGTATGAATTGTAAACACGCGCGCCGCGGCCCATTAAGTGTCCGCGTCGCGTGGGCCGTGAACAGCTAGGGTACGGCTAGGGTTTCTTGTAATGCCTATAAATATAAAGGCTGGTCATTAGGGTTTTAGTTAGCCGTCAGGTCGTAAAGTCTGAAGTCAGTAGTCAAAAGAGGCCGATTTACTAGCAATCTAGGTACGCTATGTAACACCTGTATTTAGCTCTGGAATAGAGAATACTCTCTCCTGCCCGTGGACGTAGGTCATCTTGGACCGAACCACGTAAATCTCTGTGTCGATTCTTTGTGTTTATATTTCCGCATTTATTCTCGTTATTATTCCTGGGCAATAGGCTATAGATTTAGGTCTATTTCCTAACAAGTGGTATCAGAGCCGCGGTTTCAGATCTGTAGTGTTATAGATCTGTGGTTATTTGCGGTTTTAGGTCTGCGTGTTTTAGATCTGGTTGTAGTTCTGGTTGATTGAAATCGGTAGTAGATCTAGGGTTTTTTTCGGCTTCGCCGCGTCGCGCCTGTTGAAATACCGCGTCGCGCTTGTTGAAGGATCGCGTCTGCTGAAGATCGCGTCTGTTCAATACCGCGTCGCGCCCTGTTGAAGTCCGCGCCGCGGCGACGACGAGCAGTAAGCAGTTTCAGATTTACTTGTTTATCAAAGACTACAAGGATCGGTTGATTGAAGATGTCATCTCACAAGTTCGATTTGGAGAAGTTCAATGGCTCGAATGATTTCACTTTGTGGAAGGTTAAGATGAAGGCTCTTCTGGTTCAACAAGGATGCGCAGTTGCAGTGGAAGGAGAATATGCAAAGGACACAAAAGATGCTGTGAAGAAGGAGATCGAGGGGAAAGCATATAGTGCTATTCTTTTGAGCTTGACTGATGAGGTGTTGAGGGAAGTTGTTGATCAACCCACTGCTGCCGGTATTTGGAACAAGCTCTGTGATACGTATCAGAACAGTTCTTTGACAAATAGGCTGTATCAGAAGCAACAGTTGTACACTTTCCGGATGGCAGAAGGTACTCAAGTAAAAGACCATCTTGATTCTTTCAATCGTATTATTCTAGATCTTCAAGGAGTAGGAGTAAAGATTGATGATGAGGATCAAGCCCTTATTTTGTTATGTTCACTGCCGAATTCACATGAGAATTTTGTTGATACTATGTTGTATGGAAGAACAACAATTACTGTGAATGATGTGAAGGATTCTCTGTTGTCCAAGGAACTCAAACGTAGAGTTTCTGGGAATGAGGAGACATCCGGTTCAGGTCTGTTCGTAGGCAGAGGAAGGACATCGGATAAGAAAGATGGTGGAAATCGGAGTAAGTCACGTTCGAAATCGAAATTTTCTGCAAAAGTCAAGTGTTATAACTACAAGGAGAAGGGTCACTTCAAGAGAAATTGTCCATTGCTGAAAGGGGGGAAGGGAGAAAATAGCAACAATGGCAGTGCGGCTATTGTTCAGGATGGTTCTGAAGAAGAAGACATAGGCGATGTGTTGACTGTTTGTACATCTAGTTCTGTTGATGCTTGGGTCTTGGATACTGGGGCATCTTATCATATGACTTTCCATCGTGACTGGTTCGAATCTTTTAGAGAGTTGAAAGGAACGGTGAAGTTGGGTGATGATTGGGTTGCTCAGGTCAAAGGAAGCGGTACGGTACAGATTATGATGCACGATGGTATGGTCAGAAAGCTTGATTGCTGGTATGTTCCGGATCTTCGTAAGAACTTAATTTCTCTTACTACTTTAGCAAAGAATGGGTTGAAATACTCTGGTGAGGATAACTGGGTGAAGGTCACCAAGGGCTCTCTAGTAGTTATGAAAGGAAAGGTGCAGAAAAGTGGGGTTCCTGTCTTATAAGGAAATTCGGTTAGGGGAACAGTGACGATTTCTCAATCCTTAGAGAGTAGTAATGATAAGACAGAGTTGTGGCATAGAAGGTTGGGACATATGAGTGAGAAGGGTATGTCAATTCTGAGTAAACAGGGGTTGTTTGGTGGTGAGCTAACGGGAAAACTCAAGTTTTGTGAAGCTTGTGTCAAAGGCAAGCAACGCAGGGTGAAGTTTAGTTCGGGTAAACACACAAGCAAGGAAATCCTGGAGTACATTCATTCAGATTTGTGGGGTCCCTCTCCGGTCGAGTCTCATAACGGTCATCGATACTTTGTGACTTTCATTGATGACTACTCAAGGAAGGTTTGGATTTATTTTCTGAAGACTAAAGACGAAGTGTTTGGGAAGTTCAAGGAGTGGAAGACGACGATTGAAAAACGGACCGGGAAATCTGTCAAGACACTCAGAACTGACAATGGGTTGGAGTTCTGCAATGCCCCGTTTGACAACTTCTGCAAGGCGGAAGGTATAGTGAGGCATCACACTATACGGCACACACCACAGCAGAACGGAGTGGCGGAACGGATGAACCAAACACTGTTAGCGCGTGCTAGAAGTATGCGCTTATATGCTGATTTATCAAAGAAATTCTGGGCGGAAGCGGTTAATACTGCTTGCTATCTGGTGAACAGATCCCCATCAACTGCAATCGACTTTAAGACTCCTCAAGAGGTATGGTCTGGAAAACACTCTGATTATTCTGGTTTACGTATATTTGGTTGTCCGGCTTATGCTCATGTTAATGATGGTAAACTTGAGGCGAGGGCAATGAAGTGCATATTTCTAAGGTATGCATATGGAGTGAAAGGTTATCGTCTGTGGTGTACAGAAGAAGGGAGAACTCCAAAATTTATTAATAGCAGAGATGTGACCTTTAATGAATCTGCTATGGTGAACCAAAGAGGAGGTGATACAAGTCATGTAGGGAAAGATCAGGGTGCCAACCAGAAGGTGGAGTTTGTCACACAAATTCCAGACAGAATGGTGATAAATGAAGAACAGCATGTCGGTGATGATCAGCATAGACGTGATGAAACTCATGAACAGCCCAATGAGGATCAGTCTGGTGATGCTGAGGCCGATGGTGAGAACAATGAGGATGAATCTATAGCAAGGAGAAGAGAGAAAAGGAACACGAAGACTCCAGCTAGATATGCTACATGTGTCACTAATGGTGATATTGGTTCTGTTGCATATGCACTAGCTGTTGGTGAAAACATTGGTACTAATGAGCCTCGGTCCTACAAAGAGGCGGTGGCAAGTAAAGAAGGATCAAGCTGGTTGATGGCGATGAATGAAGAGATGCAATCTCTTGAGAAGAATGAAACGTGGGATCTTGTTCCATTACCAAAAGGAGTCAAACCGGTTGGATGCAAATGGGTCTTTAAGAAGAAAGAAGGAATTCCAGGGGTTGAACCCGCAAGGTTCAAGGCACGGTTAGTGGCGAAGGGATTTTCTCAAAAGGAAGGGATCGACTATCACGAGGTTTTCTCACCGGTCGTGAAGCACAAGTCAATTCGGGTTCTTTTGGCTATGGTGAGTGCATTTAATCTGGAGCTTGAGCAGCTCGATGTTAAAACTGCATTTCTTCATGGAAGCTTGGAGGAGAAGATATATATGTCACAGCCTGAGGGTTTTCTGGGTTCTAATAAGGATCATGTGTGTCTGTTGAAGAAGTCTCTTTATGGTTTGAAGCAGTCTCCTAGACAGTGGTACAAAAGATTTGATTCGTTTATGACTTCGCATGGCTACATTCAGAATCAGTTTGATAATTGTGTCTACTTGAAGCAGTTGTCCAATGGGTCCTTTGTTTATCTGTTGCTATATGTTGATGATATGCTCATTGCAGCCAAGGAGATGGCTGAAATTAATAACTTGAAGAAGCTTTTGGCAAGTGAGTTTGAAATGAAGGATTTGGGTGCAGCAAAGAAGATATTGGGGATGGAGATTCATAGAGACGGGAAAGCGGGGTTGTTATATGTTTCTCAGCAGAAATATATTGAGAAAGTCTTGCAGTCTTTCGGTATGGATCAGTCAAAACCCGTTGGAACTCCTTTGGCAGCGCATTTTAAATTAAACAGAAGTACTATACCAACTATGGATGAGGAAAAAGACTATATGAGTAGAGTTTCGTACTCAAGTGCAGTTGGAAGCCTTATGTATGCTATGGTCTGTACTAGACCTGATTTAGCACATGCAGTTAGTGTGGTTAGTAGGTTTATGAGTAATCCTGGGAAAGCTCACTGGGAAGCGGTCAAGTGGATCTTGCGATACTTGAAGGGGAATAAGGATATTTGTCTGGTCTATGGTGGTAATACTCATAGTAACTTGGTGGGATATGCAGACTCAGACTATGGTGGCGACTTAGTGAAAAGGAGATCGCTCACGTGTTATATTTTCACTTTGTTTGGATGTGCAGTCAGTTGGAAGTCAACTTTACAGCCTACTGTTGCCTTGTCTACAACTGAAGCGGAATACATGTCAATGACTGAAGGTATAAAGGAGTGTATCTGGCTACATGGTTTGGTGGAGAGTCTGGGGTTGAAGGTGGAGAAGCCTGTCTTGAACTGTGATAGTGAAAGCGCTTTGTGTCTAGCGAGGAATCCGGTTTATCATGAAAAGACAAAGCATATTGATATTTGGTTAAATTTCATTCGTGACATAGTTGAAGAAGACAAGTTCTCAATCTTGAAGATCGATACCAAGGTGAATCCGGCAGATATGTTGACGAAGTCGTTACCCAAGGAGAAGTTCGAGCTATGCTTGAACTTGGTTGATGTTCGCAGGAGGTAAGTCCCTACGGGGCAAGCTGGCAGGAGACGAGAGGAAGTTTTTTGGTTTCTAGAGCGAGGTGGAGCTATGTTGAATTCGCAATTCAAGGTGGAGATTGTTAAATAGTGAATTGGGAATTAAAACCCGGATGAATTGTAAACACGCGCGCCGCGGCCCATTAAGTGTCCGCGTCGCGTGGGCCGTGAACAGCTAGGGTACGGCTAGGGTTTCTTGTAATGCCTATAAATATAAAGGCTGGTCATTAGGGTTTTAGTTAGCCGTCAGGTCGTAAAGTCTGAAGTCAGTAGTCAAAAGAGGCCGATTTACTAGCAATCTAGGTATGCTCTGTAACACCTGTATTTAGCTCTGGAATAGAGAATACTCTCTCCTGCCCGTGGACGTAGGTCATCTTGGACCGAACCACGTAAATCTCTGTGTCGATTCTTTGTGTTTATATTTCCGCATTTATTCTCGTTATTATTCCTGGGCAATAGGCTATAGATTTAGGTCTATTTCCTAACAGTTCACGTAATTATTGCGATGATCCTCATTTGTAGGTATTACTACATTTTTTTTATATATATTCATGCTTTTGGTTTAAGTGTATATTTCAATCCCGAACTTTACATTTCCCTTTTTTGCATTCATTTAGTTCATGGTATTTGAAGTTCCTCGTTCATATTATAGGTTTGAGAAAATAAAGAGTAGTGGAGAATGAAGATATGTTCCATGCTGCTGTGGATGCTGATCATTCACAAGAGTGGTTGATGTCAGTGTTCTATTTTAGCATTAATATTTTTCATGTTTTTGTTGTTTGATTACTTAGTTAAAAGATTTTATGTTTTTTAAAATGGCTAGCAAGGCTTAGATCCTCACTTGATACCATGTCATTAACGCTTTCTTGTGGCTAATCGGATACCAAAGAAAAGAATGGAGATTGGAGAATATGTTGGTATTTTATTTGAGTGGTTTGGTGTATAATAATGATTCTCGAAGGTTTTGTTATTGTGATATTTATGTTGTAAATTCCTCACGAAGCTTTGAAAATAATATATTTCCTGGCTTTAAAACAAATTTGGAAAGAAATTGTTGTATGTACTGTGTAAAATATGACATGGGTGTGTTGAGATCTAAATGGTGGCATTTTGTGCTGATATTTTCTTATTTCAATCTTTTAATTAATTTTAAGTCAAAGACGTATAGAACTCGCGTGTTGGTTAAAATGCGAGAACGTTATTTTATTGTGTGGTTTGAAAAGTTGGGTTAGCCGAACTCGAAACTTTTCTTTTTATTAGAGTGTTAAATTTGATTTAAAAATTATAATTGTATTATTATAATAACTTGGTTTCCGAAAGGAACAGTTCAAGCAATTCTTTTTTATTCAATTACGGTTAGCTTAACTTGACAATTAGAAACAATTTACTTTTCAATTAAAACTATTAATATTGTTTATTTTAAATTTGAAAGTGAAACATAACACGAGTCGTATCTCTATGTCTTATTATTTAAACTACTTATTATATTTTCATTTCAATTATATTATATTTGGAAATATTGTTGTAGAAATTTTTAATGTTTACTTATTATATTTAATATTTCTTTTTATCAACATGTAATACACATGGATCTAGCCTTACACACACACACACACACACACACATATATATATATATATATATATATATATATATATATATATATATATATATATATATATATATATATATATATATATATATATAGAAGTTCAAATGAGACGGGTGAAATTTTGTTAGACGAGGAGACGCAATCCTAGCAACTCATTTTGAAGATAAAATAAAAAAATTAAAATAGGCAAAAATAATGATAATTTTAAAAAAAATCTAATAAATTTCGCTAATTATTCTATGTAAAAAAAATTCAAAAATCAAAAAATCAAAAAATAAATAAATAAAAAATGGAAAAACAAAACAATATTCCATTGGAATCTTGCATATTCTAATAGAATATTACATATATAGTGTAATATTCTACTATGAAAAAAACGCTAATTTATTTATTTATTTTTTAATAAAAAAATGACAAAAATAATAAATAAATATATATTTTTCAATTTTTTTTCATTTATTTTGAATTATTTTAATTTTTTTATTTTACACCCAAATTGAATGGCTTAGAAATGTGTCTCCTCGTCTCACAAAATCTCATCTATCTCATATGAACCTAACCATATATATATATATATATATATATATATATATATATATATATATATATATATATATATATGTTATATAACAAAAACATACCCCGAGTCCTATATGAATGGGATACAGGGGTGTAGGATAGTCCGTAACCTCGGTAAGGATACTGCTTTCGTAGAAGAGCTCTGGAAAAATAAAACTTTAAATATCAGTGCAAATGAATATTAGAACCAATAATAACTAAATCTTCCACACATAGTTATTCTTGCAAACAGAATATGTCAGCACACGAATGGTGTTTGTCTGATGTAAGGAACTGCAAAGGTAAAAAGAATATGCAGATAAAGAGGCGCAAAGGTCAACAAGAAAAGCGTGAGAGTATATACAACTAATGATATCACATACTAGCCTAAAATAAAGAAAAGGAAGTTAGTCCTAGACTTCCAAAAGCTACTAGCCTACCCTGATTCTAAGCCTCAACAATTTCCTATATGAGGACATCTCCTCGAAAAGAGGATACTCCTTCAAGTCTATCCTTACAGTATCTTACCAGTTCCTTCTCGACCTACCTCTCCTCCTCTCCCCTTAGATTGAGATCATCTTCACTCTCTTAACAATAGTCATTTTTTGTCTCCACTAGATGTGTCCAAGCCACACTAATCTTCCTTCCCTTTTATCGATGATCAATGCCATTCTCAATAAGTTCCTAAGTGATGTGTTCGATATCCTATCCAATAATGTTCTACAACATGTCCACCATATCATTCTCATGTTTGCAACCTCTACCTTCCTCTCATGTTCTTTCTTAATCGACCAACATTCAGATTCATACAACAAAGTCGATCTTATTGCCACCTTATAAAATTTACCAATTAGTTTCAGTGGCTCTTTCTTTTCGTACAAATATTTAGAGAATCAAATTTTTAATACATATTTGTTAAAAGTGACTTAAGTGTTAGAAAATGTTGTATATGGGTGTAAGTTGCAAAAAATGGAAAATCTTCACAATTAAAATAATTATTGTTACAAAATGTAAAGTGTACTAGGAAGTTGGATGACTAAATTGTAAAGTCTGGAAAATAACAATTATTATAGGGAAAACGGGAACTGGGTTGGAATTATAGGACTTAAACTTAGGGACAAAGTTATACTTGCATTAAAATCATTCATGAATATCATGATCGGAAGCTTATAATTAACTCATTAAACCTAATCCAACTACAAATCAAATACCGACCTAGATAACCTTTAAATACCGAATATAAGGCTAGTTTTTGTCACACAAATCAAACAAAAAATAGATAGCAAGAAAGAGGGAGAGAGAGAGACAAACGAGAGAGACGAGATAGCGAGGCCGATGTGGGTCTAAACCTTGAACATGTTTAATAATATGCCCAGGTTAGTTCTTAAATTTCTTTCGGACATGTGTGAGCATTGACTTGAGATGCATAAGGGTGACAAAAGTTCGTCGTCCTTCTTGGTTTTCGTGGTGTTTCTTTTACGATGATGTAGTATTTGTAACATCCGTTTTCCGGGTTGAATTTCAGATTAAAAATAAATACGTTATGGTATATGGTGTAACCAAATAACTATGTTATTGTCATTATAAGACGATAAAAATATGACAATCAAAGCCTAAGAGTCAAAACGGAGCAAAACGCGAAAAACGAGAAAACTTGGGAGATCGCGACGCGACGGGATAGGGATCGCGACGCGATCTCCGTCGGCAGTGTCGGTCGAGTGTGCGATGATGTAAGCGATTACGTATGAGATCGGGACGCAATCTGGGGTAGGATCGCGACGCGACGGGGGTTCAGAGGCCTATAAATACGAGGCCTAAGCCTCATTTTTGAGGCAGAACACACACCAAACAGCTATATGATATAGAGGAGTGTTCTGGTAAGGAAAATACGTTGAGGGAGGATGATGGGAGGTGAGAAACGAGCGGTAGCTAGCAACGAGGTGCTCGGTGTGACATCCGCCTAAAATGGATTCGGGTCAACCCAACCCAATTGGAAATTTAATAAACCCTACTCAAGATTACTTGACGCTAATAGGATCAAAACTCATACACTACGATATAAATTGACGTTAATAGCAATATAACATAGTATAACGTTATAACTATAATCAAATTATATTATGATACCATATTAAAATTAAATCAACATATGATGCTCTAATTAAATTAAAAGAATCAAACTTGAATGCTATAATTAAACTTCAAATCAAAGTAGATTGTTATAATCAAATAATAACCTATTTTTTTTATAAAACTCTATTTTTATAAACTCTACATTAAATTTTATAATATTCTTATATTAATCAGTGTATTACATAGAGATGCTTGTGCTAGTGAGAAATTATGAAGACCACCAAAAGCCAAAAGTTATTCCCATGGTCTCCTATTCACACCTCCCATCATCTTTCCTTTCATTTTTCTCTCAACACATTATTCTCATCACCACTCAAACCCTCTCTATTCTTTCTCTCACTCTCAATCTCAAATTTCTTCCAAGAAATAACAATTTTCCAGCCAAGAACAATCCCTCATACTCAAATCTCCATCCCTCTTGAAGCATTCATCAATGTATGTTGTTAAAAGTTTCAAATTCATTAATGAAACAAATTAAATCCACCAAAATATCTAAAACTCATTTTATATATAAACCTGATTTTTCTCAGAATCCCAGCAATAAAATAAGAAGTTCTGGAAATTTTCAGAAAATAACTTATTTTTATTGAATTACTATAATTATTACAATAAAATAGGGCAATAATTCACATAAAATACTTTTTGCAGTCAATAAATTCTGGGAAAATTTGGAACAACCCATATATTGAGTAAAGTGGATTTATAAAGTTTCATGCATTTATATTACTGTTTGATGCTTATTTTGTATTTTATTTTGTTATAGATAAATAAATTTCAAAATATAGTTATGTATGTTAAAAACTAGATTTTATATTTTTCGCACCTTATGAACATTTTAAAGACTCCATGACAAAATTTACAGATTTTTGTAAGAATGTTTGCTTATTTTTCCTGATTTAATGATTATTTAATGGTTTAAATTGATAATAAATAGATACACATGTCCAAAAATTATAAAACCTTATCAGAATATCTTATATAACATGTTAATCATAAATAAAAAGTCTAATGAATTTCTCGTAATATGTTCCTATTATTTATGATTTTATTGATTAGTTAATAATGAAAAACATAAGAAATACTTCCCGTAGTCCAAAATATCCATAATATTTACAGTAGGCTCAATATAAAGTTAGAAAACTATGGTTAATTTTCCAGAATTTTTGGGAATAATTTATTAGTTTTCCCGAATTTTGTTGTGGTTTAATTATTAAAATACTAAATAAATACTAAAGCAGTTAAGAAAAATATGAAAATTTTACAGTAATTAATATTTTATGAAATAATGATTTTCTGATAATTTCAGAATGTTTCATTACTTGTTAGTATTTAAAACCATTTTCCTAAATATCTAAGCATGTAAAAATGCATTTTTAATGATTATTTCATATAAATAATTGTTTATAATATATAAAATCTGTAAATACTTATAATTTGACTAGTTATTATTTTAATAAGAAATTATTAAAATCTTGCCTAAAGTAAAAATATAAATTAATTAAGCAAAGTAATTAATTCAATTTAAAATTCATTTAACATATAAATACATTAATATTCAAAACAAAATTTGGATAATTGTTAATTCATCTAATATAAGAATATGTGTCTAATTATTTTTATTAATACTATATTCCCATTTATCGATTCCTAAGCCAAAACTATTAATTATATTAGGTTCTACGACATTTTGACTCGAGCCGTCTATCGTACAAACACGCGCATTCCTTATTGGACTAATGTGAGTAATCTACCCCATATTTTATAATTTTCAATACTTTTGGGGTGTATCATGTGGTTTTAATATGTTCCAACTTCATTTTATTTTTTTTCACCATTGAGACATTGTTGTGACATTTATATGTGAATCATTATTTGTATAATTATTGTTTGTTTACGCTACATGTACTTGTAGTGCATTACCATTTTTAGTTTAATCTCCATGACTATGCCCGTATTCTTGAGGTACGTTATGGACAATAATAGCACTATTGAGTTGACTACCCCGCCTTGGGACGCTAAGGTGATTGATCGCACGTGGTTGAGTGTGTATGATGATTAGATGCTCCATCCTATATATATACATATATATGTATATATAGGGTGAGGACTTATTGTTGTTGTTATCATTTTTTAATCAATTTTTGATTTATAAACCGTTATCTCAATAATACTTGCTTGTCGACTTCCAAAGAAAACAAGTTTCAAATTATAAATATTTCAAACTCACAATTTTCTTTAATAAAACTAGATTACTCACCAACTCTCGTAGTTGACCTGTTTTTACCCATGATGCAGATTTGAAGAATGAAGTTGATGAAAAATAGGGTGTACCTTAGAAACCCACAAGACTATTTAAATTTGATGTAATAAATGTTGTTGTATTTGGATTTGTATTTGTATGTTGTGGATTTTGTTTGCATACTTAGTACTTAATTGAATCTAATCATATCAAAATGGCCAACTCATTGGACTATTAAGTTCCTTAATGGGCCTTGAAATGGGAAAAAACATGTGAAAACTTAGTATTGTCGGGGCCCACGCAATTGCTACATGCTTCACATTTAGTACCCATGGAAAGCCCAAAAGGTGCCCAACACTCCTAACCATGGCCCAACAAGTGTTTTACAATCATTTTACCCAACAATGTCTACAAACTTAATTTCCATAATCAATTTACAAATAACTCACAAGTCCATATGCGTGTTTCTCATAGATGGCATTATGAACCCCATACGCTGCTCGTAACAACCAAAGGCTAGCCGCCCTTATCGCTAAGGAGGTAGCAAATGTCATCCCAACAATTGCAACCCATCTTCAAGCTCTTCAGCCGCAAGCTCCAGCAACCACTCATCGTTGCTCGTTTAAGCACTTACGTAGCTGTAATCCCCCTTACTTCAAAGGCATCGAGGGTGCCACCGCACTCCTCACATGGATCGACGAAATGGAGAGTACTTTCATCCACAGCGAGTGCCCTGAGGACCTGATGGTCCGTCATGCTACAGGGTGCCTCCAAGGTCATGCTCTTACATGGTGGAACCTAGAAAAACAGACAAAGGGAGAGGCTGTTGCATTGGGAATGACTTGGCCAAAACTAAAGGAACGCATGAGGGAGAAGTTCTGCCCTGACAGCGAATTACAAACTCTCGAGGATGAATTTTGGAATCTGAAACAGGTGGGTGGCGATAACACGACCTATACCAATAGATTCCATGATCTCTCGAAACTCCTACCTCACATGGTTCAACCTATGAAAACTGCATTACGCCGCTACATCAAAGGGTTACCGCGCCAGATCCGTGATTCGGTGACCAGCAGCAGGCCATCTACCCTGGAATCCGCTATTGAAATAGCAGGTCAACTCAACGAGGATAATATGAACGATGGTGTCCTCCTACGCAAGGGTTCAAAGATGACAACTGAAAAGCCAACCCCTGAGACTCCCCTAATTGTCAAGTCTGAGTCCTCACACCGACACGACAAAAAGAAGCGGAAAAGCCATCACCACAACCATGCTGTTATTACCCCTGCTGCGCCTATCACCCAAGTCACCCAACCAAACAAAAAGCCGTATACAGGACCTCACCCCCTCTGTAACCACTGTAACTATCACCATATGACCACCAGCCCGTGTCGCCTTTGTACGACTTGTGGTCGCTATGGCCACTTGGCGGACACATGTCGTGCACCAAAAACTCAGCGACCATTCGCTCTACCCTCAAATCAGCAGACACAAACCCGGTATCCAACTGGAACATGCTTCAATTGTGGTGACCCCACCCATTTCAGAAATGCATGTCCTAGGCTAGTCAATATCATCAACACTCACGCCCAGGCAAATCCAACAATGCAGGTTCCAGCTCCCAAAGGCCGAGCCTTTGTCATTACCGCAACCCAAGCACAAACCAATAACAAGATCGTAAATGGTACGTTTCTCATAAATGACTACTACACTTCAGTACTTTTTGATTCAGGTGCCGATAAAAGTTTTGTGTCTTTGGAATTTGAGCCCATACTTCACACACCTCGCACGATTCTTGATGAGTACTTTACCGTAGAAGTCGTCAATGGAAAATACGTTTCACTCAATGCAGTCATCCAAGATTGCACTTCTGATTTTAGCGGTCATAAAATTTTCGTCAATTTAGTTCCTATGGAACTTGGTAGTTTCGACATCATCGTGGGAATGGATTGGCTATCCCAAAACCATGCTGAAATAGTATGTTATGAGAAGTTCATTCGTATTCCTCTTGCCGACGGTCAAAGTCTTCGTATTTATGGCGAGACTCATTCGAAAAAGCTTAGTCTTATGTCATGTACTCAAGCTCGATCATATCTACGTAAAGAATACATGGCTTTCTTAGCCCATGTGGTGGAAACAAAGGTCACAGAAAAGAAGATCGAAGATATTCCGATTGTACGAGACTTTCCCGACATCTTTCCCGATGACGTATCTGGACTGTGACATCCGCCTAAAATGGATTCGAGTCAACCTAACCCAATTGGAAATTTAATAAACCCTACTCGAGATTTCTTGACGCTAATAGGATCAAAACCCTTACACTACGATATAAATTGACGTTAATAGCAATATAGCATAGTATAACGTTATAACTATAATCAAATTAAATTATGATACCATATTAAAATCAAATCAAAGTATGATGCTCTAATTAAATTAAAAAAATCAAACTTGAATGCTATAATTAAACTTCAAATCAAAGTAGATTGTTATAATCAAATAATAACCTATTTTTTTAAAACTCTATTTTTATAAACACTACATTAAATTTTATAAAACTCTTAAGATGCTTGTGTTAGTGGGGAATTATGAAGACCACCAAAAGTAAAAGTTTATTCTCATTGTCTCCCACTCACACCTCCCATCATCTTTCCTTTCATTTTTCTCTCAACACATTATTCTCATCACCACTCAAACCATATCTATTCTTTCTCTCACTCTCAATCTCGAAATTCCTCCTATAAATCTTCATATTTCAGCCAAGAACACTCCAATATACTCAAATCTTCATCCCTCTTGAAGCATTCATCAAGGTATGTTGTTAAAAGTCTCAAATTCATGAATGAGACAAATTAAATCCACCAAACTATCTACAACTCATTTTATGCATAAACCTGATTTTTCTCAGGATCCCATCAATAAAATAAGTTCTGGAAATTTTTAGAAAACAACTTATTTTTATTGAATTACTATAATTATTACAATAAAATAGGGTAATAATTCACATAAAATACTTTTTGCAGTCAATAAATTTTGAGAAACTTTTGGAAAAACCCATATATTTAGTAAAGTGGATTTATAAAGTTTCATGCATTTATATTACTGTTTGATGCTTATTTTGTATTTTATTTTGTTGTAGATAAATAAATTGCAAAATATAGTTATGTATGTTAAAAACTAGATTTTATATTTTTCTCACCTTAATAACATTTTAAAGACTCCATGACAAAATTTACAGATTTTTTTAAGAATGTTTGCTTATTTTTCCTGATTTAATGATTACTTAATTGTTTAAATTGATAATAAATAGCTACACATGTCCAAATATTATAAAACCTTATCATAATATCATATATAACATGTTAATCATAAATAAAAAGTCTAATGAATTTCTCTTAATATTTTCCTATTATTTATGATTTTATTGATTAGTTAATAATGAAAAACATAAGAAATACTTCCCCTAGTCCAAAATATCCAAAATATTTACAGTAGGCTCAATATAATGTTAGCAAACTATGGTTAATTTTCCAGAATTTTTGGGAATCATTTATTATTTTTCCCGAAATTTGTTGTGGTTTAATTATTAAAATACTAAATAAATACTAAAGCAGTTAAGAAAAATATGAAAATTTTACAGTAAATACTATTTTATGAAATAATGATTTTCCGATAAGTTAATAATGTTTCATTACTGTTTAGTATTTAAAACCATTTCCCTAAATATCTAAGCATGTAAAAATGCATTTTTAATGATTATTTCATATAAATAATTGTTTATAATATATAAAATCTGTAAATACTTATAATTTAACTAGTTATTATTTTAATAAGAAATTATTAAAATATTGCCTAAAGTGAAAATATAAATTAATTAAGCAAAGTAATTAATTCAATTTAATATTCATTTAACATATTAATACATTAATATTCAAAACAAAATTTGGATTATTGTTAATTCATCTAATATAAGAATATGTGTCTAAATATTTTTATTAATACTATATTTCCGTTTATCGATTCCTAAAACTATTAATTATATTAGGTTCTACGACATTTTGAGTCAAGCCATCTATCGTACAACACGCGCATTCCGTATTGGACTAATGTGAGTAATCTACCCCATATTTTATAATTTTCAATACTTTTGGGGTGTATCATGTGGTTCTAATATATTTACAACTTCACTTTAGTATTTTATCACAATTGAGACATTGTTGGGACATTTATACTTGAATCATTATTTGTATAATTATTGTTTGTTTACGCTACATATACTTGTAGTGCATTATCATTTTTAGTCTAATCTCCATGACTATGCCCGTATTCTTGAGGTACGTTATGGACAATAATAGCGCTATTGGGTTGACCACCCCGCCTTGGGACGCTAAGGTGATTGATTGCACGTGGTTGAGTGTGTATGATGATTAGATGCTCCATCCTATATATATACATATATATATATGTATATATAGGGTGAGGACTTATTGTTGTTATCATTTGTTAATCAATTTTTGATTTATAAACTGTTATCTCAATAACAGTTGCTTGCCAACTTCAAAAGAAAACAAATTTCAAATTATTCAAACTCACAATTTTCTTTAATAAAACTAGATTACTCACCAACTCTTGTAGTTGACCTGTTTTTACCCATGATGCAGATTTGAAAAATGAAGTTGATGAAAAGTAGGGTGTACCTTAGAAACCCACAAGACTATTTAAATTTGATGTAATAAATGTTGTTGTATTTGGATTTGTATTTGTATGTTGTGGATCTTGTTTGCATACTTAGTACTTAATTGAATCTAATCATATTATAACATAGTTGTCATGAGACTTTGAACAATAT
Source organism: Cichorium intybus (assembly GCA_023525715.1). Taxonomy (NCBI): domain Eukaryota; kingdom Viridiplantae; phylum Streptophyta; class Magnoliopsida; order Asterales; family Asteraceae; genus Cichorium; species Cichorium intybus. The sequence goes on along the minus strand of CM042011.1, from coordinate 140,860,134 downwards.
ATCACGCCTTGATCGATTCCGCCAAGGATCGGGGTATGACAGATTGGTATCAGAGCCCTTGACTATATGGAATTAGGTTAATTGCCTTGACCTAGTCTATAGCCTCTAGGGTCCTCTCGTATGCTAGTTTATAAAATGCACACACAACTGCATGCAACTCGCACATAGAAAATCCTAGGAATACCTTTGTGTGCTAATTGCTCCCTTATATGCTTACGTATTATTCCCTACACTTATATGTGTGCATACACTTGTGAATTTTCTCCTGTTTCTCTTAAAATCACACACCTACTCAAATGGTTTCAAAATAAAAATTTATATACATATATATTCCTTAGAACTCATAGGAAATTAAAAGCCATCCACTATAGTTGGGTAGGATCAAAGTAATGGACGCGTAGTAACTGGAAGGGGGATGTGCCGGTAGCCTGAAAGTCCTGACTAGGTAAGCATTCGTATACATCCCAATCAACCGAGGGACCAGTTTGCTTACCTGGGGACCAAAGGCGAGAGTTCCCAAACCTATAGGCCAAAGCGCGTTATTCACATTACTTTTGAGCCATCAAAATACCCGACCTTATCAAACGTATTCGAAAGGATACACTCCAAAATGGCCAACTCATTGGACTATTAAGTTCCCTAATGGGCCTAGAAGTGGGAAAAACATGTGAAAACTTAGTATTGTGGGGGCCCACGCAATTGCTACATGCTTCACATTTAGTACCCATGGAAAGCCCAAAAGGTGCCCAACACTCCTACCCATGGCCCAACAAGTGTTTTACAATCATTTTACCCAACAATGTCTACAAACTTAATTTACAAATAACTCACAAGTCCATATGCGTGTTTCTCATAGATGGCATTACGACCCCCTCTGTAACCATTGTAACTATCACCATATGTCCACCAGCCCGTGTCGCCTTTGTACGACTTGTGGTCGCTATGGCCACTTGGCGGACACATGCCGTACACCAAAAACTTAGCGACCATTCGCTCTACCCTCAAATCAGCAAACACAAACCCGGTATCCAACTAGAACATGCTTCAACTGTGGTGACCCCACCCATTTCAGAAACGCGTGTCCTAGGCTTGTCAATATCATTAACGTTCAAGCCCAGGCAAATCCAACAATGCATGTTCCAGCTCCCAAAGGCCGAGCATTTGTCATTACCGCAACCCAAGCACAGACCGATAATAAGGTCGTAAATGGTACGTTTCTCATAAATGACTGCTACGCGTCAGTACTTTTTGATTCAGGTGCCGATAAAAGTTTTGTGTCTTTGGAATTTGAACCCATACTTCACACACCTCGCACGATTCTTGATGAACACTTTACCGTAGAAGTCACCAATGGAAAATACATTTCACTCAATGCAGTCATCCAAGATTGCACTTTCGATTTTTGCGGTCATAAATTTTCCGTCAATTTAGTTCCTATGGAACTTGGTAGCTTCGACGTCATCGTGGGAATGGATTGGCTATCCCAAAACCATGCTGAAATAGTATGTTACGAGAAGTTTATTCGTATTCCTCTTGCCGACGGTCAAAGTCTTCGTATTTATGGCGAGACTCGTTCAAAAAAAGCTTAGTCTTATGTCATGTACTCAAGCTCGATCATATCTACGTAAAGAATACATGGCTTTCTTAGCCCATGTGGTGGAAACAAAGGTCAAAGAAAAGAAGATCGAAGATATTCCGATTGTACGAGACTTTCCTGACATCTTTCCCAATGATGTATCTGGACTCCCTCCAGTACGTGAGCTAGAGTTCCGCATCGATCTCGTTCCTGAGGCTGCTCCCATTGCCAAGTCTCCATATCGGTTGGCTCCAACTGAGATGCAAGAATTGGCAAGTCAGCTCCAAGAATTAACCGATAAGGGATTTATCCGCCCTAGTACTTCACCTTGGGGAGCCCTGATTCTTTTCATCAAAAAGAAAGATGGTTCGTTTCGTATGTGTATCGATTATCGGGAGTTAAATAAATTGACCATCAAGAACCGATATCCGTTACCTCGGATCGACGACCTTTTTGATCAGCTTCAAGGAGCTTCATGCTTCTCAAAAATCGACCTCCGCTTGGGTTATCACCAACTTCGAGTACGGGAAGAAGACATCCCCAAAACCGCTTTCTGAACCCGCTATGGTCATTACGTGTTCACCGTTATGCCTTTTGGCCTAACGAATGCCCCTGCCGCATTCATGGACTTGATGAATCGGGTATTTAAACCTTATCTCGACCGTTTTGTTATCGTCTTTATTGATGACATCCTCATTTACTCCAAGACAAAGGCAGACCATGAAAGACACCTTCGTCTAACTCTCCAAACATTGCAAGGAAATCAACTCTATGCCAAATTTTCGAAATGCGAGTTTTTGTTAAATGAGGTATAATTCCTCGGTCATATTGTAAGTGACAAGGGTATTTTAGTCGATCCCGAAAATTTTGAAGCAGTTAAGAATTGGAAAGCCCCACGTACCCCCAAGGAAATTCGGTCATTCCTCGGTTTAGCTGGCTATTACCGGCGTTTCATTTCAAATTTCTCAAAGATCGCTTTACCGCTTACTTTTCTCACTTGCAAGTGTACGCCATTTGATTGAGGACCCAAGCAAGAAGACGCTTTCCAAACCCTTAAACAAAGATTGTGTGACGCTCCGATTCTTACACTCCCTGAAGGATCCGAAGATTTCGTGGTATACTGCGATGCCTCCAATCTCGGTCTAGGTTGTGTTTTGATGCAAAGGGGAAGGGTTATAGCTTACGCATCGCGACAACTCAAAATCCATGAAAGGAATTATACGACTCATGATTTGGAGCTCGGTGCCGTGGTTTTCGCTCTTAAAATTTGGAGGCATTACCTTTACGGCACTAAATGCGTAATTTTCACCGACCACAAGAGCTTGCAACATATTCTTAATCAAAAGGAACTCAATATGAGACAAACACGATGGGTGGAACTCCTAAATGATTACGAGTGTGAAATACGCTATCATCCGGGTAAGGCAAACGTGGTAGCCGACGCGTTAAGTCGAAAAGAACATGCCAAAGCATTTCATCTAATATGTTCTCCTATCTTGTCCAATCTCAGTGACCGAATTCGAGGAGCCCAACACTCGGCAATTACCGAAAATGACATGCCCACGGGAATTGATGGGGAGTTGGAAAGTAAATCTGATGGTATTTTCTATTATCAAGATCGCATCTGGATCCCAGATCGCGACAATCTTCGTACCTTCTTGATGGAAGAAATCCATAAAACTCGATATTCCATTCATCCTGGTGCTGACAAGATGTATCATGGCCTGAGAACCAATTATTGGTGGTCGGGAATGAAAAAGGATATTGCTTTATTCATGGCCAAATGTCTTACATGTTCCAGGGTCAAAGCAGAACATCAACGATCCTCTGGACTACTGTCCAACCGGTAATCCCCGAGTGGAAATGGGAAGCGATCGCCATGGATTTCTTAACCAAACTTCCCCATACCACCAAGGGACATGACAGCATTTGGGTAATCATTGACCGTTTGACCAAATCCGCTCATTTCCTTCCCATCCGTGAACATTTCAAGGTCGAACAACTTGCTCGAATTTACATCGACGAGATAGTTAGTCGGCATGGCATCCCTCTCAGCATCATTTTAGATCGTGATGGGAGATTTCTGTCACACCCCAAAACCACGTTGACGGAAACGTTCGGGGATGGATGACTGATTGAAGTATCACAACCATGGATATATGAACAGTATATAAACAACCAAACAAGAATTGATATTGAATTGATACATAGTTTTACAAAATGATTGATTCTCACCAATTACAACATGAAATGAAAATAAACAAACGTAGTATTAAACTTCCATTTGTTCAAGACCGCTGGCTAGCGGCCTAAATGATTTCCTGAAAATACAAGTAGTTTTAAAGAGTGTCAACAATAAAGTTGGTGAGTTCATGAGTTTGAAACATTTTGATTTTGAAGTTTATTTGCTTTTGAAGTCTGTGAAACAATGATGTCGAAATAACTGATTTTAAATAAGATGATTTTGAAATAATTGATTATAAATCAAGTTGGAATGATAACATGAAATATGAGTATGATTTATATGAGATAGAGATAAATGAATAAATTTTAGTCTTTTGGATAATTGATAAATGGTAAACATAACAAATAGTCCTCACCCTTTTCGTATATATACATATACATATAAAGGATGGAGCATCTAATCAACATATACACTTAACCAAGTGCGATCAATCACCTTAGCGTCCCAAGGCGGGGTGGTCAACCCAATAGCGCTATTATTGTCCATAACGTACCTCAAGAATACGGGCATAGTTATGGAGATTAGACTAAAAATGATAATGCACTACAAATACATGTAGCGTAAACAAATGATGATTATCCAAATAATGATTCTCCATAACGTACCTCAAGAATACGGGCATAGTCATGGAGATTTAGACTAAAATGATAATGCACTACAAATACATGTAGCATAAATAAACAAATACTGAATCATGTATAAATGTTTCCAATGTCTATCAATAATGATAAAATGAGTAAGTGATTTCGGAAATCTATGAGAAATACACGATGTTCCAAAAATGTTTAAAATAGATATAATGTAGGGAGATCACTCCCTAAATGATTTAAATGATATAGAAGGGTATTAAATATAATACACCGTTCTATTCACGATACTGTAAACGAACCATGATTGAACCAACTAGTCTCAAAATGGTCAAGATTTCATGTCGAGAAATAAAAGAATGTGGTGTATAAAATAATTGCAAATGTTTAAAATACTGATTAAACAATGTATAAATAATTGTGTATAAAATAATTGTGAGAGTTGAAATAATGATTTAACAATGTATAAATGATTAAGTATAAAATAATAAAGAGTGCTAAAATAATGATTTAACCATGTATAAACATTTGGAATCTTGAAACCATTTAAATAATGTATATTTGTTGAAAAATCGAGGAAATTGGTAACTTTGAAATAATGGAAAAATATCTGATGAGTCTTTGAAACTACGTTGTTTAATAAATCATTGAAAAGACGAAAACGTTTAATAAGTCTTGAAAAATACTAGAGCGTTCAATAAAACTTTGAAAATGCTAAAACATTTAATAAAGTTGAGAAAAATACTGAAACTGGTAACTGACCAGTATGAGTATGAGTTTAACTGTTTTGAGACTAGTGTTCATGATTGGTTGTTTAAGTTATCGTGTTTACTTGTATTCCTCCCCTAAAAATGTTAAAATAGTTAAAAATGGGGATATGAACTCACCTCGAAGGTGTAGGGATCCTTTGATGAAGATGTACTAGAATACCCTATTGGCTTTCGGCTTGAAACCTAAGAATGACGAGGTTTATCGAGTTACTAGACGAATCTCGGGAAATTCGGGAGTGATTACACAAAGGTATGACGTGAAAATGGTTCCTGAATGAAGTCCTCAGCTCAAAATACGAAGAAATCGGGCTTTGGTGAAAGTTCAGAGACTAAATTTGCAAAATAATTGTTTAGGGACCAAATTTGCAAAATAATTGTTTAGGACCAAAATTGTAAAACTATTTTACCCAGGGGGTAAAAATGTAACTTTGACCAAAGTTCAGGGGGTCAAAGTGTAATATTTTTAGGACTGAAAATGTAATGATTTTTGGGCCAGGGGGTCAAATTGTAAATTTGACCAAACTTCAGGGTCTAGATGGTAACTGTGAATAGTACCCGGACATCGGCTAAAGTTGGCTCGGACACCGGCTCGAGTTTCATCGGTGAAACTCATTGGCGCATTTCGTCGAACAGGTGGTGGGCATCGGCGACGACCAGGTGTTCCTCGGACACCGACTCGGACACGATCTCGGACGCGGCACGCCCCTTCCTCGGCAACGACTCACTTTTCGCCGGTGAGATTCCAGGCGCGGCTCGACGAGGCATATCGTCGAGCACCTGGTGCGCGTGACGAAATCCAGAACTTCAAATCCAATTTCCCGTTGATTCCGACCACCAAATCAGGTGAGGTTTTTTCCTATGTGTTCGAAATCACGAGGAGAACAAAACTCAAGCATTAATTTCAGAAAAATTCGCAGATCAAGAGAGTGTGGTGCGTAAACTGACTGTGGCGGCTGTTTTGGCGGTGGTAGTGTTTTCCGGCGACATTTTGAAAAAACAAATTGCTGAGGGTTGATCACGAGGACGAGATGAACGCGATGGTGTTCTCGGATTTCGATTTGGAGACTTTTCATTTTTCCGGCGGCGGTCGGCGGTGTCGGTACGGCGGCGGTTTGAGAGAGAACTGGTTAATATTTTGCTGAATAATTGATTTTTGAGAAACCATATGGATGAAAACTAGTTTTTTTTATTGAGATCCTCACGAGAAATTCCCCAGCGTTGGCTATCGTTGCTTAACGTTTTCGGTTATAGTCTTCACGGTATTTTGAGCGTACAAAATGCGAGTATCATGAAAATAATTTCTCGTTTATGAAATCTTCCCGATAAAGGGAATCTAACGAGTCCAAAAATCACCTCGTTTGGAGTTACGAAACTCCCGATATGATTAAATGAAGGTATAAAATTGTGTCCGAAATTGATTTGACGCAGAATCCGAAACTGAAAATTGTATATTTTGCATACGAACTCCGATTTGGATGATCTAGATATCCACGCGTTCGTATTAACGACTACATCGCTTTTTAAGTATTATTTATGCTCAAATAATACTCGAATGATTTTCCGGATTTCTTATTCGCTGTCAATATTGGACACTATTTGGATTTTTCTGAAAATTGTCTGATAAGCGTATAAATTGTACTGATAGCTTTTGGGGACCCACTAGAATAGTGTTGACTTTAAATATCGACCATAAGGTTTGACTTTGACTATAGTTGACTCGGTTGACTTTCGTTGACCGAATTTGACGGTTGTCACATCATCTCCCCCTTAAAAGGAATTTCGTCCCGAAATTGTTTCAAAGTATCTCATACTTGGGACTTAGGGAAAGAGATGTGGACATTTCAGTTTCGTCTGATTCTCGCGTTTCCAAGTAATTTACGGTCTACGTTTGGCTTCCCAATGCACCTTTACTATAGGAATGCGGCTTTGATTTGTGTTCTTGACTTCTCGGTCGATGATCTCAACTGACATCTCAAAGAATTTAAGACTCCTGTTGAGTTCAATCTTATCCAAACGGAAATACCGAGGGTCTTGTCAAATAAAGACTTCTTCAAGTTTAGAATTTGAAAGGTGGGATAACGTAATCGAGCTCTTGCGGAAAACATAGCCGGTAAGCCATAAGACCTATCCTTGTTAGGATCTCAAATGGTCCTATGTAACGGGGATTAAACTTTCCTCGTTTACCAGAGCATATCAATTCTTTCCAAGGTGAGACTTTCAGCACGACTCGATCTCTAACCTGGCATTCTAATGGCTTGCGTCCAAAAAGGGCCTCGAACAGGGCAGCCTTTATGTTCGCATGATAACTGTTGTTGTATGAGAATTCGATGAGTGGCAAGTGGATAACTCATGCTCTGCCAAATTCATTCACCCAAGTGCGCAACATGACCTCTAGGGTTTGTATTGTTCTTACACTATGCCCGTCTGTCTGTGGAAGTTAAGATGCACTTAATTCCAGACGGGTTTCCAAGAACCTTTGCAACGATTGTCAAAATTGTAATGTGAATCTGACGTCTCCATCAAAAATAATGGATATTGGCACACCGTGAAATTGAACAATCTCATTTTATCTGTCTCTTTGATCGTCAGGAAGTGTGAGGACTTTGTCAAATGATTCACAATTACCCCAAATGGCGCTATAGCTACCACTCGTCTTGGGTAATCTGGTTATGAAGTCCATGGAAATCTGTTTCCACTTCCATTATGGTATTTCTGGTTGTTGAATTAGACTTGATGGGTTTTGGTATTCTACCTTCACCCTTGGCGCAAGTCATAAACTTACCCATGAATGTGCTAATCTCTGCTTTCGTGTTCGACTACTAGCACATTTTTACAGAGTCTACCTGGATTCCCTCAATGTAAAGGGAAAAAAAGTCAACTTTGTAGAAAACGTTGAGTCCAACAACATAGAGCGAGACTACATGGAGTTCAACGATGTTGAACTTATCAAGCTCTTTGCTAACGACTTATGAAATGACATGAAATATCATGGAGTTCTAAGGATAAGAATCCTCAAAAGAAAATGAAGTAGAAATGCACTTGATCATGAAGATAATGTTTTCTGAGAAATACAAAATGTCAATAGTTCTCTTGAAGTGGAAATAAATGATATCAATGAAGAGATGGCAATCAGTTATGGTCATACCAAATAATATGTACCCAAAATGAAACTGAATAATGGAGATAAAATAAAATGAAATGTTTTCGTATGCGGTTGTATGTGATACCATAAATGATGATCATGAACTACAGGGTGTCATTGATTGTCAAAGAAGACATGATTTGGATAAATGGAAAGAAACTATGAAAGATGATTTGTAAGATACAAAGCAAGGTTTGTGACTCCAGGTTTTGCCCAAAGACCTGGAATTAATCATGAGATAACATATTCTCCAGTTATGGATGTCGTTACAGCTCACTTATATGGATCACTTGATTCCGATATTTAGGTGAAGATCCCCAAAGGATTTTGAATGCTCGAAGCATTAAGTAAAAGGTTGAAAGAAATGTATTCTGTCAGACTACAAAGGTCTTTGTATGCGTTAAAACAATCTGAATGTATGTGATATAATCGTCGAAGCGATTATTTGATAACCAACGGTTATAAAAATGATATTAATTGTTCATGTGTACTTATAAATAAAACAATATCGGAATCTGTGATCATAGCTGTATATGTTGATGATCTGAACATCATTGGAACAAATAAAGAATCCTTGAAATGATTGAGCTTTTGGAGAAAAAAAATTGAAATGAAAGATCTTGGAAAAATCGAGTATTGTTTTGGGCTTACAGATCGAACATCTGTCTAATGGAATACTGGTGCATCAATTGAATTATACGGAGAAAAATCTTGTCAACTACGTGCGCTAAGAGGGCGCAGTAGTTCTTGGATAATTATTTCTGAGCCTTAATACCTGAGACACTTTGCGGTTTCTTGCTTTGCTTTTTGCCATGAATTATGATAGTGTCGTCGGTCAGGTTCAGTCGAATTGCCTTCTCGTTTCTCGATAGCTCCATGATCACTCGCAAGTATTGGCCATACTCCATTTTTGCTTCGTGACTAAATCAGAATGTTGTTCATGAAAATATCATGAGTGCAACCATATAAGATTGGCACATGCGGTTCATGAGGCCCATGAATATTGCAGGAGCATTTGTTAGGCCAAAGGGCATTAGCACAACTCGTGGTGACCATAGCTTTCGGAACGGCGTATTGAGCATGTCTTGATCTTTTCAACCCAACTAGGTATCATGATCACCCTTCCATCCACGCGGGATGTCATGGGCTTGTAGGCAGAGGGATCCTTGTAGGTACGTGGTCAGTGATGACTCCAATAGGTAACGACGTTCGAAGTATCGGAACTGCTTCCCAGATTGGGTTCCTTGTTGTCACAATGCTTGCCACTCGTGCTTCATCAAGAGCTTCTGTAACAGGAGCATCCATCTGAGCAGGAGGTGGCTAGGGTGGTGCTCTTCGAGCACTTAAAACTGTCGTTATTAGAATACGTGACGAGGGTTGCGCTGCGGTGTTGTTATTCCTCGTACTCTGTTGCGTCGTCATGATCTTTGACCTAAAAGGTCACGGAGGTAGGTAGGTAAAGGAAATTGTCATTGGCATTACGAAGGCACTATACGAGTAATCCTAAAGCACTGATAATATAGTCGCAATAGACGAAGAGGTATGATAATTTATAACTCAACAACCGACCAGATTACGAAGGTACACATAGTATGAAACAAGATAGGCTTTCGAGTGCAATGTCCTGCCTTTAAGCAATAATCAAACAAGAACATGCCGAAATGCTAGAGTATTGCATTCTCAGACTATATCGCCTCTATATATACCCAAGCTTTCAAGTCGTTCGTCAAGTGTATGAGAAAAGTACTACGTATACCAGCCGATGTACTCCGAAGAAGTCGATCACTACTACTAACACACCTACGTTTTCCTAAAACTATACGGACAATAATATTACCTAAGCACATAAAATGAAAAGAAATAAGTCTTCGGACACAATTCCCTGACTTTAGGCAACAAATAAACAAGAGCATGCCACAAGACTGGGATGACTGCATTCGCTGACTATTCCATCTCCATACATGTTTAAACTTTCAAATCACTTATTAAATGGAACTGTTTTAAATTGCACTCAACGCTTAAACCATGGTCTACGATAGTCAATCCTTAACCGATAAAGCTGATCAGACTTTTCCTGGTAAAGGTTTGACATCGTACATCCTTAGTTTACTCGTGAGTTCAATTTAGTATAAACACTCAAATTACGTTGTGATACTTGTGATAACCGATGTGTATGAATACTTTTTTTTAAGGAATACGCTAAGTATTCAAAAAGTATTTGGATGGTTACTAAACCAGAGTGTTAGCCCTTGACGGTTTATAGTTGTATTAATTCTTCGTGGAAGAATATACTTAGTTCTCTATAAACCTAGGCTCTGATACCATTCTGTCACACCCCAAAACCACGTTGACGGAAACGTTCGGGGATGGATGACTGATTGAAGTATCACAACCATGGATATATGAACAGTATATAAACAACCAAACAAGAATTGATATTGAATTGATACATAGTTTTACAAAATGATTGATTCTCACCAATTACAACATGAAATGAAAATAAACAAACGTAGTATTAAACTTCCATTTGTTCAAGACCGCTGGCTAGCGGCCTAAATGATTTCCTGAAAATACAAGTAGTTTTAAAGAGTGTCAACAATAAAGTTGGTGAGTTCATGAGTTTGAAACATTTTGATTTTGAAGTTTATTTGCTTTTGAAGTCTGTGAAACAATGATGTCGAAATAACTGATTTTAAATAAGATGATTTTGAAATAATTGATTATAAATCAAGTTGGAATGATAACATGAAATATGAGTATGATTTATATGAGATAGAGATAAATGAATAAATTTTAGTCTTTTGGATAATTGATAAATGGTAAACATAACAAATAGTCCTCACCCTTTTCGTATATATACATATACATATAAAGGATGGAGCATCTAATCAACATATACACTTAACCAAGTGCGATCAATCACCTTAGCGTCCCAAGGCGGGGTGGTCAACCCAATAGCGCTATTATTGTCCATAACGTACCTCAAGAATACGGGCATAGTTATGGAGATTAGACTAAAAATGATAATGCACTACAAATACATGTAGCGTAAACAAATGATGATTATCCAAATAATGATTCTCCATAACGTACCTCAAGAATACGGGCATAGTCATGGAGATTTAGACTAAAATGATAATGCACTACAAATACATGTAGCATAAATAAACAAATACTGAATCATGTATAAATGTTTCCAATGTCTATCAATAATGATAAAATGAGTAAGTGATTTCGGAAATCTATGAGAAATACACGATGTTCCAAAAATGTTTAAAATAGATATAATGTAGGGAGATCACTCCCTAAATGATTTAAATGATATAGAAGGGTATTAAATATAATACACCGTTCTATTCACGATACTGTAAACGAACCATGATTGAACCAACTAGTCTCAAAATGGTCAAGATTTCATGTCGAGAAATAAAAGAATGTGGTGTATAAAATAATTGCAAATGTTTAAAATACTGATTAAACAATGTATAAATAATTGTGTATAAAATAATTGTGAGAGTTGAAATAATGATTTAACAATGTATAAATGATTAAGTATAAAATAATAAAGAGTGCTAAAATAATGATTTAACCATGTATAAACATTTGGAATCTTGAAACCATTTAAATAATGTATATTTGTTGAAAAATCGAGGAAATTGGTAACTTTGAAATAATGGAAAAATATCTGATGAGTCTTTGAAACTACGTTGTTTAATAAATCATTGAAAAGACGAAAACGTTTAATAAGTCTTGAAAAATACTAGAGCGTTCAATAAAACTTTGAAAATGCTAAAACATTTAATAAAGTTGAGAAAAATACTGAAACTGGTAACTGACCAGTATGAGTATGAGTTTAACTGTTTTGAGACTAGTGTTCATGATTGGTTGTTTAAGTTATCGTGTTTACTTGTATTCCTCCCCTAAAAATGTTAAAATAGTTAAAAATGGGGATATGAACTCACCTCGAAGGTGTAGGGATCCTTTGATGAAGATGTACTAGAATACCCTATTGGCTTTCGGCTTGAAACCTAAGAATGACGAGGTTTATCGAGTTACTAGACGAATCTCGGGAAATTCGTGAGTGATTACACAAAGGTATGACGTGAAAATGGTTCCTGAATGAAGTCCTCAGCTCAAAATACGAAGAAATCGGGCTTTGGTGAAAGTTCAGAGACTAAATTTGCAAAATAATTGTTTAGGGACCAAATTTGCAAAATAATTGTTTAGGACCAAAATTGTAAAACTATTTTACCCAGGGGGTAAAAATGTAACTTTGACCAAAGTTCAGGGGGTCAAAGTGTAATATTTTTAGGACTGAAAATGTAATGATTTTTGGGCCAGGGGGTCAAATTGTAAATTTGACCAAACTTCAGGGTCTAGATGGTAACTGTGAATAGTACCCGGACATCGGCTAAAGTTGGCTCGGACACCGGCTCGAGTTTCATCGGTGAAACTCATTGGCGCATTTCGTCGAACAGGTGGTGGGCATCGGCGACGACCAGGTGTTCCTCGGACACCGACTCGGACACGATCTCGGACGCGGCACGCCCCTTCCTCGGCAACGACTCACTTTTCGCCAGTGAGATTCCAGGCGCGGCTCGACGAGGCATATCGTCGAGCACCTGGTGCGCGTGACGAAATCCAGAACTTCAAATCCAATTTCCCGTTGATTCCGACCACCAAATCAGGTGAGGTTTTTTCCTATGTGTTCGAAATCACGAGGAGAACAAAACTCAAGCATTAATTTCAGAAAAATTCGCAGATCAAGAGAGTGTGGTGCGTAAACTTACTGTGGCGGCTGTTTTGGCGGTGGTAGTGTTTTCCGGCGACATTTTGGAAAAACAAATTGCTGAGGGTTGATCACGAGGACGAGATGAACGCGATGGTGTTCTCGGATTTCGATTTGGAGACTTTTCATTTTTCCGGCGGCGGTCGGCGGTGTCGGTACGGCGGCGGTTTGAGAGAGAACTGGTTAATATTTTGCTGAATAATTGATTTTTGAGAAACCATATGGATGAAAACTAGTTTTTTTTATTGAGATCCTCACGAGAAATTCCCCAGCGTTGGCTATCGTTGCTTAACGTTTTCGGTTATAGTCTTCACGGTATTTTGAGCGTACAAAATGCGAGTATCATGAAAATAATTTCTCGTTTATGAAATCTTCCCGATAAAGGGAATCTAACGAGTCCAAAAATCACCTCGTTTGGAGTTACAAAACTCCCGATATGATTAAATGAAGGTATAAAATTGTGTCCGAAATTGATTTGACGCAGAATCCGAAACTGAAAATTGTATATTTTGCATACGAACTCCGATTTGGATGATCTAGATATCCACGCGTTCGTATTAACGACTACATCGCTTTTTAAGTATTATTTATGCTCAAATAATACTCGAATGATTTTCCGGATTTCTTATTCGCTGTCAATATTGGACACTATTTGGATTTTTCTGAAAATTGTCTGATAAGCGTATAAATTGTACTGATAGCTTTTGGGGACCCACTAGAATAGTGTTGACTTTAAATATCGACCATAAGGTTTGACTTTGACTATAGTTGACTCGGTTGACTTTCGTTGACCGAATTTGACGGTTGTCACAATTTCTCTCTCGGTTTTGGCAATCACTTCAAGCAGCCATGGGAACCCGCCTCGATCTCAGTACCGCCTATCATCCTCAAACCGATGGTCAATTTGAGAGGATAATTCAAACACTTGAAGATATGTTGAGGGCGTGTGTCTTAGATTTCGGAGGAAACTGGGACTCTCATTTACCGTTGGTGGAATTCTCCTACAATAACAGTTATCATTCTAGCATCAAGATGCCACCATTTGAGGCATTGTATGGCCGTAAATGCCGATCTTCTATTTGCTGGCATGAAATTGGCGAGTCCCACGTAATTCGCGCAACAGTGGATTCTCCAATCGTTGGTCCTGAGCTTATCCAGGAAACAACCGACAAAATCACTCAGATTCGCAATAACCTTCTCACAGCTCGTAGCCGACAAAAGAGTTACGCCGACAAGCGACGCAAACCGCTTGAATTTACCGTGGGTGACATGGTCATGTTAAAAGTGTCCCCATGGAAAGGTGTGGTTCGATTTGGACGCAAGGGTAAATTGGCACCCCGCTACGTAGGGCCGTTTAAGATCCTGAAAAGGATCGGACCAGTAGCCTATGAGTTGGATCTACCAATAGAGCTTAATAAAGTTCACCCAGTATTTCATATAGCCAACCTCAAGAAGTGTTTAGCAGACGAGAACCTTCATGTTCCTCTCGAGGATATCCAAATCGACGAGACAATGCAATTTATCGAGAAACCCTTGGAAATTGCCGACCGAAAGGAAAAGCAACTCAAAAGAAGTCGCATTCCCCTGGTCAAGGTCAGGTGGCAGTCAGCACGTGGACCCGAGTATACATGGGAGCGTGAGGATCAAATGCGCACCAAATACCCACAACTTTTCTCTTAAGGTACTCTTTTCTTAAATTTCGAGACGAAATTTCCTAAAGTAGGGGAGACTGTGACATCCGCCTAAAATGGATTCGGGTCAACCCAACCCAATTTGAAATTTAATAAACCCTACTCAAGATTAGTTGACGCTAATAGGATCAAAACCCATACACTACGATATAAATTGACGTTAATAACAATATAGCATAGTATAACGTTATAACTATAATCAAATTAAATTATGATACCATATTAAAATTAAATCAAAGTATGATGCTCTAATTAAATTAAAAGAATCAAACTTGAATGCTATAATTAAACTTCAAATCAAAGTAGATTGTTATAATCAAATAATAACCTATTTTTTTATAAAACTCTATTTTTATAAACTCTACATTAAATTTTATAAAATTCTTATATTAATTAGTGTATTACATAGAGATGCTTGTGCTAGTGAGAAATTATGAAGACCACCAAAAGCCAAAAGTTATTCCCATGGTCTCCCACTCACACCTCCCATCATCTTTCCTTTCATTTTTCTCTCAACACATTATTCTCATCACCACTCAAACCCTCTCTATTCTTTCTCTCACTCTCAATCTCGAAATTCTTCCAAGAAATAACAATTTTCCAGCCAAGAACAATCCCTCATACTCAAATCTCCATCCCTCTTGAAGCATTCATCAAGGTATGTTGTTAAAAGTTTCAAATTCATTAATGAAACAAATTAAATCCACCAAAATATCTAAAACTCATTTTATATATAAACCTGATTTTTCTCAGAATCCCAGCAATAAAATAAGAAGTTCTGGAAATTTTCAGAAAATAACTTATTTTTATTGAATTACTATAATTATTGCAATAAAATAGGGCAATAATTCACATAAAATACTTTTTGCAGTCAATAAATTCTGGGAAAATTTGGAACAACCCATATATTGAGTAAAGTGGATTTATAAAGTTTCATGCATTTATATTACTGTTTGATGCTTATTTTGTATTTTATTTTGTTATAGATAAATAAATTGCAAAATATAGTTATGTATGTTAAAAACTAGATTTTATATTTTTCGCACCTTATTAACATTGTAAAGACTCCATGACAAAATTCACAGATTTTTGTAAGAATGTTTGCTTATTTTTCCTGATTTAATGATTATTTAATGGTTTAAATTGATAATAAATAGATACACATGTCCAAAAATTATAAAACCTTATCAGAATATCATATATAACATGTTAATAATAAATAAAAAGTCTAATGAATTTCTCTTAATATGTTCCTATTATTTATGATTTTATTGATTAGTTAATAATGAAAAACATAAGAAATACTTCCCGTAGTCCAAAATATCCATAATATTTACAGTAGGCTCAATATAATGTTAGAAAACTATGGTTAATTTTCCAGAATTTTTGGGAATCATTTATTAGTTTTCCCGAATTTTGTTGTGGTTTAATTATTAAAATACTAAATAAATACTAAAGCAGTTAAGAAAAATATGAAAATTTTACAGTAATTACTATTTTATGAAATAATGATTTTCTGATAATTTTAGAATGTTTCATTA
This sequence comes from Cichorium intybus, assembly GCA_023525715.1. Taxonomy (NCBI): domain Eukaryota; kingdom Viridiplantae; phylum Streptophyta; class Magnoliopsida; order Asterales; family Asteraceae; genus Cichorium; species Cichorium intybus. The sequence continues at coordinate 140,843,793 of CM042011.1, read as the reverse complement.
CTGTTTAGTATTTAAAACCATTTTCCTAATTATCTAAGCATGTAAAAATGCATTTTTAATGATTATTTCATATAAATAATTGTTTATAATATATAAAATCTGTAAATACTTATAATTTGACTAGTTATTATTTTAATAAGAAATTATTAAAATCTTGCCTAAAGTGAAAATATAAATTAATTAAGCAAAGTAATTAATTCAATTTAAAATTCATTTAACATATAAATACATTAATATTCAAAACAAAATTTGGATAATTGTTAATTCATCTAATATAAGAATATGTGTCTAATTATTTTTATTAATACTATATTCACATTTATCGATTCCTAAGCCAAAACTATTAATTATATTAGGTTCTACGACATTTTGACTCGAGCCGTCTATCGTACAAACACGCGCATTCCTTATTGGACTAATGTGAGTAATCTACCCCATATTTTATAATTTTCAATACTTTTAGGGTGTATCATGTGGTTTTAATATGTTCCAACTTCATTTTATTATTTTTTCACCATTGAGACATTGTTGGGACATTTATATGTGAATCATTATTTGTATAATTATTGTTTGTTTACGCTACATGTACTTGTAGTGCATTACCATTTTTAGTCTAATCTCCATGACCATGCCCGTATTCTTGAGGTACATTATGGACAATAATAGCACTATTGAGTTGACCACCCCGCCTTGGGACGCTAAGGTGATTGATCGCACGTGGTTGAGTGTGTATGATGATTAGATGCTCCATCCTATATATATACATATATATGTATATATAGGGTGAGGACTTATTGTTGTTGTTATCATTTGTTAATCAATTTTTGATTTATAAACCGTTATCTCAATAATACTTGCTTGTCGACTTCCAAAGAAAACAAGTTTCAAATTATAAATATTTCAAACTCACAATTTTCTTTAATAAAACTAGATTACTCACCAACTCTCGTAGTTGACCTGTTTTTACCCATGATGCAGATTTGAAGAATGAAGTTGATGAAAAATAGGGTGTACCTTAGAAACCCACAAGACTATTTAAATTTTATGTAATAAATGTTGTTGTATTTGGATTTGTATTTGTATGTTGTGGATTTTGTTTGCATACTTAGTACTTAATTGAATCTAATCATATCATAACATAGTTGTCATGAGACTTTGAACAATATATCACGCCTTGATCGATTCCGCCAAGGATCGGGGTGTGACACTCGGGAACTGTCAGCGGTTCGGAACGGTGACTAGGCCGATTACTTGGGATCTGGTTGTTGGATTTTCCGAAAGGCTAAAATGCTGAAAGGATCCTGGCACCCCAACTAATCTTCTACCTGGCCGTTCTTTATTTGATAAATCATGGAGTCCCATATTGGAATTATTGAAGGAAATATAAAACTGTAAAGTATTATAATAATACTTATGTGGGAAACAGGTATGTTATCGCGAGGGTAAGTCTAAGTTATAAATCCGAAAGTATCACAAGATGATACTGAGCAGAGTGATTAAGTAATGGTATATAATGCATGTTAGGGGACGGCAAGATTTACCAGGTACTAAACGCGAGGTAATCATAGATGTACTATGACCATACCTATATGAGTAAGCCGTCAAGTGAGTGGGTATACCGTAAGACGGTATAAGAATTAGTGAAAACTAATATAAGATAATAAATAAAAAGAGGTGATAGTAGTTAAAGATGTGAGTCGTGACAAAGTAAGATAAGACTGTGTGGGACAGTCTAATAGTGAGTAACAGTGGGTGGTACTATATATCGAGTGACGTCAGGTAATACGGTAGTTTCACAGTGTGAAGTACGAGTCAGATAGGACTGTGAAGCTGGCAGGAATGGTGATCTTGTAACGTGTGTGACCATATAAGTCATACTGTGATTAGATTACTCACTAAGCTTTATAGCTTACCTCTTTATTTTATGTGGTTTTGCAGGATAGGTAACGCTTGGCTTGGATCATGGGACGATCCCTGGTGATATTATCTTGTAAATTCCAGGCTGAAAAACTGGGCGTTACAGTATTTACAAAGAAATACAAGATATATGTTTTACTGTTTTCTATTTAAGTTTTGGCTACCCCAATATGGTATGGTCGAAGATGGGAATTGCGGACTAGCTTTGACAAAAAGGAGGTTGTAGTGAATCGGACCTGACGATGAAATTCAAAGGCACCTCTACAAGATTTTCCATCAATGGATTGTTTTTAGGACTACTATGGCTCATCTAGAGTCTCCAGTGAGTGATCACCAACCTAGCTTCACAAAACATATTAATAGCAATTCTAACCTGTGATTTTGGTGTCTTGTTTTCCATCACGTTGAGTAATGCTCGAAAACTTTGAGATCATTTTCCATGCAGAAGTTATGTATAAAAAGATCAAGGGGAAAAGGTGGTTGGCTCGATGTGGAAAGAAGTCTGATGGCAACTAGGTTGTAGTTGAATTAGAGTGAAGTTGGATTTTGAGTGTACAGTTAGTTGTATATCAATGGCTTGGAGTACAATGCTTGGATCGCGGGGCACGCTTTTATGTATACTAATGTAATATTTTAGCATGCCATGTGAGTCTTAGATGAACCACTTGAGTATGAGATTTTTACTGTTCTTTTCCAATGACGGTGACTTGGGAACTCGTGGGGGGATATAGAGGCATCTTAGTAACCTATAATTTAAAGTTCCAATCTACTTTCTATGGTGGTTTAAAGCAAACTACAAAAAAGAAAGAGTTTGTAAGGGTATGCATGTGGTCGAAACAACAAATGAAAACGTGATGTCAAGCATGAACGGATTACATGATAATATGGTACCTTGTTAATCAAGGTGAGTATACATTGGTTCTTGAGCATACACACCAATAAAATAAAATGATTTTAAGTCTATTTGTACTTATATGTATCTATGTGAATTTATGAGATATATATATATATATATATATATATATATATATATATATATATATATATATATATATATATATATATATATAGAGTGTTATATGTTGATTTGTGTGCTTTATGATGAAAATGTGATTGCATTCTAGATGTTGTGTGATAAGGTGGTATGATGTGTTCTATGACGATATATGTTGAGTATGATGATTCCATGATGGTAATTTTCTATTATGTGAAATTGCATGCTAAAATATGTTAAAGAGTTATGTTATGTTATGTTATAATGTGACTTTGTGTGGTCCAGACACATTAAGAGGTTAAAGAGTGAACGAGTAAAGAGTAACGAAGGCGTTGACAATTCTAGATAATCTTCGTATTAGATAATAGTGTTTGGGTTAGCTACCCATAGGCTGGTATATGTTGCACGTTCGTAAGAAGGGACTTTTAAGACGTTCTTGTATTGATTGGTCTAATGATGTTACCATGTTCATGGAGGGATGAAAAAGCTGCAGGGTCGTAGGTTGGGTTTTTACGTATATAATGTTAATGGTGTTTATGGTGCTTATGATGTTTGTTTTGCAATGTGCTACATGATGATTATGTGCAAAGAGTGTTTATTTGGAGTTTTAACTTTATAAAGCTTTTTATATAAAGGGTATTTACTATGAGTTAACCCCTTTATATCTTACCAGGCTTTCCATTCTGACGTTGTATTTTAACGTACGTCTCGGGTGCTGATTAGTAGGTGATGCCTTAGAGATGCTTAAGCGTTTTGGAGTTTACATGATTTAAACTTTTAGTCTATATAGTATGTTTGGCTATTTGTTTATGGTTACTGATGTTTTGATGTTCGAGTTGACACCCCATGTGATTCTGAAGTAACCATAGTTTCGGAAAAATGTTTTTGTAACATGGGAATTTCCACTGTTTCATAAAGCGTTTTCTTTAAAATTCAAGCATAAACTAATTTTGAAAATGGCGAAATTTAGGGATGTCACAAAAGACATCCACTGCCTCTGCTTCTATTATAACCTTAATCATCATAATTCTACCCCAACATCCCTTAACTTCAACTACGCTGGTTTTGAGCTCTGAGGAAACCAACACTCCCACCCCATTTTTTGTCTTCTCAATATCGGAACACCAGAAACTAAACCATTACACTCTCTATTTTGTGTGCCCTTCCACTTAGTCTCTTCAATACATAAAATGATCACTTTCCTATTCCTTAATGTTGTGTTCTCATGTTAAAAAATGAAAGGAAAGTAAGGGATGGGAGGTGAAGGGAAGGGAAAGAAAGTAAAGGAAAGGAAACGGGGAAGAAAAGGAAGGAAAGGAAGGGGGAGGGAATCCCTCCCAATCAGCCCATATTTGGGCAGATTGCATACAAGAGTAAATTACATATCCTTTCCTTCCCCTCCCTTTCCTTTCTCTTCTTAAAAAACTCAAGAACATACCAATCCTTCTTTTCCTTCCATGAAAAAACTCAAGAACACATCATTCCTTCCCTTTATTTCCCCTTCGTTTGTTAAATAAACTCGAGAACAAGGTGTAAAACCTCGGTCAACTCAAACAACTTCTCATTTAAAGACCCTATGTTCAAGGTACATGCCCTGACTCTAGGCTCAACCTAGAAACCCTCAATGCTCTGCTAGTCAGACATGACCTCAAATTTCCATGTAAACCGGGTGTCACTAGTTGAAACTATGTATGTATGTATGTATGTATGTATACATACATATATATGTGTATGTATATGTGTATGTATATGTGTGCGTGGGTGTGTGTGTGTGTATATATATATATATATATATATATATATATATATATATATATATATATATATATATATATATATATATATATATATATATATATATATATCACAAGCTAGAAGGAATATGTTGGTAAGATATCAAGTTAGTATCTATACTTTGCTAAGAAGTTAAGCTAGAATGTGTGTGTGTGTGTGTGTATAAAATTTGTTAAGATGTCAAGCTAATGGAAATTTTGATAAAATGCCAAGGTAGCATGTTTCTGGCATGCTAAGATGGCAAGCTAGAGTGGATGCGTAGATGCCAAACTAGTGGGTATATTTCACTGAGAAGTTAAGCTAGTCTATATTTATATTATTCTGATGCTAATCTAATAGATATTAGGTATGTAATGGTTAGACTCCAGGGTGTAATGTTAACGATGCTAAGAAAGTAAGAAGTCAAGGTTACATTACAAACTATAAATAATCAATATGATAGTTGTAAAGGAATGACGTGTAAGTTATATGTATAGTAATCTTTTTAGCAAAGCTGATAATTAATGCAGAGTTACTAAGTAATATGCATAACTTACATATTAAGATTGTCTTCACAAAATATTGGATCAAGCAACAACAATGAAAAAGGAATGACAGTGATGTTGGTCTAGTCCAACTTAACATTTAAAAAAAAAGATGGTTATCTGTACGTTTTTAATCTCTTTATCAGACTTGTATATATGAACACTATTTTTAAACAAGTTTAGATATTCAATTTATTATTGTTACTGCTTTGTAGTGAGTATTGAGTAATGCTGAAGATAAGCTTATTTGTGACACGTTGTAATTTTATAATGAACTGATGATTGTTTCTCCAAAGGTGTAAAGTGGTGTCACAATGATGATCAAATTAAAGTAGATCATGATTGATTGTTATCAAATTAATTTGAAGGTATATTTAAAATTACATGTATGTTATCCACAGATCTATAATTTGTTTTAGTTTAGTTATATGATACTAATTTTGATTTTGAATCTCCAACTTTATCAATTTTGTTTCTCTCTTTTTCCAAACAGAATATTCAGATTTCTCAATTTAAAAATGCATCCCGGATGAAAACGCATACCATAAAACGTCAACTATTTACCAAGTTTTACATAGAAAATGAAATGAAAGATGTCGGCTGTGTAGATATGAATTATTTAATTGGATCATTTTATGTAACCGATAAATTTCCTTTAATTTTTTAACTTGTAAAAATTGCAGTTACCGACATGAACAAGTTGAGCCCCTCCCACCCTTTGTGTATCTTTGAAGGAAACCAGATAAACCTAGAATAAATTGTTGAAACCAAAGCAAATTCATCTACTACTATTCTACAAAAAAAAATAAAAAATAAAAAGAAAAGAAAGGAAAGTCTAGACTTTCTACTCAATACGCTACCCATTTCAAATCCCCATGAATTCAGTCAAAATCTTATGTCCAAATCATCTAATACGTACCACCTTTCTTCTCTCAATACTCAATCTCAGAAAAAATGTAACAAAAAAAATCGGTCAAACCCTCTCCTTTGACTTTGTACGTTTATAATACCCTGCAAATAAACACATACTTTTATATTAAAATATGTTGAAATGAATTTTAATCCAAGTACATAACTCGTTTTGACTTTTTACTTCAAAAGCAACCTGGATTACAAGAAACTACTGACTGATTGAAAATTTTCTTTCATTTTTTACGTGATCAAGGATAGTTTTCAGTACTTCTTTTATTTCTCAAATCCCCAAAAATCAACTAAATAAGCATAAAGGTTGAATGTTATGATTACTGATTGTGACGTAACTTAGCAGTAAAAAAGACAAAAATTCCTCCAAACTACAATTCAGGAAAAGACCTTCGATTCAAGAACTATATGCATGGCTGAAAATGTGTAAGTATGTTACTACGCATTTATGAATTTCGAAAAAAAAAAAAAAGCTTACGTGTGAGAGAAGAAGGATGATTGCTGGTTCAATTGAATGAAAAAAATATTTGTTCCACGTCAGCTCGACGGACCAACGCTCCGACCTTCCTCGCTTCCGTCTCCATGATGTGGTTGCTGCGGCGGTTGTTGCGGTGGCTGCGGCTGTTGAGGTTGGTGTTGAAGCATGAGATGCTGCGGGAGGAGCTGTAGTTGTTGGTGATGTTCGTGCGGTGGTTGCTGGATTTGAAGATGCTGTTCGTGCTCCGGCAGCCGGTGGTGCTGTTGCTGGATTTGATACATGTTGTTATCATAAGAGCCGCCCAAAGCTAACGACGGCGACATGGTCGCCGGACCGGTCAATTGCGTATAGCCACTCGGAGTCACCTGCGACTGTCCGGAACCGGAAGGTCCGCCGGCATCAAAACCGCTATTGAACCTCATTAGATCCGCCGATTGCTGTTGTAATTGTTGCTGCTGTTGTTGTAACTGCTGTTGTTGTACACGTTGTTGATGCTCTAAATTTCTTAACATTTCCTGTTCTCTAGCAGCTTCTACCAATTGGCGTTGATGAGCTTCGTATAATTGTTGTTGATGTTGAGCATCTCGGAGATTATTTCCCGGTCCTTGAAGAGTCAACATCGGTTGCATGTTGGAATTCATCGCCGGTGGTTGCATATTCTGATATTGTTGTATAAATCCGGGATTCAAACACGGCACCATGGCCGACGGTCCAATGTAAGTGTACAATTCCTGTTTAGCGATGTGTAAATCTGTCTGGACTTGTTTTAGTCTGGTTTGTAGGACTGAGATTAAACCGACGCAACCATAAACGGGATCACGGAGACGTGCTTCAGCTTCATATGCTAACGAATTAACAGCGTCTTCTCTTTGGCTGGCGTTGAGCTCGTTGAGGATTTTAGCGACATTACTTGCTCCGAATACTTTGTGTACATTCGCGAATTTCGCTGGCTGGTCCGGTGGGAAGTACGGTGCAAACACGCATTCTTGGGTGCATTTACGACGTAAGAACTTACACGCTGCGCAAGGAGAATTTGAGGAGGACATTTTGAGATTCTTCGTGTCTCTGTATCTTCAGAATTGTAGGAAATTTTGCTTGTTCTTCAGAACTTTGGACATTTTGTTCAAGAGATTTGAAACTGCGTAATCGAGATTGAATGATGAGATGAATTGTTATTTTATTAGGAAATGATTTTTATAATGGAATAAGTGAGATCATGTTGATGAAGAATATATTGATTATAAATACACGAATTAACGTACACAAGAATCTACGGATGCGTTCAATGAATTAAAAATGTGGCATTCAGCGAGGGTTCGTTTACCGATTATGGAGAAGGTGGTGGCCATTAAAGATTTCCTTATCTTGCATCGAAACCGACAAAGGCAAGTCAAATTAAGAGATTTATAATGTGGATTGTTTATTTATGAATGAAGTCAGAAATAGAATACATAAGTAAAGCGACCTTTGTAGAAGACGACGAAATAAATATTATGTTTATTATGAATAAGAAAATGAAGCGTACACACCAGGTGAACGAGATTGAGAAATGAGAATCGAGAGAAGAAGATGAAGAAAAAGGATTCTGTGAACAGGAAGAACAAACAAGAACAGGAAATAATATAAGAAAATACAACGGAAAACGAGTTTGTTCATCTTATGACGCGTCTTTAAGCGACAGTGCATCGACTTCTAATGCAAGAAACTGCTGGTAAACAAATATTTTCTAGATCCGATTTTTTAAAATATGATTTACTAGATCATCAATGAAACAAAAGTCAGAAAAATCAGAAACTGCTACAAAAATGGAATCAAATTTATTCTAACAATTAGTTATGAAAAGCTCTCACCTCTATTTACGTTTTGATTTCGTTGAAAAAACCTCCTTAGATCACTCTTATTCTTCGTTTCTCTTCCAAAACAAATTCCTTATCACCTGCAGAAGAAATAGATTAATCAACGATTTCGAAAACGTCGATTATTCCGATGATTCATCAGTCAAAAATGCCGAATTCTATGTACCTGGTAGAGAGATACAAGGAGTTAGATTCAACTTCAAATAACACTTGATCCGATCTTCAAATCATTCTAGATCCCAAACAAAATGGAAAAAATATTCTTCCAAGAGATTAAACAGCACACACACACGCACACACAAGAACACGCAGACGAATTTTTAAAGAAAGAAAAGAAAAAAACTATTCACACGATAACGACGACGCCATGAGAGCATGTATATATGTGTATGTTTATGTATGATGAGTGCATCAATGAGTGTGTGCGTGTGAGCGTGTGGTGTAATCTCCACCGTCTAGATTTGGAGAGCGGGTGTGTGTTGACCGTTAGATATGAAAATTCGGGGTTTGTTACAGATTCGTTGAGAGAGAGATTGACCTATATGAATTCTGAACGATCATTTAAATGCCATCGAGTTACCTCTTTGTCCCTGTACCAACTTTTTGTTTATTTCCTTTTTTACCCTTTAGTATTATTTTTATTTTGCTTCTATTTAGAATAAATATTTACGATGATATGGTTTTTATTCGAGAATATTTACGCCTTAGCAAGAGGATCCGTGTTTTAATCACATAAAATTATTTTCGTACATGATTTGGATGATCAATAATTATATTGTTTGACACAAAGTTGTATAAATGATTTACTCAAATGCATGTAAATAATTAAATATGGTTGGTTCAAATATATTTTCGATTGTTTGTGAAAATTAAAAAAAAAAAGCTTATAAAATTATTAAATTTATAAATGATTTACTCAAATGCATATATGCAATAGCAATTACAATGGCCACTTAATCTGAATCAAATTTTAGAAAATATCTTTATTGCTAAAAATTGAACACTAATAAGTAAATAACAAATATCTTAAAATATAACTTTTTGCTGTATAAAAAATAGTCTATATAAAATTTTCTAAAAGATAAAATTGAAAAAAGAAATTGCACGGGTTTGAAAACCCAACCTTTCACATTTAATAAGGGAACTAATTTTTATACAGAACCAAGACTCATTCTAATGTGAATTTTTTTATAATGAAAATGTCAATACGTTTCTTAGGAACAGCAAAAATGTATTATTGAAAAGGAAGGCAGCCCACAGTTGCAAATTAAATGTACAAAAAGATGACAATGGAACCATCCAAATACAGAGTATACTCTATGATTGCAAGATGTAAATCTAGACAAAACTACAGTGGCACGACTAGATAGATGATAATGGCATAATGCTATTTGTATCTTGTTTTTTGTGTACACCAAGCGATACATGAATCACCAATGTAAAAATGTTGTACTTTCACCTGATAAAAGCCAAGCTATATGCTATATACCCACGGGGAAAAGTGTATATAAACAAAAATCACCATGCAAAAAACTTTTGAAGGGGCTATAGCAGCAACATCAGCTAACAAGAAAAGCACAATGGGGCAAAAGTATTTATAAGACAAAATCAACATGCTTGGAGCAAAGTGTTTGGATTAAGAACAACTCGACAAACATGAACATGATAATAAATATGCGAAGAATAATAAGAACAAGAGAATTTAACGTGATCCACTCGATAAATATGAACACGATAATCAAGCTATGTTTACTGGCAGAACTAAATAAATATTTTATTGATAATCTCCAATACACACTTATCGGTCTTTTAGCGATACAATCATACAAGCAGATCTATTTATAGTACAGATTTTACCTAATTTATTTTCGTGGGCCTATGACATCACCTACATAAGTTGGGACATGATAGCGGACTTGCACCCTAGGTTACTAGGTCAAGCCGAAGTTCTCAATCGGAGACTGCTTCTAAACGTCGAAGGTCAATGTAGAAATAAACCTAAAGGGAGACTTTGCTTTGGTGTTGAGCTGCGTTGTCAAACCTTCTCTTCTCCAACCCTCGCCTTGAAGCTCTACTTCAAGGTTGCACTTCAGTCCTCGCTCACTGCCTCGCCTTTGAAGTTTTTATCAGAAGTAACACGTATCGAGTTTCTCCAAGTGGCTTCGCTCTGCATTATAGACTTCACTCTATCTCGGACAATACTAAGCTTCACTTTCTTCTTAATCTTTTATCTAGCAACTTTTCCTTTGAAATCAGACTATACTAACCAACAATCTCCCACTTGGAGATTGATAGACCAATCAGCTGCCATCCAAGTTATCTAACCTCGTATCTCTCTCTTTAGTCTACGCCTTTGCCTTAATTCTTCGGAAGGCCAATTGAACATACATAGCTTCAACTTCTATGTCGTTACTGTCTTCGTGGACATGTTTGTTTGATTTTTCGTACCAAGGATCTTCTTCAAATTTAGAGTACTTTCTCTTATCAACTCCTTGATTAAATGGTATATCGTTTCAATGTCTTTCGTTCTTCTTTGAAACACTAGATTCTTCGCTAGGAGAACTACACTCTGGTTATCACAATGTAGGACATAATCTTCTTGTTTTATGCCCAACTATGATAGGAAGTTTTTCAACCAAATAAGCTCATTTCTAGCTTCTACTATGGCTATATAAATTCTACTTTAGTGATTGAAAGAGCAATGCTCTTTTGTAATATGGACATCAAGCTAATGACTATTTTCCCAATTGTGAACACATAACCTATTATGCTTTTCCCTAAATTTATACAACACCCAAGTATGCATCAACAAAGCCTTTTATAGTGACTTTATTCCTTTTGAAACATAAGGCAACGTCTGAAGTTCCTTTAAATTAACGTAGCACCCACCTGACTCCTTCTCGGTGCCCCTTTCTCATATTTGACTTAAATCTGCATACAGCTCCCACCGCATGAGCAATATATGGTCGTATGCATACCATTGCATATATTAAACCACCGGTTGTTCATGTGTAGGGAACCTTCACCATTTTTGCTTTGTCTTCTTATGTCTTCAGGGATTGTTTCTTGGATAGTTTTAAATGACTCCCAAGAGGTGTACATCTAGCCTTAACATCTGCTATGATGAACCTTTTGTGACACCCCTCGTTAAGGATAGTTTATAAAACATCATTTTAAGTCCATATTAGCTCATTCAATTTTAATAAGCATCATTTGCGAAAGTTTTGGTCCCCAACAACATTTCTCAAGTAGTTAAATTAAACTTAGCGATGAAGTATCAAAGCTAGTAACACAACTATTGTTCAAGTAACCACGCATATTGTGGCCTTCTAAAAATTCAAAAGCTCTACATAAGTCATTATCAATCGTCAATTTGAGCACATGTCAGAATAAGTTAGGCAATGAAAAGGCCTTGTGACAATACCCGATGCCAACTCATTTGGAGTAGGTGATGTCAATCACCACACTCGAGTCAAACTCCCAAAAACATCTTAAAAACACTTATATGCTGTAAAGGTAGTCTAAGGGAAAAATTGCCCCTAAAATCATCTTGCTCAACATTTGATTTAAATACAACTTTGCAACACCGAAAACATCATATATATAGTTTTTGGAAATTTTAACCCAAAATCAACATGGTCAACATTATCATCATAAAACATATTTTGCATCAAAACATCATTTTATTGTAAGAAAAAGGGGTAAGTCATATGTATAATGAATACATATGCAACTAACCCGTGTTTCGCGTTCATCTCATCAAGTATATCCTCATATTGGTGGTTTGAAGGAAACCTCATAAACATCATACCCTCCATCGTAGCTAGGTGCTTGCGAACTACCACATGGAGAGCTTCATCACTTCATTATAACAATAAACTCAAGAACACAGATATTAGAACACTTACAAGGGTCCAATTAAATGAGCAAATCTGATTTCCTTCACCAAGCAACCCTTCAAACACCCTTGCTCCTTCTTCTTTCCCAAAAATCCTTCAAAACTTCAAAGAAATGATGCAAGAACATCCATGGAGGCTAGATAGTGTTTCCTAAGGTTTTCTATGGGTTGGAACTGATTAGCTTCAGACCCCAAATGAGTTATGATCTTAAAAATGGCAATGGACTACTAAAAGATGGATTTTTCCCGCTCAGACCACATTAGCGGCGCTAACTTTGAAGTTAGCGTCGCTAAAACACTGCAGCTTTTCCAGACTGTTCGAGACTTACTCGCGTGTTGACCAGATTAGCACCGCTAAGCGTCGCTAATCATGATATTAGCGGCACTAATCTCCTTTTTCCTACCTTTGTCCTTATTTTAACTAAATAACAGCCTTTACCTCCATACCTAGTCCCGGGCTTTACACTTTGACTCTTTAAAACTCGAAATCTGTACTTTTCGGGATTAGGGTCTTACATTTATTGTATAAATTGAGGTGGCATTTTATAACTTTTCCTCATTCGTTATGGGTGCAAGTTGTGAAAGCTATTCATAGTGAAGATGGTTGTTTAAATTCTGTAGTACCTAGTGGTCACACGGGCTCTCATTGGATATGTATTTTGAGGTCCCCTCTTAAAAATTGGTTTCCAAGGATATACTTCCTTGAAACGGATAACCAATGTCGAGATTGTGATCATTTTCCTTTTCTTGTGTGAGTCTCATGTCTTATACTCCTACCAATGGGGGAGCTTAATCGGAGCAATGGTACGATCTAGTGGAGATGCTTTAACATGTCACTTTAAATGATCAAAAGGATAGGTGGAAGTGAGATCTTGACAACCTCGATATGTGTACAATTTATTCATCTAGAAACTTGATTGATAGAGCTTTGCATGCAGGGGAGATGAACTGACAGGATGTAATATGTTGGTGCCTATCAAAGTCAAATACTTGGTTTGGTGTATATATCTAAATAATTTACCTACAAAAGTAAACTTTGAGAAACATGGTATTGAAGTGGATGCCAAACTTTATTTCTCTTGCAATATCGGGTTAGAGACTTTGGATCTTGTTCTTCTCCAATGTTTGATTGCTTCAGATATGTGGAATTTAATTGACCATTGGTGGTCTTTGGACATTCCTCACGTATTTTCATTTTCAGAGTTTTTGAAATGGGAGTCGCATGTGAAGATCAAGAGTACTAATAAAAAGTGCTTTGATGTGGTTACCCTCACTGTGTTTTGGATGTTGTGGTACTATCAAAATTACAAAATATTTGGAGCGGTTAAACCTAGAAAATATACTTATTTTGATAGAATATTTACACAATCATTTTTTGGATTATCATTAGAAGTAGTAAACTCAAAATCAATCCGATTGGTTGGTTACACAACTCAATTCATGCTAATTTTTGTGTAACTTGTTTCTAGCTTCTTGCTAGTATTTTACATAATCATCGTTCCAAAAAAAATCTAAGTAGGTGCAACTATCAGTTAGCCCCAACACATTGATAGATCCACAATACTAAAGTATCAATGTACCTCAAATTTCTATATACTTAAATCTGGATTTTTGAATTGTTTCCTCCAAAACTCATGACCCATCATTATATTTTATTAATTAACAAATGGTTACATGTTTCAATGTTTCAACTAGTTTTCTTTTTATGGCGTCTTCATACTTAAATGATCAAAACTTCGATCCCCAAATAACGGTTGCTACATTTTGGTGCAAGATGTACTAAATATTGCACTATAGATGTCTAATGTTTTTGTTATAGCCTACTTCTGTGTGATGATAATTGATATTTAGACTCACACTCACGTTATGCATAAATTTTTTGAATCTATTAGATACACCCTAGGAGTGGAAAGTTCTCATGATATTAGTGTTATTCTAAGTAACAAAAGAGAAAAAGTTCCATCAGTAATCGTTGTGATTATGGGTGCTAGTGCTGCCAAAAAAATGTATGCAAAAACAACATGCTCATTATGATTGAAGAAAAATAAAGAATACTTTGGAAGATTGATATAACTTCCTATAAAGTTTGTCATTGGAACTAAAACATGTGAATACGTCCACTGTGGTGAGAGAAAATGCTTAATGATAAAACATTGGCATTTTAATGTGCATATCAAGATATTTTTTACTCTTGGGAAAATTGAATCGGGGACATCCTAGTAGGTCATCTATCTTGATACCACTATCATTCATAATTTCAAATTTTTATGTTATCAGATGCCTTCACATAGTTGAAACATGAATTGAAAGGATAGGTATCTACACCTCATTAGGAATGCTTCATTTCCCCTTAAGTCGATATGAGACTAGTTTTATACTCTAATCCACCTCTCAAAGGGCCCATATTTCTCGCTAGCTACCTCGACAATCTGCATGCCTTGTGGATCTAATACAATTTATAACTTCCAAAGTACACGTACTAACATATTGTCCGTGTTGGGCAACTCAATGTTAGGGATTCCTAAGAGGTCACCCATCATGATATAATTCCCACTCAAGCATAGTTAACTGTTGCCACTCTCAAGACCATAAAATGTATATCGGAAGGAGATGTATCTATGTCCTTATAAATAATGTGTCGTTTGCCTTTCAGGAGATATGCAATATGAGACTGGTTTTCGACCTTCGCCCACCCCTTAATATATACATATTAATGAATGTTTATGATTTCCCAAAAGTAAGAGCCATCAATACATGCTAGTTAATTTAAAGATTTTGATTGTAAAATCATACTCATCCTTTATGGTCTAAAATGTTAGTGTATCCCACATTGGTGCGACACGGTCTTATGAGTTTGTATATATGTTGGAGTCTCCCCTCTCTCCACAAAGTCTCTTTTGGAGAGACATTATCCACATATATTTACATAAAATTGGAAGTTTGACAATACTAGTTGAAGGGAGATTATTTCTCACATGACAATAGTTCATGAGTTAGATTTCGTTTACTTATGATTTTTTGTTTGTTTATCTTCGTTTGTGTTAGGTTATGTTCGTTGTGTTTGTTGTGCAACTTAATACATAAACATACAAGAAAATTCATTCATTTTTGTGTCCATATTCATTCGTTTATTCCGTTAAACTTAAACAAATGAACATCAAGACGTCATTGGTTGTGTTCATTTTGTTTACAATCTTGTTGTTTGCAAATGTGCCGCTCATTCTTTTATGCTTTCATTATTAATGTGTTTAAATTATGTAAATATTGCTTTTAGAGGCCATGCAACTACATATAGTCACATAAATATATTTGGTTTTGCTTATGATATGTCTCTTAAACACGACAAAGAGGACAATATAAAGTCCCCAACACTATCATCATCGTCAAAAACAATAATTATATACTTATCTAGTCTCATCGAATTCCATTCTAGGCCAACTTTTCCCATCCAGTCCGTGTAACAAACAAATCCTTCTACATGTGCATATTCTTTTTTTTCTATTGAGTGGTACATTGTTGGTTTGATTAAAAACAAAACATAAGTAAATCAATTATTTATCAATAAGTAGATGGATATCCTCACCAATACCTAATAATCCTATTTGAAATTTATTTTTTTATATCAAATTGTCTATAATATCTTCATATTTAATCCCTAATGTATCGTTATTTTTTACATGAGTTTCATTATTGGTTTAGATTTTTCATCATCATTTTTATAACTTAGTACATTAGATCTAATCCTTATTTTTAGCCCAATTTTAATATTTGTAATAGTCCAGTCTGTATATCTGTATTAGTAGCCCAACAAAGGCCTGGCTAAATCCACACATTCTTCCAAGAGCTTCGAGTGTTTCTTCACTACAGTCAGAGATTACTACAGACGACGATGTCGAAATGGTGGCGCACAGCGGTGGTTGCTCTGAGGAAAACGGCGGAGACGTCAAGGTCATACCATACGATCCAAGCCGTGCCACGGGAGATTAGCGGCAATAGAGTCTCAGTAAAAGATAGAGCCCAAGGCCGTATACCAGCCGTCGTATTCGCACAACCTAACCCTAGCACTGACGGCGGTGGTAGTCCTCCGAGGTCTGTTTCTAGAAAACATCTATTAACAACCGAAAGAAGACAGATTCAGTCGATTCTCAAGTCCGTTGAGCTTCCTTATTTCTGCTCCACCACTTTTCCCCTGCAGATCAGAGCCGGATCGGGTTCTTCAACGCTACTTGAATCCGGAAATGTTCTCCCGATCAAGGTAAGTGCACTGTTCCATTTTCGAGTGTTATTGTCTCGCAAAACGATTTATTTCTCCAATTGTTTATATGAATTAAGTGTTCGATAACACTATAATTGTCATTACCTTTTAGAAACCGTTTCTAATCAAATGCGTATAACTAGTATTTGACACCAATTCAATTTCCTGTTTCGGATCGACACTGGAAAATTGGTACTAGGATACTGTTTTGCATTTGATTCCAATTATGTAAAAATTTGTATGTAGGTGCATAGGGAGGAAGAGACAGGAAAGCTTTTGAATCTGGTGTTTGTTTGGGCGGATGAAGGAACCGAACTGAAGCTTGATGTGCCCATTGTCTTTAAAGGTGAAGATGTTTGCCCTGGTCTCAAGAAAGGTTCGTATTGTCTCTCTACTACTTCCATTTCTGTCATTGTTGTAGAAATAAGAACCTTATTTGCTTAAATGGATATGAATCTTATTTACTGTTTGAAAAAAAAAAAAAACCAGGAGGTTTTCTGAACAAGATAAGAACAAGTTTGAAGTACAAATGTCCATCAGAGCACATTCCCCAAAAGATTGAAGTCGACATTAGCAATCTGGACATTGGAGATAAAGTTTTCATGAAGGATGTTAATGTTCATTCATCTTTGAAGCTTCTAAGCAAAAATGAAAGCTTGCCCGTTTGCAAGATCGTTGCAGCTAAGATTGATAGGCCCACGTAGTAAGCAACGTGTCAAACCACATGATTCTAGAAATTTAAAAACAGAAGGTAATTGTTTGTAGTTTTGCATTGTCATGAGAGATTTTGTGCAATAATTTTAAAAAATCTGGTCTAGTGCTTTTGTAGCGATCAATGGTGATATTTTTATCAACTTATTTTTCTCGGGGTTATGTTAGGGGTTGTTTCTTTTTGACTTAATAAGCTCAATGGGTTAAGCACTTAATATGAACAGATATACAAGACTGTTACTTTTTACTTACATCTAAATTACAGAAGTGGTCCTTGTGTTTGTTTGATGTTTGCACTCCAAGTTCAACTTTTAATTTCCTAGCCATCCAAGCCCTGTGATTCTATTTTGTTACGGATACAGTCCTTCCGTCTCCCTCTGTCTATATATTAAACACTTAATGGGTTTATCTTTAAGTGTAGAAGAGCCCAAATTTCCATATTAGCCTATAACTTTTTATTTAAGCCCATTTCACGTATTTCCTCAATTTTATTTTTATTTTTAAATCTATATTTAATATAAAATCACCATGGACAATAAAACCAAATCTAGTTTTAGGTTCTTGGTGAGATTCAACAGGAGCACTTGCTCATCTTTAGCCATTATTGCATGTTCTTTATAATTGAGCTCACATTAGTGGCGTCATCAATTCACGCTTGGCCACAAACGCTGATGAGGTTCAACATATTTTGTTTGGTTTCTTGGCGAGCTTCAACAAATTTGCGTTTCGTTTAATTAACTATGCAAACATATATTTCTTCCATTTCCATCTTGTTCTTGAATCTTCATAAACCCCAGACATTGATGAACTTAAATATATATTTTTAATTATACACTCCTAAGAAAAGAGGAGAAGGGGTTTCATTATTCCATGTTTTCTTTTCATCATCATAAATGTGAAATGTTAAAGCTCTGTTCTTGACCTACAACTATCATTTTAATAAATAAAAAATAAAAAGATTAGGGAAGATGATAAGTTAAATTTGATTTAATGGATGCAATAACAAACATTCAAGCAAACAAATAGACAATATTTGAATAAAACGATGCTAAATGCTTTGATTTATCATGGTTTGTACAGATAGATCGTGCTCCGAATTACCAGTGAGGTAATGAGCAATGCAAGAAGAGCAACTATAAAAGCATACAAAACCCTAGTGATTCACTTGATAGGACCATGGAATATTTATTACAAATCAAAAGCATACACGTGTTATAATCGTCTATACAAGCTAATCTATGCAGATTCCATGGTGCATGATAGACAGCTGGAGTGACTTCGGGGTGGACTAACACCTCAAGCACAAAATAGACTTCGGAGAGCAAAAGGACTTTGGTTCCCAATGAAGACCATCACTTCGGCACAACAAAAGTGAACTTAACATTTTCTCCTTCTGTGCGAAGTGCATGGGAGACCAAAGTTAGCAATAAGTCAAAGTCTCCAAGATGCATTCCCTGACAGCAATCCAACAATTGTTGTGTTCTTTTAAGGCATTCTTATTTTCAACAGAATTTTTCGTGCATGCATAGATCCGAAGTATTGTACTCTTCAAAAACTCTGTAGGGAATCTGCCCTTGTAGTCCATATCAAAGAATTTCTTGCCAAGGGGTCCTATCGGAGACAACTTGCCAATGAAGAACACACCCAAAGGGTATTTGAGAATCTCCCCATCAGCATACTTTTCTAATCTATCCAGTGTATGGTCAGGACCAGGAAGAGATCTATTAAGTTTTTGAGCAATCACTGCATCATAATTGGCAAGCTACGCAATATAAAAAGTGAGAAATCCTTACATGAATGTTTTAGCTATGTTGAAGGCATGGAATGTATCACCCTACTTTTTGAAACGTTTAAAATACAAAGGTTTTCAAAATATTTATGACTTAAAGTCATAACATCGTCCTACAAAGAAAAACATTTTCGTGTTTGCTTCGAAATACAAACCAACATTGTGTGTTATAACTTACTATCAAAATAAAACCATAGTTAAGCAGTAGACTTACATAAAGGAACCTCGTCCCTCTTTTATTTCCCAAAAGTATACTTTCAAAATCATCTTCAAACCTCTCATACCTTATCATGAGATACATGACATTAAACGAATACGTAAGACAAAATTTTCTTGTAAGCTACATGGGTTTAGACACATGATAAACATATTTTCCTAAAATCATAACTCATGCAAAAAGCACACTATGCAAATGCATGATCACACTCAATTCAAACTTACGGGACCATCCCATCTCTTTTTATCATATTCTCTTAAACTTATGGTTATATACCGCCTGTAGGCCCTAATAGGGTCGTGTCACCTGGGTGTGACACTTCTCAACTTACCATGATTGGTGAACAAATCATCCCACCATGGCCTCTTTTATAGGCATCTACTTCGTCATGGTACCCAATAGAGTCTTGCTTATCCCTTTTGGAACATCATTGGCTAGCCGATTATTCTTTTATTAACTGTGAATTTCACACTCAATGTATGCACGATCAACGCTTTTGTTTCTATGACTCAATCACACACACATGCCATGTCACGAATAAATACTAACTTTGCATAGTATAAAATATTCATCATCACAGAAATAAAGCCATAATAACTTTAAAAGCATTTAAGTAAAATGATTTACAACATGTTTTTATCTTTCATAAACTATTTAAAAGAACTGGCTTACTCCTCAAAAGGGTTCTTTGATTCAAAATATTTATTTTTCTATGTACTCTGTTTAGGAAAATCCACATGTACTCACCTGATACAACTCATGTATGTGTCACTTCTCGAATAGTACCAACACTGTCTCCTTGATCTAAAGGGTTAAAATTATATATAACGTTATTAACCGACTAAAGATAGTTAATAATAACTTCGTTACTAATTTTCATCTTCAGTTTAATTATAATAAGATTAATTATAATAAGAGGCAGTAACATCTAGAAGTAGTTGAGTCATAGCAAATAGAAATAAGGAGAGAGGCATCATGAGTGAGAGATAGATTTACTGAGGATAGAATAAAAGATAATATCAAGATAACACATATCGATGGGATTTAATCCTACGTTTGGAGGAGATAATGTTGGTCATTGAAGTTTGCGATTTTATTTTTTAAGCCGATTTAACACTGATTAGCAACCAACATTTCATCAGGTGTTATTTCTTTCTAGTAAGAGGTAGTGAGTGTTGGTGAAGGATATTTTTTGGTGGTGAAGACAATGTTGAGTGGTAAGAGAGATGGTTTAGAGAAACAAAGAGGAAATTTGTGGGTAGGCTTTTCTTCATTTTGGAGGTCTTCCTAATATCTAGATTTAGTGTGAGAGATATAGGGAATATAGTTAATATCACCTTTTATATACATATATTTTATGCGATATCAAAGTACTATAAGCTGTATTTCAGGTTAAAAATGAGATATAATGGTACTTAATGGTTGGAATTATTCTTCAAGACATCATGACACTTTTGGAGCAAAAGGAGCTGAAAATGGCCATTCTACACGAAAAACGATATGCATCCTGAATGATAACACGACGGGAAGAGGATAACGATGAGGCTTAGAAGGATAATGACGAAACGTGATAACTATGTGCAACATAAAATGCCGAATTGACCAACGGGACACGTTATATGTCGGGAAAAAAAGTTATAAATACGGCCTCAATTTCAATTTTTAGAAACTTCTGGATCTTTTGACAGTTTTAGAACTGAGAAAAATCCCTAATGTCGACGTTTTGAGAGTTAAAAAGGTAGTTGGGTAGCCAGAAGGCTGGTATTTAGCAAAATTCTAGATAATCAGGAGCAATAATCACTAGGTTATCAATTTGTTTGCCTTAATCTCTTTATTTAGCATACTTATGGTTTTTTTATTCTAGTTCTAGATTTGGGGTTATACCCATTGTTTTTGTTTATCTTGGATAAAACCTAATTTTATGAACTGATTGATATTTGGTTATTAATAGTTGTTTTTTATTATGTTAATTTATTCATTGATCCTTATGTGTTAAAGTTTGGGTCTTTGTTGTGATATTAGTGGGTTATTTCAATCTAGAAGACCAATTTGATTAACTAACTTGAATCATAAATATTCAATGACCATTAGGCAGGTAAGACTAGAGATGTACCAAATCCTAGGGTAAGATTAACAAAGTAGTAAACTTTAATTGTAAGCTTGCATTTGATGACCATTCCGTGAAAATAATTAATTAGCATGACCATTGATAGTAATTATCTGATTAAATCTACATTATATGAACTCAATGACCAATATTATGGATTACTAGTCCATATTACCATTGTGATTAGATGTCTTTATAATCATCAGGATTGGTGAACATACTAAGGGAACTAATCAGTTTAAGAATCGGTGAACATCATATTAATAACCATTGCACTTAATAGAAATCAGTCATGATTGAAGGGGAAATCAAGTTTAAATAAGAATACCTTTATATCCATTTCCACATCTATTTCATTATCAGCTTGCATTTGTTTCTTTTGATTGTTTCTGCATTTTACACCAAATTCCTCCTTTTACTTTCTATATTCAGTTTAATTGGTAATCAAATTAGCAAATCTGTTTCAAACCTGTTCCCCAAGAGTTCGACACATGTTCTTATCACAATCGTACAAGGTGCCGCTAGGGGTGACAGGGATGGTGGGAGTGTGTCTGGTTCAGTCGGCATTCTTGGTGGTGACATGGTTAGTGCTACAAAGATTGTGTATTTGGTGGTGATTCGTTTGAGAGAGAGAGAGAGAGAGACGGGGTATTTTGGGGGGGGGGGGGAGTAGGGGTGTGGTGTGGTTTTTTTAATTACTTAAAATTAATAGATTAAAAGAAAAAGGAAAACGAAATTAGAAATGGTATTTTAGTCTTTTTACATAGACTAGGGACCAATAGTGCAAACTTTTTGCAACCACAAGGACCATCGGTGTGAAAATAAAAACTTGGACCAAAACTGAAAAAATGAATAAACTGCACGGACAAAAACTGTAATTTACTCTAAACTAGCCAATAAATATGGTATTAGGTAAAACTAGTTGACAAGGTAATTGAGAAATTAAAATAGACAAAACTACAAAATTGGTCCATGTGGTTTGTCAAAAACTATGGATTGGGTCTACGAGGGGTTGTCATCACTGCGACAAAACCGAAAGAGTGAAAGAGGGAGGAAGATCTACAAGGTTTGATGCTGATCCATGGTTTTTAGCTTTGTGGCATACGACTCGCTAGTCTTTAAAGGCAACGCATGGTGGACTGAATATTATGTCAAGACCATGGACGACTTATCCTTTCCAAGTTCACATTTATATATGATGCACTACCAGATGTAACATTACGACGTGAGATTATAAAAGTTTTTGTTTTCTTACGAACTCTTTCGACGATGAAAAAAATTGTGACTGGAAAGCTTGAAATAGGATTAATGCTTAAGGTGCTATGAAGTCGAAGGTATAGAGGCATGTTGCTGAGCAGGAAAATTGCATCGCGTTACAAAGGAAAAAATGAAAAACAAAGTAAGAAATTGCAACACGCCATGAAACTTAAGTTAGAGAAGTATTCTGGATGATTGCTCTTATTCATAAAGCTTGGTGGGTGTGTTAATGGCGGAAAGAAAGAACTGTCAGAAACTTATTTAATTGGTGAGGTCTACAAGCAAGAGAAAAGGAAGTGAGAGAGATGGAGTCTATTTTACAAAGTCAAAAAAAGGGTTCACTCTTCATTCTACATATTCCAATTGATTTTAGGGAAAATGACTTATAAGAGTAATTATGTTTCAAAATTGTTTAAAAAACACCATCCAAGTTTGGTCTGTTCAAAAAACACCATCCAAGTAAGAACTTTGTACAAAAAACACCATCCAAGTAAGACTTTTGTACAAAAAACACCAACGAACTACATGTTTTGTTCAAATTTTATCCGATGGTAACCGGCTCTTGCAGGTTAAAGGATGACTTGGCCTAATATTTAATGACATGGCATAATAACAGATGAACAGTTTAACCTGCAAGAGCCGGTTACCATCGGGTAAAATTTAAACAAAACATGTAGTTCGTTGGTGTTTTTTGTACAAAGACCTTACTTGGATGGTGTTTTTTGTACAAAGGCTTTACTTGGATGGTGTTTTTTGAACAAACCAAACTTGGATGGTGTTTTTTGAACATTTTTGAAACATAATTACCCTTATAAGTCATTTTCCCTTGATTTTAATGCCACGTAACTAATAACATGGAATTGGACACCGACTTTAATAAGTTGTGGTCTTTATCAACTAGTCATACCAAAGTTTATGCCCTTATACCACCCAAAAAAAAAATTTAAGGATCTTTTAAACCAAAACTTAAGACTTTATAGGATTAGAATGTAATTTTGCCTTTTAAATATAATACAAATAAAGGAAATGTTTAAAGGAATAATTAGATGGAACCATACTTTTTTCAAAGTTTAAGGCATTAAGATGACCTTACATATTTTAGTAAAGCAACTTCTTTTCTCATCATGCACATCCTAACTCTTTAGGCTACACATCCTAACTCTTTAGGCTACAGGGAGTAAGGGTGGCCAAGCCACTCGCCAAACCCCTTGGCCAACCAAACACACACGCCAAGCCTACTCCGCCCTCGTCGGCATGGTGCTCGCCAAAATGAACTCGCCAAGGGCTTGGCGATCGAGATGCTAAGCCAGGAAAAACTTTCAACAAATGTCAAAATACCCCCCTCAACGGCTAGAAATTTAATTTGGAAGCTTTTAAAAATTTTACACTTTTAACCCATATATTAAAAATAGCCGTTTTTTTTTTAAAAAATCAGATTTTTAAAACCTCTTTCATCCCCTATATATATACAACACACTCTCATTCATTTCACACAATAATCCCTTCCAAAACTCTCTCAAAATGTCTTCAAACAAAAAGAAAGGTTCAAAATCTTCCAAGAACCAATCTTCCAACACTCCACCTCCAAACCATCCATCAAACCTAGATACAAATGCGTATCATCCAATAATGTTTTCACCACAACCCGATGAGCCGTTGTTTTCACCGACACAAAACCAATTCTTAGCCAACTTTGTCTACAATTTATCTCAAAGCCAAAATACTTTTCCCACACAATCTCAAAAAATTTTCACCACACATTCTCCACCACAAGTACACTCTCAAGTTTCTGGAACACAAGTCTTATCAACTCAACCACGACGTCTACTTGCATCGGACTCGGAAGAAGAAGAAGAAGAACAACAACAAGAAGTTGAAGAAGAAAACGAAGAAGAAGAAGAAGAACCACAACCAAAAAAATCATCAAGAGGTCGTGGAAAAGGGAAAGCCCCAGCGAAACAGAGATCCAAGGTAGAGCCTTGGAAAGTTGATGAGGTGATAGCTTTAGCAAAAACTTGGGTGGACATATCGGAGGATGCGGTTCACGGAAACGACCAAGAAACCCAAGTTTTCCAAGAAAGGATTTGGCATTTATGGTGTCAGCGAATGGGTCGTATATACCGTTCCCACCGGTCAATATACTCGAAATGGCGTGGTGTAAGTAAAATTGCCAAGGCATTTGAGGCGATTTTTTCACAATGTAAACGAAATTGGCCAAGTGGTGCCAATATAGATGATGTGATGCTGGCTGCTCGGCAGCAATATATTGACAAACATGTCACCAAAAACCCTTTCAATGCTCATGCGGAAGCGTTTTGGAGGGTAATCCGAGAGAACGAAAAATGGAGGAACCAAAAATCCTTTCATGAGTTCGCTGTTGGAGCCACCAAACGCTTCAAATCCTCCACATCCACACACTCTCAGTCTTCTGATGCAAATGTTGGCTTCGACATTAGTGAGGAGCCGGAGGCTGATGTTCTTCCGATTGGTCGTGATCAAGCAAAGAGGAAGATGAAGGGAGGTAGTTCTGGCACGAATAGTAGCGCAGAATTGCAACAATTGAACGAGCAAGTCGCCACTTTGCAGACTTTACATGAAGAGAAAGTCAAAACCAAGCTAATGGATATTTTGACGAGAAACATATCCGATCTACGAGGGTTTGAGTATCAAATTGCACTTTAAGCGAAGAAGGATGCGGCTAGGAAATTGGGTTACACGTTCGACGATGAGTAGATTAGTTGTTTGTGCTTTAGTTTATGTGTTTGTTTAACTTTTAAATTGTTAGTTGTTTGTGTTTTTTATTTTTAATGAAATGTTTAAATTTTAGTAGAAAAAACGAATTCTGTTTGTACAAGGACTAAAGTTGTAATTTCTCAAATTAAGTTGCTTGGCAGTTCCTTGGCCATTGGCCACCACTGCCTACAAAATGGCTAACGCCTGCCAACCATAGTCTGGCCTACAAAAACCCCTTGGCCATCCGTTGGCCAACGGCCACCACTCCATTTAGCCTTATACAATGTTCTACGTATCTATCGATATACCTTGAGTTCATAAATTCTCAATTTTTCCTACATGTCTCATATCTAATTTACGTATTTGTAATTTATATATATATTTAATCCGCGTGATTTTGGTGGCATGTAACTTTTTTTTTTCATTTGTAACGCGTGGATCTTTTGTTGGATTCGGGTCGTTTTTCGGGTTTGGATCAGGTTAACCCGGATCGGCACTTCTTTGTGGAATTCATGTCTTTTCTTTTCCCCATCGTCCCGAAATCTTCCCTCAAGCACAAAACCCTAGCTTCTTTAACGTCAATCGATCGCATGCGCACTTCCTGCAACTCCATCTTCAACCTCCCACCTCCAACGTTCTGTTCCTCATGACACCATTTGTGGTTTTCGCACGGTGTCGCCCCCTTCTCCGCCATCGTTTTTCCCGCACTTTTTTGCATCGTCGATGAATCGAAGGTAACAACCGTCGAATCCAGGTACGTGGTTCCAAATCGAATATCATTCCTCTCATTTTCTCTGTTAGTGTACCACAACTCCTAGGGAATCTTCTGATTTTCCAATTGCCATCAACAATAGTTCACCAATTCAAGAGCAACATGCTTTAACACACTGTCATACTTTCAAAAGACCCACTCCTGGAAATACTTTACAGGGGTATGGTTCTCTGATTCCCATCCATTCAGACAGTAGAAGCAATCTTCCAATTAGCCAACAACCATTTGTTCTTGCTGAACTCGAATTTCAGAAAATTGTTCATGCTACATAGTTATGTTCGGAGGTTAGTACTCTTTCGAAATCCGATGTTTATGTCATATGCTTTCTATATTCACTTACTTAAATATACCCAAAGTTATTGACAGGAAAAGGCTTGAAGATGTTGTCTCTGTTGATGATGCCATTGAAATCACAAAAACTGTGAAAAGTATGTCAATGATTGATATATTGTGAACTCTCTGATAGAGCAATGGTACGCAAGCTTGATTTTCGATCGACTTCGCGATTACGGTACATCGACATGCAGGAAAAAGCAAGTCATTTTATAAAAATAGTTTAGAAACATTATTTCCGTCCTCTTCAATGGCTACACTATCCCCTTCTGCCCTTTCTTCCCCCAAATTCACGATTACAGGTTCTCTCCAGGTTACACTTCGTTTTCTGTGCAATTTGTTGCTTAATTCATTGCATTATTCAATTAATCGTGGTAACTATTGTTCTTAGGCAAATTGAAGACCTGTAGATTAATCAACTCTGCTGTCTGGTAAACGAATTTCGCGGTTTAGGATCGGTGTGGCTGTAACAATGTCGATGGAGAAGAAGAAGGAGGTGTGGATATGGACGGAGAACAAACAGGTTATGACGGAAGCTGTTGAAAGAGGTTGGAACAAGTTCATCTTCTCTTCTATTCATCGCCAGCTCGTTACTGATTGGTCTTGTAAGTCTATTGTCTCCATTTACAATTATTTACTCATAGACATAGTTCGTGTGTGCGAGGCATACATTATACGCTTCTCTTTTAGGATGATATGAGGGTTTCAGTTCTACAAATTGCAGTTCTCTATATGCTGTGTTGATTGCTTGAAGAACGG
Source organism: Cichorium intybus (assembly GCA_023525715.1). NCBI lineage: Eukaryota > Viridiplantae > Streptophyta > Magnoliopsida > Asterales > Asteraceae > Cichorium > Cichorium intybus. The sequence continues at coordinate 140,816,478 of CM042011.1, read as the reverse complement.
TAAGCATTAAACCTAGCGGTACTAATGAGATTGTTACTTAATTGCTTCAATAAGGAGATACACTGTAGGAAATTTTCGTTATTATATGAATCAATTTTGTTTTGTTTTGTTTTGATAGATCCCCTCTTTATTAAAGAGAAGACATCACATCCTGATCATATTGTTGCTACATGCAGCAATAGCATTAATAAATCCCCTTTTTATCGAAGACAAGAGACTTTTTTGACAACTATGATAAATTGGTTGCCACATTTTCTGAAATATCATCTCCTCAACAACTGGAACAACTCCAGCCAACATATGAGCTTGCAGATAACGTTATTGTTGATCTATTGGATTGGCAGGTATGCATTTCACTCTTATTCTATATATTATCAGCTAGATTGCAGACATATTTGTCATTTTCACTTCTTAATTGGTTATAAACTATGCTTCTTTTCAGGTGATTCCTGCAGAGAACATTGTTGCAGCATTTCATGCTACTCACAAAGCAGTCTTTGCCATCTCAAAGAAGCTCAAATTTTCTTAGAGGTAAAGCTTCTAATCTAGAAAAGGATTTGAAATGTTTCATGACTTGAGACATTGTAATGACTCATTATTTTTTACATTAAGTCAAAAAGAAACACCAGAATATCTTAGTTTTATTATTAGCCTTTTGTACGCATTGGAGCAAGGTCTAGGGGGAGTAGTTTTGAAAACTGAGGATGTTGAAGCTGTCCTTGAACTAAAGGTAAGTTTTTAAATACCATAAAGTGTCTAGTGAGTCATGGTTTCTTATATAGTTTATATCATCAGGAATATTTTGATAAAATAAATAAACAAGGAAGCCAATTGGGTTTGACCAAAGCTACTATTACTCGAGTTGAAATGACCGGAATGGGAGATAGAGTTTGCTTTGATCTTTGTAGCCTCATGAGACCCGGTGAAGGCCTTTTGGTACTCTCAAACCTTCTTTCTTGTTGTTATCTGCAAAAGACAAAAATGCCCTTCCCATACTAATTCCTAATAGCTTATCGTGTAGGTTGGATCTTTTGCTAGAGGATTATTCCTTGTATATATTTAAATAGCCTGATTTTTGGTACATCCTGTAACATTTTTTGTGTGATATTTCTGATTTCAAAGCAACTTTGCATGATTGTGACTTCATTTGTACTTTGATTTCACGTGGGGACACATTTAGGTCTCCAAAATCTCAACTTTTAGATTATCTGTGATGATGAAAGTTTATGATTTCAAAGACGGCTCTTCAAAATCTTGCTTGTGTTGTTTTGTTTGGGGGCTACTGCAACTTCTTATTTGCAAGGGCAACTGTGTCTAAAGTACAAACAAAATAGTTACATTTACTATGTGATTGTGACCAGTTATTTAAAAAGAAAATTAAAATCAACGTAGTGTTGATTTTGGTTTCAATTGATCATATTTCCAACTATGTTCTAACACTGTGTAGCTTTATTTCAAGGTACATACTTAGAACTCGGTTTTGGTTTGAACGGATTCATAAATTATACAAAAGTTTCATAAATCAGGTATTGACTTGAGTAGTACGTGTTCTTTATTTGTTTCTGTTCATCTCCAATGATAATTTCGTATTGCATTGTAGTCGTGTTCATGATATTTAATCGTTTCTTAAATATTGTTTCAGTATTTAGTTGATTTTGTTGATTGTTGATGAATGAAGTTGATAACACACTGCAAATCATATCCAATAGGAGTTTGGCGTTCCACTTAAATGGGATGGTCCAAGATCAGCTGTTATGGTCAACAAACCTAAACTTTAGCATCACTATGTTCAATTCTTGAATTTAAAATGTTCATTAGGGTACTATTTTTTATTATAGTTTCTAAAAGATGATCTCACTCTACAGGATGGATTTCATGTACTTTTAATTTTATGTTTGTTATAGCATCTAACTATCATTTCTTTCAATTTTTGCAGTATTCATGAAATGAAAATGTACTTTAAAGGGATGCAAAAATAGTTTTTTTAAAGTATTTTTATGGTAAAAACTCTGGTTTGCTTGGGGACAATAATATATATATATATATATATATATATATATATATATATATATATATATATATATATATATATATATATATATATATATATATATATATATATATATATATATATATATATATATATATATATATAGTGAAGTATGTTACTATTTCCTGCAAAAAGATTGCAACTTTTGTCCTATTGACACCGGTCTAGATTAATACATGTCAAATACAGTATAACAATACTAATTTATTTTTAGATGAGATCTCTTCTTGCACAGTTGACAAATGAGAAGAATGCTGCTCTTGAACAAAGTAAGAGGATTCGGCAAGAAATGGTGAGATGCCCTTTTACCATTTTACGTGTGCTATTTTATTACAATTTCCCATTAGCTTTAAAGAGTTTATTTTTCCCTTGCCCCGTGCAAAGCACGGGTTACCCACTAGTTATTAATAATCGTTGTTGCATTTCAATTAAAGTACATGTCTTAGATCTAGTTGTAATGTTAAACTGAAAAAGATATTTAAATGCAATAATATTCTTGTTCATTGACATAATATTGATTAAAATATAATTTTAATAAAAATATTTTTTTCGAATCTAACACCGAGGTACGATTGTTAAGAACTAGTTACTTATTCTATGTATAGTATTATTAGTATGATTGTTTATCGAAGTTTATTTGGTTATTCGTGACAACAATTTTCAAGACGGTAAGTTTCTCGTGGATTTTCCTAGCCATATATATATATATATATATATATATATATATATATATATATATATATATATATATATATATATATATATATATATATATATATATACTAGGTACGTTTTAAGGGCCGTGCTCAGCACGGCCCACGACAGGTTAGTTGATTGTTCGAAAAACAAATGTAGAATGTTACAATTCGATGGATTTTTGAAAGTTCAATGTCATAATAAGAAAAACTAAAAGTAGCTTTTTTTTGCTTTTTTTTTGTTAAAATTATGAAGAAGGCATAAGTTTGCAAAAAAAGAGACAATGTCCTAAAATTGAACAATCATAAGCAACAACTAAAGAGTTCTGCGGCCTTTGGTAGTACCAAAAAGAAAAGAAGAATGATATTCTTATCATAAAATAGCTTCTATGATCATTGTCTATGTATTAATTGTCTTAACATGTTACAATTAATGTATTCGAAATATAATTATAATAGAATTTTAAAAAAAAATTATACCTGGGCAAGGGTCAAATTAAATGAAGGATGAGAGTCACTTTCTATTCCCTATCACCAACAAATGTGAGACCTCCTTCAAGCCATGTTGTTAAGCCTGCCATAGCTTCAACTGCACATAAAACAGATACAATAGTTTAATTTGTCAAGAAGCAAATCTCCAAATAAGTTTAATTTAATTCGTAATTAAAGCAAACCAATCAATCAAATTTTCAATAACAAGTATGCATAATCGACCAATATGAAGTGAAATAGTTTCTTACAAGCAATGTTGACTAAAGTCATACATGGATAGGGCACAAGTTAATCACAATGGACGATCAACAATAAAGGTAGCTGTCGCCATGTCAATAATTAAATGTAAAATGAAGCAGTAACCAGAAGAACCCTTAACTAATCCTTTAGTTCGTTGACCGGTGACGCACCATGCCTTCATTACTTCATCTCTAATTGCACTTACATCCCTCTCGAAAGCAGCCAAAACATTACCTTGAAACCGAGTCGGACCTCGAAATGTTCCTTCACCTCTAATTGCACTTGCATCCCTCTCGAAAAACAACCACCTCAAACCAATCAAGTTGTTGACCATCTCTAATTAATCAAATAAAGTACAAACACTTAGTTAACAAAAATTTCACAAACCCTAGACCTTTACCAAAAAATTACTTGAAATTAAAAAGAGCAAATGATTACTTGTGGTGTGAAGCATCCGCCAAAAAAGAGCAATTGCGCAGCAAATGATGATGAAAAAGAAAAAACAAGTCGCAATCTTGAGCTCTTCGATGTCCAGGATGAATTTAGGAGCAAGAAAAGTCATATTAATCCTTTTTGAGACTAAATTTAATTTTTTTACTCCAAAAAGACATCAAGAGTTAAGATACATGTGCAATATTAGTTGACCAGTCGAAAATGATCGAAAATTTCTGAAAGATCATAAAATTACTATATGAAAATTTTTAAATACATAGAGTTTTAATGAAAAATATTGGTGCGTATATTTGGAGTTTTACTCAAGATTGTATAATAACCTGTTAGGTGAAGATTTTGTTCAAAGATTAGTTGGTATTTTGTTCAAAATTTGGTTGGTAAAGCCTTGACAAATTTTGTTAGGTAGCCTAATTTTTATTTTGATTTCACATTGCCTTTTAAGCCTATATAAAGGGCAGCATAGCACCAAACCAAATGTACCACACAACACAAAAAACACAGAGCAATAAAACTACTAGTTACCCGCCGTGGACGTAGGTCAGATTAGACCGAACCACGTTAAATTCTTGTGTTCTTAATTTGTGAGTTGAGTGTGTGAGTTCCGTGTCCGTATGCTAAGTGTCTCGATCCTAACATTGGTATCAGAGCCTTGGTATAGCTCCAGAGAGTGATTTTCTGTTTTTGGGTCGAAAAGTTTTTGTCTAAAAAACGATTTTGGTTTATGCCGTTGGAAAGGTCTCGTTCCGCAGATTCCGAAAATATATTTTTTCGAATTTTTTGAGCATCGGAAGACCTCCAAATCACCGGTCAAAGTTGGTCAACACTCGCCGGAAAGTTGGCCGGAAAAACCAGTTCGCCGGAGAAGACGACACTGTAGCACCGGAGTTTCGCCGGAGAAGACGACACTGTAGCGGTACTGTAGCCTTTTCAAAACAGGTCCCTGAAGTACCAGAATTTGCAAAACAGGTCCCTGAAGTTCCAGAATTTGCAAAACAGGTCCCTTAAGTTCCAGAATTTGCAAAACAGGTCCCTGAAGTACCAGGATTTGCAAAATAGGTCCCTGAAGTTCTAGAATTTGCAAAACAGGTCCCTGAAGTTCCAGAATTTGCAAAACAGGTCCCTGAAGTACCAGAATTTGCAAAATAGGTCCCTGAAGTTCCAGAATTTGCAAAACAGGTCCCTGAGGTTCTAGAATTTGCATAACAGGTCCCTCAAGTCCAGAAAATTGCAAAACGGGTCCCTGAAGTTTCAAAAAAGTGCAGTTTAGCCCTTGAACTTTCGGAAAATTGCAGTTAGGTCCCTGAACTTTCAAAAAGGGTGCAGTTTGTCCGTTATAATGGCAGAAAGCAGTAAGATTCAGATTGAGAAGTTTGATGGGAAGGACTTTGGTTGGTGGAAGATGCAAATTGAAGATTTGCTCGTCCAGAAACACTTGGACGTAGTTTTAGGTGAAAAACCGGAGGCAATGACACAGGCACAGTGGGAGACTTTGGATAAGAAGGCCAAGGCATTTATTAGACTAGCGTTGTCAAAGGATGTTGCCTTCAACATTTTGAAGGAGACCTCGACAAAGGGAATCATGGAGGCATTGTCTAATATGTACGAGAAGCAGTCGGCAGCAAATAAAGTCTTCCTGATTCGGGAACTTGTCAACACAAGGATGAGGGAAGGAAGTTCAGTTACAGTGCACATCAACAATTTAAACTCGATTTTATCCAGACTTGCGTCAGTGGGAATAAAGTTCGAGGATGAAGTTCAAGCTTTACTACTGTTATCATCATTACCTGACAGTTGGTCCGGAACAGTTACAGCCGTTACTAGTTCCGCAGGATCGAAAGAGCTCACTTTTGAGGGAATTCGGGATTTAATTCTAGGCGAAGACGTCAGAAGAAGAAATTCCATGGAATCATCAAGTGAAAAATTGAATGCGGTCAGAGGTAGAAAAAATAACAGAGGTAGTGGGAGCAGAAACAGGAGAAGGAGTCAGTCGAGGACTCGAAATGATGTGACTTGTTGGAACTGTAAAGAGGTTGGACATTTCAGGAATCAATGTCCAAAAGACAATAAAGAAGTTAACGTTGCAGTAGACCATTCAGATGATGATGTTTTGATATGTAGTGTGGAGAGCAATGTGGATTCCTGGGTTATGGATTCGGGTGCTTCATTTCACGCTACCCACAGCCGTGAAGCACTGCGGAATCTGAAAGAAGGGGATTTTGGTAAGGTAAGACTGGCAAACGATGAGGTTCTTGATGTGACAAGCATAGGTGACTTAGATCTGAAGACTCCAGTCGGTCCATGGACTTTGAAGGATGTCCGAGTAATTCCAAGTCTGAAGAAACAGTTGATTTCTGTTGGGCAGTTGGATGAACAGGGGCACGAGGTTAAGTTCAGGAATGGGCAGTGGAAGGTAGTCAAAGGAAATCGTGTGATAGCTCGTGGACACAAGAGGGGTTCATTATATATGGTCAGTTTACCGTCTGAGGGAGTAACTGTCCCAGTTCAGAAGAAGACCAAAGTCCGGTTCATAGAGTCTTGTGGACAGAAGAAGGTTTGCTTTGTAGATGGCAAACCCAGAGTCACAGGTCAGATTCAGGTTGAACGTGTTTGGAACTGTTCAGAAATACCAGTCAAGGGCATTCATAGCAGTGGGAGCGAGGGTTGTGTTTCAGCTAGAATACCCAGAACACAGTGGGTTAAGAAAACCAGTATTCCATCTGTAAAATTCTCTCCAGATTATCTGCTACACATGGAGAGTGTCGTTTGTTCTCAGGATGTTCCAGGATCGGGCAGTTCATTTCAGTGGGAGCCGGTGGAGACAGAGAACAGGTCAGTGGCAGACTTAGCCATGAAAAATGTGTTGGAGCTAACGGAAGCTTCAACTAGCCTTCAGTAAAATTGAAAAGAAGGCCAGGGTAACTAGGAAAGAGCTAAGATCAAAAGTGTTTTTTGGAATGCACAGTTGAAGCACAGGTGAAGATTGTTCCGTGGCTTCAAGTGAGAGATTGAAGAATTGTTGCAACAATTGGACGATAGAGAAAGACTACGTTGTTCAAAATCTTCAAGTGGGAGATTGTTAGGTGAAGATTTTGTTCAAAGATTAGCTGGTATTTTGTTCAAACTTTGGTTGGTAAAGCCTTGACAAATTTTGTTAGGTAGCCTAATTTTTATTTTGATTTCACATTGCCTTCTAAGCCTATATAAAGGGCAGCATAGCACCAAACCAAATGTACCACACACCACAAAAAACACAGAGCAATAAAACTACTAGTTACCCGCCGTGGACGTAGGTCAGATTAGACCGAACCACGTTAAATTCTTGTGTTCTTAATTTGTGAGTTGAGTGTGTGAGTTCCGTGTCCGTATGCTAAGTGTCTCGATCCTAACATAACCAAAATCTAGTATATAACTTTAAGAGAGATAAAAATAGTAAAGTCAAACCCCAAATCAGATGGAAGTTCAAGATTTTCCTTATAGGCGTGCTGCATTTTGGCATTCTTCGCTGGTTGATTGATGTCACTGGAGTATTTGACCAGGTTTGATGAGTTAGTTTTCTTTGAGTTGGAACTTTGATCAAAGCCATTTAATTGTTGCCTCAGTACTATCAATTAAGAGTACTATCAAGAAATAGGAAAGGCTTTGTAAAAAACAAATTCATATTGATTAACAAATCAGACTAAAAAGGAACATTATCTAAGATCCCCATTGATCCACAATATTTCTCTTTGTCGAAACCAGATAAGAACCAAATTTACAAGAACAAATCTACCAAAAATCCCAAAACCATGATTTCAAGAAACCAAAAACTAAAACAGAAATAAAACAACTTATGATCAATGTAACACCGAAAGTTAGAAGAGGAAACACATAAAGCAGACAAAAAATTTAGTTCTGGAGAGAGCAACAGGAGACCATATTAGGAACCTGATTCGTGAACCCTAGATTTTCGAAAGGGCGTGAATTAGGAGGAAGGGGATAGAGAGAGAATGCCTCCTCTATTCAGTGAAATTGGGGAATTATGGAATGCACACAACTCCAAAATGAAGCAGAACAAAGATCTTACTGGTCTCCGTCATTAAAAGCAACAAGACGGATGAGGGGGAGGGGTTAAGGGGCTTCGGCCATACACACAGTAAACATGGTCCGTTTCCACCCTTTTCAATCTAAAGTACCGATTATTGATATGGAAGAAGTTCATACTCGTATCGATTTGTGATATTTTGGTGACAATCGATTTGAAACCCTCTCATGTGTTGTATCTTGTTATCCTGTTCTGGAAGAAATAAAATCAAGCACAGTAGGGAGTTAATTTAAGAATCAGTTCCAAATTCACAATCATCGAAATTTAATGAACAAAAAAAGGGTATTCGAGATTCAAAAATCGTACCTCTGCTTAGTTCAAAAGATGGAAGACAGACAATTGATAAATGAAGAAGATGACGTTAGAAACGATCACACCCGCGGAGAAGGGTTTCATCATAACAGAAATTTTAAGAACATTGAACCACCAAGTCGGATCTAGACCTTTGATGATGATAGGGTTTCTCAGTTTCTAGATAGAGAAAGAAGAAAGAGATCGTATGATGATTTTGGTCCCCTCTTTGAAACGTGTTGTCTTCAAGAACAAGAAGTTGACAAGAGAGCAATAATAAATACGTGCAGAAGATAATTAGGAGATATATTGCTTGGTGGAAGGAAGCAAGCGGTGGAAGACACACATTGGTTATGAAAGGGTGCGTGAAAGTTGAAAAGTCATGGCGTCGGTCGAGATGTATGAATAGTTGCCCGCCTGAGAGCCCTATGTGGAGTTGAGTAAGCGACCGAGAACAAAAGCATTTATGGGATGGAAGAAGCGGAACAGGTATGGTACCATTTTGACATGACGCGACGTTCGGGTGAGTCGGAAATATCTAGAAGATCAGCGGAATCGTCGAATTTGAAGCGGTATGTATCCAACTTGAAATAAGATTGCGTCGTTTAGAAGATGATTATGTGGCGTCTTGAGAACCCTGTGTAGACGTGAATACCAGAAGTAGAAAAAACGGGTTTTCATATATAGTAATGATATATATATATATATATATATATATATATATATATATATATATATATATATATATATATATATATATATATATATATATATATATATATATATATATATATATATATATATATATATATATATATATATATATATATATATATAATATATGAAGATTCAAATGAGAACAATTTTAATAATTATTGAAATTGAGAACGTGAAAACAAATATAAGCCACATATTTTTATAATAGGCCCCCATCCGCCCCATCCACCACAACCACCACCAAACTTCTACGCCTCCACCACCTCCCTTATCCACCGCCAACGCATTTTACTCCACCCATTACCACTCAACCTCACCCATCCCACCCCACCCTACCCTACCCCACCCACCCCACCCTACCCACCTACCCCGCCCACCAAAAAAATTAATTTTTTACCACCCACTCCCGTTCCACCCCACCCTCCAGCACCCACCCTACCCTACCCATCCACCCCACACTACCCTACCCCGCACACCAAATTTTTTTTAATTTTTTTTCACACTCCCGCTCTACCCCTCCCACCAACACCCATCCTACCTACCCACACCATCCCATTGTACCCTATCCTGTCCACCAAAAAAAATAAATTTTTTAATATTTTTACCACCCACTCCCGCTCGACCCCACCCACCCTACCCTACCCACCCCATGTCACCCTACCCTACCCCACCCACCAAAAAAATTAATTTTTTACCACCCAATCTCGCTCCACCCCACCCACCAGCACCCAACCAACCCTACCCACCTTACCCACCTACCTCTCCCCACTACAAAAAATTAATTTTTTTACCACCAACTCCCACTCCACTCAACCCACCAACACCCACCCTACCCCACCCACCCACCCCATACTACCCTACCCCGCCCACCAATTTTTTTTTTATTTTTTTTCACACTCCCGCTCTACCCCTCCCACCAGCACCCACCCTACCTACCCACACCATCCCATTGTACCCTACCCCGTCCACCAAAAAAAATAATTTTTTAATATTTTTACCACCCACTCCCGCTCGACCCCACCCACCCTACCCTACCCACCCCATGTCACCCTACCCTACCCCGCCCACCAAAAAATTTTTAATTTTTTTACCACCCAATCTCGCTCCACCCCACCCACCAGCACCCAACCAACCCTACCCACCTTACCCACCTACCCCTCCCCACTACAAAAAAATTAATTTTTTTACCACCAACTCTCACTCCACTCAACCCACCAGCACCCACCCTACCCTACCCACCTCCACCAATTTTTTTCACTCACTCCCGCTCCACCCCACCAACCAGCACCCACCCAACCTACCCAACACACCCCCGTACCCTACCCCCATTACCCCCATCCTTACCGTACCATCACCCCGCCCACAATTTTTTTTATTTTGTACCACTCACTCCCGATCCATCCTACCCTACCTTACCCCTACCACCCCCACCCCTACCCTACCATCACCCTGCCCACCAAATTTTTTTTAATTTTTTACCACTCACTCCCGATCCACCCCACCCGACCAACCAGCATCCCACCCTACCTTACCCCTACCACCCCCACCCCTACCCTACCATCACCTCGCCCACCAAAAAAATTTTAATTTTTTACCACTCACTCCCGTTCCATCCCACCCCACCATTCACATGTACATATTCACAAGTAAATGATAGACTTTTAATCAGATATGAATATTAAGGTTTAATCACATGTGAATAGTTCAATCATATGTGAATAACAATGTTTAATCGCATGTGATTAAATACATATGATAGGAAAATTTACTTATTTTCTAAGGTCTTAAAGTGTGATTCAAGTCTCGGTACCTTCTCGAGACTTGTCATGTATTGTGTCTACTTTTCAGAATGTTTGAGTTTGTGCCATTCGGGTTTCTGAGTTGGGAGTTATGGTCAATTCTTTGACCATGCGTCTTAGATGTCAAAATCTAAAAATTAGTTAATAATGTGATATTAATCTATTACGATGTAGATTAAGAGGTCTTTAATTGTTACTAAGGCCTAGCTTTTATTAACTAGAATGTTAAATGAACTCCTTAGGTATTAAGGAGTAAAGTTGAAGGAAAGGAAAACACAACGGGAAGAAGTGATTCTAGTCAAACTTCTCTAACTAGACAAGGTGAGTACATGCAATATTTTTACCCATTTTGGGATACATGGCAAGTAAGTGTATCAAGATTTCTTATAAAATTTCTATATGTGAAGTTATATGCAAGAGTATGATTTCTAACTTGTTTGTGAAAGTTTAATACTATATTTGAAGTATGTTTTTGGACTATAAGTCAAATTACGTGAAAGTATGTTTTGGCATATGAGTCAATTATATGAAAGTATGTTTGGAATATAAGTCATATATATTTCTAAGTATGAAAAATGTTTGGATAGTATATTTTGGTTATAAACCAAATATGTTTAAAGTACGAGTACGCATATAGCCACAAGATGTTTGGAAAGTATGTTTTGTTTATAAATTATTATGTTTTCAAGTATGAATGAGCATATAGCCATAAAATGTTGGAAAGTATGGTTTGACATAAAGCCTAGAATGTTATAAAGACGTGTTTAAAATACATGATTTATATGAGATGAAAGTTATAAATTGGCATTTAGCCATAAAGACAGAAAGTGATGAAGTTTGGCATTTAGCCACTATATATGTAAGTAATGTTCAAGTAAGCAGAAAGTATTTTGTATGACAGGTATTTGTAGCAAGCAATGTTAGTAAGGGAACCATGCCGTGTTCCACCTACCCGGGTTAGGTATGGAGTCTACTGGGGAAAAAGCCCCATCGCGAAGTAGATTTCCTAAGCAACTTCTACTGGTGAGGATTGATCTGTTCTTTCTAGCTGTAGAGACTTGGGGTATCACTTATGGTGATTAAAGCACTAAGTATAAAAATCCAGCAAGTTTATAATACCAGTCAAAGAAAGTAAGAAAGATGTTATGTTTACAAGTTATTATATGAAATGATTTTGAAAAGTAAAGAGTTATAGTATGTTACTACTATAAAGTTTTGAAAGATGTTTTATGTTATAAGTTTTATAAAAAGGTTGGAAAAAGAAATTAAATGTTTGAGTCTAAAACTCATGTAACTCACGAGACATTATTGTCTTACGTATTCTATGTTTTGCCATGTATTCCAGGTTAAAATGATGTGCTATAATTGGATGAAGTTTAGCTGGAGTGGAGCTCGAGTTAGCTCCAATTTTGGACTCGATGTTTAATCATTTCTTGCTTACTATGGTTAATTTTGGTATGGATTTGTAACACCCACTGTTTTTAAACATGTAAATTATCGGTTTTTGATAAACCGTATTTTTGTATTCATGTATTTATACGAAAAACCATAGTATTTGCAAACAGTAGAAATGGGGTGTCACAAGTTGGTATCAGAGTCATAGTTTAAGCGAATTAGGATTGGATCGTTCCACTCCTAGGCTTAAACTCATGTTATAGGAAAGTTAGTTCATGAAAGTATGCTATATGATGTCTTAAATGACTAAGATATTATGCATCACTTAAAATATGCAAATATATAAAACTAGGAAATGTTAAGCTAACGCTTTGATTGAGAAAAAGTTTGACCGTTAAGAAAATTATATGTTATTTTCCATAGCTGTCTATATCTATTAAAGACTATGTTTATGAAGTAATAAGATTTGTAGTATTGATCATCATGTATTATAATGGTGTTATGCTAAGGGACCCAGTGACCCATGAAACCTTGTTGTAACAGCAGAATCAATATGTATAGGTGGTTATGGTAATATGGGCCCGTATTATCATAATCACAGGATATGTATTGAGACTGGTGGAATCGTAAACGAATTATGGTAATCTGGTGGGTAAGGGTTTTGAAGAAAGTAGTAAGGATAACATAGGAGTTATATGCCTATGTAATAAGAACAAGTAAGATTATAAGTATTAAAAGATAATGCAGTGGATATATACCACTTAGTATGGTAAATTAAAAGAAATCAATAAGATAGTTAATACTCCGTAAACAGGTTGAAAGGCATTAAAGTATATGTCTGCAGAGTCGAGAAAAAGTATGAATAAGAGCAACTTAAAGAGGAATTAAATTCCGCAACCAAATGAATGAAATAAAAGAAGAAATACCAGTAATGAAAGAGTATAACAAAGTATGTTAACTGAAGAAAAACCAAAATAAATAGACGAGAAGTTACTACTTCTGAATGTGAATAACAGGTAAAAGTGTTTCATAATTGTGAGAAGTGGTCGGTACATGGTTAATAATTATGAAATGTAAAGATACGTATATGAGTGTACATATATGTTTATATATGTGAAAGAAAGAGTAAATGTGAAAATTATATAATATAAAAAGTGAGATAATGTATTTGAAAAATAACTTCAAAATTCAAAAGAACGAAAGATAACGAGAAAATAAGTAGGAGTTGTGTACCACCTAAAGGTATATGAGAAGTGAGTCTTATATGAAATATGAAATATATAATACTGTAAAGAAAGGTATGGTGTATATCTCCTTAAGATATGAAAAAGTAAAGAGTGTAAAGAAATGAAGTTTAAATGAAAGAATAATGTGATGTGTTAGGCATGTAGCCTTATGACACATAAAGAGAAATGGTAAAAGATACAATGAAAGAAACTTTGGGTTTAAAACCTAAAAAGTTTATAAGTAAAATGTATGAGATGTAAAGATCGAATGTCTATAAAAAACGATGGTGGTAATCTATATAATTATGAAAGTAGTGTATGCTTAATAAGTATGATGAGATAAAGCAAGTAATTGTTGGGTCAGAAATGCAAGTCTTTATGGAAGTATTATTATGATGCAGTTGGGGTGAACGGTAAAAGTTATTTTTGGCATTAGCCAAAACAAGTAAATGGTAATGAATGGAAAAAGGTAAAACTTAAGTTGTCTATGGAAGTAGTAATTTAATTTTGTTTGAAAAGTAAATGACAGTTAAAATATGTTAGCTATATTTCTTCTTAGTAAAGAAGAAAGAATGTAAAGGAAGAAAAATATATGAAAATAAAGTTTAATGAATGCAAGATAAGTCTAGATGGTAAAGTGGAACATTATTCTAAAAGAATGGTTAGAACGTCATGAAAAGTGTAATAAGTACGAAAAGATGAATTATCATACATAAAATGTATGAGCTTTGATATATTATTTGAAAAATCAAATCATTTATGGTAAACAATTGAAAGACCGGTAGAAAAAGAGTAAGTAGGAGATAAAGTGCTAAACTGAGCACTAGTGTGAGAAATAAGAACTACAAGAAAGTACTAGAACATAAGTAATAATATGAGAATGATACACGGGGTACCTAAGAATATAAGAAGTGTACTCATGAAAATACTGTAAGAAAGCTGAAAATGAAAAAGACATGATTATATTAGTAAGTGTAATGAGTAAATGAGATCGAAATCTCATAAATAATAAAGGAGGATGAAAGAAGCATTTAAATTGCCAATATGTCAAAATTGTGAATGTATTATATATAGAAGTGATATAATGTATGTGCTAATGAAAGCAATACATATAATGTACAGGAAATGAGTAAGAAGTATATGAAAATGAAATTTCATAAATTGAGAATTAAGAAATGAAAGCAACAATTGAGTCATTAATAAAAGCTAAGATGTGAAAGTAATATATGTACTAAATGGTACGGGATATGTATTTATAGAAAATAATACATGTAGATTATAGAGTGGAAAAGATAGTAATTTATAGTGAACGTATGAAAGCTAATAGGGATTAAAATGAGGTATATAATTAGTAATTTAAATGTCAAGAGTAGAAAATAAGGAAGTTGACAGAAATAATAGGTCAACTTCAACAGCAAAACTGTATAAATCTACAAGGCCAAAAAAATTGTGTGTTATATATAAAGAGAAACCTATTGATGTTTAGTTTCTAAAACAAAAAGTGGTACATCGCTTTGACTTTTCTAGAGTGAGATATGCAAATTTCCGTGTAAGGTATACTGTTTCGATAGATTCTGTCTCAAATAGAAAGTGAGGATGTAAAGTGTAATGAAAGGAAGAAAATATATTCCTTATAAATGGTGATGAACCGGGAGTCGTTAGTAGAGAATATTAAGAATAAATAGATAATATGATAAGTGAAGAATGAAAAGATTTAGTGTATTTATGAATTCTGTATAAATACAAATTATGTTTAATTGTATTTGAAAAAAGTTTGATAAGTAAAGAATATAATTAGTATAATCTCATATGTTTTTGGTAAAGATATGGGAAGAATTACAAAGTAGACTGCTATTTTTGATAAAAGTATGCAAATATGAAACTATTTTGTAAAACAATAATTTGAACGATGAAAGTCAAAGGAAATAAGTTTTACTAAGAGCTTTGTATATGAAGTAAAAAGGAATGTAACTAAAACATAGAGTATGAAGTATGAGGGAGCGACTAAAAAGTTGAGGGAATAAAAGGTTATTTCCTCAAAGATAAAAAGTGTAAGTAAAGAAAAGATATTCATACTATGCAGAATACGAAAAGATTCCGGGGACGGAATCCTCTTAAGGAGGGAGATTGTAAGAACCCGAAAATAGGGAGAAAAACTATAAAATAAATATATGAAAAGTTGGATTTGAACAAGGGCGTAATAGTACAAATTGGTTAAGAAGAGAAAATGGTCATTTGGCACACAAATGAATTTAATGTAAAGAAAATATAATGTTGGGGTAAAAATGAAAGAAATTAAAACTTATGATGCTATGAAATAAATTTTGTGCCATTTTGGGAAAAATGGAACTAAAATGACTAAATTGTCAATTGGGCAAAGTTATAAAGACCCGAGGATAAAAAAAGGAATTTTTGGGATTTCAAAAGAGAAGAACATAATTGTAAATCTTTAGAAATTAATAATTAAAAATCTATAAGGATTTGGGAAAACATCTTCAATGTGACTTTTGTATATTTCGATGTAATAAAAATATAGAAAAAAGATTCAAGTCGTTTGGGGTTATAACGAAGAAGTTATGACGGGTTAAAAACTACCAAAAAGTGACAAAAATGGCCAAAGGTTCATGTTTGAGGGTCTGTAACGTAAAATATATAAGGATTTAGAATTAAGTCAGTAGGAGGAAGTTGTGAAGCTTATTCCCATCTTTCTATAGGTATAAAGTTTGCAAACATCTGATCTCGTATGTGGAAGTTATGATGCTGTAAACTTTGAGAAAATAATCAGGAAAATACCGAAATTTATCCAAGGCATGAGCTGGCAGGGGTATTTTTGGAAATTTCCACTTCTTTTTATCAAATCAGAATCTGGAAACTTCTTGGTCCCAATATTTTTACTTGGGGAATTTCTTGTGTGCGTGAAAAAAGAAGAAGGAGAGGGAGATGGCGATGCTTGAGGAATTCATGAAGGATTAAGTGCTAGAAACGTTAGATGATCGAATTCCTTGAATTCCTAGCACAAACAAGGTAAAAATCCATTCTTTTAGTTAGAAAACTCATTTAGGGTTCTTGGCTGATTTTTTTGTGATTAGAGGAAGGAGTGAAAATTGAAATCAAAGGTTTGATTTTCGGATGAGAATTTGTCCTATGTTGTATAATTCATAGAAAAATCATACGATGTCTAAATCAGGAGATTCCAGTTCCCATGGTTTTGTCTCGATGTCTTTTTCAGTTTATCAGTTGGGGTTGAGACCTCATTCAGTCGTTTTCTAGGGTTTTTAACCCGATTTCCATGAGTATGATTTCTGTGTCCAATTGTGTTGTGAAATTCTTGTAAAATCGTGTGTTCACTGGATTGTTCTGAAATTTTGTGTGGAGAAGAACCTAGTCATGAGCCATACTAGACCAAAAGTAATTGACTCAGTTCATTGTTTTGGTTTGGATTTTGGTGTGTGCAATCCGACCTCCACAGATTGGCTGCTGCACACCTAGGTCAACTTGTGGGATTTTTAATTCCCAAATGGTATATAGTTTAGGTCTGAAAATTTGAGGGAAAGTCCATCCTCATGTCTAATGTGTTCCATCCTGAGGGCTTGATCAAATTCTATTAGGAAGCTAGGGTTCCAATGCCTTCTCTTTGACTGAACCAGAATTGTCGCTGTGCACATTGTCCTTGTTGCACGATTTTTGATTCTACGTTGGCTTATGCTTTGAGTTTGGTTTTTGGATGAGAGCTTTATCTTCATGTCTAGTGTAACTCATCCAAAAGGCTTGACTTATTTCCTTTCAGAAGTTAGGTTGTTGAACAAATCTTGTCAACCTATGCTGAGTTGTGACAGAAATGTTGCTGCTCATTTCCTTCATATTGTATGATTTTTAATTCTTAATTGGTTTGTCTTTTGGGTCTGAATTTCGGAGGGTAGTCTCTTGGTTATATCTAGTATGCCTATGTAAGAGGGTTTCCCTTGATTCCATTCCCAAGTGGAATGGAATTGGTGATTCCTCCGTTAATCCGGATTTGTGACAGATTGCACTGTCAATATTGTTACTTATTTTCTAAGGTCTTAAAGTGTGATTCAAGTCTCGGTACCTTCTCGAGACTTGTCATGTATTGTGTCTACTTTTCAGAATGTTTGAGTTTGTGCCATTCGGGTTTCTGAGTTGGGAGTTATGGTCAATTCTTTGACCATGCGTCTTAGATGTCAAAATCTAAAAATGAGTTAATAATGTGATATTAATCTATTACGATGTAGATTAAGATGTCTTTAATTGTTACTAAGGCCTAGCTTGTATTAACTAGAATGTTAAATGAACTCCTTAGGTATTAAGGAGTAAAGTTGAAGGAATGGAAAACACAACGGGAAGAAGTGATTCTAGTCAGACTTCTCTAACTAGACAAGGTGAGTACATGCAGTATTTTTACTCATTTTGGGGTACATGGCAAGTAAGTGTATCAAGATTTCTTATAAAATTTCTATATGTGAAGTTATATGCAAGAGTATGATTTCTAACTTGTTTGTGAAAGTTTAATACTATATTTGAAGTATGTTTTTGGACTATAAGTCAAATTACGTGAAAGTATGTTTTGGCATATGAGTCAATTATATGAAAGTATGTTTGGAATATAAGTCATATATATTTCTAAGTATGAAAAATGTTTGGATAGTATATTTTGGTTATAAACCAAATATGTTTAAAGTACGAGTACGCATATAGACACAAGATGTTTGGAAAGTATGTTTTGTTTATAAATTATTATGTTTTCAAGTATGAATGAGCATATAGCCATAAAATGTTGGAAAGTATGGTTTGACATAAAGCCTAGAATGTTATAAAGACGTGTTTAAAATACATGATTTATATGAGATGAAAGTTATAAATTGGCATTTAGCCATAAAGACAGAAAGTGATGAAGTTTGGCATTTAGCCACTATATATGTAAGTAATGTTCAAGTAAGCAGAAAGTATTTTGTATGACTGGTATTTGTAGCAAGCAATGTTAGTAAGGGAACCATGCCGTGTTCCACCTACCCGGGTTAGGTATGGAGTCTACTGGGGAAAAAGCCCCATCGCGAAGTAGATTTCCTAAGCAACTTCTACTGGTGAGGATTGATCTGTTCTTTCTAGCTGTAGAGACTTGGGGTATCACTTATGGTGATTAAAGCACTAAGTATAAAAATCCAGCAAGTTTATAATACCAGTCAAAGAAAGTAAGAAAGATGTTATGTTTACAAGTTATGATATGAAATGATTTTGAAAAGTAAAGAGTTATAGTATGTTACTACTATAAAGTTTTGAAAGATGTTTTATGTTATAAGTTTTATAAAAAGGTTGGAAAAAGAAATTAAATGTTTGAGTCTAAAACTCATGTAACTCACGAGACATTATTGTCTTACGTATTCTATGTTTTGCCATGTATTCCAGGTTAAAATGATGTGCTATAATTGGATGAAGTTTAGCTGGAGTGGAGCTCGAGTTAGCTCCTATTTTGGACTCAAGGTTTAATCATTTCTTGCTTACTATGGTTAATTTTGGTATGGATTTGTAACACTCACTGTTTTTAAACATGTAAATTATCGGTTTTTGATAAACCGTATTTTTGTATTCATGTATTTATACGAAAAAACATAGTATTTGCAAACAGTAGAAATGGGGTGTCACATTGGGGGCTAGTTGTCTAAAAATCAAAACTATTGGGTGCATAATACAAATTAATAAGGGTAATATGGTAATTGAAACGAGACCCCCCCCACCAGATTGCGACACTTGTCGCCATATGGTTTGCTGGGTTTTTTTTATTTCTCCGCGTAGTTTTTGGGCCATAACAATTTTTTCTTTGTAAAAAAAATTCTAAAAAAACCAAAGTTTTTAAAATTTAATTCTCTACGAAACAGGCACCATCATGAAAATTTAAAAAAATTTATTTTTATTTTTATAAAAAATCAAAAAATTAAAAAAATTATCCAAAAATTATGAAAATTTAAGAGATCATTCTAGAAACCATTTTAGTAAGTTTTGAAAAACAAAATTTAAAAAAAGTTTTTTTAAATGTTCATTTTTATATTTTTAAGTAAAAAACTCATCAAAATAGCAAAAAAGTTATACATGATCCAAAAATATTAAAACCAAAATATGTTTATGATTCAAAACTTATGATCCAAGATTCAAAATTCGTTATGATCTAAGATTCAAAACTCGTTATGATCCAAAACGAGTTAAAAAAAACATACAACGGCAAAATTATTCAAAATTTATGATCCAAGATTCAAAATTAGTTATGATCTAACAAAACTCATTATGATCCAAAACGAGTTAAAGAAAAATACAACGACAAAAGTAAAAAAACTGGAATAATAACGAAAAAAAGAATAAAAACCTGAAAAAAAACTAAAATAAAAATAAAAAACTGAAAAAATAAAAAAAAACTGAAAAAAAACCAAAAATAATATTAAAAAAATAATAAAAATGAAACTAAATAAAAAACCCGGTTAAATTATGTTGTACGGACGTGAGTAGCATATGATCGTATCCTCAAGTCCGTATTTCGTTCCGTGGACGTGCGTCGCACGTGATTGCGTCATGTCGAAGGAAGACGTTTGACGTTATTACCTTTAGGAGAGTGATTGGACAAGAAGAGTCCTCGCTGTTCCTACCGAATTTTGGGTTCCTACCGGATCCTAACCATATATATATATATATATATATATATATATATATATATATATATATATATATATATATATATATATATATATATAAAAACACACACACACACACACATACAAGTGAGTTCAACATAGAACCAAAATTACGCATAGCATAGAACCATTTTTTTGACCGTTAGATCAAATCCGGGTGATAAGGGTATGATTATAAAATAATATTTTTTTAAAGGAAACAATAATTTATTAATTATATTCACAAATGAACATCGACATTGATCAAATATAGACATACAACATGTTCAGAAATGAACATTGATAAATATACAAACATACAGACATGTTCAGAAATGAACATTGACAAACATTGATGAAATATATTAACATACACACATGTTCAGAAAATGAATATTGATAAACATTGACGAAATATAATAGCATACAACACGTTCAGAAATGAACATCGATGAAATATACAAACATACACACATGTTCATAAATGAACATTGACGAATGTTGATAAATATACAAACATACACACATATTCATAAATAAACGTTGACAAACATTAATTAAATATGAACATACACACATGTTCATAAATGAATATTGATGAAATATAGTAACATACGACATGTTCATAAATGAACATTGATGAAAATATACAAATATACACACATGTTCATAAATTAACATCCTAACTAATTAATGTTCAGAAATGAACATTGATGAATGTTGATAAATATACAAACATACACACATATTCATAACTAAACGTTGACAAACATTAATGAAATATGAACATACACACATGTTCATAAATGAATATTGATGAAATATAGTAATATACGACATGTTCATAAATGAACATTGATGAAAATATACAAATATACACACATGTTCATAAATTAACATCCTAACTAATAAATGTTCAGAAATAAACATTGATGAAATATAAGAACATACACACATGTTCAGAAATGAATATTGATGAACATGAACAAAATATAGTAAAATAGAACATGTTCATAAATGAACATTGATTGAAATACAAACATATACACGTATTCAAAAATGTACATTCATAACTGATTAATGTTTAGAAATGAACATACACACATGTTCAGAGATGAACATATGTTTATAGATGAACATTGTTTTCAAAATCCCAGATTATTGGTCACTTTCATCTGCTTTCTTTCGGTCTGGATATTTGCTTCACAATCACGACATATTTCCTGGATCTCATGCACACTTATTATTCTTGAATAACATATGTTCATAGATGAACATACACACATGTTCAGAGATGAATATATGTTTATAGATGAACATTGTTTTCAAAATCCCATATTATTGGTCACTTTCATTTGCTTTCTTTCGGTCTAGATATTTGCTTCACAATCACGATATATTTTCTGGATCTCATGCACATATATTATTCTTGGTTGAAAAATCTGTTAATAACAACAATGTAAGACTAAAACAAATTTAATCAACAGAAAAATAATATAATGTAACACTAAAACATAATATAATTTAACAGTAAAACAAATTTAACTGAACAATAAAGCATATTTAAGTCAACAATAGAGAAGTGATCATAAATGTTCAGTAATGAACATTCAAGATAAATTGTTCAGAAATGTTCAAACCTGTTAAGATAAACTGACATCAAGACATGAGAGTTGCTCTGACAAGGAATCCGACCAAGAGTCACCATCTCCGGCCACCTAATAGACAGTCGACGCCACCAGACAAGCACTGAACTCCCAAAACTGCCGACAACGGCCTTGCTTCTTTGTCGTCTTCTGTTGGAGGTTTCTCTTCGATGACATGTAGTGGAGATTTTTGATGTAGATGGCGATAGTGGAGATCTACGGTGAGAGGTAGAGCAGTCGATGCTCTGCTGGTAGTGTTGAAGAAGAACGTGAAATAGATTAGGGCTAATTGAAGAGATAATTGGGGTATTTAATTTTATAGATGCCGATTTTTAGGAACAAAAATATTATTTATACCTAAATTACCTCCAATCATTTGTTTAATTGATTTCTTTTAATAATATATTAGTCTTTTATTTATGGCCATTGATTGGTTGATCCAAGGGATATATATATATATATATATATATATATATATATATATATATATATATATATATATATATATATATATATATATATATATATATATATATATATATATTTGATAACCGAGGAAGCCACCCGACCCGTCCTTTGGATGACCCGACTGACCCAACCTCGGGGCAACATGAACACCCAGTAAACTCATGTGCCAGGAAATCCACCCTTTGGGTGTACCGGTGGCCATCCCTAATTGAAACCGGTGAGAGTCGAACCCTTGACCTCTCCTATGGAAAGGTGGGAAAGCTACCAACTCGGCCATCAGGAGATGGTTATATATATATATATATATATATATATATATATATATATATATATATATATATATATATATATATATATATATATATATATATATATATATATATGTGAAAAGTGAATATAATGATATTATGTATATAAGCTTGCATATTAAACCCTGATACGACATTGTGTTATATGTATATTGATTATTTCCTTATACCTTTGATGATTTCTATGGATTTAATTCAACTAAAATCACGAGTAAAAGTTAATTTGATGGATCTATACTCTATATTAAAACTACAACCATTGTAGATGGGGTTTTTATAGAGACCTGATTTGTCAAACACGCTATGTTAGAGCCAAAGGAAAGAAAAGATCAAAAAAGATCAATGAATCTTTGAGTCAAACACGTCATACATACACACCACGTTTTATACATAAAAAACGATGCATCTCATGTCATAAAGTTTAAAACAGTCAATAAAATTTTAATGGTGAAAACATTTATATAAAATAAAATTATTAAAAATATATAAATATAAAAGTCTTACATCATTCTTTTATTTTTTTCTCTTTATAATAACTTAAGTGAAAGAAATTAGAATACCACCATGTAAAATCTCCAAAAATAGTGTTTCTATGTCCTTCGAAATTTATTAAGGGAAGTGCTTTTTATCCAACAATTTTTAACCTTTTAAAAATAATTGTATAATATGGAAGAAAAAAAAAAAAAAAAAAAAAAAACATTGAATTGTTATATATGGATAAAAGGTGTTGTGTACAGATCACTTCTATTTGTTGTTCAATGGGGTTTCCAACAGTTGATCGGTCTTCCGCGTACAACCAAGCCTTCCTGGGCCTTTGACAGTTGACTCCCTAATCTTCGTTCCATCATGGAATTTCCCGACTTTTGGAATCCCTTCCCAATTGCGGTTTCTACTAAATAATAACTACTTCTTTCTTGAATCCTAGGAATACTATTCCTAGAAAAATATACCTCTTACGCGTTAGTATAAACTAATGTTGGTTTGTCGGACCACAACCAAAACTTATGTTTTATTTGTGTATAAACTTATGTTTGTTTGTCGGGCCACAACTATCATATGCAATACTTGACCTGAGCTTTTGCCAACAAAGCCTTACGGTTTATTGTCTTTATTCCATTGCATGTCAAATTATACGAAAGCCGTCTTCAACTTCCACCGTCAAGAACCTACACTTTATTCCATAACATTTCATGTTTCCATGTAGGAGATTGAATCGATAAAATCGAAATCAAACTGCAAAAATTGGTTTTTAGTCATAAGAAAAGTAATTTTGTTTGAGGTGGTTTTTTTGTTTTTGGGTTCAACTGAATCTCGGTTATTTGACATTTTCTTTTTATTTTTTCTTTGAGTTTTCCTCATTTTATTTGACAATGCAATACAGTAACAATTAAATTAAGTATTGTTGAAGTCAAAATCAATTGTAGTAATAAGCCTAAGGGGTGTACTCGACGTATTTGTTATTTTGGTGACAAATCAACATCATTTTTGTATCATTTTATTATGAAAGTGCTTATAATCCCAAATATCATTTTATTAAGAAAATGCTTATAATCCCAAATTAATTCACGTCATATTTTAAGTAAGTAATAAATATAAAATAAAAATAACATATTGCATTGATTAGAAAAATGAAATAAAAGACATTACATAATTTAAAAACGTCAAACACTGCATAATAAATAATAGCATATGAATTTAACTTTATCTTTATCTTGAAAAGTGTTTTCATGTTAGAAACTGTCTGAGATCTTCGCCTTCCAGGTTATTGTGTGTCATCTTCAAAAATTACAAATTGGTTAGCATTTGTTGGTCCCCAAGAAGTGTTTCTTGTTGTTCAAGAAATTCTTGATGTCTACGTTTCAAAGCCACTTTTTCTTTTTGAATTTCTATCTGTTCATCGATTTTTTTTCTTAAACATTGCATATGCCATTCAATGATGTTTGGTTGGTCCCTAAGGACACTGCCTCTCGCTTCCTCTATCCTGACCAACTGGCCGTCAAATCGGCTCTTCCTCCGGAATGTCATCCGTATCATCGTTCAAATTGATAGTGTTTAAGGCGTCGAAAGTTTGAGTATAGTCATTTGATTATGATGTTATTGAGTGTTTCAAGTCGCTCATTTTCGAAAGACAATCAGAGTGTGTACCTATTTTGCGTATTTTCATAAGTTCCCAAGCTTGGATATGCGTCAAAGTCTTGCTACAACTTTTGTGCTCATATTGGCTAGCCCAAAAGTCATTGCTTTCGTTTATTTACATATTATTATTATTTGAGTGGAAAGATTGTTGAAAATGTCAATGAATTGTGTAACCTCCAGTTTTATGTCGTACCATTTTTTCTGTAAGTACGTCGTTGTTCCGATAATTTTCATTTCTCATTGTCGCATCGAAAGATTTCAAAGCCTGTTCCCCAAAACTACTTCTGGTTTGGTTGTCCGTTGTAATCTTATCCGTGGAGATAGCTACCCAAATGTGAGCTGATGTAACTTCTTCTTCTTCTTGGGTCCAATTTCTAGGGCCTTTTTGCATGTCTCTAGCTTTTTTGTTGCCTTTTTCTTCCATTGTGGTTGTTTGCCATCTTGGATATCCGGTACCGAAACCACATCTTCATGAGTTGGTTGAACCGTCGGTTGTTGCTATGGATTTGGTTGAAATTGTTTTTATGGGAATAAATTTTGTTGAAATGGTGGTTATTGGAATGAGTTACTTTGAAAGAAATTTTTTGAATAGGCTTTGCGAAGAACATTGGTGCAGGGATAGACAAGAACTAATCACACACATAAGACACAGTTTAATGTGGTTCGGTCATTGTGACCCACGTCTACAAGACGTGTTTGGAGTATTCTTATTAACAAGTTTGAAAGAAGAATTTCTATAAAATTAAAGCCATAGCTAGCAGTAGTATTATCTAGTCATCGAACAACGTAAACCTTAAACAGTGTCAGGTCAGCCCTAACTACACATTGCTAGAAAAATGCTGAGTGTCTCAGTTGGTACAATATATTTCTATATATAGTATGGTCCTTTTGAAAATGGTGGCAGTGCTTTTCATGTTCAAGGTATTTACTAAATACAACTTACTATTATATCTTGTATTAAGTTACAATAATGGTCCCTGTTTTTTCTGATTTTCGCCATGTTTAGTTTAAATCTAAAACCTTTTCAAATTTGATCCTTATTTCAAGGTTTCATACCATATATGGTCCTCAGAAACTTGAAATAATGACCAAAATTAAAAAAAAAATTCAATTTTGGACGTAACATGGTAAGATTCTGAAAGAACGAGGACCATTCTTGTAATTTATTCCATTCTTTAATATTTATTTGTTCATATATATAAAACCTTTTTTTAGATATGTAGTCTGCTAGACGTGCACCACCACAACCCAAGATTCAATCCCCTTCAAGATCCGCAGCCTCTAAAGACGAGCAGCAAGCTCCACCACAAAATGGGGAGGCTACAAATATACAGCAGTCGGCACCTGTGGCAATGGTGGTGGCGGTGGCTGCGGCGGCAGAATAGGATGGAGCTCCTAGTACAAAATACACACATTTTCTTTTTACTACTATTTACTTCAAGCAAGAATTATTAATTATTAATTGGGAGATTAATTTGTAGTGATTTTATAGTTTAATTTCTAGTAACCTAATATAAAAATTCTGCAAAATAAATTTTTTTATTAAAATAAAATAAACGCTATAGCACCGCTATACCGCCGCGATAATCGCGATTTTAAATAGCGACACTGGCCGCTATTTGATTTTTTACCGTATTAACTGCTTAGCATTTGATTAGAACCTGTTATTCACAAATATGTACACATCGAATTTTTTATTTTTTTAATAATTTTTCTTATTATATGTATTCGATCACATGTGATTAAACATTGTTATTCACATATGCTTAGCTATTCACATGTGATTAAAACATGCTATTCATATGTAAATATGTACATACCAATTTTTTTATTTTTAAATAATTTTTTTATTATATGTATTTAATCACATGTGATTAAACATTGTTGATCACATATGATTAAGTTATTCCTATGTGATAAAACCATATTCTTCATATGTGATTAAAACATGTTATTCACATGTGAATATGCACATAACAAATTTTTTATTTCTTTAATGATTTTTATTATTGTATATATTTAATAACATTTGATTAAACCATGTTATTCATATATGATTAAAGTATGTTATTCACATGTTATAGACCATGTCATTCCATTAAAACCTGTTATTCATATATGAATATGTACATAACGAATTTTTTATTTTTAAATAATTTTTCCTATTATATGTATTTAATCACATGTGATTAAAACATTTTTTCCCATGTGAATATGCACATAACGAATTTTTTATTTTTTAATGGTTTTTCTTATTATATATGTTTAATCACATTTGATTAACCCTTATAATGCATATATGATTAAAGCATGCTATTCACATGTTATAGACCATGTCATTCCATTAAAACATGTTATTCACATGTGATTAAAACCAATTATTCACATGTGAATACACATATAACAAACTTTTTATTTCTTAATAACTTTTCTTATTATATTTATTTAATCACATGCGATTAAACCATGTTATTCACACATGATTAAAACATATTAATCACTTTTGATTAGACCATGCTATTCACATGTGATTAAACATGTTATTCACATGTAAATATGAACAAATCAATTTTTTTTATTCTTTAATCATTTTCCTTATTATATGTATTCAGCCACATGTTATTAAACCTTCTTATTGACATATAATTAAGTTATTCACGTGTGATAAACCCTATTATTCACATGTGAATATATACATGTGATTAACCCTATTATTCATATGTAAATATACACATAACAAATTTTTTGTGGAGCATGAGTGGGTGGTAAAATAATTAAAAAAAATATGGGGGGTGGGGTGGGTGTTGGTGGAGCAGGAGTGGGAGGTAAAAGAATTAAAAAAATTGTGGGCAGTGGGTTGGGTGTTAGTGGGTGTGGTGAAGCGGGAGAGAGTGGTTAATAAAATAAAAAATAAAAATTTTTGGTGGGTGGTGGAGCGGGGTAGGGAATGGTAGGGGTGGGGTGGGTGGTAAAAATTTAAAAACAAATTGTGGTAAAAATGAATGTTTATGGGGTGGGGTGGATCGGGTATGGTTGGTTAAAAAAATAAAAAATAAAAAATTTTGGTAGGCGGGGGGAGCGGGGTAAGGGTGGGGTGGGATGGGTGTTGGTGGGTGGGGTGAAGCAGGAGTGTGTAGTAAAATAGTTAAATTATTCTTTTGTAATTTTATTTTGGCCTTAGTTATAGGTTCAATTTGAGAAAAACATAGACCCTATAAGGTGCATGTGAACTTAGGATTTTAGCTCAACGTTTGCACTAAAACCCATCAGTGGTATCAGAGTCAGGCTGTTTTTCTGTTGAACTGCTATAATTGCGATTTGGACATAGGGTTTATCGAAAATAAACCCTTGCCCCCATGATTGTCGATTTTTCACAAAGGGTTTCTGAAACCCTGGCCTCCACCCTGGTTTTTCGAAAATTTCCTGGCCCCCTCTAGGGTTTTCTATTTTTGGTAAATGTGATTAATTTAATAATTGGAAACCCCTTGGCCTAGTTTTCTAAAATACCTAGTGGGCAAGGATTAGGATTAAAATTAATTGGATTAATTTTGTGATCCTTGTTTGATTTAATTAGTTTAATTAACAGTTAATTAAAAGACACAAATTAAATCAAAATTATTTTAAATTATTTAAAATACTTCTTATATATATTATTATAAGATTAATAATTATATGTAAGATTAAGTCAGTCAAATCGCTAGTATGCCTCATTCACAAAACTGGTCTATAAGGGTGCACGGTGTAATGCTTCGGGCTCGAATCGGGATGGTGGAAATTGGGTGCGGTACCACTGCCCCTTCTCCTTCGGGTTGAGCGGTTTCGGCTGTGGAGGGGTGAGGCTTGGTTTGGTGAAGCCGATGATCCCACCTATTATTTGAAAAAAAAATTTAATCTTCCAAATATTATCCTCCCTCATCTCTATAAATACCACATCTTCACTCCTTCAAAACTCACACCTTCACCCTTCTTTCTTCCTCTCAACATTAATTCTATTTTCCCCTTTCCAAAAAAAAAACCCTCATTTCAATTTTATTTTAAATTGAAATGAGTTCTTTCGATTCTTCCGATTATTCCAGTTCTTTCGGTCCGTATGTTCACAGCAAACTACTGGATGAACCTATGTCGTTGGTATCGTCATCGTCTGATGACGATACCGATGTGAATACGATCGCGGTTATTGCTGAAGCTGCACATTTCATGTTCCAAAATACTGCAAGTTCTAGCATTCCTCGTCATAGAACTTTTCTCCACAGAGATCGACAAACTGCTGAGCAGCAGCTTATGGCAGATTACTTTGTCCCCAATTCAAAGTTTGGGGATGTTCTTTTCAGAAATAGGTTCCGGATGAGTAGACGCCTGTTTGTGCGGATTGCTGAAGACTTGGAAATGAATTATCCAATTTTTCAGACAACTTATAATGCCGGTGGAGTTAAAGGGTTCACTGGATTGTAGAAATGCACATCGGCGATCCGCCAATTGGGGGCGGTAGCACCCCTAATTCACTTGATGAATACTTGAATATGTCAGAACGAACTTCCCGGGAAAGCCTCTACAACTTTTGCTATGGTGTTGTTCAGTTATATGGTGCAGAATACATGCGTAGACCAACATCCAGCGACATTCAACTGTTGTATGCTGCACACGAAGCCAAACATGGCTTTCCTGGTATGTTCGGTAGCATTGACTGTACACATTGGGATTGGCGGAGTTGTCCAACGTATCTACGAGGCCAGTACATGAGAGGTGATCACAGGTATCCTACAATTATACTTGAAGCAGTAGCATCATATGATTTGTGGATATGACATTCATATTTTGGTGTTGTCGGGGGCAACAACGATCTAAATGTGTTGTACCAATCACCGCTATTCATTGATACCATTCTTGGTACAGCACCATCATGTTCATTTGTTTTGGAGGGGGAAGAATACAAGCATGGGTACTATCTTGCTGATGGGATATACCCTAACTGGGCAACATTTGTGAAATCATTTTCACACCCTATTACCCCCAAAATGAAGCATTTCAAGGCGGCCCAAGAAGCGGCAAGAAAGGACGTTGAACGAGCCTTTGGCGTTCTAAAAGCAAAATGGGCTATTATCAGACAGCCTGCACGGTCCGTCGACGTCGATCAATGTAAAGATATCATGTACGCTTGCCTAATTTTACAAAACATGATCATCCAGGATGAAGGTAGGGCTATATGTCCAGTACATGTTCCAGATTCCCTAAACGAACAAGAAGTTAGCCCTGACATGATTCTCGAAATACGCAATCTAGGAATTCACCAAAAACTTCTTGCGGATCTTGTAGACCACATCGAGCATATATACATCGCTACTTTGGACCACTATGTGTTTTAACGTTTTTAGTATTTCATTTCCGTTATTTAGGTTTTAATATTCCGTATTTAGGATTTTATTTCTAGGTATTACTTTTCTTTTTAATTTTTGTAATGGTGTGGTTTTTTAATTTAATGTTATTTGTGATTTTTATTTTATTAATTGCATATTATTATTATTTATAATATTAAATTAAATATTAAAAATCATTTATTAAATTAATAAATTAATTTAATAATCGAAAATCTGATGTGGCCTCGTGGGTTCAGTGGGTACTGGTTCCATGGGTGAAAGATTTGTGAAAGATGGGGAAAGATGGAAGTGAGAGGAGAGAGAAAAGATGACGTGGCGTGTGGGTTCAGTGGGATGGGAAAGATCTACTCCCCCCACCCTAAGGGGGTATAAGGAAACTGTCTATAAAATGACGGTGGAATGGGTGTCCACTCTCACCCACCGCTTCCTTGACTAGTGGAGTTTTGTTAGCAGAACGGATTTAATGAGACAAAACCTAATCTTATTAAAAGTATAATGCTATTAGACAAAGTACTAGAACACTCAATAAAAACCCAATCTAGTTACTTTAGGAAAATGTGAATTGTATGCTAACCCATGAAGTCACACATTATACTTTATGAATCGTTAGTGGAGCTCGTGTGGTTATTCAGCACACTAATAGGGATTCATAAAAGGTTGTAATGGATATCTCATAAATTATCATTGTTGATGGAGCTCGTGTGGTTAACCGACACATCAATCGAGATGATAAACAACAGTGAGGTTACCATGTGATTTGCATGGTTATTCACACCTTTTCTGTGATCCTCGGCATCCCAGTCACAAACGGAAGGGCATAATCTGAGATTAAACATGTCATTGATTTATTCAATGAATCTCATAAGATCTAGGAATTTCACTTAATATGATTATCTTCTGCGGTGGAATTGGTGAATCGTCATTCACCTACCTTTATGTAATTTACAATAAGATTACGACATCCCTTTTTCTAAGTTGTGAAATTGCATAGTTGGATCCTAGCCTTGATATTTATAATTGGGTTAAATATTAAGGATTCCCCTATCTAATCAAAACTACATTCTTTTATAGATGTCTACTCCTGAAACTTTTGCTACTCCATCCGCTCCCAACTCCAACCACAACACCAACTTCACATCGATCATTTCGCTCTGTTCAAAGGTGACATTAGATGGCACCAACTATAATGACTGGATGCAAAATATCTAGATGGCGCTCAGGTTCGAGGACAAAGAGTATGTTATTGAAAAGGAGCTCATCGAGATCGATCAGGAAACTACTACTCCCGAGGAATGTGCCTCGTTCAAGAACACTACGACGATGCCACCAAAGTGGCGTGCATCATGGTCGCCACTATGGTCCCTGAATTGCAAAGGTTCTATGATGACTACTGGTCATACGAGATGAACAAGGACCTTATGGAAAAGTTCTGTAAGCAAGCTCGTCAGGAAAAGTATGAGGTAGTCAAGGCAATCATGGCTTGCAAGATGAAGGAGGGAGAGTCTGTTTGCGGCCACATGCAAAGAATGCAAAGATACGTGGAGCGCCTTGTGAAACTGAATGTGTGTTTCGACAAGGAATTGGCTATTGACATAGTCCTGAACTCGTTGCCCAGTTGTTATGACCAGTTCATCCTGTCGTATCATTTGAACAATAGTGAGGCTACTCTTGCAAAGTTACACAATATGCTACAGACTGTTGAAGCCGGAATGAAGGGTAAAAGTGTATCATCCGCTTCTAGCAACGCTCCCGTCATGACTATTGGACATAGGAAAGGGAAAAAGAGGAAGGGTCCTCCGAAACAAAATTGGAAGGGAAAGTCCCATGTCGGGTCATCTAGCAATGGCTCAAAAGCAAAGTCCGGTTCTGATGTTCCTCCCGTCTCGAACCCCAAGGATGTCAATTGCTTCTATTGCAATAAGAAGGGACACTGGAAACGAAACTGCCCCAGGTACCTGCAAGACATCAAGGATGGCAAGGTAAAGCCATCATCTACAGGTATATACACTATCTCTAATGACTCATCATCCTCTTATTCTTGGGTCCTAGATACAGGATGTGGTTTTCACATTTATCTTATCTACAAGGACTAAAAGAAAGTAAGGAGATGGAGCATGGAAGGATGAACTTGATCATGGGAAACAGGCGAACGTCACCTGTCACCAAGATTGGAGTTTATAGCCTTGTGCTTAGTAGTGATGTTAAATTAGATTTGATTGATTGTTGCTACTCGCCTGATATGGCTCGAAACATTATTTCTTTTCATGCACTGTTTAGACAAGGATATAGATATTCATTTGACAATGCGAATTGATCTATTTC
This sequence comes from Cichorium intybus, assembly GCA_023525715.1. Classification (NCBI taxonomy): domain Eukaryota; kingdom Viridiplantae; phylum Streptophyta; class Magnoliopsida; order Asterales; family Asteraceae; genus Cichorium; species Cichorium intybus. The sequence continues at coordinate 140,784,110 of CM042011.1, read as the reverse complement.
AGCATATAAAAATGGTGTTTTTATATGTAATGCCTTGCCTTGTGATGGTGTGTATGAAACTGTGATGTGTGTAGACAACTTAGGTAATAGTGTATTTCAAATTGATACGTCTGTCGGTATAGACAATACATGCTTGTGGCATTGTCATCTTGGACACATCAACAAGAAACGCATCACCCAACTCCAAAAGGATGGAGTGTTGGAATCATTTGACCTTAGGCCAGATGATGAATGTGAATCTTGTCTCTTGGGAAAGATGACAAAATCACCATTCACAGGGTCTTGTGAAAGATGTGAAGGTCTATTGGATCTCATACAAACTAATGTGTGCGGACCATTCAGGACCAACACAAAGGATGCAAATCGATTTTATGTGACTTTTACTAATGATTATAGTAGATATGGCTATATCTACTTAATCAAGCATAAGTCTGAAACCTTTGAAAAGTTCAAAGAGTTTAAACATGAAGTCGAGAATCAATTGGGCAGGAAGATAAAGATGCTCAGATCCGATAGAGGCGGTGAGTATCTTAGTATCGAGTTCCTAGACTATCTTAAGGAATGTAGAATAGTTGCACAGTTGAATCCTCCTAGAACTCCATAATTGAATGGTGTGGCTGAGAGGCATAACTAGGGATGAGCATGGGTCGGTTTGGGTCGTTTTTAGACCCAAAACCGAACCCAAACCGATCAGTTCGGTTTCTGGTTTTTACAAGCCGTCGGTTTCGGTTTCTAGTCGGTTTCGGTTTCGGTTTTTTCATTCGGTTTTGGGTCGGTTTCGGTTTGAATCCATGGTTTCGTAGGTTTTGGGTTTAAACCCATGGGTCAGTTTTGAACCCATTTTCTAGCAAATCTTAAAAAATACATAATTGTGACATGCTTTATAACTCCAAATTTGCAAAAAATGAGAGGCCATTTTATGATAAAACTGTCAAATGTTTTATGATACTTCAATTTTGTTTTTAGACATTTAGTAATTAGTCCAAAAAATAATAATAGAATTCTTTGTATGAAACGATTCATAATAAAATTTGGATAACTTTCAATATGATATTATCCAAACTTTGGCTTACCTATCTAACATGTTAGATGGGAAAAAAACATAACCGAAGTTAACATATAAGGAAGCAGATACACCAAAATTGTTATTTATGTATCTCGTGAGTCCTTTTGCTATTCATTTCATATCAAAAGGGGGCATAATGGGTCGGTTCGGTTCTTATGGGTCGGTTTTGACATGGTAAACCGAAACCGAACCGACAGTTTCGGTTTTAAAAAAATCAAACCCGCACCACTGGTTTCTGCTTTGGTTTCGGTTTATCGGTTTCGGTTTTGTCAGTTTTTTTCGGTTTCTCGGTTTCCGGGTTCGGTTTTGCTCATCCATAGGCATAACCAAACCTTGTTGGACATGGTTCATTCCATGATGAGTCGAGCTTCTCTTCCTATTCACTTCTGGGGGTTCCTACTAAAAAGGTTGCTAAAACACCTCAAGGTTGCTAAAACACCTCAAGAAATGTGGACAGGGAAGGTTCCCTCGTTAGCACATATTAAGGTTTGGGGTTGTGAAGTCTTCGTAAGACGAGAGACTCATGACAAACTCGAAGCCAGAAGTGAGAAATGTTACTTCATTGGTTACCCAAAGCAGTGGTTTGGATATTTGTTCTACAAACCTAGTGAGGACGTGGTCTTTGTAGCATGAAGAGGAGTCTTTCAAGAGAGAGATCTCATATTCAAAAGGGACAGTAGGAGTACCATTGACCTTGAAGAAATGCAAGAGTCTGCAGATGAGGCAACCTTAAATGATACTGGCCATCAACCTAAGGAATCAGTTCATGTTGAACCGGTAATTAGTTCATTACCTCCTAGACGTTCTGGTAGAGTTAGCATGCCACCCGAGTTTTATGGATTCCATATTACTACGGATGGTGACACGTTTTTTAGTGATAGGACACTGATGAATCCGGATGAGCCAGCTAACTACAGGGAAGCGATGGCGGGCCCTGAGGCTGCTAAATGGAAGGAGGCAATTGACAGCAAGATCAAATCCATGTATGACAACCAAGTTTGGAATTTGGTTGACAATGTGCCAGGTCGAAAGACAGTTGGGTGCAAATGGATCTTCAAGAAGAAGACCGGCATGGATGGAAAGGTACACACCTTCAAGGCTCGACTGGTTGCGAAAGGTTTCACTCAAACCCTTAGGGTTGACTTTGACGAAACTTTTTCACCAGTAGCCAAGATTAAATCCATTAGGATAATGCTTACCATAACTGTATTTCATGACTATGAAATTTGACAGATGGATGTCAAAACCGCTTTCCTTAATGGGAAGTTGGCTGAAGATGTTTACATGAACCAGCCAGAGGGTTTTGAAGATGCAAAGTTTCCTAATAGGGTGTGTAAGCTTGAGAAATCAATCTACGAATTAAAACAAGCTTCTCACAGCTGGAATCTCTGCTTCCATGAGAAAGTCAAGGAGTTTTGTTTCTCTAGGAGCGAAGATGAGTCCTGTGTGTATACCAAGGCTAGTGGGAGTATAGTCACTTTTCTGGTGCTATATGTCGACGACATATTGCTCATGGGAAACGACATTCCGACCTTGCAAGCAGTGAAATCTTGGCTCGGAAAGTGTTTCGCCATGAAAGACCTTGGAGAAGCCGCCTATATTCTCAGGATAAGAATATTGAGAGATAGAAAGAAGAGACTGATTGGACTCAGTCAAAGTGTTTACTTGGATAAAGTACTGAAAACGTTCAGTATGGAAAATTCAAAGAAAGGAGAGCTACCAATCCAAAGTAAGGCCAAGTTGAGCAAGTCTCAAAGTCCGAGTACAGATGAGGAAATAGCTGAAATGAGTCGAGTACCCTATGCTTCGGCGGTGGGATCGATCATGTACGCTATGACATGTACTCGCCCTGATGTGGCCTTTGCTTTGAGCATGGTCGGTCGCTATCAGAGCAATCTGGACAGGACACATTGGATTACGGTCAAGAACATACTCAAGTGTTTACGGAGGACCAAAGACATGGTCTTAGTCCTTGGTGGTAGTGATACGTTGAGAGTAAGTGGATACAGTGACGCCAACTTCCAGATGGATAGAGACAACTAGCGGTCTCAATCGGGCTGGGTGTTCCTATTAAACGGTAGAGCGGTTACATGGAAAAGTTCCAAGCAGGATACGGTGGTTGATTCAACGTGTGAATCAGAGTACATAGCTGTGAGTGAAGCCTCTAAGGAAGCAGCTTGGCTAAAGAATTTCATCGGTGACCTTGGAGTAGTCCCGACAATTCAAGAGCAAATGGAACTATTATGCGATAATGAAGGAGCGGTAGCGTTGACCAAGGAACCGCAAGATCATGGAAAGTCCAGACATATCAACAGAAAGTACCATTACATCAGACATAGAGTAGAAGAAAGAGTATCATCTGAAGACAATCATGCAGATCCTCTGACAAAGGCTCTCAGTAGGATTAAACATTATCAGCATGCTAGGAGTACTGGGCTGAAGGATGATATTAGTTTTAGCAATTAGATAGACAGTTCAAAACTTGTAAGCAATGAGATGTAATTGAATTTGGTGATTAAATAATGGAGATTTATTTACAAGTATTGTTTGCTACCAATTGTCAATAGTACATTATTGCGATTCAATTTGGCATGTTTTACTTCCCGAATAATTAGATTATTCAAACGTCCACAATGAGTCATACTTTCGGAAGTAAGTAATGAACTAAGACTGTCATGAATTGAGTTGTAGACTGTCTAAAGAGTTAGACATAGCAATGGTATTGCAGCAACATCCATGAGTACTTAGAAATGGAGATTTAAGTATTGGACCAACTCGCGCTCAGAAAATTACTTCATGGAGTTTGTCACAAGTAATTCTGAGACGATAATATCTTATGGTCTTGAAACGGAGACATATGAGTTGAAATTTACAAATCAGTTGTGCATTGATAATACGTAAACGCATTGGTAACTCGATGTCATAAAACGTATTGTTTTGTGCGATTTGACAAGTAAAGGACACAAGCATATGAGTCAAAGTTTATTCGTTCCATTTGCCTTAACGGGAAAAGCGATGTATGTAGGCCCCTCGGTGATTTGGTGATGACTTATAGCGCTGAGCCCAGCCAGAACTTAATTGATGTGTTCGATTAGAAGTTTTATATCATCACGCTTCGGGAATCGGGAAACAGAGTATCAGACTGGAATCCATGAGCTAAGTCTGAATGATATCTTGAAGAACGAAGGATCATATGATCACTTATCTTAGGACATGTGATCGGGCCATTTTGGTTTGAAGTAAAATGTAATTAACTTGATAAATTAAGCCTTATTTAACCAAGAATGACCCTACTTTTGATGCAATTGAGTGAATTACGTGCCGGGATTGAAAAATGGGAATTTTAGGCGAAAACTACGCATCAAACGGACACCGAAAGAGGGAGAAAAAGCTCAGCGTCTTAGCAGCGTCCCAGACACTGGCCTGGAACTCTGGGCAATTTTCAAGGAAAAAGCAAGCCAAAGTATCATTGATTTTGTCTATGGCGTAGTATGGCCTTACCCTTTACTCTTTAAAGCAAAAACAATAACTCCAACCGTCCAAGGTTAATTTAGTGTGTAAGATTTCAAAATTTAGACACACATACCACTATCAAGACTACATTTGTTGACTTAAAGGGTTGTATGATTTATCTAAAAGAAACGCTTTACATAGTCTACATAAAAATGCTTTACATAGTGAAACACTTTCCATAGATGCCATAGACTATTTAGACCATTTATTCTAGTGCGTAAATGCCTTTACCAAAAACAAAAAGTTCATCATAAATAATGAAATCTAAAAACAATTAGACAAGCACTCATGGCAAATGGGCAATTTGAGTTCAATTTGTAGTATATGAGCTTTTATCAAACAATAAACAAGTGAATTAATTATTAATAAACAATTGTCCAAATCCAATAAATCTTTATACATTATAAGATAGAATTATAAAATCATACAAATAAAAGTTAGAAACACTAAATGGAAATTACAAAATCCAGATCAAGAAACCATACTTTGGGGAACGTGTCGGAGAAACAGCATGGTTTGCTTTTTTTCTTTGTAATAATATTATTTGTTAACATTTTAGTTATTTACCGTAAATAGAAAAAGTGGCATTATTGACTTTTTTTTTTAGATTTTTGGACGGAGCCTCCTATATATAAATTGAGTTGCATGACTCGCATTCTATAAAGTCGGTAAACGCATAGGACGGAAGAAAAGCATAATTATAACAACAAAGACCAAGACGACATCGTTATCTATATATATCAAACTGCTGCTCGTCGTGTGTCAGATCACTGTCTCACCACCACCGTAGCGCCACCGCCCTACACGATTCAGTTGTTCACTTTAATTGCAATGTATCGGTGGCAGAGTTCATCGGCTCCTTCTTCCTCCCGGAGCCATTCGTCTAGTAAGAGCTTCGATAACAATAAGAACGATGGCGATGCTCCACCATTCGCCGTTCGTGACCGTCGTGTTAGTTACGGAACTGTCCAGCTTAATCGCCTCGCCGGCGGCAGGAAGCTACGGAGTTTCACTGACGACGACGTCGGCCACCGATCTCCGCTTTCCACTGGCATCGCGCATCCCCTCCCTCTCCCTTACTTAGCGGTTCTCCTCAAACGCGATTCCGGCCTGGAACGTTCTTCTTCCGATCCGACATCCAAGTACATTCTGCCGTTGCCGGAGGCCCTAACTAGAGCCGGTGAAAACAAAATAATCTCACACACTAATCGCGTGGATTGGCAAGGATCTCGAAGGTAATTTCATCTCTTCATTTTCAAATTTTTCTTACCAATTTGACTATGAAGTTGAATTTTCTGCATATATTTCTTATACGAAATTGAAAACGATAGGTTTTAGTAGATCTGCATCTATCATCATCTAGCAGGGACTTAAAAAATTATTCTATATCATTGAATACCAGAATTAGCTCGTTGACATGTAATAGATTATGTCTGGATCTGTTTTCGGGATGTTTGAAATTATAATTAATGAATTAATTACTATCCTTTAATAATTTCTTTATATATAATGAACATGATTGTTTAGCTTAAAGATGTGACATACTGAAAACGATTGCCTTTTAAGTAAGCTCAAATAATGGAAAACTTATACACGCAGACAATGAAAGTCAATCGTGTAATTTTTTGGCGTTATGAATATACTATTATCATCATTATCATTAACATTGTTTAAATACTACATAATTTTTAGTGGCCCAACAAGTATTAAATCCAATACACCAATCGGCCCACCAACATCGACGACGGAGACACCGCTTGTTCCGCTTGTTCACCCCTTACCTCTTCCTCCCGGAATATTCTCGCCTGTAACTTCTTCTCCGCCTCGAATTAATTTTAAGCCTGATTCAATGCCACCGCCATTGAAACAAAATCAATGGCGAAAGGGGAAGCTTATAGGTCGTGGGACATTTGGAAGTGTTTACGTTGGTTCTAACAGGTATTAATTTTAATGTATGATATGTTCTTAATATATATGTGTTTCAATACTAATACCATTTTTTTTATTCATTTATATAGAGAGACTGGAGCTTTATGTGCGATGAAAGAAGTTGAAATATGTCGAGATGACCCAAAATCTGCCGAGTGTATAAAGCAATTAGAGCAGGAAATTAATGTACTAAGCCAGCTTAAACATCCAAACATCGTTCAGTATTATGGAAGCGAAATAGTAAGCACTCACCATTGTTTAATTTTTTATTTTATTTAATCTGGATGGAATGATTTAATTCGTTTAAGCCATAAAATACCTTTTACCTTGTTTATCCAAGTGTAGTGCAGTACTTTTCTCAATTTTTTTTTTTAATCGTTCAGAAAAAAAGAAATAGTGTCTTAGTGTGATGCACATGCAGGTTGGTGACAGATTTTACATATATTTGGAGTATGTTCATCCTGGTTCAATTAATAAATATGCTCGTGATCATTGCGGAGGAATGACAGAGTCTATTGTACGCAATTTTACACGACATATTGTCAATGGACTTGCCTATTTGCATGGCACCAAGACCATTCATCGGTAATATTGTAATGTTTATTTGTAACATATAATAGCAATATATATATATATATATATATATATATATATATATATATATATATATATATATATATATATATATATATATATATATATATATATAACAAAATATCTTTGGTTATCCGGAGAGCGCAAAAATCAACCAAACCCAATCTATTTTTGCGTCAATTTTGCTATATCTGGATAACCAAAGATAAATATATATTTGTTTATTTGTTTATTTAAATAAGTTGAAAATCTCAATCTTACATGCTAAGATTGAAATTTCTGCATTTATGTCAACCTAACAACCCGTTTAAGTATATGTTTATTTTCTTTATTTTTATATATTTTTAAGTATTAAAAATTAAAAAGTACAAAAACAAAATGTTAAAGTCTTAGATAGTTAGAATGTTGTTTGGACAATTATGTTGTAGTTGTGTTTTTTTTTTTAACTTTGAACAATTATTTTGATTTTTAACTTAGGAAAAATACATAAAAGCCACAATATTTTGGGGATTTTGTGATATTTCAGTTTCATTAATGAAAGTCACTTAAGTTGACAACTGTAAAAATGGTCAAATAGAAAATTCTGTTAAAATTTAATGGAATATTTAATGTCAAAATTTTCACTAAAGCCGTTAAACTTTGATAAAATTTTCTTTTGTGGCCACTTTAACCTGTTATAGCAGGTCAAATGGTCAACATAGAAAAAATTTGTCAAACATGGGTGGCTTTCATTAAGGAAACCAAAATATAGTGGTTAAATCACAAAAAATAGCCAAAATATAATGGTTTTTATGTAATTTGTCCTTTGATTTATTTAATTAATTAACGTAAACTTTTTTATTTTTTGTAAATGTTGAAATTTAAATGGTTCAACCTGGGTCCAACATGTTTATCTAACATATTAGGTTAGAAAAAAAAAATATGTTAGCTCGTTTATTGAGCATGTTAGGTTGAATTGAAAATATCAGCTTATTTAATTAATCAGTTCAACTTAGAACTCAATCAGCCATATCCTAAATGAGATACCAAATTTCTAATTTCATGATTTTTCTCCTGAAATTTGAAAGTCGTTACATTTTATAGGGACATCAAAGGAGCTAATTTACTTGTTGATGCAAATGGGGTTGTTAAGCTTGCTGACTTCGGAATGGCTAAACACGTAAGCTTCTATATACGTTAATACATAAAATTTAAATGGGGTTACAATTCTAGTTATACTTTATTAATAACCTATAAATAAATCGTAACTTTCTTACATTAAAATTTTATTTTGTTTCACAGCTTAATGCAAAAGCTAGCCATCTATCTCTAAAAGGAAGTCCTTACTGGATGGCACCCGAGGTAACTTTTTTCCACCAGGACCACCACATGAAAGTATTTAATAATAGTTCTTTTTTTTCTTTTATGACGTCATTATTCATTCTACAGCTATTACAATGTGGGATGCAAAAAGATGTAAGTCCAGATGTTGGTCTGGCCATTGATATATGGAGTTTAGGTTGTACAATTATTGAAATGATCAACGGAAAACCTCCTTGGAGCGAATACGAAGGGGTAATAAAAAAGTTAAAAACTAATTTTTGGTTTATTGTGTTTTCTTTTTTTATATAATCGATCTATTATTTTACATTTCAGCATGCAGCAATGTTTAAGGTCATGAAGGAGACTCCACCAATACCTGATACAATGTCCCCTGAGGGGAAAGATTTTCTACGTTGTTGCTTTATTAGGAATCCTGAAGAAAGACCGAAGGCTAACACGTTACTTCAACACAGTTTCATGTTGAAGTAACGTGAATACGTGATGGTAACTTTGAGTTTCACATTTATTTTTTGTTTTAATATTGTAACATTTGGTGTTACAATTTGTTTTAATATTGTAACATCTTTAACGTCCTTTATAGGATAAAGCAGAAGATCAAAGAGAGTTTTGATTGCAACTTTTTTTGTTATCGATGCCCACGGCGAAATGTTATAATTCAGGGCTCTGAATCATGGTATTTTATCAACCTATGAGAATGAATAATTTGTTGCCCACATAAAAAATTGCAAGAGTTTAGACCTAAAACGATATAACAAACAAATTTTCTATTTATGAAGTAATGCTCTTGTACAGAAATCATGCTATATAACATGACACACATGGTAGATTATGAGCATTTGACAAACCTTATGCATATTATCATCTTTTAAAATAGGGCTTATCACTCATGATACATAACAACTTATCGTGTTTTCTTTGTGTAGGAATGGGATCTCGGATCCTTGTCAATCATTTATGTTCTTGCAAGTGCGAGATATTTTGTGCATTCCATTTACATAATGGAAAAAGACACCGGTTGTCCGCGAGACTATAGCAATAGTATGCATGCATCGATTGGTGCCTTTAAAATCGATAATATTGCTAAGCGGCTTCAATCTGACGCCCTTTTCACTGCCATCACACTTAACCGAGAGAGGAGTTCGTATGCTCCTTCATCAACCGGGATTTATATAGGGTTTTGAATCATCAAATCTCCTTGAATACTCTTAGGGTACATTTGGTACGGAGAAATGGAATTGAACCAAAGAATGAAAATGGAGAGAAAGAGATTAAACTGGAGAAAGAGAATTGATTTCATTGTTTGGTACCACAGAGAATTCACCTAAGAAATATGTCTAAGAATCGATGCTCTTGTGCTTGTTGTGGTGGTAGCGGTGGCGGTGGTGGTGACGATGTTGGTGGAGGTGGGTGATGGTGGCGATGGGTGGTGGCAACAGTGAAGGTGGTGGCGATGGGTGGTGGTGGTGGGTGATGGTGTAGGCGGTGGTGGCGGTGATGGGTGATGGTGGTGGTGGTGACGGTGGGTGGTGGCGACAGTGAGTAGTGGTGATGGGTGGTGGGCTCGGGAAAGAGAATTAGATTTCTCGGTATTTCTCTAGTAAAAGTAAAGAATTAAAAACAGAGAAATGGAATTAGATTTTTTCTCAATTTCTTATTCTCGGGATTAAACAAACAAAAGAAATTGAGTCAATTCTATTTATCTAATTTCATTTATCTGTACCAAATATGCCCTTAGACCCTATCCGTTTGTCTCTCATATTTACTTCACCCATAGCCAACCCCACCAATAGCTAACCATTAAAATTTGTAATTTCAATATTTTAGTTGTAATTTATATATTATCAACCACTAGTGGATCTTTCGATGGTCTCCTTCCCCCGTGGTTTTTCCAAATTTAGGTTCTTTGTGTAAATCTTGGTGTGTTTCTCTCTTTATCTTTGTTTTTTACTTATTATTATTGATTTTTATTAATATTAGTGTTTCTGATATATTGGAGGGGTTATTTTGTGTTATCTTAAATTATTTCCCATATTGAGGAAATAATCTTCCTTAATTTCCTAAAAGAGTTACAAGAACTATATATACACAATAGTATAAATCGAGCCTATACTATGGGCTATACAATCATTGGGCTACAATACACAAGCTATACGTTAACCGTTATTTTGTGTTATCTTAAATTATTTGGTGATTTAAATTATCTGGGGCTTTGCAATTTAAACCTTATTTTTTGTCGTTATTAGTAAAGTTTATTATTTGGGTTAAAGTATATTATCGTTTTAGTCTTAGTTTTCTTATTTGATTGACATGTCGTTTTAGGGTTTCACAAGTATGCAATGTTTAAAAACTCAGGTTGAACCGATCAGATTATGAACCGGTGAAGATAACAAGTCAACCAAGAGCGGAGTTTTGCCTATTTATGAATTAGATTGAATAACTCGACTTTAATAAAAACTTGTTGAACCACGTGGATTTAACAAAAAATGTATTTGTATTTTTAATTTATTATTAGCCTATTACATGACATTAAAAGTTCTTATTTGATATTGTAGAAAAAAAGAAAATGATCATTATGAACATGATACACACAACACTCCAGTGTCTCAATAACCGTGATTTAGCTTGATCGTGATGTGTTTGGATTCATAATGAACTTATGGAAATATTTTATTTGATGTTAGAACTATAACTTTTAGTATTGTGGTTTATGTTTATTTTTTGATTTATTTTGAGTGATATTTAACTTGTGGACATCAATATATGTGTTGTGGTTATACTTTTTTAATCTTTGAATTATAAAATTTCATCTTTGGTATATTTATTTTTTTCTAGGTCATATATATATATATATATATATATATATATATATATATATATATATATATATATATATATATATATATATATATATATATATATATATATATATATATATATATGTTAAAGAAAATAACTAAATTAAGTTAAAACCTAAAAACTTTTTTTTAAATAATAATTTAAAAAATACACTCAAATTTTTTATAAATATCATATATAATATTTTTTAAAAAAAACTCAACTTTTGGTGCATGTGTGTATAAAAAAGTTTACTTAAAAAAAACACAACAAATATGCACATATACTAGCGATTAACAAACTTTTTATGAAAAAAAACCTCAAAGCCAACTTTTTGTGCATAACATATATGCATACGAACATGTGCATATAAAAAATTATTTTTTTGAAAAAAATAATAGATTTGCCTTAAACGCGTCAAAATATACATATTAAGTTACAAGTCCGTGGGTAACACGGGTGACGATTAAGCAACATATAATTGATTGTGTGTGAAAATTGGTTGCCTTAGAAACAACCCAACCTTTGATAATTACTATCCTTGACTTTTGTTTATGGTCATAGCAAAATAAATAGAAATCAAAAACTGTTTTCTTTTGAATTTGAAAGGAATTTTTTTGTCAGAAGGTGTCAATGACATTCTTGTGATAAAAATTCGATGCCCGATATTATTCCCAGTTATAACAACTGCTTCTATGACTCGATTACCCAATGATACGATCTGAAGTTTAGTTCCATTACATAATCCATTTTTATGTGTATGCTTCTAAGAAGCATAACCGAAACACCGACTTTTAAAATTAGCTTATGATTTGGCAATCATGAGCGTTTAAGACCATTTAGAACATCAGGTGAGTATAAACTCTCATCAAATTGATATTGAATAAATTCTAACCAACAAAGTGTATTTTAGCTCAAATATTCATTATATTCTCCTGGAAACAATGATAATAATCGATCATTTATTTCCCGAACTAGTTTCTAATTAATTTATCACATGATAAATTAATAAGCTAATTATCTCTCTCTCTTAATTAACACTTATATCATTTGGACTACTGAGGGCACCCCAAACAAGACCCTGCTATTAATGGGAAGTCCTTACCAATTAGTTATGACATTGGACACTATTTCAACACTTGTAACACCCTTTAAAAAAACAAAATAATAACCCTTTTAATTAAAAAAGTTCATAAAACTTTGAATAGAAATACATCAGAGTATTTGGTGTTACTCAAACATAAAGTTCTACATAAAAAAAGCGGAAGACCTTAGGGTAATAAAAATATAGGTTGAATAAATGGAGTACAGAGCGGTCAATCCGGGTTTTTCCCTTTGTTTACCCCTGAAAATTGTTAAATCTCAACAGGTAAGTGAAACGCTTAGTGAGCACACATGTATACACATAGAATCACATGAATACATCGCACGTAACAAGCAAGTTTCCCCACAAAGTGGTTGATACTGTTTCCCAAAAAGGGTTATGTCTACATACCTCACGAAGAGTCTGGCATACGTACCGTACAAAGCATCTTACATACATACCGCACGAAGCGTCTTATATACGTACCTGACAAAGAGTCTTAGGTAATAATAACCATAATTCCCTTGACCCTGACGAGTACAAAGTGATGTGCTCGCAGAGAGCTTGGTCATCTAACATAACATACATAATTATAAGCATATACACAGGTAGGCATACAATGACACGTATAGACAACGAAACTCACCTAATACCACTGTGTTGCTAACAACTATCCAATGTCAAAACATCAAACACATCACATATCATCCTATATGTGTCCCCAATATATACCACTTAGATCAAACAAACTTGTTACCTAATACTTATTATCAAGTATCCATTATAACTTCTCTTGTAAATGGTCATTAAGTTCTTAACTCAAAAGACTTATCCCTTTAAGTTCTTTATAAGCTAAACCCCTATTAGGACCCTTTACATAATCATACAAAGTCCACAACTCACACTATCCTTTATCCTACACTAATGAGGCTTATTACCCTCATAATATAACTAACATAGTCTTAAATCAAAAGATAAACTTCTTAACAACCATTCTTTTATATTATTGAAACTTGCCTCCTGTTTATGACTTGATTTAACCAATGTAAACCCATTTATAGAGAGGGGCCTTAATTTAAAAGTGAATTACTCCTTTTCATCATTACAGGGACAGTTAGATCATCTTCTAACTATTTTCCTACTATTTTATATGAATTTTACAAGTTAGAGTATCAAAATTGTCGGATTTTGGCCAGTTTGTGAAAATTGCATTTTGATCTATATTAGAGGTCGAACCAGTTCTTGCATTTGTTTATGAAAACGTTAAAAGGACTCAAATACGAAACCAACCTCACTGGAATCAGGTCAAAACGACTGTCCTGTGAATTTCTACGATTTTTTCCAAAACAACTCATAAACATTGATTTTCTTTCAAAAGATATATCTACATGAATCAAGGTTTTCAACAAAGTTTTGGAATCAAATCATAGCTTTGGCCTAGGGAAATCATCACCATTAGTTTACACACCCCTAGGGTCGACCATAAACCCCTCACCAAGCCACCATGGCGACGGTGGTGAGGAGAGATAGTGGTGGCAGTGATGGTGGTGCAACTAGAAAATGAACAAAAGAGATGAAATTCCTACCAGCCTTTATGCATCAATCTTCCAAGCTTTCTCTCTTATCTCCCTTCCCCACTTCACGGTTTTCTCCCCTTCTTTCTCTCCTTGGCCAACACTTAGAAGGGAGAATCAAGGTTGGGTGTCTTTTTATATATGTCAGCTTCCATTTTTGTCCCCTTAAGCCCCTAATCTTGATCTATTTCCACACTTAGCCCCTTACTTCTACCTTAATCCCTCAAGTTTTGTTTTAATTTAACTGTAACACTCAACAGTACACTATAATGATTATTAAAATAGGAAGAATAGGATTATGGCATTACACTAAGGCTGGAGGGAGTAATGGTCGCCAAAGAGGTCGCCAACCCTCTTGGCGAGCCACCTCCACTCGCCATGCCTACTCCGGCCATCCTCGCCATCATCCTCGCCAAGACAAATCGCCAAGCTGTTGGCGAGATGCCAACAGCCAAAAAACTAGCATTTTTCCTTTGTCTTATTATCTCCTTGGCCATTGACCACCACTCCCTACAAAATGGCCAACGCCTGCCAACCATAGTCTGGCCCACAAAAACCCCTTGGCCATCCGTTGGCCATTGACCACCACTCCCTTTAGCCTAACAGAGATAGACGGAAGGACCGTTGGTGCAAAATTTGAAAACTACAATAATATAACCTATCAACTTTTTAAAAATTCGTCTAAACCTACAAATTTCACCAAACTAGAGGGTTATTCTTGTAATTTACTCTATATCATGTACATAGATTTCGTTTGTACTACAGTCCAAAATGGGTTCCACCAATCGGACCAGATTAGAAATTCTAAAACCTGAAATAGTTACCACTTTACCACACTAGAATTTTTTCACAAGGTTTAGTCCAAGTCGAATCCTAGTCATGTGAATGAAGGTAGACCCACATATCCGACAACCCGTATCACATATTGGATCAGAACCGAAAGTCACCCCGCCTACCCATACGCGGGTCACGTCAACGTCAAATCATACGACAATCTCCTTACTTTCGAATGTCTTTTCTCCACTTTCCATCTGAACCATCGGATTAGTTAGATAAAACCTACACGAATCAAATCCAACCGTTCAAAACCTATCGGTACACCAGCTACTCCTACACCGTCGTCCATCAGATCATAGCATCTCAACGGGGTTGTACAATGTACCCCGCGTATCTTAGCATCATCCGCAAACAACTTTCAAAATAAATAGCGGGCGGTAGAGGAAGCAGAAAGGGTTTAGGGTTTTTATTTTGGTGTTCTTCGTAGCTTTTGTGGAATTTTGCAAACGAGAAAAAGAAAAATGGTGAATCCGCGGTGTTATTTGGATATAAGCATCGGAGGGGAACTTGAAGGGAGATTGGTGGTGGAGTTGTACAAAGACATTGTTCCCAAAACCGCTGAGAATTTTAGGGCTCTGTGTACCGGAGAGAAGGGTATCGGCCCTAATACGGGTGTTCCGCTCCATTTGAAGGTATAGTCTTTTTTAAGCACACTTGATAACTTGGATATGTGTGTATTTATTTGTTTAGTATATGTGATTCCGTATTTTTAGTCAATATGTTTGATTTTGTTAGTTTTTATGTATGATTCTCATATCTGGAAACTTGATTCTATCCGTTATGCTAGCTTTTTGTTTACAAATAGTATGTTCAAGTGTAATGAGTTTTTCATGCAACTCATAGTTACACACATATCCAAATCATCAAGTCTTTCTGAAAGAGACTATACCTTCGAATGTATCTTATTGTTTGATCATTTGCAGGGCTCATGTTTTCACCGAGTCATTAAAGGTTTCATGATTCAAGGCGGTGACATATCTGCACGAAATGGCACCGGAGGGGAATCAATCTACGGCCTAAAATTCGAAGATGAGAATTTCGAATTAAAACATGAAAGAAAAGGAATGTTATCAATGGCCAATTCTGGCCCTAACACAAACGGTTCTCAATTTTTCATCACTACTACCCGTACATCTCATTTGGATGGAAAACATGTTGTGTTTGGTAGGGTTATAAAGGGAATGGGAGTAGTTAGGTCAGTTGAACATACGACTACGGGTGAAAATGATTTACCTACTCAAGAAGTTCTTATACAAGATTGTGGGGAGCTTCCGGAAGGTGCGGATGATGGTGTTTGTGATTTTTTTAAGGATGGTGATACGTATCCTGATTGGCCACTTGATCTTGATGTTAAACCTGAGGAAGTTTCTTGGTGGATGACTGCTGTAGATGCCATAAAAACATTTGGGAATGAACAGTTTAAGGTAATTTTTTGTATTATTTGTTAGGGTTAATTGGTAAAAAGACAACATTTTGACCATTTTTTTCGATAAGACTTGGAAATTTATATCTTTTGTTACAAATTTACAATCTAAACCAAAAGTTTTAACACTAACTTTCCGTTTTTGCCTTTTTTACCATTTAAAGGTTTGCATCCGATAATAAAACAATATTGGGTTTATTTTTTTTGAAAGAGTCTTAAAAATATTGTGTTTTTGCTGCATATAAGCATAAAATGTCTTAATTGAAAAATGGTCAAAATGTTGTCTTTTTAATTTGATATTTTTTGTCTCATTTGAAAAAATGGCCAAAATGTTGTGTCTTTTATAGTTTTATGAGATTAACGTTATTCTGTACAATAAATACTAGTTTTCTTTTGTGATTGTTGTTGCATTTTGTACATGAAATTTATATCTTTTACAATCTAAACCGAAAGTTTTAACACTAACCTTCCGTTTTTGCCTGTTTACCATTTAAAGGTTTCCATCCGATAATAAAAATAATATTGGGTTTATTTTTTCTGAAAAAGTTATAAAAATACTGTGTTTTTGATGCATATAAGCATAAAATGTCTTATTTGAAAAAATGGTCAAAATGTTGTGTTGTGTCGTTTTAATTTTGATATTTTTTATGTCTTATTCGAAAAAAATGGAAAAAAATAAAAAATGTTGTCTTTTGTACAATGAATAACTAGTTTTCTTTTGTGATTGTTGTTGCATTTGTAGAAGCAAGATTACAAAAACGCCCTTAGAAAGTACCGTAAGGCTTTGCGTTACTTGGATATCTGCTGGGAGAAGGAAGATATTGATGAAGGTGGATATTCCCTGAACACAATTGGAAATCTTTATTATTTATTTATTAGTAACTTGATTCAACTGTTTTCTTTTTTCTTTTTTTTTTTTTTTTTGATTTTTTAGGGAAAACAGATTCTTTAAGGAAGACAAAGTCTCAGATTTTTACAAACAGCTCTGTAAGTTGTATTTCAGTCATCTCAGTTGTTAAAAAAGACAATTTAAACAACAAAACATCCTATAAAAATATAATTTAAAAACGGTTTAATTTAGAAAAATAATTTATTTTTAGGCTTGCAAATTGAAACTTGGAGATCTGAAAGGAGCATTATTGGATGCTGACTTTGCACTTCGTGAAATGGATGATAATGTGAAAGCTCTGTTTCGTCAAGGCCAGGTTAATAACCATATTTTTTACATTTAATTTTAATTATTTTAGCATATATATAAATTTATATTCTTATAATGTGTTCTAAATAATTATGAACAGGCAAGTATGGCACTCAATGACATAGATTCTGCAGTTGAAAGTTTCAAGAAGGCTCTCGTTTTGGAACCTAATGATGGTTGGTTAATTTACTTTTTTAATGTTACAAATTCATAATTCTGTTTAGATTATTTAATAGCAACGTACTTTACTCTTACTAACAATATAGGCAATGCCCTTTATTTCTTACTCATAATAGCAACGAACTTGCATTTCCTTACTTAGAATGGTAATGTATTTTTCTTCACTTATAATAGCAACATACTTACATTTTGTACTTTATTTGTTACACATTGCTATTATTGGTAAAGAAATGTAAGTACATTGCTATTATGAGTAAATAATTGTTTCTTCAAAATATGATGTTTTTTACACTTTTGGTTATTCAGGTGGTATAAAGAAGGAGCTAGCTGCTGCAAAAAAGAAGGCTAGTGCTTTCATCCGAAATCAATTTCTTTATTTATCAGAAAAAACTTATTGTTTTTAGTAAAATTACCATCTTACCCTTTCTAAATATGACCATACAGATTGCTGATAGGCGGGACCAAGAAAAGAAAGCATTTGCTAGAATGTTCAAGTAGATTGCGAAAATTAACGGTAAGCGTTTTCTATTTATTACTATTGGTAAAATTACCATCTTACCCTTTTTTTAAATATGTATTTTCAGGTTTCATATGTGCACGAGATACATCAAGTATAAGCAATTTGTTTGTGATCCAAAAATTTTGTTCACGATTCGAATTAATTACTGCTTATTGATGAATACGATTCCAACTTTAAACTTTAATATCGTCTTGCAAAATATGATTTATATCGGGAAAAAAAAAATGAATTTTTGTTTTGGGATTTCGACAGTATACTCCTATGTTATTAAATTAAAAACGTGTTACGTAAAAACAAAATGACGAATAGAAACAAAACCTTAATTTTTACAAATATTATAAATTATTTTAGGTTGATCTGCGCCGTTTTCTTTCTGCACAAAGTAATCTGGCGAAATGTGTTAAAGCTTCAGCGTTTGTACCTTCTCTAACGTCTTTGATTTTACCCGTTTCCACATCCAATCTTGACACGTTTTTTTCCAATAATTTTTTCCCGATAGTTTCCAAAGCTTTCATGTTTTCCATTGTTGAAATGTCCACTGAAGTTTGGTCACCTGTCAAGTTCTCTTCCTGCCATTAAAATGCTTTCAAACATTAATCCAACTGATTGGAAAATTTAAACACAATAATATGCTGATTTTGAATTGGGTTAAGGCTATGTTTGGCATGCCATATCTGGCTTGGCTTGTAAGCTAGCTTTTATTTTGAGTTTTTTTTCGATATACATGTTTGGTTGTAAGCTAGTTTTTATTTTGAGTTTTTTTTCGCTTTAATTTAATTTAATGTGTTATGTTTTTTTCTTATAATATTGGATTAATTTCGTGCATGTCTTTTTATGTCATTTTACGATTCTAGCTAGTTTTACCAGTTAGTTTTTACCAAACTTCATTTAATATCAGTTAGTTTTTCAGCTCAGCTAGTTTTTCAGTTATTCGTTAGTTTTCTAGTTACCAGCTAGTTTTTCAGCTAACAGTTAGTTTTTCAGTTAAT
This sequence comes from Cichorium intybus, assembly GCA_023525715.1. Taxonomy (NCBI): domain Eukaryota; kingdom Viridiplantae; phylum Streptophyta; class Magnoliopsida; order Asterales; family Asteraceae; genus Cichorium; species Cichorium intybus. Next base: position 140,765,045 of record CM042011.1, on the reverse strand, counting down.
CTGCCAAACATAACCTAAGGAACATATCAATAACAGTAACTAAGTGTTTAACATGTTTTTTCTACCATCTTAAAGACCAGGTGTCAAGTCAAGTATATTAATATTATTGTATAAATGTTAGATAGTTTATATCTAAATGTAAATTTGCCACATGCCCTTCTAACAATCATTTTAGTTTTAGTGAATTTATTATGTGAAAACCGAGAGAGAGAGAGAGAGAGAGAGAGAGAGAGAGAGAGAGAGAGAGAGAGAGAGAGAGAGACTTCAAGCGCTCTTCTAAATAATCTTGTTTTGTTATGGCTGATATAGAACTTATTCTAAAAAAAATTAATAAATTGATCTATAAATTACTTAGGTTGTCCTTGATGTGCATAAGTTACAATTTATAAGGTAACACTTATCTTATCTATATATATCTTATAAAAGAAACATGTTTCTAAGCACCACATTCATTTGAAACCTCTAAGTCTTTTCATATTTCCCATTACTTTTCAAATTTCTTTTTATAATGATATTTAATTAGTTTATTGAATTTTGATGTTAAGTAGTACCACTCAAAAGACTATTTCATTTAAGTTAAAAACCTTTTGTATTCCATTCATTTATACATGTTGCTATATAAGTAGAGTTTTCTCATAGAAAACATTCATGTCTTTCAAGCATTTGTGATTAAATCATAAAGTGTAGAAGAAAATGGAGAATACACCAAAAGTATGTTGATTTTTATATATTCTTGAAATAGTTGTTAATTTTTTCTTGAAATAGTTTTTACATTCTTTGTATGATTTAAGAGTGTTTGATGTATTCGTTAATGCAAATATTATAATAGTTATTTTGGTAGTTTTATGTTATCAAAAGTTGTAGTATTTAATATTTTCATAATATTTGTTATTTGTAAGATTGTGATATATAAAATCATGAAATTGTTTCTACAAATTTTTTTTATAATTTGGAGGATTTGGTATTTTTTTAATACACATATTATAATAGATACTTAAGTGCTTTTATGTTATTAAAAGTTGTAGTAAAATTGTTTTTCATATGATTTGTTATTTGCTAGATTGTGATATATAAAATCATAAAATTGTTTCTATAAATATTTGTATGATTATGGAGGGTTTGATGTACTTTATGAATATAAATGTTATGATAAATGTTTTGATACTTTTATGTTATTATTTTTTTTCAAACTTTATGTTATTCATTAAATTTTGATATGTAAAATCATGAAATTGTTTCTACGAATTTTGTGTATGATATATGAGTAATTAGTGTGTTTTTCGAATAAATATGTTATAATAGATATTTCGATGGTTTCATTTTATTAAAAGTTGTAGTATTTATTTTTATAGTATTTGTTATTCGTTAGATTGTTATATCAAAAATCATATATACATATATATATATATATATATATATATATATATATATATATATATATATATATATATATATATATATATATATATATATATATATATATATAATTATATATATATATATATATATATATATATATATATATATATAATTAAAAAGATTTGTATATTCATTCTTCAATCCATATATGAAGAAAATATAATGTTTTAATTATATTCTGTTTTGGCAAACAAAAAGCACCAAAAGAATTTTAGATGTTTTAACTAAACGACCGCGTGATATTATTTATGATAAAAGTAGTTTTGAATAAAGAAAAAAGAAATATCGTGATTTAATTAGTATTGAAATGACGTTTGACATAACATAAAATACTCAATGCGGGTAAATGTTATTGGAATAATGTTGTTCTAATATATGTTTATTTTAATTAATTAATCATACATATAGTTAAAAATAACATTAAATTGAATATTATATTCATATTTTTCATACGCAATATATGTGTAAAGAAAATTGAGATTAAATAGTTTTAATAGATGTCTTTATTATCATATAACTCAAAATAGTTATTATGTTTTATATCAATTTAAAATAAAAAAATATTATTTCAATGTTAATAAAAACAAAAATACTTAGCTTTAATAACATAAGTACATAATTTATATACCGCGCAACGCGCGGGCATTCGCCTAGTATCTTATAAAGGAAGCATTTTTCCTCTCACCACATGCATTTGAAACCTCCATGACCTTTCAAATTCTCACTTAATATAATCAATCTATTAATTTAAATATTTTATCACATTAATTTGGGATTTTTTTCTTTATCCCACATTGCTTCACATACATATATGACTTCTTCTCTTTTTCTTATATAATACAATTCATTTGTTTTCATTATCCATTAAACTTGATCTTTCAAGTCTATTATTAATTTATGATCATTTTATCATAGAAACCTTCTTTTATCACAAGTTTTAAAAGATTTTTACTATTTAGTTTCAACTCTAAAAAGTATTGAAACTCAAAAGTAAAAATTAAAATTAGTTAAAACTTTTAAAAAGTTAACTAGGTTGGAAGTTTATAGTACGTCGTTTTTAAAAAGTGACATCGGTCTGAACATTTTTCGATTCACCGATATGTATATGCGTAGTTAGTTCATTAATTAAAACTTTTAAAAACTTGACTAAGTTTAATGTTTATAGTGTGTCGTTTGTAAAAAGTGACACTGAAGTAATCCGTTTGTCGATTTACCAATATGTATATACGTAGAAATTTTATTAAAACTCAAAAATGAAGATGAATATTACTAAAAGAATTTGAATTTGAATTTGAATTTTATCATGTTTGCTAAAATTCAAATTTGAATTTGAATTTTATCATGTTTGCATCCAAAACGCGAAAAAGTTACATAACAACTTTTTTAAATTAAGTTATAAATAGATAGTCAAACATTAAAACCTAGAAACATGATATTAAAATATATTATTAATTAGTGGTCAATTTATCATAAAAAATATATTTTTATCGCAAAGTTTTAACAATTATCCTATTTCAAAATCATCGAAACTAAAAAGATGAATATTTAAATGAGTTAAAAACTATTAAAATACAAATTGAGTTGCACGTTAATATTAAGTCGTGGCCAGTTCGATGTGTGATGACAACATTGTAAACATTTTATTTCGCTTTCATAAAGATTTATGCACATCGAACTTTCAAACAATAATTCTTCAAAGTTCAAAGAAATATGTTTATATCTATAAATATTATAATAGATGTCATTTAATCAATATAGTTTAAGATGAATTTTTATCTGTACCACATTAATTATAATTTATTAGAAAAAATAGATTGAAGTGGACATTGGTTAGTACCCGTCCAACTTTTACATAAACGATCATAAAACTAAAACCAAAGGTTCATGGAATGTTGCAATTGATTCCTAATTTGGTTACAATCAAGAACACAAAAGAACAAATATATTAGAGAAATGATTTTAACATCTCTACTTATAGATGTTTTCTTACCTTGAAATTTGTTTCTTAAGCTATGTGAGATGAAAATTATATTAGTCTATTTACTTATAAATGTTTGATTTCTCTTCAATTGTATTTTTAAGCGATGTGAGATAACAAAATGACACAAAATAACACACTATGAAGGAAATTTTGATCCCACATCGTCATGATAAACCAACTCAAGAAATTTTTTATTCTATAAATAAAGGTCTCCCTCAAGTTAAAACAATTATATAAATTATTTGATATTTTTTTACTCTTGGAAATATTTCCAAATATTAAAGTTCAAGAAAATATATAGTTAAAGTTTCTTATCTTAAACAAAATTTATGTATTATCATATAGTTAAAAATAATGAATAGATTTTTCTATATATATATGTATTTTAATTTGGTATAAGAATAACATGCATTTGTTTACATTCTAACTAATAAAAAATTATCTTGCGCAACGCGCGGGCATTCGTTTAGTGAGTTATAAACTAGTGATTTAAAATAGTGTTAATCTCTTATAAGAGTATTAAACTGTATTTTATGTTCAAATTTAGTCACTTATGTTTTTTTTTTTTTTGGTATATATATGACTATTAAACTTTTTTTATATACACATATAATCAATTATGTTTTTTTTGAACATATATGACCATTAGGTTTAATGGTCACATATGTGTATAAAAACATAAAAGTTTATTTGTACAGAACAAACAAGTTTAATGATCATATGTGTAAAAAAAAACTAAATGTGTACAAGAAACCATAAGTGATTAAATATATACAATAAAGTTAATTATTCTTACAACATATTAACCTTAAAAATATTAAAATAACTTATTAATAAGCTAGTAGGATTTGTTAATAAGTTTTTCAAATATACCTTTATGATCTAATTTCCAGCTAAATATGTAAATGTAAATGCCATTTTATGTCATTTTGTATTTGTTATCTGTATAATCAACTAGTTTTTGTTAAACAATACTAATTTACTAGCTAAAGTTTATCGTTTCAATATCTCCACTTTGTAAAGAAAAAAAAAAAAAAAAAAAAAACCATCGTAGTAAAGTTACCTGAATGCGTAGATAATTCTTTTCGGCTTTGAAGGCCCTAAAATAAGTTGACACGTGGATGTCAACCATATCAGAGCTTGCGTCACTATAAATATGGAGTATTGGGGTGGACCCATTGTCGAAAATCCAGCTCAGCAAACCCCACCTTGCTGCCACCTGTGCAGTATATCTCTCGGTGTGTTTTTGCATGCCGGTTCCAAGTGAAAGAACCAACATCCGTCTCGCATCAATGTGGTTCGAACCGGCCAATCTGTATTTCCCCATCAACACTTCTTTACTCATATGTGTCAATGCAATTTGCGTCTGTCATCGTTTCATTTAAACAAGGATTCACACTTGTTAGAATCATGATTTAATCACTTTTCATATTGTTTATAAAAAATAAATCATACACTTCATTTTTTAAACTTATTTTGAGACATAACATCTCTCTTTTTCATCCTCAAATTTTAAAGGCTTTTATAAATAAAGACATGGTTTATAAAAAATAAATCATGCACTTCTTTTTTAAACTTGATTTCAGACATTTTTTACTTCTATTTAACAAGACATCTCTTTTTTTTCGTCCTAAATTTTGAAACACTTTTATAAATAATGAAAGTTTTAAATGTGACTACTGACTAGTGTGAATTATAGGAGATTGTACCACTTGCAATTTTTATTATTATGATTATAAAAACTTTATTCTTACGATAACATCATAAATATTTAAAGAAAAAAATAATTTTAAAAGCTTTATGCGCTAAAATTTTAAACGACTTTTTATTATACTTTATTTGTTTGACTTATTAATTAGAAATGAAATATAGCTAAAATTAGAGTAAATTACAGTTTTGGTCCCTGTGGTTTACACAACATTACAGTTTTAGTCATATTTTGAAAATCTTTCAACAGTGGTCATTATTGTTTCCAAATCTTTTACTTTTGGTCCTTATGGTTTCCAAATCTTTCACTTTTGGTCACTGTTGTTTACACAAACAGAAACAGTGAGAGGGACCAAAACTGAAAGAATTGGAAACTGTAGGAACCAAAAGTGAAAGTTTGGAAACTATAGGGATCATCGGTGCATGATATTCAAAACTAGAACCAAAACCATAATTTGATGTAAACCACAGGGACCAAAACTGTAAATTACTCCTAAAATTATAACATTGGTAAATTGTAAAAGAAAATGTAGGGTTAATTCGATATACATCAGATGTAATTACCGGATTGTTTGCCGCAACTCCACCGTCGATTAGATCGAAAGTGTGTTTAGTTCCATCGACATCTCTCGTCTCGAAATAATACGGCGGGAAATACGTCGGAGCTGCCGCAGTGCTGATGCATACATCCGCTAATTGAGCATTTTTCCAGGCGATCTCTTTTGCCTGAACGAATCAAACTGAAACACGTTACCATTAAAATTCCAAAACCTCACGAAGATCGATGAATTAAATACTAGAGCTTACTTGAGCGGTGGAGAAAATGGTCGGTTGAAGGTGCTTGATGTCGAAAGCAGGTATAACGATGTCTGTTAGCGTCTGTTTAATCGTCATATTTCGTAATAGCGCCTTTGTTAACGACCGAATATATTTTCCGTCGTACTTTGGTCCGGAGACCTCACCAAATACGCCTGCTACCGAGTTCACGAAATTAATCCGACTACAAAGGGAAACAGTAAATTCAGACCTCAAAAAGCATTTGTTTTCAACTAGTGAGATGCCCCGCTTGTTGCGGCGGATTTATTCAATTCTATATTTTCGATACCGTTTTCGTAAATTACAAAGTACGGGGACCATTTTTATAACTATTATATGAATTAGGGGCTATTTACTGCTAGTTTGTCAGCTAGTTTTTACCAAACACTATTTTTTATTGGTTAGCTTTTCAGCTAACAGCTAGCTTTTAAGCTATCAGCTAGTTCTTAGATAGTCTGCCAAAAATAGCCTTATGCTAGTTACAAAGATCATTAAATGTATTGAAACTAATAATATCATATCTATAAAAACAAAACTTAGGGTTGCTTGGATGTGTGTTTTGAAACTGAGTTACATATTGAATAACCAAATCATATAATCGGCTATCATAGAGCCTGTTGTAGGAGATAGTGTTTGGATTTTTTATTTTTTTTGCTATTTGAAGTTTTAATAATGACATAATCAGTTGTTTGAATATTTAATGTACTCTGCTTAGATAAGAAAATTATAAAAAGATAACAAAATGTTAAAATTCATACTATGGTAACTTACTTATTATCAATAATAATTCTTTTTTTTTTTTTGAAAAATGGGGAAATGTTTCGAAAATAAGATAAAAATAAGGATATGCCGGTAAAAGTAGTATTTTTTTAAATGACCGGTTTAGTTGAAGTTGATATGAAACTGATTATTTGACTCGAAAACTTGCAAACAATTTTCAAAAATATTATTTTATCCAAACACTAAAAACTAATTATCACGACTTTTGTATCGTAATAATCAGGCAATCAGTTTCATAACACACTTCGAAACACCCTCTTAACATGAATTACAAAAGTCTTTGAAGGTATTTACCCCAAATTGCAGGCTTCATGTTGAGAAGAAAGTGTTTCATGTCGAGAAGAAAATGTCTCCTCAACATCTTCTCTGTATTTGATTCGAAAAAAGAAAATGAAAACAATGTATTTAGTCGAAATAGCACCAATTTTGGGAATTCGATCAAATTTCACCTTAATTGCGGGAAAATCTTAGGCGAATGTTGAAAGTAGAATCCATTAATGTCTCTCGCAGCATAAAGCGGACGATTCCGGTAATCAGGAGCGGCAAGCATGGTGGTCATCAACCCTCCGGTGCTCGTTCCGGCAATTACATCAAAATAATCGGCAATTCGCGCATTTGGTCCATCTATTTCCTACCATAAACGAACAAATTCAATATCAAAATACTCGATGAAATATAAATGTGGATTCAATTTACAGTTACCTGAAGCTTGGATTCAAGGAATGCAATGATGGTGGCCGGAATGATGCCACGGACGCCACCACCGTCGATGCTCAGAATGGTACAGAAGTTTGCCAACCCTACATTGGTTGGTCTATCGGTTGATTTATTAGCCTTGATGGAAACGGTAACGATTAAAATCCAAATGATTACAAGATTGGTGTTATTCATTGATTCGATCGAGAAACCGTTGTGTGAATCAAATACCAATAAAGATGAGGAGTAATAGGAAAAAAGAGAGACCAGGAGCGATGAGCTTCTATAGAATTTCAGGAAATCTTTATGTGTTCATATGATGAATGAGTTTCAGAGAGTTTCAACTTTGGTTGACAATTGGGAAGGTCATGTTCTTCCATCGTGAAATTTAGGGGTATTCTACTTTGGGACTCATTTCGGAATTTCCAAACAATGTCCCCAAACAACAAAACCGAGAAAACGCAGGAGGGCCATTGACATCAACAGAAATAGGATTATGGTGATCTATTATATATATATATATATATATATATATATATATATATATATATATATATATATATATAGGATCGAGATCATGAGAGAACCTAAAAAACCCTAGGAACCTTGGAACATTTTTTATACACAATATTTTTCAAAAAAAATTACATCCAATTTTTTTATTTAAAGCGTCTAAGAGATTTCTAAACCTTAAACCCTAAACCCTAAACCCTAAACCCTAAACTTAAACCCTAAACCCTAAACCTAAACCTAAACCCTAAACCCTAAACCCTAAACCCATATGAAAAAATTATAATAATAAATGATTTTTTTTTGCATCCAATTTTTTTATTTAAAGCGTCTAAGAGATTTCTAAACCCTAAACCGTAAACCCTAAACCCTAAACCCTAAACCCTAAACCTAAACCCTAAACCTAAACCCTAAACCCTAAACTCTAAACCCTAAACTCATATGAAAAAAAAAATTAAAAAAATGTTTTTTTTTTAATTTTTTTTTGAACTCTTCTAGACGCATCATAACAAAAATTTTGATTTATTTTTTTTTTTTTGAAAAATATTGTGTAGAAAAAAGTTCATAAAATGGGTTCTTAGGTTCCTAGGCTTTTTTAGGTTCTCAATTGAACTTTACCCTATATATATATATATATATATATATATATATATATATATATATATATATATATATATATATATATATATATATATATATATATATATATATATATATATAAACGATCGGGTGAGTACTCTTCTTAAATGAGAACTCGTGAGGACACCTTAAAAAATTGAAAAAAAATAAAAAATTTATATAAATCATAAAATGGATCATAGTACTATATTGGAGAAAAAAAATTCGAAAAAAAACTTTTGGATCATTATTTTAGTTTTATAATGAAACAATGATCCACAAAATAAAAAAATTTTGGATCATTACTGTTTTTCAATGATCCAATTTTTTTTTCAAATTTTTTTTGATAAGGATTTAGTACTATTCTCGATTTTATGATTTGTATTATATATATATATATATATATATATATATATATATATATATATATATATATATATATATAGTAATAAGAATGACAATTATTATGTTACATTGTAACCAAATCCTGGCTATCAGATTTCATTTTCGTAAGAATAAAAAACTGAAAATTTTTCATTCTTAAAAGAATGAACTAAATTTTATACATCAAAGCAACAAGAATGTAATAAATTGTTTCAATTATGAAAAATTACTGGAAAATTTACATCACAACAATAAGAATCTACAAAAATTGTAATAATTCTGGAAAGAATGAATATATATATATATATATATATATATATATATATATATATATATATATATATATATATATATATATATATATATATATATATATATATATATATATATATATATATATATATATACTAGTTATGAGACCCGTGTTGTGACACCCCATCTCTACTATTTTCAAATACTATGTTTTTTCGTATAAATACATGAATACAAAAATACGGTTTATCAAAAACCGATAATTTACATTTTTAAAACTGTGAGTGTTACAAATCCATACCAAATCTAACCATAGTAAGCAAGAAGAGGATTAAACCTTGCGTCCAAATTAGGAGCTAACTCAAGCTCCACTCCAGCTAAACTTCATCCCATTTATAACAACTTATTTTAACCTGGAATACATGGCAAAACATAGAATACGTAAGACAAAAATTGTCTCGTGAGTTACATGAGTTTTAGACTCAAACCTTTAACTTCTTTTCCAACCTTTATATAAAACTTATGGCATAAAACATCTTTCAAAGTTTTATGATAATATCATACCATAACTCTTTACTTTTAAAAATCATTACATATCATACCTTGCAAAAATATATTCTTTCAAAACTTTATAATAGCAACATACTATAACTCTTTACTTCTCAAAAATCATTTTATGACATACTTCACAAATTAACATCTTTCTTACTTTCTTTGACTGGTTTTATAAGCTTGCTGGATTTTTATACTTAGGGCTTTAATCACTATAAGTGATACCCCAAGTCTCTATGGCTAGAAAGAACGGATCATTCCTCACCATAGAAGTGCTGAGGCAATCTACTTCGCGATGGGAATTTTTCCCCAGTAGACCCCTTACCTAACCCGGGTAGGTTGGAACATAGTTCCCTTACTAACGCTGCTTGCTACAATTACCAGTCATACAAAAACATGCTGCTTGCTTGAACATTTCTCATAAACATATAACTTGTGGCTAGGTGCCAAACTACATCATTTTATGTCTTTATGGCTAGATGCCAAATATAGCTTTCATCACATAATTTTCATATGTTTAAAACATATTTTTCTAACATGCTAAGCTTTATGCCAAAATATACTTTTCAACATCTTATGGCTATATGCCATTTATACTCGAAAACATATATAGTTTGTAACTAAAACATACTTCTTAAACATCTTGTGGCTATATGCCTATTCATACTTTCAAACATGTATAACTTGTATTCAAAACATACTTTCACATGATTGGTTCATAGACCAAAACATACTTTCACATAATAGGCTCATAGACCAAAACATAACTTCAAATATAGCATTATCCTTTCACAAACAAGTTAGAAATAATACTCTTGCATATAATTTCACATATAGAAATTTTATAAGAAATCTTGAAAATACTTACTTGCCATGTACCCCAGAATGGGTAAAAATACTGCATGTACTCACCTCATGTATTGCTAGAAGATTGACTACACGTTCCTTGTATTTATACTCTTTTGTGATTAGATAATCACTTGGCATGAACCTATAATTAACATGTTATACATTAACATTCATACTAACTAATTCTATATCTCATTAGAGTCCTTATAATACTATCTTGGGTCATAACAAGTCTATAACTTTTAAATGACCAACTTTAGTTAAACCGTATTTTATACGTATTTTGCTACAGTGCCCTCGAGGGGTCGTATTTCGGTTCCGACAAATTTCCATGAAGTTTTAGGCCATAATAGACCTATGTTTAAAATTTGGGGTCAAACGGACAAGTATTGGATAAAATCTCAAAAACTAAAATCACTTGGCAGGGGACTTTGAAACTAAACTGCATTTTTACTCTGCCGTGAGATCGCGTCCCGATCATAGGGTAGATCGGGTCGCGATCTATAGTATATTGCCCAATTTGACGATTTTTCAATCTGCAGCTGCACTATTCACCCCATTAAGTTCTTAATACATGACTTAATCGTCTTAGGGTCACTTATAGGCCCTAATAACAACTTCCTCATGCATTTAAACATCTATTTCACCAATTTCATCCTCTTTGCTTAAAATCATTCCCGAAAACCCATTTTGACACCAAAAACCATTTTGATCAATTTTTAAGAATGGAACCGATTTCTCACTTCATTTATAACATATATGACTTAATAACACCATAGAAACTAATTTCAGTTCCAAAAACCCATTTCTAGGGTTCTTGAGCTCAAACCCATTTCCATGGAATTAACCACAATTCATGGTTAAAAGTCCATTCCTTGTGTTGATTTGAGCTAGATGAGGTATATGAATTCGTTGTAGCAACTTCATATCAAATTTTCAGTTTGTAGATTACCCACAAAACTGGAATAACTAAGCTTAGGGTTGATGATTTCTTACCTTGGAAGCTTGAAATTAAAAGTTCCAAGTTAAATCCTTGATTTCCTCGCTTCGATCCTTGCTTCTCTTCGCGAACCCGTGCCCTCATTTCTTCCAGAGAGTTCCCAGAACTCTCTTCTATAATTATGGTCATTTATGAGATATTTTCTCATATATATATTTTTCCAACTTTGGCTTAATGACAAAACAGCCCCTGGACTTCAATTCTTCATATTTTTAACACTAGAACCCAACTCTTATTACACTAAGTTTTATTTCTTACATTTTAACCACTATAATAAATTTTTATCACATAAAACCTTCTTTTCTTATATTTTTGCCATAAGCAAAGAATATTTTTACATATTTGGTCCTTCACATGATCAAATGTCCAAATTACCCTTTTATGGTAAATTGACCAAATTACCCTTTTTACTTGAATTAACTTTCAAATACTTATCACCATTATTTGGTGTCAAAATTTTTTTATTTCATTACATATTAGCTCTAAAAATCATATTTTCCTTACTTAAAAGTCATTTGGATGTCACATGACCATTTTGCCCTTTTCTCATCATCTTTCTCCACACTTTTGGTATTTTACTACATTTCTAAGTAAATTATTTTAAAACTTCCAAAATATTTTTGGTCTTTTCCTTACGTATTTTCTCAAATAGAAATTCGAGATTTTTGGGTCGTTACACGTTTATTACACGAGATGATACAAAAAAATTATTAACTAAGAATATTTAAACATTAATAATTATACATAAGAAATTTGTTTGTGTATCGTGACATATTTCTTTTGATTTGAACTATTACGACTTTGTATTTTGATAAATATAATTGATTATGAGAATGTCACCGGTACTAAAATCAAATTCACTGTTATGATTGGAATAGTTTATTATGACGTCAATTGTCTCTCTATTATCTCACAAATCATTCTAACCATTAAAAAATAATATGATATTAAAAAACAATTAATTTTGAAATTGAATGATAATTAAACCGATCATTAAGGAGTTAGAAACGTTTCAAACCAATTATTTTTCTTAAGAAATTTAAAATTATGACAAAATGACATGTGGCAAATTCATTGAGGAGATGACATGTGACTTTGAGTTACTTATTTATTAGGATAGTATATATATATATATATATATATATATATATATATATATATATATATATATATATATATATATATATATATATGCTTTGGATCAAATAAGAACTAAATAATTTGTGTGAACCCTGAGAACTATCTTTGACCATTAGATTACAATTATCAAGATTAATATTGTGAGGGTATTTCCAGAATTGTAATATCATAATTAATTTCGTAATTAAATAAAATCTCTATAATTATGGTAATAACCAACTTCCTTGATTTATGGATTTTATAATTCGAATTAATTTGAATCACTTTTTACTAATATGAATTTTTGAATTATTTTTTACTAATTCGAATTTACAATTATTATAATAATGTTTTTATAAAATTTATTTTTTTATTTTATTCACTATTGCTGATGATTTTCTATTCTATATATATATATATATATATATATATATATATATATATATATATATATACACATACATACATACATACATACATACATACATACATACATACATATATATATATATATATGTATGTATGTATGTATGTATGTATGTATGTATGTATGTATGTATGTATGTATGTATGTATGTATGTATATATATATATATATATATATATATATATATATATATATATATATATATATATATATATATATATATATATATATATAGTGTTAGGATCCGGTAGGAACCCAAAATCCGGTAGGAACCGCGATGACTCTTCTTGTCCAATCACTCTCCTAAGGGCAACAACGTCAAACGTCTTCTTTCGACGTTACGCAATGACTTGCGACGTACGTCCACGGAACGAAATACGGACTTGAGGATACGATCATATGCTACTCACGTCCGTACAACATAATTTAACCAGATTTTTTTATTTTTGTTTTTGTTACTTTTTAATATTATTTTTAGTTTTTTCAGTTTTTTTTTTATTTTTTCAGTTTTTTGTTTTTAGTTTAGTTTTTTTTCAGGTTTTTTTCGTTATTTTTCAATTTATTTTTTACTTTTGTCGTTATATGTTTTTTTAACTCGTTTTGGATCATAACAAGTTTTGGATCTTGGATTATAACTAATTTTGAATCTTGGATCATAAATTTTGAATAATTTTGGCGTTGTGTGTTTTTTAACTCGTTTTGGATCATAACGAGTTTTAGATCTTGGATTATAACGAATTTTGAATATTGGATCATAAGTTTTGAATCATAAACATATTTTGGTTTTAATATTTTTGGATCATGTATATTTTTTTTGCTATTTTGATGAATTTTTACTTCAAAATATAAAAATGAACACTTAAAAAAACTTTTTTTTTTCAAATTTTTGTTTTTAAAAACTTACTAATATGATGTCTATAATGATCTCTTAAATTTTCATAATTTTGGTTAATTTTTTAATTTTTTGATTTTTTATAAAAATAAAAAATTAAAAAAATATTTTTTTTCAAATTTTCATGATGGTGCTTGTTTTGTAGAGAATTAAATTTTAAGAACTTTGGTTTTTTTAAAATTTTTTTACAAAGAAAAAAAAAGTTATGGCCTAAGAACTAAGCGTGGGGAATAAAAAAACTCAGCAAACCATATGACGACAAGTGTCGCAATCTTGTGGGGGGTCTCGTTCCAATTAACATATTACCCTTATTAATTTGTATTATCCACCCAATAATTTTGATTTTTAGACAAGTAGCCCCCAAGCTTTTAAGATGTGACATTTTATTCACATTGAATCTTATCCACCCATTTTTCAAGATTAAAGGTCCAGATTTGTCCTCATGGTTGTTACCGGATTTTGGATTCCTACACGATCCTCCTTATATATATATATATATATATATATATATATATATATATATATATATATATATATATATATATATATATATATATATATATATATATATATATATATATATATATATATATATATATATATATATATATATATATACAGTGGTGGATCTAGGATTTATAAACGTTGGGGGCATAAAAATACCAAATTAAATTTTTTTCCAAGTCGGGTCAAATGGTTATGAATATCGGTAAGTCGGAAACAAAGTTACATTACAAAAACATGTTTAAACAAATACTATAATTGTCCTCTACGACTTGCCATCTCGTGGAAACGATCAATTACAACTTCATTTGTAACCTTATCTAATTCTTCTTTTTCAATGACACAAATCAAAGCACAATTCAGAAAATCATCACCCATCCGATTTCTTAAATCCGATTTCACAAGCTTCATGGCCGAAAAACATCTCTCAACTGTCGCTGTTGCAACGGGAAAAACCAATGCCAACTTTACTTGTCGATACACCAAGTAATAAGAAATGTGTTTTCTTGTTTCCACCATGACTCTAGAAAGATCGGCGATTCCATTCAAGTTAGAAAACCGAACATCTTCTTTTACAACATCATAATAAAAATCAAGTTGTTGTGCAAGATTCCTCCTTTCGACCTCCATAAAATCATTTGGATATAACATACTCAATTTTATTAACTTTGATGCGTCGAATTGAGAAAATGAGCAACAAGGGCTCAAAGCCGCCATATTTGTAAGCAATTTGGAGCTTATCTCACTAAAACGATCACGAAACTCTAGAAGTTGCATAACAAGAACCAAGGTAAAGATTGTTGGATTAGGTGTCTAAGCCATGACTTATAATTGTGTTCATCTTATTAATTGAAGCATAAGTCCATTTGGGTTGCCCTCATAGCTGGAGGTTAGGATAGAGTTCAGTAGAGTAAAAAGTTGATTTATTAATTGTTTAATAAATCAATAGAATTAATTAAATGGTTTATTAA
Source organism: Cichorium intybus (assembly GCA_023525715.1). Classification (NCBI taxonomy): domain Eukaryota; kingdom Viridiplantae; phylum Streptophyta; class Magnoliopsida; order Asterales; family Asteraceae; genus Cichorium; species Cichorium intybus. Next base: position 140,749,568 of record CM042011.1, on the reverse strand, counting down.
TATGTTTAAATGTTAATATATTAATTAGAAACTATAATAATTAATTAAGATTTAATCTAGAATTAATTGGATTTAATTTAGTGATTAAAAGTGCAGGGACTGGTTTGTATTTATTCAATAGTTGAATAACTGGCAAAGAGAAGTCCAGGGGCCCAAAAGTGGCGCCACCCTGGAGGCTTCTCTAGGGTTGGCGAAAACCCTAATTAGGCTTTGGGGATCTGGTCCAAGTGGTCAACAGGCTTGCCCACTTTGGAGGCTCTATAGGGTTTCAGCTGTAACCCTAAGAGGCTATAAAAGGAACCCCCTGGCACCCTTATTTCCTGCGCCAACTATTACTGTAATTACTCTGCTGAACTGTCTTCTCCATTGCTATAAAAGGAACCCCCTGGCACCCTTATTTGAGGCAGGATTCTTTTGCTGCTTGCTTCAAGATCATAAGATCAAAAGGTTGGTATTCTCAATTTGATCTTTAGAATTAAAATGTTTCCCTTAGGTTTTAGTTCATAATCTTCATAGAAGAAAACATAGATCTTTTAGGGTTGCATGTGAACCATAAGTATTTTATTTGTTCATTGATTGCATAGAAACCCTTCAAAGATATCAACTTTATAATGATGTTGATTGTTGATGTCGGTATTTTGTCTTCGGTTCCTTGCATAATTTTCCGACATATCTACTTTTGTAAATCCATACTTGTCATAAAAAGCATATACTTCCTCTAAAAGATCCTCAAACCCATCATCTGTAATCCTTTGCAATTTTTTCTTTGTCATTTCTACCAATGAAACCGCTTCAACTATGTCTTGATCTTTTCTTTGAAGAGCTTGAGATAACATATTTGTAACCTCTAAAATGTGCAACATTAGGTGTAAATAAAACATAAAATCAAATGTTTCGAAATACAAAGTAACACCATGTGCTTGGTTCCGACTAACTAACAATGCGAATAAAAAATCAAATGTTTTGAAATACAAAGTAACAACATATCGCAAAACCATGGCCATTTGTTCTTTTTTGATACATCACTCGACTCATCAACTAACAATGCGAATACATAATCACCAATTTCTTGTAAGATACCTTAAGTATTTCTTGTGAAAAGCAATAAGCAATATATTTTCAAATTTTTGGTGAAACCACTTGATTATTCTTCGGAGCATTTTTTAATGTTACTTTACAAATATCCTCACTAAGTTTCCTTACTAGTTTTATTGTTTCCAAGAATTGTCCTCTATGCAACGACATTTCCGACTCATCATGTCCATGAAATGGTAATGCATTATTAAGTAGATGTCTACACACCTCAACGGAAGCGTTTAATCAGATACGATATTCTTTCTTTGCACTTTCACTTTGCTTATGAAAGCCAATATAAATGTATTGACGTTGTTTCACTAGATCTTCACATTTTTAAGGCTTTATTATTAAAACTATTAACTGCACCAACATGACTCAAAAGTCTCTCCGATTTGTTCCAACCATCAAAGCCTTGAGTGACAGATGCATCATTACCGGCTTGTTGTCCATTATCATCTCTAAATAAATAACAACATAAACAAAATGCTTTATTCTTCTTAATGCTATACTCTAGCCAATTACCATATTGATTAAACCATGTAGGGATAAAACCTCTTAGCTTATTCCCAATTTTTGTTTTTGGAAATTTATGGCCGCGTGGTTGACAAGGTCCTTTAATCCAATAGCGACGTCTTATTTCATCTCTTTGATTAACGTTATAACTCAATATTCTTGGTCTTTCGGAAGGATCTGAAGGAAGATTATCCAAATCAACTAGATTAATAGGCGTCGTAAAATTAAATGTACTTTGAGGAATTGGAACAGAAGTACTAATATCAGGTGTTGATGTTGATGAAGATGGACATGGTGTTTTCCATTTGTAGCAATTTTCCATTTTTCTGTCGAAAAAATATATACACAAATACAAATAACAATTAATCAACTAATTTACTTTTGACAAACTAATTTAAATTATGTATGATTTATCTAATCTAAAAAATAAAAAACGAAATATCAGTTAACAAATCACAACAGTCAACATATAAAAATAAATTAGAAATTTAGGGTTTATAATGTTAAAATAAAGAATTATGTTACCTAGAAGAAAGTAAACAAATTGGAAGATCTCTTGAGTCTTGAACTTCAATCGTTGACTAAACTCCAAAGTTCAAAGGAATCAAAGGAAAAAAATAAGTTGAGTATTCTTGGTTTTAGCTGTGGCAAAGGATTTGAGGAAAAATGGAATTTATTGAATATTAGAAAAAAGGGTGCTTTTGTTTTTTTCTGTTTCCCAATAATACTTTCCACATCTATGAGCCTAATCAAGAAATGGACTTGGACTCAATTAAAATTTCTAGCCTAATAGTGCCCCCAATAAATTAAGTCTAATAACATATAAATATATTTAATTGGGGGGCATTTTGTATTGCATATTTATTTGACCAAAAATTAAGCCTATCCAATAGAAAAATTTTGAAATCATAGGGGGCACTCCCCCCCTTTCCTAAGCCTTCAGTCCTCCCTTATATATATATATATATATATATATATATATATATATATATATATATATATATATATATATATATATATATATATATATAATCAGGATCGGGTGATGATTCTTCTTAAAGTGAGGACTTGCGAGGACATCTTAAAAAATTGAAAAAAAATAAAACAAAAATATAAATAATAAAATGGATCATAGTACTATATCGGAGAAAAATAAGATTCAAAAAAAACTTTTATATCATTATTTTTTTTATAATGAAATAATGATCCAAAATAAAAACAGAAAAATTGCATCATTACGTTTTGCAATGATGCAAATTTTTTTTTCAATTTTTTTTTATAATGAGATAGTACTATTATCGATTTTATGATTTGTATTTTTTTTATATTTTTTTTCAATTTTTTTAAGGTATCCTCGCGAGTCCTCACCGAAAAAAGAGTCCTCACCGGAACCGGACCCTCTATATATATATATATATATATATATATATATATATATATATATATATATATATATATATATATATATATATATATATATATATAAGAATAGGTCAAATGAGAACCATTAAAAGATTGAGAACTAAAAGAACTAATCCAAGCCACATATTACTTTGATCCAAGTGTTGTGGGGTTTGATCGTCTACAACGCGTTCACACTCGTTCAACTCCATATATATACAACCCTCCGATGAATTGCGTCAAGGGCCGAGATTGGTTCTTACGGTTCTCAACTTTTTAATGGTTCTCATTTGAACCCTTCCCTATATATATATATATATATATATATATATATATATATATATATATATATATATATATATACACACACACACACACATACACATACACACACACACGAATAATCATGTATGAATAATTATTAATGAATAGAATATATATATATATATATATATATATATATATATATATATATATATATATATATATATATATATATATATATATATATATATATATATATATATAGAGTTAGGATCAAATGTGGATTACAAGTATTGTGTGATTGTATGATGAAATCTGGAGCGTCCGATCGAAATGATCTACGGTTTTAAATTCAGGGGCCTAATTATAAATATATGAAAATTGATTAATCAAGTTTTACAATTAAACCCTTCTGAATGGCATTTTAGTCTATCAATTATTATTTAAAAAAGGAAATACCCGATTTTTCTCCTAATTTGGTGGGATTCTCATTTAATACATATTTACCTTATTAAATGAAATTTAAAATACGTATTAAAGAATTCGACTGCATATATATTCAATATTATGAGAATTTCAATTCCAACATCAAGATTTAAATCGTATGGTTCTTAGAAAAATAATCTGCCATTCTTGAAGAATATATACTAACTTTATGAAAAAATAAAATATATTCTTGCAGAATACGAACTTAATTACAAGTGCATAAACATACATTGCTGAAAAATATATCATGAATGTGCATAACTGACATTCTTGAAGAATACATTAACGTTCTTGAAATAATAAAAGACATTCTATACGAATAATAAAAATGAGATAGAATTTCACAAAATTATATAGCATTCTATAAGAATATGAGCATTACAAAAAAAGTATTTATTCTTCATATCATATTCTTATATAATGAGAACGTGGTGAGAATGTTTAAAAGGAATGAATGAGTCAAAGTAACATTCTGTGAGAATTCCTTCCATGAAGTCAAACTCTACACAAAATTGTTCATCCGTTACCAGAACCCCCTACTCCTTCCTTCTTCGTTTATATGATTGTGAAGAAACATTTCTGCAGATTAAACAGTCTCAAGCCAAGCCGTGTCCTTACTTCCTAGAATATCGATCTTTTCTTTTCTGCGTGAACACACTGTAACGCTGTCATGTGCCATCGTTGAAGTACATATGGTGCTTCCCCCAATACGAACAGCGGTGGCGGTTGGTTGGTCTGACCACGTAGGTGTGAGGAGGAGGGTACGAACACCTCAATTTCATGACGGCTATGTAGGGTTTGAACTGGTCCGTATAAGAAGAAAACCTTCCATGCTGTTATATTAGAAATTTCTAATAAATGAAAATAATCATTAGTGTTCATCTATTTCATAACCTAAAAAAATCGATATAAAAATACTATTGAAATATGTATATGTATTCAATTTACGTTTACCTGAAGCTTGGTTTCATGGAATGCAAAGATGATGGTGGAAATTATGCTACATAATCTATTTCCACCCAAAAGAAATAAATCAATATAAAATACTCTTGAAAGTTGAAATAAAATTACATTTACTTAAGCTTGTGTTCAAGGAATGGCGAGCATGATACCATGTAAACCACCACCATTGAATAGAATATTAAAATCAAATGGTTAGAAGATTATGATGCAGTCGAGTTTGGATTTCAAAATAGCGACTTCATGCCTTCGATCCATTATCTTCCTACAGACGGCGTCTTCCGTCATCTTCCAAATCGTGCATTGTGTCTACAAGGAATGAAACAAATTAGGCGATTATAAAGAGGTTTCCAATATTATAGGTTTTTAATTTTTGTTTGTTTAATTATTACCATAATTTTAGGAACTAAAAAATGAAATATTAATTAATTTAATTACTAATTCCGAAAATGCCCCTAAGAAATGATTGGAACAGAATGCATTACACATTCACTCAATATTTACTCTCAACATATGAACCTACATCTATATATATATATATATATATATATATATATATATATATATATATATATATATATATATATACATACATACATACATACATACATACATACATACATATACATATACATATACATATACATATACATATACATATACACACACGAATAATTATATATGAATAATTATTAATGAATAGAAGATGTATATGGTTTGTGGTGGTTGGAATTGTGGCAGAGGGGTGACGGTGATGGTAGTGTCTATGTTGTTGAGGATGTGGTGTTGGTGGTAGAGTTAGTGGAGGTGGAACTGGCGGTAGCGGTGGTAGAGGTAGTGGTGGTGTCACCAACGGCGATATTAAAAGTGGTGGTGGTGGCAGTGACGGTAAGGGAGGTGGTGGTGGTGGTAGAAGTGGTGGAGGCGGCGATAACGGTTGTGGTAATTATAGAGCTGGTGGAGGTGCCTATGGTGATAGTGGTGGGTCGAGACGAAGGTGGTGGTGCTATTGGCGGCGGTGATAGAGGTGGTTCTGGTGGTAGCAGTGTTAGGGGTATATAGAGATGGTGGTAGTGGTGGCGGTGGTAGCAGCAACGGTAGCAGTGGTGGAGGTTGTGGTGATGGTGGTTAGGGATGGAAAAAAAAAAACCAAAACCGATGGGGAAAATTGAAAACCGAAATAAATGGTACGGGTTCGGGGACGATAAACGGGGACGGAGAAAAACCGAAAAATTATATCGGGGACGGGGATGGTATTAGTATCCTTCCCCGATTACCCGACCCGAATACCCGCTTAACCGGCCCGATTAACCGGCCCGATATAGTATAATAGTATATGACTTTTTTAGTTTTTACTTAGCCCATTACCTATTTATATCTATTATGTCGATTTCAGTCCAAAAATTATTGTGGATTGTGATTTGGATTTGATTATGTAATGTGTTGTATTTTGGATGCATTTGGATTTTGGACTTTAGAACTTTAGTTTTCTTTCTGTGGACATTACCCATTTAATTAACTGTTTAAGTTAAACGAGGATACCGATTACCCACGATTTTACCCGGTTACCCGATGGGAATCCCCGATTAAATACCCGCGGTTTTTAAGCGGGGATAGGGATGGTTTTTTTAAACAGGGACAGGAACGGTATGACCAAAACCCGGCTCGTTGCCATCCCTAATGGTGGTTAAGGTGGTGGAGGTGGCATTAGCGGTGGTGGTGTTGTGACAACGAGGGAGGTGACGAAGTGGTGGCGGTGGTGGTGGTGCTAGAGATGGCGGTGGCAACGACAGTGGTAGTAGTAGTGATGAAGGTGTTGCAGGCGGTAGGTGAGTTGTCAATCATATATTAATAATAATAATCTCATCCTGTCACTAAAACGTCAACGTATCGGCAGCCCCGAATCACTGGAGCGGCAAAAAACATGTGGCCCAGATTAAGTCTCGTGATCTCTACTTTTTTAAAAAATCTTAATAGAACTAAAGAGAATTTGTAGGACATGAGACGTAATCTTGACCAATCATTTCGGATGTCAACAAAACAATTAAAAACAACAAAACAATTAAAAAATAGGAAATAAATGGAAAAAATTAGAGTAAATTACAGTTTTGGTCCCCGTGGTTTGCACTATTTTTCAGATTGTTCCTAGTTTTCAAAATCACATATATTTGTCCCAATGGTTTGATTTTACTAACAAGTTTGATCCCTGATGCCGTTATCTTATAATGGATCATGTTAAATGGAGGTAAATGAGTATTTAACCCTTCATTTATTTTTAATTTATTTATTATACAAAAAACTCTCTCTTTCTCTCTCTCCCTCAATGCCCTAGAACCGATGCCTTATGTCACCTTCTTCGATCATCTCTCTCATCCTGCCACTTTTATTTTCCTATTCCCTTCTCCATCGTAATCGCTTCTCATCACTTGAACACCATCTAGAAGCCCTTAATAAAACTAGCTAGAAGATTAAAGAACACGACATCACTCCCTTTGAAGAACACGATATCAGCCCCGCAAGAAACGTCTCTCAACCCGATAACCTATGAAGATTTCAAGTTTAAGAGACACATGGAAGCGGTGGGCGGGCAGTGCATGAGTAGTCATCTCAACTAAAGTCCTCCGGCCACGAATCCAGGCTATTAACGCATTATCAGTTTGTTGAACTAGAGCTTAAACATGGAATGGAATGTGTCATAGAATCCGTTTGATTAAAGATTGAGAGCTATTAAGCTTCTAATGTTTGAGAAATTAGATGTCAAAGGTTTTCGACCCGATTGTAAAGTAGGTTGATAATCTTTAAGTTGTGGAACTGATGAAAGTGATAAATATTATGCACAACATTTCTGCTTGGCATTTCATCAAACACCCGACGAGCATAAAAAAGCATCCCATTTCTGACAAAGTCGTATATCATAGTGGTAAAATATTGTTTCTTGGTATCTCGGCAAAGACGTTAAGTGCAGCTTCAGTTTCACCATGTTTGAAAAACTTTATGATTTTTGAGTTACAATTGTATAAAGAGCTGGCAAGAGAACAGAGATGACGAAAATTTAGCCATACGACGTGACAGCCTCGAGCTTGAGTTCTCCGACTAGCCATATAGCCTAATCTAGAAATCAGCAAATCTAACAAGTCACACATCCTCGTGCTTGAGTTCTTCAATGACTCTTACTGTGTGTATATGTGTGGGTGAGCCCTGCTAAGCCTTAAACCATGATCTCGAGAAATAGGAAAGAGAGACATAGTCAACGAGTGACAGAGGGAGCCGAAGTTAGCCTCTTGCTGGCGGTGATGATGAAACCGAGAGAGAAAGAGATACTGATAGAGAGGGACAGACTACAAAGTGTTATTGAGAGAGAGAGATAGGGAGAGTATCAGTAAAAAGAGAGGAAAAGAGATGTTTTTTTATTTTCTAAAAATAATTAATTAATAAATAAAATTAGGGGTAAAAATAGTCATTTTACCCCTATTTAATAGAATAAGTTAAATACTAATAGAGGGTAAGCAAATGCATACCACATGGACAAATATGTGAGATTTCCAAAAGTAGGATCAATCCGAAAAATCGTGCAAACCACAGGACCAGAACTATAATTCACTAAAAATCTGAGTGGTTTAGGTGTCTCAATATTTCCTCTCGAAAAATCATTATCTCTCTTCACGTTGCTTTTGGAAAATAGGTCCTCCCATTTTAATCCATGACTCCCACTCAACCTACTTCTTGCTTGTTTCATCATAATATCATAAGAACAAACTCCCGACCATACAACAAATTTGTCATCTCTACACCAGACCACGACACACCGTCATCAACCCCTTTTCAACCTTAGGTCAACACCAAACCACACCCACAATCACCTCTATTGAATCCAACCTACATCTACCCATCCACCGCTATTGAACCCAAGCCCCATACCGACCCTAAATATCTGGTCTACCTTCCATCCTCTTGGCACAAACCCACGACCTACAAACCGCACACACGACCATACCCTTTCTCTATCATATGATTAATCGTGCCAGAAATGGAATTTCAAAACCCATCCAACACCTAAATCTACACACCATAACTGAATCACACATACCTCGGTCCTACATCTTTATGGTACGTGACCCTAATTGTACCATTTTCATGTAAGATCAATTTGATTCTCTTATTGCTATTGGAATGTGGGTGCTTGTTTCATGACCACATAAAGTAAATGTTCTTCATTTTATGTGGTTTTTTAAGAAAACAAATACAAAGCAGATGATACATTGGACAACTATAAGGAACTATTGGTCACAAATGGAAAAACGCCAACATCCCGAGATTGATTGTGACAAGAATATTAGTCCAATTGTCAAACCGGAAACCAAATGTGCTGTGTTGAGTCTTGTTATCCTTGGACAATGGGCAGTTTACCAACTAGATGTCAAGAATGTGTTCTTAAACGACTAACTCAACAAAATTGTCTACATGTATCAGCCTATGAGTTTTTAGGATCCATAAAACCCAGAATACGCGTGACACCCTTCAAAAAATCCTCTATGGCCTCAAGCAAGCCCTAAGAGCATGGTTTCTCTGGTTTTCTTTGTTCATCAGAAGCATCAAATTTTTACACAGTAAATCAGACTCTTCGAATTACGGGTACCTATTGGTGTATATTATTTTGTATAATGCTTATCCCATTTGTATGGGCTTGTATAACATAGTTAATAAGTTTGATGTCTACTTGTAATCTGCAAATTTACTCGTTTATGCTAATAAAATAATTCATGGGAATATACTTACCATAACATCCTAGACATGAAGCTTTTGGAAAGACTTAGATGACTTGAGATTGCCTTGAAGAAGACACTAGTGGAAATTTTACTTTTAACAATAGTTTTCTTTTGTGTAGCTCATGTTTGTTATGGCTTTTGATGTTTTGTAGCCCCGTATTGAATCATGATTATATGTATATTATGGATTGTATAGACTTGCTTCCAAGGACACATCATTAGTGCAACTAATATCTATGCCTTTATGTTAATTACCAACGTCAAAAGATGGGGTGTTAAAAAGACGAAGAATGTTGTCCACACTACACGAGGGCAGTTTGATGCTATATGTAAGAAAATTAATATATTTATGAGCATTATCAGTGAGCTCAACCTTTGGAAGTGAAGATTTTTGCAACCAAGAAGTTTCAATCTCCAGATATGCTTGACTCTGATGTCAAGTCCATGACATCATATGTGAATGATCTTGCCCTTTTCAGAATTCGAAAAGTTTTAAGTGAAGACGATGTTAAAGGGGTTCCAAAACAAACAATTTTTGGAGAGGATTGGTATTATTGTTCAAGTTGCGAAGGAAGCTTGAAATGCAACCAACTTTACTTATGAAAAGATCGATAAAGTGATTGAAGCCATTGCCAATATCTACTCTAACAGTTGACAACTTGATAGAACAAATCAAATTTTACTGTGACTTGAACAGAGTAATGCTACAAGTTTTCATAAAGGTTATAACCTAAACAAACAAACAGTTGGATGTGCTGATTGATAAGCTTGATCATATTGTTATTTTCGTGACATTGTCAACTTTTTGGCTGCTCCTCTAACGTCCATGATTGTTGAGCAATTAAGCAAGAAAATGGTGGAATCATTCAAATCCATTATTTCCATGTTGGATGATTTGAAGAATGCTTTGACCATGGTGCCAAAATTTGTGGAGGGGGTGTGTACTTCGTTTATAAAAGGGTATAAGAGCTTGTGATTGTTGAATCAACATCTACATCACCCAAAGGTCAAGCTCCCCCTCCCCCTCCTAGTTCCAAAAATGCAAAATATCCTTGAAGTAGATATTGTGTTTCCCCAAAAAATACAACTTCATGAATAGTCTAAGAAAGATACGCCTTTAGAATCCCCTTAGTTGAAACCCATGAAGAAAAAACTCAATATTTACTGAAGTCATCTTCAAAAATCCATCCCCACCAAAAGATCCCATCATCACTTTGGCTGCCAAATCTCCACCAAAAGATCCTTTTGTTACTCTCACTCCTACATTTTCAAAAGGAACCAGAGTCACCATAGGCTCTCGTCAAAAAAGGAAAAGAGCCAAATTCAGAGGGAAAATCTTCTTTGGGGAAAGAGTTATCAAACTCTTTGGTTGACACTCTTAACTCGGATAACACCATGAAAAAATAAGGAGTAATTCAATGAAAAATCAGTGAAGCTCATCCAAGAACAATATGATGTTGAGCAAGAAAAATACCTCCAATAATAGGAAAGCCTAAAGATCAATTCCTTTGACCACTAATCATTAATCCTTGGATTGCTTACATCAGCAGGCTCACAAATCAGGGCTACACTCCTCGTAGTACCTTTATTGCTCCTCATTTAAAGTACTTTTCTTAGGACATTCCAAATTCTCTAAATGCTCGTTTTTTGTGAACTTGACATGACCATGCCCATTGAGGATTGTTTTTCCAAGGAGAGAAATAGACATTAAGATTTTTCCTTCAACGCTGCCTGGGTCAAAGGAAAGTTTTGACACTTCATGCCATCACCAGAGTTAATTAATTCAAGAAATGCTCATTCTAGAGGTTTATATATTTTCAATATAATTTTAAATCATAGGGTAAACCGTATATCATTACCTGAACATACTCCCAACATGTGAATCCAGTTGATCTCTTGGACATTGGTATATACTTCACCAACAATATCGATAAGCACACTGATTATCAATTTTTCTTCATTAAGATCAAGGAATATATGTATGCACTCCTTTATGACTTCAAATTTATTGATAGAACATTATGTGATCATTTCAAAGCTCCACCATTTGATGGAATTAATATAAAGCTTGAAGAAGTGGAGAAATTGAATTTGGGAGCTACGAACCTTCTGAGAGAGGAAGGGTGTACAATACACTAAAAAGCCATTCACAAAAGTTTTTTAGATTAGGCGAAAAGAACCATTGCTCGAATCCATTTATGTTGGATGTTGCTCGACACTCTAAACATACATCAGAGGAGTTGATCATTTAAGTCATCAACTGGTTGCTTGCTGTTAGAATGTTTTGGAATCGTGTTATCGAATTGATTGAGTATACAAGGTAGATCCTCGTTGCAGTGGTCATTTAGCTGGCGATTGTTGGTATAAGAAAGCCGTCTCTATAGTTTAAAGTGAACCACCAAGGCAACACACCTGAATGCATCACCCTCGAAGGCATTAGACCCTCGAAGTTGGATGAACCACACAACCTAGAAGATAAGATGTAGAGAACGAAGTCTGGCTACTTACTTAGCATGTTTTGATTATGATGATGTGTAGAATATCTTATGTATGGGACCATATTTGGTGTGAGAGTGCTAGTGAGAGTACATCCATACTTTCTAAATATAAACCTCACTCTCATACCTTCTAATATACAATGTGTATTTCATGTACTCGGTCTTTTATCTCATATAAATAGATACATATGAATCAATTTTAAGTATGCCCAAATGTGAATTGTCCAAGTTTAGTACAAGAGTTGGTATTCTAGATTATTATTTATTGTGTTTATATTTTGTAATTAACAATTCTGACTATATTTGTTTCATTGTTTGAGCTAAATCGATCCTTATACATAAAAACATCTAACATTAATGAAACATTTGATCGATTTCTATAAGGGTGATATGAAATAAACTCTCCTATGTATGTGGGTGTGTTGTATGAGTTGACCTTCACACACACATGTCACATCATATGAGTTTTTTTTTTACCAATACACTTTCTATAACTATTGACATAATAATTTTTCAAAAAAAAAAGTTAGTAAAAAGTTTATTTAAATCAAACCAAACTACGACATCTAATTTATTACCCGGAGATGCCATTTTACCAATACCTTTTACCAAAAGTAAATCTAATTTGTATATCATGCATATATATACACATCACTTCAGGTTATCGGATTTCAGATTTGCACAAGTGCCCCGTCAAAAGTCGATGGCTCACCATTTCCCTCCTTCCATAAATCTTCGTTTGATCCTTTGTTTATCTTAACTTTCGTCTTTCGATTAAAACACCATTTTTCCGATTAAACAAATGGATTCTAGTTCCATCTCCGGGATCATGTCCAAGGCTAATCTCATAACCGTTTCACTTGTTATCACGACGGTAGCCTTGCAACTGTTCACCGTCAACTCCGCCACCACCAGTTTATCCAAAACCAGCATCGTCACTGTTCTTAGCATCGACGGTGGCGGTGTCCGTGGCATTATTCCGGCCACCTTACTTTCATTTCTCGAATCCAAGCTTCAGGTACATGTTTGTTTTGTGGATTGTGTGTGTTTTTTCGTTTTTGTACTCTGGAATTTGTCGATGAGCATAAGAGGGATTTGACGAGATGTCGTTATATAATCTCCGGCAGGAAATAGACGGACCTGAGGCACGAATTGCAGATTATTTCGATGTCATCGCCGGAACGAGTACCGGAGGATTGATGACGACCATGCTTGCTGTTCCTGGTGAAGATAATCGGCCGCTTTACTCTGCAAATGATATTAGTCAATTCTACTTTTATCATTCACCAAGGATCTTTCCTCAAATAAGGTAAATCGTTTAATCAAAGTATTAGCATTATTCAACACCTTTAATCCGTTTCTTTTTTCATTATTTTTTTATATTTACTTATCTAACCCGTCATCAATAAAATTGGTTAAATTGTCATCTTTTTTCTTAAAAATACTCGTAAAGCGATGTTAATACTTAATATATGAACCATCACCCTGATGGCCTAGTGGATAAGGCTTTGGACTCTTTCTCTTCCCCCATAAAGAGGTTCCAAGTTCTAATCTCACTCCCTCCCTTTCCCCATAGGGAGTGTTAGGTTTCAATCAGGGGATGGCCACTGGCCACCTCTTTACCCCTAGGTGATTGACCCGGACCACCCTGCTGCCAGGTGTGCGTGGGCCCCGAGATTGTTTCATCATGGTCATTCAAAGGATGGGTCGGGTGGGGTCCTCGGTTATAAAAATAATAATAATAATAAAAAAATAATACTTAATATATGTAAGTAATAATTATATTAGTAAGTTAAAACAACATTTAAAAGTAAAGGGTTTTCATTAGTCATCCATAAAAGAACTTATTGTGTAAACCAGTAAACGAGTTTTGTTGTATATTATTATTGGATTGGTAAAAAAATAGCAAAAGATAATAGTTGTGAAAGATAAAAGTAAAACGTGTGGTGTGGATAGTATAAATTAACATGTGTTGGGAAAGTATAAACATGCACGTGAATGTCAATTGTCGCATTGCTGAGAATCATTGAAGTGGTAGGGTGCTACTGCAGCATTTTACTCACGGAGTGTACATATAATGATATATCATTTTCTTTTTTCTATTTGTCCCTTTTTGTTTTATGTAATTGATACGATAAATTTGGAACATTACCTAAAATGATTTTTTTATAAGGACAAAATTTACATACGTACGGATTCTCAAAGTTCTAAGTTCAGGCCAATTTTGTAAGACGCTACATCTTTGGTCCTTGTGATTTATTTCTTGCATTGTTGGTTTTTATCCATCTAAAACGACCTTTTACTTTTTTATAAGTTTTTTATATATTTTTTAATAACTTGTAATTAATAAGAACTAGTTTTAGACTGTCACCGCGATCCTGCGGAAGCCCAGTATATTGAAAATGCAGCTCGACAAAAAAAATTATGTGAGGGACGAAAAATGTAACTTTAAAATATAATAAGGGACCTGAATCGCAACTTATAAAATACCAATAATATAACTTTATAATAAATAAGGATGAAAACAATTAATTCGAAATTAGTTGAGGGGAAAAACATAAATATAAAAGTTTTCTATAAACAGAATCAAAATTGCTATTTTCATATAAAAGATTATTTGCAATTTATGTCAAATACATTAATAATTGTACAATGATCTGAGTTTAGTATATTTGGTTCTGGAAATAGTTAAACGAAATTTCACTCCCATACCCAACTTTGCAAATTAATATATATATATATATATATATATATATATATATATATATATATATATATATATATATATATATATATATATATATATATATATATATATATATATATATATATATATATATATATATATATATATATATATATATATAATAGTAACTAAAAAGGTCAAACCACACATATCCCATCCAACCCGAAACATCATTTGTATGAGATAGTTAAAATAGTCATTTAACAATAATATTTATGTATTTTACAAAAAAAAAAAAACAATATTTTAAGAAACTTCAAGTTGTAAAAATTGGTCCATACAATTAAACATTTAACAATCTTTAAGTTTGTCACGTCATACAATGATACAACAAAATGAACCAAGAAGCATCAATTTAAAACAAACAATCATATACAACATAATCTAAGTTTAAAAGTCTTCCGAAAATCCAAATGCTCGTCTTTTTATCGGTCTTCACTAAATCTCCCAACTTGAATGTATGACAAAATAAATGTTACGCATGCAAAGCCCAGTGAGTGATTAACTCAAAGTTAAGACTTTTGTATGGAATTTGATAATGACAATGATTCGATCCTAAAGTTAACTCCCAAAATTATTTCAAAACTATTTTATACATAAGGTATATAGGTATAAAAAGCATCTGTAATAATCAATTAAAAAAACTAAATATATATTCTAAGATATTCAATGCTTATGTTTTAAATTCTCAACACAAGTTCCTTACACTCAAAACAACGTCCCTTTCTTTAGGGTTCTGATGTCTAATGACATAAACAATGTAGTTGCATCACACCAAAGACTCGTTTAGGCCAAGAACACTAAGTTCAGCATTTAGGAAACATATGATCATCATACAGGAGACCATGAAATTGGTTTGTAAAGACCATCCCTAAGCGTAATAGCTTATGTGGCAACTAATGTAAAAATTATGACAACATCTGTTAAAAATGGGAATCACTCTCCCAAAGTGTTCCGGAAACACTCATTTCAATCCATCCTAAATGATGCATACATATAAGATGCTTAAATAATTTTTCAAATCAAGATTTACATTCCTTAAATGAAATTAATTTCAAAATGGATTTCATGTATGCAACAAGTTAGATACATATACTAGCCACATTGCATTGAAGAGTATTAAAGTATATAATTAAGTCAAACATTTATCAAAAATTTTGCTACAGGGATATGTATTTTTGGTATTTACTCACATGTGTAAAAAAACCAGTATACCTTAAGCCCATAGACGTAAATGAGTGGAATTTCATCTACTTTAACCAAGAAAAATCAATGTATAATTCATATCTCATTGTTAGTGGAATTTTAAATGAATTTCATTCATACGTCACAATGAGTTATTAGTGCACTCTAGATAGTATATAGTGATTTATAATAATGATGCAAACATCATAAATCACTAACAAAATTTCTCTAAATCTAGTAGTTATTTTGCTAAATCAATATTGGTTTATTATGCCAGTCACTAGTTTTTCTCATTGCTAACATGTACAGTGCAACTGTTTATTATCTAAGCAAACAAATTCAACGACATGTTGTCTACTTTGGTATGGTCTGCATGACATCCAAAATCATGTAGATATTGTTATCATTCACGTTGACAATTACTATTATGTGAAGGTTGATTTATAAGAAGTTTATCTAATACCTACTATCTTGTCATATTTGGATAAATATAGATCACAACGTTCTGATGTATAAGAAATTATGTATAGTGCTCAACTAAATGCAAGACTAATACATTCTACCAACGATAGAGACATATGCCTTTTTAACTTAATTGGAAATGTTTTGAAATTTTTATCTTTAAAAAAATACATATTTTATTTGATATATATATATATATATATATATATATATATATATATATATATATATATATATATATATATATATATATATATATATATATATATATATATATTGCATTTTTTCTTTTGTTTACTTTTATTGTTATTTAGATTATTATTGTGGTCATTATTATTTTTATTATTCTTATTCTTATTACTTTATTATACAAAATATATTAATACAAAAGTTAAAATAAATAATATTAAAATAAATAATATTACTAAACTATAATATTTTTTATTAATAACTATTAGATACAAAAGCTTTTAGAATATTAAAATTATTGAATAGGAAATTTGATTGAATGTTGCATTCAGTCGGGCAATATATATGATTTCCCATCCAACGAAATGTTGTGATTTGTGGTCATATCATAATGGCAAAATATGCATTTGATAGGCTCATTTTAAACCAACATTAACATAATGACCACTCTAAAGATGGACGATAGTAATAGCTACATGATTATGGACGTCTTGCCGACCAAGCCTTAGCTGAAGCATGTCGTCGAACCTTGTTTACTTAGATAATGAACAATAACGCTATATGTGTTTGCATTGAGAAAAGTAGTGTATGGCCTATTATGTCAATATTCAGTTTCCACAAAATTCAATCCAAAGTAATTCAATACGTGAATTGTGTTGTTGAAATAATTTTCATAAATCAATGACCATTCTTAAGTGCGCGCTGATAACTTGTTGTATAAGTTCGCCTCAATTTTACACCAAGCATCTTCACTATAACCAATAGAACTAGATATTACCAGGAATCCACAATTTTCATCTCAACACACATCTTTATGTGAGTGACATATGAATGAAATTCATTCAAAATTCCATTAATAAGTGTATTTGAATTATACACAAGTTGTTGTATGTGAAGTAGGACTTATGCATCGATTCATATTAGTTGAAGTATAAGCAATGTGTCGCTTGTTCCTGGTGTAGGAATTACTTTTACAATTGAAGATTCTCATACTGTATACGTGATGCACCTTTCTTGATCCTGGTTCAAATCAAACATATTAGACCCCATAAGATCTAGGCTCTATGTTGAAACAATATGTCTACAAGGATCATGAGTTGGTGGAACCATGTGTATATTTTTGGACTGTATTGTGCTCAATCGTGGACATCAACAAGTATTCTTGCAAATAGTTGGATCAAAAACCATAGTTGTTGATGGTGAAAAAATGCCACTTAGTTTTCTAAAAAAAGGTTTTTTTTCCCATTATTTGACTAATTGGCAAAGCTTTGGTTTACACATTTCCACATATTCTTCATAATCGAGTATATTGTATACTATGATTAGCAAATCATAGTTTAAATCAAGCTTCCTACAAAAGTTTTCAATATACTCTAGCAGTTGTACTTGGCCTGTTTTAGATTAAATTTCAATTATGTGCGCACAAGTAGCCTAAAACTACGACGTAGTTGACAACCATGATCACTCTCACTTATTTTTTTGTGCATTAAGTCGATTTCGTTATTGTCTTATTTTTTAAAAGCATGTTGTGAAACAAAACCCCATAATTATTTGAAATGTGGTATCCTATGTTGATGTGTTTGGTATGATAAAAGATTTCGTCTAAGTTGATATATTTTGAATCTAAGTATCTTTTTTAACTTGGCATGTTGAGTCTTAACTATGTTATTTGTGTGATTATACAAATGTAAAATTCGGTTGATCCAAAGGGAAACAAACATTTCCATATATCCAACCATACTAAATTGAGATAACCGAGTACACCTGAGAATTGAAACAAGTAGCGTTAGCATCAAACAATATATTATTATACATATTAATATTTGAAAGAAAATAATATATGAATAATGTCTCATTATTGATTCAGCATGTGCATATTTTTTACAAATGTGATGTCTACGTTAATAAGTCAACAAAATTATTTGATGCCTCCTGAAATGATTTTCCATATTGAATATGAATGTATCAATTGTTTGTAGTGCTTCACTATACTTTGGGATATGTGCCATCTACAAGTAATTAGATGACCGATAGGAACACGTGTGCACTAGCATTCATCAAGGCTAACTCTCTATCTGTGACGATCACATTAGGGTTATCATATCCATCCGGCATGAACTTAAGACACTTTAAATCTCAAGCATAATTGGATTCCTTTTTTTATACATAAACCCAAAAGCTATGGAAATGTCATTCCATTTGAAGTGACACCAACAATCTCGAGAAAATACATGTTATACCTATTTACAAAACAAAAAAAATAATATGTTGAGAGTCGGTGAGCTTTACAAAAGTATAAACACATTTAATAAGGAAAATAACAAATTCATACTTGTTTGTCTTATGTGTTGCATCTTTAATTAACACTTCTGGAAATGCATGTCATATCTTAAATGATGTTGGATGAACAAAATAAAAATCTTCCAACTCATTGGTTGTATCATTTGTATGATACTCATATAGATATCCTTTTGAATGTAAAGTTTCAAATACAACATGTATTTGACTTCGTCCTGCTTGCTCATCCATTCACTTTTTGTCTCAGTCATTGTAAATTTTCATGGTTGTAGATATGTTATTCTCATTTTGACTCTTCAATGTCGATAGAATATTATGTGGGGGATATTGTTTTTTGTCATATATGCGACCGTGCAAGATTCATTTTCGGTCGACCATTTCAAAAACGGATGAACCTTCATATACATTGCAGGTTCATGATTATGTTCATTATTTATAATCCGAAACCCTTAATGATCGTTACTTTTATAGCAAGCAGTAACCAATTCGAATGTAAAATTTATTTTTCTTATCCCCGTATTTCTGTTAGACATCTATGTACCTCTAAAGACACCACCCCTATCACACAATAAAACAATTTTTTACACATAGCCACTTGGTTACGTTTTTGTTCTTTTAATAACAATCGCATGCCCAAGAGACCATGCCATATTTTGCACCCACTCAACTAAATTTTCACGATTTTTAAACACCTAATTAATGAAAAAATCAAAGTATAAAATTCTGTAATGTACAAATATATAACAACCTAAAAACATATTAAAAATTATCCAACAAAACAATATATAATTGGACAGTGTGAAAATCCATTGTCTAAATGTTTCATATATCTGATCAATTGATGTGTACAAAATGACATTTTTTTCTTTTTCTTGTGGCGGTTTACCAAATGATGGAATCCATATTGTAGTAGTTTACTGAATGATGAATATCTCCTTGTGGCATTCCATTTGTTTTATACCAAATGATCAATTGTTAAAGCTGGTGGAAACGATTCATTTTTTTATGAATATTCGTGAGTTTTGTCGTGATTAGTGGCATATGTCAATAAATAGTGTCAGTGTAAAGATTATTTTGTGTAACTATTTTGCAAATTTTCCTAGAAGTTGTAAGTATTTTACATAAACTATTCCTTTGTAAGTATTAGTAATGTAAAAACCATAAAAATTGCAAACGATTATTTCACAAGTATTTAATGGATAGGAATTGATAGAATTAATATCAGAGACGATACATGCAACTTTTGAAAACCACTGGGACAAGCCATGTCAAAAATTGAAAGTTTGTCACAGTGGTTTACACTCATTTGATGTTTTAGTTTAACTTTTCAAATTTTGACATGGCTTATCTATATGGTTTTCAAAAGCTGCATGCATGGTCTCTGAAATTAACTTTGTCAATTTCTATCCATCAAACGCTTGTAAATTGTCCATTATACCGTGTTTATTTTTTATGTTTTTTTTGATATTATTAATACTTACAAAAGAATCTTTACACTGACACTATTAATTGACATATGCCACCGATCAGAACATAATTCACAAATATTCATCAATAAAGGAATTGTTTCCATCAGCTTTAATAATTGACTCTTTATGTATAAAACGAATGAAATACCATAATAAGACATTAATTATTCGGTCAAATTCCATAAGAAGGCTTTACTCATTCAGTAAGCTGCAACAAGAAGAGAATAAATTGCCATTATGTACACGTCAATTGATCAAACGTTTGAAAACCTATATAGACAATGAATTCACACAGATCGAGTATATAATTTTTGTTGGATATTTTTAATCTTTTTAGGCTGTTATATGTTTGTGAGCATTACGAAAATTTTATTTTGATCCTTTATTGATTAGGTGATCAACAATCCTAAAACTTTGATGTATTTGATGCAAAATGTGGCACGATCTCTTGGAAATGTAGTTGTTATTAAAAGAACAAAGATGAAACCATGTGGTTATGTGTCAAATTTTATTTAATGTGTGATCGGGGTGGTGTCTTTAGAGGTACAAATATGTCCAACATAAATGCAGGGTTAAAAAATAAATTGTCCATTTGAATCTTGCGACTTACTATAAAAGTAATGATAATTGTGGGTTGAAGGTTATAAATAATAAACATAATCATAATCTCGCAATGTATATGAAGGGTTATTCGTTTCCAAAACGGCTGACAAAATAAATCTCGCATGGTGGTAGAAATGACAAAAAATAATGTCTCTCCATATGATATGCTATTGACATTGAAGAGTCGAAATGATAATAACGTATCTACAATCAAAACAATTTATAATGGGTGAAACAAAATTCGAACGAATGAGCATGCATGACGAAGTCAAATGTAGTTTGTATTAAAAACTCTGCATTCAAAAGGATATCTATATGAGTATGATACAAATGATATGACCAATGAGTTGGAAGATTTATTTTTTATTCATCCAATATCATTCAACATATGTCGTGTATTTCCATAAGTGTTAATGATGGATGCAGCATATAGGACACACAAGTGTGAATTTTCTATTATTGTTCATTAAATATGTTTATACTTTTATTAAATTCACCGACTCTCACCATATTAATTTTTTATTTTATTAATAACCATGACATGCATTTTCTCAAGATTGTTGGCGTCACTTCAACAAACATAACATTTTCCATAGCTTTTGGGTTATGGATCAAGAAAAGGAATGAAATTGTGTTTGGGCTTTAAATTATCTTAATTTCATGTTGCATGGATATAATATCCCCAATATGATTGTCATGGATAGAGTGTTGATGAATGCATGTGAAAAAGTGTTCATATCAACCATCTGATTACTTTGTAGATGGCACATATCTCAAAATATAGTAAAGCACTAATAGACAACGTATAAAGTAAGATTCAGATATGGAAATCCTTTCGGACAACATGGGATACTTTGGTTCTCATTAACATGGACATCATATTTGAGGATTTATACACATGTTGAATCAATAGTGACAAATTATTTAGGTATTAATTACTTTCAAATATTAATATGTATAATAATATTTTGTTTGATGCTAAGTATTACTTGTTTCAGCTTTTAGGTGTCCTCGATTATCTCAATCAAGTCTTATTGGATAAATATAGGAAAATGTTTGTTCCCTTTGAATTAACTGAATTTTACATTTTTCATAACACTAAAAACAAAATTGAGAGTCAACACGCCAAGTTAAAAAAATACTTGGATTCACAACATCCCAACTTAGAAGGATTTTTAACTATATTGTACAAATGGTTGAATCTCAACACCTATTGATAAAGAGAATTTTGAAAAAAAACACAAGTAGTTTAAAGCATCGACATACGATACCACATTTCATAGAATTGTGGGGTTTTGTTTCATAACGTGCTTTAGAAAAAAAAAATAAGACAATAACTGAATTGACTTGATGCCCAGTAGATAAGTGAGAATGATTGTGGTTGTCAACTGCGTCGTAGTTGTGGATTACATTATGTGTATGAAATCGCAATTTACTCTAAAATAGGCCAACAGATACCGTTAGAGTATATCAACAAGTTTTGGAGAAAGTTTACTTAAATTATGATTTGCTAGCCACAAAAGATGATGTACTCAATTGTGAAGAAGATATGAAAATGCTTAAACAAAGCTTTATCAACCGGTCGAATAGTGGCAAAACCCCCCTGTTTGAGAAAATTAAAGGGCAGTTCTTACCATAAACAACTATGGTTGTTGATCCAGTTATCTGCAAAAATACCAATAGATGTCTGCGATTGAGCACAAAACAATATAAAAATACATATGGCTCTGCCAACTCAAAATCCACCATCTCAAGATCCTAGTAGACATAGTGTTTCTACTTATAGACCAAATTATATGGGTTCTGATATGTTTGATTTAAACCAATACCCAAAAAGACTAACACATATGCGGTCTAAGAACCTTCACTGGTAAATTCATTCTCAACCCATGAACAAGTGATGTATTGCTCATAATTCAACCAAGATGAATTGATACATAACTCATATTTCAACCTACAACAACCGATGTATAATCCAAATACACTTATGAATACAATTGCAAATGAATTTCATCCATACGTTAATTGCATAGAAAATATGTGTGGGGATGAAAATTGTGAATACCAGACAATAACTCTTTTTCTTGGTTATAGTTAAGATGTTTGGTGTAAAATTCCGACTGAATTATACGAGTTATTAGCACACACCGGATAATACTCATTGATTTATGAAGAATATTTCAATAACGTAAGTCATTCATCGATTTACTTTAAGTTGTGTTATCTTTCATTATTTAAGCCGACAACGTTCGATGACATGTTTTCAATTAAGGCTTGATGACAAGACGTCTTAAATAATGTAGCTATTATTATTGGTAATATTATTTATTTATTTTAATTTTTGTGTTGATGTTTTTTGAATGATAAAAAATAACAATAATAATATAAATAAAAATAAAATAAACGAAAAATAAAAGCCATTAAAAACAAAAATGATAAAAAGATAAGAAAATCTCATCATACAACTAACAATGCAAAATGTACATATAGAATTACCATTACTTTAAACGATTACAAAAAATAGACACAAGTTGGGGCTAGTCCACTTGGCTAACAAGATAATATACTAACAAGGAGGTCATGAGTTCAAACCCTGGCACTAACATAACAAGGAGTAGTTTAGGAGTAGGAGTAGGATAGATTTGCCGTTCAAAAAAAAAAAAAATAGACATGCACCTTGTCAACATTTATTTTCACGGTCATAATTATTAGGTTAGAGACTCGGTTGAATGTCCACGAGACGAAATATCATAGTGTACAAAAAGAAATTTTATGTTAAAAATATTTAAAAAAATAAAACAATTTGCATTTGTGACAGTATTGCACATAGAAATCAGATTACATGGCTATGATTGATTGATTTATAAACGTTGTTTTTACATTGACTAACGATTAAATTAAATTCCCATGCACTTTTATCGTGAAATCAGCCGCATCAAGTTCTTAAATGATGTAGCAAATTTCATTGGGTCGATCGTCGGACCAAAGTACGACGGCGAATATCTCCGATCAATAACCAGGCAGATATTGGGAAACGCAACTCTCAAACAGACCTTAACAGACGTAATCATACCAACTTTCGACATCAAACGTCTTCAACCGACGATCTTCACCACCGACGATGTACTCTCTGATCCATCTCTTACTCATCTACAATTTGTTCGTTCGTCAGAAATTGACGAATAGATCGGAAGAGTTGAATCACTGTACGCTGAAATCTTACTAAAATTTCCATTGATTTCATGATTTGTTCAGGCAAAAGAGTTCGCCTGGAAAGATGCTCTTCTATCGGACATATGCATAAGCACCTCGGCGGCTCCGACGTATTTCCCGCCTCACTATTTCGAGACCACAGACGCCGACGGAGCTACGCGTACATTCGATCTAATTGACGGCGGAGTTGCAGCAAACAATCCGGTAACTTCAACTATTTCGCTACTCTATTCTATGTAATCGTACTTAAAATTATATTTAAATGGCAACTTACAGACGCAAGTGGCAATCACACATATAATGAAGGAAGTCATGATCGGAAAACACAAGTACTCCGATCTGGAGTCCATCGACGGCAGGAAGATGTTTGTGCTTTCACTTGGCACCGGCATGCCCAAACGAGCTGAGAAATACAACGCCAGGACAGCTTCCCGATGGGGTTTGATCAATTGGGTGTTCGACAATGGCACCTCTCCGATAATTGATATCTTCAGCGATGCAAGCTCCGATATGGTCGATATTCATGTCTCCACTCTCTTCAGATCCCTCAATGCTGAAAAGAATTATCTACGCATTCAGGTATTCTTCAATAACCCATCAAAATCAGAATCCAAAATAAGCTTATCAAATAGTACAAAATCTATCGTTGTGATTTATTGGCAGGAAGATGACTTGATAGGAGAGACTGCATCGGTGGATATTGCGACAGATGAGAACATGAAAGCACTTGAGGATGTAGGAAGAAAACTTTTGAACGAGAAGGTTTCAAGAGTAGATTTAGAGACGGGCATTTTTCAAGAAGTGCAAGGAGAAGGTACAAATTCTGAAGCATTGACACGGTTTGCTAAATTGCTTTCAGAGGAGCGAAAGCGTCGCCAATGAAAATAATTGGTCGTGTTTTGGTAGCATAGTGTTTGTTGAATGCAAGGTGACTTTTTTGAGGTGAAAGTAGTAGATAGAGTTAAAATGGCTATATGGCAATGGAAATTTTATTTGTCGATTTTGAATGGATAGGTAAATCGTTTGGATTTGATAGAATGGAGTTACAAGTTGGTGTTCCATAATTATTTAAATAATGTAATGCCCATAAAATTTTTAAGAAATATCAATGAAATGCTATTTTGAATGGCACAAGAGGTAAATCATTTGGATTTGATAGATTTGAGTTATAAGTTCGTGTTCCGTAATCTATCTATATCTATATATCTATATCTATATCTATATCTATATATCTATATCTATCTATATCTATATCTATATAACTCTTATAATAGAGGCCATTGAAATGATGTGATTCAAGATAATTCATATACTAACACCACATGCATTTGAAACTCCCACTACAGCTCAAGAGTTTTTTAATTTATATGTACTTAATATTTACAACTCAAGAGTTTTTAAGTTATGATTATTAATTAGTAATGACTTTTTATTTTCCTCATTCATACACATTGTAACTTATATTAGTAGTATATAAGTAAGTTTTGCTCACAAAAAAGATACATGTGTTTGAAGAGATTTGTTATTCAAATATGAAGAGTTGAAAAAGTTAGTTTGTGCTTATATAAGATCATCTAAATATTCAAATCATACTTGGTTCTCTTTTCTTTTTGGTTACTCACACATTCGTTTCTTATGTTTTTTTAGATTTTGTTATGTAGAGTGCATGAAAAAAAAAATAAGGTGCAAATATGTAAAGTTATATGGGTTAAAACTTTTTATGTAACTTATTTGTATATAGTTTGTTTTTCTAAATTTTTAGAGAACATTTCTATTCATATTCTTATGATTGATATTATGTTGTCATGTTTTTTTGCACATTATGATTGTCATGATTGATATTATGATTGCTACTTTTATGATTGATATTATGTTGTCATGTTTCTCTAAAAAAAAGAGAATCTTTCTATTGATACATTTATGTTTTTGTTTTTTTATGTTTCTATTTTAGTTTTTAGCACAATGATATCGTGTTTATATGTATTTTGAGAGAATTGTATTTTAATTGTTTGTTTCATTTTCAACTTTATTTATTAAAAGTAATTGTTATATACATAAATTTCATGGTTAAATAAATGTAATAAGAAGAGAAGTTGTTGATGAATGTGTGACTAACAATGTTAAACTTATGATAAATCAATAGTATAATTGACTTTATTGATGGGTTACTTAATAGGCTCTACATATAAAAGAACATTAAAATATTCAAATCATGCTTCACTTCTATTTTTAGTCACTCATATTTTTGTTTCACATTTTTCAGACTTTGTTATCAAGTGTGCGTGAAAAAAATATTAATATTATATTGTCATCGTGTTTGGTCGTTCATGTTTCTATAATAATTTTTAGTACAATGATGTCGTGTTTATTTGTATTTTGAGATAATCCTATTTTAATTGTTTGTTTCATTTTTAACTTTACGTATTAGAAGTAATTGTTGTATATATGGCTTCCATGGTTAAATAAATGTAATAAGAAGAGATATTTTTTCTAAACAAGTGTCTAAATTTCATCATGTAAACCATTAATGAGAGTGTTAAAAATAATATTATTTTACTCATGTGCTATGTTTGTGATTTATAAAAAAAACACATGAATACTTGAAGAGATTATTGAAAAAAATAAAGAAAGTAGATCAATAAATAATTGTTCTTGCATTTGTAATAAAATATAATTTAATAATTTAATTTGATCGAAATGAATGATTTTACAAAATACTTAGTAAATCATACATATAATATACTTAAATTTGATTAAATTGAATAGTTTTTACAAAATACTTACTTCATCATATATTATAATTATCTTCTAATAAATGAAGTTTGCTAATATATAAGTACATTTTACAATTACCTACATATTATAATTATTAATAGAGGTATTTTTACTTCAATAACATTTATTTAAAACTCTTATGACTTTTCATGTTCTTTTTAATAATAATGTTAACGTTAGTTTATAATCAACATATTATGATAAACTGTATATTATAATGATATTATCAATTGAATCATGGTGATTCATTTTAAATAAATATTAGTTTTTAATTGTTTAAAATAGATGATGAAACATGATTTTAATTTTATTGTATATGTAATTTTTAGAATTAAATGTACGTAAAAACACGCTTTTAGTATGTTTATTAAATCAATACAGACATTATCATTAGTTTGTAATTGTAAATATTATGACAAAGTTAGATATTATAATGATATTATCATATTAATTAAGGCATTTTATTTTAGTTAAACATTAGTATTTAGTTGTTTAAGTGTTGACAATAAAAATATGTTAGTTCATTACCAATAAGTCTAAAAACTTCCACAATACAGATTCCAGCTATACTATGATTTTTTTTTTATTTTAACTATTATCCTAAAATTTCTTATTGTTTATTTATTATTATATTATTAAACTAATTATTTCTTTACTTTTTGATTTTTTTAGAAAGAATGTCTTGATATAAGATAATTCATTAGTGATATATCAACTTTTTGTTTCTTATATACAATTGTTAGTACATACAAGATAACAATGACTTAGATATTTTTTAACAAAACATATTTATTATTATTCTAACTACATAACTTTGTTCCTGCGCAACGCGCGGGGATTCGCCTAGTTATTTAAATAATGTGAGGCCCGTAAAAATTTAAGAAATATCTATGAAATGCCATTTTGAATAAGACAATAGGTAAATCATTTGTATTTGATAGGTTTAAGTTACAAGTTTAGTGTTCCGTATTTATTTAAAGAGTAAATTACAGTTTTGGTTTCTGTGGTTTGTCAAACCTTTCAGATTGGTTCCAACTATTGGAAAATCACGTTGGGGTCCCTAAAGTTTGTGAAACGCTACAAATCGGTATCTGAGTCAGGTAAAAAGATTAAAATACCCTTTTTATTTGTTTTTTTTTGAATTACTTAATTATTTTATAAATTAAAAAAAAATATCCCCACCCCCACCCCGTACCCCCTCTCTCTCTCTCATGCCACCGGACACAAAAGTCAAAAAAATTTCCACTTCATTCCCACCTCTATTATCTTCTTCCTCGCCCTTCCTCATCGTCGTCATCTTTTCTTGTGAATCTCACATGCACTTTGAAATTATGTAACTTCAAACCAGGAAGCATATAATAACTCCCGAATGCAAATCGATTACATTCTTTTTTAGTATTTACAGTCCTCCATCAAACTCGACATTCTTCAAAAAATTCGAGTTCTCTTTAAACTTGTATCATGCAACAAGTTGAATTGAATCTGGTAAGTCTTATCTAATCTCAAAATTCTGGTATATGTACTATTGTATTCAAATAAATCAAAAGTGTGTTGTTTTTTGGCCTTGAATTAGCTACAAATAGCATCAGAAGGTTCGTTTATTTCTGGAAATAGATCCAACACATGATTCATCTCCTCCGAGAATTCAATCTTGGCCCGATTAGCTACAAATAGTATCAAAACGGAATTGGGTTTAAGGACAATTCGATAACACTTGATCATCAGAGATCGATAGGCAAATATAGAAATTTCCAGATTTCCCCGTCGTAACAATCGAGACGAATTTGACAACCATCGCTAAATCCAAAGGGGTAAGAAACAGTATGTCCACGACCGCCACCTCCGCCTCTACAAACTCGACTGCAGTTTTCTTGAGCAGATGTTGATGATGGCGATGTGATTATTAGAATCATGGAAAAGAAGAGGAGATGAAGAATCATGTTTGAACGTTTTTGAAATTTAATTGTTGGTGAACTTTCTTCGCGTTTCTTTCTCCGTCACCGCTTCCCGGTGCCTTCTAGCTTCTTGTAGGACTATGCCTACCTTCTCCCTGCATTTACCATTGCCCATAACTAGTCCTCTATTAGCTTCCATCCCTGGGGATTCTTTCCAAAAATCTTATGAAATGAATAGAACACTGGATAACTTAATTACAATCAATTCCAAACATTGGTAGAGTCGGAGCCTGTAGATGATGCCATTGAAATTAAACAACAAGCTTAATTTATAGGTTTTCATAAATTGGTATTTTTTTGTTTGAGTTTTATAGACCAAAAAGGATGGTTTCCGGAAAATTCTGATGGTAGTCGGAATCAACGATGGCGACGACTGTGAAGTTAATAGAGTAATTTAAAACTTAAAAAAGAAATAATAAAACTACATGCTTCCCTTCATAAATGCCGAGAAAAACTCCATTAAAGAGGCGTAGTTGATGTTGTTGAGAACTTGATGCTTCCCTTCGTAAATGCCCAGAAAAACCAGTGAGATATGATCGATGATTTCTGCCCAAAATGTTAATTGCTGAAGCTCCGATATATGGATTATGGAAGAGAGAGAGAGAGGGGGTACAGGGTGGGGTGGGGGTATTTACGTTTTCTTTATTAATAAAATAATTAAGTAATTCAAAAAAAAAAGAAAAAAGAAATACAAAATGGTATTTTAGTCTTTGACTGATTTGTAGCGTTTCACAAACCTTAAGAACCCTAACGTGATTTTCCAATACTTGGGATCAATCTGAAAGGTTTGACAAACCATAGGGACCAAAACTGTAATTTACTCTTATTTAAATAATATAATTCCTATAAAATTTTAAGAAATGTGTATTAAGTGCGATTTTAAATGGTTGTTCTTACACCACAATTACTAAATATACACATCCGGATAAATTTTTTAATATTTATTTTACTAAACATACACACCTTAATTACTATTTATATACCTTGTGAATTGATGTTTTTGGATGTATACATTTAACAAGATGTGTATGAAAATTATCATCATTTTTAAATGGGATAATAGGTCAATCATTTGGATTTAACAGATTTAAAATACAAGTTTCTGATTCATAATTATTCAAAAAATGTAATCCCTATAAATTTCAAGAAATGGGGTGTGTTAATACCTTTTACCTCCTTTCTCCCCCTACCCCCTCTGATGAGACATACGTGTGTGTATTGAAGGGGAGGGGTATTAACTCACACATATATAAAGCGTTTACTTAAAATTATCCTTAGGAAATATATATGAAATGTGAGCGATATTGGAAAATAATTGTTGGTGTTGATAATTATTTAAATGTTTATTTAAAAAATGAAAAATGATATGTATATGCATCAGTCAATCTAGACCAGAAGCCAATAGGTCCATTATATAATGGGTTGTGCTCACATTTTGTCACTTAAATTTTGACTTTTTACTCATTTGGTCCACTTAACTTTATTTTGTACACATCAGTTTATATCTTTATCTATAACTTCACTTCCATTTACAAATGTCTGACATCATCATTTCATCATAACACATGTTTGTTTAGCTTGCATTGACATTTTTTGACCCTTATCTTATCATAAAAACCAAATCATAAAAATTAGGGTTCATAGGTGTATTAGGGTTCTTGGGTTCACCTCATGTTTTCAACTTTTAATCAATAAAAATAGAAGAGAGAGGCATGTTACCATGTTATCTTGCATTAGTAATCAAAAGCCGATATGGCCTTAATTTGAGCTTGAATTCATGTATATAGTGAAAACACCAAGAACATGATATGTTTTACATACCATAGATACAACAATCATGGCAGCGAAAACACACAAAAATTATCTAAGGCAAGTAACATTTACTAAAACCTACAATGATCCTACCTATTGATGTTTACAACTACAAAAGGGATCAAAAATACCAACCTTTTAGCAAAACCAATTTGCTTGCAGAACCGTTTGATGTAGATCGGAATCCAAGCTAAGGTTTTACCTAAAAGAGAATACATCTAATGGTTCACACCCAATAAGTCCAAATTATTAGGTTAATTAGTTAATTAAGAAAGCTCGCTATAAAACCCTAAAGAGGGATTGTAGATTCTTCTGAGAGAGAAGAGAAAACTCCAAGACTGAGAGAACCAGAGGAGTGAAACGAAAATAATGCCGCCATGGGAGGAATATTTATAGCTTTTAAGGATGCTTAGAGATAAACCTGATTTGAATTCAAACTGGATAATGATAATTGATTAAATAATCCAACTTATCTTTAATTCAAAACTTATATCTTATCTATATATGTTAGACAGAATTCAGAAGGATTATCCTCCTTAATTTCGTCCCCAATCCGCATCCCCCCAACATTATCCATTGCCCAACTATTGAATAATTAATATTCAGTCTCAGCACTTTTAATTAATCCTAAATTAATTTAAATTAATTCCAATTAATCCAAATTAATTCCAATTAATTTCAAACTAGTTTCTATTCAATTTATCATTACATGACAAATTAATAAACTATTTATTTCTCTCTCTTAATTAACACTAATACCATTTGGACTACTGAGGCAACCCAAAAAGGACCCTACTATTAATGGAAAGTCATTACCAATTAAATTAGTTATGAGCTTGGACACTATTTAATTTCCAACAAAATACACCTAGTAAGGTTGTGAGAACTTTTTGAGAGTATAAGGATGTATTCTGGGTGAAATAATCCAACTTTATTGTTGTTCCTGACGGTTAAAATGACTGCTCATCGGGCCAAACCCCCACTTATAACACTTGGACAGCCTAAAAATGCAATAGTTGTCAAAACTCGCACGCTAATGCGCCTTGTGCAACATATGGACGCATCGCATTCCGCTGCGACACTTGATTTATCTTTTACGCGTCATGTGTCCAACGACGTCCATTTTTTAACGTCATTTTGCAAGCCATATGACGCGTCGCGTTTGGCTTCTGGACGCACCGTATTTCTATTGGCGTTTGGTCATGTAATTTTTAAATGATGTGTCATGTAAACCCACTTCAAAGTTTTCTTATCGCATTTCCCAAATGGCAAATCTTAGAAAAAACCAGTGTTGCAGAAATCGGTCTTGGCGGCTGATTAATCGGCGATTAGTCGATTGGCAGTCTTCAACCGATTACGATTAGGCCTAATCGGTAAACTTGACGGTTTGCTGCAAAAGTCGGTCAAATATCGGCCTTGGCGGCCAATTAATCGGTCTCGGCGGTCATTTTCTCATTTTTTATATTTTTTAATTTATTTAATTTTTTATTTTTAAAGAACGACACAAACACTCTCTAATAACTCAAGAAATTTATAAAAATCAATATTAAAGAATAAAGATAAACAAATGTATAATCTTTGATGTATATCTCGGAATAAAATAAATCAAATTTTACTATTTTGTTATATTTATATATTTTTTAAATGAATTCCTTTATAATATAGGGTCTCCGATTAATCCCCGATTAATCCGATTAAACCCTTAACCTCACTCGACAGCCAAGCTACCGTCAAGCGATTTTTACAACCTTGGAAAAAACCAATATATTTTCATCAAATTCTTACAAAAAACACTATATTTTTTTTGGTACGTTAAAACTCCTATATTTTCTTTTCTGAAACGTCTAAATTAAGTTTTCTTATCTAAGAAAAACCCAACATATTTTCATCCAATCATTAAAAAAATTACTATGTTATATTTTTAGTGCATTAAAACTCCTATATTTTCTGAAATTGTCTAATCTAATATATTGTAATCATCAAACACTTAAGAGTCGATTACCTAGCATTTGTGGTTGTCTAATATTTACCGATCTGAAATCTTAAATTAAACATTTCAGAAAATATAAGGGTTTTAATACACAAAATAAATAACATCGTGGTTTTTTAAGAATTGAATGAAAATAGGATGGGTTTTTATGAGATTTCCCTTTCCTAAAATAGCAACATACTTATATGCATCACATAAACCCTTGTTCACACATCGTGTTCGATCATCAAATCTCTCCATTTTAGCAATGTACTTTCAACGCACTGCGTAAACCTTCAGTTATGCGTCACGTACCTGCCACCGGTCTCATCTCTTAACCAAAGCTTATAAGCTTTTACCACTTCATTTCATTCTTGTTCCTATAACTATTATGGTTAATTACAACGGCTATAAGTACATATAACAACATATTCAAACGTCATAGAAATGAGGCAACATCAAATTCATCAAAATGACCAAAATACCCTTTTAGGTTCACTTTTTAAACTTTGGTAACATTGTATTTGCATTCAAGGAAATTTCCACAAATTTCCTCCTAATTTCAAAATTTTTAGGATATTACAAATACCTACCCCTTAAAAGAATTTCATCATCAAGATCACATTATAGTCACAAAAGTCGGGGTAATGCTTCATCATTTCCTTTTTGATTTCTCTAGTTAGATTTGGTCCACAGATGTGTCTCCACTTAACCAATACAAGGACAGTGTCCTTTTTTCTCAACTTATTGGTCTTTATTTCTACTATGACTTCTCGTTCTTCAATCAATTTGTTGGAAGCTTCCACCTTCAAATCTTTGAAAGGGATGCTATTCTTTTATTTACCTAAAAGCATATTCAAATAACACACATGAAACGTGTCATAGATTTCTTGAAGTTCTAATGGAAAATCAAGCTTAAAAGCTTGCATTCATACCTTCTTCAAAATCTTGCATGGTCCAATATACCTTGGTCTTAACTTACCTTTCTTTCCAAATCTCATGACTCATTTGCAAGGTTACACTTTTAACATTACTAAATCTTGAACTTGCATGTCAAACGTCATTTTCTTCAAGTTAGAGTAGCCCCTTTGTCTATCTTGAGTCGCCTTCATGTTGGCTTGAATGGTTTCGATCTTTTGATTTGTTACCTTGACTATTTTCCGGTCTCGTGATTTTTGCTTCCTCGGTGTCCAACCAACATAATGGTTCTCGTTATTTCCTACCATACAGAGCTTCAGAGGTCGCATTCAAATAAAAGCATGATAACTATCATTATACGTAAATTCCACCAACGGCATATATTCGTCCCATTTACCACCAAAGTCTATTACACAAGACCTGATCATATCTTCAAGTGTTTGATTCGTTCTTTCATTTTAGCCATCCGTTTGTGGGTGATAAGTCGTGCTTAGGCGAAGCTTTGTCCCCAACTCCTCTTGTAAGGAATTCCAAAATCTTAACGTGAATCTTGTATCCCGGTCAGACACAATGCATACCATGGAGGCTCACCACTTCATTAACATATAATTTAGCCAACTTTTCAAGTGGCGTAGTCTCTCTAGTTGCCAAAAATAAATCACTTTTTGTCAATCGATCTACTATGACCTATATTGCATCATAGCCATTGCTTGTCTTTGGTAGACCAACAATGAAGTCCACGGTGACCTCATCCTATTTCTCGGATGGTATTTGGAGAGAATGAGCATTCTCGTAGGGTAATTGATGCTTGGATTTGACTTGTGCACAAGTAGCACATTCGAAAATGTATTTTGCTACATCTGGTTTCATACCAGGCCACCAAAATTGCTTCTTTAAATCTTTATATGTCTTGGTACTCCCAAGATGAATATAGTACTTTGACTTGTGGGAATCCTCTAAAATCAACTCTCAGTTATTTCCAAACTCGATTTTTAAGGTTTTCAAGCCTTGCTTATTTTATCCAAATTCCACTTTTTCCCTAAATTTTCTTCTTTAATATTTTCTTCTTTTACGACTTCAATTTGAGCGCCTTTGACTTCCTCAACGAGGCTTGGCACAACCTCAATC
Source organism: Cichorium intybus (assembly GCA_023525715.1). Lineage (NCBI taxonomy): Eukaryota > Viridiplantae > Streptophyta > Magnoliopsida > Asterales > Asteraceae > Cichorium > Cichorium intybus. Next base: position 140,714,881 of record CM042011.1, on the reverse strand, counting down.
CTCATCTACCTTTCTCTTATCAGTTTTTCATAAACATTTCGGCTCAAAGCATTTGCTACAACACTCGCTTTACCAACATGGCTCCAATTTGGAAGAAATTAGGTCAAATAAGTGTTATAAATATATTTCCATTATGGTAACCCTAGTGTATCAATATTTTTTGTAACAGATGTGAAGGTAGAAAATACAGTTTAGCGTGCTCTCAAGTTATCAATAAATTCTGTCTATAGTTCGATGGTGAACGTAACTTGATTCTATAATCAAGTGAGTCATTTAAATCTTTATGCTCTTAATACTCTTCGCATCTTTTATTGTGTTCGTGAATTTATTAAAGTCCTTAATTCTAACATGATGGAGTCCACATTTGTAGAAAAAGTGAGATAGTAAAGTTGTGGAAGAAAGAGAAGACTTTTCTATACATGGGGTTTCAACAAAAGAGTCAAACATGGAAACAACGAATTATGTGAGTCCATGTGGATAGGAAACCGACTATTCCCAGTAAATGAAGTAGTCAATGGTCTAATAAAACGAAAACGAAAAATCTGTTGGTCAATTGGATATGATTTGAAGTTTGGGAACTTAAAAGGCAACTATAATGCTATTGGTGGCTATTTTATGATATATTCTAGGGATAATGACTTGGAAGAGTGGCGAACTTTTAAAATTGTTCATATTTGCTCACTGGACTTATTTTTGTGTTTAATTTATCCATAAACTTTTTCAAATTGTTCACATTATACCCTTATGACCGGTGATAAAAGGTTTATGCTGATTTGACATCCTATATAACATCCTAGAAGACTTTGAAGGGTAATGAACTTCTAAAAGTGTTCATATTTGGTCACTCAACTTTTTTCAGTGCTTAATTTACCCATAAACTTTTTCAAATTGGTCATATTATACCCTTATGACCGGTGATAGAAGGTTTATGTTTATTTGACATCTTACATGACATCGAACCCATGTAGGCGATTATTGGTGTGCGATAACTCACAGGGAAGTCCACTTGGTCCAAATTGGTTGTTTACTATGAAACTAAAATTTGTGTTTCACAAATTGATTTCTTTTTTGAAGAAAAAATATTCATATTGGAAGTTGCTGGATCCAGAACCACCGGAGTTACTTGTGAGTATTGCACACCAAGAATCACCTACCTGAGTTATTTTCTATAGTTGAGCGAATACGTGAAGGAAAACCACAATCAAAACGATTATGATAATCTATACTAGAAGACTTGCCAACTTGAGAGAATACTCAAAACGAGGAAGACATTGCAAGATTGACTTACTGTTCCTTGCATATTAGGACACAAAAACGAACCCAAACTGAATATCATCGACCCTTCTATCACCAGACATAAGGGTATAATGTAAATAATTTTAAAAAGTTAATGGGTAACTCAAGCACAAAATTAAGTTCAATGGTCAAATGTGAATAATTTTAGTAGTTTGTTACCCTTCAAAATCTTTTAGGATGCCACGTAGAATGTCAAATATATATAAACTTTTTATCACCGATAATAAATGTATAATGTGAATAGTTGTAAAAAGTTTATAGGTAAATAAATACAAAATTAAATTCAATGACTAAACGTAAACAAAATTTGTTAAATGATAAATAAAAATTGTTAATATGACAATAAAAGACAATTTTTGAAATGTTTATGATATTACATGATGTAAAAGAAAAGTAATTGAAAATGGAAATCCTCACGTGTCACATTCGAAAGAGTAACTGATGGTCTAACTTGTAACCGTTAAAATCAGACCTAATTCAGATGAAAGGTCGGAATGAGTACACTGCGCACTGTGTGCCATTTAGAATCATCCGCCATTTCTCTGCGACCATTGATCTCTCGTCCTAGTGCTGTAAAGCTTTTAAACCTTCACGGAGCCAACAAGCGGATCCAGTGGTGGCCAAGAACTAAGTTCGGAAGCTTCTCCATCGCGCTTCAACCAATTCCTCTTCGTCTCACGGCCGTCTTTTCTTTCATGGCCAATACTCATTCCTGGTTAGTATATCAATCATTTGAGTGTTATCTGTATATATGATTCGATACAGTTTATCATGTATGTATCTCTGTGTGGAGCGGTACCCCTACATCTTGATAATTTCTAGGGCGTTATGATCTTTTTACTGACCGGTTCAAGAATGTAGTCAAATTTGTGACTGATCACGATTCAGAAAGTCCGATTCAGTCTGTCTAACTTTTCAAGTGCATATTTTCCGTTCTTATTGCAGTGATGATTCGGAACTCAAGTCTGTTCAGCGAAATTTTACTGAGATCGTAGTTGTACGTCATGGTGAGACGGAGTGGAATGCCGAGAAAAGAATCCAGGTTTTATTCGACTTCTAACTTGGATATAATTGTTCGAGTACACTAACATCTTCTATACATTATAAGCATCCATTTATAGCTAAACTAGCTTATGTTCAGTGTAAAGTCATAAAAACCAACCTTAACTAACATAAAAATTAGGGTAAAACAATTAAAAGATGCATCCCTCAACCATCATACATCCTGTTTTTCTAAAATGCCAGATGATATCATGTTACCCTTTTGATTCTAGTAACATTTAGATAGAGTCCAGTTGATAATTTGAGAATCAAGTTGGCTTATTGATCATACTTATATCTTTTATGTGTTATCACATCTAATAGGAATAGGTATTATCTACTTTCAGATATTTCACATCTGTTTCCATGAATTTCATTTAGTATAAAGTTTCTCTTTCTCATATTTCTTCTAAGAATTTTTATCCTTCATGTTGACCAGGGACATTTAGATATTGACCTAAATGATGTTGGAAGACAGCAAGCAGTTGCAGTAAGTTACATCTTAAAACTTTATATGTTAGTTTAGTGGTTAAGTGAGTAATTTCTAGGTTTAGTTTGTCTTTAGTATCAAATCTACATGGGTTGCATCATTCTATTGCTGTTTATCTACACAATACTTTTAATTTTATATTTTTGTAATTAAATTCAATAACTTTCTAACCTAAAAACATATTATCCTGAAGGTGGCTGAAAGATTAAGTCGAGAATCCAAAATTTCTGCCATATATTCTTCTGACCTGAAAAGAGCTCTTAAAACTGCTGAGACAATAGCAAACAAATGTGGAGGGCTTCAGGTACAATTCTAATAACCAATTTCAAATTCTCTAATCATATCCAAAAGCCATTTTTCATGGTTACCTCCTTTTTATAAAAGGCAAAATACACAAAAACACAAGTTACTTTCACCATTCTATTCATTTAGCCACTAAACAGTTATCTCTTATGATTTTTGTAACTTGCAATGATAGTTCAATGGCTAGATCGATAAAATGGTGAAAGTACATTGCGATTTTCTGTATGTTGATGTTATAGTAAAATGTCAAAGATGTGTAACGGTTTAATCACTACAGGAAATAGTTGAGTGGTTAAATTTATATAATTTTTGTATGTTAGGTAATTGAAGATCCAAATCTTCGAGAGAGACATTTAGGTGATCTTCAAGGTCTGGTATATGGTGAAGCACCCAAAATTAAAACCAAGGCATATGAAGCTCTTCAGTCCCGCCACACCAATGTTGAAATTCCAGTAAGTAACATGAATAACACACTTTGTTTGTGAAAAAATTAATACATTAATGACTATTTAATGTATGAAATCTATTAACTATATGTCTGACATTTTGTCATTAGTTTATCGGATAATTGGGGAGAATAGCAAGGAACTTTCCTCTCGCTACAATTATACTTTATATCTTACCCATAATAGCAACATACTTACATTTCTTTACTGTTAATAGAAATCTACATTCTTTTACCTATAATAGCAACGTACTTACAATTCACTACCAATATGGGTATTCTTCCTCTATTTGTTACATATTGCCATTATTGGTAAAGAAAATGCAACTATGTTGCTATTATGTGTAAAGATAATGTAAGTGCATTGTTATTATTAGTTACATATTGCTATTATAGGTAAAAAGATATAAGTACTTTGCTATTATGAGTAATCATCGTTTTCTCATTGCTATTATGTGTAAAGAAAATGTCAGTACGTTTTTATTATGAGTTACATATTGCTATTATCGGTAATAAAATGTAAGCACGTTGCTATTATGGGTAAATATATGTAAATATTTTCTTTATTTCGGTAAAAGTTAAAGTATCTTGCCTGTAGTGGTGAAAGGAGTAAATTTATTGCTATTATGGGTAAAAAGTACAGTACATTGTCTATATTGGTAAAAACGAGCAAAGTACGTTGCTATTTCTTGCAATTTGTTCTTAATTTATTTTTTTACAGGGTGGTGGTGAAAGTCTGGATCAACTCTATAAACGCTGCACAGATTCATTACAAACAATTGCCGGTAAACACCGAGGTAATAAATTATTAATTTAATAGTGCTTGAGATAAAAAAAAAATATACAATTTAATTTGCAGTAACTTACAAATTTGGTCCCTGTGCCTTACGTAATATCACAACTTTGGTCTTAAAAGTTCCCAAAGTTGTAAAAGAAATAAGTTTGGACCAAACTTGCAATTTTGATAAAGCACAAGGTCATATCTACAACGAAATGCAAACTTAAGGACGACTTTCGGAAGCTTTTAAAAACCGAACCAAATTTGCGACATTGAGTAAAGCACAAGGACTAAATCTGTAATTTACTAATTATACTCTAATAACTTCTGACAGGAGAGCGAGTGGTGATGGTGACACATGGCGGTGTGATCAGGGCGCTTCAGCAGCGGGCTTATACAGGAACCGGGCAGCAGGCAGGAAGGATACTGAACGTTTCGGTCAATGTTTTTCACTTATCGGAACCTGACCAATGGGAAATCAAGACATGGGGGGATGTGAGTCATCTAAATGGGGCAGGGTACTTAGAATCCGGCTTTGGTGGTGACAGAACTTCGGGGTAGTTACGTCATTTTCTACATTGAATATTAAATCATGAATAGTTTATAATTTTTTTTTTTTATATTATTGGAATTATTGTAACGAATTAATGTATGAAGTTGATTTGTATGTGATCCCATTAGTTGGGGGAATAGAAAGAAGTTATGTTGGAATAGTTATACGTTGTTGGATATTGACCTGTGCACATGGTTGCATTATTCAGTTACATGTGATGATTTATTTAAGCTTTAATTCTGACATTAATTTTTATTTTTCGTTTTAGATTTTTTTGAGCTGTCTTGTGTAGGATAAAAAAGGTTAAAATTAATGAAACACAATCTGTTTAAAATAATCAATCAAACAGCAAAATTACAAAGACGGGCAAAGTATCATTGTCAATCGTCTCCAATATATATCTTATTAAATATAAAAACTATAAGAATATATTTTTAATTGATGATTACTTTATGGTTAATGTGAGAACCCAACTGTCATCAATTTGTTTTTAAAGTTTTCATTGTGACTTCTACGTCAGTGAACTCTAATATTCGATTTTAATTTTGTCAGCGTGGCTTGCTATTCACCCTATGCCGCATTCACTTTGTGATCATAATGGTAAAGCTTGTAGCAATATGTCCACGTTGGCGGCAGATGTTGTAAAATACGACGGATCCGAATTTACTTTATACAATATTAGCTCAATGCGGAATAAGATCAAAATTATCAAACGGTAATAATCACAACGAAAATACGAATAAAGTAAATAAAATAGAGACACGAGGATTTACGTGGAAAACCCAAATCGGGAAAAACTACGGGCGGAGGAAGACGAGAACCAATTCACTATATTTTGTGGTGTTTACAAAATGTTTGGAGAATATAAAAATACAAAGAGTTTATAAACTCTTATGTATTTAGTATTTACAAGAAGAGTAAGATAGGTTTTTTAAGGAGTTGAGATGGTTTTTGGTGTTTGTGTGGTGTGCATTTTTGAGATGGTTTTCTAACCTATTTATAGGAAATTGGTTACATGCCATTTTAGAAAAAAAATGGCTCATTTGAAAACTTCCTGCATGCCATTGTTGAAGTTTGTTTAGCAGCCATTTTGAAGACATATTCTTCAATCTCCACATTGACTTCAAAATATAACAAAACTTGTATACCTATTTGGTAAAACCAACTCTTCAAACTTCAAAACTCCATAAGAAATTACAATCACCATATAGAGAAAAAATTGATCCTGAAAAAAATGAAATACTTCCTCCACCACGAGCCTAAACAGGCTCAACTGCGATCAGAAATACCCATTAAGTCCAAACATAGTTTGAACTTGGATATTGGAAGACTCTTTGTGAACACACCAGCGGGATTATAATCTGTATCAATCTTTTCTATGACACAATCACCTTTTTCAATGATATCACGCACAAAATGATAACGAATATCAATGTGCTTTGTACGGTCATGAAACATCTGATCTTTACTCAAGAAGATAGCACTTTGATTATCACAGAATACTGTGGTAACCTTTATTCTATCATCGAGTTCTCTAAATAATCCCTTCAACCAAATATCTTCCTTAACTGCTTCTGTAATCGCCATATATTCTGCCTCTGTAGAAGACAGTGCAACTGTAGACTGTAACTGGGCATTCCAACTAATAGCACAACCATTCAGTGTAAACGCATACCCTGTAATGGATCTTCGTTTATCCAAGTCTTTGCCAAAATCTGAATCAACATATCCAACCACCCCAGTGTTAGATTGTCCATAGCGTAGACACATAGAAGACGTATCACATAGATAACGTAAGATCCACTGTACTGCTTTCTAGTGTTCTCTCCCCGGGTTCGCCATATATCTACTAACCATGCTAACTGCATAAGCCAAATCAGGGCGAGTGCAGATCATAGCATACATCAAAGATCCAACAGCACTAGAGTATGGTACGCGTGCCATGTACGCCATATCAGTCTCAGTAGTAGGACTTAAAGCGGATGATAACTTGAAATGAGCTGCAAAAGGTGTGTTGACAGGCTTTGCTTCATGCATATTAAAACGTCGTAGGACTTTCTCAATGTAACCCTTTTGAGAAAGATGCAAGATCCTAGACTTCCTGTCACGAACAATTTCCATACCTAAAATTTTCTTAGCAGCTCCTAAGTCCTTCATTTCAAAATCAGCTTTCAACTGGTCTTTTAACTTCTGAATCTCCTTCATATCTTTCGCTGCAATCAACATGTCATCCACGTACAAGAGTAAGTAGATCTTTGAACCATCGTCACCTTTCTTGAAATAAATACAGCTATCATAGGTGCACCTGCTGAATTTGTGACTGGTCATGAAAGAATCAAACCTCTTGTACCATTGTCTAGGAGACTGCTTGAGGCCATAGAGAGATTTCTTCAATTTACATACGTAGTCCTCCTTGCCAGGAACTACAAAACCTTCAGGTTGTTGCATGAAAATCTCTTCCTCAAGCTCACCATTTAGGAAAGCTGTAATAACATCTAGTTGCTCCAACTCATAATCATTTGAAGCAACTAACCCCAACAATGCACGAATAGAAGTGTGTTTGACTACTGGGGAATAGATGTCAGTATAGTCAACGCCTGGAATTTGACTGTAGCCTTTAGCTACCAACCGAGCTTTATATCTTGGTTTCTCATTCAGGTTAACAGGGTCTTTGAGCTTGTAGACCCACTTGCATTTAACTGGCCTTTTCCCTTTTGGAATAGGAACTAAATCCCAAGTACCATTTCTTTGCAAGGATTCCATCTCATTATGCATAGCAATCATCCAATTACTTGAGTCTTTAGATTTGATAGCCTCATCATAATTTAGAGGCTCCGTTTCCGACTCAATATCATTAGCAACAATAAAAGCATAAGCAACAAGTTCAGCTTCAGCATACCTCTTTGGAGGAACAATTTGTCTTCTCGGCCTATCTATTGCAATGCTTCGAGTAGTAGCTTGTGGTTGTGAAGTTGTTGTTTCTTCAACAACTGCATGCTCATTTGGCGAGGAAGACTCTTGTTGCTCAACTAGACTCGGAATGGTGACAGGTGAAGTAGGAAACTCCACCTCCATTTGAGCTTTCTCTTCATTTGCTTTTGATGATGCGACTGTATCTTCTGTAGAGTCGGAAGTTTGATGAATCATAGCAGACTCGTCAAAAGTAACATCTCTTGAGATGATGATTTTATTTAGATCATTGCTCCATAACTTGTAACCTTTAACTCCTGGATTATAACCAAGAAAGACACATTTAAGTGCTCTCGGTTCTAACTTTCCATTGTCAACTCGTGCATAAGCTGGACATCCGAAAGGTTTCAGATGTGTATAATCGGAAGGTTTCCCGGACCATAACTCATACGAAGTTTTCTTTTCGATTGCTCGTGACGGTGATCGGTTGATAACATAGCAAGCAGTAGAAGCAGCCTCTGCCCAAAAGGACTTTGGCAATTTGGATTTTGAAAGCATACATCTGACCTTCTCCATAATGGTGCGATTCATCCTTTCGGCTACACCATTTTGTTGAGGCGTATAGACTACCGTGCGATGTCGAGTAATGCCTTCCTTTCGGCAATAGGCATTAAAATCTTCTGAGCAAAACTCTAGTCCATTATTTGTACGAAGATACTTTACCACCAATCCTGATTGCTTTTCAACCTGAACTTTCCAGTCTCTGAAGGTAGAGAAAACGTCTCCCTTATGTTTTAAGAAGAAACACCACACCTTCCTGGAGAAATTGTCAATGAGAGTGAGCATATAGTTAGCTCCACCTTTAGAAGCAACTCGAGCTGGTCCCCACAAATCCGAGTGGACATAGTCGAGTGGTCCTTTCGTTGTATGGATACCACTTGCAAACCGCACTCGTTTTGCCTTGCAATATACACAGTCTTCACAGAACTCCAAATCAACAATCTTTTGTTGACCAAGTAAACCTCTTCGACTCAATTCTGACATGCCTTGAAAACTCATATGGCCAAGTCGAAGGTGCCAAAGACGGGACTGATCTGGATCAGAAAGAGACTTTGAAACAACAGCAGCATCACTCGAAATTGTTTGCCCGTCAAGAAAGTAGAGGTCGGAGGTTTTTCGATTGGCTCTCAATTTGTCGGAACCATCTTTGAACACCCTGAGAACTCCACCTTTACCGGCAAACTCGTATCCCTTTTTATCAAAGAAACTGAGAGATAACAAGTTTCTTCTGAAGTCAGGGACATATCTAATATCCCCAATGGTTCGGATAACGCCATCAAACATACGGATTCTGACTGAACCATGTCCAAGGACTGGACATGTAGTATTGTTACCCATCAACACATAGCCCTGGTTAACCTTTTCAAATGTGTAAAACCAACTTTTGTTGTGACACATATGAAAAGTACAACCAGAGTCGAGTATCCAATCACCAGTGGAATCCAGTTTATCTGAATAAACTGTCAAGAGTTCTCCAATACATTCGACCTCTGCTACATCGGCTTCACCCGAAGTGCTAGCTTGTTTACCATTTGCTGCCGCCTTCTCTTTTTCTTTGTTCTTCAACTTGAAACATTCTTCAAGCACATGTCCCTTCTTGTGACAATATTTGCAAAACTTTCGTTTGCCTTTAGATTTGGATCTGGTTCTGTTGGAAGATTGAGAAGTTCTACTTCTCTCTGTTGTTCTTCCTCTGGCATTCAAACCTTCGGCTTTAGCATCATCTAAACCACCACCGGTAATATATTTCATCTTCTCTTTAGAATCCAAAGCTGTAAAGACTTCATCTAAAACAAGAGTGTCACGACTGTAGATGATTGTATCACGAAAATGGCTATAGGATTCGGGCAACGATGACAACAAAAATAAAGCCAAGTCTTCATCTTCATATTGAACATCCATATTCTCCAAGTTATTTACTAACTCTTTGAATGTAGACAAATGTTCAGCTAGCGAGCCTCCTTCAATCATCTTGAGATTGAACAACCGTTGCTTTAGATGCAACTTGTTCGGTAAGCTCTTTGTCATCAATAACTGCTCCAACTTCAGCCACAAAGCAGCCGCCGACGTTTCTTTTAGAACATCTTGTAAAACATCGTTTGACAAGTGCAAACGAATTTGAGATAAAGCCTTCAGATCTTTCATCTCCTTTTCTTCTTCGGTCCATGTATTGGGCATCCTTTCGAAGCCCAAGAGCGCCTTGTGTAAATCCATCTGAATGAGAATATCTCTCATCTTTACTTGCCACAGCGGAAATCGGGTATTCCGATCCAGCAGCGGAATATCGTATTTTACCGAAGACATGATTAATTACTTGATAAAATGATCCCAACAAGCTAATATCAAAACCCGGACGCTCTGATACCAATTGTTGTAAAATACGACGGATCCGAATTGACTTTAGACAATATTAGCTCAATGCGGAATAGGATCAAAATTATCAAACGGTAATAATCACAACGAAAATACGAATAAAGTAAATAAAATAGAGACACGAGGATTTACGTGGAAAACCCAAATCGGGAAAAACCACGGGCGGAGGAAGCCGAGAACCAATTCACTATATTTTGTGGTGTTTACAAAATGTTTGGAGAATATAAAAATACAAAGAGTTTATAAACTCTTATGTATTTAGTATTTACAAGAAGAGTAAGATAGGTTTTCTAAGGAGTTGAGATGGTTTATGGTGTTTGTGTGGTGTGCATTTTTTAGATGGTTTTCTAACCTATTTATAGGAAATTGGTTACATGCCATTTTAGAAAAAAATGGCTCATTTGAAAACTTCCTGCATGCCATTGTTGAAGTTTGTTTAGCAGCCATTTGAAAAACTTTGTTTAGCCATCTTTGAAAATAAGTTGTTGAATTTTGAAGACATATTCTTCAGCAGCATGGATTTTTGTTTAAGCTTAGAATTAATTTGATTTTAATTTATTAAAACTTAAGTTCCTATTTTAATTTTATCAAAGTGTAGCCCTGTCAATGAAGATGAACATATTGAGTGGTCGGTAAAGATGATGAATGTGAACAAAAAAGGGTGAATTCGGTTTGTGTTTGCTACGTTTGATGCACTAAAGTGCTTTATCTTTTCAAAAAATCAGTGTGAACTCTTATGTCTACGGGCGGGCAACATTAAAGCAAAAATCTGTTTGTTTATTATGAGCCTGCAGACATAAAAATATTTATTTGACATGTTTTTCAAAAAGACATGAAAAATAGTTTCTGATTTTGAAAGATATATTTTAGTTTCTAATCCTAATATAATGTTTATTTTTCCACCAACACCTCCACTTCCGCCACGATGCACTAAGATGGTGTTTGTTCTATACAAAAAGGTCAGCATGATCTCTTATGTCAGTAGTGTGCAAACACTGAAGCAAAAGACTGTTTTTTAGGATATCTCAAAAAGGTCTCTTATGTCAGTAGTGTGCAAACACTACTCTTATGTCAGTAGTGTGTAAACATTGAAGCAAAAAGGTCAGCATGATCTCTTATGTCAGTAGTGCAATAAGATGGTGTTTGTTCTATGCCAAAAGGTCAACATGATTTCTTATGTCAGTAGTGTGCAAACAACGAAGCAAAAGACTGTTTTTTAGGATATCTCAGACTTAAAAATGTCTGTTAGACCTTTTTATCAGGAAGATATAAAAATAGCTTCTGATTTTGGAAACAGTTTCTAAGTTCTAAGCATAATCTGATGCTTCTTTTTCAAGGCTTGTTCATGCTCGTACATTTAAGTTAAATGCACAAACCAAAGAACACAAACATATTTTCTTGTTCATGTTCGTTCATTTAACAATGTATCTTGTTCATGTTCATTCGGTTATATTCGTTAATGTGCTAACTGGTCATAAACGAATGAACTTAATAAATACAAATTGACATTTATGAACATAAAGAAACATTAATCAACAAACACAAACGAAAACATTCATATAAAGAACGAAAAAGTTGATCCTCAATACATATGATATGTTCATTTTACTTTATATTACTACTTTAGATATTTTTATAAAATTTAGAAGTTGTAGAAGCTCCAATTTCACTCTCATCGATCTTATAATACTATAGATATAATGTAGTGCTATAATAGAACATAAACAAATAAACATAAAGTAACATAAATGCACAACGATAAATGAATATAAACGAATGTAAATGTATAAACAATACTATTTTTCGTGTTCATTCGTTTACCTAAACAAACAAAAAAAATCTTGTCTATATCCATTTGTTTATTAAATAAAAACATAAACGAACTTCCTGCCATAGTTCGTTGAACGTTCGGAATATATATATGTATATATATATATATATATATATATATATATATATATATATATATATATATATATATATATATATATATATATCCGCTCCTTTTATATACATATTATATGCTGTATTAGAGTACTTTAAGCTATGTATGTATATTCACCTTCATAGATGCATCTCCCCAAAAACATTTGGAATTAGGAGTTTTTTTCTACATGTCAGTCTAGTTTCGAATTACACCCTTGTCTAGATTTTAACTACTTTTCATTGGTACATTTAGTTTATCTAAAAGTTATTGGTGTCTAATGGACATCATTACATTTTATTTAGACTAGAATATACTAGGCTAGGTTGTATTTAACAACACCCTTTGAAATTTGTTCAGCATCGTCGTGGTCGTTCTCATCATTGTAAATATGTTTTGCTATTGATCTTGAAATCAGTTACAGTCTATATGGATTGTATAATTGTCCATGAATGTGATTTTGTAATCTTAGGAAAAACATGGATGTCCTTGAATTTTAATTCTATATTATTGTGAAAATAAATAAATTGCTAACATATAAAAGAATTTTCCACGTATGATGTCAATATAAAGGTATTGTACACATTGAAACCGGTCAAACCTATAAGGCTATAATATATTGTCATGATTGTGAAACTAAAATGAAATTATGGTTTAGCGTTCTTGTGTCATGATTAAAATTTTGACGACTGCAAGAGCATATTGATGAAAGTTGATTGTCAGATATGACATTACTATCATTTACTGACTTAGGATATGCTTGACAGACTTGTTGAAAAGATAATCATTAGCCGATAGAAAATGACATTTGAGAAATACAAGGGTTGAGCAAAACCAAAACCATACCCAAACCCAAACCTTCAGTTTTGGGTTTAAATTTTTTAAATTCGAAAAAATTGTTTTGGGTTCGGTTTGCATATAGGAAACCAACCTACTAAAACCGAACTGACTCAGTGTTTTAGAAACTGAATAGGAACCGAACTGACTCAGTGTTTTAGAAACTGAATAGGAACCGACCCACTAAAACCGAACTGACCCAATGCTTTAGAAACCGAATAGGAAAACGACACACTACTATTGAAACCGTCCCTTATATATTATTAATTATTTAATATATTATTATACATCATAAGAGTAAAGTCTAAAACTAATAAACTAAAAAAGAACTCAAACACACATCCACTTTGTGACTTCGACATTCTGGATCTGTTTTAGTTTCTATATAATTGCTGGTGTTGGGTAAGCAACAAGCGAGATTGAAAACTTCAACCTCTCAAGATCAAGATTCAGCCAAACGAACACTCGACAGTAAGCACTTGACCAATGAAATCGTTGCAGCAAGATATACAAGAAGAATAAATAACTAAAGATCAACATAGGAAGATTTAAATGGTTTACTCGATCACGGGATCAAGCTATGTCTACTGGGAACTAGAGAGATTCTGAGAGAAATGATGGTAAATCTTCTAGCCATTGATTTCTTCACTAGGCCAGCTGATCCGACAAGTCATGGAACATGTTGTGGCAGACCAACTTTTGACAACAATAGTTTCTCGGAACTTGTGCCAAGGAGACACTTGCTTCTGAAGTAGCTTCTCTCTTTTATCGACATATCTACTCTACACATCTGACCCATGTAGAGATTCTACTACAAAATCCGGACCGGAGTGAAGGCTGCTCCTCGGTCCGGATGACACCTTCCTGCGGACGATCTTAAAGTAGACGAGATAAAGGGGAACACCCCTGATTCATGATACATACTTTACATTGGTCGATCTTCGCATCGCATCACTGCTCTGACTGAGGCGAAGCTCACATTTTCAGAAGAAGGTAACTGATCTGGACGAAGTACAACCTCCAACAGCACTAACTGATCCGGACGAAGTACAGCCTCCAACAACACTGGCTTTCCTCACCCCGGTTTGGTTGCTTCAAAAAACTGATCTCCTTCGGTCGTAATGGCTTCCTCGGATGGGATTAGGCTCCACATACTTAACAGCTGGAAATTTGGTTTAAACACAAAAGTTATGGGTTACCACCCAAAACTTATTTACGTATGGGTTGAAACTGAAAAACCGATCCCAAAAACCGAACACAATTGGTTTCAAAAACTTAAAACTGAAATTCTCGGTTTGGATTTGGTTTTACCCCAAATTCGGCCCATGCTCAGCCTTGATAAAATCTAGTTGATAGGATAGTTGTGAAATTAAAATGACATAAAATGGTATGTAAAAAATGAGTTTTTTTATAATTAATTAAGGATATTTTTAGAAAGTTCTAAAAAAATTTCATAAGCTCATTGAAACACTAGTCTGAATAGCTTTAAAAAAAACTAGTTTATAAGTTAGTTTTTAACTTGTCAAACACAACTTAAAAAATTAAAAATAAGCTAACTATGACATACAAATTAAAATAGCTTTTGATATATATATATAGTAATAAAAGAGGAAATAGAACGGAGCATTGTTTCATGTCACTCTCCGCCTCTTTCTCTCACCTTCTCAACCTCTCACATCTCAATCTCTATGTAGTTCACCCCACTCTTTGTTTCTCCGACTCTCTACAATCACCAAATGTCAAGTGAATTGAAGTTTTAACCTATTTTTGTTTGGTAACTTTAAAAACGTTACATTATTTGACCTGACCTTTTATGATGTATTATATCTTTAAATAATATTTGTGATTATAAAATTATCTTGTTAATTGTCTGAACTCTGACATGTGATTGTAAAAAACCAATTATGTTGTCAACTTTTTAGGCAAATGCTTGAACTTTGAAGTCAATTGGGTGCTGTTATTAACACCCTAATACTAAGGTAAATCATGATGCTGCAAGTGTAATCTCATATTCAACAATGATTTTGATGTAAGGGTCAAATCTCATATGCAACTATTAACTTTAAAGTGGTTTACGATGATATATATATATATATATATATATATATATATATATATATATATATATATATATATATATATATATATATATATATATATATATATATATATATTATAAAACGTATTGCCCCAATGTACAAGTGCAAAGCAGTCAACACAAAAATTACAAGTCTTTTAATGCACAAAATCCACGGTGGTTTTCTCATCCCAATCCCACTACTTCCTTCTTCTTCTCCCCACGTTCTGATACAAACCTCCCACGAATTGAAAACTTCTTCTCCACGATCATTCTTCAAACGTCTTCTCTATCGGTTTTCTTCCCACGATCTCCCATCCCCACGATCTGTTCTCCACCTTCACCTTCTATCCCCACGTTCCGTTCTTAACATCTCCCCACGATGTCTACGTCTTCATACCTTCTCCGCGATTTCAGCCATTATCTCCACCGAATGCATCTATAAAACCCTTTCGCTGCTACCTCACCATCGTTTAACACCATCATCGTTTACGCTTTCACTGTTGTATGGCTTTGAAATTGTTACTGCATCACAATTCGTTGTCTTCTTTTAAGCCCTCCAACCCTAAACTAATTGCTTTACATGTGAATTGCAGGTTCGATTGAGGAAAAGGGATTCTGGAACTGATTGCTTTTCGATTCCTGATTCTATGAATACGAAGGGTGGACTGATTGATAATCATATTTTCGAGAATCAAACTGAAACAGTTTTGGGTGAAAATCAAGGTATGTCGATCTTCTGGTTCACAATGACGGGTCAAGAACAGTATTTTGATTTCAGGTGGATTGAATTTTGATTTCAGGTCGATCTTCCGGCCACTACGTATCACGTTTGCATCTTCTTCTTTATTAAGGCTCTTTTTCTGATTTCATATCGTATTTGGTATTTTTGTATTTGATTTCGTATTTCATGAGTTACAGAATAGATTTAGAATTAGTTGAACTGATAACGCATATTTATACTTTCCTCTATTTATACTTTCCTCGCCAGATCTGTTTCATTATGCTTCTTACTCATTCAAAATTTACAAATTTGTTTTGTTGCAGGGTATGATGTGAATTGGACCAATTGTGGTTGATTAAGTTTAATGGATCAGAACCGCATGAGTATATTTATCTATTAATTGTTTCAAAAATAGGACATAAATTAAAAGAATCATATCATATGTTAATGAAATGCAATCGTGCTTTTTTGTAGTGAAAATTAATGTTTGGTTGTGTATTTTTTTGCAGGTGGAGTATAGGAAAAAGGCACAAATATTACATGGGGAAAAATCCATTAATTACCACAATGCTGTGAAATACAGCTAGAGACATGATACCATCAAAATTTGAGAGTGGGGTAACACTTTGCTTGAGTTTTACTCACTCGATATTGTTTAATTCATAGTTTGTTTTTGATCTTGCAATCTTAGTATGAGTATTTTCGTTCAATTTATGTGTTATCCTTTACAAGTTCATGTATTATTAGCCAATTTTTATTTGGGTATGATTCAGTTTTGTTTGTTCTTATAAGTTGCTGATGTTTTTCCAATTTGCTGTTGTGTTTCATGAAATTAATAGTTCTTGTTTGCATTTAGGTTTGTTCTTATATCTTGGTTATTTTTCCCAGGTTGGTAGAACATGCCACCCAACTGCTTGACAAAATGTCTCAAAGAAAATTGGGAGACGAGGGGTTTTTATGTACGCAGATAAGAATTTTTATGAGGTTTGAAGAATCTTATGTTGGTTCTGTTCATCTATTTTTTCATGTTTCATTTTGAACTTTGAATTTGTTTTGAATGTACCTTGAATGACAGTGATGGTGGTGGTGCCGCCTTCTACCACCTATCGCCATGGGTGTCATCACCTGAACCACCCAATGCTGCCTTCAACCACTCTCAAAGTATGAGTTGATTTTTACTCTTTTTATTTTTAATTTGCATCCACTACATTGATAGTGAAAGTTTATGTCAAACACAGTAATATACTAATGATTTTGAGTTTCTGTTAATTATATAAATTAATTTCAAAATTAAAAAGTTAACCATCTTGGTGCTTTTTTATATTTCATAGCTTGGGATGACAAAGTAGAAATTGCAGGTTAAGGAGGCTAAAGGAGAGGTGACACCTTATGGAAGCTGATGATATTATGGAAGCTGTGAAGTTGGAAGCAGTTGATTTGGTAAGGAACTGTAACCTACACCTTATGTGTATCGCTATAATTGCTCTTTTACTTTAAATTTAAATCGAGATTAGAAATATTTGGGTACAATATGCTTGAAGAGAAAAAGGTTAATTGTTTATTACTTTCCACGCTTGCAATTACTCTTTTACCCCTATATGATTTTGGATTAATTGAAACTTGAAAGTCATTATTTTCAGGAGAGCAAGTTCTTGAAGTTTTTAGGGTTTATGTAAAATCTCGTGTCATGGGTCATGGAAGTTGCAGCAATTATGGACATTGCACTTGCTAACAGAGTAAGTTCATAATTTTGGTAATATTAGTTCATAATATATGATGTTAATTTCATTTAGATTGCTTTTTAAAACTTTTTTTTTCTGTAAGGTAAACCACCTGATTGCAAAGATTTTGTTGGGATCATTCATAAAAAACGGATATTTTGTGTAAATTCTCGACCTTTATAATTTTCTATCGAATTTTAGATAATAGTTTCAATATACAATTACCAATTATATCGGCACACAGAATCCAATCCTACCACCTGCATTTATAAGAAGACTATTTGGATATTTTTTTGTTCCATAAATTAAAGTGTGTCTTTGTATGTATAAGTGTGATGTGTTTAGATGAGTTGTGGATGGCGAGACAAGGTTTCTGTGTTGGATATATTTACATTTTTATATATAATGCCAACATACTTTTACTTCATTAACTATAATAGCATCGTACTTACATTAGTATACTAATGATAGAAATATGTAATCAAAGATTCATAATATGTTTTTTATTCAATCTAAGATTCTTCATATTTTTTTTTCAGATTTGGGTTTGTGAATCAGAGTATGGAGAAGACGAAGGAAATTGTGAGTTCGCATTCCTGATATTCCCAATAAACGAGCATAATAGGGTCTGTCATAATTTTTTTATGGCACAATAAGGGTTGGCATAAACAAGAAGAAAGTTTGTAGGCTTGGTACCTTTTAGAAGCAACTCTTTCCAGTTGGGAAAACAAAGGTATGTGTAATTTATTTGTTAATTTCATTACTCCCTTTACAACGTGTTGGATATTCACTAGGTTCATCCTGTTTCAGGTAATCATATGGAAGTACATTGCTATTTCTTGTATTCAGCCTGTTATTTTGACAGGTTTTACTTTTTTTTACAGATTTGGTCCTCTAGAAAAATATCGACAGATGACACAATTTTGACAGTTTTGGTCCTTTTGACATATTTGATAATTTTTACGGTTTTCGTCCTTCTGACTGTTTTGGTCCTTGCCCCTATTTTGACAGGCTTTACTTTTTTTACGGATTTGGTCCTTTAGACAGATATCAACATATTAGACAATTTTGACAGATTTGAAAATTTTGACAGTTTTGGTCCTGTTGACAGATTTGATAAATTTGACAGTTTTGGCTCTTTTGACAGGTTTTATAACATAAAGAAACCCAATACCTAGCAAATAGCAATTATATCACGGAAAAATACCAGCTTTTTGTTCTGATTATGTTGGTCCCTTCTTTGTCAAATGCTTAAGTTTCTTTCTTACGGTTACCTGAGGTGGCAAAGGATTTATGGTATCCTTTAGAGTATGATCGTGCCCCAGCGGATGCAAATGCAAATGCTTCTTGGTTCTACGACATAAAAGTTTCCTTTTACAAAGGATACAGTTTACTGCGAAGCATCTGGGCTCAAAACATTTAAAGTTTTTTCCTTTGAGTCGGATTTTGTTCGTACCAATTTGTCGGGTAGATAAGTTGTTGGAATTTGTGAACTTTATGTTGACGATAATAATAAATTTTACCATTTACAATTTATTGTTGTGTTATTTTGGGTTAAAATTAAAAATACATTTCCAGGGAATTGGTGTTAGTGCAGGTCTGGAAAAGAAAAAAAATTATAATTGAAAGTACATTCCCATTATTAATGCAAGACTGGGAAAGAAAAAAAATCCAAAAAAGTTGGTTGTTATTACTGTAAGACTGGAAAAGAAAGAAAACAAAAGTACGTTGCTATTAATGCAAGACTGGGAAAACCAAAAAAGCAAAGAAAAAAAATTGAAATTAGGTAGGCCGGCGTAGTCGCCAGCGTAGTCGCCAGCGTAGTCGCCAGGTGGGGTGCTGGTGCGGGTGGCTGGTAAATAACTTTTATTACAAATTTGGTCTGTAAAAAAGTCAGACATTGTCAACACAATATGAAAGTACGTTGGTATAAGTGGAAATGAACAAGAATTGTAAGAAACTGTTTTGTTCATATTTGGTCCGTAGAAAATTCAGACATTGTAAATAACTTTTTTTTACAAATTTGGTCCGTAAAACAGTCAGACATTGTAAACACATGATGGAAAGTACGTTGGTATAAATGGAAACGATCAAAAATTGTAAACAACTTGTTTTACAGATTTGGTCCCTATTTCGTAGTACTTGTAAATAAGTTTTTTTTACAGATTTGGTCCCTAAAATGGCATAAAAGGATTTCGACCTTAAAATCAACAATAAGTCTAATTTACTACATTTTATGCAACCACGTTCCTATAACTGACAAAAGGGCATACATGGAAAAAACATTTAACACACAATGTGAAAGTACGTTGTTATAAGTGGAAATGAATAAACATTGTAAAAAACTTTTTTATACACATTTGGTGCGTAAAACGGGTTAAAAGGAATTAGTCAAAAAAGGGCATAACTGGAAGGTACAACACGGTATATCATTCAAGTTATTTGTGTAAATCTGTACAAATTTATTGTTGCATACTATGGTATTTGAATTTGCTTATGTTAAAAAGAGAGTTTGTATATAAATCTGTTAGTTCTGATGATTCTTTATAAAACCACTGATGTCAATTCTTTATAAAACCACTTATGTGAATTCTTTATAACAGTCGTTGACTCTGGTCGACATTGATTTACCAAGTTTGGTGTTCAATTATTGTATAATTTTTACTTATGATCTTTTACTTGCACCATCTTTCCAGTCTTTTATAAAGAGAATCAGAATAATTTACTCTCTGATGCATGGAGAATTGATCAGGTAATGTTGAGTCCACATATCTAAATGGCTGTTAAGTTGATTCATTTAATAAGTATAACTTCCTTCTTTGCAGCTTAAAAAACATATTAGTGCAGAAGGTAAAGTCAACAACGTCGTGAAAGACAAAAACGAAGTATACCAGGTTGCTAATGGAATTTATTCACGCCTAATACCCTTTTCAGCATCTTAATTTCGGTCATTCTATTTCCAATTTTAAAATATTAAAATGTAAATGTACTTTAAAATATCATAATGGAACATATTTGTACAAAATCAACTAACAACAGGGGCAAAACTGTAATTCAGGCTACGTTCTATTTAACAAATACTCAAATATGTCTAAATGACTAAGTTTGTGAAAAATAAGACAATTGTATCAATAAAAGATGTCTAAAGGACCAAAACTGAAAAAAAAAATCAAAACCTTTAAGCGACCATTAGTGTAATACTTAGCTTTAATCTTTGAAAAAATTGATTACTACAGGGCAAAATTGTATATTATGCTACAGGGGCAAAACAGTAATTTATGCTACATGGGCAAAATTTTGTGAAAATAAATTGCAATGTAGTTTATGTTTAATTACGCTACAGGGGAAAATTTGTAATTTACAGTACATGAGCAAAAACCTTTAAGGGACCATTAATGTAATACTTAGAGTTTAAGGGACCATGACTGTAATACACTGCAGAAAGAACAGTCACAGTAGGCTCGTGGGGGAGGTTGAGATGGTGGTTACAGCAAGTAGTGGGCTCGTGTGGAAGGTTGGCGGTTACAGCAAGAAGTGGAGGTAGTGGCTGGAGGTTGAAGATGAGTCATGGAGTAGTGGGCTCGTGGGAGAGGTTGAGATGGCGGTTACAGCAATTAGTGAGCTTGTGTGGAAGGTTGGCGGTTACAGCAAGAAGTGGAGGTAGTGGCTGGAGGTTGAAGATGAGTCATGGAGTAGTGGGCTCGTGGGGGAGGTTGAGATGGCGGTTACAGCAAGTTGTGGGCTCGTGTGGAAGGTTGGCGGTTACAGCAGGAAGTGGAGGTAGTGGCTGGAGGTTGAAGATTAGTCATGGAGCAGTGGGCTCGTGGGGGAGGTTGAGATGGCGGTTACAGCAAGTAGTGGGCTCGTGTGGAAGGTTGGCGGTTACAGCAAGAAGTGGAGGTAGTGGCTGGAGGTTGAAGATGAGTCATGGAGTAGTGGGCTCGTGGGGGAGGTTGAGATGGGTATCAGTACACGACTCTCTCCCTCTATAAATACCTCCTGAAAAGTATTCATTTAATTTTTTACCAGGGTTTAAGGTTATTGAAGTATTGCTGTTTAACCTACTCTTGTATCGAAGGCGTAACGACATCAAATTCTAAACGCGTACTTTCTTATGATTATCTATTGTTTCTGTTTTCGTTTATTAAGTTTATTACAGATTATTTAACTTATAATATCAAATATTATTAGAAAAAGTATACTATCAAAAATGCACTTATGTGTATCGGTAAATACACTATTTTCGTCAATGAACAAATGTGTGAAAACGTTCGTCAATATGTTATTTTTTATTACAATTTTGCATTTAAAAGTTACATTGGAATGAACTTATATCTTTGAAGAAGATGTGTCATGTAATATTTGTCAATTCATAAATTATATCGCACAATCTGTTATTATAAATGATTGTAGAACAATGGACGCTCATACATATGTTGATACGTTTGCATCACTCTTATTTGTTCATGCGTGGTATCATATCGTACCCGTAAGAGTTCATTTTACTTGGGTCGATGTAACATCTAACCGCCTGTTTATTTTCCTCCTCGATCAATATGTAAGTTTTAAAATTTAATTGATTTTCGATACACCGTTTGAATTTGTTTTAACATTTTGATTAATAAAATGTTATGTTGTCAAATAGAGAAATAAAATGGTAGCGATTGTCCCCCCGAGATTGAGGGGATTATATAATGGACGTAATCTTGAGGGACATCTTTTCGTACTAAACCATGTCCGAATAGATCCATCCTTTTATGAGTACCCGAGGCATGAAGGGTACAGTTTTATTCGTGGTGATTGGTTTATCTTAATCGGCGATAACAGTAACTTCTTTCGGTTGCCAAATGGTATCGGAAGATGGTTTCCGATATATCCGTTAGTGTCATCGATACGGAGTCTTTTGAGTGATAGGACCACACGAAGAATGCTCATAGGTAAGCCAAAAATATTTGTTGTATTTATAAAATTTTAATCAAATATGATAAAATATATACTTATTACACCTTAAATTATGAATAATCGTTTTGTAGATGTTGTCGCGAAAATAATACATGGAGTACGAAATCCGAATAACCATTCATTTAAGCTAATTCTCATAGACGATACGTAAGTGGAAACCTTTTATAAAAATATTGTTTCATTTTGTACATTTATTTTTCTATATTTTATTTTCGAAAATTCATATTTTTTATAGAAGAAGCATGATACATATGACTTTGTATGATGCTCCGGGTACACGTGATGTTGTCCGTACGTTTTTTGCAATAAAGAACAAGTCTATAGTATTTGTATCGCGTGTAAAACTTGTTCATTTTCCTTCATCTTTACGTAAGTCATCTTATTCTATAAAATGATATGTTATATTTTCAACAATATCAACTAAGTAACGTAAGTTAATTTCACTATTTTTCACTATTCCAGCTAACATTTTGAGGTCAACCAAACATTCCGAGATCGCTATCGAACCGGTCATGCCCGAAGCGGAGGTAATTAGGAATATTATGGACCATTAAGTTTATGAACATATTTGGCACGCAATATTTTGTTTTTTGGATGTATTTTCATGGATTTGTTAAGTTTATGGTTCAACTTTTACTTTGTTGTTTTTATGTGAATATGTTCTTGCTTGAATTTATCTAATTGAAATGCATCTTTATGATTATATTTGGGAGATTATTGCAAATTGATAATCTAAGTTTCTTTATACAATTGTAATCATTAACTTTGTTTTGCAAACTATAAACATTGATGATTGTAAAAGTTTGATAAAACTCAATTGACTAACAATTATGAAATAACCATTTAATAGTAATCTTTAAATGTATACTATAAAATGCATAAAAAAAATATGTAAATCATAAAAAATTAGGTTTATTAAAAAAAAATAAGATATGCATGATACCACTTAATTTGACGAGAATTTAGTAATAACACCTAATAAAATTCTAAAAGTTAAGTGTTATATTAAAATTTTGCACCATTTTGATTGTAAAACATTATACATATGAATGCTTTAAGATGTGTTTGTTTTTAGTTATCTTAGAATGACATTTTGATGCAACAAAGTTACGTGTATTACATTACAGAATGAGGATTCTAGATGGAGAAACTAGAACCGATGATGCATCCAATTGTTTACAAGATATACGAAAATGTATGTATATCATATGCAATTTGTATATTACGTAATTACAGTCAGATTATGTAAGTTTTCATCGAAATAAAAACATTTTATAGAAAAACAGAGACAATACCAACGAGACTATTATGCACGACAAAAGGCGAACAAAAAGGAAAAACTGGCTAATGGTGAAGGATCCAGTCATCGTGAAGAAAATGAGGATCCATATGCTTTTGTTTACGCTAGCATCCCTATAGACCACCGCTTGTTAGACCCCCCTACGTTGTGTAGACATTGTGGAGCAAAACGATTCAAATATGAATTCCCAACCTTTTGTTGCATGGATGGGAAAACGAAGTTGGCAAGCGCTGCAATTCCTAAAGAACTGCACGACCTGTTCACCAAACAAGAAGATTTGGAAGAAACGTTCAGGAAAAACATACGTTTGTATAACACAAATTTCTCCTTCACATCAATGGGTGTGAAATTGGACAAACAGCTGACCAATATGACTTCTGGCGTATATACCTTTAGTGCATGCGGAACAATATACCATGGTATCGATCAGTTAGTTCTAATGGGAGGAGAAGCTAAGTACTTACAGTTATACATTTATGAGGGCAAATCGGAAATATCACATAGACTCAAATGGTCGAATCTTGATAGAACAATTGTTGAAAGGCTGACTCGTGCTCTTGCTTCGAACCCGTATGTAAGAACACTTAAACGGCTTTGTGAACTACAACCGCTAGATGACTATAGAGTCAGTTTAAATGCATCGGTTGAACGTGATCAGAGGGTTTACAATCAACCGACTACATCTGAGGTGACATTCTGATTTGTAAATTTAACATTATTTATATTATATGTTATGTTTGAGTTGATAAAAGTACATACGTATTACCATAAAACATACTGATCTAACATTTAATCTAGGTTGCTGCTATTTGGGTTGAAGGCAATGAGAACATAACCGCTTATAAAAGAAGTGTTATTGTGTATGGAAGGTCTGAGAATGCCCAACCAATTCAACCGCATTTTGGTTGTTATGATCCTTTGGTGTATCCTTTATTCTTTCCTAACGGCGAGCAGGGTTGGCATGATGCAATACCGAGGGCCGAAGTTTCTATGGATGAAATTTTAAATGAAAATGAACGCACCGACGAAGGTGATGAAGGTACGCATTTCCTTGCTATCTATGATATTTACTCTACCTGACATCTATTTCATTAATAAAACACTAAATAACATATATTTTCAAAAATATCATCTTTAAACAGAATCTAATTCACGAGGAGGTCGGAAAACTGTATCTATGCGGGAATACTACTGTTACAAGTTTCAAATTCGACCGAACAAGTCTGATAATGTAATTCTGTTCGGAAGAAGATTGTTGCAACAGTTTGTAGTTGACACCTATATCAAGATCGAGACCGGACGTTTGCAATATTGTGAAAGGAACCAAGATAAAATAAGAGCTGAATTATACCAAGGTGTTGTTGATTGCTTTGTTGCTGGTGAGAGTCGACCGAGTATGGTTGGGAAACGAGTTGTGTTGCCTGCAACTTTCATCGGAGGCCCCCGTGACATGCGACATTGATTTATGGATGCAATGTCTTTAGTTCAAGATGATGGAAATGAGGAAACAGTGGAAGGGAGCTTCATTCGGATACCTGATGACATGGCCATTCCATTCACCGGTGAAGGTAAATTGCTCGATGCTTTAATTGATGTAGTATTTCCATTTTTTCAATCAAACGGGTATGATTCGGATTTTATCATTTCAAGAGCGATAATGTCAACAAAAAATGAAAGTGTTGATGACATTAATGATAAACTTATCGAACGGTTTTCTGGAGATCAAATGGTTTACTATAGCTTCGATGAGGCTGAAGATGATAACAATAACTTATACCCTATTGAATTCTTGAACTCTCTAATTGTTAGTGGTCTGCCTCCTCATTACCTTTGTTTAAAAGTTGGTTGCCCAATCATGATGCTACGGAATATCGATCCGTTTAATGGATTATGCAATGGTACCACGTTGATATGCAGAGGTTTCCAGCGAAATGTGATTGACGCAGAAATAGCGGTTGGCGAACATGCCGGCAAAAGAGTATTTTTGCCAAGAATTCCATTATGCCCGTCAGACGAAGACATGTTCCCATTCAAGCTGAAAAGAAAGCAATTTCCAATTCGTCTTAGTTTCTCTATGACTATCAATAAAGCTCAAGGACAAACGATTCCAAATGTTGGTGTATATCTACCGGAATCTGTCTTTTGACATGGCTAACTTTATGTGGCATTGTCCAGAGGAGTATCTCGCGTCAATACGAAGGTATTAGTAAACCCGACCAAAACATTCATTCATGATGGATGCTACACAGCAAATGTCGTGTATAAAGAAGTGTTATATGATGAATAAGGTACAATCGAAATCTTAATAATTTACAAGTATTAGCATATGTTTTTAATATAATGAATTAATGGATAAAAGGAAACAAGGCGTATATGTATTTTCAAGTTCAAAATAAGCTAAAAGTCTACAAATTGTAATAAGGGTCATACATTTATCTTGAAAAATCATGGTTTTGTTTTTTAATTAATATCATTTTCTATGGATTTGACTGTGTGAGTATCTTTTGGCAGGTGAAGACTGTTTTTATAGATGGCCTCCCAACATATAAATCAAGCAAAAGAAGAATCATTTATGGTTCAATCAGAATGATGGGACCTTCCATATCATCCAGCTCAAAAGTCAGATCCATTAAGCCATTAGCAGCCTCCTCATCAGACATATTTGACGATACATTACCTTCCAAAGGTATTCGTTAAATTATTCAAAATAACATTGATTTCATTGAAAAAGAAAATTTCTAACTAGACTTTTCTTAAACAATTCAGATGTTCTTGCTTTATGGCAAAAAGCTGATGTTGTATGTTTTGACGTGGATAGCACTGTGTGTCTGGATGAAGGCATTGGTGAACTTGTTGAGTTTTTTGGAGCTGGGAAAGCTGTTGCTGAATAGTCTACTAGGTTAAAATTGTCTTTTGTACTTAATTAAAAGTATTTTTTTCTTTTTACGGTTTAGGTTTATAATTATATCAATTTGTTCGTGTGCTTATAGAGCCATGGGTGGTTCAGTGCCTTTTGAAGAAGCTTTAGCTGTCACTATTCAAACCTTCATTATCAACAATTCAATATTTTCTTGAAAAGAGCCCTCCAAAGTATGATGCCCTAAAACCCTAAAGCCTAAATTGTAATAAAGAGGCATGCTAACTTTTTTTTTTTTTGCTTTTGATTTGGTAGACTTTCACCTAACATAATGGAATTTGTCCAAAAGCTCAAGGGAAGTGGTAAAATTGTATACTTGATCTCTGGTGGTTTTTGTCAAATGATCAATGTAAGCAATCTGTTAATAAAAATAACTATTTTGAATGATATATTTTTGTTTTTTTATGTGTAAATTGAAGGGAATAGCAACGTACTTTACTCTTTACCAATATGGCCAGTGCAATTCGTTTTTTACCATAATAGCATTGTACTTGCACGTCATTACCCTTAATAGCAACATACTTACATTTGTTTTATAGATAATAGCAACATATAATTCCGCAATAGCGACTTAGCTTGAAATTTTAGGTTTATGCTACAGTGAAAGTGATGGTGGCTGGGTTTTGGATCCTAATCTGACATGTGAGATGGGTTCCCGTTATGATGCTTCTTAAACTACAATATACATAGGAACATTTAACACGCATCTTTTTTTTTTTCTGTTAGACAAAATTGCCCCTGCCAAATATTATCTAATACACGTTGTTGTTATCTGTTTCTTCTTCTTCGTAGGTTACGACTCCCCGATTCTAAGAAGGTAGACTCTGGTTTTTCTATTGTTCCCCGTCTTTCATTTTTCTATTTTCTTATGTTTTTGGTTTTTCTGCTAATTTGCGTTTTCTATTGTTCCCCGTGTTTCTAATTTTTGTACTTTTTATATTTAACGCAAAATAGCAACACAAATTTTTTTCAAATGCAAAACAACAAGCATGCATATTTATTTCTAATACAAAATTCCCTTGTGATAATAGACAAGTACCCTAAAAAATATTGTACAATGTATATTTAATGTAAAATAGCAACGTACATTTATTTTTCAAACGCATAACAAGAAATATGTATATTTATGTCTAAATCAAAATAACACCCCTCTCCAAAATCCTAATCATTGAAACATAACTTTTTGTCGTAAGAAAACTATTTACCCCCTGTTGCATGATGCATTTGACTATAAAACTTGATATCACGATGCATTTGACTATTTTTTACCATAATTACTGCAATAATCCATTAGAAAAACCAAACCATTCAATGCATAGCAAAAGATAGTTATTCAACGACAAAACTAATCACTGTACCTCGCATTCGACGTTTGATGAAAGGAAAATAATCGCCATCCAAAAACTATTTAAGGAAGTGAAATTAATCGCCGTCTGCTGCATAGCGTGTGTACACACCAACTTCTTTTTCAATTTAAAATGACCAAATAAAACAGTAACCGCCTACCCATTACTAACCAAAGCAACCCCCACACCCCCCTCCCTCCCCCCCCCCCCCCCCACTCCGCCGCATCGCGCGGGATGTCTGCTAGTATATATATATATATATATATATATATATATATATATATATATATATATATATATATATATATATATATATATATATATATATATATATATATATTTCATAATAATATAATTAAATAAGTTATGAATTCATACAATTTTTATAATAATACAACTACATAATTTTTTGACGAAATCGGAAGAGACCCGAAAAACGGTAAGACACCGAAAAACGTAAAAACTGCAAAGATATTTCTCAACAACTTATTTCGTTAAACACACAAATGTAAAAAAGTAATCTTTGACGTCTCGCGATCACGTGCGATGTACGTCTGTGGTATCTAATATGGACTCGAGGATACAATCACATTTTCTTTAATTTTTTTTTAAATAAAAATGTACTTGGTTTTAATGTTTTATTATTTTATTTTTCTAATGTTTTTAATCTATTTTTAGCGTTTTGTGTTTTTGGATCATATTGTTTTGAGTTTTTCGTACATAAAATCTCCAAAATGTAGGTTTTAACGATTTTCAACAATGTTTTTTTAAAATAAAATCACATGTATATGTAATACATGATACATATATATATAAAATAATGATATATTCATCTCGTCGCTAAAATGCCAATGTATCGGTTGCGCTGGAACTAGGGGTGCAAATGAGCCGAGCCGGCTCGTGAGCTACCCGGGACCGGCTCACTAAAAGTTCGGCTTGAGATGGATTTTAAACGAGTCCAAGCCGAGTTCGAGCATAATATAAGACTCGTTTATTAAACGAGCTCGAGCCGAGCGTGTGTCACCAATGTCGATTAGGCTCGCGAGCCCTAAACGAGCCTATATTTATAATGTATATTAATTTGTTTTGTATATATATTAAAATTAAAACATATTCAATTTGCTTATGGATGATTTAATTACATTTTAACTAGCTCGAGCCGATCTTAAGCTTGTTTAGGCTTGTTAAGAAATAAACGAGTCGAGCACAAGCCTGAGCCGAGCCTGTATATTTCTTAACGAGCCCGAGCCGAACTTGGGTCCATAAAGCTCTTAACGAGCCGAGCCCTGTATATTTCTTAACGAGCCCGAGCCGAGCTTGGTCATGCTCGGGACCGGATCCGCTCGTTTGCATCCCCCTAACTAGAACGTTAGAACGGCAAGAAAAAAAATGACACATCTACTAATTTAATATGACGTTATATATATATATATATATATATATATATATATATATATATATATATATATATATATATATATATATATATATATATATATATATATATATATATATATATATATATATATATATATATATATATATATATATATATATATATATATATATATATATATATATATATATATATATATACACACACACACACACGAACACAACCGTAATCAATATATAACACTAAAGAATGAGTAAATATACTTTAAAACTAAAACACACTTTCCATGCTCAGCCTTGATAAAATCTAGTTGATAGGATAGTTGTGAAATTAAAATGACATAAAATGGTATGTAAAAATGAGTTTTTTTTATAATTAATTAAGGATATTTTTAGAAAGTTCTAAAAAAATTTCATAAGCTTATTGAAACACTAGTCTGAATAGCTTTAAAAAAAACTAGTTTATAAGTTAGTTTTTAACTTGTCAAACACAACTTAAAAAATTAAAAATAAGCTAACTATGACATACAAATTAAAATAGCTTTTGATATATATATAGTAATAAAAGAGGAAATAGAACGGAGCATTGTTTCATGTCACTCTCCGCCTCTTTCTCTCACCTTCTCAACCTCTCACATCTCAATCTCTATGTAGTTCACCCCACTCTTTGTTTCTCCGACTCTCTACAATCACCAAATGTCAAGTGAATTGAAGTTTTAACCTATTTTTGTTTGGTAACTTTAAAAACGTTACATTATTTGACCTGACCTTTTATGATGTATTATGTCTTTAAATAATATTTGTGATTATAAAATTATCTTGTTAATTGTCTGAACTCTGACATGTGATTGTAAAAAACCAATTATGTTGTCAACTTTTTAGGCAAATGCTTGAACTTTGAAGTCAATTGTTTATGTGAGTTTGCTAATTTTGTGAATTTTATGAACTGTCTGACCATTTTAACGTCAATTTTTCAGGAACGTCTGAAAAATTTAAGCACTAGCACGATGCTTGAAAAAAGAGAGCATTACAAAGAAAAAAAAACAATAGCATTAATGGCTGTGAAGCGCAACAAACAACCAAGTTAACTTTGACCTTAGTGTTCCTATGAAAAACCAAAAGAAAGAGTGTGTTACAATTAGAGGTGACAAAAACTGACACGATACGAAATAAACGGGTTTGAGTAAGAGATTTCAACTCGTTTAATTAAACGGGTTGACACGAGACGACACGATAATTAAACGGGTAAGGTCAGGGTCGAAACTTTTAACTCGAAAATGACCTGTTTATTTATATTCAAGTTTTTCTATTCTTATGTAAATTGTACAAGTCAAAGACCAAGACCATATTTAAAAGAAAAACTTCAGGTTGACGTGTTTTATAATATGGAAGTCGTTTAGCAACCCAGGTCATGAATTCATTTTCACATTTTTCTTTTCTCACTCATACTTCACAGTCCAACTCGGTCTCTCTCTCCTCCTCGCAATCTCGTCATTCATCTCATCGACTCCTAATACTTTAATATTGCTATCTAAACGTAGCGTGGATTTTCTCCTCAACTTCTATTACTAGTTTTTCATGTTTTCTTTTTCATCTCCTAAACTCCTACTCTTTCAACCTAATTAGTGCTTCAACTCGAAAAGTGATATGATATATTTACAAGGTCTAAACCTCAAACCCGAAAATCGACAAAAATTCGACACGAAAATAAACGGGTTGACACGACACGACACAATTATTAAACAGGTTGGGTTAGGGTGTAGCACTTTCAACCCGTTTAATGTTTTGACACGACACGAAATCAACACGACATGACACGTTTGCTAAGTCTAGTTACAATCTTATCAAACAAAGTAGATTTTTTTGGTTTACCGCTACAAAAAGGATATAGTTCCAAAATTTCCAAAAATCTCAAATCGTCGTAAGAAGAACCACATCTAAACATATTCTTTGAATTGCTTACATGGTCACATAACCTGTCCATGCATCAAATCTGGAAACGAAATGAAAGTAGAGATATCAATATTCCACCAACGACCAAATTGATCTCAAATAGAAAAAGCCGCTGGCAAAAAAAAAAACAAAAAAAAAACAAAAAAAACAAGAAAAACAAGAAAAACAAAGGATTAATCTGATCCATCATTTTCACATCAATTGTTGTTTATATGAATTTGTAAAAATTGTAAATTATTTATGTAATTACACGAAGATTGAAATTATTATAGGGCAATTTTGTGAATTACTTATCATTTTCTATGTTATGCGAATTGTTTGACCTATTGTTGCTTGTAGATTATTTATGAAAATTTTCCCTTGGTCTTAAAAACTTGATTCTTTTGGTCTTAAAAATTAAAAACAAAAAATTATAAAATTTCAATAAAATGGGATAGTAGACCATTTGACCACTGAGTTTGTTTTGACCACTTTTATCTAATCCGATCACATAATTTCTAGCTAGCGTCCATATGGAAAAAAAATGGTTAGATCCGTCATGGCGTCACCGGTTGTATGCTACTCAAAACTTGATTATTTTGGTCTTAAAAAACTAAAAAACAAAACTTATAATTTCAATAAAATGTTATGACTTGTAATTTACAGCATATCCACCTATTGATATGGTTGTTATATATCCAGCTCCAGTACGTTGTATTAGATACGTTGGCGTAATATAAAATAAAGCATACAGATGAATAGTCTTGGGACGGTGGAGAGAATCACGGTATCGGGATTTGGGTGCAGGTGACATGGAGGAATAGGGAATGAAGGCTTAAGATTTTTATCAACGGAATCTACGTAACAAAAGAGGAAGATATGATGCTTTTATATTTATTTTCTTATTTAGGCTAACAACTTTGTTAGTCAACTTTTTTTAATCTTGCTAACAAATATGCCATTTTAATATAGGATGGTGCTAAAACAAACTCTATCCATGAGACAGTTACATATGTCACATCAAGAAAGAATTTACTTAATATTACTTTTTAATATATTCTTTTAGAAATTAATGTTTGATTTGACATTCTTGTGAATGGGTCATGCTACGTGTGACGTTAGAAATGATCATCCGAGCCGGCTAAGCTTATGGGGGTGTATTATCAGCTCCTATGCAGTTATCTCGGTGATAAACCTTATAGCGGTCACCTAGCGAGATTTGATTTAGCGTTTATCGCGGTGGTATAGCGGTGGTATAGCGGGGGGTTTTTTTTTTGTTACTTTTAGACTATTAATACTACGTAGAATTAATATCACAAAAAGTTGCATAAAAATGTCACATAAAACATAGATAATATTCTAATATGAAAAGTGTCAACGTGTCAAACATAAATCTAATCGCAATCCATGGGTTCGGCATCCGATTCAACATCGTTTAATGCATTCACATCTTCTGAAAAGTAAATCTCGGCAAATCTCGGCGCTATCTCGGACAAAATCTCGGCAAATCTCGGCAAATCTCGGCGAGATTCTCGCTGGCGAGATTACTGAGCGAGATTTTGATTTTTATCTCGGCCTAAGCCCGAGAAACGCTATCTCGGCGCTATCTCGGCGCTATCTCCCGAGATTGACTGCATAGATCAGCTCATCACCTCAAAATACTTGTTATCTCAGCAACGTCATATCACTATCACTATCATTTTCCCGTCACTTACCAAGGGGTACCCTCTCTTCATCAACCCAAAATACTAACACTATTTCCATAGATGCTTTGTATATATCCAAAATGAGATGTGTCTTAATGCATTTTGTACAAGTAAAAAAAGCACAAGATGCTTGGAGTTTTATAATATTGATATGGAGATTAAAGCATTTACCTTAAAAAAATTGATCGTGTGACTCGGCCTGAGCAGACCCACGACCGTCCACTCCACCTTATCACCACACCCATGGGGTGTTGTTTGCGCATGACCACATAGACCACAACAACCAAAGAACTTCTAGTCCAGTGGCATCGAGTGTTGACATCCTTCCTTGAGGTTGAGGTTCAAGTCTCATATGAGACATATGTGGTATTAAGATGTGGTTTAGGAGTAGATTAGATTTTTCGTTCAAACAACGTATGTTACAACACCACCAAGCCCTATGTATGGTGAGTACACCGTATAAACTAATTGTTGGGAAAATGGCCTCAATAATCCCTACAAACCTCCCAAAGACAATAATAGAAAAATAAACTGAACACAAGAATATACGTGGAAAACTCCAAAACCGGAGAAAAACCACGGGCCTCCAGAGAGAAAGATCCACTATATGATAAATTGTTACAATCACATAGACTAATCTCTCAAGCCACCCCCCAAATTACACCCACACTCTCAAAGTTTTAACTAATACTTTAACCACTCTAAAATAAGAGAAAGAAAGAAATAACCAAACACTTATAGTGTATTGTTGGTTGGGATGCTTTGAAACCAAAGCCTTAGTCCTTATTTATAAGCTTGGAGACCTCCCAAGCTTTCATCCTTCTAGCAATGTGGGATAGGAGCTTTTCTTTCATTTAGCCAAAAAAAACCAACAAATCTCCACCTTGGATAATATGAAGAAAACCGCAACCACATAAAGGAACATCGTCTTCATCAACGATCATAATTCTAAAGGCATAGAATTATCATACTCCACCATAAGAAAGTATCACCACTTAGAATAAACCATCCTAAGAATTTCACCTCGACACATGTTGAAAAAAAAACTGCTGAAAAATTTATGGTGCAACTTCCATTTGGCATACCCGGAAGTTCATCAGCCATCAACATAACTTCACCACACATCTTGCATTTATGCCAATCCAATGCCCATGTGTAGTTCCCCCCGCTAACAGAAACACATCCCTTTCCATGGTATCACGGGCATACCATAGGGATGACACAACTCAAAAGAATTCATCGCCGTCAGTAGCGACGAAGATACTGTTAGCTGTATCAGAGCCTTTTGTCGAACTCGCTGCTCCACCTGGACAATTTCTCTTGACATGCCCAGACTCTCCACACTTCCAGCATACCGGGATCTTCTGGGAGTGTTTCTTCTTCTCGTTCCTGCATACCATAGCCGTTCCTTCTGACGAAGCATAGCTGCTACTTTCCAGTCGTTTCTCCTCAGAAAGGAGTTTACCAGTAACATCCGCATACTTCAGGGTCTCTTTTCCATACATCAAAATAGGCTTCATATGCTCATAGGAAGATGGTAAAGACAGTATGAGTCTTAAAGCTTTATCCTCATCTTCAGTTTCCACTCCAATAGCCTCCAGTTCTGACACGATGTTATTAAGAACACTTAGATGATCTGAGATTTTTGTATCTCCACTCATACAAAGAGTATGAAATTGTTCCTTGAGATACAACCGATTCGAGATGCCTTTGCCTTGATACAACTGCTCAAGCTTCTCCCACAAATCTTTTGCCGTTGCGATCCCATGCACATTTGCAAGAACATTCTTTGCTAGACACAAACGAATAGCACTTGCCGCTCTCAAATCTAGATCTTCCCATTCTTCATCATCGACTTTACTGGCTCCGGCTGAATCCTTGCTAGAAACGGGGACATGTCTCCCCCTCAACGCCTTGTGTAACCCAGATTGAATCAACACATCCTTGACTTGAACTTGCCACAAACCAAAGTTGATTCTTCCGTCAAATTTTTCTACATCAAACTTCATGGGACTGTATTTTGCCATCGTATCTGTATCTCAAAAACAGTATTGTATACTAGAAAAATATGCACCAGACCTATACGCAATACATCTAATAAAGG
Source organism: Cichorium intybus (assembly GCA_023525715.1). Lineage (NCBI taxonomy): Eukaryota > Viridiplantae > Streptophyta > Magnoliopsida > Asterales > Asteraceae > Cichorium > Cichorium intybus. The sequence goes on along the minus strand of CM042011.1, from coordinate 140,679,687 downwards.
ATTCCCAGGTAAGAGTGGAGGGTCACAACGGACACGCTTAAATACCAATCTTTCCTAGACAGAACCTTCTTCAGATATATACGTATTTACAGCCCGCATACAATTCTATCGTATACAAAACGGTTAGTCGGATCCTCGTTTCTGATGTGGAAGATCAGACAAAGCTGCAACCACAAAGCATACTCCGAACCTTCAAAGTACCGAGACAACTCTAATACGATTAATAGAAATTTGTTTCTGATGTAGAAGATCAGCCAAAGCCGCAACCACAGAGCATACTCCAATTTCTAAAACCGAGACCTCCCCCAAAACCTGAAGCTCTGATACCACTTGTTGGGAAAATGGCCTCAATAATCCATACAAACCTCCTAAAGACAATAATAGAAAAATAAACTGAACACAAGAATATACGTGGAAAACTGTCACACCCCCAAACCACGATGGCGGAAACGTCTGAGGGTGGATGACTTCATGAACAGTATCACAACAACGTTTGTACAATAGTGATCAAAGCAAACACATCCATCATATATATAATTGTAAATGTTACAATAGTTCAAAAGATTGTATGTTTTGAATACAATTACAATATGATATCAAAATACATAGTATGACGCCATAGCGACCCATCGTCAAAGGTTGTAGTTACCCTATCAATTTCCTGAGAATACAAGTAGTTTGAAAGAGTGTCAACATTACGTTGGTGAGTTCATAAGATTTTTGTATGAGAAAATCCATAATCCTTTTTTCCTTGTAGAAAGATAGTGTTTGAAACCAGAAAATCCAATATTTTCTTATAAATGAGTAGTAGTCTTAAAACCCAAAGACCAAAAATGTATAGGTATTTGTATACTTGAAAATAGTATTACGTAGTATTATTCTTGTATAAAACCGTGTAAATAGGCGTTTACTGGTAGTCGAATCGTAGATTTAATTCCACAAAAGTCGTATGTATAAGTAAACCGTACTTATATTTATATCTTTGATAAAACATAGTTTTAATTCCCATAGAATCAGTGTGTATAAGTAAAACCATACTTATATTTGTAACTTGTTAAAATGTAGTTTTAATACCATAAAACTTGTATGAGGAATCTCTTTCCTTGTAAAATGCAGTATTGTAATCCAAAAAAATCTAATATTTTCTTATGAATGTATCCAAGTCCTTAAAACCCAATGACTAAAATGTATAGCATAGTTTGTAGTATAAAGCCATTGAAAATGTATATTTCCACGTAAACAATGTAATAAGTTGATTTCCCATGCGAGACGCCCTATAACCATACTGTGACCATGTAGGCCTGCTTCGACGTTCTTCAGGCGTCGGACTGTTATCACATTTGTCACCTCAGACCCGTCGGTCTAGCTGTAGCTAGCAGCTCAGGTGCGGGGTTGTCAATCCCGTATAGATCTATACACAAATATCACGCTCTCTTACCGAGACTCTGGTTATAAATTTCAGGACTTATAGTATGTACTTAAATAAGCACTGTGAAGACCCGTCTCACAAAAATGTATATATCAATCAACTTGTTAAAGTTTGTATATGAAAAACCTTTGTATTTGTCCATTATCATTTTTCCCATGATAATATAGTAATGTATAACAATTATAGATTTTATATAATTATTTGTCCTCTTTAAAACGTCATAGTAACATTTGTATCAACAAACTATTCCTATAATAGTTTATTTTTAGTATTCCGTTGTGAAAAGCATATATTTACAAATATATATGAAATAACTTATTTAGATGGTTATAAAGAACTTCTTTTAAGATATATTCTTCATAATAGTGGTGTAATAAATTGGTTATACCCTTTATTAATTCCAATATAATATTTCATGACTATCAAATAAAGAACGGCCAGGTAGAAGATCAAATGAGGAGGCAGGACCCTTTCAGCGTATAAGCCTTTCGGAAATCCAACAACCTAGCCCAAATGATCGGCCTAGACACCGCTCTCGTAAGTATATCATTCAATATTATATTTTGGAACTATAATTGAATTGTTGTCATAATGATGTTTACAAAATTCACATTTTGTTTACTATTGTTACAAATGAGTATAAATAGCTATTTTTATAGTATAACTTGTATTCTCCTCCTTAAAACTTGAATAAAGATAAAAAGAAGGGGTATGAACTCACCTTAATGTCGATGATGATCTTATCACCAATTGTTGTTAGATCGCCCGACTCTTACTGCTTCTAACTCGAACCCTCTTTTTCTATCTTTCTACTATATTTTCAAGCTATATCTCTACAACTCTCTCGATATGTGTATATAGCTTGTATTGGTGTGGTTTGATTATGAGAATTTGAGTCCTATTTATAGTAGATTTATTTTCGTATAGGAGCCCTCAAGATACAAGTATCTGACTTTTATAGCTTTTAGAAATTGTTTATGACAAAACATACCCTTAAAATACTCTTTAAATAGATTCATAGTTTTTATATAAAAAGAATGATTTTTGTTTATAAAACTATAATCTACAAAAATCGTAGTTTAATAATATCAACTTTTTAACTAAAAAGCTTTAACGAATTAACGTAAGGGTATTAATTGTATGTTTAATGAAAATATAGGGTTTAAATGTAAATACAATTTCATTTTAAAGAAAAAGAAAATATTAAATATAAAACTGATATCAATAATATTAAATTTTGACGTCAGGTTGTTCGTATCGACGATACGGTTTTGACGGTAAATTTTTCGTTTTATAAAAAATCATAATATTTTTGATAAACTTAACAATACGTATTGAATACGTAGTGTTCGAAATGAAAATACGAATTCTTTAGGGGCAAAATATATAAATATGAATAAATAATTAAGTGGGGCCCACTTTAATAAAATTATATAAAAAAATGAAAAATACAAGTTTCAAAGACTTCCCACCCTTTTTGAAGAAGACTTTGAAATTTTGTTGTTTTCTTTTTTTTTACTGAACACTATTCACGTCGAATTACTGTTCACGTCGGACACTATTCACGATGTAATTTTTTTTTCATTTATACCAATGACTCACGGATTATCCGGTATTGTCTTTTTAAAGGTTGACTCACAGCTCCGTTCTTGTCTATCGTAGACTCACGGCTTATCTGGTATTGTCATATCATTGACTCACAGCTCCGTTCTTGTCTATCGCAGACTCACGGCTTATCTGGTATTGTCTTTCAACGCATCTGTAAACTATCGAGTTTCGTCCCCCGAATCTGTTTCAATCTGCAACAGTTCAATAAACACATATCATATATGATATCAGTGAGATTACTCACCTGGATACTCGCTGCATTTAGTTCCGGTTGTTTCTTGTCTTTGTTTACACTACAACCGTTCGTCCCGTACCTATATATTCATTTATATACCAAATGATCATAGGTTAATTACCATTTCAGTTGACTCTACTACACAAGAGTCCTATACAATACAATTGGGGACCATTTCCAAGCATTTCCAATCAATAACCATCGTTATAAAAATTTAATACACTTCCCGAAATACGCGTATTCTACTACAGTACTTTCGGGAGGTCGTATTCATATTCCGCTAATTTTCCATGAAGTTTCACAACATATTAGACATATGTTTAAAATTTCAGGTCAATCGGATAAGCCTAGCATAAGAATCAAACTTGGAAAATGCACCAAATTTTAACAGAGGAGAAGTTGGCTTCTGCCGCGGGATCGGGTCGCGATCCACCCTATGGTCGGGTCGCGATCCCTGCGATTCCAGCCAGGAAGCCCGTTTTTTGTGCTATAAAATCTCATTTTCTCATTTTAAGTGCTTATTACTCGACTTAATCATTAGGGATTGTTCTAGGACCAAAACCTTTCATTAATATCAAGTTTTAAACCATGGAAACGGTAATTCAAATCCATTTCCAATCATTCCCGTTTTTCACAATTTTGGTCCAAAACCGAAATTATCAAGTTATAATCACTTCTACTGATTTATTCTCATCATTAACAACATTTGGAACTCATTAGAACTCATTAGAACTCATTATAATCCACTGGATCATATAAACATGTATTCTAAGGTTCTTGAGCAAAGTTCCAATTTTTCAATAATAACAACATACTTTCAATTTGATATGAATTCTTACAACATAAACATGTTTGAGGCTTAGAATTCATTTGAACCTCTTGGATCATAACTGAATTTCAGTTTCCAGATTATCCCAAGAAGAACACCCAGAAAACTTAGGTTAGAATACATTACTAACCTTTTATGACTTTGAAATCTTCAATTTCTACCTTGCTTCCTCGATTTCTTGCTTCAATCTTCAAAGCCTTGTAGAAATTGCCTTCAAGAAGAATTCCCGTAACCTCTCAAAGTTCAACCAACATATGAGAGATATATTTCTTATTTTATATTTTCCAGATTTATAGTTTAGCCCCTCAAGTTCCATTTCTTGAACTTTTGGCTCTTTTATCACCTCTTATCACATATAAACTTTCTTTTCTTATACTTTTGCCACAAGCAAACAATATTTTTATATAATTGGTCCTTTACATGGTCAAATGACCAATTTACCCTTTTATGGTAAAATGACCAAATTGCCCTTTTTAGCCTTTTACTACAATTATCTTACCAACAAGGTTTTCTAACAAAACCAATACTTATATCACCATATTAAATCATAATTACATTATGATTAACGTATAAATACTTAATAAAAGTATCGTGGTGTTACAAATTCTCCCCTCCTTCAAAAGATTTCGTCCCCGAAATCATACAAATAAGCGAGGGTATTTCTTTCTCGTTAGAATTTCGGTCTCCCATACCATATGGAAACCTTTATGGTATTGCCAAAGCATTTTAACCATACTAGTCTTCTTATCTCGCAGCTGTCTTATCTTCCGGTCAAACACCTTCTTGGGTTATCCCGGGTACCTGAACTTCTCATCTACCTCAATTTTAACAAGAGGTATGCATTGAAATTCATCAATCAGTGTTCTCCAGAAATGTGACTCATGGAAAACATTATGAATGTATTGGAGTTCATCAAGAAACTTTAATCAATACATCATAATTCTTACTCTTTGAGATACCTGGAAAGGTCCAATAGATAAGGACTCAACTTTCCTTTTTGTCCCACATCAATTTCTAGTCTTTCAGAAAGATTACTTTGAGTACCACCATCTCCTTCACTCGGAATATCAATGGTTATACTCAGTGATCCACATACTACTTTTGCAAATTCTTAGCCATTTTCAAATTTGCTCGTATTTTTCTAGTCTTCTCTTCAGTTTGTACAACAATCTAGGATCTAGCCAACGGCTTTTCCACATCTTCAATCCAATAAATCGGAGTATAACACGGTACTCCGTACAACACTTCATACGAGCCATTAGAATACTATTCTGCAAGTTGTTATTTCTTACAAATTCTACCAAAGATAGACTATCTTCTCATCTTCCACCAGGGTCTGTCATGCAAATTTCAGGCATATCTTCTATAGTCTGCTTCATTATGTCGCTTCGTCCATCAAGATACGGTACTTATTAGTACTTTTGAACTAATTATTCTTGAAAACTATGCAAAAATCTAGGAATAAATTTACGTTGGTTTCATCATTCGGTTAACTATTACCCATGTGGTGTCATACCCATGTGGTACTTGCAAAGACTTTATTACAAAGTCTATAATAATATCGTCCCTTTTTCTTCTTTGGGACTGGCAACGGCTAAATTTCTCTGTATGCTTCTAATGGTTTGGCTTTACTTTCACACAAGTCAAACACTTTTCATATGTCTTTCAATGTCTTTCTTTAGTCCCGACCACCAATGCATAGGTTATATCATCCTACACAGTTTGGTACTGCCCCGGGTATATTGCATATCTACCACAATATACATCTTTTAAGGACAAATTCCATATCTTGCTCGATTTGAAACCCACATACACAACTACCAAGGGTTTTCAATCGTCGTGAGTTTCTAACTAGCTTCTTTCGATAGCTAATCATTCATTCACTTTTTACATTTTCATACTTGCACACTTCTTTTTGTGCTACCCGAATCAATTCAGGTAATCAATTTGCCACATTCATGCATGTGGTTGTATCTTTCAAAAGATACTATTTTCAACTCCAGGCATCTATAGCCACATCCGCCTTTCCGAGATGGTACAATATTTCATAACCGAAACCTTTTAGTAACCCATCTGTCTTTGCTATCTCATACTTAGCTTCTTTTGATCAATTAAGTACTTCAAACTTTTATGATCCGTATAATCCGTAAGCTTTACACCATATAGATGGTGTTTCCAAAGCTTCAATGTCAAAGTCATAATTGCTACTGCAATATCATGTATCCAAAATCAACTCTGGATGCATTTCTATAATCCAATTTATCTTCTCCGCTTAGCGATAATGCTAACACCGGAGCTTCACACAAGGTTTATTTCAACCTTTGAACAGTTACTGGTGGTTTTTATACCCACTCAACTTTTCACTTTTCTTGATCAACTTTAGTCAACTAGACAGCAATCAAGGAGCAGTTTTCTACAACTCTCCTATAATAACCCGCCAATCCAAGGAACTACAATTTTAGTCAGATTCCTCAGGCGGTTTTCGTTTTACACAACATCATTTCCACTGGATTTACTTTATCATCTTTGGCACTATTAACATGCCCAAAGAATTGACACTTCTTTTAGCCAAATTTCATACTTGGAAAACTTCGCATATCACTTTTCTCTACGAAGTAACTCCAATATTTAACACAACTATACATCATATTCAGTCTGGTTTCGAGAATATCATATTCTCGGTAGTCAATGCACATACACATCAACTTGTCTTTCTTCTTTTCAAACACGATGGGGCTCCACACGATGACACATTCGGCCGTATGAGACCCCGATTCGAGAATTTCTAATTGCTTTCTCAACTCTGCCATCTCTGCAGATGCTAATCGGTACGGAGCCTAAATAACAAAAACGGCTCCCAAAACCAGTTTAATTATAAACTCTTCAAATCAATCTGGTGAAAATTCCGGAAGTTCTTTGGAAAAAAAACTATCCAAGAATTCGTTTAATATTTTACACTTCTGTCATCGCTTTATTTAGCTTGGCCAATACTGCAGATGCCAACTAAAACATCCTTCCTTTACTAACTCTTTTCCGAGTTAAGGAAAGAGAAGTAATCGGTATTATCAACAACAGTCGTTTACTCTGAATTTTCATCCAATTCATTTCTGAGTTTAGAACCAAAATGTTCATTTTTCTACAATTCATGTTAGCATCATTCATTGCTAACCAATTCATACGCACCATTACTTCAGATTCATTGGTAATCATCGGCTTCAGATTTATAGGGAAAAATGGTCCCGTAAATCCTAAGCAGACTACCTTCCAGGTGTTCAATATCTTGAACATATTTGCTAACTGCTATAGCTACTTCCAGCATTTCATCCATAATCATTGATGAAATGTTCAGACAAGACATCAAAGTCATCGATCCAAAGCATAGCTTCATGGATCATATACAACATATACGGGGATTATATTCAAGACAATGATATCTGAGACCATATTAGTCTACTCATGAGCTTCTTCCACAGTCTGCTGGAATGCTTATGGTACCACTGGTCCTTTACAATCACTCGTTTCTTCTTTCTTCCCTCCCCGTTCTTTACTGAGTTTATCACCCGTTACTCCACATTTAGCATGTGAACATTTCATAGGAAAGTGTTCTATACCTCCGCGCTAGACACACTTCCGTGCCATCCAACAAGCTCGAGCAATATACTCCTATTTTCTGCAATTTCAGCATTTCAACAGTAGAGTCTCTACTCTACAATTTTCTTAGTGCTTTTCGTGCACTTCTTACATCGCATCGCCTTTTTCATTTTGGTCCCTTCCCTTTAAGGTTGGACCTAAATCGTGGTAACTTCTCCTGAAGCTTCCACTAACATTTTTCTGCTTTTCTTGTAGTCTCAGCTACTTTTCTTTCACCTTGAATATCAGTCAGGGTGAGCACCCAATTTCTTTTTCTGACCACAGCAGCTACTATTGCTTGTCATGTGGATTTTCTGCTACTTGTCTCTTTGCCCCTCATTCAATGGAGCCTTGAGAAAGGGCTGCTCCGCCTCTTAAAGCTCCACGCCCTAAATTCTTCCCAGTAATATTCACTGCTCATCCTTCTTATACGTCAGAAGTCAGCAACGGTTAGGTTATATATATGTATAATAACAATTTATATACACCTAACTATACATCATGTCTATTATCTCAAGGTTTAAGTCCAGGAATCTACTCTATAGACACCTAGTTCACTTAAACCACGGCTCTGATACCAACTTGTAACACCCGGCTTTTAAAACAAAAACACCCCTGAAAATTTTTCATTTAAAACAAAGGTTTCAATACATAAAACCATAACAAAAGGGGTATATTTTATTAAAAACGGGTACAAGTGTATCAAGGAGAGTATAAAATACCATAATCTCCTTTGAAGCCGGGCTGCTACTAACAGCATCTAAAAGTCCCACTTCTTTAGTCACTGACTCTATCTTTTCCCCTTATCAGGATCATGCTAACCTGCAGGGACATTTAACAAATAACGTGAGCTATAAAGCTCAGTGAGTAATCGTATCTGCAAATAACATGTATAAAAATACATTCATATATCTGTTTGGATATCGGATCCAAACTCCTAGCCTTACTGGCTGACCAAATATCTCCTAGGATTTCACATCCTAGTTTGTAGCCTTACAGGCTGATTCATAATAACCTGAAATTATCAAGCCACGTCAGTTATTTGCATATATAATCATATCTAACCATTTCTGTCCCATGTTTCTTAGTCACAATGGACCGCACCGTATTTCATGGCTATTTAAGCCGCACCACAAGTCATAGCTAAATAAGCTGCACCAAAACATTTTTAATATATAAATCATAGCCCGAAGGCCGCACCAGTTGGGTTCAATAACCCGATATCATAGCCATAAGGCCGCACCATTTTTATATAACAATATCATAGCCAAATAGGCCGCACCAGTTGGATATAGCATCCAAAATCATAGCCATATAGGCCGCACCAGTTGGATATAACATCCAATATCATAGCCATATAGGCCGCACCAGTTTGTCCCGCTTTTGCCTAGACTCACGGCCCCGTTCTTGCCATTACAATGACTCACGGATTATCCGGTATTGTCTTTTTAAAGGTTGACTCACAGCTCCGTTCTTGTCTATCGTAGACTCACGGCTTATCTGGTATTGTCATATCATTGACTCACAGTTCCATTCTTGTCTATCGCAGACTCACGGCTTATCTGGTATTGTCTTTCAACGCATCTGTAAACTATCGAGTTTCGTCCCCCGAATCTGTTTCAATCTGAAACAGTTCAATAAACACATATCATATATGATATCAGTGAGATTACTCACCTGGATACTCGCTGCATTTAGTTCCGGTTGTTTCTTGTCTTTGTATACACTACAACCGTTCGTCCCGTACCTATATATTCATTTATATACCAAATGATCATAGGTTAATTACCATTTCAGTTGACTCTACTACACAAGAGTCCTATACAATACAATTGGGGACCATTTCCAAGCATTTCCAATCAATAACCATCGTTATAAAAATTTAATACACTTCCCGAAATACGCGTATTCTACTACAGTATTTTCGGGAGGTCGTATTCATATTCCGCTAATTTTCCATGAAGTTTCACAACATATTAGACATATGTTTAAAATTTCAGGTCAATCGGATAAGCCTAGCATAAGAATCAAACTTGGAAAATGCACCAAATTTTAACAGAGGAGAAGTTGGCTTCTGCCGCGGGATCGGGTCGCGATCCACCCTATGGTCGGGTCGCGATCCCTGCGATTCCAGCCAGGAAGCCCGTTTTTTGTGCTATAAAATCCCATTTTCTCATTTTAAGTGCTTATTACTCGACTTAATCATTAGGGATTGTTCTAGGACCAAAACCTTTCATTAATATCAAGTTTTAAACCATGGAAACGGTAATTCAAATCCATTTCCAATCATTCCCGTTTTTCACAATTTTGGTCCAAAACCGAAATTATCAAGTTATAATCACTTCTACTGATTTATTCTCATCATTAACAACATTTGGAACTCATTAGAACTCATTAGAACTCATTATAATCCACTGGATCATATAAACATGTATTCTAGGGTTCTTGAGCGAAGTTCCAATTTTTCAATAATAACAACATACTTTCAATTTGATATGAATTCTTACAACATAAACATGTTTGAGGCTTAGAATTCATTTGAACCTCTTGGATCATAACTGAATTTCAGTTTCCAGATTATTCCAAGAAGAACAACCACAAAACTTAGGTTAGAATTCATTACTAACCTTTTATGACTTTGAAATCTTCAATTTCTACCTTGCTTCCTCGATTTCTTGCTTCAATCTTCAAAGCCTTGTAGAAATTGCCTTCAAGAAGAATTCCCGTAACCTCTCAAAGTTCAACCAACATATGAGAGATATATTTCTTATTTTATATTTTCCAGATTTATAGTTTAGCCCCTCAAGTTCCATTTCTTGAACTTTTGGCTCTTTTATTACCTCTTATCACATATAAACTTTCTTTTCTTATACTTTTGCCACAAGCAAACAATATTTTTACATAATTGGTCCTTTAGCCTTTTACTACAATTATCTTACCAACAAGGTTTTCTAACAAAACCAATACTTATATCACCATATTAAATCATAATTACATTATGATTAACGTATAAATACTTAATAAAAGTATCGTGGTGTTACCGTTCACCTCATATGTAGGTTGCTAATATATGTCCTATCGAGTCCTTGTTACAATATTGTGATGTTTTAACAGTTGATTTGGTAAAATCATGAAATTAGGAGTTTCGCATATGGAATTCTCTAATTGTGATTTGTATTAGCTATTGATTTCTTAATCATTTGAGTTAAGTATTATGGAAATGCCTAAACATGTTAAAGATATGATACGTGATGTCCTTTTACAAGATACTAGTAGGATGGAAGGAAACATGTAAGATACAGATGAACCATGAGTTGTACCGATGTCAGATGAGTAGGTTCTAGTTCATTATTTATGAATAAACTATTATTGAATTAACTGTTCATTGAACTATTTCCGTTATCAAAAGATATATATATATATATATATATATATATATATATATATATATATATATATATATATATATATATATATATATATATATATATATATATATATATATATATATATATATATATATATATATATATATTTTAAAAAAATGTCTTTTCGTTATCCCGTCCTCATCGGAGTCAAGCCGCGAATTTGGAAAATATATCACTTAGGGTGGTGAAAAGATTGCATCTACTGTAGATATTTTGAATTTCGGTATTTAGAACGTGAGTTGTCCTTTCAGTTCCTGCTGTAAGATGCTATATAAACGGGTATGTATCATCATTTGTATATAAGATCTTTTCAGTCTCATTCTTTCCTACTACTAGTTTATTCTTATACAATCTCAGATTTCCAATCGAGGCATGGAAAACAGATCTCATATGAAAAACTTGTCAGACGCTGAGCGGAATTTCCTAAGGGAAGAGGGTACCTCCCTATCGTTTAATCAGATACCTCTACTGGAGTTTGGTAATTATAATATCCTTAACTCCTTTTACTTCTTATTCATTTCTCTAGCGTTTTGATTTTGTTTTAAACTATGTGAGGTATAGATTTTCCAGATATATTACCACTGGATCAGCTTCAAAATGATACTGAAGTTCTTCCTCCGATGAGTATTATCTCAGAAGATCCAGGACCTTCATCTTTGGGCTTTGCTTATGAGCAATCTCAAAACTTACTTCTAGGTCAAATTTTAGTACTTTTATGTCAGTTTGGTTTTTATCTTCTAACATTTTTTTTAAAGATCCATTTATGGACGAGTACATAACGAACAGTGGGATTATCCCCATGAATCAAGGATTCATGGCTGGCATGCAGAATGATGATCAACTACAGGTGATTCATAACGACAGTGTTGGAATGAATCCCGAGTTTGAGAGAGGTTTTCAATACCAGGATCACCTTCAGATGATTCAAAGGAATCTGGAGGGATTTCAAAACCCTGGGTTCATAGCTGAAAATCAACAGTTACTGCCGACGGCAGATTCTAATGGTATTGCACCAAATTTTATCTTTGGTTTAACAAATCAGGATCATGCTCAAATGATCCAGAATGACAATAGTACAACCAGATTTGATTCTTTGAATCCAAGAGCCACAGTAATTGGCAGTGGAAGTGGTTCTAGACAGCCATTAAGTAAGGAAGCAATAGCTCAGCACTTTAACAAGCCACTTATGCAAGATGCAAGGGAACTCAACGTTGGATCAACACAGTTGAAGCAACGCTGTAGGAAGTTAGGCATCAAAAGTTGGCCTTGACGAAAGATTAAGAGTCTACAAACTCTTATTAACCATACTCAGGTTAAGAATTGTATTTCTTTTCCCCAATTTTAATACCATGAGATTGTAATGACTGAAAGTATTTATGCAACAGGAATTGAATAATAATCCTAGTAAAGCAGACGTAATACTTGGTCTAGAGAACGAGAAAAGAGCAATAATCGAGGGTTCCAGTTCGGAGATAACTGATACCACAAATAGATTGAGGCAAGCTGCCTTTAAGGCTGTTTACAAGAAAAGAAAGGTTCAGAAGAGGGAGGAAGCTTCATCAGGGACCCATACACAGCAGCAATCTCTGCCTTCTGTTTCTGCGATGAGTGGTTTTAACCATGATTTTCTCAAGATCGTAAGTGAAGAGAACCCAGAACACTTGGCAGGTGACATAGCCCGCCTTCGGCTTTCAGATTGAATTTCAACCTATATTAGTTTAATGGAACTATTGGTAGGAATGATAGTAGGTTTTCGATAATAGTTATTGGTCAGGTATTATTGAATTGCCAGGTCTACTATGTAAGGATAGGGGTATAAGAGGTACATAAAGTATCTAGATGTATGGTTATATAGTATTATAAAATACTCCTATAGTATTTTAGCTTTATATTTTGTTTTAGAGTTTCTTTGTATATGGTTCTTGGTAAGTTTTTAGACTTATCGTTCACTACGACTATTTCTAAGTACATGTTAGTCATACATTGGACAAATACAGTTGATCAGGCTCTATTTGTCCTAGGTATGATCACATAACTACCTAGGCCTACTCGTAGTGTTCAACTCATCTTATTACTCTTGTATTGTTCTGGTTATGACACTGTTCTAGTATGTATGTACTTGTACTTATACTTTATAAAAATATCATTGTATTTTAAAGTATATTTTGTACAGATTGTTTTAGAGAGTTTTAGTCTCATTGTATTTATAGTTGTATATCTTAAATGGATTGATATACTTAGTTCACTATAAACAATGCTCAGATACCAATCTGTCACACCCCCAAACCACGATGGCGGAAACGTCTGAGGGTGGATGACTTCATGAACAGTATCACAACAACGTTTGTACAATAGTGATCAAAGCAAACACATCCATCATATATATAATTGTAAATGTTACAATAGTTCAAAAGATTGTATGTTTTGAATACAATTACAATATGATATCAAAATACATAGTATGACGCCATAGCGACCCATCGTCAAAGGTTGTAGTTACCCTATCAATTTCCTGAGAATACAAGTAGTTTGAAAGAGTGTCAACATTACGTTGGTGAGTTCATAAGATTTTTGTATGAGAAAATCCATAATCCTTTTTTCCTTGTAGAAAGATAGTGTTTGAAACCAGAAAATCCAATATTTTCTTATAAATGAGTAGTAGTCTTAAAACCCAAAGACCGAAAATGTATAGGTATTTGTATACTTGAAAATAGTATTACGTAGTATTATTCTTGTATAAAACCGTGTAAATAGGCGTTTACTGGTAGTCGAATCGTAGATTTAATTCCACAAAAGTCGTATGTATAAGTAAACCGTACTTATATTTATATCTTTGATAAAACATAGTTTTAATTCCCATAGAATCAGTGTGTATAAGTAAAACCATACTTATATTTGTAACTTGTTAAAATGTAGTTTTAATACCATAAAACTTGTATGAGGAATCTCTTTCCTTGTAAAATGCAGTATTGTAATCCAAAAAAATCTAATATTTTCTTATGAATGTATCCAAGTCCTTAAAACCCAATGACTAAAATGTATAGCATAGTTTGTAGTATAAAGCCATTGAAAATGTATATTTCCACGTAAACAATGTAATAAGTTGATTTCCCATGCGAGACGCCCTATAACCATACTGTGACCATGTAGGCCTGCTTCGACGTTCTTCAGGCGTCGGACTGTTATCACATTTGTCACCTCAGACCCGTCGGTCTAGCTGTAGCTAGCAGCTCAGGTGCGGGGTTGTCAATCCCGTATAGATCTATACACAAATATCACGCTCTCTTACCGAGACTCTGGTTATAAATTTCAGGACTTATAGTATGTACTTAAATAAGCACTGTGAAGACCCGTCTCACAAAAATGTATATATCAATCAACTTGTTAAAGTTTGTATATGAAAAACCTTTGTATTTGTCCATTATCATTTTTCCCATGATAATATAGTAATGTATAACAATTATAGATTTTATATAATTATTTGTCCTCTTTAAAACGTCATAGTAACATTTGTATCAACAAACTATTCCTATAATAGTTTATTTTTAGTATTCCGTTGTGAAAAGCATATATTTACAAATATATATGAAATAACTTATTTAGATGGTTATAAAGAACTTCTTTTAAGATATATTCTTCATAATAGTGGTGTAATAAATTGGTTATACCCTTTATTAATTCCAATATAATATTTCATGACTATCAAATAAAGAACGGCCAGGTAGAAGATCAAATGAGGAGGCAGGACCCTTTCAGCGTATAAGCCTTTCGGAAATCCAACAACCTAGCCCAAATGATCGGCCTAGACACCGCTCTCGTAAGTAGATCATTCAATATTATATTTTGGAACTATAATTGAATTGTTGTCATAATGATGTTTACAAAATTCACATTTTGTTTACTATTGTTACAAATGAGTATAAATAGCTATTTTTATAGTATAACTTGTATTCTCCCCCTTAAAACTTGAATAAAGATAAAAAGAAGGGGTATGAACTCACCTTAATGTCGATGATGATCTTATCACCAATTGTTGTTAGATCGCCCGACTCTTACTGCTTCTAACTCGAACCCTCTTTTTCTATCTTTCTACTATATTTTCAAGCTATATCTCTACAACTCTCTCGATATGTGTATATAGCTTGTATTGGTGTGGTTTGATTATGAGAATTTGAGTCCTATTTATAGTAGATTTATTTTCGTATAGGAGCCCTCAAGATACAGGTATCTGATTTTTATAGCTTTCAGAAATTGTTTATGACAAAACATACCCTTAAAATACTCTTTAAATAGATTCATAGTTTTTATATAAAAAGAATGATTTTTGTTTATAAAACTATAATCTACAAAAATCGTAGTTTAATAATATCAACTTTTTAACTAAAAAGCTTTAACGAATTAACGTAAGGGTATTAATTGTATGTTTAATGAAAATATAGGGTTTAAATGTAAATACAATTTCATTTTAAAGAAAAAGAAAATATTAAATATAAAACTGATATCAATAATATTAAATTTTGACGTCAGGTTGTTCGTATCGACGATACGGTTTTGACGGTAAATTTTTCGTTTTATAAAAAATCATAATATTTTTGATAAACTTAACAATACGTATTGAATACGTAGTGTTCGAAATGAAAATACGAATTCTTTAGGGGTAAAATATATAAATATGAATAAATAATTAAGTGGGGCCCACTTTAATAAAATTATATAAAAAAATAAAAAATACAAGTTTCAAAGTCTTCCCACCCTTTTTTAAGAAGACTTTGAAATTTTGTTGTTTTCTTTTTTTTTTACTGAACACTATTCACGTCGAATTACTGTTCACATCGGACACTATTCACGATGTAATTTTTTTTTTCCATTTATACCAAAGAAATCTAACTTAATTGCGTTTGTTCGTATAATTGACTTGAATTAACATACTTAGTATTATAATATCAAATAATACATCGTAGAGATTATGAAATTTACATTTCAATATATTGACCTAACGTACGCTCTGGTTGACTTGAGTTGACTTTCGTTGACTAATTTAACAGTTGTCACAAAAACTCCAAAACCGAAGAAAAACCACGGGCCTCCAGAGAGAAAGATCCACTATATGATAAATTGTTACAATCACATAGACTAATCTCTCAAGCCACCCCCCCAAATTACACCCACACTCTCAAAGTTTTAACTAATACTTTCACCACTTTAAAATAAGAGAAAAAAATAAATAACCAAACACTTATAGTGTATTGTTGGTTTGGATGCTTTGAAACCAAAGCCTTAGTCCTTATTTATAAGCTTGGAGACCTCCCAATCTTTCATCCTTCTAGCAATGTGGGATAGGAGCTCTTCTTTCATTTAGCCAAAAAAAACCAACACTAATGACCGAGATTAAAGCATATATGGCGGAAGTAACATAGGTCTCGGTTGGAGTGGTCGTTTTTGGCCTAGCAGACATTTCTTCGTTCCTCATATTGATCAGGTTAAAACAACAATACAGTGGGAGCATGCGTACCACAAGGGAGTTGTAAATGAACCGGAATGGTTCGGTAGAAAATCATAGGATTTCAGTGAAGAAGTTTGGTCGGTCCAACCAACTGAAATTTTGGTCCAACTTTTGTTATCTTTATAAGCTTCCTTTTAGTTACGTTTTTGTTTTTGAGGTTTCCTTAAAGTTTCTTCATTTCATAATTAGGTTACTTGTTTTACAAAGTCGGGCTCCTATTATTATAAATAAGAGGGTAGATTATTGTTTTACTCATTTGAGTTGATAATTAAAACTCTTCTTTGAAGAAATTAGAGATTGAATTTTTCACAATTAAGAACAAAATTTGTTCTTGTAAGTTTTGTGTTCCAAATTTGTCCTGATTATTTATATTCCTTCAAGTTCAGTCTGCATCATTTGGTATCAGAGCTTAAGTGTTATGACCTGATGAGGACGACCCCATGACAATACACCCTATTAGGACATAGGATGTGGAGACAAAGAGGGAGATGCATGAGATTCCTACAATATCAAAATCGGCAAATTTGAGATGTTGAAAAAAGTGACTGAATAGAAAATACAATAGATCCAATGGCTCTTGCTTCATTTGAATCTTGACAACAGGCGGCTGATTTTGATTCAAACGAATAAGATAAATAATAGGGACGATGTAACCCATTTGGAGGTCGACTCGACGGTCATCAAGGTTGCTACTATCCTGATCGTCATCAAGGTTGCTACTATTCAAGTTGTAACAAAACTGACCCACTATATTGCTACAAATGCTAGTGTCTTAGCCATTATGTCGGCTTGCAGGAGAACTTCCAAACCAGGTTATCATAATTACTATAAGGGGTTGTTTGATTCCAAAACCATTATGAAACCAAACACAATGGAAGAAAAAAGATTGTAAATTTTTAATATCCCAGACAAGTATCCAATTAGAACACGTTAGATCAATTAACACAACTATACCAGGCTTGATTTTACTACCTCTATTGAAGGTGTCATTTGATGTCGGATTACAATAACCACAGATAGGTTACATATATATAAATCACATAGAGTTTGAAATAACAACTGCTAGAGAAACCAACTTTGACCAAAACTGATCTCTGTTTATTTTGCTTGAGGTCAAAATCAAAAGGAGACAAAGATAGATAGAGATTAGGGTGGTTTGTGTTTTTCTTCTATTAATATTGGTCTACTCCCTTTTTATATTAAGGATAAGTTCGCTCGGCTTTCAAACGTTTCCTTAGTCAACTAACTCAATGTGACATCCGCCTAAAATGGATTCGAGTCAACCCAACCCAATTGGAAATCTAATAAACCCTAATCGAGATTACTTGACGCTAATAGGATCAAAACTCATACACTACGTTATAAATTGATGTTAATAGCAATATAGCATAGTATAATGTTATAACTATAATCAAATTAAATTATGATACCATATTATAATCAAATGAAAGTATAATTCTCTAACTAAATTAAAAGAATCAAACTTGAATGCTATAATTAAACTTCAAATCAAAGTAGATTGTTATAATCAAATAATAACCTATTTTTTTAAAAACTCTATTTTTATAAACACTACATTAAATTTTATAAAACTCTTAAGATGCTTGTGCTAGTGGAAAATTATGAAGACCACCAAAAGTCAAAATATATTCCCATGGTCTCCCACTCACACCTCCCATCATCTTTCCTTTCCTTTTCCTCTCACCACATTATTCTCATCACCACTCAAACCCTCTCTATTCTTTCTCTCACTCTCAATCTCGAAATTTCTCCAAGAAAGCTTCATTTTCCAGCCAAGAACAATCCCTCATACTCAAATCTTCATCCCTCTTGAAGCATTCCTCAAGGTATGTTGTTAAAAGTTTCAAATTCATACATGAAACAAATTAAATCCACCAAAATATCTAAAACTCATTTTATGTATAAACCTGATTTTTTCTCAGAATCCCATTAATAAAATAAGAAGTTCTGGAAATTTTCAGAAATTAACTCATTGTTATCGAATTATTATAATTATTGCACTAAAATAGGGCAATAATTCATATAAAATACTTTTTGTATTCAATAAATTCTGAGAAAATTATGGGATGACCCATAAACTGAGAAAACATAATTTATGAAGTTTCATGCATTTATATTACAGTTTTATGGTTATTTTGTATTATATTTTGTTGAAGCTAAATAAATAGAAAAATATAGTTATGTATGTAAAAAACACGATTTTATATTTTTCGCACCTTAATAACATTATAAAGACCCCATGCAAAAATTTACAGATTTTTGTAAGAATGTTTTCTTATTTTTCCAAATTTAATGATTGTTTAATGGGTTAAATTGTTAATAAATAGCTATACAAGTCCGAAAATTATAAACCCTTGTCACAATATCATATATGACATATTAATCATAGATAAAAAGTTTAATGAATTTTCCTTAATAGTTTACTATTATTTATGATTTTATTGATTAGTTAATAATGAAAAACATAATAAATACTTCCCATTGTCCAAAATATCCAAACTATTTACAGTAGGCTCAATATAATGTTAGAAAACTATGGTTAATTTTCCAGAATTTTTGGGAATCATTTATTATTTTTCCCGAAATTTGTTGTGGTTTAATTATTAAAATACTAAATAAATACTAAAGCAGTTAAGAAAAATATGAAAATTTTACAGTAATTACTATTTTATGAAATAATGATTTTCTGATAATTTCAGAATGTTTCATTACTGTTTAGTATTTAAAACCATTTTCCTAAATATCTAAGCATGTAAAAATGCATTTTTAATGATTATTTCATATAAATAATTGTTTATAATATATAAAATCTGTAAATACTTATAATTTGACTAGTTATTATTTTAATAAGAAATTATTAAAATCTTGCCTAAAGTGAAAATATAAATTAATTAAGCAAAGTAATTAATTCAATTTAAAATTCATTTAACATATGAATACATTAATATTCAAAACAAAATTTGGATTATTGTTAATTTATCTAATATAAGAATATATGTCTAATTATTTTTATTAATACTATATTCCCGTTTATCGATTCCTAAGCCAAAACTATTAATTATATTAGGTTCTACGTCATTTTGACCCGAGCCGTCTTTCGTACGACACGCGTATTCCGTTTGGACTAATGTGAGTAATCTACCCCATATTTTATAATTTTCAATACTTTTGGGGTGTATCATGTGGTTCTAATATGTTTTCAACTTCATTTTATTATTTTATCACAATTGAGACATTTATACTTGAATCATTATTTGTATAATTATTGTTTGTTTACGCTACATGTACTTGTAGTGCATTATCATTTTAGTCTAATCTCCATGACTATGCCCGTATTCTTGAGGTACGTTATGGACAATAATAGCGCTATTGGGTTGACCACCCCGCCTTGGGACGCTAAGGTGATTGATTGCACGTGGTTGAGTGTGTATGATGATTAGATGCTCCATCCTATATATATACATGTATATGTACATATAGGGTGAGGACTTATTGTTGTTGTTATCATTTGTTAATCAATATTTTTGATTTATAAACCGTTATCTCAATAACACTTGCTTGTCGACTTCAAAAGAAAACAAGTTTCAAATTATCAATATTTCAAACTCACAATTTTCTTTAATAAAACTTGATTACTCACCAACTCTCGTAGTTGACCTGTTTTTACCCATGATGCAGATTTGAAGAATGAAGTTGATGAAAAGTAGGGTGTACCTTAGAAACCCACCAGACTATTTAAATTTGATGTAATAAATGTTGTTTGTATTTGAATTTGTATTTGTATGTTGTGGATCTTGTTTGCCTACTTAGTACTTAATTGAATCTAATCATATTATAACATAGTTGTCATGAGACTTTGAACAATATATCACGCCTTGATCGATTCCGCCAAGGATCGGGGTGTGACAGATTGGTATCAGAGCCCTTGACTATAGGGAATTAGGTTAATTGCCTTGACCTAGTCTATAGCCTCTAGGGTCCTCTCGTATGCTAGTTTATAAAATGCACACACAACTGCATGCAATTCGCACTTAGAAAATTCTAGGAATACCTTTGTGTGCTAATTGCTCCCTTATGTGCTTACGTATTACTCATGACACTTATATGTGTGCATACACTTGTAAATTTTCTCTTCTTTCTCTGAAAATCACACACATACTCAAGTGGTTTCAAAAAAAAAATTTATACATATATAATCCTTAGAACTCATAGGAAATTCCAAGACATCCACTCTAGTTGGGTAGGATCATAGTAATGGACGCGTAGTAACTGGAAGGGGGAGGTGCCGGTAGCCCGAAAGTCCTGACTAGGTAAGCATTCGTATACATCCCAATCAACCGAGGGACCAGTTTGCTTACCTGGGGACCAATGGCGAGAGTTCCCAAACCTATAGGCCAAAGCGCGTCATTCACATTACTTTTGAGCCATCAAAATACCCGACCTTATCAAACGTATCGGAAAGGATACACTCTAAAATGGCCAACTCATTGGACTATTAAGTTCCGTAATGGTCCTAGAAGTGGGAAAAACATGTGAAAACTTAGTATTATGGGGGCCCACGCAAATGCTACATGATTCACATTTAATACCCATGGAAAGCCCAGAAGGTGCCCAATACAATGATATTTTTATAAAGTATAAGTACAAGTACATACATACTAGAACAGTGTCATAACCAAAACAATACAAGAGTAATAAGATGAGTTGAACACTACGAGTAGGCCTAGATAGTTATGTAATCATATCTAGGATAAATAGAGCCTGATCAACTCTATTGGTCCAAGGTATGACTAACATGTGTTTAGGAATAATTGTAGTGAACAACAAGTCTAAAAACTTATCAATAACCATATACAAATAAACTCTAAAACAGAATATAAATCTAAAATACTATAGGAGTATTTTATAATACTATAGAACCATACATCTAGACATTTTATGTACATGTTATACCCCTACCCTTACACGGTCGATAATATCTGACCAATAACTATTATCGAAAACCTACAACCATTCCATCCTTAATCTCAATAGTACAAGAATGCCACCTTGTCAAAGTAACCAACATACCATCACACCATCAACAGATCGACCGATGACACCACTGGTGGACACCGTTATATTTCATGTCGTTATGGCAGCCGCCATGACAAACATTAGCATTAATGGCATAAACGGAAACAAGAACGGTACCAACGGTTTCATTAGACTAATGTTGGAATTCAATCTGAACGCCGAAAGCAGGCTATCTCACCTGTTAAGTCTTCTGTTTTCTCTTCACTTATGATCTTGAGAAAGTCAGGGTTAAAACCACTCATATCAGAATTAGAAGGTACTTGACTTGGACCTTCCTGAAGAATAGGAATGGTCATACCTTCTATCATAGGATGTGAAATTTCATCATTTACATTCTCAAGTAAATCAAGATTCATATCTTCCTGTTCTAAGAAACTCCAATCTTCATCAAAAATTACTTGACTTGGACCTTCCTGAAGAATAGGAATAACCATACTTTCTATTATAGGATGTGAGCCTTCATCATTTACATGCCCAAGTAAATCAACATCTATAGCAGAACCGGATGGCAAAGATTGCTGCTGTGCATGGGTCCCTGATGAAGTTTCCTCCATCTCCTCGGCCTTTCGTTTCCTGTAAACATCTCTAAAGACAGCTTGCCTAAATTTCTTTGTGGTATCAGTCATCTTCGAACTGGAACCCTCGAATATTGCTTTTTTCTCATTTTCTATACCAAGTATTACGTCTGCTTCATTAGCAATATTATTCAATTCCTGTTACATAAATACCTTCAGTCAATACAATCTCATGGTACTAAAATTTTGAAAAAAAAAATGCAATTTTTAACCTGAGTATTGTTAATAAGAGTTTCTAGACTCTTAAGCTGTCTTCGAGGCCATTTTGGTATGCCTAACTCCCTACAACGATTCTTCAACTGGGTTGATCCAACGTTGAGTTCCTTTGCAGCTTCCAAAAGAGGCTTGTTAAAGTGCTGAGTTATTGCTTCCTTACTTAATGGCTGTCTAGAACCACTTCCACTGCCAACTACTGTGGTTCTTGGACTCAAAGAATCAAATCCGGTTGTGCTATTGTCATTCTGGATCAATTGAGCATGATCCTGACCAAAGATAAACTTTGGTGCAATAACATTAGTATCTGACGTCGGCAGTAACTGTTGATTTTCAGCTATGAACCCAGGGTTTTGAAATCCCTCTAGATTTCTTTGAATCATCTGAAGGTGATTATGGTATTGAAAACCTCCCTCAAACTCAGGATTCATTCTAACACTGTCGTTATGAATCACCTGTAGTTGATTGTCATTCTGTATGCTAGCCATGAATCCTTGATTCATGGGGATAATCTCACTGTTCGTTAAGTGCTCGTCCATGAATGGATTGTAATCCGTTAAACTATCCATTAGTGGAGCTTTAAAAAAAAAACAAAAAAAAAAAAACACAAATGTTAGATGATAAAAACCAAACTGACATAAAAGTACTAGAATTCAACCTGGAAGTAAGTTTTGAGATTGTTCATAAGCAAAAAAAGATGAAGGTCCTAGATCTTCTGAGATTATATTCATCGGAGGAAAACGAAAAGACTTTTAAAAACCTTTCGATTACCCTAGGTGCTATTTTTTCAACATTAACTGCTTAACTTGATAAGGACAGGAAAACGAAAAGACTTTTAAAAACCTTTCGACTACCCAAAGTGCTATTTTTTCAACATTCACTGCTTAACTCCGATAAGGACAGGGAAAACGAAAAGACTCTTTATAAAAAAAATTTTATATCTCCGGAAAGTGGAAATAATTCAAAGAACATTTAATTAAATAATATCATAATAATGGATTAGAACCTACTCACCTGGCGTATATACAGCTCGTGGTCCACCTGTATCTTGCATATTTTATTCCTCTTATGCGTATCAGCTATAAAATGACATTACAAACATACATACACAGACATACATACATACATACATACATACATACATACATACACCTATATACATACATATACATACATATATACATACATACTGTACCGCCTATCATCCTCAGACCGATGGTTAATCTGAGAGGACAATTCAAACACTCGAAGATATGTTGAGGGCGTGTGTCTTAGATTTCGGAGGAAAATGGGACTCTCATTTACCGTTGGTGGAATTCTCCTATAATAACAGTTATCATTCAAGCATCGGGATGCCACCATTTGAGGCATTGTATGGCCGTAAATGCCGATCTCCTATTTGCTGGCATGAAATTGGGGAGTCTCACGTAATTCGCGCAACAGTGGATTCTCCAATCGTTGGTCTTGAGCTTATCCAGGAAACAACCGACAAAATCACTCAGATTCGCAATAACCTTCTCACAGCTCGTAGCTGACAAAAGAGTAATGCTGACAAGCGACGCAAACCGCTTGAATTTATCGTGGGTGACATGGTCATGTTAAAAGTGTCCCCATGGAAAGGTGTGGTTCGATTTGGACGCAAGGGTAAATTGACACCACACTACGTAGGCCCGTTTAAGATCCTGAAAAGGATCGGACCAGTAGCCTATGAGTTGGATCTACCAACAGAGCTTCAGAAAGTTCACCCACTATTTCATATAGCCAACCTCAAAAAGTGTTTAGCAGACGAGAACCTTCATGTTCCTCTCGAGGATATCCAAATTGACGAGACAATGCAATTTATCGAGAAACCCTTGGAAATTGCCGACCGGAAGGAAAAGCAACTCAAAAGAAGTCGCATTCCCCTGGTCAAGGTCAGGTGGCAGTCGGCACGTGGACCCGAGTATATATGGGAGCGTGAGGATCATATGCGTACCAAATACCCGCATCTTTTCTCTTAAGGTACTTTCTTATTAAATTTCGGGACGAAATTTCCTAAAGTAGGGGAGACTGTGACATCCGCCTAAAATGGATTCGAGTCAACCCAACCCAATTGGAAATCTAATAAACCCTAATCGAGATTACTTGACGCTAATAGGATCAAAACTCATACACTACGTTATAAATTGATGTTAATAGCAATATAGCATAGTATAATGTTATAACTATAATCAAATTAAATTATGATACCATATTATAATCAAATGAAAGTATAATTCTCTAACTAAATTAAAAGAATCAAACTTGAATGCTATAATTAAACTTCAAATCAAAGTAGATTGTTATAATCAAATAATAACCTATTTTTTTAAAAACTCTATTTTTATAAACACTACATTAAATTTTATAAAACTCTTAAGATGCTTGTGCTAGTGGAAAATTATGAAGACCACCAAAAGTCAAAATATATTCCCATGGTCTCCCACTCACACCTCCCATCATCTTTCCTTTCCTTTTCCTCTCACCACATTATTCTCATCACCACTCAAACCCTCTCTATTCTTTCTCTCACTCTCAATCTCGAAATTTCTCCAAGAAAGCTTCATTTTCCAGCCAAGAACAATCCCTCATACTCAAATCTTCATCCCTCTTGAAGCATTCCTCAAGGTATGTTGTTAAAAGTTTCAAATTCATACATGAAACAAATTAAATCCACCAAAATATCTAAAACTCATTTTATGTATAAACCTGATTTTTTCTCAGAATCCCATTAATAAAATAAGAAGTTCTGGAAATTTTCAGAAATTAACTCATTGTTATCGAATTATTATAATTATTGCACTAAAATAGGGCAATAATTCATATAAAATACTTTTTGTATTCAATAAATTCTGAGAAAATTATGGGATGACCCATAAACTGAGAAAACATAATTTATGAAGTTTCATGCATTTATATTACAGTTTTATGGTTATTTTGTATTATATTTTGTTGAAGCTAAATAAATAGAAAAATATAGTTATGTATGTAAAAAACACGATTTTATATTTTTCGCACCTTAATAACATTATAAAGACCCCATGCAAAAATTTACAGATTTTTGTAAGAATGTTTTCTTATTTTTCCAAATTTAATGATTGTTTAATGGGTTAAATTGTTAATAAATAGCTATACAAGTCCGAAAATTATAAACCCTTGTCACAATATCATATATGACATATTAATCATAGATAAAAAGTTTAATGAATTTTCCTTAATAGTTTACTATTATTTATGATTTTATTGATTAGTTAATAATGAAAAACATAATAAATACTTCCCATTGTCCAAAATATCCAAACTATTTACAGTAGGCTCAATATAATGTTAGAAAACTATGGTTAATTTTCCAGAATTTTTGGGAATCATTTATTATTTTTCCCGAAATTTGTTGTGGTTTAATTATTAAAATACTAAATAAATACTAAAGCAGTTAAGAAAAATATGAAAATTTTACAGTAATTACTATTTTATGAAATAATGATTTTCTGATAATTTCAGAATGTTTCATTACTGTTTAGTATTTAAAACCATTTTCCTAAATATCTAAGCATGTAAAAATGCATTTTTAATGATTATTTCATATAAATAATTGTTTATAATATATAAAATCTGTAAATACTTATAATTTGACTAGTTATTATTTTAATAAGAAATTATTAAAATCTTGCCTAAAGTGAAAATATAAATTAATTAAGCAAAGTAATTAATTCAATTTAAAATTCATTTAACATATGAATACATTAATATTCAAAACAAAATTTGGATTATTGTTAATTTATCTAATATAAGAATATATGTCTAATTATTTTTATTAATACTATATTCCCGTTTATCGATTCCTAAGCCAAAACTATTAATTATATTAGGTTCTACGTCATTTTGACCCGAGCCGTCTTTCGTACGACACGCGTATTCCGTTTGGACTAATGTGAGTAATCTACCCCATATTTTATAATTTTCAATACTTTTGGGGTGTATCATGTGGTTCTAATATGTTTTCAACTTCATTTTATTATTTTATCAGAATTGAGACATTTATACTTGAATCATTATTTGTATAATTATTGTTTGTTTACGCTACATGTACTTGTAGTGCATTATCATTTTAGTCTAATCTCCATGACTATGCCCGTATTCTTGAGGTACGTTATGGACAATAATAGCGCTATTGGGTTGACCACCCCGCCTTGGGACGCTAAGGTGATTGATTGCACGTGGTTGAGTGTGTATGATGATTAGATGCTCCATCCTATATATATACATGTATATGTACATATAGGGTGAGGACTTATTGTTGTTGTTATCATTTGTTAATCAATATTTTTGATTTATAAACCGTTATCTCAATAACACTTGCTTGTCGACTTCAAAAGAAAACAAGTTTCAAATTATCAATATTTCAAACTCACAATTTTCTTTAATAAAACTTGATTACTCACCAACTCTCGTAGTTGACCTGTTTTTACCCATGATGCAGATTTGAAGAATGAAGTTGATGAAAAGTAGGGTGTACCTTAGAAACCCACCAGACTATTTAAATTTGATGTAATAAATGTTGTTTGTATTTGAATTTGTATTTGTATGTTGTGGATCTTGTTTGCCTACTTAGTACTTAATTGAATCTAATCATATTATAACATAGTTGTCATGAGACTTTGAACAATATATCACGCCTTGATCGATTCCGCCAAGGATCGGGGTGTGACACTCAATACCCTGTAGGTGCGGTTTGGTGGTTATCTCCTGTACTCATACTTGTTTTTCTTGCCCCTCTAGCACCTTGCTAGGGTGGCTGTTTATATTAAACTTCTCGCCGTTTCCAAAAAAAAAAAAAGCTAACTCAATACCCCAAACCCATTAATTAATTCTCTATTTAATTAATTAGCATTCTAATCATATAAACTTATTTATTTATTTTATAATAAATAAACTCCTCTATTTATTTATTTCTCTTTTGCCAATAAATAATAAACATCTCTTATTTAGTAAGTTATTCAAGTTAGAAAATAATAAATTTATACACAAAATATAGTTATTTATTTATTCCATTATAATGCTCTTGAGTGTATGACCTCATGAATTCATATATAATTAGCAGTTTAACATCTTCGTTGTTCGTTACATATTATTCCCAACAAACTTCCACTTAAGTGAGGGGAAAATGACTCAAACAACACAAATAACGCTCAGTGTTTAATAATACATCATTGTCCCTAATCATTTATGAATGTTGGTACCCATAGAACTTTAATTAACTCTTAATGTTAAATCATATAGTCTTTATTAATAGAATTAGTATGTAATGAGTAAACATATTTCACTATTACTGATTCACTATTACTGATTATGTGTAATACTATGAGGCCGCACACTAAAAGCCATAAAAAGGCCCAAAACAAATGCTAATTAGATAAATATTTTATTATTAGTCAACCAAATAAATATTTAAACAAAAGGAGTTTCAGTTATTAGTTACTAAGTCAAAGAAAAATCAAATAAAATGGGTTTTATTTAATTAGTTAATGAACCTTGAAGTGACATCCATAGTAGAGAGTCTATCGGAGCTTGAAGTATTAGTGATATAAAGTGATGGTTTCCGAAGGTGTTGGTGATCCGAGGAGTTAGTTATCTGAAAACTTTTCCATCTGAGGGTTTTTGTTGTGTATGTACCAACGGATACCGAAGAATATCATATTTGAGTGGGTATTAGCGGACATATCTTGAGATATCTTTCCTATAATTATAATTTTTGTCTCTCCATATCCTTAAAATGTAACTACCGCCCCTTATAAATAGTAAAATATGTAATAGGTTGAAGTGTGTGAATTGTAGTTGTATTAAAAGTGATTTAAAGCTCAATATCATTTGCAATTCTTTCTCTCTCCTTGTTCATATTGTTTTTATTATTTATTTTCCTGTCCTTACGTTTATCGCATATATCATTGCTTAATTCTGTTCTTTAGTATTTCACACTTCTAGTCATTAATATATTATTTAAATATAAACAATTGGCATCAGAGGCAAAGTGGTTGGTTACTTTTGCTATCTTTAGATTATTATTTGTAAGTTAAACATTGATTGCTTGCATTTATGGGTTGAACTGAAAGGCTTTCGTATCCACCACTATTACTTATTAAAACTTAAAACCATGATGAGCGGTCAAAATTTAACTCTGATTTATTCCATAAATGTTTCAAATAGTGTGGGATGTTTTGCCAGAGCTCCCATACCGGTTGTAGACGAGTATGAACACTAGAAAATTCAAATGGGAAACCACCTTCGAAGAAAAGGAAAAGTGTAACACCCGACTTTTTAAACAAAGTACACCTAAAAGTTTTCACTTTTAAAAACACACATACATATATTACATAACTTCTAAATATGGTTATTGGTGTACATTTTTTTCAAGCATGATGCCAAGTAGGGGCATCAATTCACACTTATAGTCCGCCGACGCCACCCTCATTCTAGTGTTGCCAATCACACAACCAGTCTGCCACCATCTTCGGTCAATCCAGTTCCACCCTCCCATCGACGACTCAAATTCCATCAGCATCATCGATTTCTTTGTAGTAAGTTTATTCTGATCATTTTACATGATTGCATCTAGCCATTGACTTCCAGCAGCACATAGCATCTTTCAGTGACGAATTGGATCAAGAATTTCAGTAACGAATTAAATAATAAGTTAATAACATCTAACATCTAGCCATTTGGGAATCTTTTGTTTATTGTAAACGACAATGACTTCATATTTCTGATTATTTATATTTCTGATGATAGTGATTCTGTGATTGTATCAATTTTCTGTGAATGTACTGATTTGATTTCTATTTCTTCAGAGGTTACAACCTCACAGTATCGATACACTAATTTTGATTGTTCCAAATATGAATTCCTGATTATAGATTTACAATATGAAGCATGAATTCCTTATTACAGATTTAGACTGATTTTCTATAAATGCACTGATTTTGATAGTTCCAAAGATGAATTCCTAATTACATACTTATAATATGAAATATGAATCCCTTTTTATAGATTTACACTGATTTTCTATGAATGCGCTTATTTTTATTATTCCTAATATGAATTCCTGTTTTTTTGTAATTAATTGTTCCAAATGTGTTATGACTTAGCTAGTCAACTATAAGTTACAATATACTGTTGAGTATATTGTAGGTGAGTTACGAAAGATGATAGTAATTCTAAACCTTTGGAGGTTGATAGTGATAGTGGTGATTCAATCGAAGAAATTACACCAGAAAGTGGATCAAAAAAGTGTTGAAAGTACTTCTACAAATAAAAGGAAAAAAAGGAAACTAACTTCATATGTGTGGAAGAGTTTCTGTATCCTCTACAAAAATGGTACCGGTAATATACTTCTTCACCGAAAGGAATGTATAGGTCAATTTATGATTTCTTCTAGCAAGGGTGTTATGAATATAAGAAATTCGAAGTTTACATAAGAAATTTGTAGGGAACTGTTGATTCATGGTGTGGTTAGACATGACTTGCCCTTCCCTTTTGCGGAGTATGAAGGAATTAGAAATGTATGTGCATGCTTGGAACCAAATGTCAGTCAATATTTGTAGGAACACAACAAATGCTGATATTAAAAAGTTATATGCAAGTCAAAGTAACAAACTACGTGATGCGTTGCTTGGATGTCGTAGTAGAATATGTTTAACTTCTGATGCTTAGACCTCAATAATTACAGATGGTTATTTGAGTTTGACTGCCCACTTTTTTTATAGCAATTTGGTCTTACAAAAGAGAATCTTAAACTTTTCTAAATTTCCTCCTCCATATACGGGTGTTGCTATTGCCGAAAAGCTCAGTGGTTTGATCAAAAGTTAGGGAATTGAAAAGAATTTGTTTTCTATCACTTTTTATAATGCTTCCTCCAAGGATGTTTGTGTTGAGTTGCTTAAGAATCAATTTCATTTGATGGATTCTTTGGTATATGATGGTAAGTTATTTCATTTTAGATGTTGTGCCTATATTCTTAATTTGATTGTTGAAGATGGGTTGAAAGAAATTGATGTTTTTGTGGAAAAATTTAGAGAATGTGTGAAATATGTTAAGGGATCTTCAACAAGAAAAGACTGGTTTGCTCAATGTTGCTCACAAAATCTTATAGACTCCAAAAACGCTTTGATCCAAGATGTTCCTACTGGGTGGAATTCCACTCATATGATGCTTTCTTGTGCATTTTATTATCATCTAGCCTTTTCACATCTTATCTTGTATGATTCTAACTTTCACACTTATCTGTCCTTTGATGAATGGGAAAGAATTGAGAGAACGTGTAGCTTTCTAAGGGTGTTTTTTGAAGCGACTCTTAAATTTTTAGGATCTCTTTATTCTACTTCAAACTTGTATTTCCCTCAAATCTTTGGAATACATTTGAAGTTAGTTAAAGAGATGGAAAGTCATGACCCTTATATGAGAAAAATAGCTACTCAAATGTGGAATAAGTTTGAAAAATATTGGGCCGACTTCAATCTTTTGTTAGCTATCGCCGGGGTGATCCGGGATATAAGTTCATGTTTGTTGATTTTAGCTATAAAAAGCTCTATGGCGAAGGTTTATCACAACTAAAGTTGGTTGAGAATGCCCTTTTTGCACTTTATGATGAGTACAAGCAAGCTTCTAACATCATTTCAAGGTAGTAACATTACTAATTTTCGACAAGGTAATAGCATCCTTGAGGTAAATCATATTTTTTTACATTTGATTTATACTTTATAAGTTTATAAATGTACTAATTCATTTTCATATTTTATCTAATAAAATATGAGTTTGACGAATATAATAAAGATGATTCAGGTTCTACTAAAATAGGATGTTAAGTTTGGGAGAGAAGAGAACATTAGGTGTGTTGTTTTTGAAGAAGAATATGATATTGTCGGTGGCTAAGGTGTTATACCTATATTCGTACAAGACATAATTTTGAGGACAACATTCCTAGCATTGTCCCAAAGCAAGACAACATTGAGGTTCTTCCTTAAGCACAAACTATAGATCAACGTCAACAACCTCAAGAAGTGCCATTATATAGATCACATATCGAGAGGAGAAATGCGACTTTAGATGCTTATCTCATTTTTCTCCAAGAATATAAGGATGACATTGACCTAGCGAAAGATGACCCAATTAATTAGTCTAACTCTCAAGAATGGATCAATTCCATGAATGGTGAAATATATTTAACGAAAGACAATGACATTTGGGATCTCTTTTAGTTACCTAAACGCAATAAACATAGTGGTTGCAAATGAATATATAAAACCAAAAGGGATTTGAATGGTAACATTGAGAAATATAAGGGTTGTCTAGTCATCAAGTGCTTCACTCAAAAAGATTGTATAAATTGTAAAGATACTTTCTTTCTAGCATCTTTGAAAGCATCTTTTGGAACTATGATTACACCTGTGGCTAAATTTGACATAGAGTTACATCACACGGATGTAAAGGTAGTAGTTCTATATAAAGACATTGACAGAAGGATTTATATAGTTCAACCAGAAAACTTTATGTCAATAGATCCAAAGTTTATCGTTTTCAAGTTAAACGAATCCATATATGGTA
Source organism: Cichorium intybus (assembly GCA_023525715.1). Taxonomy (NCBI): domain Eukaryota; kingdom Viridiplantae; phylum Streptophyta; class Magnoliopsida; order Asterales; family Asteraceae; genus Cichorium; species Cichorium intybus. The sequence goes on along the minus strand of CM042011.1, from coordinate 140,647,525 downwards.
TCCAAGAGGCTCATCATCAATGATATCACAAGTTTCATCAAGTCATCACCTTATATGGTTTTGAGGTAAAGGTTGTTGATAATTTTCTATATCACAAGTTAAGTGGGAGTAAATATGTCTTTCTGGTATTATATGACAATGACATTCTTCTTGTAAGTAAATATACAAGCTTACTAACAAGAAACTTTTGATGAAGAACTTCATAATGAAAGTTATTGGTGATACCTTTTTTGTATCAGGAATCAAGATAATAAGAGAACTCTCGAGTTTTCGTTAGATTTTCACAAAAGAGCTATATCGATGAAGATCTGAGAATATTTGACAGGAAAGATGGTAAACTAAGAAATAAACTATTTCTAATAGAAGACATATTTAATCTGAAGCGGTGCCCCAAATTGATCTTTAAGGACATGAGATATAAAAGATTTTGTACACATGAGTGGTGGAGAGTATATTTATACTTAAGCATCTATTGTCCATTAAAGTCCCGAGAAAACTATGAAACCAATGGCGAATGAAGAAAGGCCATTTTACTTAGTGATGGTATTCTAGACATGTCTCACTTGTACATGTAGGCTAGCTACCTCATATATGGTACATGTGATGATAACACACTTTTACCTTAAAATAACGACAATAAGGATTAATGCATACTGAGTTTTGTGCTAGATATACATAGTATTCCGTTAACTACCTTTGACCTTAAAGATGTCGAATCTCAGTATACATTAGGCATTTCCAAAGCCTAACCTACGCCATTTTGTCATGAATTTAGGTGAGAGTAGTGAACGAGCACGTTAAAAGAAAGTTTGGATAATTAGTAGGTCACATGTAAAGTAATGGTTCCTTGAATTTATGTCGTGACATATTGTTGAATACCCTCTAATTAAAAGCTTTTGAACTGTATTCTATTTAATAACTTGGACTTTGAGACTGTTTTTCCGCAAAAGATAATATTTAATTGACAACTAATTAAATATTTTTAAGCAAATGTTTCAAAAAGAGAGTGTTACAAATATCGTTCATCTAATTCAAGTATTTGAAGCTATAGATATTTTGAGGTCTTTAATAGTGTAAGGTATTTTAGCACAAAAGATAATGTAAGATATTTTGGTTTATTTGACACTGTTAGGTATTTGCACCGCTAAGTAATTTTTTTAAAAACTTTTAAGGTGCATAACATTTAATTTGAAGTATTTTATCGTCACATCCCCAAACCACGATGGCAGAATCGTCGGAGGGAGGAACAAATCATAGCATCACAACCATTGCATACAATGAAACATAAGTAGATAAACAACCATCATACATTATTATAATTGGAAAGTGACATTGTTTAAACATTATTGTTTCAACTCAATTACAGTATGATAACAAAATAATCAAAAGAGACGTCTTCGCGTCCCATACCAAAAGATTAGTCGTACCTGACTAATTGTTACTTGAAAATACAAGTAATTTTGCAAGTGTCAACATTAAGTTGGTGAGTTCATAAGATTTTTGTAATGAGAAACTCAATAATTTCTTTGTGAAAATCAGTAGCGTATGTACCAAGAAAAACGGTATTTTCTTTAACGTTATTGTAGTTTTATATCCATAAAATCCTTGTGTAAGTAAAACCGTACTTATATGTATCTTGTTAAAATGTAGTTTTAATTCCATAAAACCCGTATATATAAGTATTGGATTAGGTGTCTAAGCCATGACTAATAATTAGTATTTACCTAATTAATAGTAGCATAGTCCATTTGGGTTGCCCTCATAGCAGGAGGTTTGAAAGAAAGTTCAGTAGAGAGAAATATTGATTTATTATCTGATTAATAAATCAATAGAAATTAAATATATAGTTTATTAATATATTAAAGTGATAATATATTAATTAGAAACTATATTAATTAATTAGAAATTAATCTGTAATTAATTGGAATTAATTTGATGATTAAATTAATTAATTAAAGGTGCAGGAACTAAAACTGTAATTATTCAATAGTTGAGTAAGTGGCAGTTTAAGTGAGTGAGTGGCCAGCGAAATTTATATATAGTAATATATAGATTTCGATATATATATATATATATATATATATATATATATATATATATATATATATATATATATATATATATATATATATATATATATAAAAGAGATAATTATAGTTTGAATAATTAAGATAAAGGTTTATCTTAATTTGAATTCAAAACGGCTTATCTCTTAAGGTTTATCTGGTCATCTGCTGGAGGCTATAAATAGGGAGCCCCAGTATCCCATAACCTGCGATTTTGATTACCTATTCTCTCTGGAATTTTCGAGCTCCTCCTGCTCCCTGGGTGTGACTTCATTTGAGGCAGGACATTTGTGCTGCTTTGCTTCCAAGAAATCCTAAAAGGTTAGTTTTTCTTATTTTGTTCTTTTAGTTTTTTCTTATGAGCATTTAGGAAATATTATATGTTCAATTAGAAGAAAACATAGATCCTTATAGGTTGCATGTGAACTTAGGATTTTTAGTTCATTGATTTGCATAAAACCCTTCAGTGGTATCAGAGCTTTTGTCTGTTTTCTTTTTGAATTGCTATAATAGTTTTTCCTAATATTTAGGGTTTATTGTTTCTAAACCCTAATTGAGGCCGATTAATTTTAGGGTTAGGGTTTTTCGAAACCCTAGCCCCTTCCCCTAAAATTGGCGATTTTGTTGGTAGGTTTTAGAATGTATTCTATTTTTGGTAACTTTGTTTATCTAAATGGATAAACCTTAAACCCTTTACCCTTAAAATCGAAAATTAGAGGGATAAGGATAGGTTTAAATTAATTTGATTATTTTGTGATACCTATCTAAAATTAATTAATTTAATTAATTGTTTAATTAAAAGATAATTAAAAGGATTTAATTTAATTTAATTTAAAGGTTTAATTTTTCGAAAAATTAAAAGATAAATCCAGGAATATTTTAAAAGTCTAAAATATCTAAATTTAATTAATTGTTTAATTAAAAGATAAATTGAAGGTTTAATTTAATTTTAAATTTAATAGTTTAAATCGACAATAAATTAAAAGATAAACCAGAAAAAAAAATTTTAAGGTTTAAAAAATTACATATTATATATATTATAATTAGGAAGTTATTATTATATGTATAAGATTTAATGGTTAGTCAAATCAATAGTAGGCCTCATTCACGAAGCTGATCTATAAAGTGGGTATAAGGAGACTACCTATAAAATGGCAGTCTAATGGGTGTCCACTCTCACCCACCGCTCGCCTGATCAGTGGAGGGTCGTTAGCCGAACGGGTTTGATAGGACCGCCTAATCTTATTAAAAGTATAATGATATTATTCAAAGTACTAGAACAACTTAATAAAACCCCAAATCTAGTTACTTTAGGAAAAATGTGAATTGGTGCTAATCCATGAAATTGCACATTGCACTTTATGAAACATTGGTGGAGCGTGTGTGGTTTACCGGCACACCAATATGGGTTCATAAAGAGTTGCAATGGGTTTCTCGGGTGTTATCATTGTTGATGGAGCGTGCGTGGTTTACCGGCACATCAATTAGAGATGGTAATTGACCCCGAGAGTACCAAGCTAATTTACATGGTTATTCACATCCAGTTTGTGATCCTCAGCATCCCAGTCACAAACAGTGGGACACATTCGAGATTAAACATGTCATTGAATAGTTCAATGAATCTTAACAGACCTAGGAATTTCATATGATGAAATTGATAAGTGAATTATCTACCTTAATGACCATTATGTTGTGATTACGGCATCCCTCTTCACACCATAGTTGGGGTATTTTGGATCCTAGCCTTATTAAATAACATATTGGGTAATTATTTAAAAGGATCAATTAAACTAATAGATTCTGTCTTTTTATAGATGTCAAGTGTCAATTCTCCTCCTTCTCCTCCTTCACCCATTTCTGAAAGCATCAGAATGCACCTGCCAAATATGGAAAGGCTGACTGGCCTTAACTGTAAAGAATGGCTTCGCAATTGGAGACTGGTTCTCAGCATTGCTGGCAAGCTACATCTCACCAAGTATCCGATCCCGGTCCCACCGGAACAAGTCATCATAAAAGGTTCTTATGATAAGCATAACCTCTTAGTTGATGAATCCGAAGAGATTCGTGACCTCATGCTATTAACCATTGACCCCGAGTTCCGCAAGGATTTTGAATCCTTGGGGCCATATGAGTTAATGCAACTGGTTGAGGAAAGGTTCCAAAATCCAGTTGAAGAGGAACGAGCTAGGATCTTCAAAAGACTTGCAGAGTGCAAGCTAAAAGAAGGAAGTAGCATCAATTCGCATGTTCTTCAGATTGAAGCGTACACATGCGAATTGTATAAACTTGGTTATTCCATGAGTCAGGAGAAGAGTGTTAACATTCTACTCGCTTCGCTAACTAATAAGTACGATCTGTTCATTTAGACGTATAGAAATGAAGACCAGAAAAGGACCCTCATGGAAATGCGTCCACTGTTGAATTTATACGAGTCACTCTTGGACAGGCATAGCTCCAATGGCTCAGCTACTTCTGGATTAAGCCCAGTGAAGAGACGTAATAAGAAACGGTCGAGATCGTCTGGACATGTCTCAAACTGGAAATCCACCAAATCGGATACAGTCAAGGAAAGATTGGAAGATGCTCCAAATCTTTTGAAAGCTCAGGTATATCTAAAAACCTCAAAACTCCTGTTCCAAGATTTCTTGATACATAATGTGATAGTCACATTTTGGTTTGTATGCAGGGAATCAATAAGGCACGGGACTCTGGCGCATAGGAGCACATTAGGATTGGATCTCCAGCTCGTGCAGTTTTGAAGTTTAGATAGATATTAAAATATTGTTATTAGTCTTTAGATGCGTTATGACATTGTCTATCATATATCACATTTTAAATAAAATTGTCAATTTTATTTTAACACCTGTTGTCGGAAATTGTCCTTGAAATGTTATATGAATGTGTTGAATGTATGATTAGTAATAACTTGAATGTTGATGCATCCAAAATGTTTGGATTCAAGAATTGTGTCACTTATGATTGTTAATACAAATGTTATAAGAATCAATTCAACCAAAGGTCCAGTTAGACAGGACTTTGGAATCATTTGACTTAGAGTCACTTGATGAATTGAGTTCTTAATGTGTCAAGAAATGAATCAACCAAAGGTCCAGTTGGGCAGGACTTTGGAATCATCTGACTTTGGAATCATCTGACTTAGAGTCAGATGATGATTAAGTTCTTAATGAAGCACATGTGGCAAAAAATGAATCACCCTAAGATCCAGAGGATGGGATTTTGGAATCAGTTGACTTAGAGTCAACTGAAGATTGCAAGTCTTGAACAAAGTTAACAAAATCATAAGTTTACATAGATATGTAAAAGACATTGAGATTAAGAGCAACGGACGCACCTGTTGCTGTGTATTGCTCGAATCTTGACATAGAACACAATTGTTTGTACTTCACAATATTCATCATTCGGTATGACGAATATGACATTGCTTATCGGGATAAGAAATTGAATTGAAACCTTGAACAGTTCAAGGACTTCAAAGGAAGTACAAGTTCCACAGAACCTGAGCGATAACATAAACTGAGAAAAAGGTTTCACAGTTCATTCTCTTCCAATAGCATTAATGGTTATAATGTGTCTTAGGGAAGATAATGGAGCATTGGTCGAAACAGTTCGATCCTCGATGTATGAGATACATTGCCAATTAGTTTCCAATAAGTTGAATACTATACCAACCAGTCCATATAAACCATATTCCAACCACATCCTAGACTAAGTAGGTCTTGCAGACACTGTCTGAAATGTAAAGCTGGGATTATCCCACTTGTACATAGAAAGTCCAGGGTCTTGTAGTGTTCATCTGAACCTCATGACCAGCCTGAACATCATCAGCATTGTCGTTTCATTTGATATCCCACTGTAACTGTAAAAGAAGAGCTCTTTTAAAAAGAACTCATGGTCTAAGGAAACAGTGGGAGTTGGGACAGTCCTAAATGAGTTTAGGATTAGCCAAATGAAAGAACCTTTAGTCATCACTAGGCTTGGAGCAAAAATCAGATTTCTGCTTTACAACTGACATAATCTCCTCTTAGCCAGTTGTATTGATCACCATCATAAGTAGTTATGATCAGGGTGACATACCGATTGGTAGTAAAGCACTATAGTTGGTACGGATTTATAATCCGACTACTTGGAAGCATTAGTGAGCCCGGTTGCTACCAAACAAGAGAACCTTAGGGCGAGACACAGTCTATACGAAATTTTGATTGTGTTTACACCTGGTCTAAAAACCAGTGGGAGTAACTGAATCATCAAAAGAAAGCAACATGGACAGATACGTACCTTCAGAACATCTGGTTGAGTGAGACGATACTCAGAGTCAAGTAATTGATTTCGGGAGAAGCAATCTCAATAGAGGATGGAATCCGAAAGGATACTGTATGGCACATTGTGAATCGTTAGTGGAGCACGTGTGGATCACCGGCACACTAATAGGGACTCACAAAGAGTGTCCCAATACAAAGGTACATGGGCCCGGGATTTCCCCACGGGTATCTCGCAAGAAAGGATATTCAGATTCTCAAAATATGCCAAATGATTGGATTTTGAGAAAGGGCTGAAAGATTTCCATTAAAGATGTCAGAAAGGTTTGGATTCTCAAAATATGCCAAAAGTCCTGGATTTTGTGAATAGTCCATAACCGTGTCAAAGACAGTGGGAGTATCGCTGTTATCTACTATCTCCGTATGTGGGTTACATACTGTTTCTAGGAAACGTCTCTTTTCATTACAAAGTATAATGACTTGGTGTTAAGAGACGTATCGCTATGAAAGACTTAATAGAAATACGACATACTCAGGTGGTTGTAAACGACTATGAGATAGATCCAGACTCTGCCAAGATGATCTTGATGAGATTCAAGATGCATAGACTCAGGAAAGGGTTTTCTTATCATTGTAAAGTGTGATGACTTGGCATGAAAGAAATTAAGAAGGTGCAACATACTTACGTAATTCACAGTCATCTATTGGATAGATGAAATCGCCAGCATGGACCTAGCCAGCATGATCTTGATAAGATTCAAGATGCATGAGAAGAGTCTCCAAAAGGAAATAATTTTTCGAAAATCATGACACAAGGATTATAACTAATATTTGGATTCTGAAAGGGTTTGGAATAAGATTGGATCGGGTTCCACAAGTTTCTTGGATCGATCATAATGTCATGAACATGTCCTGATGACTTGATGCTTAGGGCATAGTAAGTTGAATTCAATATATTGTCTGGCTGGGAATACTGGATGGATTGTTTGAACTCAAGTGAGAATTCATTAGGAAATGATTGAGGTGAAAGTGATAGGGTTAATTTGAAAGATTTTCCAAAGTGGTAATCATTAACGTCAGGACATGATGTTAAAGGACTTCATGGTTAAAGAATCTTGTTGGTATTCTGATGGAGCGCGTGTGGTTCACCGACACATCATAACACCTCGAAATAGTCTTAGGGTGCAGTCAAGTAGACTAAAGACCCCAGAACCATAGGAAGTCACAGTGCACATTACCAGAATGGAGTTAGAAGAGAAATTGACAGGATAACATATTGAGATGTTATCGGATGAGCATCTGATTGGATCATCTGCAATAAAGTGTATAAGTATAAGATACTTTGGATACATAGAAAGAGTGTAAGGTTCATAAAGACATAGATGTAAAATTAGAATTGAAAGTTTAAAAGAAATCTTGAAACCGATAATAGTTTATGTCAAGGTCCGACTTGGTGATTACCTTATGGAGACTTGGTAATAAGCAGGAGTAGCTGCCAGTCAGATCTTTATGTTTCACTTTTGCATGTTTTACTTCCCGAATAATTTAATTATTCAGAAAGGTCCACAGTCGCTCATACTTTGGGAAGTAAGTATTGAATCAAGACTGTCATGAATTGATTTGTAGACTGTCTAAGGAGTTAGACATAGCAATAGGATTGCTACAACATTCATGAGTACTTAGAAATAGAGATTTGAGTATTGGATAAACCCACGCTCAATAGATTGCTTCATGGATTATATCACAAGCAATGTTGAGACGATAATATCCAATGATCTTGAAATGGAGAGATATGAGTTATAATTTACAAGGAAGTTGTTCATTGATAATACGAAAATGCATCGGTAACTCGATGTTATAAAACGTGTTGTTGTGAATGATTTGACTGGTAAAAGATATAAGCATATGAGACGAAGCTTATTCGTTCCTTGACCCTGACGGGAAACATATATCTGTAGGCCTCTCGATGATTTTGAAGTTGATAAAGTGCTGGCCAGCCTGGACTAAATTGGTATGTTCAATTAGAAGTTCTAAAGTCATAAGCAGAATCGAAAATCGGGAAACAGAGTATCGGACAGAGATTGATCTCAATCCTTGTCTCTTGTCTGAAAATATCTTGTTGGATGAAGGATCATATGATCACTTATCTATGGACAGAACTGACTTGGTCAGAGTTGGGCAGCAGTTTCTAGGAAGCTACAGTTTGCTGATTAGTTAGAGGATAAATTAGTAATTATAATCATAGACTTATCCAAGTGGGAGACTGTTGGATTAGGTGTCTAAGCCATGACTAATAATTAGTATTTACCTAATTAATAGTAGCATAGTCTGTGACACCCCATTTTCACTGTTTGCAAATACCATGGTTTTTCGTATAAATACATGAATACAAAAATACGGTTTGTCAAAAACCGATAATTTACATGCTTAAAAACAGTGGGTGTTACAAATCCATATCAAAACTACCATAGTAAACAAGAAAGGATTAAACCTTGAGTCCAAGACAGGAGCTAACTCGGGCTCCACTCCAGCTTTACTCCAACCAATTATACTTTAGAATTTTAACCTGGAATACATGGCAAAACATAAAATACGTAAGACAATAATGTCTCGTGAGTTACATGAGTTTTAGACTCAAACCATTAACTTATTTCTTCCAACTTTTTATAAAATTTGTAACATAAAACTTCTGTCAAAACTTTATAGTAATAACATACTATAACTTTTTACTTCTCGAAATCATTTCATAACATGCTTTACAAAATAATATCTTTCAAAATTTATAGTAGTAACATACTATAACTCTTTTACTTTCCAAAATCATTTCATAGCATACTTTACAAAAATAACTTCTTTCTTACTTTCTTTGACTGGTTTTATAAGCTTGCTGGATTTTTATACTTAGGGCTTTAATCACCATAAGTGATACCCCAAGTCTCTATGGCTAGAAAGAACGGATCAATCCTCACCATAGAAGTGTTGAGGCAATCTACTTCGCGATTGTAACATCCCCAAATTTTTGAGTAAATTTAAAAAAATTTAAACGAAAACTTCAATATAAGAAAAGTCACTTAATTAATTTTCATAAAATTCCATAACTTATAAGTTTAATGAAAACATCCCAGGATTAACAAAAGTTAATGAAATCACAACATAGCGGAACTTCCATTCAAAAACATTCCTCCAATGAAGCAGCACAGTGTATACACGTCACGCCTTGCCATCCATGGTACCTGATGTACCTAAAACAGTAGTTTATATAGGGAAAGGGTAAGCATGGAGCTTAGTGAGTTCCTCAAAATACCATACGATCCATCACATAACATACAACACACAATAACCATTCATATGTCTGTGAGACTCACGGGCTATCCCTGTTCCGCCTGAAGACTCACGGGCAGTTCCCGTTCTGTCTTATCGCTCGCAGGCTTTTCCCGTTCCATCTAATGACTCCCAGGCTATTCTCGTTCCGCCTATTGGCTCGCGGGCTATCCCGTTCCATCCACAAACAATCATTATCATAGCAATAATTCATACAATTACCATAACATGTATGATCACCTTAGTCTTACATATCTTCCTTCCTACGCATGCAATATCACCTATAGTATAGTGAGAAGACTCACCTGATTATAGTTGACTATATCGTTTATCTTTCTCGGCTTTGTATTTCCTTCAACTTTAACTTATGACCAGTCGTCGAGATCTATAACTCCTTCGTTAGGCTTTTAAGCTTCCTTCCGCTCACTTGCTTACACTCTAGTGCTTAGAAACCTCTATATATTGGATTGAGATTTAGTTGTGTGGTTTATGAGATGTTTTGAGGGGTATTTATACTTGAATTCTTGAATAAAAAACGGCATGACACTTTTGACAAAAGATTTTAATAATATAACTTTGTTGAAATTAATACCTTCTAGAATCAGTATGTTCAAGACTGGTTTAGCCGACTTTAAACCCATGAAATTCACGTTTTTATTTGATATTCCAGAAATTTATCTCAATACCTTTCCAGGGATGTATTTTACGTATTTATACGATTTTTCTATGATTTATTATGAATTTTTGAAAACAAGCTATCTAATCTATCAATTCCGAACTAATCAGTAAAGATTGCATTTTTTACCATAGATAATGTCATTTTCAAGCTTACTATTATTTTTGGTAATTGTACTAGACTCAATTTGTAAACTTTGTGCACTGGTTTGAGTTCCAAACGATTTTTCTAGAATTAATTATGATTTTTCTAAAAACGACACAAAATGCTGATTTTCATATGAAATTGTAACTAAAGTTTTTCTTAGCTTTATAACTACCAATGATCATATAATTCCTAACACTCTTATTTTAAGTATATGTTATAATCAGGATACGGGTCTTACAAGTCTCCCCCACTTATTTGGATTTCGTCCTGAAATCCGCATTCTCGAACGCCTCTATGTATTTCCCATCGAGTCCTTGTGTCCTTCAAAAATCCTCCTCGTCTTATTGCCGAAACTTTACAAGATTTAATTATCTTTCCCTTTCAACATTCACATACCTCTGTAATAATGCTTAAGGTCCTATTATTCTCATTCACTCCATACTTCTTTTCTTCTAATTACTCTAGATGTACAAAAAAAAACTCTAACTGTTTCTCACAGTCCCACACATCGACTTGACCGGCTACTATCTACAATACATATTTAGTATTTTCTAATCTACCTATATATATAGTTAACCTAGTTAACTTCCAATACCTAATTTTAACACTATTTCGTATTTATATGAATTCGTCATATTTCAACACACATTTGCCTCAATTCAACATTTCTTTTAAATACTTTTTGGCTAAATAAGTCTATTTTTGTAGGATCTCCAAATTTTTGTGTTTCACCGAAATATAAAATTTACATCATCTTTTGTAAGTTTTTTTTTTTTTTTTTGGAGTACTGAACACTCTTTAAACTATTTCCATTATATGGAGACATAAAATTTTGTTTTATTTCAAAAGTCTCTTTATTATCTCGTTCTCACCAGAGTCAAGCAGGGAATTTTGAAAAAATGTCACTTGGGGTAGTGAAAAGTCGCATCTACTGTAGTTAGTTTGAATTTCGGTAATTAAAACGTGAGGTGTCCTTTCAGTTCCGTGTGTCCTTTCGGTTCCAGCTGCAAGATACTATATATACATGTATGTAGTATCATTCATTTTCAGTCTTATCCTCTCTTATCACTAGTTTGTTCGTAAACGAACTCATATTTAAAGTCGAGTCATGGAAAACAGATCTTCAATGGGCGATCTGTCGAACCCTGAACCTGGTTTTCCGCAATGAGAGGGTACTTCAAACCAAGCATTCTTAATAGAGTTTGGTGACTCTAACATTCTAGACATATATCATCCATACTTCGATTACCTTTCTAATGTTTTGTTTGATTTTGAATTATGGTACAGTCTTCCAGATATACTACCAATAGAGCATCTCCACGATGAGCCGGAAATTTTTCCCGAGTTGAACATTAACTCAGATGATCCGGTGCATGCATCTGACTTTGCACTTGATCAGACTCCATGCCTTCTACCAGGTTAAATTCTTTTGAATGATCCATTTATAAGTATTCTATTTTGTTTTATCATTTGACATGTGTTATTTGTAGACCCATTTGCGGATGGTCTAACTGAGTACAATCCATTCATGGACGTGCACCCAACAAGCAGTGAGTTTGTCCCCATGAATCAAGAATTCATGGCTGGTACTCAGGATGAGAATCAATTACCGAGGACTCATAACATAAATATTGAATTGAATCCCGAGTTTGGGGTTGGTTTTCAATATCAAGATCATCTTCGGTTGATTCAAAGGAATCTAGAAGGATTTCAGAATCCTGAGATTTTAGTTGAAAACCAACAATTATTACCGACAGAGGCCACTAATTTTGATGAATCAATGTCCATCTTTGGGTCAAAAAATCAGGATCATGTTCAAATGATCCAGAATGATAACAATACAATTGGATTTGAACCTTCTAGTTCAGAAAACATAGCAGGTGGCAGTGGAAGAGGTTTCAGACATTTATTAAGTAGGGAAATAATAGCTGAACACTTTAACAAACCAATTGAGAAAGCTGCGAAGGAACTCAACATTGGAACGACACAATTAAAAAACGCTGTAGAGAATTAGGTATCAATCATTGGCCCCAACGACAACTTACGAGTTTGCAAACCCTTATTGATCGTGCTGAGGTAAAGAACTACATTTTTTTTATATCATAAGGTTGAAATTACTAAAGTTATTTGTGCCACAGGAATTTGGTAATGAATTTATTGAGGCAACAGAATTATCGGGAGATTTAATACCCAACCTAAAAAAAGAAAAAGAAGCGATAATTGAAGGGTCACAATCGGGTCTAACAGACGGCACAAAGAAGCTAATACAAGCTGCTCATAAGTTTGTATTTAGGAAAAGAAAAATTCAGGAAAAGGGGGAAACTTCATCAAGAACTCATACACAGCAGCAATCTCCGCCATCTAATTCTGGTATGAGTAGTATTAACCCTGGTTTACTCGAGTCTTCGAGTGAGGATAATTTTCGAGGCTTTGTAAGTGACCTAGCCTGGTTTCCTCCTTCTTATAGCTACCCCCAACTGGTTCCGAATTAGAGCCCTTCCTCATCACTGCCCTACTTACACACGCCCCAAATGAGTCAATATTTAGCCCCTAATCATGCGGTTACAGGTTCCAACCCTATCGAGACCCCATACCTTGGAGCTCCTCCTCCAATAACTGAAAGCATACCACTTCCAAATCCTCGAGAAAGTACAAGTCAACCTAATGATGACAAAGATTGGAGTGTAGAATATCTTTTCTTGCTTCTTTCTGATTCTCCAGTTTAGGTTAGTAGTTCTGTAAACTTTTCTTAATGTATTAATATAAAGTTGTAGTAATGAATTAAATATATTGACGTGTTACTATAATTTTAATAATTTCATCGATTCAATATAATATTCATGTTGTTCCCTTAATTTCGTATTCCTCCCCCACTTGGACTAAAGTCCAAGTCTGTTTATTGGATTTATAATTTTTTTTACGAGCCCTTACTCTCGAACAAAAACAAAGCCCACTCTGCTCAGCCAACAACTTGCATCAGGGGAAAACACCATCTCAATAAACATGTTTCGATAATGTAAAGACGTTTACATCAACCACCATATGTTACTCATCTGCTTGCGTATCCTATCTCAAGGTATGAGGTTGTGAAGCTTATGTTAGACAAGAAGCTTCAAACAAATTAGAACCCCGTTCAACTAAATGTATCTTTGTAGGGTATCCGAAAGATTCTCTTGGATACTATTTCTTCAATCCCATCGAGAATAAGATATTTATTTCTTGAAAAGCTGAATTCCTAGAAAACAAGTTTCTGACGGAAGAGGCTAGTGGGAGGTTTGTGGAACTTGAGGAACTTCAGGAACCACAACCTGATACATAAGAAGTTGAATCTAGCATTCAACAAGAAATTGTTGAACCTGAACAAACGGTTGATCAGGAACAAACTGTAACACAAGGTGTTCGCAAATCTGGTAGGGTTCGATTTGAACCAGAAAGGTATGGTTACCTTATGATGGAAGAGGAATGTTATACGATAGATTCTGATGAACCCGTCAACTATCAGAGTGCAATATCAAATCCTGAATCTGATAAATGGCTTGAGGCCATGAACACTGAGATGCAATCCATGCACGATAATCAAGTTTGGAACTTGGTTAATCTTCCCACCAATTGTAAGACTGTTGGGAACAAATGGATTTTCAAGAAGAAAATCGACGTGGATGGAAATGTTCACACTTTTAAGGCTAGACTTGTCGCTAAAGGATACTCACAGACTCATGGTATTGACTATGATGAGACCTTTTCACCAGTGGCAATGATCAAGTCGATAAGGATACTTTTTGCCATAGCCGCGTACTATGATTATGAGATATGGCAAATGGATGTCAAGACCGCTTTCCTTAATGGACACTTATTGGAAGATGTCTATATGGATCAACCTGAAGGTTTTGTCGATCCCAAGCATCCAAACAAAGTGTGCAAGCTTAAAAGATCTATCTATGGATTAAAGCAAGCGTCTCGAACATGGAACATCCGTTTTGATGAAAAGATTATGAGTTTTGGATTCATCAAAAATGAGGATGACTCCTGTGTTTACAAGAAAGCTAGTGGGAGCATTGTCATAATCCTAGTATTGTATGTAGATGACATACTTTTATTTGGAAATGACATCCCAACCTTAAAAGGTGTCAAAGCGTTCCTTGAGAATTGTTTCTCAATGAAGGATCTAGGGGAAGCTGCTTATGTAGTCAACACCTCTATCGTCAGTTACCTCAATCACGAGCGAGTGATCCAGACTCTCAACCCACACGACCTGATCAATCACTCAAGCAAGATCAATACAAGGGTAGGTAGCCCCACTATTACACAGCACTAGGCATGTAAAGAGTCGACTCAAAAATACCCGCTATCATCTCAGGCGCCGCTTGCACCTCTTTGACCGTGAGTTGGAAAACTCACCCTTGCATCCTCTAGTCCCTGTCAGACTTGTGCGCCCATTAGTTGCATGAAAAATAGCTACCACAATAGCACTTTGACATTCTCCCTTTCAACATTCTTTAAGCTCTGTAATCAACTTATGCATGATTGGTCCAACCAAACTGGTATGATCACATCTTAATTGTTCCTACTAAACCTCACAATCAACATTCAACAATCGAATGGATAAAGGTTTACCACATTACACTAGCATTTAAGTCGACTATGCTAGACACTCACATACTCAGCTCCTTGGATCCTTCGTGACGAACTCCCGACTCAAACACAGATCCTATGCTTTCGATAGTAGGAGCTCTACTACTACCTTCCACACCTATCCATGTTCGTTCCAAGACCCGTCTCGAAATATCCAATTCGCTTCTCACCGATAATTTTAACACATATGCCCTTACAAGGCATATGTCAACCCTTCTAGGAATACTTGGAATCCCACCCCCACCCTGCTATTCTAACTAAGACGGAACTTCCTCCAGTGATGATAGATTGTTTCGCGAACGTAGTTGTATACAATATCAAACTAAACAGTCTTTCAAATAAGAGAATCTTCCCTAAGGCAACAACCAAACAAAGAACATGCAATAAGGTCAACTCACACATTCTATGACTATTCAGTCCATATTGTATACAACTTAGTGGAAATCTCTAAGCAACCTATCGGCACTAGCATACAGTTCTATTAGCAAATAGCAGATAATAATACAACAATATGTGATCTCTACCAGGCATTTCAGCAAACATATACCATATGTTTTTTTTAACATCCACAATATTAAATACTTAACCCTTTTCTCATACTGGCGTCGGCTGGCGGTACACACTGTGTCTTCAGTTCACCCTTCATAAAACATCTTTCTTTCGTAAAAATGTTTTAATAAAACTCTTAAGCCTCAACTTGAGTCCAAAACTCACTAAGTGAGCCTGATTCTCTCAAGCTGTGCTCTGATACCAACTTGTAACATCCCAAAATTTTTGAGTAAATTTAAAAATTTTTAAACGAAAACTTCATTATAAGAAAAGTCACTTAATTAATTTTCATAAAATTCCATAACTTATAAGTTTAATGAAAACATCCCAGAATTAACAAAAGTTAATGAAATCACAACATAGCGGAACTTCCATTCAAAAACAGTCCTCCAATGAAGCAGCACAGTGTATACACGTCACGCCTTGCCATCCATGGTACCTGATGTACCTAAAACAGTAGTTTATATAGGGAAAGGGTAAGCATGGAGCTTAGTGAGTTCCTCAAAATACCATACGATCCATCACATAACATACAACACACAATAACCATTCATATGTCTGTGAGACTCACGGGCTATCCCTGTTCCGCCTGAAGACTCACGGGCAGTTCCCGTTCTGTCTTATCGCTCGCAGGCTTTTCCCGTTCCATCTAATGACTCCCAGGCTATTCCCGTTCCGCCTATTGGCTCGCGGGCTATCCCGTTCCATCCACAAACAATCATTATCATAGCAATAATTCATACAATTACCATAACATGTATGATCACCTTAGTCTTACATATCTTCCTTCCTACGCATGCAATATCACCTATAGTATAGTGAGAAGACTCACCTGATTATAGTTGACTATATCGTTTATCTTTCTCGGCTTTGTATTTCCTTCAACTTTAACTTATGACCAGTCGTCGAGATCTATAACTCCTTCGTTAGGCTTTTAAGCTTCCTTCCGCTCACTTGCTTACACTCTAGTGCTTAGAAACCTCTATATATTGGATTGAGATTTAGTTGTGTGGTTTATGAGATGTTTTGAGGGGTATTTATACTTGAATTCTTGAATAAAAAACGGCATGACACTTTTGACAAAAGATTTTAATAATATAACTTTGTTGAAATTAATACCTTCTAGAATCAGTATGTTCAAGACTGGTTTAGCCGACTTTAAACCCATGAAATTCACGTTTTTATTTGATATTCCATAAATTTATCTCAATACCTTTCCAGGGATGTATTTTACGTATTTATACGATTTTTCTATGTTTTATTATGAATTTTTGAAAACAGACTATCTAATCTGTCAATTCCGAACTAATCAGTAAAGATTGCATTTTTTACCATAGATAATATCATTTTCAAGCTTACTATTATTTTTGGTAATTGTACTAGACTCAATTTGTAAACTTTGTGCACTGGTTTGAGGTCCAAACGATTTTTCTAGAATTAATTATGATTTTTCTAAAAACGACACAAAATGCTGATTTTCATATGAAATTGTAACTAAAGTTTTTCTTAGCTTTATAACTACCAATGATCATATAATTCCTAACACTCTTATTTTAAGTATATGTTATAATCAGGATACGGGTCTTACAGCGATGGGGCTTTTTCCCCAGTAGACCCCTTACCTAACCCGGGAAGGTTGGAACATAGTTCCCTTACTAACGCTGCTTGCTACAATTACCAGTCATACAAAACATTTTCTGCTTGCTTGAACATTACTTACATACATATAACTTGTGGCTAAGTGCCAAACTTCATTATTTTCTGTCTTTATGGCTAGATGCCAAATTTATAACTTTCATCACATATGTAAAATATGTTTTTATAACATTCTAAGCTTTATACCAAATCATACTTTCCATCATCTTATGACTATATGCCATTCATACTTGAAAACATATACAGTTTGTAACCAAAACATACTTCTTAATCATCTTGTGGCTATATGACATTCATATTTGAAAACATATATAACTTGTAATCGAAATATACTTTCACATAATTGGTTCATAGATCAACATACTTTCACTCAATTGACTCATAGGCCAATATATACTTTCACTTAATTTGACTTATAGTTCAAAACATAGCTTCAATTATAGCATTATACTTTCACAAACAAGTTAGAAATAAAACTCTTGCATATAATTTCACATATAAGATTTTATAAGAAATCTTGAAAATACTTACTTGCCATGTACCCCAGAATGGGTAAAAATACTGCATGTACTCACCTCATGTATTGCTAGTAGATTGTTTAAACGTCCCTTGTATTCATGCTCTTTCGTGATCCAATTAATCATTTGACATAAACCTATGATTAACATTTTATACATTAACATTCATTCTAACTGACTCTATAACTCATTAGAGTCCTTATAATACCAATACAGGTCATAACAAGTGTATAACTTCTAACTGACTAACTTTATATGAGTCGTATCTCATACGTATTTCACTACAGTACCCTCGAGAGGTCGTATTCCCGGTTTAATAATTTTCCATGACTTTTCAAATCATTATGGACTTGTAGTTAAAGTTTGAAGTCATTTGGACATGCCTAGCATCGAATTCAAACTTTAAAAGCCCGTGAATAAACACACGACTCGTGCAAAATTAAGCCTTGAGGGAGCACGACTCGTGCATGCATTAAATGACAACCTACTTTGAAGTGCAGGGGGAGCACGACTCGTGCCAAATGAGCACGACCCGTGCTCTTTCTGGGCAACTTCTTCTTGCTTCGGTTTTACACTGTAGCAGTCCGATTTTTACACTATAACTTTTTGATTTGGCTTGTTAAGAACTTGATACTTGACTTAATACTTATGGAATCATTCCATGACTAAAACCTTCAGTTTATAACAAGTTTTAATCCATGAAATCATTCCAAATCCCAAAATGTAGAAATTAGGGTTCTTGAACCAAGAATCCCCAAATCCACAAAACTCTTGGATTACATGGTATGATCTTAACATACCATCATGTGCAGAACATAAGAATCATATTGATCACTTGGAATCATAACTGAAATTGGAATTTCAGTTCATCCCGTGAAGAACAAACTCAAGAATTTAAGGTAGATGATCATTACTAACCTCCTTACTTGATTTCTTCCAATTTCCAACTCTATTGCTTCCAAGTTCTTGTTCAATCTCGAAATTCCCAGAAAATCAGCTCTTCCAACCTTCTCACCCGTAGCTTCTGCAAGTCTCCAGAACATGTGGGGAGATCTTTCTCTCTTTTATACTTCCTATTTTTCAGTTCTAGTCCCTCAAGTTCACTTCCTTGAACTTTGACCACCAAAATAAATTATCTTTACATAACACCTAATTTCTCACAGTTTTAGTCCTAAACTATAATTAAACTTTTATGATAATTTCTGCATGTGGTCAAATGACCAATATACCCTTACAAACATAATTTCTCATAGAAATACACATAAAACTTTAGATTACACGCAACTTATTTTACATATTTATATTATTAGTTTGGGTCGTTACATAGTCCATTTGGGTTGCCCTCATAGCAGGAGGTTTGAAAGAAAGTTCAGTAGAGAGAAAGATTGATTTATTATCTGATTAATAAATCAACAGAAATTAAATATATGGTTTATTAATATATTAAAGTGATAATATATTAATTAGAAACTATATTAATTAATTAGAAATTAATCTGGAATTAATTGGAATTAATTTGATGATTAAATTAATTAATTAAAGGTGCAGGGACTAAAACTGTAATTATTCAATAGTTGAGTAAGTAGCAGTTTAAGTGAGTGAGTGGCCATCGAAATTTATATATAGTAATATATAGATTTCGAAATCTATATATATATATATATATATATATATATATATATATATATATATATATATATATATATATATATATATATATATATATATATATATATATATATATATATATATATAACAACAGTATATTCACTTTTCTCATATATATATATATATATATATATATATATATATATATATATATATATATATATATATATATATATATATATATATATATATATATATATATATATATGTATGTATGTATGTATGTATGTATGTATGTATGTATGTATGTATGTATGTATGTATGTATGTATGTATGTATGTATGTATGTATGTATGTATGTATGTACCGTTAAAGCATCCATCAAAATTCTGATGTTCTCGATGGTTTTAAAATTCTTATGTTTTTGGTGGATCTAGTTGCTTTCGTTTATTATCAATTTCATCATATATTTATAATATTCTTTCTGGTAAGACTACAATAGTAGTTTTTATTTATTGACAATGGCCGTAATCTTAACCAAATATATGTCAAACGCAGTACAAAACGTATGTCACATGATTTACGGAACAAATGATTCCTTAATAACTTGGAGGACCACTCGAGGAAGATTACTTTGGTCATATGCTGATAGATGAGGGTATATTTGACATTCGATGTGTATTGAAAGGGTCTTTACCATTCTTTCACCAATTTTATATGACCTTGAAAAGACGTATTTATTTGATCACAAACAATCAATTTATATTTTCGAGTATTCATTTTCGGTTGAAATTTAACGAATAATGATGGATTTAGTGGAGTTAAATTGAAAGGAACAAGAAATGGTGGAAGGGCCACCACAACAAGAATGTCGTATGATTACATTTGCACCACCACCGTCCTCCTCCCGCCATTATCATACCCACCTGCTTTTTTCATTAAACTACCCATAATTTAAGGGAATAAATAGGTCTATTTAGTTGGTCAAATGATCCAGTATTACGCTTTCAAAAAAAGCATATTTTTCTTATAATCTTTACAAATACAGGTAAAATCAAAAGGTAATTAAAAGAAAAAAGATACGTAAGGGATCAAAATGGTTTTGGATCAAACTGCGTCATACATATGGGCCGGAATGTGTTCGTGCAGGTTGGAATGAGCACATTTTTGTTTTATTTTAGTATATATATATATATATATATATATATATATATATATATATATATATATATATATATATATATATATATATATATATACATATATATATATATATATATATATATATATATATATATATATATATATATATATATATATATATATATATATAGTTAATATTAAATGAATTCTTTAATTATAGTGTGATTGTAGGACAGAATTTGGACCGTTAGATTGAGAGAATCAATGGATATGATCAAATGACATTATTGTAAATAAATTTAAAGAATTTAATTATTTTAATTAAAAAAAGTACGATTAAGGGTATAATAGTAATATAACCCAAGCTATAACTACGGCATGTAATCTTAGTTTGCTACGGACACGATTTGTAATCGGTTACAATAACACACAATCATCAGAGAATCCAATTACACGATCAAAAAAATTACAATATGATATTTCGATTCAACTCTGATAAGAACAATTCTTCCGCGTCTGCATTCTTCAAGAGGTGCATGCATCAGAAATCAACAATGGCAGGAAGACGCAGCAGTTCATGACTTCGAGATTGAAGATTTTTCAAGATGCGAGATTGAGGATTTTCAGGATGCGAGAATATGTAAAAAATATATAAGAAACTGGGTTAATGTGAACCATTCTCTGAGAATATGTACAGAGAATATGTAAAAATATATAAGAAATTGGGTTAATGTGAACCATTCTCTGAGAATGAATATTCTCTGAGAATGCCTTTGAAAAGTGTTATTCGTTCATTTGTTCACTGTGATAATATGTAACAGTAGCACATGTGCATTCTCTGAGAATGGAAACCATAACACTTTCATTCTTTGAGAATATTTAACAGTTGATGTAAGAAATGTGTTATCTGATCAATTTTTCACTAAAAATTGTGGTTAATGTGAACCATTCTCAGAGAATGAACATGAACCATTTTCAAAGACATTTTCAGAGAATGCATTTTGATAATAAAAAAAATTACAGTGCTAAAAAAACATGAACCATTCTCGGAGAATGATCAACCCCGTAAAAAGTTTATTTAAACTAAAGAACAATCTTTTTCTAATTTCCAAAAATTGAATAATAATGGATAAATAGATAAAATAATATAAGTACTTATCTTAAATGCCAAGCTTCAATTTGACGCAACAAAAGGAACGGCCATCATCTTCATGTTCAAATTTGACGCAACAAACTTTGACACAACAAAAGAACCGGCCGTCATCGCATTTGTCCTAATTTATCGTGATTTGTCAACCGATTCGGACAACGACTTTAATTGGATCGTGGCCAACAAAAGGAACGACCGTCATCTTCATGATTGGATTTCCTTTTGAGTTAGGGCACCGGCGGAGACGCTGTAACGATCCGACGGCGGTGGTGTTGATTTGCGAGTACGGCGGCGGTGCTGATTTGCGAGTACGGCGGCGGTGAACGATCGATTTCCGGTGGAGTAAAAATGGTGGAAGGGGGTAAGGATGATGATGGGTGTTTAGGGTTGGATGAGTGAGAAAAGTGTGTTCCCCAGATATATATTTGATTTTTAATTAATTATAATATTGATTTACCATAATACCCTTTATAAATGATTGGACCACAATTGGTCCTACAATTACACAATAATTGCTGGATGTATTTGAACCTACATCTATATATATATATATATATATATATATATATATATATATATATATATATATATATATATATATATATATATATATATATATATATATATATATATATATATATATATATATATATATATATATATATATATATATATATATATATATATATATATATATATATATATATATATATATATATATATATATATATATAGAGAGAGAGAGAGAGAGAGATAGCACAAATAAATTAAGTAACCTACGAAATTTTTTTTCAACACAATATTTTTCAAAAAAATTTATACCTAATATTTTTTATATATAGCGACTTAGAGATTTTAAAAAAAAAATTAGAAATCAACTTTTTTTTATATTTCTATGCATATGCATATATAAATATTCACATGCCTATGCATATATGCATATCAGTTTTTTTTTCGAAACATAACATTTGCATATATTATAAAGATTGCGATTTATAGATTTTAAAAAAACTCATTTTTTTCATATGCATAGAAATATATATATATATATATATATATATATATATATATATATATATATATATATATATATATATATATACTATGCATATGCATAGTATATGCATAAGCATGAAAAAAATGATTTTAGAAAAAAAATTAATCCCTTTATCGCAGCATAACAAAAATTTAGGTATATATATATTTTTGAAAAATATTGTATAGAAAAATATTTCATAAAATGGGTTCGTAAGTTATCTCATTTTTTAGGTTCTCAATTGAATATATATATATATATATATATATATATATATATATATATATATATATATATATATATATATATATATATATATATATATATATATATATATATATATATATATATATATATATATATATATATATATATATATATAGAGTCCGTTTCAAGGAAGAACCATTTTTTTCCTAGGAACCTAGGAACCTTTTGACTGAAATATTTTTTTTTAAAAAATGACATAATACACCTAGTCGCTTATATTTAATACTTTTTGTCAAAAAAAATTGAAAAATAATATGTATACACGAAATGTGCATATATGCACTTTTTTCGCAAATGTGTATATGATCACGTTTCGTGCATATGTACACATTTCGTGTATACATGTTTTTTTTCAATTTTTTTTACAAAAGGTCTTAAATATAAGCGATTAGGTGTATTATGTCATTTTTTTGAAAAAAAAAATTTCAGTCAAAAGGTTCCTAGGTTCCTAGGAAAAAAATGGTTCCCATTTAATATATATATATATATATATATATATATATATATATATATATATATATATATATATATATATATATATATATATATATATATATATATATATATATATATATATATATATATATATATATATATATATATATATGAAATGAGAACAATTAAAATATTGAGAACCAAAACGAACTAATTTTAGCCTTTAAAATTTTTAAGTTTTGATCAATGGTTAAAAACCAATATGTGCACTATGGTTATTTGAGAACATTAACACAGAAACTCACACAATAGATCTAAAAATTATTTGAACTTTTTAACTATTTGAAAAAATAGTCTTTGGACAATTGTTTTAAGTTTATTCAACATTTTGATTTATATTTTGAATTTAGCAACATTTTTAGATCAAATATGTTAGATGAATAATTATAATCTGGTAGAATTAAAAATATAATGTTTTACTTTATTGTATTCACAGTTTAATGATTAGAATTTTTAATTAAATTGTGAACGTTTTAAAAAAATATTAAAATATAAAAAAAACTTATCTAGTTTAATATATTTTAAGACAATAAACAAGTGTAAAAATATAAAAAAAGAAAATAAAAAAACATGATCTTAATATATGATTTCGTTTCTTATGGTTCTTAACTTTTTGGTGATTCTCATTTGAACATTCTTCTCTCTTTCTCTCTCTATATATATATATATATATATATATATATATATATATATATATATATATATATATATATATACACACACACACACACACACACATATATATATATATATATATATATATATATATATATATATATATATATATATATATATATATATATATATAGAATTAGGATCAGGTGAGGACTCTTTGTTCGGTGAGGACTCGTAAGGACACCTTAAAAATTTGAAAAAAAATAAAAAAGTATATGAATAATAAAATGGATCATAGTACTATGTTGGAGAAAAAAACTATTAAAAAAAACTTTTGGATCATTATTTTTTTTTATAATGATCTAATGATCCAAAATAAATAAATAATATTGGATAATTACTTTTTTCAATGATCCAAATTTATTTTAGATAATAATATAGTACTATTCTCGATTTTATGATTTATTTTTTTTATGTATTTTAAATTTTTTTAAGGTGTCCTTACGATTTCTCACCGAAAAAGAGTAAAATTCTTAATTGGACGCGCATGTAGCAAATCATAGAAAAAAAATCACTTTGTTTTTTATGTTTTTTTTAATTATTAGGCTTATTCTTTTTTTGAAAAAAAAATTCTAAATATACCACAATTCATATTTTTCATCCTCTATAAATAGAGATCCATATTGATATACAAATTTTTTTTGTTTTTTTTTTACTTCAAGTTCTTCAAAAATTTTTGATCATTCACATGTGGATTTTAAGCAAATTCATTTGTGGATCTGAATTAATTCTTTTGTGTTTGATCAAAAGGTTCAAAATAGTATGCATCTGGTTTAATACATATTTATTCACATATAAATGATCATTGTACCCGATTTTTTTTCAACATTTTTTGATCATTCACGTGTAACTTTAAGTAAATTAATTTGTGAATCTTAGTTAAATCGATTGTACATTATCAAAATGTTGAAATTGTTAAGAATATAAATGAATTTACTTAAATTCAATATGAATTTAGTCAGATTCACATACAAATCTAAAAGTTTATTTAAATTCACATGAGTTGTTATTGAATTATCAATTATTGTTGAAAAATATAATTTCAATGATCATTCACATGAGAATAATATTCAATAAAAACTTGTTATGATTCAGATTCATATTAATTCAGTGTTGTGAATATGAACAAAATTTTTGAATATTTTTTTCGTTTTTAGTATATTGATATGTGTGTCTATTGAAAAAGAATAAAAAATTATAAATTTTGATATATGTGGTTTTTTATTTCGATAAAAAAAACTCTAAAATAAAAAATAAAGTTCGTTTTATGTTATGATCCGCTACATGCACGTTCAAGTTAGAAATTTACAACATTATCTGCGACCATCGATAAATTGCATTATGACGCTCACGATTGGTTTCTTGGTTCCTTGTTTTATTTTGGTTCTTTATTGAATGTTTGTTTATATATATATATATATATATATATATATATATATATATATATATATATATATATATATATATATATATATATATATATATATATATATATATATATATATATATATATATATATATATATATATATATATATATATATATATATATATATATATATATATATATATATATATATATATATATATATATATATATATATATACACACACACTATTTTAAATATTCAGAATCTTAATATACACTTTCTATATCATGCATATGTACTCTATTTAGATGTGTTAATCTCAACTTATTTGTCTACATATTGGTCGATAATAATTATATTTTACTCCAGGCATATGAAATGATTAAAATTTATAATTGTAGCAGACAATAAATCAATTTAAGTGGGTTAAAAATCACCTGAAATATATAAAAGTATTTAGAATCTCTAGATCATTTTATTATACAGAACGATATTATCATTTTAATAGTAAATAGCTTTTGTGATAAACTTTAATGCATTAGTTGTTTTTAGGTGTACTCAGTGGCGGAACATAGAAGGGGCCAGGGGTGGCCATGGCCCCCCTGATTTTTTATCTACTAAATACCAAAATATATATAAAATCAAGGATTATATAACTAATTTCTTGAAAAACAAATATGAATCGGCCCCTCCAGATTTTTGCTCTTATATATTAGTAATTATCTAATTTGACTTTTAAAAAATTTAAAATAACGAAAACTTATCAGATAGAAAGCTAATTTACCAAACAAACTGGATATTTAACTCTATAGAAATACCATAAAACCATTTATCAACTCAAAATTTCAAAACAATAGAAAACCTAGAATAATAGAGTCGCCGCCTTGTAACTCACTAAAGTTTTCTTTGCCGCTGCCGGAAGACATCTGTGCATTCTCTTTGTCTCTCTTGCTTCCTCTTCGTGTTCTAGTGTTCTCCCTCTTGTTATCGAGTCGACGGACCACCAACACAATATTGTTGCCATAGTTGTTCATGTTTTCTTCCTCGCCGGTGCTAGAGTGCAGGTACGTGCTCCTTATGTCTCTCTCGCTCCTTTTCCCGTGCTCCTTATGTCTCTCTCGCTCCTTTTTCCGGTGCTAGAGTGCAGGTACGTGCTCCTTATGTCTCATTACTTAAAAAAAAGAGAAGAGTGAAGTAGGCCGTAGGGTACGTACAATACCAGTTAGTAGGCTAAAAGGCTACAAAACTTCAATATGATTTGACATAAAGAAAAATTTTATTTACCATTAGTTTACCATCTAAATTTTATTTTGAACTTCCGTAAATATACATTTCAAGTGAAATTTGGTTTATCATTTATATATATAATTAAAATCTATTTATTAGTGAATAGTTTTCTATTTTATCTTGTATAGTTATTAATTATTGGTTATTAGTTTATTTCGATCAAAAATTTCACTGTATTAAAACTCAAAATTTGTAATAAAATATTATAACTATTAATAATTAGTTTTTTTTATAAATATACTTATTGTAAAAATGTATTTATTAATCGTTTTTTATTTTGTTATTTATTAACAGTTAGTTAATTTTGTTATTTATCTTACATTAAAATGAAAAACAATTTACTATTGAGGTATCTATCAACAATCAATAAAGTTTTTATTTAAAATTTTGATATGTAATAACATTAAAAAAAGTTAAGCAATTTCATATGATTTTGCTTAATAGTTTTAGTTTCGGCCCCCTAGTCATAGTACATGTGTTCCGCCCCTGGGTGTACTAAGAAAATGGACAATGAAATGCTCGTATGTCGACCATATCTCTAAATAATGGGCTAAACGGGTCAACTTTAATGCACTTTATTGAATACAACTCTCTTGACTTGTTATACGACGTCTATTTTACCATCTCTATGTATCTATTAAAGAAGGCAAGACATGCAGGTTAAAGGACGGATAAGATGAACAATTTATTTAGGTTATGTTGTGGGTTTTTTTTTTTGGGAAAATGACTTATAAGGGTAATTATGTTTCAAAACTGTTCAAAAAACACCATCCAAGTTTGGTCTGTTCAAAAAACACCATCCAAGTAAGGCCTTTGTACAAAAAACACCATTCAAGTAAGACTTTTGTACAAAAAACACCATCAAACTACATGTTTTGTTCAAATTTTACCCGATGGTAACCGGCTCTTGCAGGTTAAAGGATGACTTGGCCTAATACTTGGTGACCGGCCAAGTCATCATTTAACATGCAAGAGCCGGTTACCATCGGGTAAAATTTGAACAAAACATGTAGTTCGATGGTGTTTTTTGTACAAAGGTCTTACTTGGATGGTATTTTTTGTACAAAGGCCTTACTTGGATGGTGTTTTTTGAACAGACCAAACTTGGATGGTGTTTTTTGAACAGTTTTGAAACATAATTACCATTATAAGTCATTTTCCTTTTTTTTTTCTATATTGTTTTGTTACACCGGTATTCAGTCATCATTTTTTATTTTTCTAGTCATTTAGAAATGGTCATCTTTCAGTTTTCCTTATTTTTTAAATTAAAAATAATTTATTAAAAAAACAAAATTTATTTAAATTAAATTTTCCATAAATATTAATAATTTTAAAAACACAATAAACCTAAAATTTTAAATTGAAGACAACTTAAAAATAACATAAACTTAAAATAAAAGTTAAACAAAACATAAAAAATAACCTAATGCTAAACTTAAAAAACTAAATAACTACGTTTAGTATATTTTCAAAATATCGTCATTATCTTCAACGTCATCTCGAGGGTTGGTCTGAAGAGATGATTGGTCGGTTACATCAAAATATGCATGTTGATCACCCTTTGATTCTCCTCACGAGTTTTCTCCTTCCTGGGTGCTTGCTCTTATTGGAATTGCATATGAGATGAAATAATCAAATAAAATTTATCTAATTTTTCGTTCATTTGATCCATTTGCTCATCATGATACGAGCTAGAAGATGTCACTTTTTCTTTTGCTTTTGCCCGATCGGTACCATCGGCTTTCAAACTCGTCATGCTCTTCGTTGAGGTCGATAGCGATATGTGCATCGAAAGACATCACATAACTGGTTTCCAACGTTTTGGATCATTTTGATCCACATTCCGCTCACGGGACCGCCTTCCATCTCGGTGACGCACATACAACTTTCTAAAAACCTAAAAATTTAAAGGGGTTTTCGTTAATCTCCGCACGAAAAACCTCAAGCACTTTTTGGAAAATGTCTTCACCACTTTGACCACTTTCATGTTGGTTTTTTAAGTTTTGTACAAACTGTTGAAATTCGTCATAACATTGTCTACGTCTTGAAAATTTGTTGTTATTGTGTGTTTCGACCAATAACTTCTATGCCCCCATATTTTGATGAAAAACCTGCCTTATACAATTCCAAAAATGTTTTTTAGTTGAGGCGTTTCCAGCAGCATCCTCAGAAACATCGACCAATACTCTTGCTAAAGTGGTTTCTTCTTCGAGGGTCCAAGGTTAAGGAGCAGCACGATCAGTACATTTCACGGATTTTTTTGAATTTTTTCTTTGGAGCGGGGCCTCTTCAGAATCGGATTCAAGTTGTGTTTCGGGTACGACATTGGAATCGGAATCGGAATCGGAATCGTCGATAGGATCGGGCTGGGGTTCGTTGAAGTTGGGGATAGGAGGACAAAAAACGGGTTGAACAAGGATTGTGGGTAAAACGAAGGTTGCATCATGAAATAATGAAATTGTGGCGGCAAGAAAATAGGGCGTTCTATTTATGGGATGTACGGTTGGAGTGACGTTTTGGTGCCGAGAAAAATGTTTCTGGTCATCTTTGATTTTTTTTGGGATGATTTTTTGAACGGTGTTCTTTGCGGCGGAGACCAACCCCCGTACACCACATTGCACGACCTTCCAAAAAATTGATCGGGAACACAGTGTCCAAATTATTATTGAACCTCATTTCTAAAATAATAACTCAAATTGATTAATTAACAAATAAGTATGTCAAAGTTATCCCTCTACATTAATGTTTCTGCAACATTGACCCGTTTCCTTGTCATGATGTGGGTTGTTCCTTTTATGCCATAAAAGAAGGAACACTTTTAATGATCGAGTTTTATGTGTGTACTGAAAAGGAAAATGATCAAAATTCCCTTCAAAGTTCTAACCTATCAACTCCATTTTATATTTTCTTTTTCGTAAATGGTAGATAATAAATATAAAATTAATTATGTAAAATAGGCGACACATATTCGAGATAAAACAATGTGACTTACATCTACGAATTATTATAATATCGTTACACTAATAGCAATATTTAAACTTTTCCAAACCATCAAAATATTTTTCTTCGTATTAGGCTGTATGGGGGTGGTAGGCCAAGATGCCGGCGGCATCCGATTTGGTATTCAATGCCGGCAGCAAACACCATGCCGCTAGTGCGGCATAGCCTAAGCGGCAAAATCCATTTGCACCAGAATGTCGTTTCTCTCTCTTCCATTATCACCCATTTTCCAAAGAAAAATTAAATACATATATATTATTTAAATAAATTTTCCCTTTAAAATACTAATATGAATACACATACACATCTCCATTTTTCACCACACCAACATATTCTCATCTCAAATTCTTTCAAGATGTCTACACCAATTCAAAGAAAATCAATTACTTTTAGACATTGGTGAGGCGCCTCTCAAATCAATGAAAATTATGTTCGATATTTTAGAAGATGACGTTGAAGGGAGGCTGAAACTTCACAACCGGTGTCACGAAAAATTCTTTTAAGGGACCGTTGGTCTGCAAACAACCTTCTTATGCCACACTACTTTAATGATGATGTTGTCTACGCAACAAAATTCCGCCGAAGGTTTCGCATGGAGAAACATTTATTTTTCCGTATAGCCAACGATTTGACAAACATGTCTGAGTATATTAGACAACATCCCGAAGTAAGAGGTGCAGAAGGGTTTTCTCCGCTACAGAAATACGCAGTTGCAGTACGTCAACTAGCTTACGGTTCTGTTGGAGATTTATGGGACGAGTATTTTCAAATGTCGGAGCAGGTCACACGGGAAAGTTTGGAGGAGTTTTGCAAATGTGTTGTTACACTTTACGGTCCAAGATATTTGCGCACGTTCAAGCATTGTACGCACATCACACAAATGTCCATGGTTTTCCTGGGATGCTTGGAAGTCTAGATTGTCTTCATTGGGATTGGGCTAGTGGCCCTAATTCATGGCATGGGCAATACACACGGGGTGATAAGAATCACCCAACAGTCATCCTCGAAGCAGTTGCATCACATGATATTTGGATTTGGCATGCATTCTTTGGTCCTCCCGGCTCAATGAATGATATCAACGTTCTCGTCATGTCACCTTTATTCGACGGGTTTTGCAACGGGTCCACTACAGATTGTCAATTTCAAGTAAATGAAACGACATACAAATACGGGTATTATCTGTCGATGGTATATATCCAGAATATAATGTGCTTGTGAAATCAATGACATGTCCAGGTGATCCAAAATGTATATTGTTTAAAGCAGATCAAGAGAGGGTAAGAAATGATGTCGAGCAAACATTTGGAGTTCTTAAGAAGCGTTGGCAAATTTTAGAAAATGCGGCACGTCCACGAACAGTGCAAAGGCTCTCAACTATTATGTATACGTGCATCATTTTACATAATATGATATTAGAATATTCGGGAAGAGCGATATGTCAATATGTGGTAGTCCACCGTATGTTGCAAGAAGAAGGGAGATACGAAGCAATCAGAAACATCACGAGCTTCGAGCTGATTTGACAGAACACATTTATCGACTTCATAACATCGACCTCAATACGCCACCAGTCGATGATCACAAAGATTTTTCGGATTGAAAGTCTTCGTTTTATTTAGGATTGTTATTTTTATTTTATCGACATGTTTTTTTAAGTTTATGTTTTTTTTAATTTCATGTAATGTCTTTTTTTTTAATTAATGTAATGTTTTTTTTTAATTTAATGTAGTGTGTTTCTTAATGTAATGTTGATTTTAAATGATTGTTTTTTTAAATCTAGATATTTTCTAATGTTTCGGAGGCACCAATCTTTGACAGTAACATCCAACTGAAATCTTTGACAGAATGTTTCCAACATTCTGACGTGGTGCCTACGTGGCATCAATGCCTCCCACTTTTGGGAGGCACCACTCCACATAGCCTAAAAGGTTGCAGCAGCTGCTAAAGGTCTTTTTAATAAACAAAAAGATGTGGTGGATATCAAGGAGCACATATTATGAAATGTAACATATGTAGGATTGAGTGTTAATTTTACATTATTGGTCCCTATGGTTTGTCCTTGGTAACATTTTTGGTCTAAATAATGAAAAGTTGATTCCATAAGTCCTTATGGTTTTTAAATCGTTTATGGGTTCCCTAGTCCATATAAAAAAATTATTACCCATTCATACTTCTTTTCTCTTTCTCTTTTTATTCTTCTAATAATTAAAAAATGAAAAAAGAAAAAAAAAACCCCACCCCACCCCGTGCCCCCACCATTTTTTCTCTCTCTCTTTCTCTCTCTCTCTTTATATATATATATATATATATATATATATATATATATATATATATATATATATATATATATATATATATATATATATATATATATATATAATTATATATATAAATATATACAAATCGCGGATCATGGTGCTCTTTCCCTTCCATTACCTCTTGTGACCGTTGGTAAACACCTCCGGTGAACCCCTCGGTCTGCCACCACGATCGCTCCCTGATTTCGACAAAGGAATGGTAGAACCCACTCCGTGATTTCAACCACTGGCCCGACTTCCCCTTTTAATTATGTGAAAAGAACGACATCGAAGCTCACTCCTCTTCGGCTATTGTTTCCGCCACCACTGGCTACCCTTCTCGTCCCATCTCCACGTCTTCAACTCACTAGAGAGCTTGGTCATAAGACCGATGGTGGAACCATCGAGTACCTTCGTAAACAAGCTAAGCATGTCGTCATCGCAGCCACCAACACAGACACCATTCCCACAAACTTCACTTCACTCGATGTCTCGCTTAGGAGCTTTGGGTACAGCATGTCGGTTCCTTTACAACTATGATCCAATTATTTTAACCCGAATTTCGCCATCCCACCATATCGGAATCTCTCCCTAAGAATTGGGTTAGTTTCTTTTCTGTAACAATCTCGTCACCGTAAAACTTATTGGATCCCATCGTTATTGGTTTTTGTGCTTCCCGGTCAATTGAGTATGTTTACATTGGAAATCTTCGTTGAACACTATCTGTCATGGTTGTTGAAACTTTCCTTGGTTTATTCTTGATGTTATTATATGATACCGACCTTGATGATGCCTGAACTTAGCCACCAATGTCGGAGTGCTCATCGCCGCCTACATTAACAGTGGGTTGTACGGCCGATAGAAAACTCAAAATGGGCTTTGTTGCGACGTTGAAAACGGGTGTCGCACCGGCGGGGATGGCCTACAATCGGGGTTGGTAGGCGAAGGATCGACTGATGGAAACCTTCTCTGTTTTTTTGGGAACAACAAAGGAAATATAGAAATAGGTTGGATGGGGTAGGGTGGGGTGGGTTTTATTCTTTTAATTTTTATTTATTAAAAATGTAAATGGGTAAAAGAAACAACAAGGTCTTTTTACATGGACCAGGGACCTCCGGTGAATGCTTAGGAAACCATACGGACCAATGAAATCACATTTTCATTACTTGGACCAAAAGTGTTACCAAGGGCAAAGCACACGGACCATAGTGTAATTAACTCTACGATTAATGTCATAAATAATAATCAATAATATACAATTTGATTTTTAGGTAGTTTATTTTTAAATGTATTCAATAGGTCAGAATTCTTTTCTGGATTTTAATTACACTATTAGAGTGCATTTCAATCGGTTAATTTTGTCAAGTTGGACACAAGACAAATTCTGTCATTTTTAGGTTGTTTATTTTTTAAGTGCATTAACAACTAGTTCTAGTAAAAGTTAAAACAAAACAAACTCAAAAGTAGTGATTGCAAAGGGTTTAATTCAATAAGAAAAAAGTGATTGTTTACGGTTTCAGTTTTGACCCCTAACAAAATATTGCACGAGTCGAGCCCAGCCTGAGCCTACCGAAGCTCGAGCTCGGCTTATTTAAATTCCTGGGGGCTTGAGCTAGAGCTCATTTCGAGCTTAAATTTTAAGCTTAAGCTCGATTTGTTTGCCAGGCAAGCCTAAACGAGCCTAAGCTTGGCTCGATTAACAACTAAATATCGAGCTTGTTTTGTGTTTTTTAAGTTCGCTAAAAGCTCATTTATCATTTATCATTATTTAATATTTAATAATCAATAATTTGTTATATTATATATAGGCTCGTTTAAGCTCGCGAGCCTATTTGAGGTCGATAGACAAAGCTCGAGCTCAATCTCATTTATTAAACGAGCTTGAAGCTAATCTTGAGCACAATCTATATGGAAGGGAAGTTTTGTTGATGCATTCCTATTGAGAATGAAGAAGAAGAGAGATATTCTTTTGAACATGAAAATGTTGGATTAGGTGTCTAAGCCATGACTTATAATTGTACTTATCTTGTTAATTGAAGCAAAGTCCATTTGGGTTGCCCTCATAGCTGGAGGTTAGGATAGAGTTCAGTAGAGTAAAAGGTTGATTTATTAATTGTTTAATAAATCAATAGAATTAATTAAATGGTTTAATAATATATTTAAGTGTTAATATATTAATTAGAAACTATAATAATTAATTAAGATTTAATCTAGAATTAATTGGATTTAATTTAGTGATTAAATTAATTAATTAAAAGTGCAGGGATTGGTTCTGTAATTATTCAATAGTTGAATATTGACTGGCCAGTGTACAGGGGTGGAAGGTGGCGAGTTTATGGTGTGGGCACCATAAATCTCGAAACCCTAATTAGGGTTTAGAGAAAGTCTTGCCCAATTGATAAAAGGCTTACCAAAGATGGGCTCTAGGGTTTCAAGCTGTACCACCTGAGATCTATAAATAGAGATCCCCTGGGAACCCTAATTCTGCGCCAACTTTCACTAAGATTACTCTGCTGGACTGTCTTCTCCATTGCTTGGGTGTGACTTGCATTTGAGGCAGGATTGTTTTGCTGCTAGCTTCAAGGATCATAAGATCAAAAGGTTGGTTTTCTTACTTTTGATCTTTAGAAATTAATTGTTCCTTTAGGTTTAGTTTATTATCTTCATAGAAGAAAACATAGATCTTTTAGGGTTGCATGTGAACCATAAGTCTTTATTTGTTCATTGATTGCATAGAAAACCCTTCAGTGGTATCAGAGCATAGGCTTGTTTTCTTGTGTTTGATATAAACTACTTTTGTTGTTGGGTGTTTTTGCGAAAATAGACCCACCATTAGGCCATACACGAAATTGGTGGCTAGGGTTTTGAAAACCCTAGCCTCCTCTCTTGCCTTTTTCGATTTTTGCTATGCTTGGTAAGTAGGTCGCTATTTTTGGTAATTGCTATCTAATGAATAAATGAAACCTTTTATCCCTTGCATGCTGATTTCGAAATCTAGGGTTTTAATATAGGTAATTAATTTGATTAATTTTGTGATGCCTATATTTTATTTAATTAATTTAATTAATTGTTAATTAAAAGATCAATTAAATCAGCTTAAAGATTTAATTAAAAATTTTCGAAAATTCCTTTTAAATTAGCGAAAATTCCAGAAAAATTAAATCTAAAATATTTTAATAAGATTAAAATATATCTTATATATTTATGATTAAAAGTTAATATTTATATATAAGATTAAACTGGTTAGTCTTACCGTTAGTAGGCCTCATTCACAAAACTGTCCTATAAAGAGGGTATAAGACGACTGACTATAAAATGGCAGTCTAATGGGTATCCACTCTTACCCACCGCTCTCCTGGTCAGTCTAGTGTCGTTAGCCGAATGGGTTTGATAGAACCGCTAAGCTTCTTAAAAGTATAATGCTATAATTGAAAGTACTAGAACTTTGAACAAAACCCAATCTAGTTACTTTAGGTCAAAAATGTGAATGAGTTGCTAATCCATGAGGTTGCACATTGCGATTTGTGAAACATTGGTGGAGCGTGTGTGGTTAACCGGCACACCAATAGAGGTTCACAATGACTTGCAATGGGTTTCTCGATTTTGTCATTATTAACGGAGCGTGTGTGGTTAACCGGCACGTTAATTAGAGATGACAATTGACTTCGAGAGTACCAAGCTAACTTGCATAGTTATTCACACCCGGTTTGTGATCCTCGGAATCCCAGTCACAAACAGTGGGGCACATTCGAGACTAAACATGTCATTGAATAGTTCAATGTGTCTCAACAGATCTAGGAATTTCATAAGATGAAATTGATAAGTGTATTATCTACCTTAATGACCATTATGTTGTGATTACGGCATCCCTCTTCACATCATAGTTGGGGTATTTTGGGTCCTAGCCTTAATAAATAATAAATTGGGTAATTATTTAAAAGGATTAATTAAACTAATAAAATTCTGTTTATTGTAGATGTCTGAATCAAGTGTCTATTATCCTCCCTCTCCTCCTTCACCCATTTCTGAGAGCTTCAGAATGCACCTGCTACATATGGTAAGGCTGACTGGCCTAAACTATATGGTATGGCTTCACAAATAGAGAATAGTTCTCTGTTTTGCTGGCAAGCCATATCTGACTGAGTGTCCGCTCCCCAAAGCATGACATCACACAGTAGCTTGTGATGAGCATGACTCTTTGATTGTTAAGTCAAGGAAAGTTCGTTGCCTAATACTATTGATCATTGACCCCGAGTTCCGTAGGAATTTAGAATTCCTGGGGTCAGATAAGTTAACACAGCTAGTTGTGGAAAAGTTCCATGAACTGGTTGAGAAAGGACGAGCTAAGATCTTCAAAGAGTTTGAAGTGTGCAAGAAGTAGCACCAGTTCACATGTTCTCAAGACTGAGAGACACATAGCTGAACTGTATAAATTTGGTCCCCTTTTGATCGGGAGTTAAAGCATTAGCTCGATTAGTTGATCCGTTCATCCTGATGTACAGGAAGGGAAACCAGATAAGACAATCGTGGATATGCATTCAATGTTGACTCTGTATGAGTCGTCCATTGAGAAGCATAGTTCCATTGATTCAGCTGCTTCGGGATTGAGTCCAGTAATAGGACACATCAAGAAATGATCCAGATCGTCTGGACCGGTTCCTCGATGTTTCAAACTGGGAATCCACAGGGTGGGACACAGTCACGGAAAGATTGGAAAATGCTCCGAAGCCGAACAGTTTGGCAATTCAGGAATATCTTAAAACTCAGAACCCCTGATCCTTAATTCCTTGATACAGGATGTGTTTCTCACATTTGCTCTGTATGCATGGACTCTGTAGGATGTGGGATGTTGTTGCATAGGAGCATATTCAGATTGGATCTGAAGCTCATGCAGTTTTAGAGTTTAGTTAGATATTGAAATCATGTTATTAGCTTATTAGATGCGTATGACATTGTCTATCATATAATACATTGTTCAAGGATTTTGTTTTAACAAAATTGTCAATTTTCTTTTAACACATGTTGTTTGAAATATCCTTGAAATGTTGTATGATTGTGTTGAATGCATGATTAGTAATAACTTGAATATTGATACATCCAAAGTGTTTGGATTTAGGAATTGTGTCCCTTATGATTGTTAAGATAAATGTTGTAAGAATCAATTCAACCAAATGTCCAGTTAGACAGGACTTTGGAATCATTTGACTTAGAGTCTCATGATGAATTGAGTTCTTAATGTGTCAAGAAATGAATCACCCAAAGATCCAGTTGGACAGGACTTTGGAATCATTTGACTTAGAGTCAGATGATGATTAAGTTCTTTATAAAGCACATGTGGCAAGAAATGAATCACCCAAAGATCCAAAGGATAGGATTTTGGAATCAGTTGACTTAGAGTCAAATGAAGATTGCAAGTCTTGAACAAAGTTGACAAAGTCATAAGTTTGCATTGATATTGAGATTAGGA
The DNA here is from genome assembly GCA_023525715.1 of Cichorium intybus. Lineage (NCBI taxonomy): Eukaryota > Viridiplantae > Streptophyta > Magnoliopsida > Asterales > Asteraceae > Cichorium > Cichorium intybus. The sequence continues at coordinate 140,609,888 of CM042011.1, read as the reverse complement.
GAAACGGACACATCTGTTGCTGTGTATTGCTCGAATCTTCAAGTAGAACACAATTGTTTGCACTTCACGATATTTGTCATTCAGTATGACGAATATGGCTTCACTTATCAGAATAAGTGATTGAATTGAGACCTTGAACAGTTCAAGGACTTCAAAGGAAGTACAAGATCCACAGAACCTGAGTGACAACATAAACTGGGGAAATGTTTGATAGTTCATTCTCTTCCAAGAACATTAATAGTTATAATGTGTCTTAGGGAAGATGATGGAGCATTGGTCGAAACAGTTCGATCTTCGATGTATGAGATACATTGTCAATTATTTTCCGATAAATTGAATACTAAACCAGTCAGACCATATTCCGACCACATTCTAGACTAAGTAGGCTTTGGAGACACTGCTGAAATGTGAAGCTGGTATTATCCTACTTGCACATAGAGAGTCTAGGGTCTTGTAGTGTTCGTCCGAACATCATGACTAGCCTGAACCTGATCAGTAATGTCGTTTCACTGGCTATCCCTCCGTACCTGTAAAAGAAGAGCTCTTTTAGAAAGAACTCATGTTCTAAGGAAACAGTGGGAGTTGGGACAGTCCTGAATGAGTTCAGGATTAGCCAAGTGAAAGAACCTTTAGTCATCACTAGGCTTAGAGCAGAAATTAGATTTCTGTTTCAAAACTGACATAATCTTCTCTTGACCAGTAGTATTGATCACCATCATAAATAGTTATGATCGGGGTGACATATCGATTGGTGGTAAAACACTATAGTTGGTACGGATTTACAATCCGACTACTTGGAAGCATTGTTGAGCCTGGTTGCTGCCAATTAAGAGAACCTTAGGACGAGATACGGTCTATGTGACAGCTTGATTGATTTTACACCTGGTCTAAAAATATGTGGGAGTAATTGAATCATCAAAGGAAAGCAACATGGACAGAAACGTACCTTCAGAACATCTGGTTGAGTGAGACGATACTCAGAGTCAAGTAATTGACTCTGAGAGAGGCACTCTCAATAGAAGATGAAATCTGAGAGGATTTTACAAGGCACATTGTAAGTCATTAGTGGAGCGCGTGTGGATCACCGGCACACTAATAAGGACTCACAAAGAGTGTCCCAGTACAAAGGTATATGGGCCCGGGATTACCACACGGGCGTCTCGCAAGAAAGGATATTCAGATTCTCAAAATATGCCAAAGGATTGGATTTTGAGAAAGGGCTGAAAGACTTCCATTAAGATGTCAGAAAGGTTTGGATTCTTAAAATGTGCCAAAAGTTCCGGATTTTGTGAATAGTCCATAACCGTGTCAAAGCCAATGGGAGTGTCGTTGTTATCTACTATCTCCATATGTGAGTTACATAATGTTTCTAGGAAACGTCTCTTTTCATTACAGAGTGTAATGACTTGGTGTTAAGAGACGGATCACTATGAAAGACTTGATAGAGATATGGCATACTCAGGTGGTTGTAAACATCTATAAGATAGATCAAAACTCTGCCAAGATGACCTTGATGAGATTCAAGATTCATAGCACCAGGAAACGAGTTTCCTATCATTGCAAAGTGTGATGATTTGGCATGATAAATGTAAAGAAGGTGCAACACACTCACATGATCCATAAACATCTATCAGATAAATATTGCAATCAGTATAGACCTAGCCATATTAAGCATGATCTTGATATGAATCAAGACGCATGAGAAAAGTCTTCGAAAGCGAATAGTTACAGGAAGTCGTGACACAGGGACTATAAATAATTCTAAGATTCCAAAAGAGTTTGGAATAGGACTAGATCGAATCCCACGAGTTTCTTGGATCGATCAGAAGTGTCATGAACATGTTCTGATAACTTAATGCTTACAGCATAATGAGTCAGTTTCAGGACATGACTTGGCTGGGAATACTTAATGGATTCTGTACATACGTGAGAAATCATTGGAAAATGATTCGGGTGAATGTTAATAATTTGAAAAGAGTTTCAAATAAATAAAAGGACTTAATGGTTAAAGAGTTTCGTTGGTATTCCGATGGAGCGCGTGTGGGTCACCGGCACGTCGTAACACCTCGAAATAGTCTTAGGGTGCAGTCATGTGGACTAAAGATCCCAAGAACCATGGAAAGTCACGGCTCATAGAATGGAGTTGTTAATGAGAATGACAGTATGACCAAAATATAAATATCATCGGAAGGATGTCCGATTGGATAAGGTGTATAAATGTATGACATTTGGATACATAGAAAGAGTGAAAGGTCATGTAAACATAGATACATAACACGAATTAAAAGTTTAAAAAGAATCTAGAAACCGATAATAGTTTTATGAAGAATCCGACTTGGTGATTACCTCGTGGAGACTTAGTAATTAGGCAAGAGTAGCCACCAGTCAGATTTTATGTTTCGTTTTTGCATGTTTCACTTCCCGAATAATTCGATTATTCAAAAGTCCACAGTCGCTCATACTTTTCGGGAGTAAGTATGAACGAAGACTGTCGTGAATTGGTTTGTAGTTTGTCTAAGGAGTTAGACATTGCAGTAAGACTGCTACAACATTCACGAGTACTTAGAAATAGAGATTTGAGTATTGGATAAACCCGCGCTCAATAGATTGCTTCATGGATTACATCATGAGCAATGTTGAGACGATAATATCCTATGATCTTAAAGCGGAGACATATAAGTTGAAATTTGCGAGTCGGTTGTGCATTGATAATGCATAAACGCATCGGTAACTCGATGTTATAAAACACATTGTTGTGTACGATTTTGACAAGTAAAAGACACAAGCATATGATTCGAAGCTTATTCGTTCCTTGACCCTGATAGGGAAACAGATATCTGTAGGCCTCTCGATGATTTTGAAGTTGACTTAAGTGCTGGCCAGCCGGGACTAAATTGATGTGTTCAATTAGAAGTCTTAAAGTCATAAGAAGAATCGGAGATCGGGAAACAGAGTATCGGACAGAGATTGATCTCAATCCATGTCTCGTGTCTGAAAATATCTTGTTGGACGAAGGATCATATGATCACTTATCTTTGGACAGAACTGACTAGGTCAGAGTTCAGCACAGTTTCTGGGAAACTGATATTAATCAGAAGGTAAACAGACAATTAAAGTCATAGACTTATCCAAGTAGGAGACTGTTGGATTAGGTGTCTAAGCCATGACTTATAATTGTACTTATCTTGTTAATTGAAGCAAAGTCCATTTGGGTTGCCCTCATAGCTGGAGGTTAGGATAGAGTTTAGTAGAGTAAAAGGTTGATTTATTAATTGTTTAATAAATCAATAGAATTAATTAAATGGTTTAATAATATATTCAAGTGTTAATATATTAATTAGAAACTATAATAATTAATTAAGATTTAATCTAGAATTAATTGGATTTAATTTAGTGATTAAATTAATTAATTAAAAGTGCAGGGACTGGTTCTGTAATTATTCAATAGTTGAATATTGACTGGCCAGTGTACAGGGGTGGAAGGTGGCGAGTTTATGGTGTGGGCACCATAAATCTCGAAACCCTAATTAGGGTTTAGAGAAAGCCTTGCCCAATTGGTAAAATGCTTACCAAAGATGGGCTCTAGGGTTTCAAGTTGTACCACCTGAGATCTATAAATAGAGATCCCCTGGGAACCCTAATTCTGCGCCAACTTTCACTAATATTACTCTGCTGGACTGTCTTCTCCATTGCTTGGGTGTGACTTGCATTTGAGGCAGGATTGTTTTGCTGCTAGCTTCAAGGATCATAAGATCAAAAGGTTGGTTTTCTCACTTTTGATCTTTATAAATTAATTGTTTCTTTAGGTTTAGTTTATTATCTTTATAGAAGAAAACATAGATCTTTTAGGGTTGCATGTGAACCATAAGTCTTTATTTGTTCATTGATTGCATAGAAAACCCTTCAGAAAATTGGGTCACATCTTCTCGAATCCACAACCACCTCCATGCCTATCTCCGAACCTATAATTTCCTCAACTCAACTTCGGAACCATTAACTTTTGAACATATCACCTCATCCGAACCCTTATTCACCTTTGAACCCATCTCTACTCCTCCAACCACCTCCAAACCTATCACTTCCTCCACTTATTCTCAGAACCCATTATTAGTTCAACTTCTAATTCAGGAATTGATACATCTCTACCCAAATTCAATCTTGAGGGTGGATTTGGTGATCCTATCACTTCATCATCTCAGCCTCCATCCACTTCTGAAGAGGAACATGCCATTTTCCATATTGATCATGTTAATATGGATGAGGATGATGATGGCGAACTAAATGATAATGACTTTGTATTGATTAAGCAATACAGGACACTAAATAACAAGCTGAATGTTCTACTTCAGTGCCAAATTGGTTTTGATCCGGAGGGTACCGATGAACCCACAACAATTAAGGATGTTCTCGAAGGAGTTTGAATTGCACACGGGTTCACGAAGAAGCATGTTAAGAAGCTCCTCGATGATTCGGAAAAGCAAATTATTGAAAATCAGGCCAAGATTTAGATTGAGTCTGAATCTTAGTTGGATGTTGTTGTTCAGAAGATCGAATCATCATATGAAGCATTCAAGGCCGAAACCATGAAGAGGATTGATGATGTGGTTACGAAACTTGAGTTTTCCTACTCTGATGTGAAAAAGTCATTCGATGACCTTCAACAAGAGACTCGTTCCTTTAACCAACAGTACAATGCCCATTTTATGAAGGAATTTCAGGCAGCACAAGCTCGTGTGTCTGAATTAAGAAGGTAATCTCCATATGTTGTGTGCCCTAAACATGACATGTCGATATCATGCCAACTCTGGCGAGGCTTACTGGATGGCGGTCAACAGCATTCTTAAGTATTTGAGAAGAACAAAAAATATGTTTTGATCTTTGGTGGTGAGGAAAAGATCTGAGTAAAGGGTTACATTGATGCAAGCTTCCAAACTGATAGAGATGATTCTTGTTTGCAGTTAGGATTCATGTTCTTATTAAACGGGGGAGCGATAACTTGAGAAAGTTCCAAGCAAGATACCATAGTTGATTTGACAACAGAAGCTGAGTACATTGTAACTAAGAAGGCGGTAAAAGGGGCTATGTGGATGAAGAAGTCATCAGAGTTATCGGTATGGTTCATAGAATTGAAGATCCCATAAAGATCTTTATGACAACGAGGGTGCACTCGTTCTAGCTAAAGAACCCATGTCATACAAACGCACATGACCTATACTCAGGAAATATCATTATATTCAAAGGTTGTCGAAGATGGAGACATTGTTGATAGTAGAGTTACATCCGATGAGATCTTAGATAATCCATTTACTAAGCCATTTATCGCATACCAAGAATGATTCTCATACAAGGTCTATATGCATTAGATTTGCAAACAAAATTGGCATAAAGTGTACTTTAGTTGATTTGATACATTATGCACTTTTTTGATGTAATGATTATTATATGGAGATCTTAATATATGATAAAGAGCAATTATTTACATTAAGTTCACCATTGTGGTTTGTTTGCATGTTTTACTTACTTCCAAAATACTAGTTTTTTCAAACTCTCCATAGTCGGTCGTTTTTCATGGAATGAAGTAATGAATTACGACTTATGTGAGGTGCTAATGGATTATTCATATAGAAGAATATTACATAGAGATGTGAATGCACTCATATGTAATTGATAGATATCAAGTATTGGAGTGATCCACGCTTAGATATTACTTCATGGAATTTGTCACAAGTAATTCTAAGATAACAATATCTTATATCCAACACACAGAATTACATAGGATCTTAATCTAGAGTCTTGTATGCCTTGACCATTCGCCAACACTGTTCGTAACTGTCAGCTATACATAGAATGATCATGTGTAACATGATGAATGGGTGAGGTATCCCTAGTTAAAGTTATTTGTTCCTTTTTCCTAAAATAGGGAAGCGATATACATTGGTCCCTTGATGATTTGATGCTGTAAGTAAAAGTATGGCTATATTCAAATTGGATTGATATCAGATCAATTTTGTTGTCTGCTTTTAGGTTACCGTGCATCTTTATCAAGAAAAATAATATTTGATTGAACGTTTGAGATTGACGATGTTCCATGTCTCTCGTTTATATAGGCGTCTAAAACAAAATGATATTTGATCACTTACCTAAAGGACTGTTATTCATACCTTTTGGATTTTAAATTTAGTACTTCTTATAAAGATGACATACCTTAAGTGGTTTTGTGAGTTTAACCATATAGTTATTGTGACGTGTACAAGTGGAAGTTTGTTGGAGATATGACTACCGACACAACAAGTTAGTGACATAACTAAATGCATACACGTATTGGGTTACACACAAAGTACAATTAAAGTTCCAAATAGCAAGAAAGATTATATGAGGGACTAGTTTATTAATTTTACACTTATGTGATAATTAATTAGAAACTAGCATAGTTAATAGACTCAAGTTGTAATTAAGATTTGAATTAGATAACAATATTATCTTCTAATTCAAATGATATTTGTGGAGACAAAAATGATAAGTTTTGACTTGTTTTAGCTAATTTCATAATTGTCTCATGGATTACAACTTGGAACAATTGATTACAATTGAAAACGTTCCAACTAAAACTTGGAACAATAAATAATTGGAGCAATTCCATATTCTCTCATATAACTCGCATGTCCTCTCACTCTACTTAGGGAATTTTTCCAAAACACAAGTGACATAGTGTTCCAACAAAAAGAAATAGGTTCTTTCATTTTGTTTTTTAGTTAACACTTTCGGATGCGACCACAATAGAAGAACTCTGCTTTGGGTTATCTAATTTCTTTTTAGGCTACAATTTGAAGCAATCATTTATCTATCTTGTAGTAATATTGCTTAGTTGCATAACGTTGAAGAAATATGAATCCAGCCAGTTTATGATGCTTTGTTTGTTTTCGTTCCCATTGTTTATGACTAATTATGTTTTGTTATAAGCATCATAACCTAACAATTGTATGATTTAAAAAATAAATAAAATATACCATAATATGTAAATTAATTTTACCTATAAAATGAGACTAGTATTGATATGTATTGTTTTATATTTTTTTTATTAAAATTCGGATTAAATTAGGTTGCTAATATATGTAAAAGATGTTTTTAGTTGGGCTTGCAAGATCGAAGATAGAGTAATTTGTATTTTAATATATAATTGAGTTGATTTTGGTTAAATAATGAGAGTAATTTAAGGAATCACAACGATAAGTTTTCTCTCATTAACAATCTATAAACTACGTGTGGTAATTTATCGATAAAAAAGGCAACTCTATCTAATATTGATATTGGAAAATTTTGATTTTTCCACAAATAACAACAAAATTTACAGGTTTTATCTTGAAACATCTGTTTAGTCTGTAAAATTCTTATAATGTCTTTGTTTTGAAAAAATAATAAAATTTTTCTGTATGTTTGACTTGTGAAAATGTCAATTTTTCGTAGATTTAACCTGCGATTTCGTATGTTTCGACCTGCAAAATCATGGTTTTCGCCCCTAAACATACAAAATATTAAAAGTAAATTCTTTTTCGTAGATAAACAGTACTTTTTGTAGGTTTGGGCTTGCATAAGTCATTGAGTTTTGTCAAATAAACAATTTTTTGGAAGTTATTTTTTTGTGATAGGAGTTTTTAAAAATCATTTTCACATTAAAAAAAAGCTTTATATTATAAAATAAAGTCTTAGATTAAGAGATAATTTTATCTTAAATATAATATAGCAATGAAGAATATTATTTATATATATATATATATATATATATATATATATATATATATATATATATATATATATATATATATATATATATATATATATGTATATATATATATATATATATATATATATATATATATATATATATATATATATAGCAATGAAGAATATTATTTATATATATATATATATATATATATATATATATATATATATATATATATATATATATATATATATATATATATATATATATATATATATATAAATAATATTCTTCATTGCTATATTATATTTAAGATAAAATTATCTCTTAATCTAAGACTTTATTTTATAATATAAAGCTTTTTTTTAATGTGAAAATGATTTTTAAAAACTCCTATCACAAAAAAATAACTTCCAAAAATTGTTTATTTGACAAAACTCAATGACTTATGCAAGCCCAAACCTACAAAAAGTACTGTTTATCTACGAAAAAGAATTTACTTTTAATATTTTGTATGTTTAGGGGCCAAAACCATGATTTTGCAGGTCAAAACATACGAAATCGCAGGTTAAATCTACGAAAAATTGACATTTTCACAAGTCAAACATACAGAAAAATTTTATTATTTTTTCAAAACAAAGACATTATAAAAATTTTACAGACTAAACAGAGGTTTCAAGATAAAACCTGTAAATTTTGTTGCTAGCCAAAAACCCACTTAGCAAGTAAAAAGCTCATTTTTGGGCAAATCCTTGTGAAATTGATAGACTATTTTTCGACAACCCTTTGATTTTTTCCTAAATCTTAAAACAAACTTAAGTGGATTAGTCAAATTTATATTTTACTCTTTATTTATCTTATGATAGTTTGCTTACCATGACAATCTCTCGTTTTCCATGTTTTTTGTTTTTGCTTTTATAAATGAGTGGTCCATTTTGCCATTCGGGGTTTTCCTTTAGTTTTAGTTTGGATGCTTCTTGTTGTCGTGGTATATATTCGTTTGCTTCTAGTTAAACAAAAAAAAAATGTTTCTTAAAGATACACGGTTGCTTTTATGCTTGGTTTGAAACTAATTGCATGATATTGAATGACTAAACTTATATAATTAGTTGTAATAAAATTAATGTAATGTAATATACAATGTTTGGATGTATTTTTATTACTTAAAATTACAATAATAATACAATCAGACATGAGATATCTAAATATATATTTTCAAACTTTGATTACTCAAAGAATCAATATATGAAATGAGTTTTTTTTTTCATTTTGGAGGACAATGATAGACCTAGAAATGTTTTTTAAGTGGGGGCAAAAGAAATTCAAATACACGCATACGGAAAAAACTTTGGAGAGGAACAAATTAAAGAAAAACATCGTTTTTTAAACTATTCCTTTTTTGTGTGTGCCCACACAAAACAAAAACTTCTAACCGGTCCTCTAGGCTCTAGCTCGCTCAAAATCCGAATCGGTTTTAATCCGATATTGTTTAATAAATGGTCTGTATAAAATCTGATTGAGAATCTAACCTATTTGGAGATTATTCCTCGTTCAAAATCAGATGATACGGATCGATGCAATTCCATGATGTCTATGCCCGGTCCAAGCCTGACCGGGGTCGGCTGGGTTAAAAGAACAAGTAAATTCAATCCGTCTGTGCATCCGTGTTCATAACTAGTTTTTGATTTGATAATGAAATATTAGAGATGATAATGGTATGAATGTGAGGCGAGTATTGGTGAGCCCACCATCGCCACTATCACTGCACCATATCCGCACCACCACACCAACATACAAACAGAGCTACCGGTCGACAGAGGCGGAGCTAGAATTTTTATATAAGGCCTTCCGGTGTGCCGTTGCGACGTCGAGCCCGAAGGGTGCGGTGAACACCGCCCCCTCCCCCTTGCGACGCCTCGCGGTTTGAAGCCCGCACGAGCTAGGAACGTCGTGCGACGTGTGTGTTGCCAACGGCTATCTAGCCGTTACATATTTTAAAAAATGGAAAAAAAAATTATTTACCATATATATATATATATATATATATATATATATATATATATATATATATATATATATATATATATATATATATATATATATATATATATATATATATATATATATATATATATATATATATATATATATATATATATATATATATATATAGGGTTAGGTTATATTAAGAATGTTAAATATTGTGTAACCTTGTTACTTAATGAGGGCCATTGGATTTAAAAGATCAAAGGCTATGATTTTTAAGGGATTTTCGATTTTAAAAAAATATAAATAATATTTTTTCTGTAACTGATCAGGTATAAGGGTATATCAGTCAAATGACATAAGAATTTTAAAAGGCATGTCCGATATTCTTGCTACAACACAATCATTTCCCCCGTTTTTAGGGATCACGATTGCTAATAAATCGGAATTTCAGATCTGTTATTACTCCTAATTTAAGATGACAACAACTATCAAAAAGAATGAAAATTTGAGAAAGAAAGGATACGATTAAGCCATTGTCGAACAGAAATACAAATGAATACGATTAAGCCATTAACAAAAAAATTCATTCTTACCGGAATGTGTTTTTACAGGAAAGTCATTCTTAGCAGAATGCATTCTTAATGGAGATACAAAAGAATATGATAAATAGAATATATAATTCTCATTCTAATGAGCGTGAATGTAAAATACATATACAAACCGAATAAATTCTCATGAGATTGCATTTTTGAAAGAATAACTTATTCTTAACAGAATAAGTTCTTAACACAATATAATCTTGCACAGAAAACTTATTCTGAACAGAATGAGTATTCTGAACAGAATGAGATCTTCAATCCAGCCCCAATCTTTATGTTAAGAATAACTTATTCTTAATAGAATCAGTTCTTAACACAATATAATCTTGCACAGAAAACTTATTCTGAACAGAATGAGTATTCTGAACAGAATGAGATCTTCAATCTAGCCCCAATCTTTATGTTTCTCGTCTATCTTTACAAGTACAAACTGAATTTCTCTTGAAAGAAAACTTATTCCTGAAAGAAAACTCAATCCAACCACAATTCTTGTGTTTCCCGTTTCAGGTTTTCTTCTTTGTGAGGATGATGATCGATACCCAATTCTTCTTATCCTGATGTTGACATGCATAAATCTGGTGGTGGTTTGGGTTAGGAAGCGATTGCAGGTGGCGACAATATGGTTTTGAGGATGATTCTTACCGTATAATATCGTTTTTTCTGCGTTTTTGTTGAATCGGAAGAAGTCTTGCGATAACCGAGCATGTGGTTTGCTGGCGGTGATTAAGAAGATGAAGGTGGAGGTGGCCGGCGGTAGGGTTTTGTGGTGGTGTTGGAGGCGGGATAGGAGAAATCGGTGCACAGGATTTTGATAATGAAAACGTGATTAAATGAGGAAGAGAGAGAGAGTTAGTTACCTATATTAGAGGGATCAGTTACCAAAATTAATGGGTTTAATTTAGAATATAATTAATTGAAATTTATTCAATTACTATAATGCCCTTATCCGGATTTTAAAAATGATTGGCTCATATTGAGTCTCAAGGTAACACAATAATTACTAATATATAAATGATCCTAACTCTATATATATATATATATATATATATATATATATATATATATATATATATATATATATATATATATATATATATATATATATATATATATATATATATATATATATATATATATATATATATATATATATATATATATATATATATATATATATATATATATAGTTAGGTTCTATTGAAAACTCAAAAAACCATGAGATCTTGAGAACCAATTCTGGACCACAAGATCAAAAACTTCAAAGGCTAAGATGAAAGATGGCCTTTTTGTAATTAATAACAAATTCAATGGTATTTTTGGTATTCATCAAAAGCTGACAGGGGTATTTTCGAGATTAAAAATTATTATTAAAGTAAATCCCAAAAAATCAGCCTAATTAATTTTAAATACAGTAACTCTATCCCATTAAAAAAGAAAAAAAAATCATTCGTATTTCTCTCACTCCTTTCTCGTCTTCCTCTCGATCGCATGAAGAACCACCATCACTGCATCCCTCACCTCATTATCGTAGCTTCTCGCCAGCCTCACCTCTTGATCGGAGATCGCCACACCGCCACCCGCACCTCTTAATCGGAGATCGCGATAGGAGTAATTCGTGATTCCGATTCCTTTTGGTGATACATGATTTCCGATGACCTCCATCCCTTCCGGTTATTCGTGATTCCCCTTTCGGTAATTGATTCCATCTCTCTTTCTCTCACGTTACCGCTCCCCTTCGAACATCTGTAGATGAGGATATCCTCCGGTGGATAAGGCGGCGAAGAAGAATTAAATCGTCAAATCGATTTAGGTCATCTACACATTCCCTCAGCAATGTCGAAGTAATCGATTTAGGCCATATATACCTTTGCTGTTAGGAGGTGGCAATGGCTTGTAGGCGGCATCCGGTGGTCCTAAACGACACCCCATTCAACGCAACCAACAACGACCCATCAATCTAAACTGCAATCGATGGTCTTCAGCTATCAATCTCTACGAAGGTACCATCATTCAGTCTTCCAACCTATGTTTGTTCTTTGTTTGTGTATTCTGAACTCTGGTACAACATGAATTAGTTTCAAAGTCTGGATTTTACACCTTGGATTGAAACATGGATTTTTACACCTTCGAATGACAACACGTTACTTCCATCAAGAACTCACCAGTTTAACACCACAATTACAAAATCAAAACTATAATCTGGATCTTGCGAGGTATTCTAAATTCTAGGTTTTCTAAACTTTTCTATGAAAGTATTGAATTTTTTAAATCATGAACTTGGGTTATTGCTAAGCTTTTATCTGCTGAGGGGGATAAGGCAAGGATTTGGTTTGATGGACACTAAACTTTTCTTTGAAAGTATTGAATTTTTTAGATGATGAACTTGGGTCATTGCTAATCTTTTATCTGCTGAGGGGGGATAAGGCAAGGATTTGGTTTGATGGACACTAATAATAAAGGGATATAACAATGGTTGAGTTAAAATATGATTTGTAGAATAACCTGGTACTTTCATTTTTTTATGAGTTATATCATTCTACTTTGAATTCTTTTTATTATAGCATTCTTCTTCTAATGTTTTGTTTATCAATGCTATCATACTTTGAAATATATATCTGCATTGAAAACTGTTTTGTATTACAGCCTTGTACATGTACGCATGTGCATATATGCACATGTGCATAGGTTTTGTAATCATTATATTAGTACATTGGTATGCACCTGCGAATATGTATACACATATGTAATCATAAATATTAGTACATTGGTATGTAAATATACGCATGTGCTTATGTGTACATGTGCATATATGCACAAATGCATATGTGCATAGGTGTACATATTCATATATCTCTATTTGTTTGTGTATACATGTAGTTTATGCATATGTGTACATATACATTTGCATATGTGCACATATGCATTTATGCATGTGCACATATGCATTTGTGCATATGCATTTATGCATATGTGTACATATACATGTGCATATGGTTGTTTAAGTGTGAACATATGATCAAAAACATACGTGTATGTGTGTATTAAATGTATATTAACTTTTATTAATGCTGTTGCAGATTTTGAAGATTTATTCAGCATTTTGAAGAAGTGAAAATTGAAAATTTGAGAAACGAAGATATCATGAATTTTCATTGTATTTTTTATATTTTTTTGTATGTAACGTTCAAAACGGTTGTATATTATTGTTTCTAATAAATTAGTTGTATGATATCCGAATATTATAAAATACGAATATTTTCGTGTGTTTTTTTACGGAATATTATTAAACGTGCATGTATGCATTTCCTGGAAATATAATGTAAAAACTTAAATATGCATATATGTATTTTATTAGAAAATTTCACATCTCAGAATCTCATTATGTATATGTACATTTTATTAAAAAAATCGTATATACAAATATGTATATATACACTGTAAATATTATATTTTTTAAATTCCAAATATCGAATTAAAAAAATTATATTTTTTCAAATTTCTAAAATTTGACTTAATAAAAAAACGAAAATATGATTTTTTTTTTCAAAATTTGAAAATTCAAAACCTAATAGGCATAATTTTAATTTCGAAAATAAATGAAATTTTTGCTATTTTTTTGGGGCTGTTACAATCTAATATAGATATAGTTAAAATTACCTAAAATAAAATATTGGTTATTTGACAATCATGCCCTTATTGAATTGGATAAAGATCTAATGGATGTCATTGAGTTCTCAAGATCTCATGAATATTTGAGTTCTCAATAAAACCTAACCCTATATATATATATATATATATATATATATATATATATATATATATATATATATATATATATATATATATATATATATATATATATATATATATATATATATATATATATATATATATATATATATATATATATATATATCCACATCTCATACACACACATAAACATTTAAATACATCTCATACACATATTATAAAAATGGATGGGTTCGGAAATGGAAACATTCGTTGGGGATGGACTCAACGAGAAGATGCAGCTTTAACAACCGCCTTCATCAACATCGACGAAGACGACCGTGTGGGAAACATTCGCGGTTTCTGGAAACGTATACAGGAATCTTTTCACAGAATTATAGGCACAATATATTATCGGGGCATGAATCAGCTTCATTATAAATGAAGGAATTTGTCGGTAAAATTGCGTAAATTTAACCAAATTTACGTTTCACTATCGGTGAACCGACAACCCGAGTCAACCGATGATGAGATGGTTGGCCTAGCCTTACAACAGTATCGAGTGGCACACGACACATATTTCACGCACCTCGATGCGTGAAATGTTGTAAAAATTCACCTGAGTTTCGCTGATCATAGTTAGGTTATAATTATCATATTTTAGGTTTCAATTATCGTATTTTAGGTTTTAATTTACCGTGTCTAGGATTTAAATTATTGTGTACGTGTTTTTTTTAAATTTGCATTTTAATATAAGTTTAGATTTTAATGAACTATTTTATTTTGAAGTTATTAATAGTTTTATTTCATTTTTAATTAAGTTTTTAAATTAAAAAGTGAGAGGAAGTGAGAGGTAGTGAGAGATGACAATTTCCAAGGGTGAGGGGATGAGAGAGTGGTGCTGACTGGATGTTGAAGTGGCACCCCAAAAGTGAGAGGTGGTGCAAGCCCACTCCTAAGGGCCTAACGGGGGGCTTACATCTAAAAACTTATACATATTACCAAAAATTAATAACTACCTTGTTTTGATATATAGTTAGTGTTCAATACTATTGATTTCTTGATCAAGTTGGGGGGGGGCATAACACCCACTAGCCCCCTACTAGCTCCACCCATGCCGGTCGGATTTCTTTAATACAAATCACTAGGTATGTGTTTGCTGCAATCAGAACCACACATATAATGATTATTGAAGTGTAACGCCCCTAAATCAAAGTAAACATTTTCGTTTTAAAACAGTACAAATACATAAAATGAGTTGTCAAGTAAACAGCATTCAAATTAAAACTTGATATTCAAATGTATAAAAATCGTATTTATCAAAATGTTTACAAACGGTATCCAGCAGAAGACTTAAATACCAAACTTCAGTTGCGGTACAGCCGCGCCGTGCTCCAAGCTCAAGCCAGCAAATACCTGAAAAACAGTTAGGGTGAAAGAGTAAGCACAAAGCTTAGTGAGTTCCCCAAAATACCACACGAGTCATCACATAACACACAATCACGAAAGGTCTCCGAGCTTGCCCTGAACAACCTGGCTCTCGGGTTGGCCCCGATCCGCCTCAGTTAAGAACTCATGAGCTTGCCTCGTTCCGTCCGTCACTGAACCAACTCATTCTTTGGACTCTCGAGCTTACCGCGATCCGTCCAATTATCAACTCATTCTTTGACTCTTGGTCTTGCTCTGATCCGTCGACAATCACGTAAGGCACATACAACACATTAATACACACAGTAATTGAGCTAGCTACCTACGCATGTAACTTCACCTATAGTATAGTGAGAAGACTCACTTGATCCGCAACCATAAGCTAGACAACACTCCACACGAGTGTCCTCAGATCCCGACAATACGAACTCCCTAACAAGGGTAAACTTCACTTAGAACTTCCTAAAACCCAAACAGGATAAACTTCTAAGACCGGTACCCCTAACCCTCAAGTTTGACCAAAAGTCAAACTGGTCAAAAAGTCAACGGTCAAATGTCAAAGTCAAAGTCAACGGTCAATGGGCAGTTAGTGCCGCTATCTTCCCTAGATAGCATCGCTAACTATGAACAATCTCAAACTTCATCGCAAATCATGGCTGAGTTAGCGTCGCTAACTCCTCTGTTCAGCCAAACTCCACCAAAAGCTCTTAATCCAATAAGTGATGGTCTTAAACCGTCCAGGTCCCTTCCAAACAGTCTCAATGTCCATAAAAATCCTAACTTTATCGTTCAATCATAGCCATGCAAGCTCAAAACAAGATCTATGTCCAAAGTTGTCCAAAACTCAACAAAATCACCAAAGAGAGTTTGAATTACTCTCTAAACCAACCTAATGGCTCCAAATGAGGACTCAAAGGCATAAAGTTCTGAACTTTATCCTTCTCAACCATGAACAACACCAAAAATGGACCATTACTCCATTTTAATCCATAAAATCTCACTTACATCACAAGAAGAATCCTTAAAAAGCATAAAGGTTGGAACTTTACTCACAATGGTCAAGAAACAAGGAGCTTTAGTTGATTTCCACATGAATGGTGCCTTCTAATAACATCATGCATCCTCAAGCATCATTATCTCTTCAAGAGTACCTTCCAAAGTGACCAAATGAGCCAAAAACCATCCAAGAGAGCTAGAGAGAGAAGAAAAATGATTTTGAGAGCTAAAAGGATGCAAATGACGGCTCCCCTAGGGTTTAGCACCCTTATATGTGGCCCAAACATCAAAATCTAGGGTTTTGGTCCAAAAACAGCAGTTAGCGTCGCTAATTGAGATCATATAAACTCACCACCAGACTCATACCTTAGTAACGCTAAAACCTACACATAGCATCGCTAATACCTACACATAGCATCGCTAATACCTACATATAGCGTCGCTAATACCTACACATAGCGTACGCTATGTGTAGGTATTACATCTCTCCCCAATTTCCAAAAACTTAAATCTTTTAACTTATGAGCTTAGACATTTTGGGTTTAGGGTATATATGAAGAATGGAAAGCGATTCATTAGTGATCCCTTGATAAGCAGTCGGTGATCTGTCAGTAATCCTCCCATGTCTTCATCTTCTTTTTTTCTCATCAAACATTCAACCACAAAGGTCCCTATTTAGCGACAATCCAAAGAGGGGGGGGGGGGGGATCAGAACTGTAATCAATTAGGGAATATCACTATTTATGTTCATTCGACTATTCTTCATGTCATCATTCTTCATGAATGACAATATATTCTTTTATAATGATAGTGATTTATGTCAATAATGATTTGTATTATTAAAGAATATGTGTGTGTATTTGAATAATGAAGCGTAACTTTTAGAATGTGTATTTCTATTCTTCCAGAATATAGTTGTCATTATGTTTTTATACCCTTTATATAAAACACTCATATTCTTTAAGAATGACATTATGTTTTTCCAAGGAAAATAGTGTGTTCTTTCAAGGATGAAGTGTCTTTTGAATAATGAAGTATAACATTCAGAATGTATACTCTATTCTTACCGTATATTCTATTTCTTTCAGAATGTACATATCATTATATTTGTGGTTTTGATATATGCGATCGTATTCTTTAAGAATGTTAATTCTAAAAAAATCTAATTAACGATGCCGTATTCTTTAAGAATGAAATGACAACATTTGATCATCGTAATCTGTATGAACTAGCGTTTTTTATTTGATATGTATGAACCCGCATTTTCAAATTTATATTATAAGATAAATACATACTAAATAAAAATCCGTAAAAATTAGAAGGTAAATAGGGTATTTACTTTTTTAAATAATCATTAATAGACTAAAATACATTTTATAAGGTTTTAGTTGTAAAATAAAATTAATTAATTGTCATAAACTTACAATTAGACATTGAATCTAAAACCATTGATCATTTAGATCAATCGTTCCACATTTGATCATACATTCATGCAATTTGCAGTTTACATTTAATCCTAACTATATATATATATATATATATATATATATATATATATATATATATATATATATATATATATATATATATATATATATATATATATATATATATATATATATATATATATATATATATATATATATATATATATATATATATATCGAGAGAGAGAGATAGAAAGAGAGGTTATAATAATAACTATAATTATTTTGTGGACGTAAGACCCAATCGTAGGTTAGAAGCAGCCAAGGGTAGTTTGGTCAATTCATATTTAAATCAGTTAATTAAATTTTAAATTAATGCATATAATTATGATAAACATGTAACTTCCTTATCTTAACCTGCCATCGTTAGGGGTGTGCATGTGTCGATTTTGACCCCAAACCGACTACCTTCGGTTTTTAAACATTTGAAACCCAAACCGATCAGTTCGGGTACTCGGGTTTTCGGTTTTTTATTGGGTCGGTTTCCGGTTTATCGGTTTCAAACCCAAATATACAGATTAACTTGAGAAGCTTGGATTCATTATATAGAGGCAAAAGGTAGGCATATGTTTGATACACCCTGTTGAAAATAATATTTTTGTATGTGACCATCACTGAAATAAGATGAACTGTTTTTATTTTATCTGACAAATATTATCAGTTTATTTCAGGTTGCATGGACTCGAGATCAAAAACAAGAATGAATCAAGACCCAAGAAACTTTGAGAAAACAACCAAACCAGAGGAAGTGATGCTATGAACCAAAAAGCAAAAAGCAAAAATATCATCCAGAATGCTACAGCAATCACGACGCGACGGACACCATGGTCGCGACGTGAAGAAAAACAAAACACAGAAGTCCAGATTGCTACAGCAATCGCGACGCGACGGCACTCCTGGTCGCGACGCGAGCACCAAACGCGACAATACCAACTTCTTGATCGCGAGACGACCAAAAGCAGCACTCGACGCATCTTCGCGACGCGACCAAAAGCAACGCGACGAAAAGGAAACGTGACAAAAAGCTCGACATACCAGCGAAGACGCACTGACCCGACAAAAAGCACACCGACCTCCAGCCAAGCTTCCTCGCGACACGACGGCCACATGGTCGCGACGCGAAGCCCGTATTTCAGCAACTATAAATAAGAAGCTCACCTCTTGCCATTTAACACACACATAACCATACTCATACACTCTCAAAGAAACCCACGACCAGACACCTCAAGACACTCAAATTTCTGAATTTGGCAACAAGAATCAAACCATATAACCGCAAGAAACAACAACCTCCACCCGACACCAAAACTTCAAACCTCTAAACAACCTCTACCTTACACCAAACAAAACCTCCTCCCGACACCAATACATCCAACCTCCAATCAACACAAAACCGAAGAAATACCATTTCAGCAAGAAAAACCGAGCATACCATCCTTTCTACAAGAACCAAACCGCACAACCTCAAGATTCGACGCTTCAAAGAAAAACACCATCTTCCTCTATTGTCGATAAGTTCTTTTCAATAATTTACCTGTGCTATTATTGATTTATTTAAACTTTTATAAATCAATTGTACTAAGTTCCAAGACATACAAATTGAACCGTGACAACAACAACATATGTGGACTGTATTTAACCGAGACATCTAACTTCTAACTTCTAACTTCTAACCTTTTATTTATTGTAAAAACACTTTATCGTTGATAATGGCGTTTATTACATCTAACCTCTAACTTCTAACATTTATTTTATTTACCGCTTTCTGTCCATTTAAATACTGTCTAGATTAAATTTACCGCTTTATTTTACTTATTTATAGCTTTCAGTAACTTAATTTTTGTTTATATTTATTCCGCAACTCTTATTTATTCCGTATATTATAGATAAAATACATATCTGTCACACAGTAATCGGCTTAAAAACCTTATTCGTGGAGATCAGTTATCGTATTTTCAACAATTGGTATCAGAGCTTGTGTGATTTACTTTGAAATTTTTGTTGAGAACTTTTGTGTAGCGTTTTTATAAACCACCAATAAGTTTTCTTTAAAAATTTCATCTTAATATCACTTGTTCAAAACAAAAAAAAAAACATTTAAAAATTACTTGTGTGATTTATTTTGAAAATTTTTGTCGAAAACTTTTTGTGTAGCGTTTTTATAAACCACCAATAAGTTTTCTTTAAAAATTTCATTTTAACATCACATTTTCGTTAAAAAAAAAAACAAAAACAAAAATGTCTTCCGCAAACTACTCAAACATAAATTCTGTATCTATTGCTAACAGTATAGGTTCAGGTACTCGAGCACCCATTCTTATTCCTGAAGAATATAAATCATGGGTAGGTCGTATGAATCTTCATCTCAACTCTATAAGTGAAGATGTGTGGAAATGTGTAGACGGATCTCTACCAGATAACATGACCTCTCTTACGAGTAACTTGGATATACTGAATGAAAGGAAGAAACTTGAACTTCAAGCCAAAAAGGAACTTGTGTCTGGAATACCCCACAGTATTCTAAGCCAAATGAATGATATAATCCTTTTAACTGCAAACCAAATTTGGCAAACTTTGAAAAATCGTTTTGAAGGAAATGAGAGAATCATTGGAAACAAGAAAACATTTGTTTTAAACGAATTTGACAACTTCAAAATGTTTTCACATGAGACCATCCATGATGCTCGTGACAGATTCAATCTCATCACCATCAAAATGAATAATTTAGGCATCAAAAAGTCACAGCATGAGATAAACCTCAAATTTTTAAACAGCCTTTATGAAAGCTGGAAAATGGTCAAACTCATCATTCAGGGAAATCCAGCAATTCATACTGAATCTTTGTACAATCTGTACGGAGAATTACAATCGTATGAATCCTCGATTGACCCACCAACATCTACTTCTTTTGGAGGACCACTTGCTCTTTTGTCAACATCCTCTCAAAACCAAACACATTTTCTTGATCAAAGTCAAATTGATTTAAATCAAAACCAAGCTTTTTTAAGTAATTCTTGTGACTTGTCTGATCCAAATAATGAAGCTGATTACCAACAATTGTGCGCTTTGGTAGCAAACACTAATCTCGAAAGATTTTTGCCACATCATAATCAATCAAACTTCAGACCAAATTTTCAACAAAGATCCACTTTTGGACAAAACTTTCAGAATCGTGGATTTCAAAATAATCACAACTCTTATAATAACCAAAGTTCTGGATTTCAGCAAAATCATTCAAAACCATCTCAACAGAAACAAACTCAAGCATCTGAAAGACCACCCGTTAAGATCCAAAAGGCTGACAATAACGATGATGATGATGACGTAATCATTTGTCACAAATGCAAAGGACTAAATCATTATGCCCGAGATTGTCGAGCCAAAGTCAAGGTCAAAGACTCAGCTTACTATGCTCAAAAAGCCGAAGAGCTGAAGAAACAAGAAAAGAAAGCAAAGCAAAAAGCTTTGATGGCATTCCACGAACCTAGCGTGGAACACTGGCCAACTTCTGATGATGAAACAGATACTGAACCAGCTCAGTCAAACTTCTGCTTCATGGCTGACAATGAACCAACCACAAGAGCTCCATATGTCATCGATCAGGTATGGTCTATGATTTCAGATCTCGGTCTTTCAAGAACACCATTTGAGTCCTACATGACTAAGATTGAGAACAGTCTAAAAGCTGATCTCAGACTGTATCATGACACAATAGTCAAATCTGACATCTACAAATCTGAATTACAAACCTTGCAACTCAGATTTGGAGAATCAACAAGGACTAGAGACAAACTTGAAAGAGACATTGAACGAAAATCTGAAGAAAATAATCACGTCCTAGAACAATTAAATGAAGCTCTAAAACAAAAAAGGGACTTAGAAATAAAAAATCAATCTGTTATTTCATCTGAAATAAAAGATACCTTAGAAAAGGAAGTCCTTCAGTTAAAACAAAAAATTCAAGATTTAACTGACAAAAACACTAGTTTAATTCTAAAACTAGATGATTCTTCAAAACAAATCAAATATCTTGAATCCGAAAATCAAAGATTTCAAGGAAAACTGGATTCTATCAATATTGCCAGAAAATTGAGTGATGATGTTTTCACTAAAGCAAACAACTTAGGAACTTGCAAAATTGATACGAATTATAAACCAGGAATTGGAAGAGAATCCTTTGAAAATGAAAAGACTGAAAAGAAAAATGGGACAATTTGTGAAAACTCTAAATCGCCTCTACCATATTTTTTCTTATCTGCTAATGAGGACGATTCAGATGATGAAACAGTTATCAACTGCAGCCCAGATGATACTTTCTTCAACAAGTCATTCAAAAGAGTTGTAAAATCTAAATCAGACTCTGCTAGTTCAGTAACTCATCAATTGAGATCTACTAAACTAACAAAGAATGATGGCACGATCAAACTTGAAAATTTCTTAAATGGAGAAAATTTTGTTCATCAGAATGGAAGTACTTCTGCTCCAACTGTGTTTCCCTCTTTAAACTCAACCTTTATTGGAAAGAACAGTCTGGGACAAAAGTATTCAAAGAAACAGCTGACAAATAAACAACCCATTCAAGCTGTCTTTAAACCAAAAGAACAAAGCAAGCCCAAAGTTTTCAAAGAAACCCAAGAGAAACCTTTGAAACCAGTCACTGTGCCACAAAAACAAACCTTTAATCCAAAACAAAAACCATTTCAAAAACCGATTCAAAATCGCTTTCAAGAGATAAACTTCAATCTCTCAAGGAACTTTCAGAAACCATCATTTCACCAAATTCCATTCCATCATCATAATGTTTTTCAAAATCATCAAAATCTCAGATACAAAGAAAGGTTATCAAACAGAACTTCACATATAGGATACATTTCACAAAATCAGAAATCGTTTCAAATGACAGGTTATCAAAGATAAATCTCACTTTGGGAAAATTTAATAAATCAACTTAAACCTCAACCATTCCGTCCAATCAACAAATATTAAAATGATTCCAAATTATCAAAAACCATTAACAAATCAGGACCCACCATGGTTTGGGTACCTAAACTTTCTGTCTAATTGCAGGCACTTTGTGCTGGAGAGCCCAAGGATGGCACATGGTATATCGATAGTGGCTGCTCCAAGCATATGACAGGAAACCAGAGCTTTCTACGAGACTTCAAACCCACAGAATCCAAACAAGATGTTACTTTTGGAAATAACATGACTGCAAGAATCAAAGGTTATGGAAACATAACAAATGGTCACTTCACCATCAAGAAAGTAGCCTACGTTGACGGCCTGAAACACAACCTAATCAGCGTATCACAACTCTGTGACAACAATCATGAAGTTCTTTTCACCAAACAACGAAGCATAATCATGGATGCCAAGACCAAAGCCATTCTAGTTAATTCTAATCGTCTAGGCAACATGTATCCACTAGATATGGACCTTATCTATGGAAAACCAGACATCTGTCTCTTATCCAAAGCATCAGCTGATATTAGTTGGTTGTGGCATCGTCGTCTTTCCCATCTCAATTTCGGCTACATCAACAAATTGATTGCAAATGATCTTGTTCGCGGACTGCCACTTCTGAAACTTGATAATGAAACTCTTTGTGCAGCTTGTGAAGGAGGAAAACTGTCCAAATCCTCTCATAAAAGCATTCCTGAATCTAGTGTATCCGAACCACTAGAATTACTGCACATTGATCTTTGTGGTCCTGCAAAAACCCAAAGCATAAAAGGGAAGAAATACATCCTTGTTATTATTGATGGATATTCACGCTTTACTTGGGTTTTCTTTTTAAGGCTAAAGTCAGAAGCACCTGAAGAAATGATCAACTTCATCAAACAGATTGAATTAAAGCTCAAACGACCGGTTCGAAGAATCCGAAGTGACAATGGTTTAGAGTTCAAAAACATAACTCTAGACTCATTTCTCAAAAACAAAGGCATCGAACACAACTTCTCAGCCCCTTACACTCCTCAACAAAATGGCGTTGTTGAAAGAAGGAACCGAACTCTGTGCGAAGCTGCAAGATCAATGCTTATCTTTGCTGATCTACCACAATACTTCTGGGCAGAAGCAATAGCCACAGCTTGCTACACTCAAAATCGTTCCTTAATCCATAAACATCTTCATAAAACACCATATGAAGCAATTAACAACCGAAAACCAAACATCAAATTCTTTCATATTTTTGGTTGTCGATGCCTCATAAAGAATAACAAAGATCACCTTTCAAAATTTGAATCAAGATCAGACGAAGGAATTTTCCTTGGTTACTCTTTTACCTCAGCTGCTTATCGTGTACTGAATAAACGTACTAGAGTAATTGAAGAAAGTACTGATGTTCATTTCGATGAATTTTATGTCAGGAAATTGGATCGTGAACATTTTGGTTCTAAAATGATTGATAATATTTTTCAAAATCCAATTCAACAAATGCCTTCTACGGACATAGAAATCGATCTTGATTTACTTTTTGAACAACCCAAAACCGCTTATAATTCTGAGTTTCTAACATCTTCTACTATTCCTACAGGAAACTCCGATGCAGAAACTTCACAATCAAACCAAGAAAATGCAGATCAAGTTGAGGGGGAACTACCAACACTAAATCCCTCTTTAAACACTCCCAATCAACCTGTCCAAAATGATCCCAGTGCATCATCTATGGGGGAACCTTCATTACCCCATTCTCACCCTATAATCCAAAAAGACATATCTGACAACAACCAAAATCTATTCCCAACAGAATCACCTGACCAAGAAGAACAATGGGACATAGAAACACCAATCGAAATACCTGAAAAACTCGCCTAAACAAATGGACCAGGAATCATCCTGCAGAACAAATCATAGGAGATCCCAATTCTGGTATTCAAACAAGAGCCGCTACCTCAAATGAATGTTTATACGGAGCATTCTTATCCATGACTGAACCCAAAACCATCCATTCAGCTCTCAAAGATCCAGACTGGGTCAAAGCCATGCAAGAAGAACTAGCTGAATTCGAAAGAAACCAAGTATGGGATCTTGTTCCTACTCCTCCCGATGTTACTATAGTAGGTTCAAGATGGGTTTTCAGAAACAAAACTGATGATCAAGGCATAGTTTGTCGAAACAAAGCAAGACTTGTCGTCAAGGGCTATTCACAACAAGAAGGAATCGACTACGATGAAACTTATGCTCCAGTTGCAAGACTCGAAGCCATTCGTATCTTTCTAGCATATGCAGCACACAAGAACTTCAAAGTATTCCAAATGGATGTAAAATGTGCATTTTTACATGGAGAGATTGATCGTGAT
This sequence comes from Cichorium intybus, assembly GCA_023525715.1. Lineage (NCBI taxonomy): Eukaryota > Viridiplantae > Streptophyta > Magnoliopsida > Asterales > Asteraceae > Cichorium > Cichorium intybus. The sequence goes on along the minus strand of CM042011.1, from coordinate 140,584,636 downwards.
GTGTATATTCAACAACCTCCAGGTTTTGAAGATCCACAGTTCCCAAATCACAGTTTTAAGTTACAAAAAGCAGTTTATGGCTTAAAACAAGCACCTCGAGCCTGGTATTCAACATTGTCAACATTTCTAGAAGAATCAGGATTCAAAAGAGGTTTAATTGATCAAACTCTCTTTCGTAAAATTTTTAATAAACATCTGTTAATCGTTCAAATATATGTCGATGACATTATTTTCGGTTCTACTGATGAATCTTTGAGTATCAAGTTTGCAGATTTAATGAAGAGCAAATTTGAGATGAGCATGATAGGAGAAATGACTACTTTTCTTGGACTTCAAGTCAAACAATCATTAGATGGAATCTTCATCAATCAAGAAAATTATGTCAAAAATCTTCTAACTCGTTTTTCTCTTGACAAATCCAATACAGCAAAAACACCAATGGCCCTTGGTTACAAATTAGATGCAGACTTAAATGGCAAGCCTGTTGATCAAAAGAAATATCGAGGAATGATAGGATCACTCCTATACCTCACAGCCAGCAGACCCGACATCATGTTTTCTACATGTGTCTGTGCCAGATACCAAGCCAATCCTATGGAATCTCATGCTATAGCTGTGAAAAGAATTTTCAAATATCTTAAAGGAACTCCATCTCTTGGCCTTTGGTATCCAGCTAACTCTGATTTTCAGCTTAACGCCTTCACCGACTCCGACTATGGAGGATGCAGACTAGACAGGAAAAGCACATCTGGTTCTTGCCAATTTCTAGGAGGCAGACTGGTAAGTTGGACTTCAAAGAAACAATCATGCGTGTCCACTTCAACCGCAGAAGCTGAATATGTAGCCGCCGCAAGCTGCTATTCACAAGTCATGTGGATGCAAACTCAATTACGTGACTATGGCTACAAAGTCTCACAAATTCCAATATTTTGTGACTCAACCAGCGCTATTGCCATTTCTCACAATCCCGTGCACCATTCCATGACAAAGCACATCGACATTCGATATCATTTCCTCAAAGACAACATTCAAAAGGGTCATATCGAATTGCACTTCATCAACACCGAAGATCAAATTGTCGATGTCTTTACTAAGGCTCTAGACGAAACCAAGTTTCAATACTTCCTAGGCCGTCTAGGAATGTTGAATCCAGATAACATCCATCCCTAATCTCTTACTTTTTGTTTGTACAAAAGAGTGTTTACTTTCAGTCAAATAACCAAAATTTTCCAAAAACATTCAAATAACCAAAATTTTCCAAAAACATCCACATAATCAAAAATCACAAAAAAAAATTAGATAAAGTTTTATCTTTTAAAGTCCTTATAAAACCATGTGATTAACATCTTCTTGACTAAATTTTCAGATACTTATGCTCGATGAATGTTCTCAATCATATTGATTCTTAAATTAAAGTGAAGGTTCAAATCTCATAATTTTCGTTATGTACATTCTCCTATTCCCTTTGAATTTATTTCAATTATAACGATTTTATCTATTAAGGGACATAAGATCAGGAGATTCAGATGAAAACCAAACCCATGTGAGAATTTGTGCCTCGTCTTCAACTGCTAAGTGAAATTCATTTCTGTGAGCAAAGGTGTTTTCATTGTGACTTATAGGATTTATACTCTTATACCGTGATGCTAGTCTCATTTTTGCTTAGATATCAAAATGACCAGGGACGATACAATCATTTTCTTATGTATTAGACAAACTGTCTTTTATATCACATATCCCTATCCTCAATAAAGCCACATCAAGAAAAGATTTATCATCTTGCACTTCAAGTCTGACAAATTGAAGAAACAACAAGTCATATCCAAGAAAACCAAAAGAAAACATGGAAATCAAATCTCAAAGTGCAAAGTCATCTCCAACAAATGCTATCAACAAATTACAATTGGCAACCACATCAGATATCTTTTATACAATGTGTATTCACACAAATCAAGAAAAGATAAAGACAAAGGTGAACACTTCACCAAAGAAAATGAAGATTTACAACAACAATCCATCAAGACAGACATCTCTCAAAATTTTCCAAACAAACAGATTGTCAAATGCTTTATCAAATTCAACTGTTAAAACCGAAGATTTACCGGGATACTGTAGCCTTCAAAATTGAATATTCTTAGTTGCAAACTGCACTATGAATATTTCTAAACCCCTCTACATGTATTTCCCGATGGAGAGAGAGTGAACATCAATGGCATGAATGAAGAAACCCTCAGAGTAATGCCGAAACCAGTCTTATGTGATTGATTATCTAATATGAAGACCAAGTGACTAAAGTATATAGGTATAAATCCACATTAAGCATAAGTCAACACCTTCAAACTGAGAGATATCACTCATCTTTAGTGATTATACACCAGTTCTGCATCCAGAACAAACAAACACCTCAGTCAAGTGTGAGCTTCCTATGAGCGTTCATCTGAATCGACCTATTAAGATCACTTGTCGTCTTTATAAATGCTATAAAATCTTAAGGAATATTATGAAAGTACATATACAAAAACCCTTTGATTATTGAACATGAAACCTTGATTCAGAAACAAATATTCTTGACAAACAATTTTCAAAATATAAGTAAAATCTAGTCACACTTTTTCAAAACAAGTGATATAGTTTTATAAATGTTTTATCCAAATTTCAAGAATTTTCAACCTTAACTTTTAATCTGTTCTTATTTCAGTAATGATCACATAGGGGGAAATTGTTGAAAATAATATTTTTGTATGTGACCATCACTGAAATAAGATGAACTGTTTTTATTTTATCTGACAAATATTATCAGTTTATTTCAGGTTGCATGGACTCGAGATAAAAAACAAGAATGAATCAAGACCCAAGAAACTTTGAGAAAACAACCAAACCAGAGGAAGTGATGCTATGAACCAAAAAGCAAAATGCAAAAATATCATCCAGAATGCTACAGCAATCACGACGCGACGGACACCATGGTCGCGACGTGAAGAAAAACAAAACACAGAAGTCCAGATTGCTACAGCAATCGCGACGCGACGGAACTCCTGGTCGCGACGCGAAGCACCAAACGCGACAATACCAACTTCTTGATCGCGAGACGACCAAAAGCAGCACTCGACGCATCTTCGCGACGCGACCAAAAGCAACGCGACGAAAAGGAAACGCGACGAAAAGCTCGACATACCAGCGAAGACGCACTGACCCGACAAAAAGCGCACCGACCTCCAGCCAAGCTTCCTCGCGACGCGACGGCCACATGGTCGCGACGCGAAGCCCGTATTTCAGCAACTATAAATAAGAAGCTCACCTCTTGCCATTTAACACACACATAACCATACTCATACACTCTCAAAGAAACCCACGACCAGACACCTCAAGACACTCAAATTTCTGAATTTGGCAACAAGAATCAAACCATATAACCGCAAGAAACAACAACCTCCACCCGACACCAAAACTTCAAACCTCTAAACAACCTCTACCTTACACCAAACAAAACCTCCTCCCGACACCAATACATCCAACCTCCAATCAACACAAAACCGAAGAAATACCATTTCAGCAAGAAAAACCGAGCATACCATCCTTTCTACAAGAACCAAACCGCACAACCTCAAGATTCGACGCTTCAAAGAAAAACACCATCTTCCTCTATTGTCGATAAGTTCTTTTCAATAATTTACCTGTGCTATTATTGATTTATTTAAACTTTTATAAATCAATTGTACTAAGTTCCAAGACATACAAATTGAACCGTGACAACAACAACATATGTGGACTGTATTTAACCGAGACATCTAACTTCTAACTTCTAACTTCTAACCTTTTATTTATTGTAAAAACACTTTATCGTTGATAATGGCGTTTATTACATCTAACCTCTAACTTCTAACATTTATTTTATTTACCGCTTTCTGTCCATTTAAATACTGTCTAGATTAAATTTACTGCTTTATTTTACTTATTTATAGCTTTCAGTAACTTAATTTTTGTTTATATTTATTCCGCAACTCTTATTTATTCCGCATATTATAGATAAAATACATATCTGTCACACAGTAATCGGCTTAAAAACCTTATTCGTGGAGATCAGTTATCGTATTTTCAACACACCCACCGATGTGGGATTCTGCAAAGACAATAATGAAAAGGGATGCTATTATATAAGGGATGAGAGAGGCATGAGATTTATCTCGCCACCGATGTGGGATCCAAGCGGAATATGTATAATTTACTATAATATTTTAGTCATTCTTATGTTGTAGAATATCATTTCGTACTTCATTCTACCAGAATATAAAACTTACTTTCATAATATGCATCATCATTATTTAAGAATGCCATTTCTCAAAAAGAAAATACGAACAAAGTTGTATTCTTTAAGAATGAAAAATAGAATGTTAGAATCATAATATGAAATGTAAAGGGTTTTACACAAACTATGAACTATATATTTCCTAAGTTCACATGCAACCCTAAGAAAGATCTATGTTTTCTTCTATGAACATATAATAATAAAACCTAAAGGCCAACATTTAATTCTAAAGATCAAAACAAGAATTACCAACCTTTGGATCTTGTTCTTGAAGCTAGCAGCACAAATGTCCTTCCTCAAATGGTGTCACACCCAAGCAATAGAGGAGAGAAATCAGCAGAGTAATTTTATCTTGAAAGTGGCACAAGAATTAGGATGCCAGGGGGTTCCTTTTATAGCCTTCTAGGGTTACAGGTGAAACCCTAGAGGAGCCTCCAAAGTGGGCAAGCCTGTTGACCACTTGGACCAGATCCCTAAACCCTAATTAGGGTTTTCGCTACCTATGGAGAAGCCTCCATAGTTGGCGCCACTTTTGGCCCCTGGCCACTGGCTTGCCAGTTATTCAACTATTGAATAAATACAAACCAGTCCCTACACTTATAATTAATTAATTTAATCACTAAATTAAATCCAATTAATTCTAGATTAAATCTCAATTAATTATTATAGTTTCTAATTAATATATTAACACTTAAATATATTAATAAACTATTTATTTATTTCTATTGATTTATTAAACAATTAATAAATCAACCTTTCTCTTTACTGACTTCTACATCAATCCTCCTGCTATGAGGGCAACCCAAATGGACTTTGCTTCTATTAATAAGATAAATACAAATTATAAGTCATGGCTTAGACACCTAATCCAACAGTCTCCCACTTGGATAAGTCTATGACTTTAATTTATATTCTGATTAATAAACAACGTGCAGCTTCCTAGAAACTGCTGCCGAACTCTGACCCAGTCAGTTTTGTCCATAGATAAGTGATCATATGATCCTTCGTCCAACAAGATATTTTCAGACACGAGACATGGATTGAGATCAATCTCTGTCTGATACTCTGTTTCCCGATCTCCGATTCTGCTTATGACTTTAAGACTTCTAATTGAACACATCAATTTAGTCCAGGCTGGCCAGCACTTTAGTCAACTTTAAAATCATCAAGAGGCCTACAGATATCTGTTTCCCATCAGGGTCAAGGAACGAATAAGCTTCGACTCATATGATTGTGTCTTTTACTCATCAAAATTGCACACAACAATGCGTTTACATCGAGTTACCGATGCGTTTACGCATTATCAATGCACAACCGACTCGCAAATTTCAACTCATATGTCTCTGCTTCAAGATCATAGGATATTCTCGTCTCAACATTGCTCGTGATGTAATCCATGAAACAATCTATTGAGCGCGGGTTTATCCAATACTCAAATCTATATTTCTAAGTACTCATGAACGTTGTAGTAGTCTTACTGCAATGTCTAACTCCCTAGACAATCTACAAACCAATTCATGACAGTCTTCGTTCATACTTACTTCCTAAAAGTATGAGCGACTGTGGACCTTTAAATAATCAAATTATTCGGGAAGTGAAACATGCAAAAATGAAACATAAAATCTGACTGGTAGCTACTCTTGCTTATTACCAAGTCTCCACGAGGTAATCACTAAGTCAGATTCTTCATAAAACTATTATCGGTTTCTAGATTTCTTTTAAACTTTTAATTCATGTTATGTATCTATGTCTACATGACCTTTCACTCTTTCTATGTATCCAAATGTCATACATTTATACACTTTATCCAATCGGACATCCTTCCGATGATATTTCAATTTTGGTCATACTGTCATTCTCACTAACAACTCTATTCTATGTACTGTGACTTTCCATGGTTCTCGGGATCTTTAGTCCACATGACTGCACCCTAAGACTATTTCGAGGTGTTATGATGTGCCGGTGACCCACACACGCTCTATCAGAATACCAACGAAACTCTTTACCATTTAGTCCTTTTATTTATTTGAAACTCCTTTCAAAATACTATTAACATTCACCCCAATCATTTTTCAATGATTTCTCACGTATGTACAGAATCCATTAAGTATTCCCAGCCAGGTCATATCCTGAATCTGACTCACTATGCTATAAGCATTGAGCTATCAGGACATGTTCATGACACTTCTGATCGATCCAAGAAGCTCGTGGAATCCGATCTAATCTAATTCCAAACCCTTTTAGAATCTTGAGATTACTTATAATCCCAGTGTCATGACTTTTAATAATTATTTCCTTTCGGAGACTCTTTCTCATGCATCTTGAATCTTACCAACATCATGCTTACTATGGCTAGGTCTATACTGATGATAACATCTATCTGATAGATGTCTATGGATTATATGAGTATGTTGCACCTTCTTTATATCTCTCATGCCAAATCATCACACTTTGTAATGATAGAAAACTCCTTTCCTGGGCAATGCATCTTAAATCTCATCAAGATCATCTTGGCATAGTTTCGATCTATCTTATAGACGTTTATAACCACCTGAGTATGCCGTATCTCTATTAAGTCTTTCATAGCGATCCGTCTCTTAACACCAAGTCATTACACTTTGTAATGAAAAGAGACGTTTCCTAGTGACAGTATGTAATCCACATATGGAGATAGTAGATAACAGCGACACTCCCACTGGCTTTGGCACGGTTATGGACTATTCACAAAATCCAGAACATTTGGCACATTTTTGAGAATCCAAACCTTTCTAACATCTTAATGGAAATCTTTCAGCCCTTTCTCAAAATCCAATCCTTTGGCATATTTTGAGAATCTGAAAATATCCTTTTCTTGCGAGATGCCCATGGGGTGTAATCCCGGGCTTATGTACCTTTGTATTGGCATACTCTTTGTGAGTCCCTATTAGTGTGCCAGTGATCCACACGCGCTCCACTAACGACTTACAATGTGCCATGCAGAATTCTTTCAGATTTCATCTTCTATTGAGAGTGCTTCTCTCAGAATCAATTACTTGACTCTGAGTGTCGTCTCACTCAACCAGATGTTCTGAAGGTACGTTTCTGTCCATGTTGCTTTCTTTTGATGATTCAATTACTCTTGCTGGTTTTTAGACCAGGTGTAAAATCAATCAAATTTTCACATAGACTGTATCTCGTTCTAAGGTTCTCTTAATTGGCAGCAACCGGACTCACCAATGCTTCCAAGTAGTTGGATTGTAAATCCATACCAACTATAGTGTTTTACCACCAAATGGTATGTCACATCGATCACAACTACTTATGATGGTGATCAATGCTACTGGTTAAGAGAAGATTATGTCAGTATTAAAACAGAAATCTGATTTCTGCTATAAGCCTAGTGATGACTAAGGGTTCTTTTCACTTGGCAAATCCTGAACTCATTCAGGATTGTCCCAACTCCCACTGTTTCCTTAGAACATAAGTTCTTTCTAAAAGAGCTCTTTCTTTTTCAGGTACAGCAGGATAGCCAGTGAAATGACAATACTGATCGGGTTTAGGCTAGTCATGAGGTTCGGACGAACGCTACACGACCCTGGACTTTCTATGTACAAGTGGGAAAATCCCAGCTTTACATTTCAGACAGTGTCTGCAAAACCTACTTAGTCGAAGGATGTGGTCGGGATATGGTTTATATGGTCTGACTGGTATAATATTCAATTTATTAGAAACTGATTGGTAATGTATTGTTGGATTAGGTGTCTAAGCCATGACTAATAATTTGTATTTACCTAATTAATAGAAGCAAAGTCCATTTGGGTTGCCCTCATAGCTGGAAGCTTGGTAGAAAGTTCGGTAGAGAGAGAGGTTGGTTTATTATGGAATTAATAAATCAATAGAAATAAAAGATATGGTTTGTTAATATAATAAAGTGATAATATATTAATTAGAAACTATATTGATTGATTAATAATTAATCAGAAATTAATTGGATTAATTTCTGTGGCATTAATTAGATTAATCAGGAGGTCAGGGATTAAAGTCGTACAAATTTAATAGTTGAATTGCGGCGTGCGGCGCGCCAATGTAAAGGCCGCGACGCGCGTACATATTCGTACGAATTCAATAGTTGAATTGCGGCGCGCGGCGCGCAAACGATCTAGCCACGGCGCGCGTACAGATAATCCGGAAAATGGGCTGCGGCTAGGGTTTTTAGCTTTACCCTTTGGTTCCCTATAAATAGGGAGCCCTAGACCTCATTATCAGTTGCTCATTTCTATTATTCTCTCTGGAATTTTCAGTCCCTTCCTCTGGCTCCCTGGGTGTAATCTCATTTGAGGCAGGACACTTGTGCTGCTTAGCTTCAAGATTAAAACTAAAGGTTAGTTTTTCTGATTTATTCTTTTAGTTAATTTTTGTTTGGCCTTTAGGAATTAGTTACATGTTCAAAGTAAGAAAACATAGATTTTTTTCTAGGTTGCATGTGAACTTAGGTTATTTAGTTCATGGTTGCGGAAAACCTTTCAGTGGTATCAGAGCGTTTGGTTGTTTTCTTATTGAATTGTTGTAATAGTTTTCCTAAAATTAGGGTTTAAAGTTTATAAATCCTTTGGGCTTGATTTCGATTTTGGGGTTTAGGGTTTTTGAAACCCTAGCCCCTTCCCCCTCTTTTTCGATTTTCCTGGTTAGGGTTTTAGGAGGTTTTCTGTTTTGGTAACTTTAATTGGTTAATTAAATGGATAACCTTAAACCCAGTTTGTTTGAATTCGATAATTAGGGGTTTAAGATAGGTTTAAATTGATTTGATTAATTTGGAAAAACCTATCTACATTTGAATTAATTTAATTAATTGTTTAATTAAAAGATAATTCAAGGGATTTAATTTAATTTTGATTTAATGGTTAAATTTCGAAAATTAAAGGATAAATCCTAAAATATTTTAAAAGGTTTAAAATATCTAGATTTAATTAATTTAATTAATAGTTTAATTAAAAGATAAATTAAATCAAATTAAAGGTTTAATTTAATTTGAAATTTAATAGTTAAATTTCAGGAAATTAAAAGATAAACCAGGAATATTTTAAAAGATTTAAAATACATCTTATATATATTATTAAAGGTTAATACTATATGTATAAGATAAATTGGTTAGTCAAATCATTAGTAGGCCTCATTCACGAAGCTGGTCTATAAAGTGGGTACAAGGAGACTGCCTATAAAATGGCGGTCTAATGGGTGTTCACTCTCACCCACCGCTCGCCTGATCAGTGGAGGGTCGTTAGCCGAACAGTTTTGATAGGACCGCTTAATCATTAAAAGTATAATGATCAAAGTACTAGAACCCGTTCAAGAATTCCCAATCTAGTTACTTTAGAAAAAATGTGAATTTAATGCTAACCCACGAAATTGCACATTGCACTTTATGAAACGTTGGTGGAGCGTGTGTGGGTTACCGGCACACCAATGGGGGTTCATAAAGAGTGGCAATGGGTTTCTCGGGTGTTATCATTGTTGATGGAGCGTGTGTGGTTAACCGGCACATCAATTTGAGATGATAATGGACCCCGAGAGTACCAAGCTAATTTGCATGGTTATTCACACCCGGTTTGTGATACTCGGCATCCCAGTCACAAACGGTGGGGCATATCCGAGATTAAACATGCCATTGAATAGTTCAATGAATCTCACAGATCTAGGAATTTCATAAGACTGAAATTGATAAAAGTTATCTACCTTAATGACCACTGTGTTGTGACTACGGCATCCCTCTTCACAGCATAGTTGGGGTATTTTGGATCCTAGCCTTGTTAAATAATATATATTGGGTAATTATTTAAAAGGATGAATTAAACGAATAAATTCAAATTTTATATATGTCTTAAGAAAGTGTCATTCTCTTCCTTCTCCTCCTTCACCCATTTCTGAGAGCTTCAGAAAGCACCTGTTTAGTATGGTAAGGCTGACTGGCCTGAACTATGTGATATGGTTTTGCAATTAGAGAATAGTTCTTAGTTTTGCTGGCAAACCATATCCGACTGAGTGTCCGCTCCCAAACATGGCATCACACAGCAGCTTGTGATGAGCATGACTCCTTGACTATTGAGTCCAAAGAAGTTCGTTACCTTATGCTATTGATCATTAACCCCGAGTTCCGCAGGGATTTAGAATTCCTGGGGTCTGATAAGTTAGCACAGCTAGTTCAGGAAAGGTTCCTTGAACTGGTTGAATAAAGGGAACGAACTAGGATCTTCAAAGAGCTTGAAGTTGCAAGCTAGAAGGAAGTAGCACTAGTTTGCGTGTTCCCGAGATTGAGGGATACATAGGCGAACAGTATAAAACTGGTTTCCCTTTGGGATCGGGAGTTAAGCATTAGCTCAACTCGCTGATCTGTTCATCCAGATGAACAGAAAGGGTAACCGGATAAGACAATCGTGGAAGTGCATTCAATGTCGACTCTGTATGAATCGTTCATGGAGAAGCATAGTTCCATTAATTCATTTGCTTCAGGATTGAGTCCAGTATTAAGGTGCATCAAGAAATGATCCAGATCGTCTGGACCGATTGTTCAATGTTTCAAACTGGGAATCCATAAGGTGGGACACAGTCACAAAAGGATTGGAAAAATGCTCTAAAGCCAAACCGTTTGGCAAACTCTGAAATATCTTAAAACTCAGAATACCTGATCCTCATTTCCTTGATACAGGATGTGTTTCTCACATTTGCTCTGTATGCATGGACTCTGTGGATGCGGGATGTTGTCGCACAGGAGCATATTCAGATTGGATATGGAGCTCGTGCATTTTTGGAGTTAAGCTAGATATTTGTTTTTGTTATTGGTTTATAGATACATTTAACATAGATTCGCATGGTACATTGTTCTGAGGATAATTCTGGTTTAATGAAATATTTTTTTAAAACATGGTTGTTTTAATTGTCCTCGAAATGTTGTGTGAATGTGTTGATGACGTAAATGGTAATAAGTTAAATGTTGATACATCCAATGGGATTGGACTTGTAAATTGTGTTCTTTATGATTGTTAAAGTGAATTTTATGAGAATCACTTCAACCAAAGGTCCAGTTGGACAGGACTTTGGAATCATTTGACTTAGAGTCACATGATGAATTGAGTGCTTAATAAAATTAATTGTGGCAAGAAAGGAATCGCCCAAAGATCCAATGGATAGGATTTTGGAATCAGTTGACTTGGAGTCAGGTGATGATTGCATGTCTTGAACAATATTAACAAAGTCATAAATTTACATGGAACTGTAAAGGTATTAAGATTTTGAGCAACAGACACATAAGTTACTGTGTATTGCTCGAATCTTCGAACAGAACACGATTAGTTATGCTTCATGATATTTGCCAAATGGTTTGACAAATATGGCGTCGTTTATCGGAATAAGCGATTGATTGGAACCTTGAAGTGTTCAAAGATTTCAAAGGAAGTATAAGATCAACAGAACCTCAGTAACAACATAGACTGAGAAAATGTTTCACAGTTTATCCTCTTCCAAGAACACTAATGGTTATAATGTGTCTTAGGGAAGATGATGGAGCATTGATCGAAATAGTTTTGATCATCGGTGTATAAGATACACTGGATACATTTCCGACTAATATTTCAATGAATTGAATATTCAACCAGTCAGACCACAGAAGCCATATTCCGACCACATCTTAGACTAAGTAGGTTATGTTGACACTGTCTGAAATGTAAAGTTGGGATCGTCCCACTAGTACATAGAAAGTCCAGGGTCATGTAGCATTCGTCTGAATCTCATGACAAGCCTGAAACTGATCAGCAATGTCGTTTCATTGGCCACTCCGGTTATCCTTTGAAAGAAGAGTACTTTTAGAAAGAACTCAAGTTCTAAGGAAACAGTGGGAGTAAGAATAATTCTGAACGAGTTCAGGAATTAGCCAAGTGAAAGAACCTTTAGTCACCACTGGGACTTGACCAGGAATTAGATTCCTATTAAACCTGACATACCCTCTCTTCGCTTGACTAGTAGTTATTGTCACTGTCATAAGGAGTTATGATTTGGGTGATATACCGGGTAGTGGTAAAACACTAAAGATGGTACGGATAAGTAATCCGACTGCTGGAAGCATTGGTGAGCCCGGTTGCTGCCAAATAAGAGAACCTTACCGCGAGACACAGTCTATGTGACAGGTTGATTAATCTTTGCAACTGGTCTAGGTACCAGTGGGAGTCATTGAATCATCAAAAGAAGGGAACATAGAAATGTACTTACAGAACATCTGGTTGAATGAGTCATCACTTGGAGTCAAGCAATTGATTCTGAGAGATGCACTCTCAATAGAAGATGTAATCCGAGAGGATTCTACGTGGCATAGTGTGAGTCGTTAGTGGAGCGTGTGTGGTTTACCGGCACACTAAACTCACATAGAGCATGCCATTACAAAAGGTATATGGCCCCGGGATTCGTCCCATGGGCATCTCGCAAGAAAGGATATTCAGATTCTCAAAATAGGCCAAAGGGTTTGGATTTTGTGAATAGCCTGAAAGATTTCCTTTAATATGTCGGAAAGGTTTGGATTTCGGTTTCACAAAATGTGCCATAAGTTCTGGATTTTGTGAATAGTCCGAAAGAGTCATATAACGGTGTCAAAGCCAGTGAGAGTATCGTTGTTATCTGCTATCATTGTATGTGGGTTACATACTGGTTCTAGGAAACGTCTCTTATCATTACAAAGTGTAATGACTTGGTATTAAGAAACGGTTCGCTATGAAAGACTTTAAGAGATACAACATACTCAGGTGGTTGTGAACATCTATTAGATAGATCAGAATTCTGCCAATATGATCTTGATGAGATTCAAGATGCATAACCCCAGGAATGGAGTTTCCTGTCATTGCAAAGTGTAATGAATCGGCATGAAAGAAACAAAGAAGGTGCAGCATGCTCACGTAGTTCATAGACATCTATCAGATAGATGAGGCTGACAGTATTGACTTAGTCGTTGAGAATATGATCTTGATGGGATTCAAGATGCATAAGAAAGAATCTCTGAAAGGAAATGTTTCCGGAAATCATGACACAAGGATTATTGGTAATCTTAGGATTCCGAAAGGGCTTGGAATGAGATTACATCAGGTTCCTCGACCCTCTTGGACAAATCAGAAGTGTTATGAACATATCCTGATGACTTAATGCTTAGAGCATTGTAAGTTGGATTCAGGATATTGCCTGGCTGAGAATACTGAATGGATTTTTTGAACAGACGTGAGAAATCATTGGGAAATGATTAGGGTGATTGATTTGAAAGGTTTTTCAAATCGGTAATTGTTTACACCAGAACGTGGTGCTGTAGGATTTCATGGTTAAAGAATTTCGTTGGTTTCTGATGGAGCGCATGTGGTTCACCGGCACATCATGACACCTCGAAACTGTCTTAGGGTATAGTCATATAGACTAAAGACCCGAGAACCATGGGCAGTCACGGTACACATCACCAGAATGGAGTTGTGAGAGAGAATGAAAAAATGACAAAATTGAGATATCATCGGAAGAGTATCCGATAGGATCATCTGCAATAAAGTGTATAAGTGTTAGACACTTGGATACATAAAAAAAATGAAAAGGTCATAGACATAGATATAAAAGGCTTGAATTGAAAGTTTAAAAGAGAATAAGAAACCGATAATAGTTATGATAAATCCGACTTGGTGATTACCTCGTGGAGACTTGGTAATTAGCAGGAGTAGCTGCCAGTCAGATTTTATGTTTCACTTTTGCATGTTTACTTCCTGAATAATTGGATTATTCAAATATCCATAGTCGTTCATACTCTTAGGGAGTAAGTATGAAGGAAGACTGTCATGAATTGGTTTGTAGATTGTCTAAGGAGTTAGACATTGCAATAAGATTGCTGCAACGTTCATGAGTACTTGGAAATGGAGATTTGAGTATTGGATAAACCCGCGCTCAATGGATTGCTTCATGGATTATATCACGAGCAATGTTGAGACGATAATATCTTATGGTCTTAAAGTGGAGAGATATGAGTTATAATTTGCAAGGCGGTTGTTCATTGATAGTACGAAAACGCATCGGTAACTCGGTGTTATAAAACGTGCTGTTGTGAGTGATTTGTCGGGTAAAAGATATAACATATTAGTCGAAGCTTATTCGTCCCTTGACCCAGACGGGAAACAGATATCTGTTGGCCACTCGATGATTTTGAAGTTGACTGAAGTGCTGGCCAGCCAGGACTAAATTGATTCGTTCAATTAGAAGTCTAAAAGTCATAAGCAAAATCGGAAATCGGGAAACAGTGTGTCAGACAGAGATTGATCTCAATCCATGTCTCATGTCTGAAAATATATTGTTGGACGGAGGATCATCTGATCACTTATCTATGGACAGAACTGACTAGGTTAGAGTTCGGCAGCAGTTTCTAGGAAGCTGCAGGTTGCTGATTAATCAGAGGTTAAATTGGTAATTATAGTCATAGACTTATCCAAGTGGGAGACTGTTGGATTAGGTGTCTAAGCCATGACTAATAATTTGTATTTACCTAATTAATAGAAGCAAAGTCCATTTGGGTTGCCCTCATAGCTGGAAGCTTGGTAGAAAGTTCGGTAGAGAGAGAGGTTGGTTTATTATGGAATTAATAAATCAATAGAAATAAAAGATATGGTTTGTTAATATATTAAAGTGATAATATATTAATTAGAAACTATATTGATTGATTAATAATTAATCAGAAATTAATTGGATTAATTTCTGTGGCATTAATTAGATTAATCAGGAGGTCAGGGATTAAAGTCGTACAAATTCAATAGTTGAATTGCGGCGCGCGGCGCGCCAATGTAAAGGCCGCGACGCGCGTACATATTCGTACGAATTCAATAGTTGAATTGCAGCGCGCGGCGCGCAAACGATCTGGCCGCGGCGCGCGTACAGATAATCCGGAAAATGGGCTGCGGCTAGGGTTTTTAGCTTTACCCTTTGGTTCCCTATAAATAGGGAGCCCTAGACCTCATTATCAGTTGCTCATTTCTATTATTCTCTCTGGAATTTTCGGTCCCTTCCTCTGGCTCCCTGGGTGTGATCTCATTTGAGGCAGGACACTTGTGCTGCTTAGCTTCAAGATTAAAACTAAAGGTTAGTTTTTCTGATTTATTCTTTTAGTTAATTTTTGTTTGGCCTTTAGGAATTAGTTACATGTTCAAAGTAAGAAAACATAGATTTTTTTCTAGGTTGCATGTGAACTTAGGTTATTTAGTTCATGGTTGTGGAAATCTTTCATGTATCTCATACATCGAGGATCGAACTATTTCGACCAATGCTCCATCATCTTCCCTAAGACACATTATAACTATTAATGTTCTTGGAAGAGAATGAACTGTGAAACATTTTTCTCAGTTTATGTTATCACCCAGGTTCTGTGGATCTTGTACTTCCTTTGAAGTCCTTGAACTGTTCAAGGTTTCAATTCAATCGCTTATTCTGATAAGCGAAGCCATATTCGTCATACCGAATGACAAATATCGTGAAGTAAAAACAATTGTGTCTCATTTGAGGATTCGAGCAATACACAGCAACGATATGTCCGTTGCTCCTAATCTCAATTTTTACATCTTTGTGTAAACTTATGACTTTGTTAATTCTGTTCAAGACTTGCAATCATCACTTGACTCTAAGTCAACTGATTCCAAAATCCTATCCTCTAGATCTTTGGGTGATTCATTTCTTGCCACATGTGTTGTATAAAGAACTTAATCATCATCTGACACTAAGTCAAATGATTCCAAAGTCCTGTCCAACTGGATCTTTGGTTGATTCATTTCTTGACACATTAAGAACTCAATTCATCATGAGTCTCTAAGTCAAATGATTCCAAAGTCCTGTCCAACTGGACCTTTGGTTGAATTGATTCTTATAACATTTATATTAACAATCATAAGGACACAATTCCTGAATCCAAACGCTTTGGATGCATTAATATTCAAGTTATTACTATTCATGCATTCAACACATTCATACAACATTTTAAGGATAATTTCAAACAACAGGTGTTAAAAGAAAATTAATAATTTTATTAAAACAGAATCCTTGAACAATGTAATATATGATAAACAATGTCATATGCATCTAAAAGCTAATAACAATATTTCAATATCTAACTAAACTTCAAAACTGCATGAGCTGGAAATCCAATCCAAATGTGCTCCTATGCGCCAAAGTCCCGTACCCTACTGATTCCCTGCATACAAACCAAAATGTGACTATCACATTATGTATCAAGGAATTATAGAACAGGCGTTTTGAGGTTTTTAGATATACCTGAGCTTTCAAAAGATTTTAACCTTGGAGCGTCTTCCAATCTTTCCGCGACTGTATCCGATTCTGTGGATTCCCAGTTTAAGACATATCCAGATGATCTGGATTGTTTCTTGCTGCGTCTTTTCACTGGACTTAATCCAGAAGTAGCTGAACCATTGGAGCTATGCCTATCCAAAAGTGACTCGTATAAGGTCAATAGTGGATGCATTTCCATAAAATCCCTTTTCTGGTTTTCCTTTCTATACATCTAAATGAACGGATCGTACTCACAAGTCAGCGAAGCGAGTAGAATGTTTACACTCATCTCCTGACACATGGAATAACCAAGTTTGTACAATTCACCTATGTACGCTTCAATCCGAAGAACATACGAATCGATGCTACTTCCTTCTTTTAGCTTGCACTCTGCAAGTCTTTTGAAGATCCTAGCTCGTTCCTCTTCAACCGGTTTTTGGAACCTTTCCTCAACCAGTTGCATTAACTCATATGGCCCCAAGGATTCAAAATCCTTGCGGAACTCGGGTCAATGGTCAATAGCATGAGGTCACGAATCTTATCGAATTCATCAACCAAGAAGTTATGCTTATCAAAAGAACTCTTTATGATGACTTGTTCCGGTGGAACCGGGATTGGATACTCGGTGAGATGAAGCTTGCCAGCAATGACGAGAACCATTCTCCAATTGCGAAGCCATTCCTTACAGTTAAGGCCAGTCAGCCTTTCCATATTTGACAGGTACATTCTGATGCTCTCAGAGATGGGTGAAGGAGAGGGAGGAGAATAGACACTTGGTTCAGACATCTACAATAAACAGAATTTATTAGTTTAATTAATCCTTTTAAATAATTACCCAATTTGTTATTTATTAAGGCTAGGACCCAAAATACCCCAACTACGGTGTGAAGAGGGATGCCGTAGTCACAACATAATGGACATTAAGGTAGATAACACACTTATCAATTTCATCATATGAAATTCCTAGGTCTGTTGAGATTCATTGAACAGTTAATGGCATGTTTAATCTCGGATGTGCCCCACTGTTTGTGACTGGGATGCCGAGGATCACAAATCGGGTGTGAATAACCATGCAAGTCAGCTTGGTACTCTCGAAGTCAATTACCATCTCTAATTGACGTGCCGGTTAACCACACACGCTCCATCAATAATGGTAAAATCGAGAAACCCATTGCAACTCTTTGTGAACCCCTATTGGTGTGCCAGTTAACCACACACGCTCCACCAATGTTTCACAAGGTGCAATGTGCAACTTCATGGATTAGCAACTAATTCACATTTTGACCTAAAGTAACTAGACTGGGATTTTGTTCAAGGTTCTAGTACTTTCAATTATAGCATTATACTTTTAAGAGGCTTAGCGGTTCTATCAAACCCGTTCGGCTAACGGCACTAGACTGACTAGGAGAGCGATGGGTGAGAGTGGACACCTATTAGACTGCCATTTTATATGCAGTCACCTTATACCCTCTTTATAGGACAGTTTTATGAATGAGGCCTACTAACGGTAAGACTAACCAGTTTTATCTTACATATAAAATTAACTTTTAATCATAAATATATAAGATATATTTTAATCTTATTGGTCTTTTAATTAAACAATTTAATTAAACTAATTAAATCAAGTATAGGGGAGCACAAAATTAATCAAATTAATTTCCTATCCCCATCCCCTAATCTCGAAAATAACATGCTTGGGATGTGGGGTTCCAGTTATTTAATTATCCAATAATTACCAAAAATAACAACCTACTTATAAGACAGCAAGCAAAATCGCAGAAAAGGAAGGGAGGCTAGGGTTTTCTAAACCCTAGCCACCAAACAGGTTTCTTGGCCACACAAGGGTGAAATTTCAATCACCCTCGTGAACATACAAGCAGTTTATATCAAATTCACAAGAAAACAAGCCATAGCTCTGATACCACTAAAGGGTTTTACACAAACTATGAACTATATATTTCCTAAGTTCACATGCATCCCTAAGAAAGATTTATGTTTTCTTCTATAAACATATAATAATAAAACCTAAAGGCCAACATTTAATTCTAAAGATCAAAACAATAATTACCAACCTTTGGATCTTGTTCTTGAAGCTAGCATCACAAATGCTGTGCCTCAAATGGTGTCACACCCAAGCAATAGAGGAGAGAAATCAGCAGAGTAATTTTATCTTGAAAATGGCGCATGAATTAGGGTGCCAGGGGGTTCCTTTTATAGCCTTCTAGGGTTACAGGTGAAACCCTAGAGGAGCCTCCAAAGTGGGCAAGCCTGTTGACCACTTGGACCAGATCCCTAAACCCTAATTAGGGTTTTCGCTACCTATGGAGAAGCCTCCATAGTTGGCGCCACTTTTGGCCCCTGGCCACTGGCTTGCCAGTTATTCAACTATTGAATAAATACAAACCAGTCCCTACACTTATAATTAATTAATTTAATCACTAAATTAAATCCAATTAATTCTAGATTAAATCTCAATTAATTATTATAGTTTCTAATTAATATATTAACACTTAAATATATTAATAAACTATTTATTTATTTCTATTGATTTATTAAACAATTAATAAATCAACATTTCTCTCTACTGACTTCTACATCAATCCTCCTGCTATGAGGGCAACCCAAATGGACTTTGCTTCTATTAATAAGATAAATACAAATTATAAGTCATGGATTAGACACCCAATCCAACAAAATGAACTGATATCATGTTGTTATTGATTAAGAATTGAAATTGATTATACAATTATATTAGAATTGTAACAAAATCGAAATTTGAATTTGAAATTAAAATTTGATTTTGTAATTGAAATTAAATTTAAATTTGAAATTGAAGCCCATGAAAATCTCACATTCCATGGTTGAAAAATCATAAAAAGTTTATATTACCCTCTAAAAGGTTATAATTATAAAGTTGATAGTTTTTAATTAAAAAACCAAAATTCTGTTATTAATGATAACCATTGTTATTTATAATTCTATGCACCAAATTTGTCATTACAATCACACAATAATTATGGTTCTTAATATAACCTAGCCATATATATATATATATATATATATATATATATATATATATATATATATATATATATATATATATATATATATATATATATATATATATATATATATATATATATATATATATATATGTGTGTGTGTGTGTGTGTGTGTGTGTGTTTGTGTGTTAAAAGTCTACGGGTTGGAAATTCCATTACTTAAAAAACAATTACATTCCCATGAAAAATGAGTTGAGTTTTTTTAATAATTTCAATTTCTAACAATACAAATAAGTTTAATGTCTAATAAATGTTACATGTAGATATCATCTGTAACACCGTGTACCTTTTGGTAAGTGTTTATGTTTAATCTTTATGTGATTAAAGTTGGTTGTATGATTAAATGACTTAAAAGGGAATTTTAGTCATTTAATAAAGATGTAAAGTTGAGTTGAAGTGTGATTTGGAGTGTTTCGGGAGTGTTTGAAACGCAAAATAGTAACACCAATTGAAAGTAGATTGCTAATTTTGAAGTTTAAGTTGAGTTAGGTCAGCTTGAATTGAGTATGGAGCTGAGTGGTTTAAAGCTAAATGAAGATCTTGGAGATGACCAACTTGGCGATGCTAACCATAAGGGTTAGCGATGCTAAGTGTCACAAATCCCAAAAATTTAAAATAGGTTTTAAAGGTCTTTTGAGGGGTGTTTTTGGGCATAACATCATATATAATTACATTCTCCTAATCTCGAATCTAATTGTCTAACATCACATATAACAATAATAATAATAATAATAATAATAATAATAATAATAATAATAATAATAATGATATATACTTTTGTTCATCCTATTCGAGTATTTTTGGCATCCATACCATAATCTTATTTAATCATAAAAGTACAACATAAACCCTTACATGCTACTTTTGTAATCATATTGCATTAGAAATTAGTTGTATACACACCACACACACACACACACACACACACATATATATATATATATATATATATATATATATATATATATATATATATATATATATATATATATATATATATATATATATATATAGAAAGAGATAGTTGGTTAAGATTAATTGAGAAATGTAATAGTGGTGGAATCCAAAGAACTAATAAGAGTCACTAGTGTCATCAAGTGATCATAAGAGCATACTGGCAATACAACAACCTATCTCCTTTTGGATCTACGACATATCTAAACTAGCTTTCATCACATATAATGTTTTAATGCGTTAAAAGTTCTAGCAACCATAGACGAACAAAATCATGCAAATGGATTGGACATTGGGCAAAAAACTAGCAGAATAATGCATATTTGAGTATATGCACATGTGCATTTGACATATACACATCTGAACATACCTCAAATTTGCATTATTCGTATACTATATGCACACCTAGAAGACATAAACAGATGTATAAGAATAAGAATTTGGAGTTACACCGTATATGTGCATGCGTTTTTATTTTTTGGCTTCAATTAGAACTATTACAATCATAATTTTACATCCGGAAAACATATACACATGTGCACTATGCATTGTGTACTATGCATGTATTTTGAATTTAGAAGAAGAATTCGAAGTTAAGCCACAAATTAAAATATGATCATATGCATATATACATGTGCATATATACATATGTATTATCAATTTCTGTTTTTTTTGCTTTGACTAGCACTGTTTGCAATCATAGATTTACTTGTATAGTTTGAGAAATATTATGATTACTTATATTATTTTTCGCCTCCTCGAATCATACGAGTTTGCCTTGGTTTTTCTAGGAGACATGTTCATCGAACTCTTGAGTCATTTAATCAAACAATTGGTGGATAAACCACATGTACCATTTAATCACCTTAGTTTTTGTAGTAGTAATTTTTAGATTTTTTGGGAGAAAGAATATCGGTGGTTTTGGAAGAAATATGGTGGTGGAATCAATATATGTACCCATTTTGATCATTGGTGTAAGCAGAGGTGATGGTCGATGGCGACCCTTGTTGACATCGGTGGCTATGGTTGATGGTAGTACTAGAGGATAATAAGATTTGGCGGTGGTTGTAAATGTTCTAGATATGGAACTCAAATAAAAAAAGCAATATGGAATTATGTGAGAGAAAAATTAGGTGCACTTGAAGATCGATAACTGGCAGAAGAGAAAAGCTAGGCGCACTTGAAGATTCATAACATGAAGAATAGACTACAGGTCTTGATATGATCTTGATGTCGATGGATCAAGGTGAGAGAAAAAAAGTGTTTGGTTACTTCCAAGAATAGAATTAGTAGTCTATGGTTATTGAAAGGTTTGTTCATCTCAAATTCTAACTGGTAAATCAAGGTCTTCTGACCATATATCCAAGGACTACCCCTTCATACCAAGAGTCTTCGAACAGATGTCTAAGACCAATAGTTTTAGACTCCTAAATGACTATTTCGTAGTTATGGTTCAACAACGACTTATCTTCAGAAGTTTGCTTAAGAAGTTTCGGGTGAACAACAGTGGTCATTAGCAGTTCTTCAGTCCAACAATTATTCTACTTAAACAGCCCAGCAACCGAATCAACCAAATACAAATGACATATTTATTTTACTTTCGAGACCCTTCATACATCATCTAGGGGAGTATGCAAAACTCCTAATATTTGATGATTCTCTTACCCGATAAATTTATTTATTTTCGATCGTGGTGCTTTGTTGATCCGAATAGGGGGAGAATTTTATGGACATTCAGATCCGATTTTATGACTTGTTGAGTTTTGATTTTCATGACTTTTGAAGATGGTGATTTTTAATGAGGCGATGTTGTACTGATTTTTGGTCATTGCTGATAAAATTCAAGCCTTACTAAATATTTCTCTAGATATAGACTATTTATTATTCAGACTTTATCATTGGATGTTTCATATTTTTCAGTAGGTTCTTATTTGATGACATATGGTTTATTATGATTCAAGAACAAGATATGGTTCAAATGTTTGTGAAGACGAAGTCTGATTTGACTTTGGGATCTTTAGTTTAGTAGTTTGGCTTGATTCTAAACTTGATTAGTGTTTAGGGACTAATCAGTAGAAGATTAAGATATTGTTTTTCTGCCTCATAAGTGGTTCATCCGAAGTTGGAGACCTTTGATGATTGGAGATTTCATTGCCCATGTTGAGAGATCATAGACACTTCAGAAGTTTCAGAGACATCTCAGTAGTTGTTTCTTAATGTGTATCATTTTCAACATCGTACCTGCTTTTCGAATATTATGTGTTTTAGCATTTTTATCATGGTATTTGTATCCCTCAATATTTCAAAGCCTTTATAAGGAGATTGTTGGATCAAGAAATGATCTACAATATCGAGTAATAACTAGTTTAAAGTATTTGCAATGTATTATGCTTCACTCTCCTATAAATAGAGTGGTAGTTAGTCGTCTGTTAGTGTGCACGTAACACGTAGTCCTCTAGATAAAGATAATTCTTAGGAGATCTTTCCCAATCTTTGTTCTTGAAATACATATATTCTAAACACTTTCTATCTATGAAATATCGAATTACTCATCTGTAACGCCAGGTTCCTCACATTGAAATTACACCTTGATTTTCATAAAATTAACACATAGTTAAAAGGTGTAATCAAAGTTAAGAAACAAGTCATACAAGGTTGTTACCAAAACATAGTTTAAGTCCTAACCTATGTACATCAAGTTTTTACAAAAGTTATACAAAAACCGGGTCAACAACATAGTCCAACAAAACTAGTAAGTCCAAGTCTGATATCCAGCTATCCCTCCATGAGCTCTGTGAGTAAATAAAGGTTAATCGAATTGTAACATCGAATATCTTGTTTAAGTCAATCTCAATGGACTATTTCAGTCCTTGTGTGATACACACACTATAGCTCTTTACTTCACACACTCAAGATTGATTATACACAACCAAAGCAAAGCATATCATAACTCATAGAATACTTCTTTTCTGTAATAAACATCTTAACAAAGTACAGTTCATCAAAGAATTAGTAAGTAACTACTCACCTGAACCGCGTGCACTATGCTCCTGTCTAGCCTTAGCTGTATCACAACAGCCCGGGTCAATACTCAATACCCAAACAATCTTAATTATCAAAATATCTCAACAGAGCATATAATTTGAGTAAAAAGAACTATAACAGTAGATAACAACTATATCTAAGTTACAGCTCCAAATCCTGCAACATCTTACTCAATCGACCATAATACATAATAACTATCACACCCGTAACAAGGACTTATGATTAGAACTCAATTTCACATACAATTCAAAGAAAAACTTACCCAACTCATGCTAGTTACAGGTGGTTCACTCACACCACCTGGAACTAACTCAACCTAAACAAATTAACCATCAATTCGAAGCTAAAACGCAGGAGATTACCTTTTAACCGCAAGGTATCGAACCCTAACTTCAATTCTCAAACTATAGGCTCCGATTTCGACTCTAGAGGGTTTAGGGTATGTTTTTAGGTTAGTGAGAGAAAACCACGAAATGAGTTTTCCCCAAAAATGAAGCAAAACAGACTTTAAGTGAGTCTGCTGCGACATTAGCGCCGCTAATGTTCGCAGCACGACCCGTGCTCACGATAACGGCCCATGTAACCTTGTTACTACCCTTGGACAGCTTTCTAAACAATTTCTACACAACCCGTGTAACTCTGGAAAGCTCTCGGATTGATTTCTAAAGGCTTTTTACACGGCCCGTGTGACTCTACACGACCCGTGTAACCCCTTTTTGGCATTTTTCAAGTTCAAACTTCTTCCAAATGGGTTTTTAACCATCCTAACTCATATTATAACTTATTTAATCTTAATTACACTAAGATTAACACAATCTCACTACTAATTAGTATTACGTTATTACATCATCTCTTTGTCTTTATCATTTTTATATATCGTTAAACTTCAAGATGTTCTTATTATTCCGCACCGAAACGATCGTAAATGGGGTCCTACACAATGTAGTTTTTATCTAAAATGTTATGATTCAACTTGTTTATGATACTTAAGTTGTTATTATCCAAACATTTGATGATTCAAAAATATTATGATCTGTAATTATATATTTTATGATTCAAAATTATATGATTCAAAAATTATGATACAAACCTTTTTATGAGACAAAAACTTGATTTAGTTGAATATGCTATGATCCAAAAATCATATGATCTAAAATATTAAAAAAATTTATTAAGCAAACTGTTTATGAAAAAATAAAAAATAAAAATACAACAGAAGAAGATTCACATGTGAATACCTATGTAAGATTCACATATGCATATACCATGCATGATTCACATGAATATACCACGTAAGATTCACATGTGAATATACCATGTAAGATTCACATATGTATATAACATATAAGATTCACATGTTAATATAAATTGAGTAACACATAACTGATGGTTTTATATATAAAAAAGAAGTAGACATAAATTTGGAAAAAACTGTATATGCCATGTAATATTTACATGTTTATATACCTTCACATATTATGGTATATTCATATGTGGAACTATATTCACATGTGAATATTGCATGACATATTCATAAGTGAATATAGTTTTGTATATTATTCATATACAAATGTGTATTTCACTTGATATTCATATTATATTCACATGTGAATCAATATATGTGTATTAAAGCATATTCTTAGTAAAAACATATTGATTCACATGTGAATATACAAAATCAATATGTAAAATAATACGTGAATATATTGATTCGCATGTGAATATACCTTCATATAATATGATATATTCATATGTGAAAGTATATTCGCATATGAATATTGCATGGTATATTCACAAGTGAATATAGTTTTTGTATGTTATTCACATACAAATCCGTATATTCATTTAATATTCACATGTGAATAAATATATGTGTATTAAGGTATATTCACATGTGAATATTACATAGTATATTTAGTTTTTTTACAACTTCATGTCTATTTTTCTATACATAAAAACATAGTTTATGTGTTATTCAATATATATTCACATGTGAATCTTACGTGATATATTAACATATGAATCTTACATGATACATTCATATGTGATTCTCATGTAGTATTGAAATAAAACTCTAGTGGATCATGTCAATAAAAACTTCGAGTGCACACAAGTTAAGTTTTACAATTATGACAAATTTTCAATAGAAATACAAAATAATAAGCAAAATTACGACTATTAACGTTATATATGACGAAAGCACAACATCTAAGAAAAAAATTACATTAATCATCAAACATATACAGATATACTCAACAACTGTAAAAAAAAAGAGCAAAGCTAACAAAAATCCAAATGAAGAACGAAATACGAAGCAAACATGCATCGTTTAACAATATCTATCACGAAAAACTAAATATAAAGAATAAAAACATCGATTAACATCATAAAGAGTTTAAAAAAATACATGTTTTTGTCAAAGAAAATATGCTCGTAATTCTTAGGTCTATATGAGAGAACGTTGATAAAAAAAGAACTGATTGTTGAACAAGAAATTGATTGTTGAAGAAGAGAACCACAAAGTATGATCATGATTTCTAGATTTGGTGAGAAAACGTCGGATGATTTTCCACGTATAGATGATTTATAAATTTTCTACAATGTAGATGATTTCTAAATCTGATGAAAAAACTGAAAACATGTTTAATCATATCAAAATGATAATATTGTGCTTATGTAACTTAAAAATTTTTAAAATGGAAATTAAAATCTCATTACAATTTGCCACCTTATAATATTATATTATTTTTATATATAACTGTAATAATCAAGTAATATTTTTTAAAATACAATGTGAATCACTTTTTTAAAGAGTACCGTTTTATGTAATTTGTTTGTTTAATTTACTTGAAAAATAAAAATCACAAATTTCAACAAAAGCAGCAAACATACACTCTCTCTTTCTCGCTTTCTCTCCTTTCCTTTTTATCACCATTTACAGATCTCCATCATCCTCTCTCTCTCTCTCTCTCTCTCTCTCTCTCTCTCTCTCTCCCTTCACTTTCTCTCTCTTTATCCAACAGCTAAGACAAAATTGCAGTAAACCCTAGAACAAATTCAAATACCTTATCGAATATAATCACTTTCAAATTCTTGTATCATACAATGCTTCTACAAAGATAGGCCCTTTCCTTCTGTTCTCACTAAAAGCTTGCTCTTTTCCTGTTTGGGGGGTGGAGATTTGCAGAACCCCAAATGGGTAGTTGTAGCTCTAAACCTTCGACAGGATCCAAATTTTCCGGTCATTATGATATCGATATTCCAGTTAAAGATAATAATGACAAAGAGGCAGAAGAAACGACGACGACTTCTAAAAAGACCACGAAGGACGAAATTGAGGTAGGGAAGAAGTCTCCATTTTTTCCGTTTTACAGTCCGAGTCCAGCTCACAATTGGTTCTCGAAAAAATCGTCTCCGGCGAAATCTCCGGCGCCTAATGCGAGTTCTAATTCTACTCCGAGAAGATTTTTCCGGCGGCCGTTTCCTCCTCCTTCTCCGGCGAAACACATTAAGTCGGTGTTGGCGAGACGGCATGGCTCAGTGAAGCCGAACGAGTCGGCGATACCGGAGGGCAATGAATCGGAAGGGGTTTCCGGATTAGATAAAAGCTTTGGGTTTTCGAAGCATTTTGGGAGCAAATATGAGCTTGGTGAAGAAGTCGGAAGAGGGCATTTTGGATACACTTGTAAAGCTAAGTTTAAGAAAGGGGAACTTAAGGGTCAAGAAGTTGCAGTCAAAGTTATCCCGAAGTCAAAGGTATGTTCATTCAAATTCCTTCTAATTGGTTTACGATCAGTGATTACGTCGGATCAAAAAAGCTTCTGGTTTTGATCCGTATGTTACAGTGATCAGATCTGAAGTCGATTCGATCATATGAGCATCCAATTATCATATTTCAAATCTCAATTGTCGACTTTCAGATTTCTTGATCGATTTCTTAATATGTATCCTTAGATGACAACCGCCATAGCCATTGAAGATGTGAGAAGAGAGGTAAAGATATTGCGAGCTTTGACAGGACATAACAACCTAGTACAATTTTATGATGCATACGAAGATCATGAAAAAGTCTACGTTGTGATGGAGTAAGAACGCAATTAAACAATTAAGCTTTCATTCCATGTTTCTTAATTCTTCAGCAACTTAAATTATTAAATTTTTTGTAGATTATGTGAAGGAGGGGAACTCTTGGATAGAATACTTTCAAGGTAACATTTTTCTTGCTTTTAAGTGTCAAACTTGTATAAAATATTATCTTTAAAGTTAATTTTATTAAATAAATTTGTTTTTTCAGAGGTGGGAAATACACAGAAGATGATGCGAAATCCGTATTAATACAAATATTAAATGTTGTCGCGTTTTGTCATCTTCAAGGTGTTGTTCACCGCGACTTAAAACCAGAGGTGACAACTGACAACTTTACTTAATTTAGCTAAAGTTTGAATCTTTTATATGAATTGAATCAAAAGTCAACACCATGTCACTATTCATCATGGTAAAATTTTTTGCTCTATGCTTCTTGTTTTCTAATATAAACTTTCGAGTTTCATTGTATGGTTTGTTCTCTCAGTCTCTATCCCAAGAAAATTACATTGTTTCACTCACCACACAATCCAAATCGAATTGTTTGACTTAGTCAAATGTCCTAATTCTTCCAAAATAGTCAAATCCATGATGACAAATCAACATCACCAAGTTTTTAGGTGGGACAAAACAACAAATTGAAACTTTTGTCCCATCGACGTCAGTATCAGTCCAGTGCACACCAAACACAGTACAACCTGTCCTGTCTTTTTCATCTTTTTCTTCGATACCCTTTAACAATTTACAATCTTTGCATCAGAATTTCTTGTTTACATCCAAAGATGAAAACTCACCGCTTAAAGCCATAGATTTTGGTTTATCCGACTTCGTGAAGCCTGGTATTTTCTCTCTCCACATTACATACACATTTGTGTATCTATATATTGTCTATATTCCTTTTTTTTTTTTTTTGTTTTTCTGATTTTATGTATTGATGGTTTTTTAGATGAAAGGCTTAATGATATTGTTGGAAGTGCATACTATGTTGCCCCTGAAGTTTTACATAGGTCATATAGTACTGAGGCGGATGTATGGAGTATTGGTGTTATTGCGTATATTCTTCTGTGTGGGAGTCGTCCTTTTTGGGCGCGATCTGAATCGGGAATCTTTCGGGCTGTTTTAAAAGCGGACCCGAGTTTTGATGAAGCTCCTTGGCCTACTTTATCATCTGAGGCCAAAGATTTTGTCAAAAGATTATTGAATAAGGATCCTAGGAAAAGAATGACAGCTGCTCAAGGCCTCAGTAAGTGTCTCCCACAATTTACCTTTTTGCCCCTAAAACCCTATTTTGTACAGATGACATGACATGACATGACAAAATATGTTATATTGTGTTTGAAATGACATGACAGAACAAGTTATACTGTGTTTGACATGACTTGGCATGCTATTACGGTATTTGACATGACATGACATGGCATGCTATTACTGTATTTGACATGACATGACATGGCATGCTATTACTGTATTTGACATGACATGACATGACAGAACAGGTTGACTGTGTTTGACATGATGATTGGACATGACAGAACAAGTTATACTGTGTTTGACATGACATGACATGTCATTAAGACATAATTTGCAATTTTTTGTCCCACACAAAAAGGTGGGAAGAGACTCACTTTTTGATCTATTGTTTGTACAAAAGACGTAAATACCCTTTACATCTTGAGTTGATTATGATATGATTTGTTGTAGGTCATCCATGGATTAGGAATACTACAAATGAATTGAAAGTGCCTCTTGACATCTCAATATTGAGACTAATGAAGGCGTATATGCGTTCTTCTGCTCTTCGTAAAGCTGCTTTACGGGTGTGTTTTTTTTATACTTTTTGATGAATGGCTAGAATTATTATTTTGTTTTTAATATTTGGATAATTTCATGTTAAATGTAGTTTTTATGTTCTTAAAATTTGCAGGCTTTATCAAAGACTTTGACTGTTGATGAGTTGTTTTATCTAAAGGAGCAATTTTCTTTATTGGAACCGAGCAAAAACGGATCCATCAGCATGGAAAATATCAAAACAGTGAGTAACAGATCCACAAGTTTGTTTATAGAAAAATTTGCTATGGAACAAGAAATAGCAATGTACTTTCATTAATTTGTTTATTGTAGCATCTTACTTTATTATTCTTTTCTATTACAACATTGTACTTTGAAAAATCAAAACGGTTTTAATTGTTCTAATTTTCTCAGGCTTTGATGAAACATGCCACGGATGCCATGAAGGAGTCACGTGTCCACGATTTCCTAGCATCGGTATGTCATTTAAGAAAAGAATCATTACAAACCCGTCATTTTACCTAAATACCCTCGCATCATCATCATCATCATGCATGTTTTTTTTATAATGACAGCTTAGTGCGCTTCAATACCGAAGGATGGATTTTGAGGAATTTTGTGCAGCTGCCATAAACATCTATCAACTCGAGGCTCTTGATAGATGGGAACAACACGCTCGTTGTGCCTATGAACTCTTTGAAAAAGATGGCAACCGCGCCATCATGATTGAAGAACTCGCTTCCGTAAGTTAACTCACTATTTTCTAAAATCTAATTCTATAACAAGACAGAATAGGTTGTACTGTGTTTGCACTGATGTCAATGAGACAAAAAAAGTTGCCGCTTTTTTCCCATTGACATTAGTCTCGGTCCAATTCATGTCGGACTCGGTACAATGTGTTCTGTCAGTCCAATGCGTTTGATCTGACAATGGGACAAAAAGTTTCTATTTTTGTCCCATCCAAACACGGTACTGTCAATAGGACAAAATGTTACAACTTTTGTCCTATTGACATCAGTTTCACTCCATTACATGACAAGCACAGTGTAACAACTGTTCTGTCAACGAGACAAAAAGTTGCGCTTTTTGTCTCATTGACAATTTGACATCAGTTAGTCTGATGCATGTCAAACGCAGTATAACCTGTTCTGTTTTATTGATGGTATTTTGACAATACTTGTACAGGAACTTGGGCTGAGTCCATCGGTTCCTGTTCACGCGGTACTGCACGATTGGATCAGACACACGGATGGAAAGCTGAGTTTTCTTGGATTTGTGAAGTTGTTGCATGGTGTCTCGAGTCGGGCCCTTGCAAATAAACCTCAATAACACTTGCTGAAATTCGGTGTTTGGTGTAAAGATGGTCACCTGAATTTGTGTCTGGATTTGGAGTTGAATGTGAGAAAATTTCCTTTTATACATTAATTTTCTGACTAGAAAAAAACAAGAACATGGTATGCAATTCGCATTGTATTTGTATGTATCATCAGATGCTTCGTGTTCTAATCAACTAATTTCCACCTGCCATGGTTCTTTAATTTAAGTGTTGAATATGTTGTTTATTACTAACTTGTACTTTGTCTATTGAAAAGTCGAATATTGCTTCTTGATTACTGTTAGTAACCTAGTTTAATTAAACGTGTAAATCATTTTTTTTTTGTTTTGTCACTATTCCTGTCAAACTTAAGGGTTTTGATGAACCAAAATAAATTTAAGGGTTTTTGTGAAAAAAATACATAAAAAGGTAAATCTGAAATTTTTTACAAACTTAAAGACTTTTATACAATAACAATTCATCTTGCAATCTCTACTTATCAAACCCAACAAAAATACACATCTCAAGCACCACCTTAAATTAATAGGATTAGATTGGATATAGAACCAAAATAAAATAATAAACTAAATAACTAATAAAACACTAAACTAAATAACAATAAGATTAGGTTGAATATAGAACCAAAACAAAACAATAAACTAACTAATAAAACAATAAGCTAAATAACTAATTGTGGGTGTGGAAATGTAAAATATAAAAATATCAATGAACAAATACAATATTAGTTTTCATTTTGTCCTTTTTTTCTTATAGAAATCATGAGTATTTTTGTAATGGGAAAATGACTTATAAGGATAATTATGTTTCAAAAATGTTCAAAAAACACCATCCAAGTTTCGTTTGTTCAAAAAACACCATCCAAGTAAGCCTTTGTACAAAAAACACCATTCAAGTAAGGCCTTTGTACAAAAAACACCAACGAACTACATGTTTTGTTTAAATTTTACCCGATGGTAACCGGCTCTTGCAGGTTAAACTGTTCATCTGTTATTATGCCATGTCACTAAATATTAGGGCAAGTCATCCTTTAACCTGTAAGAGCCGGTTACCATCGGGTAAAATTTGAACAAAACATGTAGTTCGTTGGTGTTTTTTGTACAAAAGCCTTACTTGGATGGTGTTTTTTGTACAAAGGTCTTACTTGGATGGTGTTTTTTGAACAGACCAAACTTGAATGATGTTTTTTGAACAGTTTTGAAACATAATTACCATTATAAGTCATTTTCCTTTTTGTAATTTTCGACGTTCATGGCCCATTAGACTCGTGCGTGACTAGGCTGTATTTATAGTCGCGTGACGCACACGCTCCCCAACATGTAACTCGTCTGTAAATCCGTAATCCACCCTAAATTTGTGTAAAGCAGTTGGATTGTGAATGCCAGTTATGAAACCTCCCGTCGTTTTAATATCCTCCTCTTCCGATGACGACGACGCCGATGACGATGACGGAATCTTTGAAGAAGAAGAAGAAGAATCGGAAATTTCATCGCAAGACGACAGCAATTATAGCGAATCGGACGATCAGGATTACGACGAGGAAGAAGAAAATGATGTCGAGACGGATGAAGAAGAATGTTGTGATAATCAAGGTTTGTGTTATTGTTCTTCCTGTATTTGAAATGCGTACATAAAACCAGTCCAGATAGTTGTATTTCTTGAAAATCGAGATCAAATTTACCAACTATATGTTTGAATTGGATTACTTCTATCGCTAGATGGCTTTATTATAGACAGTTTAGAGTAATCAATCACATAAGTGAATAATTGCAAAAAATGTACTTAATTTTGGTTGACAGTTGAATACTTCTAGGGAAGTATTTGAGATGTTTCCGAGTGTTATTGGAATAGACGAAATCCTTTCTCAGCCACCTAGTTGCTACTATGAATGTGTTTTGCTGTAACCTAGCTTGTTAATTCATGTAGTAAACATGCTCTTAAGCTGGTTTATGTTCATTGTGATTACGATAAGAGTGTGGTTTTTAACGATTTAACCAAAGAAAGCATCACTAGGTCATGGACATTTTATTACTGACACGACTTAGTCTGATCTTCTTGGTAGGCCTCTCACTTTCCTGTAAAGACATCATAGATTTGAGAACTGTTCCTTGTGTAATGATTAGAGATAAAAAGAGAATTACAGTTACTTTCAAAATCGCTAGTATTCTTCCTATTCCCTTCACATTGTTTAATTTTGTGTTTTTGAGCTTGAATCTTACCAAACAACTTCCAAAAAAGGGGTGGGAAATATGGAAAAAGATCCAGAAGAAAGAAACAGAAGTGCATTTTTCAAGTGCACACAACATTTCTTGATACCATTTTAGCTTTTCAGGAAGTAATGATTTACAGGAGCTAACTCTTAATGAGTGTAAAACATACTTGAGGAAGCATGGATTGAGGTTATCTGGGACCAAAGAAGAGTGCTTACAAAGAATCAAAGAGCATGAGAGGTTAGTTATCAATTGCAATCATAATTTGCACCTATTAAACTTTATAAAATGTCCTCTCAAAATCCAGGTTAAAAGATGGAAATGGTGAATCACTTTATCCCAGATCATCATTTTCCATTAACTGCACTGGTAATAATTCCTTATTTTTGTTCTATTATTTTCTTTTCAGAGTTTTCCATAATGATTTGAACCAAAATGTTTTTTTTTGAAATACAGGTGATGCATGTAAAGGAGACGTCGTGTTGTTCAAACAAAAAATATACAACAAGTAAGAAGCCTCAAGTTCATTTATATTTTCATGCTCTAAAGTATTTTGCTATTTGAATTTAATAATTGAACTAATTATAGGTTTGATAAAGTGGTAAATGGAAGAAATATAGTTGGAAAAAGAACCGTTGCTGGTAGGATAGTGAAAGAAAGCTATGGTGCATCAAAACAACAACATACATTCACGGTTAGTCAGATTAAGATAGTGAAAAAATATTCATATTATAGGAATGCCCTTGTTTTTATATTAACTCATGTTACATTTTTATTTTTATTTTTAAGGTTGAAGTGTTGTGGAACAAAGGGTCTAAAAGACTCCCTCCACTTTCCACTTTGTTGGTGAAAGGGCGCAATCTCTACAGATATGGGACATATAGACAGGTAAATTGGAATTTGAGATTCCATTCCATGGCGTGTTTGGTTGTCAAATGGATGGAATATCTTTTCTAGTTATTTTCAGATGCTAAAATTATTTTCTACTAAAAGTCATGAATTTATTTAGAAATTTGGAATCAATTGTTCCATTCTTGAGTATCTTTTATTTTGTGTGGTGCTTTTTTAGGCATGGAAAAATGAAGCAGAAAGATCAAAAGTGCTTCAAGAGAAACACACGCGAGGGTATGCAGCTCGACATAAACGGAAATCAAACAAAACAGAATTCACCTCCAATAACGATAAAGGCATGATCCTTTCTTCAAAACTTTCTAGGGCTATTTTCGTCTTTCGACGACATATTTTAAGGAAATGGCATTATCGTCTTTTCCACAGATAATTAACTCCTGGTCCCACCTTGTCTTACCTTTTTTGGATGAGACAAAAAGTTATAGTTTTTGTCCTATTCACATAAGTCCTAGTCCCAGTCCAAACAAGTACAGCCTGTTCTGTTATGTCCTGTGTAACACATTTTTTTAATGCCATAATTAGGTAGAAAGCGACAAAAGCGGACCCACGCAGGACTGTCTCAAACCAAACAACCAACTCGAACAACTAAACAGAAGAGGGGTACAGCCCGTGTAAACAAGACTAATACAAGTGCTCCCAAGAGGAAGGCTGTACAATTTGAAAAGACGGAAATGCCCTTTCGGTCGAACCCAAGCCATTCCATTTATACTAATCATCACCGACAACCATCGTCATCATCATTGCCCTTTTCATATGACCGTATTCCTTCATTTCAAAATGTGCAGCCTCTTTACGGTCATTACAACATTGGGCAACCACCTCAACCTAATCATGTCATGTTTCAGTATCAGTATCGGCCACCTCCTAGATACTACCATTACAACATATGAATTTACTTGTTCATAGGTACCAATGGGGTTGATTGTTTGGATGGCAAATATTCAAAATTTTCAACTATTTGTTTTGTTATATCTTATATTGGGGTATCATTTGTTTGACTCAACCACATTTTTTTAAGTGATTAGGAAAATCAATGAGTAAGGTGGTGTTTGTCTATTAAGTTTAAAAGATCGTGGGTCTTGTTAGGTAAGACATATAAGCATAAGATTACTGATTTCAGATATATTTAAACAAAAATAAACTTATTAATTAAGTCTAAGGATTTGCCATCCTATCAATCAGTAATGTTATCTGTGAGACACTACTTGAAGGATTCATTGTAGTTACTATAGCACATAGGAGAGAGTTGAAATGTCTAAAATGTCCTCATGTGACATGCACATGAGGGATGTTAACGATAGATGGCAAATGGAGTGAAGATGATCAATTTTGGATTAAAGGTGTTATAATCATCAAACCTCCGGGACCAAACATGTAATTTACACCTAAGATTATTTGTTTCCTTTTCTTTTCTGATCTTCAAACTACATAAAATAACTTGAAACCTTTTATGGTCTAAGCGAGGATTACATCACAGATAAAAAAGATACAAAAAAGTAAAAGGGTGCGACTCTATTTGTTTTCTTTTTTTGTTTTTTTGTTTTTTTTGCAATTTGTTCACAGAATTGTTGCTCTTCATTAATATTATGCTTTCAAGATTTTCTTGCTCTATCTTTTTCAACGGTTAGGAAAAAGGCCTGCCAACATCCATTAATTGCCTCATTCATGTTTGCCATTGTCTTCGTTCATCCTAACGGTTTTAGTTGGTGCGTATGACTTGTACTAATAAATATTCTAAGTTCGTTTTGATAATAATAAATATTCTAGTTCGTATGACTTGTACTAATAAATATTCTAATTCGTTTTGATAATAATCAAACAATTAAACCAAAATTAATGTTTAAGTAGCCATTTCACTTTAGTGTGAAATGTAATATCATATAAAATGGTCTAGCAAATAAATAAAGTGTCTCAAGCAACGAAAAGTTGTCTCGAGGTCCGTGCCACTACATATCATACACAAACTTCAATGAAAATATATATTAAGAGCATTGCACCCAACACTAGTCAGTAGTTACATTATTCAGTTGAATTAACTCTCTAAACAAACTAAGACTTATAGAAATGGGAAAAAGGTTAACAAAACCGAGTCTTTTTTTTTTTTTTTTTTCAAAATGTTGCCAATCATTTTGTTATAAAACAGATTCCCTTTTATTAGACTTATAGTATCGCATAACCTTTGAGTCAAACAAAAGATCCAATGTAACTGTCAAAACAATACAAACTCATCATTTATCACTTATCCTCGACAAAACTTATATACATAGTTGATTCATTAGGGAACATATACTAATTAAGACGGAATTACACGAGTCTGCAAAATAGGCAAAATATTTCTACATGATCTACAAGCAAATTACTTGATTCTTGTTGATTTTGGACAGGAGCACCAAATGAGAAACCCAAAAATCTCAAAATGATTTCAACTTCATTTAGACATTCTCCCTCATGAAAGCAGATTAGTTGACCAGTAAGAGCTAAAGTCTTCACCGCTTTTAACAATTCCAGAATCATATACTTTGCATTCATGTGTCTATCAACAAAAGAACTATTGTATTTCACTTTTGAGTGTCAAACTGTTTTGACTTTTGATTTCTTTTTGATAGCAATGATTCAAGACCTTCAAGATTTCTTTCATTGATGGGCGTTCCTCTTGTTTTAGTTGAAGACATTTTGAAACAAGTTGAGCCAACTTGAATGCTCCCTTTGGAGGACAATCATTATGTTGAAGTTGTGGATCCATAATCATTCCCAAATTTACCTCGTCTGCTAGCAATGGAGTAGCCCATTTCACCAAATTTTCTTTTCCGGGGGGTCTCTTATGATCATACACCTTCATCCCTGTTAGTATTTCCAGCAGTACCACTCCAAAAGCATAGACATCATTCGTCACTACAAAACCTGTCAAAGTGGTGTTTGATTGGTCAGCCATTGACACATGTGTTTGGTATGACGGAATCAGAGAACGAATGGAATGGTTAGTTCCCTTGCTTAAAAAACAAATATTAGGTTTGTCCGATGGAACGGAATGGAGCATTTTTTTAAGGAATCCGATTCCTTCTATTTTGTTGAATTTCATTCTTTAGACATAAGACGTTTTTTTTCTTTCCATCATGGAATGGAATGAAAAATTGTAATATAACCCATTTTTCTATTGATCTTTTAATCACACAAACCTTTTGAAGAATTTCATGGTTTTAATTAAATAATGATTTTATTTAACAAAAATAACTAGAAATATATATTTTCTACTATAATCTCATTTGGGTTTTACTGAGCTTCTATTATGTTTAATTTTTTAGTTTTATATATAATAATTTGTATATTTATCTAAATAAGTAATGTACGAAATGCTGTTAAAACTATACCTCGTATTTATATATAGTATAAATTAATTGTATGATTCATTCCATTACTACGGCTCACCACCTTTGATGCGGAATGTAATGACCCATTCTATTCCCTTGTTTATTCCATTACTTTGGTTATTCCGTTCCGTCCAACCAAAGACTTTTTAGCCGTTTGGGTAAGTGCATGGTAAATAATTGGTTGCGATATCATTTCAAATATGCATCGAGTATATACAAAATATTCAATTTTTAAAGAAGAAAATACCATCTGCAGGTGGCTTCCATTCAACTAAACCATCAAAACTGTCAGCTTGGAGACGAAACCACTCAGGAGCAGCATAATATGCATTTAATCGGAACGTGTAAGAATCAAAAGCAAAATACAAAAGTCGAGCATTAAATTCCTGAAAATTAGCATGAAAGATGTTTAGAAAAGGACTAAAACCAATGTGACACCGAGATGCAAAATGCAAGCACATGAATGACAGTGTAATTTACCTTATCCACCAATATAAGATTGGTTTTAAATTGGCTATACCCTGGCTGCTTCCTCAAATGTAAATATAACAAGCCTTCAGCTGCTCCCATTGCTATTTTTAGTCGTGAAACCCAAGAAAGTGAAGTTCCACCTGGCTCTGCATATAAAGTAACTTAAGAAAGGGAAATGCTATTTCCAATCTTGCATATATGTTACGAAAGTTACAGTAAATAGCAATTTACTTTACTTTTTTAAACCGATATAAACAGTGTACTTTACTTTTTACTCATAATAGCAATATATTTACATTTTCCCCCATACAAGCCATGCACTTACATTTTTTTTGTACAGATAATAGCAATACGTAACTTATAATAGTAATGTACTACCATTCTCTTTACACATAATAGCAATGTAGAAATAAATTTGTACTCACAGTAGCAATGTACTTATATGTCTTTATCAATAATGACAATATGTAACGAAATAAAGTACAATGTCCGTATTGGTAGGAAAATGTAAGTACGTTGCAATTATAGGTTAGAAATAAAGTAGATTGCTATTATTGGTAAAGAAATGTAAGTACGTTGCTATTATACGTAAGACATAATGTACATTGACATATTGGTAGCGTGAGTAAAATACGTTGCTATTCTCTGCAAAGCTATGTATGAACAACTCAAAAGGAGGATCATATTACTAAGGGTTAATTTGACAATGCGGTTCATCACAATTACAACCTAAATATATCCTTACCTCCATAAAGATATTTATCCAAAGTTATTCCAGATATGTTCTCGTAAACACAAAACAGTTGGCGCTTATGAAAGCAACATCCCAAGAATTTTACAAGGTTGGGATGATCGACATCTTTTAGATTCACGTCCGGCTGCACAACCAAATTGTTAACTTAAGAAGCTAGAAAATATGAGTATGCATGAAAAATACATGAGGCTCATTGTTTATGCTACTTAAAGTAATTCCCACTTCTTTATCATTTCAAAGATTGGAAGTACCTTCCATGTTAGAATCTCCATCTTCCTGACATACATCGCTAAACCAACACCACGTTCTGTCGGCGCATTTGTCCTTTCATCAACCCAACCTTTGTAAACGAACTCATCTAAAGCTGGGGAATATTCCTCTTTCCTGAAACCATTTGTTGCATGTTCCAATTCTGCATATGAGAAAATTCCTTGTATAGCATCAACTTTGATTATTGTCGGTTTATGATCAACACCGAAATCAGATTTGCTTCCTATTGTAGCATCAAGTTTGATTATTGTCGGTTTATGATCAACACCGAAATCAGATTTGCTACCTATTGTAGCATCAACTTTGCCCGTGAAAAGAGATCTTAGCTTGTAAATGAATCTTTCTTCATCAACAACCGAATTGGCGCTTTCCGTTTCTTGTGAAAAAATAGACTCGAGCTTGACTACAACCTCTGCCATGGTAGGGCGTTGTTTTGGTTGGGTGTGTAAACAATGACCTGCTATGCTTGCAAACTCTTTCAAGCATTTTTTAGAAATTTGCCCCATCAATCTCAGGTCAATAATTTGATTGAGTTTTCCCTGTTTGATTTGCTGTTGAGCCCAAACTGCTAAACTCCATTGCTCTTCATCAAGGCTGGAGTCTACCGCTTTTCTCCCCGACAACACCTCAAACAGTACAACCCCAAACGCGTACACATCAGATTTCGTTGTCAATTTCCCCGTGTAAAAATAGGACGGATCCATATACCCAAAAGTCCCTTTGACAGCGGTGCTCACATGACTTCGTGTCTGATCTATTATACCGACTTTAGCCAATCCGAAGTCTGCAATTTTACCGGCAAAGTTTGTATCCAACAAAATATTGGAAGTCTTCACATCACGGTGAATTACCCCTTGTTGAGTTGATGTACCTGTGTGAAGGTAATCTAGTCCCCGAGCTGCCCCTATGCATACCTTCAGTAGTTGTAACCAAGATAACGATGAATCAGGTTTGTGAAGATTATCTTCAAGTGTTCCGTTGGGCATGAACTCATAAACAAGTGCTAACTCTTTTTCTTCATTGCAATAACCAATTAAAGATACAAGATTACCATGTCGGAGCTTAGAAACGACCTTGACTTCCGCCTCAAATTCATTGGCTCCTTGATTGGACATGGAATGCAACCTTTTAACTGCAACCTCACCTCTTGACCCGATCTTGGAACATCTATAGACCTTACCAAATCCTCCACGGCCAATGACTAAAGTCTCATCGAAATTGTTGGTTGCCGATTTAATCTCAGCAAGCGTAAAACGTTGACATGTGTCGTCTTGCAGTACAAAGGAGGAGGCGGTATCGTTGATAGGCGCAGATAACAACATCGGGTAGCTTCTCCGGGCCCGGCGTTTAATTCTTCACAATATCCCTTTGTATCCAGAGCTTCAGAGACAGTAAACGAATGACTTTGTCTTGTTCCGGTCGTTCTTTTGCTGCTACCGGATGTCCCTTTGAACATTGACTTTGTGTTGGTCTCGCGTAAGTTCCATTTTTGACCAAATTAGAAAAGAAAAGGTTCCTTTAATGGAAAAATATTATATTTACCTATGTAATTTTTAAATATCAAGAATACTTTATTATAAACTTGTAAAATATCTAATTTACCCAAATTCAAAATTTTATCATTTTATAATTTATTTTTTGTTATTTAAAACCAATTTAATTATATTAAAATCTTGATGGACCATTATACCCTTCACTTAACTAACACTAGGCAAATTGGAAACTCGGAAACTCAATCTCTGATTCACAATCGTGATCGTCGAAGAGGCAAAAAAGTCTATTGGATCGTTAATTGGGGGATGGAAATTTGGGAATCGAAGAGAAGAATTTATGATTGAAGCTTTAAATTGGTTTTGATTAAGGATGTCCGCGAATTGGCCATTGGGGCAGAATTTTTTCTAACGTCGTTCAAATAAGGAAGAAATTAAAGACGCTTGATATTCCAATTCCATTTGGGGGTTATGTCATTATATATATTTTTATTGACTTTCTTTCTACGATTTAGATTAGGGTTTTTTATGTATTAAAAGCTTTCAAGATTTAGAATAAGGACATTATGGTCCATTTACTTTATTTTCTCAATTTTAATGATTTCAAATAATCATAATGAATTATAAAATATTAAAAATTAGAATTTGGGCAAATTAGATATTTTATAAGTTTATAATGGGTATTCTTGATATTTAGAGATTGCATAGGGTAAATATGATATTTTATAATTATTTCAGGGTATATATATGAAATTTACCCTTGTTTATTGGTATTAATTTTGGGTACGTTAAATTGAATAAAATGTGTAATAGAATGAATATCGTAATGGAATGAACCATTATATTTCATTGTTATGTTTGGTTGATATTAATAAATAAAAT
Source organism: Cichorium intybus (assembly GCA_023525715.1). Taxonomy (NCBI): domain Eukaryota; kingdom Viridiplantae; phylum Streptophyta; class Magnoliopsida; order Asterales; family Asteraceae; genus Cichorium; species Cichorium intybus. The sequence continues at coordinate 140,543,399 of CM042011.1, read as the reverse complement.
AAATCATTTAAATATATAGTTTTTTTATTAATATATAAAAAACTAAATAAAGTAATTTTGTTAAATAAAGAAAAAAAATGCCATTGTAAAAAATTTGTTTGTTAAAAATATATATTTAAATAATATACATATAAAAATATTTTATTTCATTCAAAATACATTTTATATGTTCTGCAAATAATTAAAAAATAATTATCTATAATTTGAAAAAAAGTTACAAAAAATAAGTAACTTAATTATAGTATATATCATTCCATTCCATGAGGGAATGAAAAGAAATACCTCTTCCCATGGAATGAAATTCAGCCAAAAAGAATGAATCACATTCCATGATAAATGCTCTATTTCATTCATTCGAGCAATCAAACATGATATTTTTCATTCCGATAGAATAGTCCATTCCATTCAATCTTCGAATACTGCATACAAAACACTACCTAAATTTGGTTTTAGACTTCTTTGTATCGTGAAAATTGATGATGCCGTCTAAATTTTATTTTTTAATTTGTATCGGTGTCCAAAATATGATATACTTTTATAGATTTGGTTCCAACAAACTTAATGAAAACTATATATCTTTATTTGTTTTTCTTCGATTTTTTCTATCGAACACCACCCTACCGGCCACCGTACCTCTCTCCCTAACCTAACCCATATACGTCTTCAACTTCAAGAATTTATTGCATTGAAACAAAGGAATGTGATTCTCAAATTTATCAAACATTTAGTACAAATTAGAATCGTATTCAAAAACCTTAACCCGAAAATCTTAAAAAATTATTAAATTCGTATTTCTCATAAACAAATTTATTAAACTTTCAGATTTTCAGTATAGATTCAAATTCGTCTTCAAAAACCTTAACCCATAGATCTCGTAAACAAATTTATCAAATACAAGTTTGGCATGATAAAAATAGAAATTAAATAAAAGAAAATTAAAAAGTAAGTATTTAGGGATATATTAGTCATTTTTAAGTTTGGTACGATCAAGTTTAAAATAATCAAGTTTGATAGGACAAAATTACAAAAATTATCATATTTTTGACCAGTTGTGAAACCTTTTCGAATACATCCATAATCTTCAACTTACTACAATGACCAAATTTGCAATTTCTTTCAAACAATTTTTATTTATAATAATTGTTTCCTTTATATATAATATAATAAAATGTAACATATAGCTTATAAAATACCTACAAATTAGTATCTATAAGTAAACGATATTCAATTTTTTTAACTCTATTTCGTCGGATTTCAAAAGTATTCTGCAAATCAAACGCCCCTAAGGGCCTTTTTTAATGGAATGTAATGAGTAAAGTAGTGGAATTAGTCGTTACATACCATAATTTATGTGACAACGGATCTGGGCATCAGGTGTTGAGGTCGGATCTGGAGCCGCAGCCGAAGCATGATGATCACGTGAATGTTCCAGACTTGAATCCTAGCCACAATCAGAGAAGAGAATCGTTAGAACCGCTCCAGTACATGTGTCCTAGGAGTAGGCTTCGACGATCAAGTTAGATCGGTATGAGAGATGGGATGGTTTCTCCTGGACGGAGAGAACCATCATAGTGTATGTGTGTAGAGAGTGGAGGTTGAGGGCTCAGATGTGGAGAAGGTGAGAATGTCCTCCCTGGAGGAGGGAGTATTCTATTTATACGGTAAGTACAATTAGGTCAGGCCTTAGGCCGGCCCAATTCAGGCCTAGCTAGTCGGGGCAGTGCTGTCAAGCAAGGCTCCCAGGCGGGCTGTCATGTTGTGTGGCCATGTAGTGCCCTCAGGGAGTGCTGCCATGTTGTGCGGCCAGGTAGTGTCGTCTGGCAGTGTTGCCGTCGTCTGACAGTGTTGCCATGCTGTATAGGTCAGCCAATCGACCTATCATCATCAATAATCATATTTGGTTTGCCTGTAAGAATGAAATGATTTTTCATATATATCTTTAGATATTATATATAAATATGATGTATCGTTTTAACTCCACTAAATACCAGGGTTGTAAAACTCGGGCAACTCGGCCGAGTACTTAGCGAGTTACTCGAACTCGTCCCTCTACTGAGGCGATTTATAACCACTCTGCTAAAGAACCCGAAACTATTAAAACTCGGTCAACATCGGTCCAACTCGGCCTAACGCGAACCAATTCGGACCCAAAAAACTGATAATTTGAATTTTTTTTACTAAAGAAATTTCTGAACTTTTCGGTCTAGACTAGGTTTAAAATGTAACACCCGGATTACATAACTAACATCCACCAAATCATATCAAAATTAATTTAGTTCAAAAACCTCAATATACAGGATATCAATTTACAACCCAAAATACATAGTTTAATTCTTAATAACTATATAACAAGCCAAAACATAACCATCGAGGACATATCTACCCGGAATGTACAAACTATATACAACCTAAAAACATAACATATAACTATATCAAAAGTAGGTCTCACAGGTTAATATTTAAATATTAACCAACCTTGTTCTTATCATTATCGCATTGTCCTGAAAAGTTTAAACCACTAAAAGCTTAGCTATAAATCTTAGTGAGCTCATGTGGAAACAAATAAGGCTCCGGAGGAAATTTGCATAACAACACAACAACAACTTGGTTTTACCACATGATGTCATATATATCAACGTATTTTCAATATGGGAATCACAAAGCAATTTTAACATAGAAAGCCATGAAAACATCCAACATTATGCTCAAAATCATACTAGGTCAATCACCAAATCACTTCACACCCAATCAAAAGACTTAGGACCAAACCCCCATTCATCTTCTGGATTATGCCAAAGACCTATACTCACCCCCTGACTCCCACTGGGCAGTAAGTATGGTAGCCCCTCCGATTGCCTCACTCAGAGTCCATGAGATATCGACAATCAACGCCCAAGACAAACCATAAGACAATAAAAGCAATAAGACAATCCAAGAGTATACTACAGAATTATCATGAATCATGGATGATCAAGGAAGTACATAAGCATATATAACCCCTAGAGTATGCATACCAAAACTATTAACACATGATCATCAATTCTTGAATTATAGACTTTTTAATTTAATAACTCTACATGTTAATATAATGTATAACTGTAAGACCCTAATCCCAAAATGCCCAAGTTCAATGTTAAAGAAATGAGATTTTGGGAAATTTTGCAGTTAGCGCCACTAAGTTAAGGGTTAGAGTCGCTAAGGCGGTTAGCGTTGCTAAGTTAAGGGTTAGAGTCGCTAAGGGCTGTTAGTGCTGCTAAGTTAAGGGTTAAAGTCGCTAAGTGCAGTTAGCACCGCTAAGTATGCTAACTGCTGTTTTTGGGCCAAAACCCTAAATTTTGAACTACGGGCCATATATAAAAGAAGTAAACTTTAGGGCAGCCGCCATTATTCATTTTTAGCCTCCAAAATCGTCTCCTTTCTCTCTCAAGCCTCTTTGGAATGGTTTTGGTAATTTTGATATTCTTGGATGAATTTTTGAAGTTATGATGATAGAATGTTCATGGTGGTTCTAGAAGGTATTCTTCAAGTGGGAATCATCAATATCTGCATTTGTCGACCTCTGTGAGTATAAAGTTTATTTCTTTTTGTGTTTTCAAGGTTGATCTAGTGTTTGTGATGGTGGAAACGGATATTTGGTCCCTTTTTGGATCTGTCTTTGGAACTTGTTAGGAAAGTTCTGACCTTTATGCTTCTTGTAGCATTTCTTGAGCCATTAAGTCAGATTAGAGAGTGAGCCAAGCTCTCTTGGGTTGTTTGTATGGTTGTTTGGCTAGCTTTTGAGTTTTTGTACTTAGGTCTTGATTTTTAGGCATGTATGATCATAAATGTGGCAACTTTATGGGTTAATAGTCATTTTGGTCAAGTTCTGGAAGGACTTGACACCTTGCTAAAAGGATTAAGAGCTTAATGAAGTTTTGGAACTGTTCATAGTTAGCGACGCTATCTGAGGAAGATAGCGGTGCTAACTGGCTATTGATTGTTGACATTGACTTTGACCTTTGACCATTGACTCTTTGACCAGTTTGACTTTTGGTCAAACTTGAGGATTCAGGTACCGGTTATAGAAGTTTATCCTGTTTAGGGTTTGAGACTTATTAAGTGATGTTTATCCTTATTAGGAAGTTGGTGCTGTCAGATCTGAGGTTTCTCACGTGGAGTGCTGTCTAGCTTGAGGTTGTAGATCAAGTGAGTCTTCTCATTATACTATGTGTGATGTTGAATGCGTAGGTAGTACAGTGTTGTAGGGAAAGAGATGACTGCAAGTGGTTAGGAATGTATGTGCTTATGTGTAGTTGTATGATATGTTCTCACAACTTTATCGATTTCGGGTGAGACTAGAGTTGGGAAGGGGCCAGTACCTGACTAGAGCCAGACAAGCCAGTGTCAGGTCAGTGCTGGAAGGGCCAATACCAACAGTCCCAGTAATGGGTGAGGTCAGAGTCGGGGAGGGGCCAATATTTGACGAGTGCCAGATGGGCCAGTGTTAGATCAGAGCCAGAAGGCCCGTATCGACAATCCCAAAATACGGCCAGAGTCGGAGGGGGTGGGGGCAGTACCAGACTAGAGCCGAGAGCCAGTGCAGTGTCGGGTTAGTGCTGGAAGTGCTAGTGCCAACAGTCCCAGCAATGGGTGAGGTCAGAGCCGGGAAGGGGCCAGTATTTGACGAGAGCTAGATGGGCCAGTGTCTGATCAGAGCCGGAAGGGCCCGTGTTGACAGTCCCAAAATGTGGCTAGAGTTAAGGCAGTACCAGACTAGAGCCGAGAGCCAGTGTTAGGTCAGAGCCGGGAGGGCCCGTGCCGCGATAACCAACAGTGCGACAACATGTGTGGGTAAGGTTTTTCGTGGTGAGCTTGGAGACCTATGTGGATGAATCTGCTTTATGTTTTTGAATGTGATGGATCGTGTTGTATTTTGGGGAACTCATTATGCTTTTTGCTTACTCTTTCACCATAACTGTTTTTTAGGTATTTGCTGGCTTGAGCTTGGAGCACGACGCGACTGTATCGCATCTAAGGTTTTTGCATTCAACTCTTCCGCTGGATAATGTTTGTAAACATTTTTGTTAAACACAATTTTATATGTTTTAAATATCAAGTTTTAATTGGATGGTTTCTATTTTACATTACGTTTTATGTATTTGACCCTTTTTAAAATGAAAATTTTATTACTGAATTTGGGACGTTACAAGTTGGTATTAAAGCCTTGGTTTGAGAGATTTGGATGAACATGAATGTGATTCCAAGGATTTGGATGAATAGGAATGTGATTCAAACTAGGGATTTGAGTATTTTCTAAAACGATTTTCAAAGGAAAAACCGTCTTTAAATAAATTTCAAAGGGGTTAGGTAGAGTATCATGTGGAAAACACCCTTGCATGATCTTGTTTGATTGTTGCTTGGGAGTTTGAAACATGGTATGAATACCTGACTTATGATTTTAAATGGATAAATGGCTTTTAAAAGGGATGAGATGCGATGCGTACAGTCGGCCGAAGCTCAAGTAAGTGGTTTAGTTCCCAAAATATCCGTGATATTATGTGCTGATGATATGATGTATGCTTGAAGTAGGCCTGGATCATAGGGATACCTTTTGCCTAAATTGTTGCTCGCTGTGTGGTGTTTACTATCTGCTGCTTGTGTGTGCCTTTTGGACCTATGATTGTAGTGTTTGGAAGTTAAGGGAATGCTTTATGATTGTATGTGATAGGATCAGATAGCCTTAGAATACTTGAACCAGCCTTATTGGTTGTTCCTTGTTTGGTTGTGACTTTAAGGTAGGGATATTTATTTGACTGACTATCTGTTCTTACTGCATACGATTAAGCGTTCGCGAGACGACCTGATGGTACGAGCGGAAGTTCTTGTGGTGCGGGGGAGATGTGGAAATCCTAGGTAGACTAGGAAGAGTGATAGGCACTTCAGTGCAGGATCGTATAAATGATATATGAATGCCTTTGAGAAGGGAGTGAGGTGACTTAGGGATCCGAGATGACTTTCGGAACAAGTACGAATAAGTGTGAAAGGTAGTACAAGGGCCCATACTATTGGAAGCACATGGTTCGTACCTGGAACGAAGGGAGGCCCGAGGCACCTATGAAGTCTGTAGACGAGGGAATCGTGTATGTTATGTGCTATGTGGGTGTTGTAACCCGTTTCTTTCCTGTTTCAGAATAAGGAAGGGTGATCCAAGAGGAAATGATTCGGGACTCGGGTTAAGTTCGCGAGGTCGGATTGAGCCTGAGATAAGTGATAAGGATGTTCGAGATTTGGTCGCCGTGGAGGTGACTAGGGCTGTGTTCGAGATGCTACCTCTTGTGATTGATTCGGTCAAGACGGAGATGATAGCGCTTTTTGAGGAGCGGTTCGCTGCAAAGGAGGAAGCAATGATGGCTCCGTGTCAGGCTATGATAAGGAAACATATTAGCGGGTTTGTGGCCGCTGCTCGACGTTAGACTTTTGCTGAGATGGAGTCTGCTGCTGCGTCGAGGGAGATCGAGTTCGGTGCCTAGTTGGGGCAGAAGAGGTAGAATCAGGATTTGGGGCAGCCGTCAGTAAAGAAGTTTCGGGCTGCAGTTCCAGATAGAGTAGAGGACCCTTACCACCAGGACGATAAGCTGGATGTGAGGATTTGTGCTTTATGCAATCAGATTGGCCACGTTAGGGCCAATTTTTCGGGATTGTTGAGGGATGCTGGTCTAAATTCGAGTTTTGTTGTCCCGAAGTGTAAGGGTGTTCTTCAGGTAAAGATGGAGGACCTGGAAGTGGGAAGCGGGGTTTAGCAGCTGGATGTAGAGGTGGAATCTCGTCAAATGTTGCCAGTATGTTTCCGTGGTTTTGTTCTTGTCGCTTTTCGGTACTGTTGTCTCTCTATTGTTGCTTTGAATGCGGGTAGTTAGTTCGGGATCTATCTTCGAGTGGGCATGTGAATATATGTTGTTGTTTGTGGTTTTGGTAGTGGGTCAAGAGTGGATTGCCTATGGAATGGTAGTGGCTGCTTGGTCATGTTTACATGTTAAAATTTTTACAACAATGTGTTTACATGTTCTTTTTATGTTTCTCTACAACTTTGTTTTTACACGTTTGTACATTGTATTTTATAGAATTTCGTTTCACACGTTTTACAACCTTGTTTTTATGAAGCTGTATAAAAACGAACTTGTAAATAATAAATGTAAAGAAGAAACTGTAAAAAAGGAAGTGAAAAACAAAGTAAAATAACAAGGTAAAGACAAAATAAAAACGTTACAAAATGAACATGTGATAAGAGTCTAAAAATGAAGTTGCAAAAAAAATCATGTACAAATGAAACTATAAAAGAACATGTAAAAGAAAAGTTGGTAAGTTGCTAGTAAAGACGAAGTTGTGACAAAATTAGAAATATTGTAAAAAAGGTTGGAACCAAATTCGTAATAAAAGTAAAACTCATGGCAAATTTGTAAAAAAAGAGTTTGTAGCTCATTATGTAGGGATGAATGTTCAAGAAGATGAGCCATCAATATTTATTTTCTTTATTTGAATAAATATTCTCATTTCTTAATCCCATAATCAGGTAGAAAGCGTCAAAAGCGGACCCACACATGACCATTTCGAAACAACCAACCAACTCGAACAACGAAACACAAGTCTGCCAAGAGACATGTAAACAAGCGTAGTACGACTGCTCCCATGAGAAAGGTTGTTCGGTTTGAAAAGACAGAAATACCCTTTCGACGAGATCAATACCACTCCATAAATTCTAATCATCCCCTACAAAAGCATCATCATCATTATCATCATCATCATCGCACTTCTCATATGACCGTATCTCTTCATTTCAAAATGTGCGACCTCTTTACGGTCATTATAACATTGGACAACCACTGCAACCTAATTGTGTCATGTATCAATATCGGCCACCTTGTTACTATCATTACAACATATGAATTTACTTTTTCATAGGCACCAAATGGGGTTAATTGTTTGAAGGGGGATTATCTGTCAAAAGATTTGGAAATTAAAGGAAACAAGATAGACATGCTACTTTTGTTTGAAATTAATGAAAATATTCAACTTTTTTTTTTCTACCATGGATATAAAACTTAGGAGTGTTTGGTTCACAATATGTTTTGAAAGGAATTGAAATAATTGGATTCGAAGATATTTGAATATTGACATGAAATGGATTCGAAGATATTTGAATATTGACATGAAATGGAATGAAATTCTTTGTTGAAATCTGAGTATCTGACAAATGAAATAGAATGTAAATTACTAAATTATGTAACAAGTTTGGGCTACCCACTTGACTAAAAATGTGATATACTAACAAAGAGGTCAAATGTTCAAACCCTGACGCTAGGAGAAATTTAATATATTTGCCGTTAAAAAAAAAAAAAGACTAAATTATGTAAGAATGATACGATCTTTCCAAGGTGGATTTTATTGGGATTTTAACTATGGCGATTTGTTAACCATACACGCCATTGATGGAATCTTATATTCCAATTAAAACAAATGCATTTTTGGGGTTGGGGGTAAACACCTCGCTGAATATTTTGATGATAAACACTCATTTTTTGCAATAAATAGTTATACTATGTGAAAATTGTGCCTTGGCAATAATATGTAGAGAAGCAAATATACGACAATCAAAAAATTTAGTTTAAACTCACAACTTCTTTGCTGGAAAATTCTGAAATACTACTGGTTGGGTTATATTACTTATTAAAGACTCTCATCAATTAAATCATATCAACTAAATCATCTGGTATCAACAAAAAGGAAAAACGTAAATTGATTCTAATCATCCCATCAAACTCTAATATTATCCACCAACAGTTAATATCGTATGATTATTTTTAATATGCAACACATTATTAGATTTTAAATCATATTTGCCACGACCTCTTAATAATTAAGATTGTTTGCTTCCTCATTCTTTTTGTATTATAAAACTACATAAAATAGCTTAAACCTTCCTCAACGTAGTCCCACATGATCTGCTAACCAATTACTTGATTCTTGTTGACTATAGACTGGAGCATCAAATGAGCAACCCAAAAATCTGAAAAAGATTTTAGCTTCATTTAGACATTTCATTTCTCACTCATGAAAGCATATTAGCTTTACCAATAAGGTTCCTTCCATTGTTGGGGGTTTGTCTTGTTTTAGAATTGTATAATTTGCATTCAGGCCTTCACACTCTTAAAAATTCCATAATCATACACTTTGTATTCGCCTGTCTATTAACAAAAGAATTATGTGTTTGACTTTTAAGAGTCAAATTGTATTGACTTCTTCTTGATAGCAATGATTCAAGACTTGCAAGATTTTTTCCATTGATGGACGTTTGTCTTTTTTTTTTTTTTTTTTTTTGAACGGCAAATCTATCCTACTCCTACTCCTAAACTACTCCTTGTTATGTTAGCAGATGGACGTTTGTCTTGATTTGGTTGAATACAGTTTGAAACAAGTTCAGCCAACTTGAATGCCCCTTTTGGAGGACAATCATTATGTTGAAGTTTTGGGTCCATAACCATTCCCAAACTTGCCTCATCTGCTAACAATGGAGTAGCCCATTTCACCAAATTGTGCTTTTCGAAGGGTCTATTCTTATTATCATACACCTTCATTCCTGTTAGTATCTCCAGTAGGACCACTCCAAAAGCATATATATCATTGCTCACTACAAAACCTGTCAAAGTGGTATTTGATTGGTCAGCCATTTACACATGTGTTTGGTATAATGGAGTCAGAGAAGGAACGGAATGGTTCATTCCTTCAGTTAGAATAAAAGATGTTAGGTTTGTAAGATGGAACAGAATGGAGCGCTCCTTAGGAATCTGAATTCTTCCATTTTGTTAATTTTCATTCTTTAGGCATAAAACCTTTTGTTTTCTTTCCATCATGGAATAGAATGAAAAATTGTCTTAGAATCCCCCTTTTTCTATTCATCTTTCAATGAAAAATATTTTTAAAAATTTCCAGATTTTAATTAAATGATGATTTTATTTATGAAAATAACTAGAAATAATATTTTCTACTATAATCTCATTCGGGTTTACATGAGGTTCTCATAGTTGTTGACTCGTGACTCGAAAATGTAAATTTTCAACTCGTGACTCGGCTCGTGACTCGACTCGTATAAAAGAGGGATGGAAAAAGTTGGTTTTACTTCTTTGTCTTGGCACAGGTAGCGTAGAGATATAGGCTTTTCTGTCTTCTTTTTTCATCCTAAGGCTGAAGGGTGTGCAAGACTCCCATGACAATCTAAGACACCCACCGCGTCAGCGTCATGTCACCAGGACTCCCAAGACTTCCACTAGGGTGTGCAAAACTCCCATGACAACCTTTTTAATTTCCACGTCACACTTTTATTTTACGTTGTTTTAATTAAAACCAAACATTAAAAATTAAATAAAACCCACAATATTCAAATTAAAAATAAAAGACATTACATAAAATTAAAAATAAAAAAACGACATTGCATGAAATTAAAAAAAAAACGACAATTCCTAACTTTAAAAAAAAAACATAAAAACCGACAATTCCTAAATTTAAAAAAAAAACTACTTGTTCAAATATTTCTTGCGTGCTCTTTCCGTCATCAATCGGATCGCCTCAAGGTCGTCTTCGGTCCCAGATCGGCTCAACAACACGTAATCCAACCGCGATTCCGCAATTTCGTTGTGGCGTTGGAATTGTTTAACGAGCCGGTCGACCTTTTCCTTGACATCGTCTTTCGAAGACGAGCCGGAGGCATCTCGGCTTGCTCTTTTCGCTCGGTCGCGGCCGATGGGGCGTCTAGGCGGAGGCATCTCGGGTACCGGTTCGTCGTCGTCATTGAGATCGATCGGGTCTCGAGCTTCGGAAAGGTCGTCATCCGGGGTCCTCCCACGTTTGGAACCCGAGCTCGAGCGAGGGGAATCGGGATTTAGTAGCCATTTAGGACCGGTACGCATCAACTCCCGACTTCGCATATGCTTAAACGGTTTCTCGACAACTCGTGCATATTGTTCCATTGCCGTTGTGAAAATCCCGAAATCGTTTTCGCCACTTCGTCGCATGTTGAGCAAATTGTTGTAAATGCCGTTGAACTTGGTGCATATTGTTCCATTGCCGTAATATCGTCTTTGTTTCGGTACGCCCCACGACCGATCGCCTCGTGATAGTGGTCTAAAATGCGTTCCCATAACGATGTGGAAGTTTGGCTATTTCCTTTTCCCGAATCCATGGAAATAGCGAGCCACGATTTGACCACTTAAACCTCTTCTTTGGTCGTCCACGGAACCTTCGCCTCTTGCGCGTTTCGCGTTTTGTTCCTTTGACTATTATTTTTCTTTTACTTTTTGGAGGAAGACGCGGGGGCTTGTGTTTCCATCACGACCTCTTCGGGTGATGCTTGTGGCGGTGGCGATTGTGATAGAAACGGTTGTTGGAAGGGTGCGTATGGGTAAGATTGTTGCGGGTATTGATATTGGTTCGGTGGTGGATATGGAAACGGGTATTGCGGTTGTTGCGACGAACCCGAAAGCATACTCGTAAAAGTGCAATTCGGGAAAAAGTTGAAATTGTATTCGCCGCGGGGCGTGTTTGGGTTTCACGGGGGATTGTTCGGATCGTTCTCCATATTTTTGAAAAGATGAAATGTGTGTAAAAATGAGTGAAATATGTGTGTTTGTATGTGTGTAAAAATATGAGATGTGTGTAAAAATGAGTGAAATATGGTATATATTTATAGTTTGTAATTTTTTTTTAACATTCAACGGCTGGAAACGGCTATTTTTTATATTTTCGAACGTCTTCACGCGTGATGCAGACGACGACCGTTGGACGCAAGCCTTCGAGGACGCGGGGGCGCGGTGTTTGTCGCGTCTTCCTTGGTGACGTGGAGGACGCGAGGGGTCCGCGTGTGGCACACCCTCTAGCCTAAGTGAGTGACATTCATACTAGGTTCCTAGTCAACTTTATAGGTTAGTACCTCTCCTAAAAAGTATTACATATATGTACTGCCATACTTTTCTCCATATCATAGAACCCCTAACGTGTACTTTTGAGACTTTCTGAATTTCAAGCCCCAAGCACCAACTCTCTGGTTAAATATCCCATTCCATGGTGATCTTTCCACCATCAAAAGTATGGATCTTAGCCTTCTCCATAACCATAGAGCTTCCAACGTGTTCAACTTGATACTTTCTCAAAAAGGCGGGTTATTATAACCAGTGGATCGGTCTATTACATGCTGGATCATGCAAATACCCGTAGGTCACATGACCCGTCCGAGTTATGAGTCGAATCGATTCCTATCGAGTCACACTAGGACTCGCAAAAATTGATCGAATCAGTCACAAAAACGAGTCTATCCTACGAGTCGACTCTTTTTGGGTTTTATTTGACTCGACTCGTGTACGAGTCGACTCGTGACTCGTACGAGTTTAACAACTATGGAGGTTCTATTATGTTTAAGTTTTTTAGTTTTATATATATATATATATATATATATATATATATATATATATATATATATATATATATATATATATATATATATATATATATATATATATATATATATAGAGAGAGAGAGAGAGAGAGAGAGAGATAGAGAATTGAGATCAATTACGAAGGAAAAGTTTGGTAGGAAGTGCATGGTAAACAATTGGTTGCGATATCATTTCAAATATGTATTGAGAATATTCAAAATATTTTACGTTTAAAGAAAAAGATACCACCTGCAGGCGGCTGCCATTCAAGACGACCATCAAATGTGTCAGCTCGGTGACGAAACCACTCAGGGGCAGCATAATATGGATCTATTGGGAATGTGTCAGAATCAGAACCAAAATCCAAATCCAAAAGCCGAGCATTAAAATCCTGAAAATAAGCAAGAAAGATGTTGAAAAAAGAACTAAAACCGATGTTACACTAAGATACAAAATGCAAGCACGTCAATGACAGTGTAATTTACCATATCCACCCGTATAAGATTGGTCTTAAATTGGCTATGTGCTGGCTGCTTCCTCTTATGTAAACAGATCAGGTCTTCAGCTGCTTTTATTGCTATGTTCAATCGTGCAACCCAAGAAAGTGAAGTTCTACGTGGCTCTGTATATACAAGTGTCAGTTTGACGCGAGGTTCATTACAAGTAGAACTAAAGATATGCTTACCTCCGTATAGAAGTTCATCCAAACTTTTGTTAGGAATGAGCTCGTAAACACAAAGCTTCTTGTACATGAAACCATTTGTTGCACATGAAACCATGGTGGGAGCTGATATCAGATTTTTTGCACTCACCAATTCAGCATATGTGAAAGTTCTCAAATTTCGATTAGCATCAACTTCACCCGGTATCGAATCATGGTGGGAGCTGATATCAGATTTGTTTTCTATTGCAGCATCAGTTTTGCCAGTGAAAAGAGATCTTAGCTTGTAAATGAATCCTTCTTCATCAACAACAGTAATTGCGCTTTCTGTTTCTTGTAAAAGAATAGACTCGAGCTTGACTACAACCTCTGCCATGGTAGGGCGTTGTTTTGGTTGGGGGTGTAGACATTGATCTGCTATCCTAGCAAACTCCTTCAAGTATTTTCTGGAGATTTGTCCGATTAGTCTCAAGTCAACAATTTGATTGAGTTTTCCATGTTTTATTTGGTGTTGAGCCCAACCCGCTAAACCCCATTGCTCTTCTTCAATGGTTGAATCTACCGCTTTCCTCCCTGACAACACCTCAAACAGTACAACCCCAAACGCATATACATCAGATTTCCTTGTCAATCTCCCCGTATAAAAATAGCACGGATCCATATACCCAAATGTCCCTTTGACGGCGGTGCTCACATGACTTCGTGTCTGATCTATTATACCGACTTTAGCCAATCCGAAGTCTGAAATTTTACCAGCAAAGTTTGCATCCAACAAAATATTGGAAGTCTTCACATCACGGTGAATGACCCCATGTTGAGTTGATGTACCTGTCACCTGTGTGAAGGTAATCTAATCCCCGAGCTGCCCCTATGCATACCTTCAGTAGTTGTTGTTAGGAATCGGACAGGGTACACGCAGCGGAAACACTATCACACACACATAAACTCACGAAAATAAAGCAAGAAGAACACAAGGATTTTTACGTGGTTCGGATTCGGTGCAAATCCTACGTCCACGGGCTACAACTAGATTTTATTTAACAGAGGAGATTACAAGAGATACACTCAATCCTTATAGATATTGTGTGTTTTTGGTTTTGAGGTGTGCATTTGCTGTCAGCCAAAGCTACCTATTTATACACAAAAAAATACAATGTGAATTTGAGAAAATTTAAGTCAAATAAATGGGCATGAGAAGCAGGCGTTCAACCATTTGCTTCCTCCTTTTGCTTTTGTTGACTTTCAAGCATTCATATTTAACAATCTCCCACTTGAATGCCTGAACAACTTAGTCTTTCTCTGCCATCCAAATCTTGCAACGATCCTTAAACACACATTCTTTCGTTAATCTCCTAACATAACCAGTCTTCCAAGCTTCCAGTTCCTAAGAACAAGCTAAGACTCAGTCAAATTCTCTTAGTTGTAGCCGCCCCCTCTCATCAATTACCAAAGGGACCAGTTAAAGCTTCCCAGAGCCCTAACTGAACACCGGTCATATCAGACCCAGTTATGGCAAAACCAGCCATAGAAACATCCCCAATCTCAACCGACTCCCACAAACGCGTACCATTGGTTCCAGAAAATTTCAGTGGATAAACACTCTCCAAGCTCAGCAGACTATTCCCAGGAGAGATTTTAACATTCGGCTTTTCAGTCTTACAAACCCATTTCATTTTCGGCCTAGTACCCGGAACACGACCCATGCTCCCACTGTTGCCAAAACCTCTATTTGGTTTAGACTTCCGAACCCGCTCAGCTGACATCCTCGTGGCTCCAGGCTTCAAGTCTGCAAATTGAACCCTCTTAGCTCTACTAGATTCAGTGAACCCGACTTTGTCATTCATCTTAACAGGAGGGGTTACATCCCCAGATGGAACCGGCATCATGTATAACGACCCTCGTTTGAAGCCTTGGGCAATAAGCAAATTCCCATTGAGTACCTTCCACTTTCCACCACCAAACTTGACGTCCAGTCCTTGGTCATCCAATTGCCCAACTGAAATTAACTTAGTTTCCAGTTTTGGAATCAACCTGACATTACGTAAGCACCAAGTAGTTCCCAAAGTAGTTCCCAAAGTAGTTTTTAACTCAATGTCTCCCATACCCGTTACTTCAAGCGTTTCACCGTTACCCAATCTTACCTTCCCAAAGTCACTTTCTTTACGATTCATCATTGCTTCATTGTTGTGGGTAGCATGAAATGAAGCACCTGAATCCATAACCCAAGAGTCCACATTACTTTCCATACTGAGTAACAATACATCATCTTCAGAAACATTCTCAGCACCAGCAATGTTCAATTCTTTCTTTGGACATTGACTCTTAACATGTCCCACCTCTTGACAGTTCCAGCACTTCACATTCTTCCTAGTTCTAGACGAACTTCTTCCTTGGCTCCCACTGTTCCTGCTATTCCTTCTACCTCTGTCCATATTTAATAACGAAGAGGAAGATGATCCACCTTGATTTTTGCGTCTGATATCCTCGCCCAAAACCAAGTCTCTAACCCCTTCAAAAGTCATACCACTAGCTCCCACAGAGCTAGTAACAGCCGTAACTGTTCCGGACCAACTATCAGGTAGTGAAGCTAGCAGCAGTGCAGCTTGAGTTTCATTATCAAATTTAATTCCCATAGATGATAATCTGGACAGAATTGAATTTAAATTGTTAATGTGAACTGTAACTGAACTTTCCTCATTCATCCTTGTAGTGAACAACTCCCTCATCAAGAACACCTTGTTAGCTGCCGACGGTTTCTCATACATATTTGACAGAGCATCCATCATACCACGCGCCGTGGTTTGATTCATGATGTTGAAAGCAACGCTCTTTGACAACGACAATGTAATAACCGCCCTATCTTTCTTGTTCTTTGAGTTCCAAACATCTTCATCAGCTTTTTCCATTTTCTCTGGCTTGTCCCCGAGTACCACATCCAAGTCTTTCTGACATAGCAATGCTTCTATTTGCATTTTCCACCAACTAAAATCAGAACCGTCGAACTTCTCGATTACAATCTTGTCTTCAGCCATTACGACAAACAAGAAACAAATGGAGACAACGAAACAGACACAACAATGGCACGGGCCTGACCGATTCGTTCAGTGTACTCGTGTGTGACAGAACAATACCCTTTAAAATACCGAGACACCTTTAATACGATTAATAGAAATTAGTTTCTGATGTGGAAGATCAGATAAAACTGCAACCACAGAGCATACTCTAATTTCTAAAACCGAGACCTCCTCCGAAACCCGAAGCTCTGATACCAGTTGTTAGGAATCGGACAGGGTACACGCAGCGGAAACACTATCACACACACACAAACTCACGAAAATAAAGCAAGAAGAACACAAGGATTTTTACGTGGTTCGGATTCGGTGCAAATCCTACGTCCACGGGCTACAACTAGATTTTATTTAACAGAGGAGATTACAAGAGATACACTCAATCCTTATAGATATTGTGTGTTTTTGGTTTTGAGGTGTGCATTTGCTGTCAGCCAAAGCTACCTATTTATACACAAAAAAATACAATGTGAATTTGAGAAAATTTAAGTCAAATAAATGGGCATGAGAAGCAGGCGTTCAACCATTTGCTTCCTCCTTTTGCTTTTGTTGACTTTCAAGCATTCATATTTAACAGTTGTAACCAAGATAAAGAAGAATCAGGTTTGTGAAGATTATCTTCAAGTGTCCCGTTGGGCATGAACTCATAAACAAGTGCCAACTCTTCTTCTTCATTGCAATAACCAATTAAGGATACAAGATTACCATGCCGGAGCTTAGAAACGACCTTGACTTCCGCCTCAAATTCATTGGCTCCTTGATTGGACATGGAATGCAACCTTTTAACTGCAACCTCGCCTCTTGACCCGATCTTGGAACATCTATAGACCTTACCAAATCCTCCACGGCCAATGACTAAAGCCTCGTCGAAGTTGTTGGTTGCCGATTTAATCTCAACAAGACTAAAACGTTGACATGTGTGGTCTTCCGGTACAAAAGAGGAGGCCGTATCGTTGATAGTTGCAGAAGACATCATCGGTAGCTTCCTGGCCAGACCTTTGATTCTTCTCTGTATCTCTTGTATCAAAAAAGAAGTTTAGCCACTCGCTCCAGTGAATGGATGATTCCGTGTCATGTGCTAGCGGACGTCCATTGACCATTGACTTTGTAAGTCTCACGTAATTTCGT
The DNA here is from genome assembly GCA_023525715.1 of Cichorium intybus. Taxonomy (NCBI): domain Eukaryota; kingdom Viridiplantae; phylum Streptophyta; class Magnoliopsida; order Asterales; family Asteraceae; genus Cichorium; species Cichorium intybus. Next base: position 140,526,081 of record CM042011.1, on the reverse strand, counting down.
TTTTTTTTTTTTTTTGGCATATTGTAAGATAGCAAGATATTTATCGATTCTTTATAATTTTCTTTATAGCAATACATCAGACCAAATAAAAATCAACAAAAGAGAAAGAGCCAAAAATAAAGTTTTCTTAGTCATGAATTTTTTTATTTTTAAAGAAAAATTAGTTATTAATTAAGTTTTCTTAGTGTTGAAGTATTATTAGTTATTAAGTTTACTTCAATGTTAAGTATTAACTTTTATTTCCCTATAAGAAGAATTTAGTGTTTGTAATGTAATATAATGAGAAGAAAAGTGAAGTAAGTGAAATAAAAAAAACAAAGCAGTAGCTCTTTTTTGAAAAACGAAGTTGTGTCCGCATATGAAAGTTTGTGAAGCAATCTTACAAAGTTGTTACCGTCTTCGTTTTATAATTCCAACAATAACTTAATTATATATTTTTATTTATAATATTTTTTTTGTTTACAAATAAATTAATAATATACAACTTAAAACTTATAAAATACGTACAACTTTTATTTGGGAAATCCCAAATAAAACACAAGACGATGGCAAACATGATTCAAATGCAAATCCCAAAATTGAAAGCCACAAATTACGGGAACTGAAGTATTCAAATGAATATATTACTCGGTTCTCAAGATATTTGGGATATTGTTGAAGATGGGTACATAGAGCCTGCTGATGTAGCTAGTGAAGCGGTTTTAACAGATGCTCAAAAGACGAAGTTAAGTCCCGGAAAAGAGATAAGAAAACTTTGTTCTTAATTTTCAAGGTGTTGACGAATGAACCTTCGAAAAAATCTTAGACGCAAAGACATCAAAGAAAGCATGGGAGATTCTGCAGAAATCTCTCCAAGTAGCTGAAAAGGCGAAAAAGGTACGACTCCAATCACTTCGGGCTGAATTTGAAACGTTAAAGATGAAAAGTTAAGAGAGTATAAATGATTATGTTACTTACTTGAAAATGGTGGTGAATGAGATGAAAAGAAAAGGTGAAGCTGTTGACGAAGTAAAGGTGATGGAAAAATTACTTTGTTTATTAATCCGAAAATTCGATTATGTAGTCAGAACTATTGAAGAATCAAAAGACTTGTCGTTGATATCTACTGATGAGCTTGTGGGTACTCTTCAAACCCAAGAGCAAAGAATAAACCAATATGATGATACTAGCAAGTTGGAGCATGCTTTACAAAGCAAAATGTCCATCAATGAAAATCAAGGCAGCAACAGCTATGTACATGGTAGAGGAAATTGTGGCGATTATAGAAGAATCTATAGAGGTAGACCTGGTAGACGAGGACGTGGTATACAATCCTTTGATAAAAGTCAATTAAAAGAAAGATATTCATCTTCCTGTAGTGGTCGAGGATTTCAAGGACGAGGAAGATGAGGATTTCAACAGCAAAGTTATAATTGCAATAACAATGGTCATGTTAGTTATGAATGCAAATTTCCAAAATGGAAGAAAGAAATCATTTTACTATAACAACAGAAGAAAAATATAAAGATGTAGGACCATTTATATTTCTCACGTTTAAAGGAGATGAAGAAGGGAAGAAAAATATTTGGTATTTTGATAGGGGTGCAAGTAACCACATGTGTGGTTATAAGGAATTAGTTGTAGAATTTGATGAGACAGTCAAAGGAGATGTTTTATTTGGTGATTTATCAAAGATTCGCGTCAAAGGAAAAGGTACAATTCTGATTCTTTCAAAGAATGGTGATAAGAAGTACATACATGATGTTTATTATGCACATGCTACGAAAACCAATATCATTAGTCTTGGCCAACTTCTTGAAAAGGGATATGATATTCATATGAAAGATAATTGTCTTACAATTAAAAATCAATTTCAAGAATTGATCGCTAAAGTATAAATGTCAAAGAACAGAGTGTTCCCTTTCAATATACACACAAAGGTGCAAAAATGTTTGAAGGTTCACATCCAACGTGACTCATGGTTTTGGCACTTAAGGTTTGGACATCTCGGATTTACAGGTTTGAAGTTGTTATCAAAAGCAAAGATGGTGAATGGGTTGCCAGAAACATCGACAAAGTTTTCCAATAAGAAAACTTTGAATTTATTATCAATCAGCCATATCATCTATGGGAAGCATGTATTAAAGGAAAGAAACATCGACAAAGTTTTCTAGTAGGAAGATCACGGAGAGCCAGAAGGCCTATAGAGCTTGTTTAATTAAAAGCCTTGATTTGAAATTGAGGTTCTTTATTTCTCTATTTTGACTTTAATTTTTGTTTGTTTTTCTGAAGTTTAAGGATAGAAGATGATTATTAGAAAGTTTGGTGTTGATGTTGACAATAACAGAAGAGCAGAAGGAGCTCAACTTTACCTATGCGTTGAGAGCTTTATTATAATATGCGTTCATAACTAAGAAAAAGTTTATTATTTAGTTATAAATCTTATTCTGTTGATATATTTTTGCTGATATTTTAACTACTATTTGATTTTTAGAGCAAGTGGAAACAATGAGAACAATGTGCATAATCAAGTTCATAAGCCAATCACAAGGTTAAGATTTGAAACCCATTGTAAACTTTGCACAACATTTCTCAACTTTTTAGTTTTATATCTTAAATCAACATGATAAAATGCTAATTTTTATAGAGATTGAGGATTCCTTTGTGAAATCATGACGAGGAACTGATTTGATGTATAGAGATTGTGATTACCTTTAAGAGATCCATGATGATGAGCTGGCTTAGTGGATTGGGAACATGTTGTGAAGTCCGTGACGAGGTCCGACCTCGGTGGATAGGGGATATCCAGTAACCATTAAGTGTGAATGGCAGGCCTTACCCGATGGCAAACGTTCTTGTTCGTGACTTGGGAATAATGAATTCCCATGTTTGACACTCAATAAAGAAAGGAAATTTTATAGTTATATGGAGAACGTATTATTCATACGTGTAAAGTATTGACGAATGGTATATTATGGGTACATGGTTCTCATAAATGTAAATATTGATGTGTGGTTGATGTAAGGGGACATGCTCCCTGTATTTTTTAAATAATGATGATGTTTTATGTACTCACCAGACATAAGTCTGGCCTCTATTTTGTGTGGTTTGTTTGTGACATGTATCCAGGTACTGTAGACCCAATGTAGTGAGAGTGATGATCAGACTAGCAGACTTTCTAGAGACACTATACTTGAAGAGAGATGCTGGTTGTGACTCTTGTATATCTTTTATAACACTTGATTATGCACCAACTATGTATATTTATAAAAAACGGGACAATATTCCACTGATCTCATATTTTCTATATGTTTGAGTGGTGTATGAATTGGATCATTACAATGCACATGTACATCGGCAAGTGCACATGTACATCGGCAAGTGCACAAACGTTAGTTGATGCCTTTTTAGCTTTTCAGAAATTGCTTCCAATATCGATAATAATCAATTAGGATAGAAATTGCTTCCAATAATGATAATAAACGAAAATTAAAGAAGACAGAACTTGCGTCCGGTTTTTGTGTAAAAAAATTGCTCTATAATTGTATTTTGCAATGAAAAGTAAGGTACAAAGGTTTTAGATGTAAACCGGAAAACATAATCTCATTTCTTCTTTCTTGCCTCCAACCGTAACTAGGTAGAAAGAATCAAAAGGTATTGATGGTCTAAAAATCGGATTGAATGGTTAATTACAAACCAACACGAACTCAAGGATAATTCCAATATAGATCTTTTATTAATAAAATTCAAACCAAGGAAAACGACATACTTATAGGAATAGAAGATACTTGTTTTTCCATTCTCCTAATCAACTGTCTAAATCAACCAAAAATAAAAGAAGATTCCTAACACCATAGAAGAATAAAAACGCTATTTTGAGCCCTTAAACAATTCCTAATGGCCGAAAAACACCTTAAGGCGAGACGATGAGTTTTGTCAATCGGCCCGTTTCCCATAAATTGTGCAAATTTGTCCGATTCCAAGACTATAAAATCACTTTAGTAACTTCGACAATGATGTCATCAAACTTCCGATCCTACCTTGTCATAACATCATCAAGTCTAAGTCTTGTACCTCTTGCATCTAGACTTATACCACCTGCATATTCCACACATGACCATCTCCAAGAAAACAACCAACTCAAACAGCTAAACACAAGTCTGTTAGTGATTAGGGTTAATACCGATTAGGGTTTAGGTAAGCCAATTAGGGTTTAGGTTTGGCCATGAGCCCCCATTTTGTATATAGGGTTAAACCCTCAATTTTAATATCAAGCATTCTATATTCTATCATGGTATCAGAGCTCTAGGTTAAAATCCTACTGCTGACCACAACCCGCCGCCGACCTCCACCTCCGGCGACCTAGTCGTTGGAGGTGCCTTCAATATTATTCCTTTTCTTCCTTTTTCTCATAAATAATAATACAGCCGCCGGCACTAAACCAAAGCTCCATCATCGGTTTCTTCTACTGCATCGTCTACTTCGGCCCCTCTCCTCGGATGACATCTTCTTTTTCGGACATTCTTCGTCGGGAAGCCTCTAATTTACAGTCGTCTTTCTCTCCTTTGTCATGACTGCAGTCATCGATCTCACCGAAATTGGCGCCGTCCGCCGCAGCTCGAGCCCTCTCTCTTTGCTCGCTGCCTTTCTCCGGACTCTTCCGCCGTCGGCTCCATGATCACTGTCACGGCTCTCCATTCTTCTTCAACGGATCCGCCTCTGGCCGCCGCTCCTCCTCTCTTCTTCTCCGATGAGTAGTTATTGTTAGCTGCCATCGTCAGAGCTCTGCCACCGCTGCCGCTGTTTTTCAATTATGTTTTTTTTTATGTTTTGTTTTTTTTTTCAGTTTAATCGTCTCCTCCCGATCAAACTGCGTAGGGATGTTAGTGATTAGGGTTAATACCCATTAGGGTTTAGGTAAGTCCATTAAGGTTTAGGTTTGGCCATGAGCCTCTATTTTGTATCCATATTTATATAGGGTTAAACCCTCAATTTTAATATCGAGCATTCTATATTCTATCAAAGTCTACCAAAGCCCCTGTAAACAATAGTACAAGTTCTCACAAGAGGAAGGATGTGCATTATTGAAAAGACGAAAAAGCCTTTCGCTGATAGCCAGATCTTTCGATGTCTTCTAATCATCACAAACAAGAAGCATCATCATTCCCCTTTCATATGACCGCATCTCTTCATTTCCTAATCTGCCCCCGGACAATCACCTATATATAAATATCAGTATTAGCCACGTGGTTATCATCAACTCATCATTACAACAATACAACATATGAATTACCTGTTCATAGGTAGTGGGGTTGCTTGTATGAAGGGGGATAGTTTCTAATGAGTATGCGGTGTGCAAACCAATCTTCTTAAAAGCCACACTCTAATATCAGCAAGATGACATGATAAAATTGCTATAACAGATGCCTAACTGGGTGCATTACTTGGAACCTTGATACAAATTATTGGTTTGAATCGATCTGTTGTTTTCCTTATTTCATCGCACTCTATAATAATTCTTTTCCATATTTACTAATTGTTATAACAGTATGGATTCGACTTCAAAATTCATCACCTTGTTTCTTGATCTATTGCTCAATTAACTGTTTCAATGATCCAATTTCAAATAGAAATCCGTCTTGCATTTATCCAAAATTACTTTCCACGTTTTTTCAGAAAATCGCTGAAACTGCTTTCTGTTTCTTCAATTCTTACTGCCGTTGACCTCGCCATCAAGGATCGAACATATATACCCTGATACCAAATTTGGTATATACTTTCCGAAGTGAATGCTTTATTACACTGAAATGGAGACAAAGGAATAGCTGGCTTTCGATTAATTACCTAACCAACTATTAACTACCAATATTTGTAGTTGCTGTTCAACCGACTTAACTATGGAGAATGGACCTAAATGTTTCTAACTAAACTGTTTATTACAAACTATACCCAAAATAAGTGGCCAACTTACTAAAGCTATGACTCAAAGTCAACATCGAGTATGTAAAGTATAAGGGAGGTTTACCACATATCTTATTGGCGAATATGTTGTGTCTCAAACCAATTTTTGTAAATAGATTCGTATAAATTTGGCGAATACTCTGTGCTTACTATCGGTTTATGGTGTAAACTGAAATCAGATTTGCTTTTTATTGCAGCATCAACTTCAATTAAATCACTTTTGTCTTCAATGGCAGCATCAACTAATTTGCCAGTGAAAAGAGATCTTAGCTTGTAAATGAGTCCTTTTCCATCACCAACAGAACTGGCACTTTCTTTCTTTTTTTGTGAATGAATAAACTCGAGCTTCACAGCAACCTCTGCCATGGTAGGGCGTTGTGTTGGTTGGGTGTGCAAACAGTGGCCCGCTATGCTTGCAAACTCCTTCAAGCATTTTTTGGAGATTTGTCCGATCAGTCTCGGGTCGATAATTTGATTAAGTTTTCCCTCTTTTATTTGTTCTTGAGCCCAAGCTGCTAAACCCCATTGTTGCTCATCAAGGGTTGAATCTACAGCTTTTCTACCGGATAACACCTCAAACAGTACAACCCCAAACGCGTAAACATCGGATTTTCTTGTCAATTTTCCAGTATAGAAATAGCATGGATCCATATACCCAAATGTTCCTTTGACAGCTGTGCTCATCATATTAGTTCGTGTCTGGTCTATTAAGCCGACTTTAGCCAATCCAAAATCTGAAATTTTAGCCGCAAAGTTTGCATCCAACAAAATATTAGAGGTTTTCACATCGCGGTGAATGACTCCATGTTGAGTTGATGTACCCGTGTGAAGGTAGTCTAATCCCCGAGCTGCCCCTATGCATATCTTGAGTCGTTGTAACCAGGATATAGAAGAATCAGATGCACGAAGATGATCTTCAAGTGTCCCATTCGGCATGAACTCATAAACAAGGACCATCTCTTTTTCTTCATTGCAATAACCAATTAAAGATACAAGATTACCATGCCGAAGCTTAGAAAGGACCTTAACTTCCGCCTCAAATTCATAGGCTCCTTGATCGGACATGGAATGCAACCGTTTAACTGCAACTTCGCTTACTGACCTGATCTTGGAATACACATTGCCGAATCCTCCACGACCAATTACTAAAGTCTCGTCAAAGTTGTGGGTTGCCGATTGAATCTCAGCAAGAGTAAAACGTTGACATGTCTGGTCTGGGAGTACGAAAGAGGAGTCGGTATCTTTGATAGGTGTGGGTAACATTGTCAGGTAGCTTCTCCTGCCCGGACCCTTGGTTCTTCACGATATCTCTTCTGTTCCGAAGAGTAGTTTCCGCAGTGGAGATATGCAAAGATATTTGTCGATGGATATCCATTGACTTTGTTGGTGTACACCTAATTTGCTATAATGAGAACATATGCAAAGATATTTGTCGATTATAACAAGGACGTTTTGTGTCTTTTTATTTATGATAAGTTATATTTGTCGATGATAACAATAATATTTACTGTTCTATATTGTTATTATAACTCAAAAAACATAAATACCTTGCTTTTATGCCTAAGTAATTATGTGTATGTTGTTATAATATATGAATAAATAAGGCTATTATGTTATTTTTTGAAATTTGTTTTCTATCTTTTCACAAATGTGACTTAGAGCATATAATAAATGCAACTAGTAAAATTTCATGAAAACTATGAACATATATATGCATGCTTGACGTAATAAAATCCCCATTCTGATATGTATTCCATTTCACAAGTCACTTGTCTCATATTGTCTGTCTAAACCAAGAATCACCACTACAATGAGATTTACCATCACCTATCAAAAATCACCAACATGCAATATATTAATGATTTAATATCCACCACTATATACCCATTTATTCTACCAAGTACCAAAGAAACTGTTGTTAATTCCCGTGTTTATCCATTTATCACGATGAGGTGAGAATGGGATAAGGCTTATCCAAGAATTTGCAAGCTGGCATATTCAAACTTAAGCTCTAGATATATACGTGTGTGATGTATATATAGTTAGAGAGAGATCGAGTTTATGATCGAGAGAGTTTTACAAAATAGTTTTGTATCAGAGTTTTGAGTTAGTTTCTTTGATATAAAAGTGAAATTCTTATTTTTCTGGTGTTAGTTTTACATTAATTGGTATCAGAGCGGTGCTTTCATCTCTCGAGTCATGGGAGATAGTCCGCCACAATCGACTGGTACATCTAAGGAATGATCATCGTTCTCCTTCCATGTTCCGATGTTAAATGCGACGAACTATACGTTGTGGGCAATTCAGATGAAGGTTATTCTCAACGTGCATCAGGTATGGGAAACTATCGAACCAGGTTCAACCGATCAGAAGAAGAACAATGTTGCCATAGCCGTTCTATTCCAGTCAATTCCGGAGGACCTTATCTTGCAAGTAGGCACGATGAACACACCGAAAGAAATCTGGGAGGCGATTAAAACTCGCAATCTTGGCGCTGATAGAGTAAGGGAGGCACGCTTGCAAACGTTAATATCGAGTTCGATAACTTAAAGATGAAGGAATCCGGCACTATCGACGAATTCGCTAGCCAATTGTCGGGTATTGCATCAAAATCGTCCTCTCTTGGTGAATCTATTGATGAGAGGAAGCTTGTTAAAAAGTTTCTCACGAGTCTGCCAAGAAAGTTCATACACATTGTAGCCTCAATTGAACAAATACTTGATCTGAAGACAGTCGGGTTTGAAGACGTAGTAGGAAGGCTGAAAGCGTATGAAGAGCGAATAAGGGATGATGCCTCAACCGGTGATCAAGGAAAGCTGCTGTATCATGCGACGGGGTCAGCTGCTTGGGGTTCAGACTCTAATCGTGGAAGAGGCAGAGGGGGAGGACGGGGTCGTGGGAAAGGACGACAAAACACCTCTTCGTCTCAAAATCAAAACCGATCAAATACAGCCACGAATGATGAGTCCGATAAAGGAAAAGGAAAGACTAAAGATCGCTCTAAGGTTCAATGTTACAGATGTGACAAGTTTGGTCACTTTGCTTCACATTGTCCAGATCGAAAGGCGAAACAACAAGAAGAAGCACATGTGTCAAAGGTTGATGAGCAGGACCCGTATCTTTTTATGGCGAAAACTTTGTATGAGACAACTTTCTTGAATGAAGAAGGAGTCTTTCCTTCAAAGTACCCCCCCTTCACAGTGATAGCGACGTTTGGTACCTTGATAACGGCGCAAGTAATCACATGACCGGTAATCTCTTATTTTTTAGTGAAATCAATAAAAGAATTGAGGTAGAGTTAAGTTTGGAGATGATTCCTTCGTTGAAATACATGGAAAGGGATCGATCCTGCTTGAAAGTGAAAGTAGGACCCAAAAGCTACTTACTGATGTCTACTACATCCCAAATCTGAAAACTAATATAATTAGTTTGGGACAAGCAACAGAATCTGGATGCAAGATCAGCATGAAGGGCGACAGTCTACTCCTTTATGACAGTCGAAAAACTCTTCTATTTAAAGTAAAACGTTCCATGAATAGATTATATAAGACCAAGATAACTGTTGTGAAACCAGTATGCTTACATGGGTGATTAGATGACCCAGACTGGTTGTGGCATGCAAGGCTGGGGCACACCAACTTTGGGTCACTCACAATCATGTCGAGGAAGAAGCTAGTCACCGGTTTGCCACTAATCGGAGACACTAATAAAATTTGCGAATCATGTCTAGTAGGGAAGCACACACGTAAGTCCTTTCCTAAAGCATCATCATATCGGGCCAAGATAGTGCTAGAACTGTTACATGGTGATCTTTGTGGGCCAATATCACCACCCACCATTGCTGGAAACAGGTATATTTTTGTTCTTATTGACGATTACTCGAGGTTTATGTGGAGTTTTCTGATGAAAGAGAAGAGTGAAGCATTGAAATTCTTCAAGATTTTTGTCACAAAAATAGAAAAAGAAACCAGTAATAATGTGAAGATGTTGAGAACAGACAGGGGAGGTGAATTTACATCACGAGATTTCAACGACCTTTCCGAGAATCATGGCATGGTCAGGCATCTCACGGCTCCCTACACACCGCAGCAGAACGGGGTGGTAGAGAGAAGAAACCGAACACTCCTTGAGATGACTAGAAGCATGATGAAGGCCAAACAAGTTCCCAATTACTGTTGGGGAGAAGCAGTACGCCATGCAACTTATCTTATCAATCGACTTACAACTAGAGCTGTAAAGGATATGACACCCTACGAGGCGTACTACAATCGAAAGCCAACTATTGATCACTTGCGAATATTTGGGTGTGTCGTTTTTGCTAGAGTGACAGGACCAAATTTGAAGAAATTAGATGATAGATCGAGAAAATTGGGGTATTTCGGGTCTGAACCAAGATCAAAAGCTTATAGGCTGTTTGATCCAATCAACAAGAAGGTGGTAGTGTCGCGTGATGTTGTGTTTGACGAAAAGTCCAGTTGGAACTGGAACAGTGAACCCAAAGATATGTTAGATCCTGGAATGTTTTGGGTACACTGGCCCAATCTTGTCGATACCGGTACTGGACCAGTAACGGATAATACGCACAAGGATGATGACGTAGTCGATCAAGATCCACCAGCAACAAATGAGGGAAACGATAATGACGGGCAGATTGTGGATGAAGGACACGAAGTGAACCACGGTCCTCAATTACGAAGGTCGTCTCATATAACACAGCCACCAAGAAGATATGATGACTACATTGTTAACTTATACATAGAAGATCACGTTCTCTTTCTATCGCTGAATGACGATGAACCAGCAAACTATTTGGAGGCAAAAACGAACCCAAACTGGGTAAATGCAATGAAAGAAGAAATTTACTCCATTGAGAGAAACAATACCTGGAGGCTTGTTGAAAAACCACCAAACACACCTGTCATTGGACTGAAATGGGTTTTTAAAGTCAAACGAGACGCTAGTGGGTCGATTAGCAAATTCAAGGCGAGAATCGTAGCTAAAGGTTATTTGCAGCAACCTGGTATTGACTTTGAGGAAGTTTTCGCTCCAGTCGCACGCATCGAGACTGTTAGAATCTTGATTGCACTGGCTGCATCAAAGGGATGGGAGCTGCATCATCTAGATGTAAAATCGGCCTTCTTGCATGGTGAACTAATGGAAGACGTCTTTGTTCATCAACCGGAGGGTTTTGTGAAAGCTGGTAAGGAGGATTACGTGTACAAGCTTGATAAAGCTTTGTACGGATTACGCCAAGCCCCACGTACATGGAACATCAAGTTGGATGGGATACTAAAAGGCATGAAATTCCAGCGCTGTGTACTTGAACAAGCCATGTATCGAAGAAGGATAGGGGCTGATTTGATCATTGTCGGAGTTTATGTTGATGACCTTGTGGTGACAGGTACAAATACGAGCATCATATCAAAGTTTAAGCAAGCAGTGGCTAAGAACTTTGAAATGACTGACCTGGGAGTCCTTAGATATTATCTGGGAATAGAGGTGTGCCAAAGAGAAGATGGGATTCTAATAACCCAGGAAGGCTACGCGAATAAAATTCTCAAAGATGCTGGTATGAACGAGTGCAATGCCACGTTAGTTCCCATGGATCCTAACTCCAAGTTTTCAAAAGGCGATGGGGAGGAGGATGTTGAAGCCACAGGGTATCGAAGTTTAGTTGGGAGACTACGTTATTTGCTGCAGACAATACCAGATCTTGCTTACTCAGTCGGCATTGTGAGTCGTTATATGCAAAATCCGAAAAAATCCCACATGACTGCCATTAAACAGATGCTACGATATGTGAAGGGTACCACGGGATATGGTATACATTATGCTCGTGGGATATGTATGAATCTAGTGGGGTATAGTGATAGTAGCCACAACATCGACCTTGATGACGGTCGAAGCACAACGGGTCATGTTTTCTACATCGGAGAGTCTCCGGTTACGTGGTGTTCACAGAAGCAAGAGACGGTGGCACTATCTTCATGCGAGGCGGAATATATGGCAGCATCAGCTGCAAGCTGCCAGGCAGTGTGGTTACGTGCTCTAATTGAAGAAATGTTTGGTTCACAAGTGCAAGAAGTAGTAATTAAAGTTGATAACACGTCGGCATTAGCCTTAATAAAGAATCCAGTCTTTCATGGACGCAGTAAACATATCAAGTCTCGTTTTCATTACATTCGTGAAAGAGTTGAAGAAAAAGAGATTAAGGTTGAACATGTTAGTGGGAAGGAACAGCGGGCCGACATTCTTACTAAAGCACTTGGAAGAATCAAGTTCATCGAGATGAGGAATGCACTTGGTGTGAAAGACCTAACTGTTTCAATTCGGAAATTAAGGGGGTGAATGTTGTTAATTCCCGTGTTTATCCATTTATCACGATGAGGTGAGAATGGGATAAGGCTTATCCAAGAATTTGCAAGCTGGCATATTCAAACTTAAGCTCTAGATATATACGTGTGTGATGTATATATAGTTAGAGAGAGATCGAGTTTATGATCGAGAGAGTTTTACAGAGTATCAGAGTTTTGAGTTAGTTTCTTTGATATAAAAGTGAAATTCTTATTTTTCTGGTGTTAGTTTTACATTAGAAACAAATTCTAACCCTAAAAACTCTCGAATCCTAAAAAAACTCTCGAATTGACTTTCATCCATAAAAACCTAATCTGTCCAACACCCGCAAATGTAAGCAACTTACAAAAAACACCTAAAACAACTCATACACATCAAATATATAACACAGTTCTAGCAATGAACATCACTCAAACTTATTCTTTGTACTCTTAAAATCCAAGTTGAAAGATGGAAATGGTGAATCACTTTATCCAGATCGTCATTTTCCATTAACTAAACCGATGATAGTTCTTTATTTATTTTTCCTACTAGGTTATAAACCCGTGTGATACATGGATGACTAATTAAAATAACTTAAATAATAAAAATATATATTATTTATCAATTAAAGTTGCAAAAAAATTATTTACTTATAATAAAGTAGGCATGTTGTTAAGTTTGTTAAGTGCGTAAAGTAAACTAAAAAATTACTCCAAATATACATAATGTTTTTTAATTGATAAGTAATAAAAAAAATCATGGTGTCTTATTGAGAAATTGCAACTCTCGATTAATTCATTGTCATTGTAAATTTAGATAAGTTGGTTTTCATTATATTATAATAATTATTAACAATTTTATAGTGAGTGCAATGTAATTTGACTAATTTTCTATAAATTAGTTAGTTATTATATTTTATTCTAAACAACCAAATAATTAAAATTAAACTTTAGATATATACAGAGTCAAAAAATTAAGCGTTCCTTTAAAATACAAATTTAATTGAATTTGTTTATAATATGTTATTAATAAATAATGTATACATCATATGTTTAAGCGTTTCTTTAACATACAAATTTAATTGAATTTGTTTTTGTGTACCCTTTTCCCTTAAATGCTTTCATCGATTTGTTAATTCCTTCAAGAAATCGAACTGTCAAATACCTTTCAGAAACCCAACTCGATATAAATCAAGAACGAAGCCTCTCGAAACGGAAGTACTCCAATGATATTTACGTAACATATTATTATTATTTTATTATATTTCTAAACATATGCTAAAATATTTTAATGTCCGTAATGTCATTGTTTTCAATTTACTTTTTAAATAATAGTTTTTAAAAATAAAAATTACTTTTTAATAGAGGCATATTCCGTTTTTATTTTCTTCTTATAACTTAATTACAATTATTTATATTTTAGTCGATTAAAATTAATATAATGTAAAATTAATATATCTTTGTTTTTAGATATACTTAAAACACAATATTATATATAAACAAATACATTACAATTATTGAATTATCCTTAACGTAAAACAATCAAAATCACTTCAAAACTGTTAAAACTTTTGACACAAATTATTTATACATTCATAATCCAAATAAAGTTTAATATAAAGTAACTATATTTACTCAAACAATTTTGGTAGAAAACCATGTTCATCTTATAAGTTATAATATGCCGTTCAATAAATTGTACAACACATATGAAATCAATTTTTTCTCATGAAGAGTTGTATCTGATGGGAAAAACGCAGCCACAAACGGTAAACAATAATTGCGGAATTAATCTTCGTTTGAGTAAACTTTCCCGACTTGAATGAACCTTTGAGGATGATAACAAATAAGGTATTTTAGATAAAACCAAACAGCCCCAATGCAGTTTTATAGTCAATCTAATCAGCCCCAAGACAATAAGCAATCAACCAAAATATAACACCAGAATTTTAGCGTGGAAAACCCCTCAAAACGAGAGTAAAAAAACCACGGGACTACTAGAGCCGCTTCAAATCCACTACCACCAATATTTGAGCAATACAAAGTCTTCTCTAGATGAACTAGAGGTATACAATAACCATCATATACTTGGAAACAAATTACATCAAGTATATGGAATCAAACAACAAAGAGAAATGAAAGATATCACCAAATAAGTGCTGCTGTCCAGCAGCAAATAGATGCAGCGATTCCCGATGCTCCGGAATAGATATGGACAAGCCAACCGGACAGAATGTCGGTATGGATGTTAGGAAGCCGCTGTCCGAAAATCAAGGCAAACGGACCGACGGATCTCCGGGAAATGATGAAACACTGCAGGGGTATCCAGAGAAACGGAAATAAAGAAACCCTTTCTTTTGCTCTCTGTTTTCTTCTGTAATCTCTCGAGGAAGTGAATCTGCACACACACCTTCAAAAGAACTTGGAAAGTCAATATATATAAGTGGGCTAAATAATTTGGGCTTCCTCATGGGCTAAAAAAACCCATAAATAAACCCAACACCTCCCCCTTTTTGCCTATGAGGAAGAGTTCGCCATTCCGGCGATCGAGCAACATATCTTCAACTTTTCCCTTGCTAAAGCTTTAATCAACATATCAGAACCATTATTATCGGTATGAACTTTATTAAGTTCAAACAACTTGTCTTCAAGAGCATCTCTAATCCAATGATACCTCACATCGATATGCTTTGTTCTTTTGTGAAACATAGAATTCTTCGCAAGGTGAATAGCACTTTGATTATCACAAAGAACCACGTAGCGCTTTTGCATGAAGCCAAGCTCTTGCATAAATCTTTTCAACTACAATAGTTCTTTGCACGCTTCTGTTGCCGCCATATATTCAGCCTCGGTGGTAGACAAAGCAACACACTTTTGTAGTCTTGACTGTCATGACACAGCTCCACCTGCAAAAGTCATCAAATATCCAGAAGTGGATTTCATGTTGTCTTTGTTTCCTGCCATATCAGAATCAGTATACCTAACAAGCATTGGCTCCCCTTTTCCAAAAGTTATACCCAATTTGTAAGTACCACGTAGATATCTGAAAATCCACTTCACTGCTTCCCAATGCTTTTTACCTGGTTTTGATAGAAACCGACTAACAACACCTACTGCATGTGCAATATCAGGCCTTGTACACACCATTGCATACATCAAGCTACCAACGGCTGAGGCATATGGAACTCTATCCATCTCTTCAATCTCCTTCTTAGAAGAAGGGCAGTCTTTATCAGTCAATTTAAAGTTGTTAGTAAGAGGTGAACTAACCACTTTAGCTTTATCCATATTGAACCTACGAAGCACCTTCTCAATGTATTGCTCCTGTGACATGTGTAACTTCTTTGAAGCTCTATCCCTAGTAATCCGAATGCCAAGAATCTGTTTTGCTGGCCCCAAGTCTTTCATAGCAAAAGACTTGCTCAATTCTTTCTTCAGGTGGACAATTCTCTCTGCATTCTTACCAACAATCAACATGTCGTCAACATAAAGCAATAAAATGATGAAATCATCACCACCAAACCCTCTGGTAGAAAACACAGTGATCTGAAGTAGTCTTTTTGTAGCCTTGCTTCCCCATGACTGACTCAAATTTCTTGTACCACTGTCTTGGTGCTTGCTTCAACCCGTAAAGACTTTTCTGAAGTTTACAAACATAATCTTCTTTGCCCTTAACCTGAAAACCTTCAGGTTGCTCCATATAGATTTCCTTGTCCAAATCACCATGAAGGAATGCTGTCTTGACATCCATCTGCTCAACCTCAAGATCAAGGCTAGCAGCTAAACCAAGAATCACCCGAATATAACCCATCTTCACGACTGGAGAGAAAATCTCATCAAAATCAATACCCTTTATTTGACTGAATCCTTTGACCACCAACCTAGCCTTGTACCTAGGCCGTGAGGTATGTTCTTCAATCTTCACTTTGTAGACCCATTTGTTCTTCAAATCTCTCTTGCCTTTAGGTAACTTTACCAACTCAAATGTATTGTTTTCATGCAAGGAATTCATCTCATCTTGCATAGCTTCAACCCACTCTCTTTTGTGCTCATCTTCCATGGCTTCTGTATAACATTCTGGCTCTCCCCGTCACTGACTAAAACATACTCATCAGTAGAATAACGGGTGGAAGGATGACGATCTCTCGCTGACCGTCTAAGTGGGACAAATGGTGGTATATCTGGTACTGGTAGATCTGGATGCAACTCATCATCTAACTCTGACTGCTCTGGGACTTCATTTTCATCAATACCATGTTGTTCATCATTCTGAACACTATCTTCATTCTGTGGCTCAAGATGTTGAGGAGAGACCGGATCCAAATCAATAAGATTATCAGTAGATTGAGGAACTATCTTTATCTTCTCAATATCTTTCAATGTCTGATCTTCCACAAATACAACATCACGACTTCTTACAAGTTTCTTCAGAATTGGATCATATAACCTGTATCCAAACTCATCTTGGCCATATCCAAGGAATATGCATGGCTTGGTCTTCACATCAAGCTTTGATCTTTCATCTTTGGGAATATGCACGAAAGCCTTGCATCCAAAGACCCGCAAATGATGATACGAAACGTCTTTGTTACTCCAAACCCTGTCAGGGACATCAAAAGACAAAGGAACAGAGGGAGTAAGATTAATAACATGTACCGCCATATTCAAAGCTTCACCCCAGAAAGAATTAGGTAATCCTGCATGTGAGAGCAAACATGTAACTCGCTCAGTCAATGTTCTGTTCATTCGTTCTGCTAAACCATTTAGCTGTGGTGTCTTTGGAGGAGTCTTTTGGTGCCGAATACCTTGCTCTCTACAATAAGTATCAAAAGGACCAATGTATTCACCTCCATTATCTGTTCGAATACACTTAAGCTTCTTCCCAGTTTGCCTCTCAACTAAGGCATGAAACTGCTTGAACGCACCAAATACTTGATCTTTGGACTTTAAGATATAAACCCATACCTTCCTTGAATGATCATCGATGAATGTGACAAAGTATAAGCAGCCCCCAAGTGATCTAGTCTTCATGGGACCACATACATCGGAATGTACCAGATCAAGTATATTCTCCTTCCTAGAGGGAGGATGACTCTTGAAGGAAACTCTATTTTGCTTACCTGCCAGACAGTGAGAACACTTCTTCAAATGAACATCATGCACACCTGTCAACACATTTTTCTTCAACAGTAGAGACATATCCTTTTCACTCATGTGACCAAGTCTCTTATGCCACAAACTAGTCATATCAGTATTCACCACTGCATTGACCCTATCTTTAGAGATCTGTGGATGTGCCATGTACAATTTTGAAGTTCTTTTACCTCTTGCCACGATCAAAGAACCACGAGTGGGTTTCCAAATTTCATCACCAAAGTTGTTGTGGTAACCATCATCATCAAGTAAGCCAGTGGATATCAAATTAAGTCTAATATCTAGAACATGTTTTACATTGTGTAAAACCAACTCCATCCCAGTATCAAACTTCAAACAAACATCACCAACGCCAACAATCTTTGATAGCCCACTATTACCCATCTTAACAGTCCCAAAGTCACCGGGAGTATAAGATGAATAAAAATCCCTTTGTGATGTCACATGACACGTAGCACCACTGTCAATAACCCAACTCGAATCATCATGTGCAAGGTTAACCATATCATAATCACAACAGATAAAGAACTCTTCTGTAGCAGTATTAGCTTCAGCACCATCATTGCCACCTTCATCTTTCTTATGGTTGTTCTTTTGTTGGTTGTAATTAGCCTTCTTGTTTTCCTTTTTCAACTGTCTGCAAAATCGTATTGTGTGCCCTTTTCTACCACAATGATAGCACTCAAAATCAGCAAACTTTCCTTTGGATTTACTACGATGCTTTCCTTTGTTACTCGGACCTCTACTTTGACTTCTCCCCCTGTTTTCTGTAACCATGACATCTGAACTAGAAGATGAAGCTTGTGACTTTCTTCTAGTCTCTTCATTTAAAATACTGCTTTTAGCCAATTCCATGGAGATAATACCATCCGGTACAGAGTTGGACAATGATGTCCTAAAAGTCTCCCAAGAATCCGGTAAAGTGCCAAGGAGCCATAAGCCATGTATCTCATCTTCAAACTTGATACCCATTCCTTCAAGCTGATTAATAATTCCTTGAAAAGAATTCAAATGATCTGTAATAGGATTTCCATCATGGTACTTTAAAGCTATCAATTGTTTAATCAAGAACAGTTTATTATTCCCGGTCTTCCGAGCATACAACTGCTCAAGCTTGTTCCACAAAGTACGAGCATGAGTCTCCCCGCTGATATGGTTCAAAACATTATCATCAACTGCTTGTCGAATATACCCACAAACTTTCCTGTGCAAAATATTCCATTCTGCATCTGTTTTATCTTCAGGTTTATCCGTACTAAACACAGGCGCATAATAATCCTTCACATAAAGAAGGTCTTCCATCTTGCCTTTCCAAATATGATAATTAGAACCATTCAAATTAACCATCCTACTTGTCTTATCTTCCATCGTTCAAACAAGTAACCAAATAACAAGAACCAATAGCTCTGATACCAAACTGATGGGAAAAACGCAGCCACAAACGGTAAACAATAATTGCGGAATTAATCTTCGTTTGAGTAAACTTTCCCGACTTGAATGAACCTTTGAGGATGATAACAAATAAGGTATTTTAGATAAAACCAAACAGCCCCAATGCAGTTTTATAGCCAATCTAATCAGCCCCAAGACAATAAGCAATCAACCAAAATATAACACCAGAATTTTAGCGTGGAAAACCCCTCAAAACGAGAGTAAAAACCACGGGACTACTAGAGCCGCTTCAAATCCACTACCACCAATATTTGAGCAATACAAAGTCTTCTCTAGATGAACTAGAGGTATACAATAACCATCATATACTTGGAAACAAATTACATCAAGTATATGGAATCAAACAACAAAGAGAAATGAAAGATATCACCAAATAAGTGCTGCTGTCCAGCAGCAAACAGATGCAGCGATTCCCGATGCTCCGGAATAGATATGGACAAGCCAACCGGACAGAATGTCGGTATGGAAGTTAGGAAGCCGCTTTCCGAAAATCAAGGCAAACCGACCGACGGATCTCCGGGAAATGATGAAACACTGCAGGGGTATCCAGAAAAACGGAAATAAAGAAACCCTTTCTTTTGCTCTCTGTTTTCTTCTGTAATCTCTCGAGGAAGTGAATCTGCACACACACCTTCAAAAGAACTTAGAAAGTCAATATATATAAGTGGGCTAAATAATTTGGGCTTCCTCATGAGCTAAAAAAAACCCATAAATAAACCCAACAGTATCTCCGAAAGTGCGCAACTGGGTTACCTTTTTGTCAGCCAATCCTTTTTCTCATACGAATTTTCCAATGAAATCAATAATTCTTCTTAGGCTTTTTTACCATATAAATACTTGGAATTTACGACAGTAAATAAAAATTAAAAATTAATATAATTAATGACGATGATCACAAATCCTTTCTTCCAGTTCCACATATAACACACACAAACGCACACAACAAATTCAAGCACAACTTACAAACACAACACCCACTCACATTCACAACACTAAAATAGCATTACATTGCTATAAAAAGTGAAAAAGAGAAAGTGCGCAGCATCGCTATAAAAAGTAAAAATCAGAAAGTTGATTGTTATAATGTTGGGTTCGTTATAAGAATTTCAGATTCTTATCTTTCGACTTATCGCCATTTTTAAACCAAAAGTCAACTTCAAAATACCGAAAAAACCAATGAAAATTGTAGAATGGGTTTCCTTGTCAAAAGGCCATCTAAAAAAAGTTGAATGGGTTTCATTAGCCTTGAAATCATGTTTTATTCTAATAATAATGAAGGAATGTGTAACAGGCTTGAAACCAAAACCTGTGAAACTGTAATGTCCTCCATAACCTCTCAAATCATAAGGAGATAGGACTACATCACCCCGAGGAAACAAGAATAACACAAAAGATTTTACAGTTTGAAGGGTAGCACGTGCTACCTCGAGAACCCCTAGGTCCGCCCCTGATTGGGGGTAGGTTTTTCCAAAGTGCGATGCTATAATAGGTAATATTTACATGTGAGACAGAAGAAGCATGAGGAGGTAGATTCATATCTGTAGCTTGATACTTTGTCGTCATCTCCTTCAAGAAATAAATAGATCCACTACTCGTTCACAAACATAAATATATTGATTTGAAGGACAACAAAGAAGTTAATATCAAAGTTATTTCCATATAACAGGGTCAAATGAAAAAAAAATTATCAACTTGCACTAATTTGTTGATTATAAAATTATACTTTCATTTCTTCTATAACGTTTATTATAATTGGGCATTTTTAACTAATTTAAAAACTTTATGACTTTAGTTGTTAAACAATGGAAGACCTTCAACGGTTAATTCAAATTTTAAATAAGGATGAAAAGGGAGAAAAGCCAAGAAAATATCCTTTCCTATTGTTAAGCTTACCGGAATGGCGTGGGTGACATTAAATTTACAGAAGATGAAGTTTACCGGAATGGCGTGAGTGAGGGGATCGACGAACTCCGGTCTCTACAGGGCCGGCCCAATGGGCTGGGCAACCTGGGCGACCGCCCCGGGCCCCCAAACACCAAAGGGCCCCTTTTAAATACTATTAATTACTTATATATTGACAAATTGGTAGCCCAATTCAACTCCTGAGCCCAAAATAGAAGCCCGCTGAAGAAACTGGACACAATTAGTCAATTAGGCGGAAACACAATTACCGATTACGCCTCATTCCTCATTCACGCGTCTGATCAATCTCTCCCAAGTTCCACGCACCAGCACCACGCGATGATCGGCTTTATTGGTTTCGCAAACGAGGGAATCAGTTCCAAGAATCACGCTTCTGATGATCGGCTTTATTGGTTTCTCTTTAATCGATTTCCCTCTTCTACGGTTCACGAATCACGCTTCAGACAATCAGAGATTCAGACCTTCGATTTCCCTCTTCCACTGCTCCGATTGGCGATTAGATCAGACCTTCGGTCACCGATTGCTTCGGTGGCGGACTGGCGGTGCTCACTGCTCCGATTGCTTCACTGGCCACTGCTCAGATTACTCCAAAATCAAGTAAGCCTTCAGCCCTTCACGGCTTCAGACCTTCAGTTCCGATTGCTTTAGCCTTTAGTCCTCCGATTCCTATTTCTTTATTTTTCTGATTTTTATTTTGTTTTTTTTTTTCTGATATTCTACTCTCTTTTAGTTGCAGGTTTTTGTTATGGATTGTTGCTGACTTGATGATTTTAGAGTTTCTATCAAAAGCAATTAAGGTTTATAATTTATTTTCTGATTTTTATCTTTATTTTTTGGTGGATTGTTGCTGGTATTTGACTCTCTTTTTTCGGATTTTCTTAAGCAGAAGCAGAAAAATCAATTAGAAATCAAGTAGAATTGCAGAAATCAGAAACAGAAAGGCAGTTAGGCTGTTGGGCATCGCAGGTAGTTCCCTTCACTTTTAGTAATTTATTAATTGTGTTTATTTTTTAAAATGATTCCTAGAAAATATTTGTCTGGAAATGAAAAAAGGAAAAAAAAACAAAAAACAGAACAATTAATAGAATCTCAAAAAGGTTCAATGGACAAATTTTTAAAAAAATCAGGTTCGTGTTCTTCTAATGTTTCACATGAACAAGAACATGAAACAAATATACAAGAAAATTTGAATAATGAAAATGAAAATTTGAACAATGAAGATGGTAATGTTTCAAATGAACAAAATAACGACACACATAAAAATGTAAATAATGAAGATTGTAATGTCAATATTTTAGATGAAAATAAAACTAATGAAGATGATAATGTCAATATTGTAGATGAAAATAACAATAATGAAGAAAATGACAATAATGAAGAAAATGAGAATAACAATGAACAATTTATTCCACCATTAGATATTTTTGATCCTACAAATTGGGATAATATTGATATAAAGTTAAGAGATATATTGGTTGAAAAAGGGCCATTAAGAGAAAAATCTAATTTTGTTTATCCTAAAGATAATTTATCTAGACATTTTTCTTATGCTTCTTATACTAAAATATTAAATAATGGAGAGACAAGTGATCGAAATTGGCTAGTTTACTCAAAAAAAGTTAATAAAGTATATTGTTTTTGTTGTAAATTGTTTAAACCTAATAACTATAATAATAAAATTTCTTTAGCAAACGATGGATTTAATGATTGGAAACACCTTTTTGATAGACTTAAGGAACATGAAGTTAGTATGCAACATATTATTTGTATGGATTCTTGGGATGAACTAAAAGTTAGATTGAATAAGAATAAAACAATTGATAAAGATTTACAACAACAAATATTAGCCGTCTCTATATGGTTGCCCTTTAACCAATTGCGCATTCATGATACACAGACAACATGAATTTGTTTATGTAATCGAAGGAAAAGGAATGATCCCAAGAACCGTAAATATTAGCCGACCAGTTACCGATTTACCAAAATTTGATCAATGATATTGTGGGATTACATAAACGAAATTCACTGCAAAGATTTTTTCAAAATTAAATTCCCAAAAAGCGTATTCATGATATAAAGTCAGAATTAATAATTCAACACTCACATAACAAAAGGCAAGAATTAAGAAATCAAAGAGTCACAATGGACTTGCATGCTATTGTCTTTGGCAGTGACTGCATTGAGTTCAACATGTTTAGAAGAATGACGGATTCAAAGGGAAACCAGAATAAAGAGTGAGAAGATTCTTCAAAAAATGGGCATACTCGGGGAAGATGCTGTCATATTGAACAACTTACCAAAAATTAGTAAATCAAGTGCCTGATTTTAAGGGATAATGAAGGAAAACATTTTAAATGTCAATGATTATCGGATTTCAAATTGATATCGATACCTATGGATTGACAGATACGGGAAAAGGATTTTTAGGCGGGAAATCATTATGAAAGGGTTCTAAAAAGATGACATGTGGCAAATAATGGGTGTAGTAAGGGGACATGTGGCATTCAATATTTGTTTTATTAGAATAGATAGATAGATAGATAGAATAGAATAGAATAGATTATTTTCTCTTACAGAAGCTTTCCCTTAATGCTTTGAAGCAAAATGTTATCTTCAAATGCAGGTGATGCATGCAAAGGAGACGTAGATACATAGGAAGTAAAAGCCTCAAGTTCTTTTAAATTTTAATGCTCTAAACTGTTTTGCTCTTTGAAATAAGAATTGAACCAATTATAGGTTTGATAAAGTGGTATACAGAGGAAATATAGTGGGGAATGTTAGAAAATCAGGTTTAGAATGCTTGGAAACACCGAGAGTGGTGTGAAACTTTCAAATTGAAAGATTTCGACGGTACTATATCGAACTTCCAACGAGATGAAACTCAGTGCAATCAAGAACAGAGAATTGAAGAAGGTTATGATTTTTTGTACCGGTTAGTATGACCAAAAGAACATGGATATAACTCATGTTCGTTGATAGGTGTATTTCTAAGCATGTTTTCATGCCTTTCTATCCTTATTTTACCTTGCATTTCATTCTCATTATTGCATATTTTCATGTTTTCGGGATTTCAAGAATAGCAATCTACTTTCACACTTTGTGGTTGTTTTCAGGTGCTTTTGAAGGATGAATCTTGCATTGGATGACAATGGGAAGCTACACAAGAAATTTCAGAAGAAACGGAGCTCAAACGAAGAAGTTACAAAAAATAAAATCATCCCGAAGACAGAATGTTACACGACCGTGTAACTTTTGCCCTATAAGTTACACGGCCGTGTAACTTTGCTATGCCACGTGGATGCCATGTCAGCTCAGGGTAGGACCCAGGATGAAATCCAGGATTACACGACCGTGTAATTTTGGCCCAAGAAATTACACGGCCGTGTAACTTTTCCTGGTGACCAGATCTGCTTTTTGGCCCACTTTGAGTTGTTTATTCCTTCTTGTGCTGTCATTCCCATGCTACACGACCAGATCCAGATCCAACCTGATTTTGAGGCCATGTGATGAGAGAAGTGGGTCTAGGAATGATGATGTTTGCCATTGTCCATTTTACCATTTTGCCCTTGGTGTGTTAGTATAAATAGATGTGTCTAGTTAGCCTTAGAATCATCCATTATTCCATTAACTTCTGAATACTCTCTAGATACATTGTGCTTGTGTTTGTGTGCAATTTCAAGTGTGGATTATCTTCAATTTGTAAGTTCATTTCTCTTTTACTAGTCATGAGTGGCTAGTAACTTTATTTTCTGGTTTTGTATTAAGGATTATGATTGTGATTTAATATAAAGTTTGATGTTTGATTTTATATCTTTCTAGTGATATGATTTTGAGATTTAACAAGTGTTTGGTTTTTATTTATTTCATATTGGTCATTTGATCTTAAATATCAACCAATCTGGTCATACAAATTATAACATCCGTAATTGTTTTATAAAATGTTATTTGTGATAATCATCTTTAATTAGGTGAAAATCATATCTCATGTTTTAACGCTTCAACGCTTGTTTAGGAGTATTAAACATTGTTGGGAACATTCACATAATACATAATGCAATCTTTCATTCAAATTCTATGATCTTATCTAGATTTGATTAGTAAGATTAGTCTTAGTTAATGAGCTTCTCTTGACTAAGGTACATTAAGTGAATGGTGTATGTGCGAGCTTTCAACATACACAAAGTACCAACTTAGAAAGATTAAAGTTATAAACATCATTCTTATTGTTATTTTCAATCATATGACTACAAATGCAAAACCAGAATTTGTCCCCAAATTATAAAAACAATCATTCTATATATTTTGTCCCAAGTTATTTGTTCTCAACATTTACATAATTGTTGTCCAATTATTCATCAAAAACCCCCCCCCCCCCCTTTTTTTTTGGTTACTTTCTTTACAAAGTTTGACTTCCGTGAATTCAAGGTGTAATCCATTAGACCATCGCTCCCTGTGGATCGACCCTGCTTGCCATTCATACTACACAGTTAGTATTTATAACAAGTAGTGCAATCACGAAATATTGGTAATTAATAAATCATTTCAAACCATATTTCAACTCTTTTATTTTGTTGATTACGACACTCAACAAATTGGCGCCGTTGCCGGGGAGCAGGGTATTACTAATATTTTATGCCAAGATCTTCACGAACAGGTACGCCTCTTGAACTAGATTCGGAGATTGAGAAAACCGCGAAAAGGCTAAGAAAGCAAGCTAAACTTCGCAAGAAGCAGCAAGCTTCCCAAACCGCTTCTTCATCAAATCCTCCTATCATAGACATTTGGCAAGACCTTTCTTCATCCGAAACTGAAACAGAATCCGAATCAGATAACAACGACCCACATACACCTCCCTCTCAAACAAACCATACTCCTATGGCCGAAAATCCACCTCAAGAACGAACACTTCGCCAATGGGCAACCCAAGATGTTACCCAACAACCTCTCTCTCTGCATAACTCAGTAGGTTGTTTCTTTCTTTCTCCTTCCCTAATGCATTGTGGACATTGCATTTATTTTAAGCTTGGGGATGGGGAATAAATCCCTTGATTTAAAAAAAAAAAAAAAAAAAAAATTAAAACCACAAAAATTCAAAAATATTTTATTTCTTGCATTTATTTTAAACTTTTGCATGCATTTTTGTTATCTCTTACTTCCCACCTATGTGACACCTTTAAATTGCAACTATAATACATCTCATAGTTAAACTTCTTGTATTTTTGTCCCCTATCTACATACAACATCACCATCTTTTGAAACTTTAGATCTTCATTAGGAACTTCTTTTTATTAATTTTCTAGCATAGATACGATTGGGAGAATTATAAAACACACATGAAATTGAATCAAAATTATTCTAGCAAAGGATGCTTTATTCACCCGTGAGTTCATCAATGTGTGTAATCGACTAGGAGAAATACTATGGAAGTTGCACTAGTTCCCCCTCATGACCATACATTTGCATATTGTCTATTAAACATAAGGTTTATCTCAAAATCGCGATTTTTCAAAGTCATGGACAAAAATCTTATTTTCTATATTTTTTTAGTTTTGTATGGTAGTAGGTATCATATGACCTTGTTTATATTATTTTGGTCATTAGTGTTTTTGAGTTTTTCATTTATGTTTACAAAAATATCATAAAAATTATTTTGTCTAATCATTTTAGCAAAATTTTGTGAAAATGTCTTTATGGTGAAAATCCAGAAATCATTTCACTTGGTTCTAAAAGATTGGTCTAAAAAAATATATAAAAAAAATAATAATAATAATAATAATAAATAAAAAAAATAAAATAAAATAAATATAAAAAAAAATAATAAAAAATAAATAAAAGACCGAACCAAGTGATCACTCAAGTCATTTAAAGTGAAAATTTTCTACAAAAATACAATAAAAACGATTACTTGTTTTGAAAGCCTCCTCCTTTTTGCTTTCAACAACTAAATCCAATTTTGGTTTGGTTAAAAACTTCATTGACCATGTTTTAAAAGTCTTCATACATCTTGGGTCAATTTTGAAGTTTAAAAGATTTAGTTGTTTCGGTCATCTAGGTATCTATCCTTTGTAAATAGGAATCGAGTTGTAAATTTTTGTCCCTCTGTTTTGGAAAATCATGTGTTTAATAAATAAATATGCAAATGAGGTCGGTTGGAGGACTTGAGCAAAGTCAACTTAGTATAAGCTTCCTAGATTCGATATCCGAGCGCCCCTCCTATAAAAATGAGTGTTTATAGCCAAATCTTGAAAATAGAACTTGCAAGGTCACACATCTTGTGACACGAGTGAATAAACACGAGAGGAGTGAACAATTGTGAGCACGTCCTTTGCTTGCGAGACGCTTTGAATAATAAGTGAAGGTTTCATGTGTGAGTTTATCTTTTGTCCCAACGTGCCTATGCTAAGTAATTGATGAAAATTTGTTCCTTTTAATGGTCTTTTGTTTTGAATAGATAGTCTAACTTATATGTGTGTAGGGTCCAAATTGACATGATTTTTAGATATGATTGATGTTGTCTTGGTTGCTACCTAGGGTGTCTATTCTTTTTATACTTTGTAGTTTGATTTCCACATTGTTTAGATCCTTGTTTTCCTTGAGGACAAGAAAAGTCTAAGCTTGGCGATATTTGATAGGTGTATTTCTAAGCATGTTTTCATGCCTTTCTATCCTTATTTTACCTTGCATTTCATTCTCATTATTGCATATTTTCATGTTTTCGGGATTTCAAGAATAGCAATCTACTTTCACACTTTGTGGTTGTTTTCAGGTGCTTTTGAAGGATGAATCTTGCATTGGATGACAATGGAAAGCTACACAAGAAATTTCAGAAGAAACGGAGCTCAAACGAAGAAGTTACAAAAAATAAAATCATCCCGAAGACAGAATGTTACACGACCGTGTAACTTTTGCCCTATAAGTTACACGGCCGTGTAACTTTGCTATGCCACGTGGATGCCATGTCAGCTCAGGGTAGGACCCAGGATGAAATCCAGGATTACACGACCGTGTAATTTTGGCCCAAGAAATTACACGGCCGTGTAACTTTTCCTGGTGACCAGATCTGCTTTTTGGCCCACTTTGAGTTGTTTATTCCTTCTTGTGCTGTCATTCCCATGCTACACGACCAGATCCAGATCCAACCTGATTTTGAGGCCATGTGATGAGAGAAGTGGGTCTAGGAATGATGATGTTTGCCATTGTCCATTTTACCATTTTGCCCTTGGTGTGTTAGTATAAATAGATGTGTCTAGTTAGCCTTAGAATCATCCATTATTCCATTAACTTCTGAATACTCTCTAGATACATTGTGCTTGTGTTTGTGTGCAATTTCAAGTGTGGATTATCTTCAATTTGTAAGTTCATTTCTCTTTTACTAGTCATGAGTGGCTAGTAACTTTATTTTCTGGTTTTGTATTAAGGATTATGATTGTGATTTAATATAAAGTTTGATGTTTGATTTTATATCTTTCTAGTGATATGATTTTGAGATTTAACAAGTGTTTGGTTTTTATTTATTTCATATTGGTCATTTGATCTTAAATATCAACCAATCTGGTCATACAAATTATAACATCCGTAATTGTTTTATAAAATGTTATTTGTGATAATCATCTTTAATTAGGTGAAAATCATATCTCATGTTTTAACGCTTCAACGCTTGTTTAGGAGTATTAAACATTGTTGGGAACATTCACATAATACATAATGCAATCTTTCATTCAAATTCTATGATCTTATCTAGATTTGATTAGTAAGATTAGTCTTAGTTAATGAGCTTCTCTTGACTAAGGTACATTAAGTGAATGGTGTATGTGCGAGCTTTCAACATACACAAAGTACCAACTTAGAAAGATTAAAGTTATAAACATCATTCTTATTGTTATTTTCAATCATATGACTACAAATGCAAAACCAGAATTTGTCCCCAAATTATAAAAACAATCATTCTATATATTTTGTCCCAAGTTATTTGTTCTCAACATTTACATAATTGTTGTCCAATTATTCATCAAAACCCCCCCCCCTTTTTTTGGTTACTTTCTTTACAAAGTTTGACTTCCGTGAATTCAAGGTGTAATCCATTAGACCATCGCTCCCTGTGGATCGACCCTGCTTGCCATTCATACTACACAGTTAGTATTTATAGCAAGTAGTGCAATCACGAAATATTGGTAATTAATAAATCATTGCAAACCATATTTCAACTCTTTTATTTTGTTGATTACGACACTCAACATTCGTAATTGAGTAAAATTGTCCTGGGCGGTTTCGAAACCACCCAAACCACGCCGTAACTGTTGTGAAAAATGGGTCAAATGGGTTCAATATTTGGGTAAAAACCGAAGACTTTGATGTATTCGTGCTTACGAATCAATTATCGTAAGCACAAATATTAAAATTTTCATGCGTCAGTTTGAATAAATTATCGAGTAAACGCTATAGAATACGTATAATAAACTACAGTAGCGTAGAAATTCAATAAAATGCGCAAATATTATTTGGTATAAATAATATTCATAACACGATGTATTCGTGCTTACGAATCCATAGACATGTAGAACGTCGAAAATGGAGTTCGCATACAAAAGTTATAGCAGTTCAGTGGAACAATAAATATACACAGGAATTAAGCATTAAATGCATTACATTGTGCCTTAAACATTAAATATGAAATATCGGAACATGTTTTATAGAGCGTAATATGATCTAGTATTTAATTCTATATTTCGATTATTTTTTCGGCGAAACGTCATATACCGCCAATTCGGAAGTTTACCGTGCTTAAACACTCATATTTACGCGAAACGAATTGGGAAATGATATAATTACGTAGTTATTGATATTATTTTCAATAATATTGATTTACATAATAGTTAGTAATTATATCTTTCAAATTTATACAAATACACAACACATCTTACCATACTTTTATAAAAACCCAAGATTTTATAAAAGAGACTAGTTAGTTTTTATAAAAACTAACTAAAGACAATTTTTGTCTTTTTATAATCATCTCAAAGCCACCCTACATTTCCTACATTTGAATTAAATAATCAAAAGAACACTGACCTAAATTAAATAATACATACGCCATACTTTGCCACTTTTCCATGCAAACCACTCAAATCAACTCTCTCTCCCTCCCTCCTATATATGTTGGCCGAGAATGGCCAGCACCCCCCACCCTCACTTCATCCCACCCTCACTTTTAGTGGTAAGTTCATGATCATGCTTCTTATGTTCAAGTTCATATTTCCATCCTTTTCTATTCTTTGTTTACCCTTGAATCCGTCAAATATCATAAGGTACTTCCAAATGATTTCAAGTTCATCTTTGATTCCAATACTAGATCCTTCATTCTAACTCACCATCTCTTAAGCAAAACATCAATGTGAGTTAATACCCCTTATTTTCTACCTTTTTAAATGTTTTAATGGGGAGTATACAAGTCATTAAACTACTTGTTTTGTTCTTGAAATATGATAGTTACATATGTTTGGTTATTTTCTTTACATGAAAAATGTGTTAAAGATAAACTAAAATACATGTTTAGTTAAAGAAAATAACATATAAGACTCTTACACATCTAAATCACCAAAAAAATACATATTTTTTACTTTGTTGGTAAAATGGTCATAAAAAGTACACTACATGATTTTTGGCAAAAAGACATGGAAACACTTTTTCACTAAAATGGTCATAAAAGTTATTTTGTAATAAGTTGTTGGACAAAATCATCCTAATTAAAATGGTCTAAAGTAGATATATAATAAGAACGTTATTTTCATCGTAATAACGATTATTTGAACTTATAACGTCATAACAAGTTTGGAAAATGACTTTTTACAAGGAAATTGGTACTTGAGATAAAAATTACCATTTTAGAGTATTGTGTATGAAAAATGGCTACTTAGAAATATTTGTCATCTTTTGGTAAAAAGACAAAAACTAGAACATAACTTACATAAAGTGACAAAAACTAATAAGTTGCCATCACTTATTTGAAAAATGACATCTTTATCTTATTGGTTATATTTAGTGCCTTAGATTTAAGAAATTACTTATTTCAAATACTTAACATATTTTAGGCATAAATGCGTTAACACAACGAAAACATTTATATAAATTATAATAAGTATAATTTATGGAACAAACGACAACGATACGACAAAAACATGAAAGATAATTATATAAATATATAATTATTACATACTATAATTATCATGGCCATTTTGATAATTACAAATACAAAGCAGTTTTCAATACATTTGTAAACAGGGTTTTACGCTATAATTATCATTGGTATATTTTGATAATTACAAATACAAAGGATTTCGATACATTTACAAACAGGGTTTTACGCTATAATTATCATTCGTATCTTTTGATAATTACCAATACAAAGGATTTTGATACAATTACAAACAAGGTTTTACGTTATAATTATCACTGGTATATTTTGATAATTACAAATACAAAGGATTTCATTAGTTACGAACTAGGATAAAACATCACGTTGAATAGTTATGTGAGACATTCTTCATTGTACTAAAAGAAGTACCCAATAAGTCCGATTTATAACGTTAATCATTTATGAGCGATAAAGTTGTGTATAGATCTATATGATATTGACAATCCCCACCTATGGTTGTTCGCTACAACTACGACTGACGAGTTAAGGGTGACAAATATCTACCAGTTACACAACGTTCGAAGAGCATCGTGCCGGACCATCTAGTCATTAGCGAGGTTATAATAACTCACATGTAACGACAACGAATATCCATGGTTTGGAAAAACATCTTCACTTAGTTTTATATAATGTGAGACTACATTTTGTTTACACTTAATATAAGTAAATGATTACTTATACATTTTAATTTGTGATAACAAATTACATTTTATCAAGATATAAATAAGTATGGTTTTACTTACACACTCGGGTTTTATGAATTCAAAACTACATTTACATTTAAAAAAATATTGTTTTTCTTGTTACAGACACTACTAGTTTTACAAAGGAAATACTGAGTTTTCTCACTACAAAATCTTATGAACTCACCAACGTAATGTTGACACTTTTAAAACTACTTGTATTTTCAGGAAATTATTAGTCAGGTATGACTACTTTTTAGGATGAGACGTGAAGATGTCACTTTTGTTCATTTTGCTTGTTATATGGTAATTAGGTTGAAACAATATCATTTTGAACATGTAACTTTCCAATTATAATAAATGATGGTTGTTTATCTACTTATGTTTCAATGTATGCAATGGTTGTGATACTGTGTGACGTTCCACCGACGATTCCGCCATCGTGGTTTGGGGGTGTGACAGCCAACAAGGCTCAACAAACACTTATCGCAAAGATAAAGTACATATTACTCACCTAGATTTACACAGTTCTAGATGGTATAATCGGTAGTACAAGTGTCTTCTCTGCACTTTCAAACACCTACACCATACCATAGACACCACACATATGTAAATACATTGTATTCACTCTACAATAGTTATATTTACTTAACTAGGGCTTATAACACACTTAGGGTACAAATCAAAACCATTTTACACATCCAATTCTCTAATTACTTCCTTTAATCTCATTAGTTACATGTGGGTTACCAACACCAACCTGTAACCTAGCATCTTTCAGCTAATCCACCTCTTAATTGGGAATAAGAACTTGAAATCTTACCTCCTATATGCAAGATATCTTCCTCTCCTTCAAATTCTTGAGTTACTAGGATTCAATTTTATATCCAGAAGTTCCAGAGCTTTTCTAGGGTTATTGGGTGAATTTCCCAGAAGTTATTTCCCTCAAATGAGCTCAAAAATTGACTTTATAACTTTTGAGTCGACGGCAATAGCGTCGCTAACAACTCAAGATAGCGTCGATATCCCTCAGGTAGCGTCGCTATCTAGCCAGCTTGAGAAATCTTTTGGTCAGCTTAACACTTTCCCACTCAACTTGAACCACAATAGTAACCTACTTTCAGATAGCGTCGCTATTACCCATAGAAAGCGTCGATATCTATGTTTTGAGTTTCAGCTTAGTTTTCCTGCTAAAACAATTCAAAAAGGATTTCCAATCACACCTCAACTCAAATTTCAACCTTTATTTCTATCTAACCACATTCTCACCAACTCACACCTTTGACAATGACTAAAATACCCTTTAAGTCATTTAATCACACAACTAATTTTAATCACATAAAGATTAAAACATAAACACTTACCAAAATTAAAAGGAACACTGTGTTACATAAACAAAATTAAATGTTATTCAATTTTTATTATTATACTTTGTTCCATCTCTTGCCAACCAAGCACACGCCAAATTATAATTTATTCATATTCTAATTCCTTTGGATTCCAATTTCTACGACATATTTCATTCTTTCAAAAAAAACATTATACAAACTGGACACCACCACCCCTATGGTAATGTTTCATATGTTGTAATTAACGAGAGAATGGAATGAACATTATATATAAATGAAAAAAATCAAGTTAGATTTTCATGAATGATTGGAATCGATCATTCCTCACAGAATGCGATTTCTTAGGGATAATGATCTGTAAGCGTAATGAACTTTTGTCTCGTGTACATATTTAGTCATTTATGTTTTCTTGTCCATATTTGGTCATTGAACTTATTTTTGTGCTTGATTTACCCATGAACTTTTTTAATATTGTTCTTATTTAGTCACTTGTATTTTATTTTTGTCCATAAATGACCATTAAATTATTGGTCATATATGTAAAAAAAATAAGTTTAATGGTCATATGTGTACCAAAAAAACATAAGTGACTAAATGTGAACATTTTGAAAAAGTTCATGTGTAAATTGACATCACAGCGGTCGTCATGCGATCAAAAATAAGTAATTACCTAACACACTCACTTAGCACAGTGGAAGTCAGGGTCGATCCACAAGAGTTACGTGGTCGAGACAGGTGGCAGATTACCAACTACAGTGTCACGCTACAGTCAGAGGACCTAATTCCTAACTTTTGACAACTAATCCCAAAAAGCAATAAATAAAACAATTCCAAGCAAGCATTAACTAACCTAAAATACTAACTACACCTTGTTACCTACTGAAATCAGAAGTACATCTCCAATTCAGAAGCAATCAAAGGCAATCCAAACATCAAACACAATCCAATCACTCAAAAATTCATTCACAAGCATAAACACCGAAAAACAAAGCAATTAACATAAACCAAATGATTTTCATTAACCAACTCAGATCCAAATGTTCCAAAACAGTAAACAACTATCTAAAATCAGAAACAAAGACTTAATGCCAATGGTTGTCACTTCCAAAGACACTAGCCAACTATCACTAACTCTTTAACTAATTGAAAATTAAAAATAAAAACATGAAATTACCAAAAGAAGGTTTCTGAAGCTAAATCTCAGAGTCAAATAGCCTTGGGGGTCGATTTCACACCAGGTCTTCGCTAATTTTTTCGACCTAAAAGCCTCTATTTATAGTTGCAAAAATCTCAAGACCGCGTCGTGCATTAATGAATCCCGCGTCGCGCGTGTTGGCTTATCCCCGTTTTTTCGGCATTTGAATGTTTTCCACCGCCTCATCACCACGTCGCTCCTTTGTGATTTCCGCGGCGCGCGTACGTATTTTCCTGATTTTGCCTTGATCTTCACAATTCTTCCAAATTGTACGCCTTTGGTCCCTGTTTTCATTATTTCTTTCCAAACAAGTGCTGGCATGAAAAGTGAGAATACCACGATGTATATGATATAATTTCACTAAGAATATGGCTCAACAGTTGAGCCTAAAATATGTGATATTACTAGGCGTTGTCAAACACCCCACACTTGTGCCTTGCTTGTCCCCAAGCAAGAGATTTTAATAGATTTTAACTAAGACTCAAACAATTTTGACTGTGTTCAGTTTCAAAGCTTATTGCCTTATGAGTTAGAGTGAAATAGTTCTTGAAAACATAATCAGAATGTCTTTGGAATTCATGGCTTTCTAGAGAACCCTTGATTACAAATTTTCTGTCCACAATGAATTGTACGTACTCATTCAGATTCTAAAGGCCATTAAAGAATTGTCCATGACTTTTGATGTTGTCCGTGTAGCGAGCTTTCAGAAATACCATCCCAGACCAGACGATCTTAGGTGGCAAGGTGCATAAGGCCCACCCATTTTAGACCTACTGGCTCGAACAACAAAGGCCACAGATTGACAGTTCCTTCCTAGATTCCAATCCTAAAACAGTCCAATCTTCTAGACTCATAAAACTCAACTTATTTGACTAAACTAATAGCATGATTACAACTACATAGTATTTCTCGAAAAATACTAATGCTATAAACAATCACAAACTATTCATTTCAAAATTATAATCTAGTAAAAATTTTGAAAAAGTTGCTAAAAATTTGAAAATCGGTCATTTCCCGCAAAAATTTCAAACAAATACTCTTTCGACCGTCCACACCCCACACTTAAAATCGTACAACGTCCCCATTGTACAAAAATTATTTAGAACAAGGGAGAAAGAGTTACCCCTATGGACGATAAATCGCTTGGTTAGTGCTCGGTATCACATGTACAAATACGACAAAAAGGTCCTTGATTTCGTGTTCTGGAGTTGTAGCGCAACAGTGAACACGCCGGTAATCAAGACAAGTGGAGGGGGCACGGTGACCCCACACTTGCTTGAAACAACTCCTCCAATTTTGGTATCACATGCATGACTCAATAAAAACATCAAATGCAAACAGAACAAACAAATAAGATATATACAAACAAAAGATAATAGTTTCATAAGTACAGTACAGATCCAAAAGAAAAATAAGAAAAATACATCAATCGCCACCTGGTGGCCTGGAAGATCCAGCCTCATGATCGTGAGCTCGGGCTGGGAATGGTCGGGGGCGCTGTCCCTGTGCTGATACAATCTGTAAAAGTACCTCCCCGATCCACTCCAGCTGGTCCTCCATCCTCGCGACCCTGGCCTCCAATCGATGGATGGCCGATGGATCCTCCTGCTGTGGCTCTGCTGGTGCTGGTGCTGGTGCTGCCGGTCTCCGGCGTCTCCTACCTGGCTGGGCATATGCTGGCTGGGGGTCCTGGGCGGCCTCGGTCGCCACCCGCACGTACTGGCCCGGGCGCTACTGCTCAATCAGCCCCATGTTCTCCAGAGCTCGCGTCGTAGTGCAAACCAGAGGTAGGGCAGTCAAGGATGCCACAGTGGCAGCAGTAAGGATCCGGTATGAACGGGCCAGGCGGATGATGTAATGCCCGTGGCCCAGAGGACTGCTGGATGATACACCCATCGCGCCCTCCCTGTGCATGATGGAGGTGGAGATGATGCGGTGCATGAGGCGGTGGAGTGGATCACGGAGATGGCTCTCCCTGGATGTCCCCGCCTCTTAAAATATGTTGGACAATGGTGCCCAAACCTCTACATTGGCAGCCCTCTCGGGCTGCCCCTGAATGCACGCACCCATGAACTGCGTGTAGTGTCGATGCTGGAGGTCCGCTTCCGTGTAAATGGCTGTGCGCCTCCCGAAATCCCGGAGGTTGCACTCCCTGTGCACCCCTCCCAATCTAAATCAGATGAGTCTGGATCGGGCCTCCTGAGAACCCGGTGCATAGCGAACAGTGGATAGAAACTCCAACAGAAGCTCGGTATATACTGTATCATCCTGGGTGGCCATGAGCCTGTCTCAGCCTCGGCATGTGAACCTGGCCTCTCCATCAACCCATGTACGGTGCAAAAATGGCTCGATCTCTCCCCAAAGCCCCGCGTCTCACAAAATGTCCCGATCTATGATCGTCGCCTCGAGAACATGGCGACCAATGAGGGCATCCCTCCGTGAAATATACTCCACTGAACTGTCCAACTCAGCGGGGAACTGAAGAAATGGATGGTCTAATCAGAATGACATCTGCACAAAAGAGAAAAATTTTGCAATTTAGGTCCTTTTTCTTCCCCACCGCACCGCGGCGCGGCCCAAGAACCAGGGCGCGACGCGGCGAGCAGCTGTTTCCAATTTCAAATCCAAACTCACGATCTAACCTGTTTAAACTCAATCCAAATACACTACAAGGTAGCCTAAGTGCCGACTAACTCATCTAGGGTCATTATTTGGCAAAATAAACACCCTACGAGTCAGCATTGGCGATTTCTAAGTTTTGAGTTTTTTTGGAGAAATCACCAAAATCAACTGCCTAATCACTAGTTTTAACACGTAAAAGCTAGTTAGAACGACATACCTTGGTAGTAGGAATGAAATGAGCAAGAAAAAACACGAGAAATTTTTGGCGATCAGAGCTCTGCGGCGCGTGTGTGTGTGTGAATAGTGTCGCGACTTACCTTTTATCGGAGGAAACCGTCTGATCGAATCCCGCGATGCGGATATGAGCAGACCGCGGCGCGCGTGCCCCAAAATCAACCCCTGCGCTTCGGGTTGGTTTACGATCCCGCGACGCGCAAAACTCCTGACTGCGACGCGGTCATCAAAAATCCAATTTCTTTAAAACAACCCCACACTTGCCTTGGACCAATAATACCTACAAATGACGATGATATAATTTCCTAACTACTCCTAAGAATACAATACCTAACCTATGAAAAGATGGGTTGCCTCCCAACAAGCGCTAAGTTTAACGTCTTCAGCCGGATGTGCCATTCCTACTCCTACTCTTCTTGAATTCCTGATGGCATCTCCTTGTGATTTGGCGCGAAATTGTGGACCATCATTGACATCAATGAAGTGAGATGTGTCATCATGTCACTAACCCCTCTAATCCATTGTTGCTGAGCTTCCAGAACTTGAAATACCTTTGCTTCTCTTTCCCTTATATCTTTCTCATACTGCTGGTGTCTTGCCTCCAACATCTCCATCATGTCCAGCAGCTGCTCTTTATCAATGGTGGACAACGGATGCTCCTTTGTTTCTTTTAATACTTCCTCTTTTCCTCCTTCTCTTGTTCGGGTCCATATTGTTCGTTTGTCCATAACCCCAGGTTCCATCAGCAAGTTGCTATCCAAATTCTTATCATCATACCCTTGAGGTAGAGATATGGGACTTCCGAACATATTTAGCCTTCTTTTTCTCGATCCAAAGAAGATGTCAAAATCTCCTGTTTTGCAATCAATAACAGCGCCGGCTGTAGCCAAGAACGGGCGTCCTAATATTAATGCGGGCGCGTCCTCCTGACTCTTATACTCCATGACTAAAAAGTCCACTGGGTAAAAGAAATCCCCAACTTTCACTATGACATTGGTAAGCTTAACTCGGGACACTCTGGTTGACTGATCAGCCAGCTGTAACACAGTCTTTGCCGGCTCTAATTCCTCATTCTTGTATTTATCATATAAGTATCCCGGTAACACATTCACACTTGCCCCCAAATCCAGCAAGGTGTTCCTAATGACCACATCTCCTACAGTAGCAGTAATCAGTGGTGATCCAGGATCCTTCTCTTTCTTAGGCAGTGTTCCCAACAGTGCATCACTAGCTTTAATAGTCAACCTCACAGTGTCAGGTGTGGGAGTCTTGCTTTTTCCATTTTTCTCACACATTTCCCAAAGAATTCTTGTATCCTCGGGAGCATTCTTAAGTTCATCCCACAAAGGTTGATTCATTGATGGCCCCATCGACTTGGGCGCTTCCTGCGTTTTCTTTCCCTTCTTGTCCTTCTTTATTTGTTTGATTCCAGCTATTATTGGCTGTTTTTCCTCCTGGACATCCTTGTCCTCCTTTGGTTGAGTTTCCTTCTCAACGAGAATTTCCTTTAATTCCGTGTCTTCCCTATTCTCTTTTTCAATTTCCACTTTTTCCTTAACTTCTTCTTCTTTTTCACTCTCGGCCTCATTTCCTGATTCCAGCAGATCTTCTAGGGTGACTTTCCTCCATTCAGCCTCGACAGTGTTGACATGTTCCTTTCTGGCTCGCTGACAATGGGTCGGATTGACTTCTGTGGTACTTAGCAGCTTCCCATTATCTCTTTTCTGTTGGTCTTCAGCCATTTGGGCGATTTGCCTCTCCATATTGACGATGGCTTTCGTATTGGCCTGCGATTGCTGCTGCGTTGCATTGTACATTTCATACATTTTCGCGACTAGATCCTCCTGCGTTCCTGGGGCTTTGTTGATGAAGTTATTGGCCCCCCATTGTTACTACTACCATTTCCATTGGCATTACCATTATTGTTCACCGGTTGATGTTGCCTGGGCGGGTTGGATGATTGCCCTTGGTAGTTGTTTTGCCGCTGGTTTTTGAAATTCTGCTGACCTTGGTTATATGGCCTATAGGGTCGTCCATTGCCATATTGTCCTTGACCCTGGCCATAGACTTGATTTACTTCTTGAGTCTTTGGTCCTCCTTGACCTCCTTGTGGCTGACCCTGAGGTCCATTCTGCAGAGTAGACACAAGTCTATTAAATTTCTTATTGAGCTCGCTTATCTCCTTCTTTACATCCTTTTTCCAGTCGGCATCGGCTACTATTGCTGCGGTTGTGCTTACCGTCTTCCTTGGAGCCATTACTTAACTGTTCCAAAAACCGCCAAGCCTCCTCCGGGTCTTGCATCATAATCGTGCCACTAGATGATGCGTTAATCATAGCTTGGTTCGTCTCACTTGCTCCTTCAAAGAATACCTTGACCAATTGCCACTTGGGAATATCGTGATGAGGGCATGACCACATCAACTCATTTAGACGATCCCATGCTTCATGAAAAGCTTCTCCAGGCTTCTACTGGAAATCCTGAATAGCCCTCCTGATTTCCGTCGTCTTGTTTGCCGGATAGAACTCTTGTAAGAACTTAGCCTTGAGTTGGTCCCATGTAGTGATGCTATTCGATGGTAAAGACGTAAACCAATATTTGGCTTTGTCTTTAAGAGTGAATGGGAACAATCTTAGTCTAAAAATGTTCTTATTAGTATTCCTAGGGGTATTAGCGTTGGCTATTGCTATAAATTCATACAAGTGATTGTATGGGTCATTCTGTTTGTACCCCCTAAATTATGGTAATATCCCTAACAACTGAGGCCTAATTTCTACTTGAGATTCTATATCCTCAGGAATGTAAATGGGCGACGAGTCATCGTACTCCCGTGGCTGGAAGTGCGATGCAACCGATTGCCCACTCAGTTGTGTAAAATACAAGGGTTGAGCAGGATTACCGTAAAAGTGATGATCATTATATCTCTGCTGACCTTGTAGTGGTTGATACTGCTGTGCTCTTCTTGGAGGTCCCCGACCTCGGTTCCATGGTTGCTGTGGTGCTGGTGGAACCCATCCCTCGTCTTCATTATCATACCTCTCCTCAGTCTCTTGATACTGGTACTGCTGGTGAGGTGGTTGCTGTTGATATTGTTGCTGCAGTGGTATAGGTTGAAATGTGGTTTGTGGTTTAAAAAGTACTGGTGCTGGTTGAGAAATGGGTATCTGCTGTCTAGATACTGGGTGCCATCACGGATCGGCGCTCCCCAAGACATGGTAGATGTAAATGAGTTTGTGGATTGAGGTTGGGATAAAGGTTGAAATGGTGGAATCGACGGCGGAGTGCATGAAGGTATAGGTGCAGGGGCTGAAACTGCACCACCAGTAGCACTCGTGTTCCCAATGTGGAATTCTGAAACCGGGGGAATAAATGACATCCCCGTTGCCTTACCCGAGGGTTCCTGGGCAACACTCACTACACTACTACTGACATTACTAAAACTCATTGTATTTAAACGCTTACGTGCACGGATCTTGTGCGCAGTTCGCTCAATCTCTGAGTCAAAATGCAAAGGGGATAATTGCTCACCCCTACGGGTACGCATGCACTAATGCAACATGCCCGGAAAATCAAAAGCTAAAATTACTAACTAACTAAAAAAAGAAACTAAACTAAAAAGTCCTTCAAATCACCTATTCTCAAGCTCACAACTCCCCGGTAACGGCGCCAAAATTTGACATCACAGCGGTCGTCATGCGGTCAAAAATAAGTAATTACCTAACACACTCACTTAGCACAGTGGAAGTCAGGGTCGATCCACATGAGTTACATGGTCGAGACAGGTGACAGATTACCAACTGCAGTGTCACGCTACAGTCAGAGGACCTAATTCCTAACTTTTGACAACTAATCCCAAAAAGCAATAAATAAAACAATTCCAAGCAAGCATTAACTAACCTAAAATACTAACTACACCTTGTTACCTACTGAAATCAGAAGTACATCTCCAATTCAGAAGCAATCAAAGGCAATCCAAACATCAAACACAATCCAATTACTCAAAAATTCATTCACAAGCATAAACACCGAAAAACAAAGCAATTAACATAAACCAAATGATTTTCATTAACCAACTCAGATCCAAATGATCCAAAACAGTAAACAACTATCTAAAATCAGAAACAAAGACTTAATGCCAATGGTTGTCACTTCCAAAGACACTAGCCAACTATCACTAACTATTTAACTAATTGAAAATTAAAGATAAAAACATGAAATTACCAAAAGAAGGTTTCTGAAGCTAAATCTCGGAGTCAAAGAGCCTTGGGGGTCGATTTCACACCAGGTCTTCGCTAGTTTTTTCGACCTAAAAGCCTTTATTTATAATTGCAAAAATCTCGAGACCGCGCCGCGCATTAATGAATCCCGCGTCGCGCGTGTTGGCTTATCCCCGTTTTTTCGGCATTTGAATGTTTTCCACCGCCTCATCACCACGTCGCGCCTTTGTGATTTCCGCGGCGCGCGTACGTATTTTCCTGATATTTCCTTGATCTTCACAATTCTTCCAAATTGTATGCCTTTGGTCCCTGTT
The DNA here is from genome assembly GCA_023525715.1 of Cichorium intybus. Lineage (NCBI taxonomy): Eukaryota > Viridiplantae > Streptophyta > Magnoliopsida > Asterales > Asteraceae > Cichorium > Cichorium intybus. The sequence continues at coordinate 140,484,471 of CM042011.1, read as the reverse complement.
TTCATTATTTCTTTCCAAACAAGTGCTGGCACGAAAAGTGAGAATACCACGATGTATATGATATAATTTCACTAAGAATAGGGCTCAACAATGACTAAAATATGTGATATTACTAGGCGTTGTCATAAATCAAACACAAAAATAAGTTCAGTGACCAAATGTGAACAATTTTAAAAGTTCCTTACTCTATCAAGTCATTATCTCGATTTTTATCGTGGACTACTTTTCATTCCAAGGGGGAATGTGTTTTTGAAGGGTTTTCTAGCAAACAATGAACACAAACATTCCTATGGTTCACATGCAACCCTAGAAAGATCTATGTTTTCTTCTATGAAGATAATAAACTAATATCTAAAGGCCAACAATAAATTCTAAAGATTAAAACAAGAATTACCAACCTTTGAATCTTGTTCTTGAAGCTAGCAGCAAAAGTATCCTGCCTCAAATGAAAGTCATACCCACAGCAATGGAGAAGACAGTTCAGCAGAGTATCTCTGGTTGAAGTTGGCGTGAATAATGGGGAGCCAGAGGGTTCCTTTTATAGCCTCCTAGGGTTACACCTGAAACCCTAAGGAGCCTCCAAGTAGGCAAGCCTGTTGACCACTTGGACCAGATCCCTAAACCCTAATTAGGGTTTTCGCCAACCCTAGAGAAGCCTCCAAGGGTGGCGCCACTTTTGGCCCTGGACTTCTCTTTGCCAGTTATTCAACTATTGAATAAATACAAACTAGTCCTCACACTTTTAATTAATTAATTTAATCACTGAATTAAATCCAATTAATTCTAGATTAAATCTTAATTAATTATTATAGTTTCTAATTAATATATTAACACTTAAATATATTAATAAACCATTTAATTAATTCTATTGATTTATTACACAATTAATAAATCAACCTTTTACTCAACTGAACTCTATCCTGACCTCCAGCTATGAGGGCAACCCAAATAGACTTTGCTTCAATTAACAAGATAAATATAGTTGTAAAGTCATGGCTTAGACACCTAATCCAACAGTCTCCCACTTGGATAAGTCTATGACTTTAATTTATCTTCTGATTAATAAACAACCTGCAGCTTCCTAGAAACTGCTGCCGAACTCTAACCTAGTCAGTTCCGTCCAAAGATAAGTGATCATATGATCCTTCGTCCAACAAGATATTTCCAGACATGAGACATGGATTGAGATCAATCTCTGTCCGATACTCTGTTTCCTGATTTCCGATTCTGCTTATGAGTTTCGGACTTCTAATTGAACACATCAATTTAGTCCCGGCTGGCCAGCACTTTAGTCAACTTCAAAATCATCGAGCGGCCTACAGATATCTGTTTCCCATCAGGGTCAAGGAACGAATAAGCTTTGACTCATATGGTTGTGTCTTTTACTTATCAAATCGTACACAACAATGCGTTTTATAACATCGAGTTACCGATGCGTTTCGCATCATCAATGCACAACCGACTCGTAAATTTCAACTCATATGTCTCCGCTTCAAGATCATACGATATTATCATCTCAACATTGCTCGTGATGTAATCCATGAAGCAATCTGTTGAGCGCGGGTTTATCCAATACTCAAATCTCTATTTCTAAGTACTCATGAACGTTGTAGCAGTCTTACTGCAATGTCTAACTCCTTAGACAATCTACAAACCAATTCATGACAGTCTTTGTTCATACTTACTCCCGAAAAGTATGAGTGACTGTGGACTTTTGAATAATCAAATTATTCGGGAAGTGAAACATGCAAAATTGAAACTTAAAATCTGACTGATGGCTACTCTTGCCTAATTACCAAGTCTCCACGAGGTAATCATCAGGTCGGATTTTTCATAAACTATTATCGGTTTCTAGATTCATTTTAAACTATTTAATTCGTGTTATGTATCTATGCCTACTTGACCTTTTACTCTTTCTATGTATTCAAATGTCATACACTTTATTCGATCGGATATCTTTCCGATGATATTTCAATTTTGGTCATACCGTCATTCTCACTAACAACTCCATTCTATGTACCGTGACTTTCCATGGTTCTCGGGATCTTTAGTCCACATGATTGCATCCTAAGACTATTTCGAGGTGTTACGATGTGCCGGTGAGCCACATGCGCTCCATCGGAATGCCAACGAAATTCTTTAACCATTAAGTCCTTATCGACATTCACCCCTAATCATTTTTCCAATGATTTCTCACGTATGTACAAAATCCATTAAGTATTCCCAGCCAGGTCATATCCTGAATCTGACTCAGTATGCTCTAAGCATTAAGTCATCAAGACATGTTCATGACACTTCTGATCGATCCAAGAAACTTGTTGGATTCGATCCAGTCCTATTCCAAAATCTTTTGGAATCTTAGGATTACTTATAATCCTTGTGTCACGACTTCCTTTCGGAGACTCTTTTCCATGCCTCTCGAATTTTATCAAGATCATGCTTACTATGACCAGGTCCATACTGATGAAAACATCTATCTGATAGATGTCTATAGATTATGTGAGTATGCTGCACCTTCTTTGTATGCCAAATCATTACACCTTGCAATGATAGGAAACTATTTTCCTGAGCTATGCATCTTGAGTCTCATCAAGATCATCTTGGCAGAGTTTTGATCTATCTCATAGACGTTTATAACCACCTGAGTACGTCGTATCTCTTATTAAGTCTTTCATAGCGATCCGTCTCTTATCACCAAGTCATTACACTTTGTAATGAAAGGAGACGTTTCCTAGAAACATTATGTAACAGCAACACTCCCACTAGCTTTGACACGGTTATGGACTATTCACAAAATCCAGAACTTTTGGCACATTTTGAGAATCCAAACCTTTCTGACATCTTAATGGATATCTTTCAGCCCCTTTTCAAAATCCAATCCTTTGGCATATTTTGAGAATCTGAATATCCTTTCTTGCAAGATGCCCGCGGGGAAATCCCGGGCCCATGTACCTTTATACTGGCATATTCTTTGTGAGTCCTCATTAGTGTGCCGGTGATCCACACGCGCTCCACTAATGACTTACATTATGCAGTATCCTTTCGGATTTCATCTTCTATTGAGAGCGCTTCTCTCGAAGTCAATTACTTGACTCTGAGTATCGTCTCAATCAACCAGATGTTCTGAAGGTACGTTTCTGTCCATGTTGGTTTCTTTTGATGATTACTCCCACTGGTTTTAAGACCAGTTGTAAAATCAATCAAACTGTCACATAGACTGTATCTCATCCTAAGGTTCTCTTAATTGGCAGCAACCGGGCTCACCAATGCTTCCAAGTAGTCGGATTGAAAATCCGTACCAACTATAGTGTTTTACCACTATTCGGTATGTCACCCCGATCATAACTACTTATGACGGTGATCAGTACTACTAGTCAAGAGAAGGTTATGTCAGTATTAAAACAGAAATCGGATTTCTGCTCTAAGCCTAGCGATGACTAAAGGTTATTTCACTTGGCTAATCCTGAACTCATTCAGGACTGTCCCAACTCCCACTGTCTCCTTAGAATGTGAGTTCTTTCTAAAAGAGCTCTTTCTTTTCCAGGTACAGCGGGATAGCCAGTGAAATGACATTTCTGATTAGGTTCAGGCCAGTCATGAGGTTCGGACGAACACTACAAGACCCTGGACCTTTAATGTACAAGTGGGACAATCCCAGCTTTACATTTCAGACAATGTCTGCAAAACCTACTTAGTCGAAGGATGTGGTTGGAATATGGTCTGACTGGTTTAGTGTTTAATTTACGGGGAACTAATTGGCAATGTATCTCATACATTGAGGATCGAACTCTTTCGACCAACGCTCCATCATCTTCCCTAAGACACATTATAACTATTAATGTTCTTGGAAGAGAATAAACTGTGAAACATTTTCCCCAGTTTATGATGTCACTCAGGTTCTGTAGATCTCGTACTTCCTTTGAAGTCCTTGAACTGTTCAAGTATTCAATCCAATCGCTTATTCTGATAAGCGAAGTCATATTCGTCATACCGAATGACAAATATTGTGAAGTACAAACAATTGTGTTCTATTTGAAGATTCGAGCAATACACATAAACTGATGTGTCCATTGCTCCTAATCTCAATGTCTTTTACATCTTTATGTAAACTTATGACTTTGTTAATTCTGTTCAAGACTTGCAATCTTCAGTTGACTCCAAGTCAACTGATTCCAAAATCCTATCCCTTGGATCTTTGGGCGATTCATTTCTTGCCACATGTGCTTTATAAAGAACTTAATCATCATCTGACTCTAAGTCAAATGATTCCAAAGTCCTGTCCAACTGGATCTTTGGTTGATTCATTTCTTTACACATTAAGAACTCAATTCATCATGTGACTTTAAGTCAAATGATTCCAAAGTCCTGTCCAACTGGACCTTTGGTTGAATTGATTCTTACAACATTAACAATCATAAGGGACACAATTCCTAAAATCCAAACACTTTGGATGCATTCAACATTCAGGTTATTACTAATTTTGCATTCAACACAATCATACAACATTTCAATGATATTTCAAACAACATGTGTTAAAAGAAAATCGACAATTTTATTAAAACAAAATCCTTGAACAATGTATAATATGATAGACAATGTCATACGCATCTAATAAGCTAATAACATTTTTTCAATATCTAACTAAACTTCAAAACCGCATGAGCCGGAAATCCAATCCAAATGTGCTCCTATGCGCCAGAGTCCTGTACCTTACTCATTCCCTGCATACAAACCAAAATGTGACTATCACATTATGCATCAAGGAATTATGGAACAGGAGTTTTGAGGTTTTTAGATATACCTGAGCTTTCAAAAGTTTTTTTGATCTTGGAGCGTCTTCCAATCTTTCCGTGACTGTATCCGATTCTGTGGATTCCCAGCTTAAGACATATCCAGAAGATCTGGATCGTTTCTTGCTGTGTATTTCCACTGGACTTAATCCAGAAGTAGCTGAACCATTGGAACTATGCCTGTCCAAGAGTGACTCGTATAAAGTCAACAGTGGACGCATTTCCATTAAGGTCTTTTTCTGGTCTTCCTTTCTATACGTCTGAATGAACAGATCGTACTTACCAGTCAGTGAAGCGAGTAGCGTGTTAACACTCGACTCCTGACTCATGGAATAACCAAGTTTGTACAATTCGCCTATGTACGCTTCAATCTGAAGAACATGCGAATCGATGCTACTTCCTTCTTTTAACTTACACTCTGCAAGTCTTTTGAAGATCCTAGCTCGTTCCTCTTCAACCGGTTTTCGGAACCTTTCCTCAACCGATTGCATTAACTCATATGGCCCTAAGGATTCAAAATCCTTGCGGAATTCGGGGTCAATGGTCAACAACATGAGGTCACGAATTACTTCGGATACATCAACTAAGAAGTTACCCTCATCATAAGAACTATTTATGATGACTTGTTCCTGTGGAACCGGGATCGGATACTCGGTGAGATGAAGCTTGCCCGCAATGCCGAGAGCCAGTCTCCAATTGCGAAGCCATTCCTTACAGTTAAGGCCAGTCATCCTTTCCATATTAAGCAGGTGCTTTCTGATGCTCTCAGAAATGGGTGAAGGAGGAGAGGGAGGAGAATAGACACTTGATTCAGACATCTACAATAAACAGAATTTATCAGTTTAGTTTTTCCTTTTTAAATAATTACCCAATATATTATTTATTAAGGCTAGGACCCAAAATGCCCCAACTATGGTGTGAAGAGGGATGCCGTAATCACAACATAATGGTCATTAAGGTAGATAATACACTTATCAATTTCATCTTATGAAATTCCTAGATCTGTTGAGACACATTGAACTGTTCAATGGCATGTTTAGTCTCGGATGTGCCCCACTGTTTGTGACTGGGATGCCGAGGATCACAAACCGGGTGTGAATAACCATGCAAATTAGCTTGGTACTCTCGAAGTCGATTGCCATCTCTAATTAACGTGCCGGTTAACCACACACGCTCCGTTAATAATGACAAAATCGAGAAACCCATTGCAACTCTTTGCGAACCCCAGTTGGTGTGCCGGTAAACCACACACGCTCCACCAACGTTCCACAAAGTGCAATGTGCAATTCCATGGATTAGCACCAATTCACATTTTTATCCTAAAGTAACTAGATTGGGTTTTGTTTGAGGTTCTAGTACTTTCAATTACAACATTATACTTTTAAGAGGCTTAGTGGTTCTATCAAACCCGTTCGGCTAACGACACTCGACTGACCAGGAGAGCGGTGGGTAAGAGTGGATACCCATTAGACTAACATTTTATAGTCAGTCGCCTTATACCCTCTTTATAGGACAGTTTTGTGAATGAGGCCTACTTGCGGTAAGACTAACCAATTCTTCTTATATATAAACAATTAACTTTTAATCATAAATATATAAGATATATTTTAATCTTATTAAAATATTTTAGAATTAATTATCTCATAATTTTCGCAAATTATTATCTATTTTTTGAAAATTTAATTAATTCTTTAAGCTGATTTAATTGATCTTTTAATTAAACAATTAATTAAACTAATTAAATCAAATATAGGCATCACAAAATTAATCAAATTAATTACCTATATTTGTCCCTAGATTTCGAGATTTACCTTATATAGATAAAGGATTCTAGTTATTTAATTAAACAGCAATTACCATAAATAACAATCCTAATCAAGGCAAGTAAATCAAGCAAATAAAGGGGGAAATAAGGAGTGGCGGCTAGGGTTAGGAAACCCTAGCCTAGATTTCGACCAAAGCCTCATCCAAGAGGTATTTTTCGCACAAAACCTCAAGGCAAACATAGATTAAGCAGTTTATATCAAACACAAGAAAACAGCCTAAGCTCTGATACCACTGAAGGGTTTTCTAGCAAACAATGAACACAAACATTCCTATGGTTCACATGCAACCCTAGAAAGATCTATGTTTTCTTCTATGAAGATAATAAACTAATATCTAAAGGCCAACAATAAATTCTAAAGATTAAAACAAGAATTACCAACCTTTGAATCTTGTTCTTGAAGCTAGCAGCAAAAGTATCCTGCCTCAAATAAAAGTCATACCCACAGCAATGGAGAAGACAGTTCAGCAGAGTATCTCTGGTTGAAGTTGGCGTGAATAATGGGGAGCCAGAGGGTTCCTTTTATAGCCTCCTAGGGTTACACCTGAAACCCTAAGGAGCCTCCAAGTGGGCAAGCCTGTTGACCACTTGGACCAGATCCCTAAACCCTAATTAGGGTTTTCGCCAACCCTAGAGAAGCCTCCAAGGGTGGCGCCATTTTTGGCCCCTGGACTTCTCTTTGCCAGTTATTCAACTATTGAATAAATACAAACTAGTCCTCACACTTTTAATTAATTAATTTAATCACTGAATTAAATCCAATTAATTCTAGATTAAATCTTAATTAATTATTATAGTTTCTAATTAATATATTAACACTTAAATATATTAATAAACCATTTAATTAATTCTATTGATTTATTACACAATTAATAAATCAACCTTTTACTCAACTGAACTCTATCCTGACCTCCAGCTATGAGGGCAACCCAAATGGACTTTGCTTCAATTAACAAGATAAATATAGTTGTAAAGTCATGGCTTAGACACCTAATCCAACAGTTTTTTCATTCATTCAGAGAATGGAATGATATAAACTATAATTATATATTATTTTATTCATATGATCTTCAATTCATATTAATATTTTTAACTTTTCATAAATTCAATCAAAGATTTTTAATTTAAAAAAATAAAAGTTATATATATTTCAAATAGTAAAAAGGAAAAAGAATTAAGTGAAATAGATTTGGCTAACAATAAGTGCTCATTTGAAAATGGGTGTTCAAACCATGAAATATTGAAGTATTGAAGGATACGATGCTTATGGCTATATATCTCCAAACCTATGAGAAATTGGGAAATAGTTTTCTTTATGAAACTGGCAAAAATCTAGGAAAAAGTTTTAGATATATTAGAGTTATAATGAAAGAGATATGAAGGTTAAAATGACAAAAAAGTTATCTAAATGGGTTTATGCTCATGTTTAAGGGACGTAGCGAAGGATTCGAACATATTCAAATAAAAGTCGGTAAAACAAAGTTGTAGTATTCTCGACGACCTTTCTGATGACATAAAGTTGGTAAAATTTGGACATCGTATATAAAAGTTATGTCAATTACAAAAACAAAGAAAAAACATTTTCTCTGTTAAAGTCCCTGAAAAATCGTTTAACTTGCGGATAAACCCCTGACCGGGTAAATAGACTAAATTAGAAGTTTTTTGAAAAAGAAAATTTAGGGTCTTTTCCGAAAAAAGACATTAGGGTGTTTTCTGAAAAAAATTATATATAACCTACAAAATCATGCAAATATGTTAAATTAAAAAGTTTCTCCAAAATTTAGATTTTTTTTGAAGAAAAAAAATAAGTTTTAGGTTTAAATATAAAAAACTTGAAAATATAGTTTTTTTTATGAAATAAATCATCTAATAAAACATTAGCTGTTCAGAAAAGCATGTAATAGATATTAATGTTGTTTTGAAAACTAAACCGGATTGGCTGTTTGAGCAGTTTAACCGGAACTGATCAATTTACCGGTTTTTTTGAGCTCGAATGGCTGTGAACCAATGAAAACCTGGCGGTTTGCATGAAAACCAGTTCCACCGGCCCCGATTCAACCACCTAAAAGATCGGGTTTGGAACAAAATATTTGTTACATTTTTCTTAAAAATAAAAAAAAACCAGCCTAAAGATCCTAAACGCTAACCATTGAATCAGACCTCACTTGCACTTCAAGCCCTCAACCTTAGTTTACGACTTTATGTTTTACACTTCAAATCAGAATACTTCATAGATCGATTGATCGGTGGTCGTGCAGTGTCCTTAAAACTTATTCAATGTTGAAAATTTTATCTTTTCATGTTAGATATTTGGTCATTAATGAAGACTTAAATAGTTAAAATTTAAATTATTGATATTTTAATTTGGAGGTTTTTTATATATTTTGAAAACTTTTATAATTTTAAAAATAATAATTATATAATAATGACATCACTAGGTTGTTTGAACTGTGTACAATAGATTGAACAATCAAGCCCATAAGACGATTGATTGACAGATCCGTTTTCAAAACCTTGGAATTGGATATTGGATTTAAACGGAGATGTTTGAGAACCAAGGCCCACGGAGTATTTTGGGCCAAATGATTTTAGTCGGGTCGGTTCGGGTCAAATCGTTTTCAAATGTCAATCAAACTAACCGGCTAGACCGGTCTAGTTTTCTCTCCGTTTAATTACACGGATACAGGCATCAATTTTCCGTCATCGTTCACCGTCTTCGTCATATGAGCTTCCATCCTCCATAGCAGTTTACAGGTAAGCAATTTCTTCAAATTGCACACAATTATGGACTAATTTTCACCGATCTGATTGGAATCGGTAACTTTGGTGTACTCACGATTTCACGTTTGTATTGCTCTCTTAACTAGTCAAATTCGGTTGTGAATTGATTAGATCGTTTTGTTTTTTCATATTCTCTTATTGTTTCTACCTATGTAGACTGTTTTACGTTTTGTTGGAGGATCAAGAATCGAGAGATCGATGGAGTGGACGACTGTGCAGCATTTGGATCTGCGGCATGTTGGTCGCAGTTCAAAACCTTTCCAGCCTCACGCTGCCACATTTCATCCTAGTCAAGCGTTGGTTGCCGTCGCTGCTGGAAACTACATCATTGGTATACTTAATTTTATGGTTCAATTGGATGTTCAAATCAACTTTTTAGCAAAATAGGTCTTTCAGAGGGCGGTGCCCTTGTTGCTTTACCGTGCTAATTATTTGGACATACGAATTTATGAGGGGACATGTCGAACATAACACTCGATTTAGAACAAAGATGGTATTTTGAAGTGTTAGAACCACAGTAGTAATCCGTAATCGTAGTATCAACTGTTTATGTTTATACGCAGAATTTGATGCGTACACTGGGAGCAAGATATCTTCGATCAACATTGGTGCTCCTGTAGTTCGAATGTCTTATAGTCCCACTAGTGGACATGCAGTTGTAGCTATACTCGAGGTTAGTTTTCCACTTCTCTTTCCCCTATTCATGATTTCCACATCTAGCAGTTCCTGTCATTTCAAATAGAACTTCTTTTGTCTGATGCCTAGAGACAGCTAAAAGTTCTGACTATAGACAAATTGATAGTACTAATCTTTGATGTTATATTGCTTGATCTTTTCAATCCATTACCCAAGCATCTTCACTTCATGTATTGATCTTCTAATTGTATGTAAACTTCTATCCACTTATTCCAGGATTGTACAATCAGATCATGTGATTTTGACACAGAGCAAACATGGGTTTTGCATTCACCTGAAAAGAAAATGGAACGCATTACAATTGACACAGAAGTCCATCTGGCTTTAACCCCTCTCCAACCAGTAGTTTTCTTTGGTTTTCATCGAAGAATGAGTGTAACAGGTTTTGTCATTGATCCTTTATAATTAGTGTTTGTAACTTAATGTCCAAAATCACCAAATTAACTTATATAAATCCTCTTTATTTTACTGCATGAAGTTGTTGGAACTGTTGAAGGGGGAAGAGCACCTACAAAAATAAAGACAGATTTGAAGAAACCAATTGTCAATCTTGCTTGCCATCCTCGCCTTGCTGTGTTGGTAACTTCTTTTTCTATAACCTAAAAGTGTCAAATTTTCTATATTTTTGGTCTTTAAACAACTTTATATCAACTTCACATTTCCATTTCAGTATGTGGGCTATGCAGATGGTTTGATTCGAGCTTATAACATCCATACATACGCTGTTCTTTACACTTTACAACGTAAGATTTGACTTAAACAATTTCTATTTATACTTTTTTAGTGTACATACAGAACTTACATTTATTTTGATGTGGTAAATCTTGTGTAGTTGATAACACCATTAAGCTTATTGGTGCTGGTGCATTTGCTTTTCATCCAACTCTAGAATGGATTTTTGTTGGTGATAGGCGCGGTACACTTCTTGCTTGGGATGTTTCAACTGAAAGACCTTTCATGATTGGCATGTAAGTTGTCTTTTATTTCTATCTTTTATTTCTATTTACATTACTTTTATTGTTTAACATGTTATTTGACTTTTTTTTATATTTCAATTCAGTACACAAGTGGGTTCACAACCAATTATATCGGTTGCATGGCTCCCAATATTGTGTGTACTTGTTACATTATCTAAAGATGGAACTCTTCAAGTTTGGAAAACAAGAAGTGCAGCCAATACCAATAGGACTTTAGTGCAAGCTAACTTTTTTGAGCCTGCAGGTTAGTAAGCATATATTATTTCATTCAAGTTCATACATGGTGACTAATGGTTACGTTCAGTTTCAATATAATGTGCAAATTGCAGGAAATAGCAACTTACTTTACTCTTTTAACAACATAGACAATGAATTTTATTTTTTTATCTATAATGGCAATGTATTTACTTTCCCTTACCCATAATAGCAACATACTTACATTTTTTACTGATAAGAGCAATATGTAACCTATAATAGCAACATACTTATGTTTCTTTACACATTATAGCAACGCACTTTCAAATCCTTATTTCTTACCCATAATAACAATGTATTTATATTTCTTTATCATTAATAGCAATATGTAAAAAATAAAGTACATTGCTCATATTGGTAACGAGAGTAAAGTACACTGCTATTCACAGAAATTTGCCCAAATATAATTGGTTTAAATCATATATTGGTAATGCATTAATCTTTTTTTTATTTTTAAATATTTTGCAGCAATTGAACAGATTGATATCCCACGTCTTCTATCACAGCAAGGTGGTGAAACTGTGTATCCTTTACCAAGAATTAGAAGTCTAGAAGTCCACCCAAAATTGAATCTTGCAGCCTTGATGTTTGCAGTTAAGTTTTGACTTTTCCATCCATGTATCTGACTAGATTGTTGATGTTTAAAGTTGACTGGATTTTTGACTTTTTATAAGCAGAATATGACAGGTGGCGATAATGCAAAAAATAAAGCTGCTTACACTAGGGAAGGAAGGAAGCAGCTTTTTGCAGTTTTGCAAAGTGCAAGGGGATCTTCTGGTAATTTTTACTTTCACACTTTTTAACCTATTTTTTCACGTTTTGTATAACAATGACGAAAATACCCTTTTTATACTAATTTGCTTTTTGATAGCTTCTGCAATCAAGGAGAAACTTTCAGCCCTTGGATCATCAGGAGTTTTAGCAGACCATCAACTTCAAGCCCAGTTGCAAGAGCATCATACAAAAGGGTAATGTAGTCATTTTGCAAAAGAGGATTATGATTTTGAATTTAATTAACATTATATTATTTGACAGACCTAGTCAGCTTACGATATCAGACATTGCACGCAAGGCTTTTCTTTTCAGTGTATGTTTATTTTTTTAACTTATCAACTTTTTATCAAAAAAACATTTTTCTCTGTTCCAATAATATTTGTTTTTGCAGCATTTTATGGAAGGACATGCAAAAAGTGCCCCGATATCACGCATGCCTCTCATCACTATCTTAGACCCCAAAAATTATCTAAAAGACATTCCAGTTTGCCAGGTAACCTAATTTTCTAATTACTTGTATATAAATATTTCTTAAAATGTTTCTGATTACAATTGCTGACATGGACAGCCACTTCATTTGGAGCTAAACTTCTTCAGTAAAGAGAATCGCGTTCTTCATTATCCCACAAGAGCTTTCTACATAGAAGGTGTAAACCTAATGGCATACAATCTGTCTACAGGAGCTGAAAGTATCTACAAGAAGCTTTTTCCATCGGTACAATTACGTTTTTGCCCTTTTAAAACTGTCGTTTTTAAAATGAATAATCGTACTGAGGTTTTATTTATTTGATTTTAGATGCCCGGCCATGTTGAGTTCCATGGGAAGTATTTGCTTCACAGTAGAAAACAACATTTGTTTCTTGTGGTTTATGAGTTCAATGGTGCTTCTAGTGAAGTGGTACTTTACTGGGAAAATACAAACTCTCAGTCATCAAACAGTAAAGCCAATACAATCAAAGGTTAGTTTAGGATTAAGTGCAAGAAATAGCAACCTACTTTCATTGATTTGTTTATTATAGCATTTTACTTTGAAAAGTTCACCCAATAATGGTGTAATATTAGGTGCAAATAGTGATTCATCTCTAGCCCATTGCATTACACCATTTTAAACACAAAATTACCATATATTTATTAGCTTTTTACATATTTAACTCGCATCTTTTTGATATGGTATTTTTGTGTTTTGTGTTTAAATATATGGTATTTTTGTGTTTCAAAAGCTAATCAATATATGGTATTTTTGTGTTTATTACATAAACTTTATAAATTATACTATTTGACAATTATGAGTACAATAAAGTGTTTGTGTACAATAAATTTCGAATTAGTTATTGTATTATTAAAAAACCTATTTTGTTAAATGAGAAAAAAATTACATTTAACACATGAAAATTATCCTTATGCATACATTTATAAAAATATTATGCCTTTATGCATTGGAATAATTTTCCAATAAACGGCCAGTTAGTGCATTTATGCTTTTGTGTTTTTATTAGATAACTCGTGTTGTAATGTGTTAATTGTTAAAAAGTTTTGAACTTTTAATCAAGTTTAAAACATACAAATAAAATTATTATGCCTTTACACATACATTTATAAAAATATTATGCCTTTATGCATCGGAATAGTTTTTCCATAAATGATCAGTTAGTATATTTATGTTTTTGGTGTTGTAATATGTGTTAATTATTAAAAAGTTTTGCATTTTTAAACAAGTTTGAAACACAAAACTAAAATTTATATATATCATAACTAGGTAAGAAATAAGAATAAACTAAAAATGCATAAAAAGGACCAAATTGTACAAAGTGAACTTTAACATGAAATTTGGTGTAAACATGTGATTTGTTGATTAATACATTTATAATTTTTGTGAACTTTTCAGGTCGAGATGCTGCATTTATTGGTCTAAATGATGGCCAATTTGCGATTCTTGATGAAGATAAAATTGAACTTTCTGTATATACTTTACCTGGAGGTACTCCAAAACCAGCTACTGAAAAAAATATGATAGATGATGAAAAAAAATATGAAGAACTTGATGTATCCTCTATCAAGGGCCCACTTCAGTTTACTTTTGAAACTGAAGTTGACCGCATTTTTTCTACTCCAGTAGGTAAGCAAAATTGCAAAAGTTTCTTACTGGTTTTAGTAAGTAAACTACTTACAATGTTCTGATGAAAGTCAACTGAAATTGTAGAGTCAACTTTGATGTTTGCGTGTTTTGGGGACAAAATTGGCATGGGAAAGCTTGTTCAAGGGTACAGCATTTCTACTAGTGATGGTCCTAATATGTCAACTAAAGGTGAAGGGAAAAAGTCAATCAAGTTGAAGTCAAATGAGATTGTTTTGCAGGTTAGTAACTTAGCTGTTCCTAAAAGGTTTTCCATATCGTATAGGCATATAAGTGGAACTTAGAGTAAATTACATTTTTGGTCCCTTAGTCTAGCTGATTTCTACAATTTTAGTCCCTTTTCGAGGTTTTTGTAACGTTTTGGTCCAGGTAGAACGATTTTTTTGTATTAATCAGTTATTTTAGTTTAAATTACATTTTTGGTCCCTGTGGGCAGTTGGGTTGTCATTTTTGTTCCCAAAGAGTTTTTTCTTGCAATTTTGGTCCTTATTTTAGGTTCTTGTTGCGTTTTAGTCCCTGTTTCAAGTAGCATGACTATATTACCCTTTTCCGACTTTTTTTTTATAAATATTGTTATTTGGTTAATGTTTTAATCAATTATCTTAGACTAAATTACATTTTTGGTCCCTGAGTGTAGTCAGTTATTTTAAATTTTGGTCCCAAAAAGTAATCTTGCAATTTTGGTCCTTTACTTAAGGCTGTTTAACGTTTTATATCCCTGCTCTAAGTAAAATTGTTTCAATTAAATTGACTGTATTCGTTGGACCAAATTGCAAAAACCAACTATACCCAGGTTCCAAAAATAACAGAGAACTTATAGGGACCGAAATTGCAAAATCGGCAAAACTCAGGGACCAAAATTGCAACTTACTTTCAGAAATTATTAATCTTGGTTAAATTTTTTTCATAATTTTCAGGTTCACTGGCAAGAAACTCTTAGAGGCTGTGTAGCTGGAATCCTAACTACACAAAGAGTACTCATTGTCTCAGCTGATCTCGATATTCTCGCAAGCACTTCCACAAAATTTGACAAAGGACTTCCTTCAATATCCTCACCTACTTCAAAATTTTCACTTTTATTTATTTCATAATTCATTAAAATCAACTTTTTAATTTTCTTTAAAACCTTAACCAAATATCACTATCGATCTCTTCTTTGGGTGGGACCCGCCCTTCTATTTTCCACCACCACTGCCATCAGTGTCCTTGGCTGGGATGGAAAAGTCAGAACTATCCTTTCAAGCAGCATGCCTAATGCAGTGTTAATGGGGACTTTAAATGATAGATTATTACTTGCAAATCCAACAGAAATAAATCCAAGACAAAAGAAGGGTATAGACGTAAAACACTGCCTTGTGGGGCTTCTAGAACCTCTTCTTATTGGATTTGGCACCATGCAACAAAATTTCGAACAGAAGCTTGACTTGTCAGAGATATTATACCAAATAACATCAAGGTTTGATATTGAAACTAGACTTTATCTTGTTGTTATTGGTTTTTTTATTTATTTCTTGAAAAATCCGACACTGATGATATTTTGAATTTTGTTTTGAAGGTTTGATAGTTTACGGATTACTCCAAGATCTCTTGACATCCTTGCCACTGGTGAACCGGTGTGTGGTGATCTTGCTGTATCTTTATCCCAATCAGGGCCTCAGTTTACTCAGGTAATTACTAAATTATGGAACCAAATTCAAGAAATAGCAATGTACTTTTATTTATTCATGTATTATAGCATCCTACTTCCATTTCTTTCAGGTGCTGCGGGGATCATATGCCATAAAAGCGCGCCGCTTTTCAACCGCGTTATCCGTCCTAAAAGACGAATTCCTCCGATCAAGAGATTACCCAAAATGCCCTCCAACCTCCCACTTATTCCACCGCTTTCGCCAACTCGGATACGCCTGCATAAAGTACATTCCCATTACACATCTCAACAAACTCCTTTTTCCCACTCAAACCACCAATTATTAATTATCAATTATTAAATTTAAATCCACAGGTACGGCCAATTTGACAGTGCAAAAGAAACATTCGAAGTCATATCCGACTACGAAAGCATGCTCGACCTCTTCATCTGCCACCTCAACCCAAGCGCCATGCGCCGCCTCGCTCAAAGACTCGAAGAAGAAAACACCGACTCCGAATTAAGACGTTACTGTGAACGAATTTTACGCGTCCGTTCAACCGGCTGGACCCAGGGCATTTTTGCCAATTTCGCCGCTGAAAGCATGGTCCCTAAAGGCCCCGAATGGGGCGGGGGCAATTGGGTCATTAAAACACCCGCAAGCACCAAAACCATCCCCCAATGGGAACTCGCAGCCGAAGTCATGCCGTATATGAGAACAGACGACGGTAGCATCCCGTCACTATCCACCGACCACATCGGTGTTTACCTCGGGTTAATCAAAGGCAGGGGTAATATCGTCGAAGTACGCGACGATAGTTTAGTGAAAATTAAGGATAATAGTTCCCAAGTTATCGCTTCCACTTCCAACCAGCCGGCTAATGACATGTCATCTTCATTGATGAATCTTGAATCGCTTACTAAAACTTCGAGTGCAGCTGATGCACAAGCGAAAGCTGAAGAGGAGTTTAAGAAATCGTCATACGGGACAGCTGGCGACGGGAGTAGTAGCGATGAAGAAGGCACTTCGAAAACTAGGTTGCGTATACGGATAAAGGATAAAACGGCTGCTCCTGTAACTGTGGATTTGGATAAAATTAAGGAAGCCACTAAACAGTTTAAACTTGGTGACGCGTTGGGTGCGCCTATTCACAGGACTAAATCATCAACCGGAATGAATACTAATACTAATATTAATATCAATACGAATATGCCTCAACCGGTAAATAATCCTGTGGTTTCGGCCCCGGTTGACCCGTTTGCGACCGGTATGTTTACGCAAACGCCGCCGGTTTTTCCGGCGGGTGGTCCGTTGGGTACCGGAGCGGCGGTGGGACCGCGGCCGATTCCGGAGGATTTTTTTCAGAATACTATACCGTCGTTACAGGTGGCGGCTGCGTTACCGCCACCTGGCACTTATCTTTCGAGATACGATCAGAATCCACAAGGGTTTGAAAGCAATAAGGTTTTACCAAATCAAGTGCCTAATGTCGGTAGTGGAATTCCTCAAGTACCCATGAATCCTGTTTCTACAGAGTCATTTGGACTTCCGGATGGCGGTGTGCCGCCACAGTCCGTGGCTCCACCTGGCGCCATGGTGGCACCGATTCCTGGCCAGGTGGCGGTCAATTCTCCGGTGTCGACCCAGCCGCTTGATTTAAGTTCTCTTGAAGGTCCGGGTGCTGTGAATGTAGTGAAACCTTCTGAGCCGCCTCCTCCAACATCCGTGCGACCTGGACAGGTGGACAAGTTTTCCTTTTTAAAGATTTATTATTATATAAAACAAGGGAAAATTACATTTCAGGTCCCTGAGTAAAACTGAATTTTTCAATTTTGGTCCCAAAATGATAGTATTTAATCTCTATTCCAAGTTTGGACCAAAAAAAGTAATTTTATCAGGAACAGGGACTAAAAGTGTTACAAGAACCTTTAATAAGGAACAAAATTGCAAAAACCAGCTACACCGAGGACCAAAAATGTAATTTCCTGTATAAACAAACGTATAACTAAATGTATTGTGATAAATAGGTACCTCGTGGGGCAGGTGCTTCAATTTGTTTCAAAACTGGACTTGTCCATCTTGAACAAAACCAATTACCCGATGCATTATCTTGTTTCGATGAAGCTTTCTTGGCATTAGCAAAAGACAATTCTCGTGGAGCAGATGTAAAAGCACAAGCCACAATTTGTGCTCAGTACAAAATCGCAGTCACTCTACTTCAGGTATTCTTTCTCCCTGAAATACCTATTTTCTTGTATTTTAACGTATAACCCGTAACTTACACCAATTTACACAATCCACCCTCAGGAAATTGGCCGACTACAAAAGGTACAAGGTCCAAGCGCAATAAGCGCAAAAGACGAAATGGCACGGCTTTCACGCCATCTAGGCTCGTTACCCCTCCAAGCAAAACACAGAATAAATTGCATACGAACAGCCATAAAAAGAAACATGGACGTGCAAAATTACGGTTACGCCAAACAAATGCTCGTGTTACTTTTATCAAAAGCACCGCCAGCTAAGCAAGAGGAGTTACGAAGCTTGATTGATATATGTGTCCAAAGAGGGTTGACCAATAAGTCAATTGACCCGCTCGAAGACCCGTCTCAATTCTGTGCTGCCACACTTAGTCGTTTGTCGACTATTGGGTACGATGTTTGTGATCTTTGTGGGGCCAAGTTTTCCGCTTTGGCTTCACCCGGGTGTATTATTTGTGGGATGGGGAGTATTAAGAGATCGGACGCACTTGCGGGGCCCGCCCCTGTTCCTTCGCCTTTTGGGTGATGTTTTTTTTGAAAATGTTTGTGTTTTTGGTGGTTGTGGTAGGGAAGGAATGTGTGTTGTAGGTGTTTTTTTTGTTGTGTGAAAGATTAAGAAATTCGAATATTGGTTTTGATTTGTATGTATACAAATTCGAATATTGGTTTTTTAGTTGAGAGTTGTTGTATAAGAGATAGGTTGAAGTTTGTTTAAAGAAAAATATGTTTTTTTTTTTTTTTTTTTTTGATTTGTAGGTTCTTAGAGTATCTTCGTTGGTGAAGTGTGAACAGTAAGATAAAAAAAAATCAATCAAATAAAAAAAATTAAAAAAAAAACAATTTCAAGGCTCTTCCGGATATTTGGGTAGCAAATTTGTGGAAGAACAAAAAATATAGCACAAGACTTTCAATTGTAACAAACAATATATTTTTTTTTCCTTGGACCTTTGTGTTGTGAAAAACAGATGATAAAAATTATAACCTCTGGACCCATTTGAGGCTGGGAGAATTGATGTGCATTCAAATCATAGGAGCTGGCACATAGTAAACCTCTATTATATGAATAGTGTATGGACATTTTTTATTTTTTTTACTTATGCAAACCGGATTTTGATTTACAGAAGTTATGATAGACCCGGATAGATGTTGGTTGACACAGACATCTATGATCTAACTTATGTTATACCGTTGAATAGCAAAGTCTTTAGTTTTCCATTTGGAAGTTTGTGTGTTTATGAGTCTCTGAAAATTAAATAAACCAATATTTTACAATGCCTACGATTTTAAAAAGACGCGAAAGTGAAAGAAGTGAAAGCCAATAGGATCACTTTTCAAACCTTGTCTTTAAATTGGATGGTTTGGTATTTTGATGATTCCTACCTATTTGTTATAATATGTATTTATTATCGTTTTCATTGCCACTCCTTCAGTGGATATCCATGGTATCAATAGTATTTTAGGAGTCATTGTTCTTATATCTATAGCTATACGTTTGCATTCTTACGCAATACGTGAAGCAGCATATGTTCATGAATGGTTATACAATGGTGGTCCTTATGAACGAATTGTTCTACACTTTTACTCGGTGTAGTTTGGTATATGGGTCGTGAGTAGGAGTGTAGTTTCGCGTCAAGAAATAGAACTGGCTAATCCTAAAGGCAAAGGGATGAGAAACTCAACAACACAATTTTGAGCAACTTGGGGATGAGCCATCTTTTTGTATTGTCTTTAAAGAAGTTATGTCAATGCATAAGCTTTTTTAATAATTCAAAGTTTATCCTCACCTATTTGAAATGTTTTATGGAACCTTTTATATATATATATATATATATATATATATATATATATATATATATATATATATATATATATATATATATATATATATATATATATATATATATATATATATATATATATATATTAATATATATATATATACACACGTGTGTTTGTTTGTTTTAGCATACATCATACTTCATATTGGTGCCATTTTATCAATCATATGGTTCACAAAATAAAAACAACAATAAAAATATTAAAATTTTAATTAGTATAATTAATAATTGAATTAAATAGTAAAAAATAATATATTAATAAATATACAATATCATTAAAAAGAAAAAATATAAATGTTACTAAGTTGAGGGGATATAAAGTCATTCTACGATAGATAATTAAGTGGTTGATAAATAATGATTGGTTGATGGAAATAGTATTATATATTATGCATTTTAATGGTGTTAAGTGGTTGATAGAATAATAATAATTTAAAAACAAGCTCTAATTAAATATGATCCTAGAAAAATAGTAAATCGCACCATTTAAGTGACCTATATCAACTCGTCCCAAAACCTATGTGGGAGGTCAATCACGGAACAATAGTGACATTTTGGATGTGTGAGTGTACTAAAAGTTGTACTTTTTGGTAAAAATTAGATATATTGTTACTTAATGGTTTGTAATTGATGTTTTAGGACTTATAGCATGTTTGAAGCAAAATAGGTTGAAATTAGGCTAATTGCAAGATTTACGCACACGTCCAAAATGTAAAGCGGCACGTGGAAGAGAGCATCGCGACACGTCCATATATCCATAACGATGCAAGAGGGATAACGATGACATGGATAACGTGTGGCAGATAATGACGAATCACAGGTTTAAAGCCCACCGCGCGTTCTAACATCTGTCGCGACACATTCTTATGTCGGCAGAATCACTATAAATACGACATCAGTTGAGATTTTTACGAAGGGTTACACCTCTAAAGGGTTCTGACCCAGGATAAACCGTAGGATCAATGTTTTGAGAGTTCACATGGCTATTGGGCATCTAGAAGGCTGACATGGAGGAGGATTATGGAGGATCTAAAGCAGAATCATGTAATACCTTAATTTTAAATTATAGTATAATTATGTTAAATATATATATATTTATACGAGGTTAGATGAGTTAAAACGTGAGTTAAGATGTTTAAGAGTTAGTCAAAGAAAAGTAGGATGCTAAAAGAGATAAAAGAAACAAAGGAAAATGGAAAACAATTCAACCCGGGTCGAGTTTAACAAACCGGGTCGTGTTCGATGGGAACCCGGGTCGGGTCGATTAACCCGGACCGTGTGAAGCTTGAATCGAAAAACGGTATTTTGCGTAACAAAACCCGGGGCGGGTTTCACAGCCCGGGTCGGGTCCGAGCAAAACCCGGGGCGGGTCTGACAGCCCGGGTCGGGTTACGGGTGCAGGGCACTTTAAATTGTAAAATTTCATTTCATTTGGTTTAAAAAACATCCGACCCAAAACTTCTTTTAAACCCTAGAACTTGATTTCTACCCATCTAAGTCGAGATTAAGGCCTTCTATTCGTGAATTGAAGTTAGGGATTTGCATTTGGAGCTTGAAAGGTAACTTCCCTTGAATTTGGCTTTGTTTCAACCGTGGAATACTTGTGTTGGAGTGATTCTAGGTGGTCTTGAGGACCACCTGCGAAATTGATGAAGTTAGAGTTCAATTAATAGTGTAGCAAGTCTATAAGAGTCTAAATTCTAGCTTTGAAGTTGGTGATTTGTGGTTTTAGGGTTTTAAACCCTAGATTCTTAAACCCTAGATTCTTGAACCCGAAAATATGCTTTAAACTAGCTCATGTGTTGTTAGTAGGTTGTTATTATAAGTTATATGGAGTCTTTAATGTGATTGTTGTGGAGTTTTAACGGTTGATTTGATAAAAAACCGCTAAATTGGAGGTTTTGAACCTTATAATGTATGATGTTCATAGATGGTGATCTTGTTAGCTTTTAATTCTTGGTTTAAAGACTTAGAAATGGTTAAATTGATATGAGAATGTTGAAGTTTGATATGTGATGTCGTTTTGAGCAGATACACATAGGAGGGAAGGAGATACACGAGGCACGGGTGGACCACGGACTGATCAGACATCAGGTGAGTAGTTATAATTCAATATAAATAGTTTGATTATAACTAAATTGACTTATTGCACCTCTTAATTGGTTGAGATAACCAATTAACATGAATTAAACAAGATTGAGAATTTCTTGTTAATGTGATTGCTGAGCTTGATTGAGTACACCAAATGACTGAGATAGTCATTGAAATAGAGATCAGTGATTTGAATTGTGGAAATTATGATAATTATTAGATTGATTTCTAAACTTTGATAATTTTTCTCACTGAGCTTAATTAGCTCATGTAAATAGTTATATGTTGTGTTATAGGTGACAGAGGTAAGAAGATTGCTGAGGGATGATTCATCTGGACATGGGACTTGACTTTTGAACTAGTTGTAGACCATAATACACTTTTGTATAGTTTTGTAAACGATCTTTTGTAACCCAGTTCTTGGGACATGTTTGTTACATACTTGTTCTTTTGATATGTACTTGTACTTCTGTTGCTTAACTTTGATTACACCATAAACCCTTGTGGTTATTTTGAGTGATTATTGGTGTAATCCAGAGATAAGAAACTGGGTGTTACAAGTTGGTATCAGAGCAAGGGTTTGAGTGAATTAGACTTTAAAGAGTAAACTCTAAACTCAAACTATTAAAGAGAGGTCCCATCTTGTCCCTATGCAATAATCCCTTTTAGCACACATAATGAGTATGTGTGTTATTTCGAGAATTTTGATGAGATATGTGATACGAAAAGAGTATTGAGATAAACGAGATTATAATGAGTTAAATTTCTTTTCAGCCTCATTATGAGTTCTGGAAAAGAGAAAGAGAGAGGTGATCACCGAGATGAGCATTCGGGATCACAAGATTCAAGACTGGGGCGCCAGTCTGGAGGCGAGAGACCGCCTGAGTTAACAACATCATTACAAGAGTTGATTGCTGCAGAGGTAGCAAAAGCAGTTAAAAGTTTATTGCCTACCCTAGTGAGACCTCAGACGGAGGTGACGAATAGAGATGATCGAGATCGACCTCCTATCACACCTGTGGTTGGGGAGGGACAGAGAGAGCCGGTTACTATACCTACTGAAGTTAGAGGGTCGGGCGAACCAAAGGGTTGCAGTTATGAGACGTTCCGCAAATGCAAACCGAATGATTTCTTCGGTACTGATGATCCTGTTATTGCACGAAATTGGTTGACACATATTGAGAAAGTTTTTCGTACGAGTAAGTGTGCGGAGAAAGATAAAGTTGAGTACGCCACTAATTGTTTACACAAAGATGCTCAATTCTGGTGGGAGAACACAAATCTTGATATAGAGAAAGGATTGGAACCAGAACCAACATGGGAGGAGTTCAAAATAAAGTTTATGAAGGAATATTGTTCAAATACTGCGATGAAAAGTTTGGAAGGAGATTTTCTGAGATTACAGCAGGGGACGCGGTCGGTACAGGAGTATACGACAGAGTTCAACGAAAAAGCTAGATTTGCTGCTCATCAGGTAGATACTGAAGAAAGAAAGATTGACAGGTATCTGTGGGGATTGAGGACCCAGATACGAGAGTTCTTACAGAGTTCCAGCTTTACAACTTATCAGCAGATTGTCGAGGCAGCTAAATCTCGAGAAAAAGAACTACGGAGGCAAGATAATGAAAGGAAGGGGGACCAAGGAAGCGGAGGCCAGAAGAGGAAATGGGAAGGAAGACCCGAGGGTAGTTTTCAAAAGCATCCAGTTCCGAGTTATCAATATCGAGGTGATCCAAGAAAGACTGAGAGCAAGTGGTGCAAAAAATGTCGTCGAAAACACGCTGGAAACTGTGATACAAGTATCCCGTCTCTTATGTGTTATCAGTGCGGGAAGACAGGGCATATGGCTCGAGATTGTTTGGAGAAAAATCGTGTGTGTTTTAATTGCGGGGAAAGAGGTCATATTCGCCCGGATTGCCCAAAGCCGAGAACTGATTCACGTCGCGAAACTCCAAGGGCGGGACGAGGTGATAGTCGAGGCGATAGACGAGATAGAGGTGGTGGGAACATTAGAGCTCGAGCTTTTCAGATGACCGTGGAGGAGGCTAGAGAGCGACCAGATGTGATTACAGGTATTTTTAGCCTAAATTCTCTTCGAGCTCGTATGGTGTTTGATTCTGGTGCATCGATTTCTTTCATATCGATACCTTTCGCATCTCGAATTAATGTACCGGTGTCTAAAATGAGTGAGAGCCTGATAGTTGATATTGCTGACGGGAGAGATGTTATAGTGAATACTCAGTATATAAATTGTCGGCTTGAAATCAATGGGATTTCTTTCCTTATTGATTTGAAGCCGATGACTACTCGTGCGTTTGATGTAATAGTTGGAATGGACTGGTTAGATAACAATAGGGCAAATATGGATTGTCACGGAAAGATTATTTCCGTGAGAACTCCGAGCGGGTCTCAGACGTTAATACGAGGCGAACGCCGTTTTCAACATATTCCGGTTGTATCTTTCGCGAGAGCGCGGAGGTATACCGAAAGAGGTGCTCTTTTGTTTATGGCACATGTTGCCCCAATTGAAACCGAACGTCCCACTGTGAAGGATGTGGAGATAGTGAGAGATTTTGCTGATGTTTTTCCTGACGATCTTCCGGGCTTACCGCCAAATCGTCAATTGGAGTTTGTTATCGATTTAGTCCCTGGAGCGAAATCGATAGCTCGAGCACCCTATCGATTGGCACCGTCCGAGATGGAGGAGTTAAAGAAACAACTACAAGAACTTTTGGATCGCGGTTTTATTCGTCCGAGCTCGTCTCCGTGGGGTGCGCCGATACTGTTTGTTCGAAAGAAGGATGGTTCTATGCGTATGTGCATAGACTATCGCGAGTTAAACAAAATTACTGTGAAAAATCGTTATCCCCTACCGAGAATAGACGATTTGTTTGATCAGTTAGAAGGAGCAGTGTATTTTTCGAAGATTGATTTGAGATCGGGATATCACCAGCTAAGAGTAAGAGAATCTGACGTCCCGAAGACAACATTTCGCACCCGATACGATCATTATGAGTTTCTAGTAATGCCGTTCGGTTTGACGAATGCCCCAGCGGCTTTTATGGATTTGATGAATCGAGCTTGTCATCCATTCTTAGACAAGTTCGTAATAGTGTTTATTGATGATATTTTGATTTATTCCAATAGCTGGGATGAGCACAAGCAACCTCTACAGTTGATTTTAAATCTTCTTCGTAAAGAAAAATTGTATGCAAAATTTTCGAAGTGCGAGTTTTGGATGCAAGAGATCCAGTTTCTTGGTCATGTGATAAACAGAGAAGGAGTTAAAGTGGACCCTGCCAAGATAGAAACAGTGATGAGTTGGCACCACCCAAAAATCCGACTGAGGTTCGGAGCTTTTTGGGACTAGCTGGCTATTACTGACGATTTATTGAGAAATTTTCGAGTATTGCATTGCCCTTAACAAAGCTGACCAGAAAGACAAAGAAGTTTATCTGGGCTGAAGCACAACAAGAAGCTTTTCAAAAACTGAGACGGGCGTTATGCGAAGCTCCGGTGTTAGCTTTGCCTCAAGGTGTGGAAGACTTTGTCCTTTTTACCGATGCTTCACAAATTGGTCTTGGATGTGTATTAATGCAAAGGGGGCGAGTAATTGCGTATTCGTCTCGACAGCTGAAGCCTCATGAGCAAACTTATCCAGTACACGATTTGGAATTAGCCGCCATTGTTTTTGCACTAAAAATCTGGCGACATTACCTTTATGGTGTGAAGTTCCAGATATATTCAGATCATAAGAGTTTAAAGTATATGTTTGATCAAAAAGAATTGAATATGAGACAACGAAGATGGATGGATCTTTTGAAAGATTACGAGTGCGAAATACTTTACCATCCTGGTAAAGCAAATGTAGTGGCAGATGCGTTAAGCCGAAAAGAACCACCTATTCGAGTCGTTTCAGCTCGAATGAGAGTGGTTAGCAAATTGCCAGAAATGATTCAACATGCCCAGAGAGAAGCCAATGACATGAAGAGTGAGAGAATGGTTGGTTATGTAGATAAACTGGTTGAAAATGCACAAGGAGTGAAGACTTTTCAAGGACGAGTGTGGGTCCCAAAACACGGAGAAACGAGACAGCTGTTACTCGAAGATGCCCATTGTACACGGTATTCAATCCATCCAGGTAGTACGAAGATGTATAGAAGTTTAAAGCCGTTTTACTGGTGGCCAGGAATGAAACGTGATGTTGGGAGATATGTGGAGAAGTGTCTGACTTGTTTACAAGTCAAGGCAAATCATCAGAGACCATACGGGTTAGTTCAACCACTACCTGTACCGATGAAAAAGTGGGATGAGATTTCGATGGACTTTATCACCAAATTACCCCGAACTCCAAGAGGGTTCGATTCAATATGGGTAATTGTTGATAGGTTGACAAATCAGCACAGTTTATTCCCATACGAGAAGATTACCAAGCGTCCAAATTAGCAGAGATCTATGTTAGGGAGGTGATGAGACGACACGGAGTACCAACCTCTATAGTCTCCGATCGCGATAGTCGTTTCACTTCTCATTTTTGGCAAAGTTTTCAAAAACATTTGGGAACTAAAGCCTTAATGAGTACAGCTTATCATCCGCAGACTGATGGTCAAACCGAGAGAACTATACAAACGTTAGAAGATATGCTTAGAGCTTCGGTGATTGATTTTGGAGGTAGTTGGGACGATCATCTACCTTTAGCCGAATTTACATATAACAACTCATATCATTCTAGTATTCAAATGGCACCCTTCGAAGCGTTATATGGGTCAATATGTAGAACACCATCATGTTGGTCAGAAGCGGGAGAGAAGCCACTAGCAGGTCCCGAGATTATAACTGAAACTGAGGCAAAGATAAAAAGCATTCGTGAACATATGAGAGTTGCTCAGCAGCGTCAAAAACAATATGCAGATAAACAATGAAAACCATTGGAGTTTCAAATTGGAGATATGGTAATGTTAAAAGTGTCTTCCTGGAAGGGAATTATTCGCTTTGGTAAACGTGGCAAGCTAAGTCCACGGTTTATCGGACCTTTTCGTGTAATTCAACGAATAGGAGCAGTAGCTTATAGACTCGAGCTTCCTGACGAGCTACGGGGAATTCATAATGTATTTCATATTTCACATCTTCGTAAAACCTTACATGATGAGTCGACCCGAGTTTCTTTGAAAGAAGTTCAGTTAGATCGTAAACTTCAATATCAAGAGCAACCGGAGAAAATTTTAGACAAAAATATCAAGAAGTTGCGAAATAAAGAGATTGCAATAGTTAAAGTACAATGGCTACATCATAGAGGAACAGATGTTACTTGGGAAGGCGAAGAAGAGATGCGGTCAAAGTATCCCTTTCTGTTTCAAGAGATTCCGAGGACGGAATCTTCTGAAGGGGGTAAGAACTTGTAATACCTTAATTTTAAATTATAGTATAATTATGTTAAATATATATATATATATATATATATATATATATATATATATATATATATATATATATATATATATATATATATATATATATATATATATATATATATATATATATATATATATATATATATATATATATATATATATATATATATATATATATATATATATAGGGGTGGGTTCAACATAGAACCAAAATTAGACATAGAACCATAGAACCACTATGTTCAGTACTGAACATGCATATGTTCAGTACCGAATATACATATGTTCAGAGCTGAACATACATATATGTTCATTAGTGAACATATATTATATATGTTCACTAATGAACATATACATATGTTCAGCTCTGAACATATGTATGTTCGGTACTGAACATATGCATGTTCACTACTGAACATAGTGGTTCTATGGTTCTATGGATAAAAAGTGGTTCTATGTTGATCCTGCCCCTATATATATATATATATATATATATATATATATATATATATATATATATATATATATATATATATATATATATATATATATATATATATATATATATATATATATATATATTTATACGAGGTTAGATGAGTTAAAACGTGAGTTAAGATGTTTAAGAGTTAGTCAAAGAAAAGTAGGATGCTAAAAGAGATAAAAGAAACAAAGGAAAATGGAAAACAATTCAACCCGGGTCGAGTTTAACAAACCGGTCGTGTTCGATGGGAACCCGGGTCGGGTCGATTTGTTGGAAAACAAGGTTCATGTAATAGTTTCAAAAACAAGAGTTTGCAACGGAAGCATAAAATCATGAACACAAATTCCATTTTCAAGAGGATCATGCTACATGCATGTAGAGATAAGTTGAAGAACAAACATAGTTTAAGTTCAAGATAATAACCTTTGTTCTTGGGTTTGGTTTGGATGATTTTGATAGCTAGGAATCAAATTAGAATCCCTCTATAGTTGATCCACCACAAGCTTGAACACCCTTGAATGCTAGTTCCACAACTTGCAAGTTATAACTCCTTTTCTTATGAAACCAAAAACCAATTTTCTTAGGCACTTAAGGAGAGTTATTTTGGCTAATTTTAGGCAAGAAAAATAATGTACAAACCCACTCAAAGTCGTGCACTATATCACCCACCAAAAAGAGAAAGCAAATGCCACTAGTTGGAAAGGAAAGACCCATGTGATTTCAATATTCAAAAGCTAGCATCTTCCACTAGTTTAACAACTCAATGCATGCTTTTATGTCTCCCATCATGGCTTAAATTATGGATGATCAAATGTAGTGCTAGTAGGTTTTATTATTTATAAAACTTATATAATTATAAGCTTATAAATAATACATCTTCTTATTTCTTAAATGGGATAACATTTAACCCATAATCTTATATATAAATAAACCATCTAAATATACAATCTTAATTGTATAATTATATATATACATACATATATATATATATATATATATATATATATATATATATATATATATATATATATATATATATATATATATATATATATATATATATATATATATATATAACAATATATATATATATTTTATTTAATTTACCAATTAAATTAAATAAAAGGCTTACTTATAAATCAATTAAATCGTTTAACAATTTAAACAATTTAATTGTTACACTTAATTAATTCATCACATATGAATTACTAATCAACCTTTAATTTTGTAGTTATTATTATTTACCTCAAATAATAATAACCTACAAGATTAAATTGCAAGTTTAGTATCATTTGATGTTAAATCAAATTTAACGTTCTAAATGATCAATTGGTGTCAAACTTGTTGTTGGTGTGACCCTATAGGATCATGTATTATTAGTAATATCATTTTATGATCATCCTTGGGCATATAGAACTAACAATCTCCCACTTGCACAAGGTTGCATCATAGAATGATATCGACAGTGGTAAACGTCTAGCAACATTTCACTGCCCCCAATAACACATGACATTGTGCCATTCAACAACATTCAATTCTTCAGAAAACACGAGGCTCTAATTGATGTATAAGGTTATCTATCAATTATCCCTTTGTCACAGACATCATGTTGAACATGAGACATGGATCTTAATCATTCTCATTTTATGTTCAACTTTCAATCAGGCGCCTTAGATGTCTAACTCTCAACACATAAGAGGAACAAATCCCGTCTTGACTACATACGCCCCTCATATAGTTAATACTATGCATGAGTATGGCCTTTATGGTTGTCTGTATTTCAAGAACAACTGTGAACCATATCAAAACATAGTACACTCTACACTTGAGTCCCAAATATGTATCTCAGGTCAAAGGATACAATGATAATACCTTTATTCAAGAATCACTTATGATGATGATCCATGGAGTGATCTTGAAACGGGTCAAGTCCAATACTTGTTCACTGACAAGTACCTATGAATTTGGTTGCAACCTTTTGCTACTTTTACCCATAAAAGTCAACCAATCCAATTCATATTAGTCTTACTTCATAATTGCTCCCACAACTATGATCGACTATGGACGTTTAGAATAACTAAATTATTCAAGGATTAAACATGCTAATAAAACACAATAATTATGAATGAAACATCACGTCACAAATATTACATAATTTTTGTCGTTTACATAAGTTCATATTCATAAAACATTAAACACAAATCAAATCCATTCATTAGAAAAACGGAGTCCTATACCCTTAGCATGACTTTCATGCTTAGTTTGGGGTAACGGTTTCGTGAATGGGTCTGCCAAATTTTGATCTGTATGAACCTTGTGAATACTGATTTCACCATTCTTAACTTCATGTCTAATGTAGTTATACCTTCGGTGAATGTGTTTGGTTTTTTGATGCAATCTAGGTTCCTTTGCTTGAGCTATAGCACCTAGATTGTCACAGAAGATTTCTATAGGGTCCCGAATGGAAGGAACAACCCCTAGATCTTCTATGAACTTTCTCATCCAGACAGCTTCTTGAGCAGCTTCTGAAGCAGCAACATATTCAGATTCTGTAGTGGATTGTGCAATCACTTCTTGTTTGGAACTCTTCCAAGACACGGCTCCTCCATTTAAAATAAAGACATACCCAGATTGAGATTTCGAATCATCCCTATCTGTTTGGAAGCTTGCGTCAGTGTAACCCTTTACCTTTAAGCTTTCTTCCAAACCGCCGTAAACTAAGAACATATCTTTAGTTCTTCTCAAGTACTTAAGAATGTTCTTTACAGCAGTCCAGTGGGCTTCACCTGGGTTCTGTTGATACCTACTAGTCATACTTAAGGCACATGAGACGTCGGGCCTAGTGCATAACATGGCATACATGATGGACCCAATTGCCGAAGCATATGGGACATGTTTCATCCTTTCAAGTTCAGTCCTAGAGTTTGGGCACTGAGACTTGCTTAGGATGGTGCCATGAGGCATTGGCAAGAATCCTCTTTTGGAGTCTTGCATCTTGAACCTTTTCAAGATTTTATCAATATATACACTTTGGCTAAGACCAATAAGTCTCTTAGATCTATCTCTATAGATATTTATGCCTAATACATAAGCAGCTTCCCCTAGATCCTTCATTGAGAAACAACTCTCAAGGAACGCTTTGACACCTTTTAAAGTTGGGATGTCATTTCCAAATAAAAGTATGTCATCTACATACAATACTAGGATTATGACAATGCTCCCACTAGCTTTCTTGTAAACACAGGAGTCATCCTCATTTTTGATGAATCCAAAACTCGTAATCTTTTCATCAAAACGGATGTTCCATGTTCGAGACGCTTGCTTTAATCCATAGATAGATCTTTTAAGCTTGCACACTTTGTTTGGATGCTTGGGATCGACAAAACCTTCAGGTTGTTCCATATAGACATCTTCCAATAAGTATCCATTAAGGAAAGCGGTCTTGACATCCATTTGCCATATCTCATAATCATAGTATGCGGCTATGGCAAAAAGTATCCTAATTGACTTGATCATTGCCACTGGAGAAAAGGTCTCATCATAGTCAATACCATGAGTCTGTGAGTATCCTTTAGCAACAAGTCTAGCCTTAAAAGTGTGAACATTTCCATCCACGTCGATTTTCTTCTTGAAAACCTATTTGTTCCCAACAGTCTTACAATTGGTGGGAAGATTAACCAAGTTCCAAACTTGATTATCGTGCATGGATTGCATCTCAGTGTTCATGGCCTCAAGCCATTTATCAGATTCAGGATCTGATATTGCACTCTGATAGTTGACGGGTTCATCAGAATCTATCGTATAACATTCCTCTTCCATCAAAAGGTAACCATACCTTTCTGGTTCAATTCGAACCCTACCAGATTTGCGAACACCTTGTGTTACAATTTGTTCCTGATCAACCGTTTGTTCAGGTTCAACAATTTCTTGTTGAATGCTAGATTCAACTTCTTGTGTATCAGGTTGTGGTTCCTGAAGTTCCTCAAGTTCCACAAACCTCCCACTAGCCTCTTCCGTCAGAAACTTGTTTTCTAGGAATTCAGCTTTTCGAGAAATAAATATCTTATTCTCGATGGGATTGTAGAAATAGTATCCAAGACAATCTTTCGGATACCCTACAAAGATGCATTTAGTTGAACGGGGTTCTAATTTGTTTGAAGCTTCTTGTCTAACATAAGCTTCACAACCCCATACTTTTAGATAGGATAAAGATGGAACCCTTCCATGCCATATCTCATAAGGCGTTTTATCTACCTTCTTAGTAGGTGCCATGTTTAGGAGACGAGCAGCTGTTTGTATAGCATAACCCCAAAATGATAAAGGTAGAGTACTTTTACTCATCATGGATCGAACCATATCCAATAGTGTTCGGTTCCGCCTCTCAGACACACCATTATGTTGTGGTGTTCCAGGTGGAGTAAGTTGTGAAACAATTCCACAAGTCTTAAGATGATCCATAAAGTTTGTACTTAAGTACTCACCTCCTCTATCAGAACGAAGAACTTTAATTGTTTTGTTGAGTTGATTTTCCACTTCACTTTGAAACGTTTTGAACATTTCAAACGCCTCATGCTTATGTTTAATTAAATAAACATATCCAAAACGACTAAAGTCGTCAGTGAAGGTGATGAAATATCTTTCACCATATCTAGTCATTGGCTTGAAAGGACCACATACATCCGTATGTATGATTCCTAACAAGTCCTTTGCTCTCTCATTGGTTCCAGAGAAAGGAGCTTTAGTCATCTTGCCATGTAAACAAGATTCACATATATCAAATGAGTCATTCTCATTTGCCTTCAAAAGTCCACTCTTTTGAAGTTGGGATATGCGATTCTTGTTTATATGTCCAAGGCGACAATGCCATAGATAGGTTTGACTCAAATCAAATTTGGGTTTCTTGGTGAAAGTGTGGTATAAAGAGCCATTGTTAGTCTTTTCATCAAGGTTTACTTCATAAATTCCATTTAAAGGCCTAGCCTCAAAATAGAATACATTATTTTTGTAAACACAAATATCATCATTATTAAAGGAAAGATCAAATCCACATTGTCTTAATTTAGCAACCGAAATAATATTCCTAGTCAAGCTAGGAACATAGTAAACATTCAACAATGTCACACACAAACCATTAGGTAGTAATAAATTAAAACTTCCAATTGAATCCACCGCAACCCTTGCATTGTTTCCAACCCGAAGTACTACCTCATTTGCCTTCAGTTGCCTACTCCTTTTGAACCCCTGCAACATATTACATATGTGAGTTCCACAACCAGTATCAAATACCCATGTGTTAGGAGATAAATTATAAAGTTCTAGATCTATCACATAGATACCTGAAGTGCCTTCACCGGCCTTCTTCTTCTTCAACTCCGCAAGATACGTAGGGCAATTTCTCTTCCAATGCCCAGCTTTGCCACATTCAAAGCATGTGTCTTCTTTGGCAACCTTTGCCTTCTTCTTGGGCGGATGGGAAGGTTGGACAACTTTCTTGCCCTTACCTTTGAAAGCTTTTGCTTTCCCTTTGCCCTTGGAGTTGGTGGGGTGTTCTGGTCTAGTTCTCTTTGTTCCACCTTCCTTGATCATGAGAACTTGAGTGGTTTTCTTAGGCAGATTCTTTTCCCCGGTAATTAGCATCCCATGTAATTCCGGGATAGTCTTGTTTAAACCATTCATGTTAAAATTCATGACAAAAGGATCAAAGGACTTTGTCAAGGAGTTAAGGATCATATCCGTTGCTAGCTCTTCGGGCATCACAACTCCAAGACGTGCCAAATGATCAATGTGACTCTTCATTTTGAGCACATAAGAACTTACCGACTGCCCATCCTCCATCTTGCAAGCATGGAAAGCCCGAACAGTTTCGAACCTTTCCGTTCTTGCAAGTTGTTGGAACATTTCCTTTAGTTGATGAATCATGTCATATGCTGAATGATTCTCCAAATCCTTCTGAAGGTCAGGAATCATGGTTGCCAACATAAGGCATGATGCATCGATGGAATCATCCATCTTTTTAAGCCATGCATCGTGTGCGGGCTTAGGAATGGCAGGGGGCTCTTCTGGAAGTGGTTCATTGAGAACATATTCTTTCTTTTCTTGTTTGAGAACAATTCTCACACTACGGTGCCAATCCAAGAAGTTGGTATGGTTAAGTTTTTCTCCTTCAAGGAGAGACCGTAGTGAGGTTTTGTTAGGAGCCGAGTGTGTGTTGTTTGGTGCCATCTACAAAATTTTAACAAGGTTCTATTTAGTAAATTATGATATTAAGTCCTTAATAATTAATACCCTTTCTTGTTTCATAAACTTTAATTAATTAAGGTCTAGAATCCAAGTTGCATCACGAATAAGTGGTTAGGTTTCCTTTATCCCGCCTATTCGAATCAACAAGGTAGGTAACGGTTTACCAATTATATCCAAATATAATTTCTAGAGTTATGGGATCCCATTATAACATTTATAAGTTTGGCATGTTTGATCCCATCTATGCCTTGGATTTCTAATGCTTAGGTGACCTTTATCACAAGAGATTTCCAAACGAATCATCCTACTTAAACGGACGTGTAGTTTTGAAAACTATTAATGGTTAGGTGTCCTTTATCCCATCAATATTGCAAAACTACTTCTTGTATCACAAGAAGACTCCAAGTGGCTAGGTATCCTTTATCCCGCAAGGAAATACAAGTGATACATGAGTGTCTTTAAGAAGGACGGCATAGATTCGTATTTCATAAGGGATTTGTATGTTTTACAATTCTAATTTTTGAAAAACATATGGTATCATGTAGATTGCATGCATCCAATGAACATGGTACCATTTAAATCTTATTTTGTTAATTGGTTCCTAAATCATAAAATCTCCATTTTATTGATTCTTTGTTTGTGGTCAAGATTACAATTAATATCCAATATTAAGTTTGAGTTTGATCACATATATTAGAACCAATTTATAATCCTAAATAATTACCATTATTACTTAGGGTTGGAGTTTGTAAGAGTTTATAAAATCTCCATTTTATTTCTTGTTTTAATCATTTTCAAAACTTGACTTAATAGGTTTTAAACAAAACCCATTTTAATAAAACCCATTTTATCACATCTTATGTTTTAAATGTCAACTTTTGAAAATACAAACTCCTTGATGATTATGTTTAATTATCTAGGTTGTCTAGCATGCAAAATCTTATTTTCATCCACAACATAACATAATAAAACATTCAAACATCACAAGCATGCATGGGTGCATAAACACAAGCCAACTAGTTTGATATTTCATGTGAGCCACACATGAAATATCAAGTCCAAACCTAGGGACAAAAGGGTGACAAAAACTCAACCAAATGATCTTCGATTTGGCTACAATTTTGCCAAGCTTCTTATATCACCATATGATACTTGAACCACCATTTCTTGACATCATAAAGTGAGATATGATTTTTTCTTCTGGTCCTCAAAAGTTTCGAAATCTAGGGGCAGCAGGAAGGAAAAATTTGTGGTTTTTTGTTGCATTTTTCAATTCATTCTTGGCTATATTGATGCTAATACTTGTTGAAACTTAATGTATATACTAGATATTAGAGTTACCAACAAGTATATCACCAAATGACCAAGATATGAATTTATAAAACACTTCCAAAACATTTTTGAAATCTGGACAGCAGCTCTTCAGAAAGTGCTGCTGTTGGGTGCAATCTTTTCTTACTTCCTTCTCTTGTTACATTTTGTGAATGAAATAAAATACAACTATTCTAACAATTACAAAATGAATAAAAGAAGTAAATAACTAATTATTATTACAAACCATTTGAATAAAATAGTAGATTACAACCAAATCGAATACAAACACAAAACATGCATCATATGGTCCTTGGCTTGTTTATGCACCATTTTATCACATAAAATCATAAGAAAATCAACACTTTGTTTTTCTAAGGCAACATCTATGTAACCAAATGCATGCATACATAAACTATAGTTGGTTACATAAAATCATAGATTATATATTTGCATGTTGCCAAAGAAGCCATGCATGAAACTTTCATTTAAGAAGATGAACATTCATGGCTTCCAAAAACCAAGTTTATCCAAATAAACTTATTATCTAAACATGCAATATAGCCATGGCTCTGATACCAATTGTTGGAAAACAAGGTTCATGTAATAGTTTCAAAAACAAGAGTTTGCAACGGAAGCATAAAATCATGAACACAAATTCCATTTTCAAGAGGATCATGCTACATGCATGTAGAGATAAGTTGAAGAACAAACATAGTTTAAGTTCAAGATAATAACCTTTGTTCTTGGGTTTGTTTTGGATGATTTTGATAGCTAGGAATCAAATTAGAATCCCTCTATAGTTGATCCACCACAAGCTTGAACACCCTTGAATGCTAGTTCCACAACTTGCAAGTTATAACTCCTTTTCTTATGAAACCAAAAACCAATTTTCTTAGGCACTTAAGGAGAGTTATTTTGGCTGATTTTAGGCAAGAAAAATAATGTACAAACCCACTCAAAGTCGTGCACTATATCACCCACCAAAAAGAGAAAGCAAATGCCACTAGTTGGAAAGGAAAGACCCATGTGATTTCAATATTCAAAAGCTAGCATCTTCCACTAGTTTAACAACTCAATGCATGCTTTTATGTCTCCCATCATGGCTTAAATTATGGATGATCAAATGTAGTGCTAGTAGGTTTTATTATTTATAAAACTTATATAATTATAAGCTTATAAATAATACATCTTCTTATTTCTTAAATGGGATAACATTTAACCCATAATCTTATATATAAATAAACCATCTAAATATACAATCTTAATTGTATAATTATATATATACATATATATATATATATAACAATATATATATATATATATTATTTAATTTACCAATTAAATTAAATAAAAGGCTTACTTATAAATCAATTAAATCGTTTAACAATTTAAACAATTTAATTGTTACACTTAATTAATTCATCACATATGAATTACTAATCAACCTTTAATTTTGTAGTTATTATTATTTACCTCAAATAATAATAACCTACAAGATTAAATTGCAAGTTTAGTATCATTTGATGTTAAATCAAATTTAACGTTCTAAATGATCAATTGGTGTCAAACTTGTTGTTGGTGTGACCCTATAGGATCATGTATTATTAGTAATATCATTTTATGATCATCCTTGGGCATATAGAACTAACACGATTAACCCGGACCGTGTGAAGCTTGAATCGAAAAACGGTATTTTGCGTAACAAAACCCGGGGTGGGTTTCACAGCCCGGGTCGGGTCCGAGCAAAACCCGGGGCGGGTCTGACAGCCCGGGTCGGGTTACGGGTGCAGGGCACTTTAAATTGTAAAATTTCATTTCATTTGGTTTAAAACACATCCGACCCAAAACTCCTTTTAAACCCTAGAACTTGATTTCTACCCATCTAAGTCGAGATTAAGGCCTTCTATTCGTGAATTGAAGTTAGGGATTTGCATTTGGAGCTTGAAAGGTAACTTCCCTTGAATTTGGCTTTGTTTCAACCGTGGAATACTTGTGTTGGAGTGATTCTAGGTGGTCTTGAGGACCACCTGCGAAATTGATGAAGTTAGAGTTCAATTAATAGTGTAGCAAGTCTATAAGAGTCTAAATTCTAGCTTTGAAGTTGGTGATTTGTGGTTTTAGGGTTTTAAACCCTAGATTCTTAAACCCTAGATTCTTGAACCCGAAAATATGCTTTAAACTAGCTCATGTGTTGTTAGTAGGTTGTTATTATAAGTTATATGGAGTCTTTAATGTGATTGTTGTGGAGTTTTAACGGTTGATTTGATAAAAAACCGCTAAATTGGAGGTTTTGAACCTTATAATGTATGATGTTCATAGATGGTGATCTTGTTAGCTTTTAATTCTTGGTTTAAAGACTTAGAAATGGTTAAATTAATATGAGAATGTTGAAGTCTCATATGTGATGTCGTTTTGAGCAGATACACATAGGAGGGAAGGAGATACACGAGGCACGGGTGGACCACGGACTGATCAGACATCAGGTGAGTAGTTATAATTCAATATAAATAGTTTGATTATAACTAAATTGACTTATTGCACCTCTTAATTGGTTGAGATAACCAATTAACATGAATTAAACAATATTGAGAATTTCTTGTTAATGTGATTGTTGAGCTTGATTGAGTACACCAAATGACTGAGATAGTCATTGAAATAGAGATCAGTGATTTGAATTGTGGAAATTATGATAATTATTAGATTGATTTCTAAACTTTGATAATTTTTCTCACTGAGCTTAATTAGCTCATGTAAATAGTTATATGTTGTGTTATAGGTGACAGAGGTAAGAAGATTGCTGAGGGATGATTCATCTGGACATGGGACTTGACTTTTGAACTAGTTGTAGACCATAATACACTTTTGTATAGTTTTGTAAACGGTCTTTTGTAACCCAGTTCTTGGGACATGTTTGTTACATACTTGTTCTTTTGATATGTACTTGTACTTCTGTTGCTTAACTTTGATTACACCATAAACCATTGTGGTTATTTTGATTGATTATTGGTGTAATCCAGAGATAAGAAACTGGGTGTTACAAATCATTAGGTTATTGTTTTGTTGTTTTGCTGTCTATATTTAGCATATATTGTTGTTTCTTTTTATATTTCACTTTCAGATTAGGGGTTACACCTAATGTTTGAGTTTAGCTTTGAATAAACATTAAAGTTATGATTTGAGTGATATTTGGTTATTAATAGTTGTTTAATTTATCATGTTAGTTTCTTCAATGGTCCTTATATTTTAAAGTTTAAATCTTTATTGCGTTATTGATGAGTTATTTCAATCTAGATGACCAATCTGATTGTTTAACTTGAATCATGACTGCGTTATTGACCATTAGGCAGGAATAACTAGTGATGAACCAAATCCTATGGTTAAAACAATAAAGTAATAAACTCTAATGTGTAAGCTCCATTAAATGACCATTCTGTGCACCAATTAATCATCATGACCATTGAAATTAATTAACCTGATTAAATCTTATATGATATGAAGTTAATGACTAGTAATAAGGATATCAATTAACATGACCCTTGTGATTAAGAATCTTTAGAATTATTGGGATTTGTGAACGGACCAAGGAAACTAATCAGCTTAGGAATCAATGAACAATAGTTTAATAATCATTGCATTTAATAGAAATATATCATAATTAAAAGGTGAAATCAAGTTTAAATAAAAATACCTTCAAAACTGTTTCCAAATGTAATAATATGTTTAATACCAATTCTACAAGAGTTCGACAATCATTCTTACAACAGCTATACAACTACACGATTAGGTTTACTGTCTAATGTATGATAGTCCTTAGTTTTATGAATTCAAAACGAGATCCGTATATCAAGTTTTTGAGATCTACCGGAGATTGGTTTGCAGGCATCAGACTTCTTTCAAACTAAATTATGAAGTCGTATTTAAAGAGAAACGAGATCTGTTCATGGAGCGGCGCGGCAGCATTGACGTATCTAGTGGTCCAGATTTATTCTCGCGATCTCAACTTTTATTCCATTCTTTATGGAACATATATATATATATATATATATATATATATATATATATATATATATATATATATATATATATATATATATATATATATATATATATATATATATATATATATATATATATATATATATATATATATAGATTCAAATGAGAACCATTAAAAGATTGAGAACTAAAAGAACTAATCTAACCCACATATTATTTTAATCCAAAGGTTGTGGGGTTTGATCGTCTACAACGCGTTCACACTGGTTAACCTCCATATATATATACAACCCTCCGATGAATTGCGTCAATGGCCGAGATTGATTCTCACGGTTCTCAACATTTTAATGGTTCTCATTTGAACCTTCTCTCTCTCTCTCTCTCTCTATATATATATATATATATATATATATATATATATATATATATATTTATGAATGGGTTCAAATGAGAACCACTAAAAAACTAAGAACCGTGAGAACCGATATTTACACATTAATAATCATGTTTTTTTTTCATACTTGTTTATTATGTGAAAATACATCAAACTTAATAAATTTTCTTATTTTTTAATATGTTTTACAGTATTCACAATATAATAAACTTTCTAATTATTAAACTGTGAATACTATAACGTAATTTCTTTTTTTCTTTAAAACACATCAATGTTGATATCTAATAGCAAATGAATGATAATTATATATTTTTATGTGTTTTGTTATTTTATTTTGATAAAAAAACAAGTGTTAAAAATAAAAAATACAACATTATTAAACTGTGAATTATTGATTCTCACGGTTTTCAATATTTTAGTAGTTCTCATTTGAACCCTTTATATATATATATATATATATATATATATATATATATATATATATATATATATATATATATATATATATATATATATATATATATAAACCTGACAACTTGAGATCGATACAAGTATTTGTTTTGTACTTTGTGTGTCCCACTCCCACACCAATAGACACAGACATCAAACTTTAATGGTATAAGTACACATGAGTCTTTTCAGTTGATTTTTCACTACAACAAGGCAACAAATGTTGATGTTCGAAGACAAATTAGTTTAAGATTCTTTTTTTAAATCCACTTTAAAGTCCAAACTCATTGGTACAAAAACAGACCAGCAGTCCAAAAACAAGTCATGGTGGTGGGTTTTGGATCAGTTACATTGGAATAATGGTCCTGGACGAATATTTTTTTTAATCTACGGGTACAAGTTAGGGTTTTGTTTATTAAGTGCATAAAATAGTTGCTAGAGTTGGAAGCTGTAATTTTAACATTTAGAATTCTAAAATATTACAAATATTTTTAGGATTAGAACTTTTTTATTCTAAAATAAAAGATTCAAGTTTGTACTTCTAAATAATACTTTCTCTTTGGTTCAAGTTTTTTCTTAAAAATAAAAAATAAAAGCTTTAAAAACAGGTTGCGAAATTTGTTACCCAAAGTTGTTATAATTTTGCTAACTGAATCTTCATTAGATTATAAAATAATATGGAATATTTGATTAATTCTTGAAGCAATATGAGAGGCCAGGCGTTACTTGAAACAAGTTGAATCCAATCCGGCTTACTTGTGAATAACTGAAAGGGATAATAACTTAAAAGGGTAACGAAGTTTTAAAAATGTACAAGAAACACCATTAAACTTTCATTTGTGTACAAAACATCATCAAAGTATACATTTTGTACACATTATACCATCAAAGTATACATCTTGTACATATTATACCTTCAAAGTTATCTGTTTGTTCACATTTGACCTTGGGTCCATCGGCATTAGCCGATCAACTTTGATGGTGTAATGTGTACAAAATGTATACTTTGATGGTGTAATGTGTACAAAATGTATAATTTGATGGTGTTTTGTGCACAAATGAAAGTTTAATAGTGTTTTTTGTATATTTTTAAAACTTTGTTGCCCTTTTAAGTCATTAAGCTTATTATATTTGCCACATGATTTTTACTAACTTTATTTTCAAAAAATTATCTAAAAATATAAATCAG
Source organism: Cichorium intybus (assembly GCA_023525715.1). Classification (NCBI taxonomy): domain Eukaryota; kingdom Viridiplantae; phylum Streptophyta; class Magnoliopsida; order Asterales; family Asteraceae; genus Cichorium; species Cichorium intybus. The sequence continues at coordinate 140,442,946 of CM042011.1, read as the reverse complement.
AAAAATGTCAATCGAACAGAAAATTGAGATCGGTGCTGAGGCCTGTGTTTGACACAGTTTCTTTAAAACAAATTTTCCCGGTATGGGTGTTTGTTTCCCAGGATAAAACAGCATAACGCGATTAGAACTTTTCTGGTTGACCGGTGGTACATTCATACCCGCAGGATGCGCGCTCCACACAAGTTCATTATCAAAACAAAGGTAATACGGAGGAGAACACGAACACATAACAATTTATTTATTTTAAATTGTTTTATGAAACCCTATTTTGTGTTCAAAAATAGAAAAAACCCATTTTATAAAATTGGTTAAAACCAATTTTCCAACATCTTTATTCATTTCCGGTTCATGAATTTCTTTTCTAACAATAACGTATCTATTATCATATATTTGAAATATTTTATATAGATCATTCATCTTATTTGTCATCTTTAGACACACATCATATATTCATATGTGACATAGATTAAATCTTGAGTTTTAATTAATAGAAGACAATAAAATATTTCCAATTTAATTTTTATATATTTAACAAAACAGATTGATTAGTCAAATATAACAAGTTCTACAATTTTAAATATAACTAAGGGGCAAACACAAATGATACTGAGATCTGATAATAGAAGATTATGTTAGGATCGAGACACTTAGCATACGAACACTAGACTCACACACTCAGCTCACAAATTAAGAACACCAGAATTTAACGTGGTTCGGTCTAAAAATGACCTATGTCCACGGCGGATAACTAGGAGTTTATATTCAACTACTTCAACTACATTGTTGTGGTGTTTTTTTGTGATGCATTTTTCTGATGAGTAGCACATCTCTATTTATAGAGATGAAATTCAATGTGAACAAATAAGATTTCCCTTCAACAATATAGGCTGCCAAAATAATTCTCACCTACCTTTGAAAAAAAATCTTCACCAAACCAATATTTCACCTAACAATCTCCCACTTGAAGATTTTGAAAAACGTATTCTTTCTCTACCGTCCAACTCTTTCAATGGTTTTCCAATTTCTCTGGAGCTATACCAAGGCTCTGATACCACTTGTTAGGATAGAGACACACACACGACACTAATCACACGCACTCAGCTCTCACACTTAAGAACACCAGAATTTAACGTGGTTCGGTCTAAAAATGACCTACGTCCACGGCGGATAACTAGGAGTTTATATTCAACTACATTGTTGTGGTGTTTTTTTGTGATGCATTTTTCTGATGAGTAGCACATCTCTATTTATAGAGATGAAATTCAATGTGAACAAATAAGATTTTCCTTCAACAATATAGGCTGCCAAAATAATTCTCACCTACCTTTGAAAAAAAATCTTCACCAAACCAATATTTCACCTAACAGATTAAAGGTCGAGAAAAAACAAGTCATTAAAAAAAACTATAAAAAGCACTATGAAATGGGAATTGTGCAATGCCTAAGCGCTGTTTTGAATGAAAAAAAAAAAGCATTTATATTGCAAAAAATTGTTCACTGTGAAACCAAAGAGAAAACCAATACTATGAATTCACTTTCTGAAATACGAAATTCTTCATATTTTTACGAATTTTTTTTTTTGTCAATAAGCATGTTTTCTGAAGGGTTTCTTTTCCTTTTTTCTTTTTTTTTTTTTTTTTTTTTTTGTGTGGTATAAAGCTCTTCAGACTTCAAGTACCATTTTCACAATAGAAAAGAGTTTTATATTACTAAACATGAACTTAGATTGAGAGACATTTTTACAAAAAAAATCTCGTGTAAACATGAGATATGGTGAAAAAGAATGTCTTATATATACAGAAGGCCAGTTTGGCAATGCCAAAACCCATTTGGAAGTGCCTCTTTGAAATGGGTGGTTTTTATTTTGGTAATTTTTAGAAAAAAAAATAAGAAATATGAATATTGTTAGAAATGGGGATGAACAATGGCTTGGATCTCTGAAAATCGTGTAAGAATCACTTTCAAATCAAAATATTTTGATGGTACAATCAAATCTTTGATTGGATAAGATTCAGAGTGTTCTAGATCAGAGAAATGTGTGAAAGAATATGTTTTTCGTACCCAGAAAAATGACCAAAAACGGCTATAAAACCTGTCAAAAACTGTCACTGGGCGCGTTACACGGCCCGTGTAATTTTGACACGGGTCGTGTAATGCCTTACACGGCCCGTGTAATTCTGACACGGGTCGTGTAGTGCCTCAAACTTGTTTCTGTCAAAATGCAGCAAATTACACGGGTCGTGTAATTTTGACACGGGTCGTGTAGTGCCTGAAACTTGCTTCTGTCAAAATGCAGCAAATTACACGGGTCGTGTAATTTTGACACGGGTCGTGTCAGACTAATTTTTGGAAAATTGAATTTCTAACTGACAGTTTACTTTGTAACTTGATCAAATTCAAACAAGTGTGTACTCCACACCTTCCTTACTTGTTTAATGTTTGTCAAGATCACATTTGGTCAACAAAATTAATCCATTACACTTAAATACATATTGGTAATTTTACAAATCACCAACAAACCTCCCCCATTTAAGTGTAATCTTGATTAACTTAAACAAAACATGACTATACAAAACTGATGCATAAATGAAATATCGTGACGATTGAATTTCACATTAGTGTATTACACATTCCAAATATTCGAATATCAGGGTGTCTCTAAGGATTGAACCCTTTCTATTCATAGTGAATACATGAAGATAATAACACACACCAGTTTACATTCTCATAAGTTCTAACTTGACACTATATTTTACTAGCTTGTGTCCTATCCTTCAATAAGCATAACAAAGCTAAGTCACAAGCTTCTTGAAGCAGCTAAACTTCATGCTTATATAGGTAGTTCTTTTATTCTTGCACCTGCATATGCAATTTTTCAAAGAACTATTAAGAAAATAAATTTCAACCTCCTTCACTTGCAGTACTAAACACATATATTGGGATGATATAAACAATAATGTGTTCCAATCTTCAAATATTAAGCTTTCCACATTGAATTCAGCATCTAATGTTCAATTAGATGAGAATTGGGTATCTCAATATCAAAGATTTTTAGGTGGACTTCAAACCCATCCCTACAGCCGCCTTGTGCACAAGATCTCTCGCTAACCCTTTGGTTAGATGATCGGCTAAATTTAACTGAGTCATTACAAACTCCACAGATATCACACCATTCGTTATGAGTTCACGAATCATACTATGTCTGACATCTAAATGTCTAGACTTACCATTATACACTTGACTATAAACCTTAGCCAAAGTTGCAGCACTATCACACCTGATAGAAATGGTAGATATCGGTTTAGGCCATAATGGAATTTCATAAATTAAATTCCTGAGCCACTCTGCTTCTTTGCCAGCAGCAGCCAATGCTATGAATTCAGATTCCATGGTTGAACTTGTAATACAAGTCTGTTTCTTGGATGCCCAAGAAATAGCACCTCCTCCTAGAAGGAATACCCAACCACTTGTGGAGGAGTGATCCTCCAAATTATTAATCCAACTAGCATCTGAATAACCTTCTAACACCGAAGGGTATCCACTATATGTCAAACCATAATCCATGGTTCCTTTCAAATACTTGAATACTCTATTTATGGCTTGCCAATGATGTGAACTAGGATTGCTAGTATACCTACTGAGCTTTCCTACATCATAAGCAATATCAGGCCTAGTGCTAATCATGGCGTACATAAGACAACCAATGGCCCTTGAGTATTCTAGTTGAGACACGAGAGATCCTTTATTAGGTAGAAGCTTAAGACTAGAATCTATAGGAGTGCTAACAGGAGAACAATTCTCAAAGTTGAACTTTTTCAATATCTTCTCAATATAATGAGATTGAGTGATTGAAATACCATTGTTTCCATGCTTGATTCTTATACCAAGAATCACATCCGCCTCCCCCATGTCTTTCATGTCAAAACTAGATGATAAGAATTTCTTGGTTTTGTCAACTTCATCTTGACTAGTACCAAAAATTAGCATATCATCTACATATAAACAAATTATGACTCCTTTCCCGGAAGTATCAAATTTGCTATATACGCACTTGTCAGCTTGGTTTAATGCAAAACCATTAGACAAGATCACATCATCAAATTTTTGATGCCATTGTTTTGGTGCTTGTTTCAAACCATACAATGATTTCTTTAACTTGCAAACCTTGTTTTCATGTCCAGGCATCACAAACCCTTCAGGTTGTTTCATGTAAATCTCCTCATCTAATTCACCATTCAAGAATGCAGTTTTCACATCCATTTGATGAATTACAAGATTATGTATTGCTGCAAGAGCCAACAATAATCTAATAGTAGATATTCTAGCCACAGCAGCATAAGTATCAAAGAAGTCAATACCTTCTTTTTGCCTAAAGCCTTGGATAACCAATCTGGCTTTATACTTATCTATTGTGCCATCCACTTTCATTTTCCTTTTGAGGATCCATTTACATCCTAATGCCTTGCATCCAGGAGGTAAATCATCCAATACCCAAGTATTGTTATGCATGATAGAATCTATTTCATCCTGGATAGCTTCTTTCCAGAAATGAACATCTCTTGAAGCCATAGCTTCACTAAATGTCTTTGGATCCTCCTCAATAATATAACAATATTGATGTTTAGAGATGGTCTCATCTCTCGTTCCTTCAACTAAATAAAGTTGAAAATCAGATCCAAAAGACTTAGCTTTTCTTGTCCTAGTACTCCTCCTAGGTTCAGGTACAGAACTTGTACCAGCAGAGACATTTTCTCCTTGAGTTGTGTTCTTGCTAGAAGATTGATGAATCAAGTCCCTTGGTCTATGTATAGAAGTAAATCTCTCTTCATCAAAGATAGCATCTCTTGACTCTATAACAGTGTTCACAGACACCGAGTCATTAGATTCTATAACATAGAATCTATATGCCTTGGAATGCTCAGCATACCCAATGAAGATACAATCTATACCCTTTTCTCCCAAGTTTTTCCTTTTTGGTTCAGTGAGTCTTACAACAGCTCTACAACCCCAAACCTTGAGATAACTCAAATTTGGCACCTTTTTATGCCAAAGTTCATAAGGACTAGCCTTACTCTTTTTGTTTGGAGTTCGGTTCAAAATATAACAGGCTGTCAACATAGCCTCACCCCAAAATCCTTCACTAAGACCAGAATAGAACAACATGGAATTAACCATTTCCTTCAAGGTCCTATTCGTCCTTTCAGCTACACCATTTTGTTGTGGTGTATAAGGAGCAGTGGTTTGGTGTATTATTCCGGTAGATTCAAAATAAATCGGATCATAATATTCACCACCCCTATCCATATGCAAAACCTTTATTAACTCATTCTTATGTAGCTCTACTTGTTGTTTATAAATTTTAAATTTATCAAGAGCTTCATCTTTAGAATGCAACAAATAGACATAACAATATCTAGATGCATCATCAATAAAAGTAACAACATACTTTTTGTTTCCTAGGGAAGGTGTTGCATGGAAATCACACAAGTCACTATGTATGAGTTCCAACACCTTGCTTTCCCTAACAACATCTTTGAAAGGTTGTCTAGTGATTTTAGTCAACATACAAGTTTTACATTTCTCAATATTCATATCAAAAGCAGGAATCATACTCATTTTAGACATGTCTTTTAATCTCTTGTAATGAATATGTCCTAGTCTAGCATGCCATAATTGTGATTTATTCAAACTATTGCTAGTACTAGTTGAAGCCATACAAATCGAATTATCATAAGAAGGATAATTAAGATTAAGCCTAATCATACCATTACATACATATCCAAATCCAACAAAAGTACCATGTCTTGACAAGATATACTGGTCACTTTCTAATACTTGTTTATAACCACACTTACTTAATACAATTTCAGATAAGAGGTTCTTTCGAATCCCCGGTACATACAATACATTGTCTAAAGATAAACATTTTCCAGAAGTAAAGTTAAGTAAAACAGATCCTAGTCCATTGATTGGTTCGGTAGCAACATTCCCCATCTTTACAACAGGTCCATCTTCAATTGGTTGATAGTCTTTAAACCAACGAAGATCCTTGCAAACATGACTTGTTGCACCCGCATCAACCCACCATGCAACATCATCATCCTGCACATAGAATGCTTCAGAAATCACAGAAACATAATTCTGCACATATTTAAGATTTTGAATAAAATCAGATTTCTGACCTTGTTGCTTGTCCGGATCCTTAGATCCACTTGGACCGACATCCTTGTCCTTGTTCACCTTACGGAGGCGACAATCTTTCTTGAGATGACCCGGTTTGTTACAACCCCAACAAACCAACTTAGCCTTCTTGTTTGAAGACTTGTCATCTTTCCCTTTAAACTTCCTTTTACCTTTAAACTTATTGGAATTCTTAGATCCCTCTCCTTCCACCATGTTCACAGAAGAAGAACCAATTTGGTTCTTGCCTTTAGGATTGTTATCGAGTTCTTGAGTCTTTAAAGACTCCTCAATCCGTAAATGGCTTCCAAGTTGAACCAGAGTCAACTCTTCCTTCTTATGTTTTAAAGTGTGTTTAAAATCTTTCCAGGATGGGGGCAATTTGTCAATGATGACAGCCACAGAAATGGCTTCATCCATCTTCAAATTGTGTTGAGCAAATTGTCCCAAAATCCTTAACATTTCATGGTATTGTTCCATCACAGGCCTGGAATCAATCATTTTGTATCCCATGAAATTGCTTATAAGAAACTTTTTACTAGAAGCATCTTCAGCCATGTACTTGGATTCCAATGAATCCCATAGTTCTTTTGCAGATTCAACATTTTGATAAACATCAAACAGAGAATCAGACATACCATTGAGAATGTGACCACGACAGATGTAATCATCGTTCTCCCACTTTGATCTCCTTCTTGTTGCCTCCAGGGGTTCATCTTCAATAACTTCAGGCATGGGAGTACTTAGAACATACACCACTTTGAGGGTTGTGAGAAGAAAGTGCATCTTCTTTTGCCATCTCCTGAAATCTTGGCCTTCAAACTTGGTTAACTTGTCAAATTTGCTTGTCATATCTTTCACAGAAGTTTCATTTGCCATTGTTGCAGAAAATACTTTGATTTTTGTTAGAAATGGGGATGAACAATGGCTTGGATCTCTGAAAATCGTGTAAGAATCACTTTCAAATCAAAGTATTTTGATGGTACAATCAAATCTTTGATTGGATAAGATTCAGAGTGTTCTAGATCAGAGAAATGTGTGAAAGAATATGTTTTTCGTACCCAGAAAAATGACCAAAAACGGCTATAAAACCTGTCAAAAACTGTCACTGGGCGCGTTACACAGCCCGTGTAATTTTGACACGGGTCGTGTAATGCCTTACACCGCCCGTGTAATTCTGACACGGGTCGTGTAGTGCCTCAAACTTGTTTCTGTCAAAATGCAGCAAATTACACGGGTCGTGTACTTTTGACACGGGTCGTGTAGTGCCTGAAACTTGCTTCTGTCAAAATGCAGCAAATTACACGGGTCGTGTAATTTTGACACGGGTCGTGTCAGACTAATTTTTGGAAAATTGAATTTCTAACTGACAGTTTACTTTATAACTTGATCAAATTCAAACAAGTGTGTACTCCACACCTTCCTTACTTGTTTAATGTTTGTCAAGATCACATTTGGTCAACAAAATTAATCCATTACACTTAAATACATATTGGTAATTTTACAAATCACCAACAAATATGTCTTTTTCTCAAAATTTTAACATTTATCAAACGAAAGTTTACAATCAATTAAGTGTTTTGCATACCCAATACTATACAAAATGACACGATCTCTATAATTCACCAACCCATAAATAAACAACTTTAAACACCAAAGTAATTTGACAAATAAAAAAAGTAAATTAATTCAATACCCCCTCCCTTTTTTTTTTCTTTATATATATTGTACCCATATACACTCTGTACAAATCCACTGCCATTCTACAACACTCTAATCAACTCTCTTCAACAAACATAAACCAAAAAATACAACATCAAATCGCCCAATTTAAATACATAACAAATAACCTTTTTTTAAACCCATAATTTATGAATCATCTTTGAATAAGGTATCTGAATTTGTAATCATAAGGCATGACTTGACCTCTATTAGCAAGTGGCTCTCTTCCTCTTTTTTCAAGACACATAACCGCTTGTTTCCTTAATTCACCCGGTAATTGTAGACAAACCCAATCCATTAAAGCTTCAAAATCTTTTGCAAAATCCAATAAATACCAATCCAACATTTTTGGTATTATTAATTTATTTGTTTTTGTAATCCCAAATGCTGCTTGAAGATATTCTTTTTTTGATGTTGTTAACTCGTTTTCCACTTGTGATGCGCTATATACCCTCACCTAAAAAAACATCACACGATTTAATACTTTTTCTTTTTTAGTTAATAGACTTAACAGTGTATACAAGTGTTCGATTTAATTTAACATAGAAAGAACAAATTCTAGCAAAAACTCTCCTATTGTGGAGTTTTTTAAGTGAAGCTCAATTATAGAGCTTTTTCATTCATTATCTCTCTCTTTATGTATTTTATTTGAAGTAAAATTCGTTGTTTAGAATATAGAATGTATTTTTTTATAAGATGTAAGAAAAGATTAAATATTTTTTAACACTTTGAAATATATAAATATTTACAACTTCTGTAATATTATCAATAGATGAATTTATTGATATTTCTAAGTGTGTAAATATATTTAAACACTTAAAAATATATAAATATTTACAACTTCTGTAATATTTATAAATAGAAGAATTTATTGATATATATTATTGTTGTTACATTTTTCCCATATAAATTATTTAGCTATTCTATATTAATCTCAAATACATTGATCTATATAGAAAGAATTAAATCGATACAAATTATAATTCGTGGAACCAATAAACAAAGTTGAAGAGAGGTCCCTTTTTGTTATAGTGAAGATTTATTAAAGGTTCTAGTTTATTGAGTTGGTTCGATTTAAGTTTTAACTTTTAACACTTTTACAAACTTGCCATAATTTTTTAAAATATTTTTTAGAAATTATTTATCCAGGGTAAAAAGAAAAAAGGGTCCCACATAAAACTTACCGCAGGGGAAGACCAAGTACCACTGCATAGTGCAAATGTGACCAATGGTTCAGACCATTCTATCCCAAATTTGTCACGTATTTCAATCTCATCTTTTTTTGGAGATTTTGGGTATGACTGAAAAATAATAATAATAAAAAGATTAATTCACAAAAAAGAAAAATCAACTAATTACGATTTTAATATGTAAAAATGTGAAATTATAACTTACAAGTTTAAATCGATTAGGAAGCCTCAATATAAAATGCTCGATTTTGACTGCATTTAACAAATGCCCGCCTGCATTTATTGTTGCCTGATGAAAGTGCATTGAAAATTTTTAGTCAATTACTGTAATAACCCTAGAGGTTGACTATGAAGTACTTCAATGGAAGGGTAAAATGGGAAGAAATGGTTTACCTTTTGCATTAGTGTTTGCAACATTTCAGGATTTTCGGGCATTCCATGCTCTAAATATGCCTATCGTTTTAAACAAGAATAATAGGTTATTAATGCCAATTATGATATATTTAACAAACGAAATTAAGAAAAAGAAAATAAGAAATTGCTTACATTCATCATACAAATATTGTAAATGTTTATCCAAAACGCGAGCTTTTGCTGATGTGTCATCAAGCTATCTAAGTTGACCGTGGCCAATTTCTCAAGAAGAAGCCTAAATGTTTGAGTAGATACATAATTCATGAAATTAGTTAATTTATATAATTATCAAGAAAATTAAAAAAGGGGGTGTTTGAGCAGACACATACTTCATGAAATAGTCAATTACATAATTATCAAGAACATTAAAAAAATAAAGGTGTTTGAGTAGACACATAAATAAGGAAATAGTCAATTTACGTTATCATCAAGAAAACCATAAAGGGGTGTTTGAGTGGACACATAAAAAATGAAATAGTCGATTTATATAATTTTATCAAGAAATTTTTTAAAAAGGGGTGTTTGAGTAGACACATAAATAATGAAATAGTACAAAAATAATGAAAAAGGCGATTTATATAATTATCAAGAAGATTTTAAAAAAGGTCCCACGGAAACCTGAGATTTGACATGAAATTACATTTATGGGCCTTGTGTTCCTAGGTTTTTTGGATTAACTCCAAAATTCGCCCCTTATTGGAAGATTTTATAACAATTTTGGTCCCCTATCCAAATAACTATAATTTAGATCCTAATAACCATTAAGAATTTGAATCAATGAATAAAATTGAGAACTTACTTGAGTCTACGAATCAAAAGTGACGCATTCTTTTTCTTTTTAAAATCAATCGAGCCAGCTTCAATTGCAAAAAGATCTTTATAAGGCCCAATATCTCTCTTTTTAGATTTTAAACAAACACCATAAGGATCCCTAAAACCAGGTCCACGGTCAACGCCGGTCAAATCCAATGACATTAGATTTGAAAAAGCTTCTGCGTCCATGGTTTTTGCCTTCAATTTGCTCAATCTTAAAAAAATTCCGATCAAACAGTTTAAAAGATTTTCAGAAATTTTGTTGCATTCACTTTCGGCTTCCAAGATTCTATCACTTGAAGATGAACTAGAACAGCTTTCTTGTGCCCTTTCTTGATGATCCACTAACCTATTCTGTAATAATATGTGATTATAAGTCAGATTATTTTTTAATTTTATGCATGTGGGTTACTTGCTAAAAAAGATTAATCATTGTTTAGCTTCAAAAAGTTGACTTTGAGAACAAAACGATTTGTGGGTCAAATTCAATATGAATTCTTTAAGGTACTAATACTAATTTTGATGAATGATATAACTTTATAAGAGTATCATTAACACATTACACCAATTTTGCACTAACATAATAAAAATGGTGTGATCTATCGTGCAAACAGTAATTCTTTTTTTTTAAACCCGTTACATCATTTTTAACACCAAAAAGAATAATTGCGTATTCTTTTGTTATAAATTTAAAAGATTTAGAAAAAAACATTTGTATATATTAGTTTCTTTTACAAATTTGACCCAGATATTTTTATTAAAATCACTTTATAAAAGACAATTATAATCAAATTCGTATATAACTAATTATCGTATTAACGAAAAATATTACACTTAACACATTTAAAAACATGTTACACATGCAATTTGAAAACATTACTTTCAATTATTATACAAATAATAAACTAAAAATACACAAATTCTAAGTTAAAAAACCAATTTGTACAAAGGAATTGAACACCAAATTCGGTGTTAAATAATATAATACCACATTTAATGTTTTACTATTCCACAACATTTTGTGTAAAAAAATTGGTGCAAAAAATGAGATTTGGATATAAACAAAACCAATATTAAAGAAAAACATAATTGAGATCTTAGATAGTACCTGTAATTTCGTCGGAGTGCGTTTTTCTACAATTTCAGACTTATTTTGAGTTCTCTTCACCGAATTTTGCTCTTCATTCGCTATTCTTTCAGGAGAACTTACAATCTTGCTATTTGAATTAGAAGATGATCGATTTTCTTTACCTAAAACACCATCATCAACCTTCTTCAAATCAACACCATCAACCAATCTATTCAAGAAATCGCCCCCAATTCTATGAGACTGCGATAATCTACTCGACCCACTTCTCAATAGCGAATTCAAAGGTTTATTGTTAGGTGGATTCGACGGTTCAGATTCAACTTCAATTGGGGACATTGACGATCTTGTCCCATCAAACGTTGTCGTTTTTGACGATTGCTCCGATGGGTCGTTGTCAGAATTCCCGATGCTGATTCTTGATGATAGATAAACAGCTTCTTGATATAAACCTTGTCGGAAAGTAACAACTTCTTCCTCTAAACGCACCACTTCTTCTTCAAGAACCGCTACTTCTGCTAATAGCTCCAATGTCTGTGGATTTTTTTACACCATTTGTGAAAAAGTTCGAATCGTTTAGTGTTTGTAATGAAGAAATTGAAGAGATAAAGATGGGTTTTTAAAGTGGAAACCTGAGGTGGAAGATAAGGTGGGAGATGAGGTAAAGTTCCTAAACGTCTACTGAATGCTCTTTCAAGTGCTCGATGTACATTTTCTTCTTGTCGTAGCTTTTTCTTCAGCTTATCCACCTGCCATTAATTCAAAAAGGATCGAAATTGATTAAACTTCAATTAAAAAAAATGAGATTTTGTGTGTGTGTGTGTGTGTGTGTGTATAGAGGGAAAAGAGAGAAAGATATTAATGGCGTACATCTTCAAGTAGGGCAAGTTTTCTTTCTCTTCTTGAAAGTCGTCGATTGAGAATGGGTTTTCCTGAAGTTCTTGATTTGCATCCTTGCATTTCCATCTTTGTTCGAAAGTTCAAATTTTTTGTGTGTTCAATAATTGATCTACATGAGATTCATTTCGAGTTCATTACATTAGATTTGAATCGAAACTCGGGAAATCAGACTGGACTAATTTCAAAAGCTAGAAAAAAGACGAAATGTTTCGGAATAATCAACAAGAAAGTTATCAAATCGATCGGACAAGATAAATCCAACTACAAAATCCATTAAGAAGATTAAAAAACCAAAGGAAAAAACTCAAATTCCCCCATTCTTCGTTAAATCCAAAACAAAAGCATCGATTAACGAAACATAACAGTACGACTTACATTACAAAATTGATCTTCAAACGAATGTCCAGTACCTATCATGTCTACTCAGATCGTTTACTCAGAATTCAAAAAAGGTGAGTGAGAGAGAGAAGCTTTCGTCGGAGAAAAAAAGGGTACTTTTTTAAGGTGGTAGCGAGCGGGAAAAGGTGGTGGAATTGCGAAAAAACATGGCGACTCTGTAAATGTGAGAAGATGTGCATATAATAATGGCCATGGGGTAAGAGATATACTGGGTCCTGGTGTTTTGTTGAGTAAAAAAGCAACAAATTCAGTCAGGGTTTCAGAGAGAGATTAGGAAAAAGACGAAGGGGGCGGGGAGGTTTGAGAGGTTCGATGCAAGTGTTAGAGAGAGAGAGAGAGAGGTGATGGTAGGCCACTCGCCATGGACAGAGGTGGAGGAGCTCTGTAAGACTGTAACGTAACGACTACACATCGGTTGTATATACTTAGAGATATATATACATAGCTCTTGTTTATCTTCAAATCTAAATCGAAATAAATGCAATGAATATTATTATAACGATTTGTTATTTTATTGTTATTATAATAGGTTTAGTACTATAATAATATTATTCTAGTATATTAATGGTGATAGTTTATTGTAAGTAATAATATCTAGATATGTATATTTCAAGTGGATTTATATAAATTTTATTGTATAAATCAATTATTAAAAGTTAGACTTATGTACTAATGTATAATTTTAAATGAGTTGTTGATTAAATATATGTTTGATAAAAATAATTGGTAATGGAGTTTGAAAGTTTTAATGTATTTGAGCCATGTAAAATTCTAGAAAAAGCTATTAATTAATAAAGCGATTAAAGAGATTAAAAACTTGACTACATCCCAAACTTTCATGATTCTACCAATTAATATCTTTTTAACCATGTAATATAATGAACTTATTATATTACATAACACCTATAAACGACAACTACATATTTTTACATAAAGTTCTAAGAAAAAAAAAGTTTATTGAATTGTTAAAAAGTATGTTAGACATATTGATAACATGGTACGAATATATTGTTATATCTTTGTTGTTCTCCTTCTTTTGCATTGTTAAAATCCACCTTTTAGGATTGAATTATATTGAGTGTGAAAAATACAAAACAATTAATTAATATAAGAAATCAGTAGTAAATCTTTGTGAAGTACACGAAACTTTTAACTTTTAATATTGTAAACTTCTGCAGGTGATGAGGTTTGAACATTTGGTTTGATACATGTGTCAATTTTCTTTAAAAAAAAGATACTTGATTTAAATATATATGATGTATAAAATTACATCCTACAAAATTAACAACCTTATTGTCGGATACCAAGAATTAAGACGTCCTTTTTTGGGGTGGTTGTATCAAAAGGAAGACACATGAGTTTGCAGAGGAGTCCACAGGCTCAAATCATGAACAAACAACGTGCGACTCTTTATTCTAATTTTCAATTAAATAATAAAACTTCTTTTCAAAATAAAATATATACTATAAAATTTACAGATATTGCATAATCGGTCATTTACGTTTCATACTTTATCATTTAAATTTAAGCCACTGAAATTTTGTTCTGATGCCATTTTACCTGATTTTGGTCAAAAGGTAGCCGGTTGAGGAGGGGGCATCATCGATGGTTGGTTTTCCTAACTCTATGTTCTTGAGAATTTTGAGAAAAACGTGAAAACAAAAAGAAAACGTTTTTTCAGTGTATAATAGTGTAGTTTTTATTTCATCTTCCAAATATTTCTCCTAATTTTGGAAAGAACGGGAAAGAAAGAATTCTGTGAATTTTTTTAACTTGTAAAAATGTTCCTCTAATTTTTTTAAGACAGATTTTATCAGAAAACAAAAGACAACAAAGAGATGTCTAGATACAAAGAGAAGAAAAATATGAAACTACAAAGATCAAAATGGAAATTATAAGAAAGCCACTGAAACTAGGATAGAAAGAAACAACCAAACAAAATCACCAAGAGTAGTACCAAGTTGCGAAAAAATTGTTGAATCGCGGAATTTGATCTGTAACTAGTGGGACCCCGTGCTCCGCACGGGTTCGGAATCGCTGGAGCACGGGTCCGGATAAATGCTATAATAAAGTACAATTGTTGTAATAGAATTGAAAATTGTTGAGATTTTTAAAAGTACAATTGCTGTAATAGAATTGAAAGTGGGATGCTATAATAAACAGATAAAGTTACCTGCTCCATTCCAGCAGATTTTGTCCCAAACGTGTCTTTCACACTCACATGTAAGCTGAGCAACTTCTTTCTGCTATGGAGTAAACAAAGAATCGTTATCAAACATTTTTTCAAAAGAGTCCCTTGTTATTTAAAAAACATATTATTGTTAAAGTTAAAAAACATAAATTGTTTGAAATTGCAGTAAAATATTTGGAATATACTCATAACAGTAGACTTCAAATAGTGCAAAACTATTTTTGATATCTTTAACATCTCCAGTCTGTGAAAAGACATGAATACCCTCACGGGTTCGGGATTGCTGGAGCACGGGTCCGGTTATAGCAAGTTTTGTTTATTTTTATCTGTACTTTTGGTCTCCATTCTGTGTGTGTTAACTTTGCAAAAAATAATACCAAGTTTTGTTTACTTTTATCTGTACTTTTGGTCTCCATTTTGTGTGTGTTAACTTTAATCGATAAAGCAATCTTAACACCCATTTTAGGGACCAAATCTGCAAAAAGTAACAGGTTATGTTAATTTTTTTCTACAATTTTGGTCTCTGTTTTGTGTGTGTTAACCGTAAAAGAAAACATATTTTGTTCTTGCAATAAGATGACCTTAATATCAAATTTGTGTGTGTATGTGTAAAGTAATGAAAACAGAAAAAAAAATATTTGTGTACGTCTTAGTGTGGGGGATGCTATAATAAATAAACAAACATATGGAACTACATGCTATTTCTTGCACTTAGTCCTAAAATAAACTACAGATATGTTGAAAAGAATATCAAAGCTAAAAAAACTTGGTGAGGATACTCAAATTAAGTACAGCTCCCAAGTTATCAGAGTTGGCAACCAACATGTGTTCCTTGATTGCTTCAGCCTTCAGTTAACTTGATAATTATCAGAAATGTTGAAAAGAATATAGAAGTTTAAAAAACCTGATAATTCCTAATTGAGATGTCCAAAATCTATACGGTTAATTAAAAAATGTAATTCTCAATTTTTTTTAAAGTTGTAATAATTAGTTTTCAAGCTTAATTTCATGTAATAGGAGGTACAAGTTGGATTAAATTAATTTAACATTATTTATAGGTGGTACGATAGACAAACATATGTAGAAATTAAAGATTTTTGAAAATTACCTTCTGTGTATCATCATGTGTGTTGGATGAGTAGATTTACACCCCTGTCTACAGAATTACGGTCGTGGTGGTTGTTTGCAAACAATCTAATGTGATGACATTTTTGGACCACAAAAATGTAATTGGAGACTGATAATTTGACTCCAATGATGCACAAGCGTTACGTTGGGGTGAGAGATGACGTAGTCGGCTACGGATTTATCAGTAAACCATCATGGAATATCACGCACAATTTGGACATCATCCTTTAAGTAGTCAATGAAATGGTCCACATCAAATATGTCCTCAAATTTCCTGGAAAAAAATGTTTACTCATAAGCAAAAATAGAAAGCAAGAAGAGGGTAAATATTTATTTTACAAAGAAAACTCACGTTTGGTCTTTCAATATCTGATGTTGCTTTAACACAGGCAGAATAAGAGTAGCATGCATTCATGATATTGGCAACAGCAACAACATTGCATATCTACATGAAAAGGGCAAAAATGTAACAGAACCATCACCTAGCCTTTATCAAAAAGTTTTTAAAAAATACAACTTACAGCAATTGTTTGCTCATTTAGTTCACCCTCTGCGTGTATAAATATATATGCATTTGTTTCATTTGCCTCAGGAAGATCTACAAAGAACCAAGAATAAAGGGCTGTATAAATAACAATCTTGTGTTTCAAACTGTGGGGTTCTTACTCTAATTTCATATACCCGTTAGTTTGCTCAAAGTAATCAAATTGGTGAGACTAAAACATCAATTCGTAGTACAATTTGAGCAATTCCTTCAAAAAATCCTAAGTTTTCTAAGTTCTCAATTACATTAATCGAATAGTGATATTAGGTACGATTAACCTAAGGCACACATTTACCTAGCATCGTTGTTAGGTTTGTGGTTTTAAAGTCAAAACATTCATACGTATCCGTATTTGCGAAGCTTAACGTCAAAACCCACCAAATATATCTAAATCTTACAGATTTAGAACAATAAGAACATTAATAACAGGAGGGATTAAGGAAAAAACCCAACTGAACCAGTCGTGGATGGTTTTCGTTCAGATTATCCACTTGAAGGCACTGTTAGCGTCTCGTAGGCGTGAGGTTTGTTTGCGTTTGGTTGCCTGTTTGATCGCCATGGCCTGGTTACAGCGATCAAAATTGTAGCTTGAAGAAACGACGGTCGACGGCAACCCTTCCTCGATCATGGATATCAAAACCTAATCGACAGCGGCCACAGGCGATTTGTCGGACGTCGACCCAGGCTTTCTTTACCCCCAAAGCTCTTTCTGTATCTGTGTAAGGTGGCTGTGAGGAGGGAGGAAGGTGTAGCAGCGGTGGCGGAGAAGGGAGAGTCGAAGAGGATGAGCGGTGGAGAAGGATCTGGATTTCCAAGAAAGGAACGACGTATAAGTAAATCCAGAAGGATCCGACAAAGACTAAAATGGATCCACAGGATCCGCGTGACAAAAAACGTTACACGGAGGCCACATAAATTACGCAAATTAATATATAGATAAATTGTTGAGTTGTGCTTTAGGTCCTAGCCCACAAACAATTTTAGGTCTAATTTTTATTTATTTATTATAAATAGTTTTCCATGTACCACTACTAACCCTATGCATAATGTATGCGTTACGACTACTATTAAAATAAGATCTTTCTCTAGTTTGTCTATGGAAATAGCTCGATTACTTTGATCGAGAGAACTACTCTAAATTTTTATGTATTCTTATTTTTCTTTGCATCCTTACTATGCTTTTATCACGTCTTAATCCTAACAACTAGTATCAGAGCTATGATTGAAGACGAGAATATTAAAATTCATAAATTTGATTGTCACAATTTTAGCTTTTGGATTATGCAAATCAAAGATGATCTATTATCAAAATAAGTTAGATGAATCATGAATGAGAGAAAACCAGAAGAAATGAACCAATAAGATTTGGAACCTGTTGGACCGATAGGCTCTTGGTGTGGCCTGATTGTCGTTGACAAATAATGTTGCATATACCATTATCAACGAGAAGACAACGTTTGGGTTGATCAAAATGTTATCTAACATGTACGAAAAACCCTCAGTTGCGAACAATGTTTTCTTAATTAGGCAGGTGGTGAATACAAAAGATGAATGAAGCATTGGGGTTTGATGTGGTCTAAAATAGTTTTAGAAAACAGATTTTGCAAGGAAACAAAAAATCAAATGTTAACCCTAATGTCATTGATCCAATTAGACATAATATTACCAACTTAAAATAGTTCAAAAATAATGCACTTGAAGCGTAGGACCTTTAAAGTAGGAGATAACAACCGAACACGTTGTCACTATGTTTGTGCATACAAGTCAATCCAGATGACTGCTATATCTTCGACCATCAAAGCAAAGACTATTTGAACTTATTTTTAGTTGAACCTTTCAAAATAGACTTTCAATAATAAAATGAGGCTGATTTTCATGGTTAATGGTTGAGAGGAGAGAAAGGAAGCTCATTAAGGTTTCTTGGTAACTGATGTGTCTTGAGGGTTGGAAAATATCTGTTTCCGCTATTAAAAGATGGTGAAAGATGAAAGTAAGATGAGAGAGAAAAATTGATGTGTCTTGTGGGTTGGGAGGATTGATGGAGATCCACACTCCCACCCTCACGACTCTTAGAAACATAATCTAGGTTTAAGGATGGGGGGAAGTAGTTATCTCTCAACCCTCTCAACCTACAAGCAACATCAATTTTTTTCTCTTATCACTTCCATCTTTCACCATCTTTCAATAGCGGAAACAAAATTTTCCTAACCCTTAATGTCACATCACATTTTCGATATTAAAATTGATTAATTAAATCAAAAAATAAAATAACATGTAATTTAATATTTAAAATAATATTAAAAAGTAATAAATAAAATAAAAAAGAAAAATAACATTAAATTAAAATAGCATATCATTGTGAAATTTAAAAAAAAACGGAAACAATAATTTAAATCCTAAATACGATATGATAATTAATACATAAATACAATAATTAAAACCTAAAAACGACCTGACCACCTAGGTGAATTTTTCACAACATTCCACGCTTCGATGTGCGTAAAGTCTCTGTTGTAGAGCTTGATCAACAATCTCATCATCGGTTGTCCTGTTTTATCGGTTCGCCAATAAATGTAGGTAAATTTGGGTAGATATTGACATTTTAGTGACAAATCCTTCAAGTCGTTGTTGAGGTGATTTAATATTGTGTAGAACAATTCCATCATATGTTCCTAGAATTGACGACTGCTTGCCAAATCCACATTTTCATTGATGTCGACGAAGGCGGTTGTCAAAGGCTCAAAGCCACCTCTTCATTTGGAATTCATCCCCAACGAGTATTTCCTAATCCAACCATTTTTTATATAATTATGTAAATAGTTTTAAATTTTATAGAGTTGAGGAAGAAATGTACGATTTTTAAAGGTGGTAGAGGGAAATATTTATAGGTGTGGGGGTAAAAGTTTATTTAAATTAATTTTTTTAATATGGAAGCAACACACACGGGTTCACATACCCGCATGCCAAGCCGATTTGACCCTCTTGCACGAATCCGCACTTCACGGTGTAGGATCAAGGGCGGTGCTGGCAGTCCCCCACCGAACCTGGTCTCCAACTTTCAAACATTCCGTTTGCCCTAAATTATGCGGAACCATGTCTATGTCTATAATAGCATTTGACTAGTGCCATTGGGAAGAGGCCTAAGTTTGGCCATATAAAAATGATGATGGGAACTTTTCCAAACACATTAACAAGGAGAAAGATAGCAATATCATTTTAAAGGAAAACTTTACGCAAAATAAACGTTTTTATTCAATTTTCATATTAGGTGATGCGTTTGAGAATGATGTTCAACAACCTATATTATACGTACAATTAAATAATTAGTTTATTTATCTAAAAAGGACCTGGTTTTGGTAACTAATATCTTATTATATTATAAAATATAATATAATCTCTTAAATATTAATTTTTAAAATATATAACTCATGAGAAATGAAAAAAAATATAAATATATAATAAATGATTGTAAAAGATGATTCATCAAATTGATATAAAAACACAATGACATTAATGTAATAAATTAGAGAATTATGTCATTTATATATAGATTTACTTTTTTTTTTTAACAGCCAAAATTTTTATTAGAAAACAGGGGAGATGAGCAAGAGGCTCAACTCAAAACAAATACAAAGTGGAAATAGGAGACATACACCAAGTAGACCAATCTAACGACATATGAGACCTAGACTTGACTCAATTATACGTAACAACACAGAAGTCATCGAAAATGAATTTAGCATCAGGCCTTTCTTTTCTAAAAACTAACCCAATTCTAGCTTTCCAAATCGCCCAAATAAACGCATAAATGAGAGAAAATCTCAATTTCTTCATCTTTTTTCCACCTAAAAAATCCTTCAAAAGCTTGATGAGATCATCGCACGAACCCGGTTTGGCACCTATGATCGAGGACCAATTGCAAAACATGTCCCACAAAATCGAGATATCTTTGCACTCAAAGAAAAGATGGTCAACCGACTCCTCAGCACCAAGGCAGAAGTGACAAAGACCGGAAGTAACATTAACCCCTCTCTTAACCAAATTACAAAAAGTGGGAATTCTATTAAGAAATAATCTCCAGATAAAGCAATTAATTTTTATCGGAAGCCAATTTACCCAAAAGAATCGCTGCCCATCCCCTCCATTAGAATCGTCCATCAAGTTTCTTAAGGTCTTCACCGAGAAATCATCTCCATTACCATTCCAGCACCACGAGTCCGGCCCATTGGAGAACCGAAACTCAGTAATAAGCAATTCCAGATCAGCAAGTTGTCTGGACTCGCGACCCCTCCTCACCCTATCTTTCCAACTCCATGTCACCAAGCAATTAGCATCATCCGAAAGAGTAATCCTATCAGCAACTAAGCAGTCCTTTTGAGACTCTTCTAAATAAAGATTAGGAAACAACTCCTTGAAAGGAAGGTTCCCACACCAGGAGTCCTTCCAGAAAAACGTACGATCACCCTTGCCCACCACTCTTTTGAATAACGAGTCTAATTGAACACCTTTTCTTTCTAGATCACCCTCAATATATGCGATATCGAACCAAACCCCTTTAAGAGAACAACTCGCGGCATATTTTCCATCAATAAGCGTAACCTTATGCATGGCTTAATACACCGAGACCAAAGAGCCTTCCCATCGGTTTTGAGCCTCCACCTCCATTTCGCCAGCAAAGATAAATTAACCGACTCTAAACAGCCCTTTGGTCAATTAAATTTTTTCATAAAAACATAATGCTCAAGTAGACCCACATCACATTTCGTTTTGTTGCCTTTAATTTTTTAGAGAAATTTATTTATTCGTACATTTTATTCCTATCCATCTTATTACTCATGTTAAATTATGATATGTGTTTTAAAATATTATTAATTTTATTAAATATGACACTTGTCACAATTTCATGTGAATATGAGGATATATAGGAATAAAATGTAGGAATAAATACAATTTCTCAATTTTTTATTATCAAAAGTTACTTGGATATAGTCATTACTTATTAAAACAATATAACAAAATTTATAATTATTTGTTTAAAAATAAAGACCACGCTAGTATACAAAAGCGCATAGGACACGCCATATAGAATCTAATTTTTGAGAAAACTGAGTTATATTATGTAGAAATCGGGTTCTATAACAAAGAAGATTATATGATGCGATTTATAGTAAGAAATTGGGATTTGTGTATGAATTAAATGATTCATTTTCCTTTGCTACAACCGGGTCTTTTAGCCAAAAATTTGTGATTCGGTCTTTCGGATAATGTCGTGTTCTATAACCACGAGACACGATTTATGAAGAGCTTATATGGCCCGCTAGTAACAGCCATTTTTTTAAAAATCAAGCTTAAGTTCAAGCACGTGAATTAATAAAATATACTTTCAAATAGTATTTTTGATATCCTAAAATTTCATCATTTATTATTTACAACAAAATAACTAAACATCCACTCATTTAAAATGCAGAATAGTACAATGCCATTTCACATAAATAAAAGCTTCTAACACCAGAAAATTGTTTCCATGTTGCAACATGGATTGAACCAAACTTTGAAGCATGCGATCAAAGACCATGGCTCTGTAATCGAAGGTACATTAAGTGAAAAATCTAGTATAATCTTATGGCATCTTACAATGATCTCAAAGGTACATTAAGTGAAAAGGACCATGTATTGCAATTATTGTTACGAAGGTATACATACATTATCCTTTACCTTTATAGCTAGTTAATGATCTTGAATCAACATGAGAATATACACGCAACTTCGTTTTTTCTTTTACTTATTTTGGTTGCATCTGTCTAATTTTAAGTAACCTTGTATGTATACTACACAATTAATGATCAAATGAGTTATTAATGCAGGAACAACCAAAAGAACAACAAATTTCGACCACGAGTTTGCCGCTAACAAGTGCAAGTGGTGGTGCATACAAGAGCATGACAAACCAAATAAACAACAAAACAAGGCCAATCGAATCACTACATGCTTGTTTCAAGGACAACACACAAGTTCATGTTGTAGGCAAATCTGGGCACTTACAAATTGGGACATGATTTTTGGTTACATGTGAAGAATATGTTTGTTTGTTGTGTGTAATACCGTGACTTTAAATTTGTGGTAAGATATGTTAATTATATATTAAACAAAGATTAATTGAGTTATTGTAATATGATTATTTTTCCGCGGTGGAATTGGCTGAATCGTCATTCGCCTACCTTATAAAATTTACAATATTGATTACGGCATCCCTTTTCGGTATTGTAGATTGTTATTGTAGGATCGTAGCCTTATATTTGTCCTTGGGTGAATATAAGGATTATTATTATTATTATATCTAATTAAAACTACTTTCTTCTTGTTCAGATGTCTTCTGACCAATCCGTTCCCCACTCAAATCCCGGTAATGTCACCTCGATTCTGTCATTATGCTCAAAAGTGACGTTGGACGGCACTAACTATAATGACTGGATCCGCAACATCAAAATGGCTCTAAGGTTTGAACATAAAGAGTATGTTCTGGAAACCGGGCTTGTTGATGTGGACACTGAAACCGCTACTCTCGAGGAAATCGTTGCATACACTAAACACTCTAATGATGCAACAAAAGTGGCTTGCATCATGATCGCTACTATGAACCCTGAACTGCAGCGTATCTATGAGGACTATTGGCCTTACGAGATGCACAAAGAGCTCGCGGAAAGGTTCCGCAAGCAAGAGCGCATCGAAAGGCGTGAGGTTGTAAAAGCTTCCACTAACAGCAAGCCCAAGGAGGACGAGTCCATCTGTGCACATGTACAGAGGATGCATGGTTATGTGGAAAGGCTTAGGAAGCTGGAAATGCCTGTCCATGAGGATTTAGCCGTTGACATAGTGCTAAACTCCTTGCCCAGTTCTTATGACCAGTTCAAACTGGCGTATTATTTGAACAACAACCAGGCAAACCTAGCTGAGTTACACCGCATGCTTCGTACGGCTGAGGACGGGATGAAGGGAAAGGCTGTGCTCCCTATCAACCCGCCTGTCCTGGCTATTGGCTCTGGAAAGGGAAAGAAACGGAAAGACCCTCTTAAGCAGAACCGGAGGGAAAAGACTCATGTCGGGTCATCTAGCAGTGCCCCGAAAGGTAAGTCTTCCAGAATTCCACATGTTCGGAACCCCAAAGAGGCCGACTGCTTTTACTGCAAGCAAAAGGGTCATTGGAAGAGGAGCTGCCTAACGTATCTGCAGGACGTCAAGGACGGTAAAGTGAAACCGTCACAGGAAGGTACGTATTCTATATCTAGTAACTCATCTTTTTCCCGTTCGTGGGTCCTTGATACAGGATGTGGTTTTCATAGAGGAAAGTAAGGAGCTAGAGCATGGCAGACTGAACCTGGTCATCGGGAATAGGCGAAGGTCACCTGTTACCAAGATCGGTGTTTATGGACTGATGCTGAGTAGTGGAGTTAGATTAGATTTACATAATTGTTGCTATGCGCCTGATATGGCAAAGAACATAATTTCGTTTCATGCATTGTTTAAACAAGGCTTTTATTACGAGTTTAATAAATTGAATGGTTCAATTTCAGTTTTCAAAAATAATGTTTTTATATTTAATGATATGCCTTGTGATGGAGTGTATGAATCTATTATGTGTGTTGATAATTATGGTAAAAATGTTTTAGCTATTGATGCTTCAAGCGGTATAGAAAAGGCATGTCTATGGCATTGTCGCCTTGGCCATATAAACAAGAAACGCATCGCCCAACTCCAAAAAGATGGAGTATTGGAATCATTCGACCTCGGGTCGGATGATGTATGCGAATCTTGCTTACTTGGCAAGATGACAAAATCACCATTCAAAGGCTCCTTTGAAAGAGGTGAAGGTCTGTTGGACATCATACACACAGATGTGTGTGGTCCCTTCAGAACAACCACTAAAGATGGCACGCGGTTCTATGTGACCTTTACCGACGATTTTAGTAGATATGGGTATGTCTACTTAATCAAGAATAAGTCGGACACCTTTGAAAAGTTCAAAGAGTTTAAAAATGAAACAGAAAATCAATTGGGCAGAAAGATAAAGATGCTTAGATCCGACAGAGGCGGTGAGTATCTTAGTATCGAGTTTCTCGATTACCTCAAGGAATGTGGAATTGTTTCACAGTTGTCGCCTCCAAGAACACCTCAGTTGAATGGTGTTGCAGAGAGACGAAACCAAACCTTGTTGGACATGGTTCGTTCCATGATGAGTCGAGCCTCACTTCCAATCCATTTCTGGGGGTATGCCTTAGAAACTGCCGCCCATATCCTAAACCTTGTCCCAACCAAGAAGGTTGCGAAAACACCGCACGAGATGTGGACGGGGAAAGTTCCCTCGTTGGCACACATCAAAGTCTGGGGCTGTGAAGCATTCGTGAGACGAGATACTTCAAATAAGCTCGCAGAACGAAGTGAGAGGTGTTTCTTCATCGGATACCCGAAACAGTCTTTTGGATACTTGTTCTCCAGACCAAGCGAGGACGTGGTCTTTGTAGCAAGACGGGGGTTCTTTCGAGAGAGAGAGAACTCATATCCAAAGAGGACAGTGGGAGTACGATCGATCTCGAAGAAATTCAGGAGACGCCCGATGAAACAACCTTGGAAGAAACTAGCAACCAACATGAGGAAGAAGTTCCTGTTAGACCCACCGACATTTCGTTGCCCCTTAGGCGTTCAGGTAGAGTTAGCATGCCGCCCGAGTTCTATGGTTTCCATATTACTTAGGACGGAGACACGTTAGTCAGTGATCGTACATTGATTAATTTGGATGAGCCAGCTAACTACCGTGAAGCAATGGCAGGACCCAAGTCTGCAAAATGGAAAGAGGCAATGGACAGCGAGATAAAGTCCATGTATGACAATCAAGTTTGGAACTTGGTTGACAATGTACTGGGTCGAAAGACAGTAGGATGCAAGTGGATCTTCAAAAAGAAGACCGATATGGATGGAAAGGTGCATACTTATAAAGCTCGGTTGGTTGCGAAGGGATTCACTCAAACCCCGGGGGTTGACTATGATGAAACCTTCTCACCAGTAGCTAAGATTAAGTCAATCAGGATAATGCTTGCCATAGCTGCGTTTCATGATTATGAAATCTGGCAGATGGATGTCAAAACCGCTTTCCTTAACGGGAAACTGACTGAGGATGTTTACATGAGTCAGCCAGAAGGTTTTGTAGACACTAAGCATCCTGATAAAGTATGTAAGCTTGAAATATCAATCTACGGGTTGAAGCAAGCATCTCGCAGCTGGAATCTTTGCTTCCATGAGAAAGTCAAAGAGTTTGGCTTCTCTAGGAGTGAAGATGAGTCATGTGTATATGTCAAGGCTAGTGGGAGTATAGTCACTTTCCTGGTGTTGTATGTTGATGACATACTGCTCATGGGAAACGACATTTCGACCTTGCAAAATGTTAAGGCTTGGCTCGGGAAGTGTTTCGCCATGAAAGACCTAAGGGAAGCTGCTTATATTCTCGGGATAAGAATACTTAGAGATAGAAAGAGAAAATTGATAGGCCTAAGCCAGTGTACATATTTGGAAAAGGTGTTAAAAAGATTTAACATGGAAAATTCCAAAAAGGGAGAGTTACCAATCCAAAGTAATACTAAACTGAGTAAGGCTCAAAGTCCGAGTACCGATGAGGAAATAGCTGAAATGAGTCGAGTACCTTATGCTTCGGCAGTAGGGTCGATCATGTATGCTATGACATGTACTCGGCCCGACGTATCCTATGCACTGAGCATGGTTAGTCGGTTCCAGGGTAATCCTGGAAAAGCACATTGGATTGCAGTCAAGAACATACTCAAGTATCTGCGAAGGACAAAGAATATGGTATTAGTCCTTAGTGGCAGTAATGAGTTAAAAGTGAGTGGATATACAGATGCCAGCTTCCAGACAGATAGGGACAGTGGACGGTCCCAGTCGGGCTGGGTATTTCTTTTGAACGGTGGAGCGGTCACTTGGAAAAGTTCCAAGCAGGAAACGGTGGCTGATTCAACGTGCGAATCAGAGTACATCGCAGCAAGTGAAGCGTCTAAAGAAGCGGCTTGGCTGAAGAACTTCATCGGAGACCTTGGAGTTGTCCCGAGCATTCAGGAGCCGGTGGAACTTTTCTGCGATAATGAAGGAGCGGTCGCCTTGACAAAGGAACCACGAGACCATGGAAAGTCTAGGCATATCGAAAGAAAGTACCACTACATTCGACATCAAGTAGAAGAAGGGCACTTACTGGTTAAGCGGGTATCATCATAAGACAATCCTGCAGATCTTTTGACTAAGGCTCTGAATAGGATCAAGCACAATCAGCATGCTCGGAGCATTGGATTGAAGGATGATATTAGTTTTGGTAATTAGATAGATTAGAAACTTGTAACAGTATAAATGTAATTGACTCGGTGATTTTATAATTGAGATTTATAAATGAGTATTGTTACTGCCTTTGTCAATTGTTTATTTCTGTGTTTCTATATTTGCATGTTTAACTTCCTTAATAATTAGATTATTTAAAACTCCACAGTCGATCATACTGTTAGGAAGTAAGTATGAACAAAGACTGTCATGAATCGGTTGCAGACTGTCTAATGAGTTAGACATTGCAGTAAGACTGCTGCAACGTTCATGAGTACTTAGAAAATAGAGATTTGAGTATTGGATAAACCCGCGCTTAACAGATTGCTTCATGGATTATATTACGAGCAATGTTAAGACGATAATATCCGATGATCTTTAAGTGGAGAGATATGATCTGTTACTTGCGATACAAGTGCTTATTGACAATGCGAAAACGCTCCAGTAACTCGGTGTTATAAAACGCATTGTTGTATGTATTTGGACCCGCAAGAGATATGGACATATAAGTCGAAACTTATCTGTCCCCTGACCCGATGGGAAACAAATATCTGTAGGCCTCTCGATGATTTTGAAGTTGACTGAAAGTGTTGGCCAACCGGGACTAAATTGATGTGTTCAATTAGTAGTCTCTAAAGTCATATGCAAATCAGAAATCGAGAAACAGAGTGTCAGACCAAGATTGATGTTAGTCCATGTCTTGAGTCTGAAAATATCCTGTTGGACGGAGGATCATCAGATCACTTATCTTTGGACAGAACTGACTGGGTCAGAGTTCAGACAGTTAAAGTCATAGACTTATCCAAGTGGGAGACTGTTGGATTAGGTGTCTAAGCCATGACTTATAATTGTATTTATCTTATGAATAAAAACAAAGTCCATTTGGGTTGCCCTCATAGATGGAGGATAGATGTATAGTTCAGTAGAGAGAATAGTTGATTTATTAATTGTATAATAAATCAATAGAAAATATATACATGGTTTGTTAATATATTCAAGTGTTAATATATTAATTAGAAACTATAATAATTAATTAAGATTTAATCTAGAATTAATTGGATTTAATTTAGTGATTAAATTAATTAATTAAAAGGTGCAGGGACTGGTTTGGCATTTATTCAATAGTTGAATAACTGGCCAGGTAATAACCTGGGGCAAAAGTTGGCGCCACCCTGGAGGCTCCTCCAGGGTTTTGGCGAAACCCTAATTAGGGTTTTGGGGAGTCTGGTCCAAGTGGCCAAAAGCCTTGTCCACTTAGAGGCTTTCTAGGGTTTCAGGTGTAACCCTAGGAGGCTATATAAGGAACCCCGTGGGTGCCCTAAATCCCACGCCTCCCTCTCTCTGGAATTACTCTGCTGGACTAATTCTTCCATCACTTGGGTGTGACTTGCATTTGAGGCAAGATTCTTTTGCTGCTTGCTTGAAGGATCATAAGATCAAAGGTTGGTTTTCCTAATTCATCTTTAGAATTGAATTGTATCCTTTATGTTTTTAGTTCTAATCTTCATAGAAGAAAACATAGATCATATTAGAGTTGCATGTGAACCATAAGTATTTTTGTGTTCATTGTTTGCATAGAAACCCTTCAATAGATTCATATACGAACAATAGTACATCTGTTTCTTTGTTTCTTGTACATTAATTATAATATGTGTGAAGTAAGTCATGAGATATTGTGTCAAATATCCATTGAAGGATGATTATACAATATACAACCAAATATTGGGATCGATGATGGTGTCTTTTGAAGGGATAATGCAGTGATGCCCAATAAACGCTCGTGCCTAAATTTTGAACAACTCTGGCCATGAAGTGTATTGCCCTTTTTATTCCAAGCACTATATGGATGAAGGACTTGGTGTTTGAGACCATAAGGGTTGGATGATAAGGTGTTGGTTGAGAAGCTTCTTCCCGTGTTGGCGTCGAAATGATGGTTTTTGGAAAAAGAGAGTGACTCGCGACATTATTGAAATCACGGTCAAGAAATAAAATGGAGGATCGAGATGAGGGTTAAAAAGGTGTCATGATGATAGTTTGAAGGATAAGGGTTAAAAACGTTTTGATACTATAAAAGCCTCTTCATCCTGAATAAGTTTATGTATTTCATTCCATATAAATACATGATACAATATAACCATTAATTCTTAATACCTGAAAAAACCTATCTAACAAACTGAGTTACTTGAACTTATCTACTCGGTCAAATATACAAAGTATATATATGAAGCTTATCTATTAACATGTGTTTCGAAAATGATTCTTTTGTTCTAATACACCACATATATTAGTTATGTTAGACTATGTTTGACAGAGTATCAGAAAAGTTTGCTAAGTTAGCAGTTAGCTGGAATCTAGCTGATAGTCGATAAATTAACCGATTAAAAATAGTGTTTGGTAAAAACTAGCTTATAAGTTTGATAGGAACGTAAAATGTTATAAAAGTATATGTAAAAAAAAAGTTTTTTTTATAAATATTAATGGCATATTTGGGAAACTGAGAAAAAAAAGCTTGATAAGCTCGTTGGAACGTTAGTCTAAGTGACTTTTTAAAAGCTAGTCTAGCTAGCTTATAAACTACTTTTTGACTTGTCAAGCATGACAACCTAAAAATACTTGAAAAATAAACTAGCTGTGATGCGTCAAACGTAGTCTTAGTACTTAATCCAGAAATAAATTTATAAAAATGAATTATTCAAAAATTAATCCTTTTTTAAATGGCAAGACATTTTATAAATAATAAAAAGCTAGCGGAAGCTAGACAAGAAACATAAATGTTTAGGATACCAAAAAAAAAAAAGTAAAACGGAGGTTGCAATACAATAACAAAAGAGAATGACAAGCAACACCAAATTAAGAGGCTTTTGAACTATAGAGAATGGATTAGATCGATGAAATATGAATTATCAAAAACCAATTCATAAAGTACTAATACAACATAACATGTTTGATAACTGGGTTAAAAGTTTCTTATTTCACTTTTAGTGCTAGGAATCCTGTAAAGACCGACATACGATTCTTATTTCTGTGCATTTTGTGATGATTAATGAGCTGTGTGCATCTCTGACAACATTGCTTTGTAATGGGGTGAATTCCTTGTCATGCGCCCCTCATCTCTTCCCCACCTTCTACTAAATCATTGTCCTCACTTTCTTTCCTATCAAACTTTTTTTAACATCAACTTGCTTCATTTCCTTGTCAAATCCTACCTTTTTGGGTAATGTCCAAATCCTCTAAATCGTCTATATTCGTGATGAAAAATGACAAAACGACAGTGTGGTAACGTCACTTTGTCTATGAATCTGTTGTGAAAAAACTATAATTTAGTTTTTCACAACAGTCAAAATTTTCCAGACTAAACGAATCGAGTTGTAGTCATAACTTTTAACGAATAATCAAGCAGGCATGAGGGAAGGTCCCCAACATATGATAGGTCACAATCTTCATTGGCTGTGTTTTCTTCTCTTATGGTCCCGATCCAACAAGCAAACTTGGGTGATGTATAAGTATAACTTCACAAGGTACAACCAGGACCGCCAGCCCAAAAAAGCATTAGCAAAAAGAAAGGACCACAACCTTCTAAAAACAAACAGTAGTCATAACCAAACACTCAAGTCTTGACAATGTACAACTTTCCATCCACCGGGTACAAGTCAACAAACCAGACTTCATCGTTAGTACAAAAACATAGGACCAACTCATTCCAAAACCAAACACAAATCATGACCCGTGAGCCATAACCAGACACATGATGTCGATTCAATGTACAACTTTTACTACATAAAATACAAGATGTTTCTATACTCTTTCGGTTTTCTAGAAATTCCAAGAAAATGCGACAATGTTATTCACGACATGTAATTGAAAGGTGTAGGTGGTTGTTTCAGTTGGGTCATTTTCGCGAATATGAAATTTGGCATTTTGAGGTTTTTTTGTGGGGTAATGTTATAAAGATGCAAAAAATTGGTTGGCAAATTTCCTTACGAAGGTACCAATATTTGGCAGTGAGTCGATACTGTCACCATGTTCACAGGGCAATAAGGCGACCTTATCTTCTTCTGTTATCACATTTTCATAAGAAACAAGATGACACGTGGCAGACGTACCATTAAAACCCGAAAGCTACATAACTCTACCAAATTTCATAGCGCCAATTACGCAAAAAAACAGTTGATACTTGATAATTGATATGATACAAAATATACAATAAGACCAATTTAATGGCACATGTCCACGTATTATAGACTCATTAATGGACACAATATGCCTATGGGCCCTTGTAACTAGTGAACTTATTGCAACTTAATTAATCATAATTATAATTAGTTCTTGTATATGATTTTGTTTTATTGTTTGTTAGGTCGTTTTTAACTAATGAAATCAAAGGAAACACAAACGAAATAAATTAACTAACTTTTTTTTTTTATTAATCATATTGTTTAAAACCTACATTTGTGAAGAGCTCTTGCGGGCTTGTTGCAAACAGGCTACCAAAGTTGTTATCTTCGGGTATTGTGGGCAGTACCCGAAGATGGTCATCCCAAATATTATACTTGTATCTAGCATCACTTGCTAAACTTTCCGGTTTAGCCACTTTCCTTTCAGCCCCAGGAGCCCGGGACTGTAGGCCTAGACTCTTAGCTGCTGGTGCAGGTGCAGGTGCAGACGGTTCCTCTGGTGGCAGAGGAACCGTACTGCATTTGACCGGGCTTCTAGCTCGAACATATTGACTCGGGGACTTTTTCGGGGTCAAAGATGAGGGCGGGGACAAAGGCGATGAAGGTGTCGAGTTACTACTATGGCTACTCGACACATCAAATTGACCCATTAAACCGTAACCCAAACTAGAATTGGAACCGGAACCGCGTTTCTTCTTTCTACGTCTTACTTTATCTTTTCCTGTTTTAACCGTTAGATTCTCGGGTTTTAACGTCTCCACCACCGCCACCGCCACTGCCACCACTTCCTTGGCGGTTTCCGGCGAACGAATTGGTTGGATTTTTGCAGGTTCTGGTTTCGGGCAGACATCCGAAGAACATTCTTCCTGCCCGGAGGACATTTTGGGCAAATTCCTATCTTGGATCACGAATGAGACCGTACAAGAACACGCCATCAAAATCAAAAAGACCGAAATAACAACCGCGATAACAAATTTCTTGAATCTTGTCCACACAAGTGATTTTTTGCATACGGTCAACATCGGTGTAGGAAGCCCGATTTCCACGGGCACCACCAGTATCCCGCCCGGCATCACAAACTCAAGTTCCCGACGTACAACTCCCGCACAAAAATCCGCCCGAAACGATACCATAACCTTTCTCGATTCCCCGGGCAGCAAACCGAAACCGCCACAATCACCCACGAAAAACCCGTCCAACTCGCACTTCGTACCCGAAACCGAAACCTTCTTCACTTCAACGGGAAGGTCTCCAGTGTTCTTCGCGAACAAAACTTTCACTGACCGCTGCCCGTACCCACGATAATCAAGTTTCACGGTGTTTACCGGGTCCGACCCGTTTAGTAAAACCAGACCCGGTAACCCGCCGGAGCCCCGTAAAGATACCCACTCAACACCCGAAAGATTGTTTCTTATAAGAGCTGAACTTTTCCACTCACATCGACTTGATGGGTGGAAAATAATCGGTCCAAGAACGGTTTTTTTGTGAGGATGAATGTAGGCTTCGGTAACCGCGTGTCCCGGAATTGAAAAACCGTATCTCGAGGGGGTGATTTGGGAATTTAGAAATGATGAGGGGTTTAAAGTTTGATTTGATATTTGGCAATTGGTGATGATTTCTCCTGAATTTAAAAGAAGTTGTGTGATGATTGGTTGGTTGCTTGGGTTTATGACGTGGATCCATTTGGATTGGTGAGTGTTGACGTGGACAATTGGGAATGTGAGTTCGTTGTTGTTGTTGAGTACTGACATTTTCTTATTGGTTCCTTGAGATCGCCAGTTTCCTAGTACGGATTCGTCGGATTTTTTCATTTCTGTTGCCTTCAAAAGTAAAATTTTTAGAGTTAAATGAGTGTTTATGCAACAAAGGGGTTTTTATTTTTTTAAGAGAAAGTATGCAAAGTTGTAACTACAACCAAAAATTGCACATTTTTGCAAGAAAGGTCAAAATTTTCCAAATTTATGCAACAAAGTGGTTTTTTACCAAATTATGCAAACAATATTTCGTGGTTTTTACCAATTTATGCAACACTATTTCCCTCTTTTACCAAATTATGCAACAATGTTTCACACTTATTATTACCAATTTATGCAACACTATTTCACTTTTTACCAATTTATGCAACAAAATTTCACCTTTTGCCATATTCATGCAACAATGTTTCGCTTTTTCACCATCTAATGTGAAACATTGTTGCATAAATTGGAAAAATTTATACAACAATGTCTCACTTTTTTAACAATATATCCAACAATATTTTAGTTTTTTTACCAATTTATGCAACAACGTTTCACCTTTTTACCAATTTACACAACCAAAATTAACTTTCTTTACTAATTTACGCAACAATATTTCACTTTTTACCAATTTATGCAACAACGTTTCACCTTTTTACCAATTTACACAACCAAAATTAACTTTCTTTACTAATTTACGCAACAATATTTCACTTTTTACCAATTTATGCAACAAATTTTCACAATTTCCCAATTTATGCAACAAAGTGGTTTCATAGACAAAATATGCAACCAAGTTTCATTCTCTGACTAAAGCATACAACACTGGAACATGGACCAATATATGCTTGTGCCTTGTGGGACAATGTTTCACTCTTTTACCAATTTATGGAACAATATTTCACCTTTTTACCAATTTACCCAACAATATTTCACTTTTTTTACGCAAAAATCTTTCACCTTTTATACCAATTTACACAACTAACATGAATTAAACAGCCATAATTTAACCTGTTACCAGTAAAATATTACATCCTTTGGTCCGAAAATGAAACACCATTGCTTATTTTTTATATATAAAAAAAGGAACACTTTGTCGCATAAATTGGAAACAAAATGAAACCCTAAATTCAAATTAATGACATAATCAAAAAACAAGATTATAACAATAAACAACAATGAAAAAATTACAATACCTTGATTTCCAATGGCGGTAATACGCGATCCAAATGCTCATAATTCAACACTCCATCAATTCCTGATCGAGAACAAAGACCCGCAATTTCACCACAAGAAATCTCAAGTTCATGACCACCCGATTTATTTGTTTCCACAAGTAACTTGCATTGCAAGTTTCCATCCAAATCCACAGTATAAGTAACCATACCCACTTGTGTCACACTATAAGGAAACAACATCAATCCTTCAACAAATTTAGTCTTTAAAGATTCCAATTTATCACCAATTGCACGAATCTTGACAACCGTAACCACTTCGGGACCATTATTTTCCACCAAAAGAGACACGGTTATTGTCCCATTTGCATCACATGGCATTAAAACATCAAGTGAAATCAAAAGAGAAGATTTCCCGCCAAATTCAGCTTCTAGAATCATTGTATCCAAATCATCATTTGAATCTTTAATTTTGACACAAAAAGAACCGAATACGTTTGCTTGCGAACCATACGGGAACTCTAACTCCAAAACCGGTTCATCCCGGTTCGATCCAACGGTCCACTTTTGTGGCCTAATCGATATTATCGGTTGACCAAATTGACCAATTTTGAGATTTAACCACTCCTCAATGCTAATTAAAGCTGAATCATTGTAATGTATCGCATTACAAATACCCTTTATGGAATAAGAAATGTTTCTTGAAGAAAATGATACCCAAAAACTTACTTCTTTCAAATGCAACGTTTTTTCAGAAGGGTTGAATATTGAAACAATGTTGTTCCATTTTTTGGTTACTGATTGGTGAATAGTGTAAGGAGATTCAACAGCAAACCCGCGGGCCCGAATCAAGAAACCACCTGAACTTGTTTGTAATATGAGGTGACCCGAAGATAATCCTAAAGATTTGGGCAAAAATATGAAACATAAAGACGCGATTTCACCCGGGGCAAGGTTAATTTCAGTGTGGTTGCAAGGGTAGAATTGTAAATTGGTACTGTATGGCTCGAAGATGTTCAAGAAACTATGGTTTTGTTTGTTTTCGATAGTTAGAAAAGCTGAAGATGGAGAATGAAGATACTTTTGTCCCCAATCGAGTACATGATGACTGATTTGTACATGGGGTGATGAAAAATCATTCACATGATTCGATTTGATTCTAAAAGATTCCTCTTTTGGGTTGTTTTTTGTGGTTTTGACACTTTCTTGATATTCAAGTGAACAAGAAACGATGTTTCCATTTGATAAGTGAAAGTTACCATGGTTTGTTGACCAAGTGAGGTTATTCATTGGTGTTGTTGACTTTTCAATGTCATCTGGTTTGACTTGAGAAAGACCCGAATGATTTGCTTCTTGACTATGGAAATCGGTAAAGAAACCGGATAATGTTGAGGGAAAACAGAATAAGTCTGAGCGTTTACAGATGTTTTCAAGTTTTAGTTTTGGTAATGAAGTTTGAGGTGGAATTTGGTTTCTACTCTCACCAGAATTCAAGTCATACCCGGTTGGATTGTGGGTCCCAGTTATGGTACATGGGCCGAATGTTGAAAGGGCAAAAAGGGCACACAATGTAACAATCTTGAAATGTAAGGCTTCAGCATCATGGGAAAAGCCCCTGGAAATAGTATCAAGGATTTACAAACATTAGTGAAAAATAAAGAAAGATGGTATGCAATTGCAGAAAAGAATTTGAAAATAATCCAAATGAAAATTGAAGTTGATTCAAAATAAGGTGGGAAGAAGTTGGTAACAACATAAAGCGTTTTCAAGAAGCCACAAATGGAAAAAACGGGGGTGGTAACGGGTAAATTTAAAACATAATATTACCAAATTGATATAAAATAGCAAAGTGCGCTTTTTTTCTAAAGTGGAGTTAGATATTGTCTAATCTTAGTGATTGATAAGCTACGATGTTCGTAGTGGTGATTGAACAGTTAAAAGTAGCGACGACCAAACAGGGAAATCAAGAACTCCTGATTATGTGGAGGTTCGAAACGAAATCTCTATTTAGTATTCTAAACTTGCGAGCCCCAATAACTAAAACGAAAAATCCCCAAAATCGATCGAACTTGAGAAGTAAGTAAGAAACTGTAAAACCATTGATGATCGTCAGCGAACATATTGACAGCAAAGGCTACAGTTTAAAGAGACTCTGCTACTTGCAAAATATTTCGAAACAACGCCACAAGCACGAGAACGAAAACATTGATTAATCATGAAACGAAGAACAGATGACGGATGGAGTTACCGATGGTAGAACATGGCGGAAAGCTCTGTGCTCTTCGAGCTGCTGATGATCAAGAACTGGTGCTAGGTTTTTAAAAGAGTAATCTTCCGTACGCAGAATGAAACATCTGATGAAGTTTTTCTAGGGTTTGTGAGGGGTTTTCAAGCTCTTTTCCCCATCAAATATACGCTTAGAAAAGAAGCGCAACTCAAGAACACACACTCGCACCTTTTTACACACACTGATAAAACACCCAATGGCCTCGAAGAACGAACGAGAAAAAAAATAGAAAAATGAAAGAGGAAAATGGCTCTTTGGAAATTACGTATACACCCTTGCGAAATGCTTAGGACTTAACGACGTCGTAACGGGTTGTAGGGTCGTTTGTGATTAATGAATAATGACCAATTAGGACAGGTTGCCGTGAGACTGAGAAGAGGTGGGAGTAAGTATTACGTAGGGTGGGCGAATGCTACAAATATCAATTTATTTGAATTGATAGTTTGAAGATTTTGCCTTGAAAAGACACTTCATCACATCATTATATATAAATTTACAAAAATGGTATCTACGATCTAATATAAACTAATGAAGTTGTATATGTTATTATTTTAAATTAAAAATTATGAGGGCTAAACTTATAATTATTCAATTTCCTCACAGTTAAGAGGAATATATAAAATTCATAATGAGCACACGATTAAGAACATCTACAATAGGGAAGTTTTTTTATGTAGTTTTTTAATGTTTTTTTATGTCATATTGTTAACAAGTTATTAAAGCTTTTTCACCCACTATAGATAACTTTTTCATTTAAGCTTTTTTTGTCCTCCAATTAATGCTTTTCTTTATTTATTATGTGAATATATATATATATATATATATATATATATATATATATATATATATATATATATATATATATATATATATATATATATATATATATATATATATATATATATATATATATATATATATATATAGAATTGATATATAATAGAATAATAGTATTATTGAAAAAGCTTTAGCCAAAGAGCTTGCTAATTAGCAAGCTTTTTTTAAAAAAGCTTGGTTTTGAAAAAGCCTTCACTATAGATTGTTAAAAATAAGAGAGCTTTTTTATTGAAAAAGCTTATAAAAAAGCTTGTAAAAAGCTCTTATTGTGGATGCTCTAAGAGGGATATAAAAAAATCATATTAAACACATCTGTAATTACTAAAATTAAAAGTTATAGAGACCAAAAATATAATTAATACAAACTGAATATTAGAACGATTAAAATTGTAAATATCTTAAACTAAAAACTTAATTGACTAAACTTGTAATTTCTTCATTATAATTGCCGAGACTGAAAGTACAATTAATATAAATTAAAAATTAGGACTAAAATTGTAACTATCTTAAATAAAAAACTACAAGGACTAAACTTGTAATTACCTCATTTTTTATTTTTAATAGGTAAATATATTTATAGTTTTAGTCCAGTTTTTTTACATCACATGTTTGTGTAGTTTATTTTTTTGTAATGACCGTCTTCTTTTGATAGACATGTTCAAATCCACTTGTTAACCTTTTTCATGTGATTGCATGTGAATGTAAATTGTCAATATATTATTGTCTCTTTTGTGTGATTAAGATATATCTTATTTAAGATCCTTTTATATGTCTTCTTCCCTAAAACCCTTCCATATAGCCTCTCTATTTTTATACTTTCACAAATTAAAATAATGGTAATTTGTGTGTGTAAACGTCCTGCAATCATCCTCACTTCCTTGACTAGCATCAACCTAGGATGTCGATTTGGTCTTGTTTTAAACTGGGCTCGAAGGGACTATCTATTTATGGGATCGATCCATCATTGTGTTTTAGATCCATGTGGATCATCCCAAGGTTGTTGAGTTCTGAAAACTACATGCAAGATCCAACATACAAAACAATGTTGGAAGCAAGGAAGCACAAGTTGATGATGATAACAAATTGGGTTATTTCTTGGTTATGTAGTTTTCTCACACTTTGACCATCTTGTTGTAAGGTCTTCTTTTGGTTGTATTGTGTAATAGTCTAGTTGTCTGGTTTAGTTTAATATTAAGGTGTCGATGATTTAAATGCTACTTATTTTACAATGGCTAATATCCAATAATATGATCATCCTCTTGTTTAATGAAAGAATTATTTTTGGTTATACTTCATTAATTTCATTTTTATAAGAATTCCTTTGTTAATTTAATGTTTGTGATAGTAAGGTTTCTATTATATAACATGTCAGAAAAGGAACCGATATTACAACAGACATATATGTACCATTCAAGGTTACCAAATGGTCATTGTTGCGCATACAAAATTACTTGCCAAATGACACAAAAAAACAAAAACATTAGAAATTACTAGTAAGCAATAAATAGTAAAATATAAGGGTGGGCTTGGTACGATATCGATTCTTTTTCCGTCAAACCGTATACCGTACAAACTATAGTTAGTACTTAATTTTTGCTACTAGTATCGTATCAATTATACTTGGTACCAACTTGTTTGGTTACCAACAAAGTTGGTTGGTACAACTTGGTAACAGTACATACCAAGAAATTAGCCAAGTAATTATTTCAATCTATTAAATGCTTTTATTGATTTAAAACATTGTCAGAGATTTATACTTTCTAAGTTTAATGTGGTAATAATTAGGGTATATTTCATAAAAAACCCTGTATTTTCAATTTTTTTCTTTTTAAACCTAAAACTTTATTTTTTTTCAAAAAAAACCTAAACGTTTGAAGAAACTTGTTAATTTAGCCATTTTACCTAGTTTACAGGTTATATATATATATATATATATATATATATATATA
Organism: Cichorium intybus; assembly: GCA_023525715.1. NCBI lineage: Eukaryota > Viridiplantae > Streptophyta > Magnoliopsida > Asterales > Asteraceae > Cichorium > Cichorium intybus. Next base: position 140,403,849 of record CM042011.1, on the reverse strand, counting down.
TATATATATATATATATATATATATATATATATATATATATATATATATATATATATAATTGGAAATGTCGTAAGTAATACTACAAGTTTGTTTTGTTGACTTTTGTTTAAATATATTCATATCTTTCGCTATGAGCATAAATATAATTAAATATAACTAAATTAAAACAAAACACTTCATTAATTAAAAAAATAAAATTATAAACGTAAACTAAAACGACAAACTACAAATTAAGAAAAATGACAACTAAAAACGACAAACCACAAAAGTAAAAAAACGAAACTACGATCAATGTTTTTTAGGTCGTCCGGTGTGCCCAAGCTCGGGCTTGTGCGAGGTGTGCGAGCTCGCGGTGAACATTGCCCCCCTGCGGCGGCGGCGCAATATCGAGCTCGTGCGGGTTGTGGACGTCGTGCGACGTCTTGGTTGGTGTTGTGACGTTGGCAATTCAAAGGCTATATAGCCGTTTGATTTAAAAAAAAACTATTTATTTTACCTATAAATATAAACACATATCTCACTCATTTTTCATTTACACAATACATACTCTCCACACTACAACTTAAAGAAATGGATCCAAGATTTGAGGTTTTATTCGATTCGTCATCTTCGTCGGAAGACGAGAGTTGGTTGCTTGAAGCTATCGTGCAAGCGGCGTCATTGCTTCGTCAAGCTGCCCAAATAACCGCCGACGCCGCAGCAAGTTCAGAAAATCAACCTAGGTTATCAAGACGGGCTACAATAAATAGAGATCATGAAGCTACGCACGATCTCCTTCTCTGTGACTATTTAGCGGAACACTCGTTGTATTCGGTGTAACAGTTTCGGCAAATATCGGATGACGAAGCGACTTTTCTTGCGAATATTTCGTGATGTGAGCGAAGTCAATCCGGTTTTGCGATTGTCATATGATGGTAGAAATAAAAGGGGTTTCACGGCGAAACAAAAATGTTCCGCTGCGGTTTGGCAAATTGCAACCGGCACGACATTTGATTTATGGGATGACTATTTCAAGATGTCAGAGCACACGGTTCGGGAAAGTGTTTACGAGTTTGCAAGCACTATCATCCATGTTTACGGCAAACGTTATTTGCAAAAACCAACGGTGAACGACATTCAAACGTTGTACGCCGCACACGAAAGCAAACATGGTTTTCCCGGAATGCTTGGGAGCGTTGACTGTATGCATTGGGAGTGGGCTGCTTGTCCCAATGCATGGTGTGGTCAATTCACACGAGGCGATCATCGGCACCCTTCCATCATCCTCGAGGCAGTAGCGTCCCACGATTTATGGATTTGGCATGCGTTTTTTGGCGTTGTAGGGGCAAACAACGACCTCAACGTTCTCAACCAATCGCCGATATTTAACGACATTTATAGAGGCGTTATCCCTTTTTGTCCGTTTCAGGTCAACGGAACGTACTACAAACACGGGTATTATCTAGCCGATGGAATATATCGGGATTATGCCGTGTTTGTGAAGTCCTTCACATGTCCAATGGATCCAAAGCGTCAAATGTTCAAAGTCGCACAAGAAGCGGCTAGGAAGGATGTTGAGCGAGCGTTTGGAGTTCTTCGACATCGCTTTCACATGGTCAAATACCCGTCACGGGCTTGGGATCCGAGGAGAATACGAGACCTTATGTACACATGCATCATATTACTGAATATGATTTTGGAAGACGAGGGGATATTGATATGTACGTTTGATCCAAACAAAGTTATGCCAACATACGAGCCGCTACCGCTTGGATCGATGTCATATCTAGAAAACAGAAACGAGGTCCAAAGCAAAGAAATCCACAACAACCTTCGTGCGGATTTGGTCGAGCATATCTATCGGGCTAGAGTTAAGCCGACACCGGTGCCCGATATTAATGAGAAAGAATGGGAGTGACGATCCTAGTTTTTATTTAAAATATGTAGTTTTTTTTAATTTTAAGTTTAATGTGTTTTTTTTTATTTTTTTAGGTTTTATTTTTAATGTAATTTTCGGATGAAATTTTTATATTTTAATGAATTATCTTATTTTGAAATTATTAGTTTTATTTTAATTTAAATTTAGTTTATAAATTAAAAAGTGAGAGCAAGTGAGAGGTGACCATTTTCGAGGGTAAGGAAAAGAAAGAGAAAAGCTGATTGGATGCTAAGGTGACAGGCAAAAAGTGAGTTCAAGAGAGAGGGCACTCCTGAAGGCCTTATGATACTGACTTTGTATTTTAAAACCATCTCGAATGTTTCCCCCTCGAGACCCTCCAGATTCGACGACGAAAACTTTGTCTTTTAGTAGTTATTTTTCTTCTCGGGCTCGTTGTCGATCGTGGCGGGATCGTTATTTGTCTTCGTAAGCTTTTTATTTTCAAATTTCATCCACTCATGGAGGTTCAAATTGTACTGTTCAAACTCCAACTTCATAAGTGTCACGTCATCGCTTTTTTGCGACCTCGTCCCACTAGACGAAGTCACTTTTCTATTCCTTTAGCCGCATCTCTCCCCATCGGACGGATGAAATCACCAAACTCAAACTCGTCCTCTTCCACCTCCCCCACGTTCAAATCTATATTGATACGAGTTTCTGATGATATATTATGGTGGCTTGTCTCAGACGTCGGGGAGGGGTAAAGTTTAAAAAAAATTAATTGCACGATTAGAGGAACCCGTATGAGGGAGGAACCCACGGTCACCCACCCATCGGGGATGGTGTACCCTTGACCAGGGAAAATCGTTTTCTTTGTGTAAAGATTTCTGAAAAATCGTTTAACTTGCGGATAAACCCTTGACCAAGACGAGGCTAAATTAAAAAGTTTTTTGAAAAAAAAATTAAGGGTTTTTCTCGGGAAAAAAAAGAAATTAGGGTATTTTCTGAAAAAAAATTATATATAACCTGTAAACCGAGTATAGGGTCTAAATTAAAAAGTTTCTAAAAAATTTAGGTTTTTTTGAAAAAAAAATAAAATTTTAGGTTTAAACAGAAAAAAGTTGAAAGTTTAAGGCTTTTTTTTTTAAATAAACCCTAATATTTATCGACTAATGTGACTAAATGGCTAATAAACACTAAACCACATGACAATTGTAATACGATTTCGTTTATATATATATATATATATATATATATATATATATATATATATATATATATATATATATATATATATATATATATATATATATATATATATAGTTGGTACGATACTACCATGGTATCTCAATTTTTATACCATTATCGTACCATGATTAGTTAATTGATATGGTACTGTCAACCAAACATGTTAGCTACCAAACATATTGGCTACCAAATTTATTGGTTTGGTTGGTAACATGTTGGTTGGTTTTCCGTGGTACATATTTGACAGCCCTAGTAAAATATGGTAAACAAATCAACATCAAACATCAATTATCAAACCATAAGTAGTAAACCATTATCTAAATAAACCATCATCAGACACATTAAAACAAACCCCCCACAATACACTATTGTTTAACATTCACAGAAACCAAAACATACATAATCATATTTTAAACCTCTATGACATATTATTGTTTAACCACCCAAACATAAACATCAAACTATATGTGATATTTATTTGTCTTTCCTTCATGCTTTTCCGGTCCAACTTGAACCCTAAATTAGTCCCCCGTATAAACTCTTGCTATAAATAATTGCCATGTATTTTGTTGACAACTTTGGCCATGGTTATTTGATATTATCCTCAAGTTTGGTCTTCCAAACTAACACAAAAAAGTACAAATCATGTTCAAGATTCACATTACACAACAAAGATATCATTTGATAATCATAATTGTTTCTGATGTTTAGGTGCTGAGATTGCCATCTTTTTGTTTATTATCTGACATACCCCAAGTCACGATAATGACATGTTTACATGATAGTCAATGATTTCCCATTTCCTACAAGTACATGTTTTCTCTTTATCATTTACAACACAAAAATTCATATAAGGACTAATTACTTGATATTTGGCATCATAATTAAAGATTCATTTGTATCGTGCAACCTCCTTTTTTTATTCCATAAAGTCATTTGTGGTTGATGGTATGAGTGGTCCTTCATACTTATCCATCATATTATAAACATCGACCAACATTTTCATCAAATATTATCTTATGTACTCTAAACTAGTTATGATTGGCTTATACATACCATCTACTAATTTAGAGTTGAAAACTTTACACATACTATTTAATAAGGTGTTTGAGTGTGCCCTTCCTATATAGTTAGCCAACATATTTCTTTGTAATTATATTCTTATTTTACAACACACCAAGGCCAATATCAAAAGGTTGTTGACATACCAAAAGGTGGTTTCTAGCCTAATATGCAAGTAGAATTTGAGATAACCAATCATATGCTTGTTTGTTGAACTTGTTTAAGTCCATACTTGCTTTTTCAAAGTATATACTATTCACTGTGACACACTTCCAATGATGATCATTTAACTCTTTCTCCCTCCATTAAAACTTCATGTTTTATGGATATATCTTTACATAAGTTCATCACGTGGATAGAGTTTGGCAATTTATACTATAACACTATACATAATAAAGGCATATTTTAGACCATTAGTTTTGAAAGTGGAATTGAAAAGGATAGTCAAGTACATGTCATCCCCCAAACAACCAAGGAATCAAGTCAAATAATTTATTCATTCTACCTTTATAAGTGCTCATGCATAGTATATTTGTGAATACATCATCCAGCCCTCGAATGTCCATTTTACTTTTCTTGAACCTGCTACTCAGAGCTCCCAATGATGCTAAAATACTTTTGAACTTCTTAGTATCAAGATTACCATTTGGTTTACTTTCTACCACTAGCTTTGCAATGACCACTAGTTTGTAGTTTGTAGCTCCAATATGTACTCCATAAGAAAGGAATATTGCCTTTGGTTATCACTATACACAATTGTTGGGTGAAAAGCTCTTCATGGATGATGATAAGGAGCCTTTTATTACATGTGGGTTATTTCCATTTAACATGTATGCACACCTATAAATAGTCATGTCTTATTTATTTGTTAGGCGTGCTAAAAAATGTAGTCATAGAGAGTTGTGAGCTAAGATGCCTAGATTAGATAATTTAGATCATGATCCTTTTCTAATTTCCTTACAATAATCGATTACTACCATTGAAATTGAAACACATCTTGTTTATTGTGTTCATATTCTGCATCCTCAAGTTTGGGTTTATCATCCTAACAATTGGTATCAGAGTCGTACTTTGAAGATATAAACGATTAGTTCAATGAATGATCTCGATTTGATGATTTTCTACACGATCAATTAAAGATTTTGTGTGTTTGGATACATTCTCATAATTTAGAATCTAATTCAAAATTTTAAACTAATGTTCATCAAATATTAGCAACTGTTCATATTCTAGTATTGTTGTGTTCATTTTTTGTTCATTCAGTTTGAATTAGATCTGAAATTTGTTTTTTAAAGTCCAATTCGTTGTAATTTGGAATTGTTTTGATCCAATTTTGTTTACTAAATCAATTTGCTTAAAATCTTATAGTCCTTATCCATTGTTTATTCACAGTTGACTAAAGGTTCATTGTTCATTCATGTCAAATATTTCATTTCGACTTATCTCATCTGATATCATATTCCTAGTCTGTTTTTCTTATTCAAACCTTGATCACCTCTCGAATTGCTAATCTAGAATCATAATCAATATGTTCAATGAGATTTACACAGTTATTCTCATCATATATTAGTTCAAATCAATTTATTGTGTCTCGTATTCAAACGTAATTCATCATTTATGTTATCATATTCTCAAATCTTATTATTGATTGTATTTGATATATTGTATTCTTTGATTGCTTTTCAACGATTAATCTCGATTCTCCTCCACGAAAGCTTATATCGATAAATTAATTCACACTTGTGTTTATGAATCAAATTTGAAAACACACTTGTTCTCAATTCATTCTTATGGTCCGGGTTTGATGAATTTGGCTCCCACTGGCCTTCCTGAATATCAGCTCCCTTTCATGTAAAGTTTCCCTTTGAGTAACAACATGTTTTAAGGATTTTTGTCCATCAAGGAGTTCAAGCTTGTACAAGATACTTTTGTGAGTTTCTTTAACTCATATGGCCTTCCCAGGTTAGGCGTAACTTTCCATATGCTTGTTCGTGGCTAGCTTTATTTTTTCACAATACCACATCACTGGATTTGGTTGCATGATATTTGAAATTACTATTATTATATATTTATGTTTAGGATTTTTATGATTATTGTCTCAATTTGGATATATCATGACATTCATCTAAGAGTTCTAAATTTATCTTTAAGTCTGTGTATGCTTGAACTTTATTGGACTCGGTCACTCATTGTGTTGTAAGTTTTATTTCCATCGATGTGACCACCTCAGATCCATATATGAGACTGGACAGTGTTTTGTTCATGCATGTCTAAGGAGTGGTATGGTAAGACCACATTACACTTGGAAATTTCTTTCATCCATTCGCCCCTCAACTTTGCGTACGAACCTTTTCAGTCTGGAGACAATTTTTTAATTAATGATCTCAGTTTGTCCTTTATATTGAGGATGAGTAACCACGACGAATTTTTCATGCCTTTTTCTATACAACAATCTCTCATTTGGGTTTTGTTGAATTGTGTGTTGTTGCCACTTACCGGTGTATGAACCATACCATGTGAAGATGTGCTTCCATGCTAATTTAATAAACTTTCGTTTGGTGATGGTGGCTAACAGCTCCACTTCGACTCACTTAGTGAAGTAATCCACTGCCAAAACCAAAAATTTGATTCTTCCCAATACTTGTGTCCATTTTATACATGAACACCCAAATGGTTCCAACAACTGAGTTTCCCTTAGGTTTTGGAACCAAGATATATACATTATTCCTTCAAAATTCTATCAATTCTTCGTGAAGTGGTTAGCTCCAGTATGCTCAAGTTATCATTAACTTTCTCCGGATCCATCAATGACATAGAGTTAACAAATATGTAGAAGTTTGTTGTTGCATATGATCTTTTCTTGACACATGTCTTAGGATCTCCAATGATTTGACGTGGGTAAAGTCCAAACAAAATGACCTCCATTATTATTTGTTTTGAATCTGGAACATCATTTTTAGTATTGAAATCATTCTCTTCTAGAGAAATAGAAGGGAAGTTAGTTTGGTCTACAAAATGGTTATCATCTCGGAAGTCATGGTCATGATTAGTTTGATCATCTAAATGACTGAGTTTGGTACACTTGAGGGTTAGAGTCATTTGTTGTGGAAGGTATATCAAAGTAAAATACTTATTCTTCTTTATTATACTAAATAGTTTGACTTTGATATTCTTCATATTGATTTTGGAATATAGTGCATGTATCATAGAGCGTCTCATTAACTTGATTATAAAGTAGGGAGATTGGCATAAGGTTTGATCCCTCTGAAAGGTAAGATGGATGGATTTTTTTAATAGTTTGCCTCTTTTTATTAAATAATCTAACAACATTGAAAGTGGAGGAATACCCTAGGAAGATATATTCGTTATTCTTAGGATCAAATTTATCAAGTTGATCCATTTGGTTTAGAATAGATCATTGTCATCCAATGATATGAAAGTAGCTGATGATAGGATTCCTTCTTTTGAGAAGTTCGTAGGCATTTTCCCATATCTCTTGACAATGATAGATATATTATATGTATAACATGTTATGTTGATTACTTCTACCAAAATTAAGGCAATTAGTTCTGGTGTTACAAGCATAGTTCTACAAGCTTCTCTCAATGTCTCTTTTTTTCTCCCATCAACAACATTTTTCTCAGGTTTCCTTACAATTGAATAATTACAATTTATTTCATTTTCAACTAAAAAAAATCCTCCAAAACGGATTTTCTATACTTAGTTTCATGACAAATCCTCAATTTTTTTTATAGAGCGTTCATATATCCTATCAATCATTTCCATGAAGTGTATTTCTCCTTCTAATGTTTTCTACTTTGACTAGTCTAAATAGGTCCATGTGAATAAGGTCATGTGGCTTGGTGATTGATTGAACACGATTTGTATTTTAAGGAAGACGTCGGTTCTTTTACTTGCTCACATGAAGAAAACAACTTATCCTTTGTAAATTTTACATATAGTAGGAGCATATGTCAATAGTTTGGTGGGTGTTATTAAGATCAACAATATAAATGTCATTTATTATTTTGGCACCCAAGACAAACATTTTGTAACTATCGATAATCTTTCCTTCTCCTTGTCATAAACTTTTGCCATAATCATCATTAGAAAGTTGACTGATAGAGATCAAGTTTTGCTCCAAATCCTTGACATAAGATACAGTTTTGAAGGAGATTGAGCCAAATGAGACATATATATTCTTTTTTCCTTCCTAGTATATTGTCCCTGAAAGTGACTAAAGGTTCCTTTTTCTAAGGTATTCCTTCAACGGATCCTTTGGCCATGCCATGTGTCTTGAGAACCCATTATCAAATCCATCCTTGGGATCATGTATAAATCACACAAAGTAAACCAGTTTTACTTGAAAATCTTTATAGTAATGGGTTAGATTGAAAATTAAGGCCGTCTTCCCTCGAGGAATAAGAATGAACTACACAACTAATATTAAAAGAGTATTCACTTTGGGTTTAGAGTCGAACTTATTGCCAATCCACTTTTTAATTATGTTCTTGACAGGTTGATGTTAAAAATGACCACGTATTTGTTTAATTTTCTTATTGTTGGGCACTCTATCTATATAAAACATCTTCCCATAATTGTATAACTTCGTATTACAATTTTTCTTAGATGAAATCTCACTTCCTTCAACTGTATAAACTGACTAAAACTCAACCCTATTTGTTTCAGTTATAAAACATAAGTTATTTGTTTCAACATCAAATGACTAAAATAATTAACTTTTAAAAGATTTGTTTTATTTATGTAAGAAACATCCTTAAGATGAGAAGGTTTCATATGTAAACTAACATTTTTGTTCTGAGGGTCCTTGACATCACAGCGGTCGTCATGCGGTCAAAAATAGTAAAATAACCTCACTCTCACTTAGCACAGTGGAAGTCAGGGTCGATCCACAGGAGTTACGTGGTCGAGATAGGTGACAGATTATCAACTGCAGTCTCACGCTACAGTCAGAAGACCTAGTTCCTAACTTTTGATTACTAATCCCTAAAGAGCCTAAAATCCACTAATCCAAACAAGCATTAACTAAACTAAACTACTAACCAAACCTAGTTACTTACTGAAATCAGAAGTACATCTCTAATCTAGAAGCAATCAAAGGCAAAACACAATCCAGTTACTCACAAGTTTATTCACAAGCATAAATACCGAAAATCCAAGCAAATAACATAAACCAAAGCAAACATGAACTAAACTAACTAAATCAAACCTACTTACTGATTCCAGAAGTGAATTCCAGAGAGATTAGAAGCAATTACAATCCCAAAACATCCAACAAACATCCAAACATCAATAATACCGAAAAACATGTAATATACTTGAACCGAATGATTAACTTGATAAATCAACAACCAAATCAGATCCAAAGGTTTAAAAACAGAAAAAAAACTATCTAAAATCAGTAACAAAGACTTAATGCCACTGGTTGTCACTTCCAAGGACACTAGCCAACTATCACTAATTGTTTAACTAATTGAAAATTAAGACTAAAAACATAAAATTACCAATTGATGGTTCCAGAAGCTAAATCTCGGAGTCAAAGAGCCTTGAGGGTCGATTTTACACCAGGTCTTCGCTCATTTTTTCGACCTAAAAGCCTCTATTTATAGTTGCAAAAATCTCGAGACCGCACCACGCATAAGTGAATCCCGCGTCGCACGTGTTGGCTTATCCCCGTTTTTTCGGCATTTGAATGTTGTTCATCGCCTCAAACCCGCGTCGCGTCTTTGTGTTTTCCGCGGCGCGCGTACGTGTTTTCCTGATTTTTAATTGATCTTCACAAACCTTCCAAATTGCACGCTTTTGGTCCTTGTTTTCATTATTTCTTTCCAAACAAGTGCTGGCACGAAAAGTGAGTAATACCAGTAGATATGTGATATAATTTCACTAATAATAGGGCCCAACAACGACTGAAATATGTGATATTACTAGGCGTTGTCAAACACCCCACACTTGTGCCTTGCTTGTCCCCAAGCAAGAGAGTTTTTAATAGATTTTAACTAAGATTCAAACAATTTTTGACTGTGTTCAGTTTCAAAGCTTATTGCCTTATGAGTTAGAATGAAATAGTTCGTGAAAACATAATCGGAATGTTCTTTGGAATTCATGGCTTTCTAGAGAACCCTTAATTACAAATTTTCTGTCCATAATGAAGTGTACGTACTCATTCAGATTCTAAAGGCCATTAAAAATTGTCCATGACTTTCGATGTTGTCCGTGTAGCGAGCTTTCGGAAATATCATCCCAAACCAGACGATCTTAGGTGGCAAGGTGCATAAGGCCCACCCATTTTAGACCTACCGTCTCGAATAACAAAGGCCACTGATTGATAATTCTTTCCTAAATTCCAATCCTAAAACAGTCCAATCTTCTAACTCCTAAAACTCAACTTATTTGACTCAACTAATAGCATGATCCCAACTACATAATATTTCTCAAAAAATACTAATGCTATAAACAATCACAAACTATTCATTTCAAAATTATAATCTAATAAAAATTTTGAAAAAGTTGCTAAAAATTTTGAAAATCGGTCATTTCTGCAAAAATTTCAAAAAACTACTCTTTCGACCGTCCACACCCCACACTTAAAATTATACAACGTCCCCGTTGTACAAAAAATATTTAGAACAAGGGAGAAAGAGTTACCCTTTTGGACGGTGGATCGCTTGGTTGGTACTCAGTATCACAGGTACAAATACGAACAGAAAGGTCCTCAATTTCGCGTTCTGGAGTTGTAGCGCAATAGTGAACATGCCAGTAGTCAAGACAAGTGGAGGGGGCATAGTGACCCCACACTTACTTGAAACAACTCCCCCCAATTTTGGTATAACATGCATGACTCAACAAAAACATCAAATGCAAACAGAATAAATAAAATATAAACAACTAAAAGATAGTAGTTTCATAGGTACAGTACATATATCCAAAAAGAAAAGAAAAGAAAAGAAAATACATCACTCGCCACCTGGCGGCCTGGAAGAACCAGCCTCATGATCATGTGCTCGGGCTGGGAATGGTCGGGGGCTCTGTCCCTGCTGTGTGGCTAACTCCAAAAGTACCTCCCCGATCCACTCCAGCTGGTCCTCCATCCTGGCGACTCGATCCTGTAGTCGCCTCATCTCTGTCACCTCCTCCTGCTGTGGCTGTGGTGGCGCTAGATCTGCCGGTGCTGCGGCTGCCGGTCTCCGTCGTCTCCTCCCCGGCTGGGCATATGCTGGCTGGGGGTCCTGGGCAGCCTCGGTCGCCACCCTCACAAACTGGCCCGGGCGCTGCTGCTCAATCAGCCCCATCTTCTCCAGGGCTCGCGCTGTAGTGCGAACTGGAGGTAGAGCGGTCAAGGATGCCACAACCGGAGCAGTAAGAATCCGGTACGAACGGGCCAAGCGGGTGATGAAATACCCACGGACCAGGGGACTGCTGGCGGATGCACCCATCGCACGGGTGGACAGGGCGACGGCTAGGGTGAACGGGAGGTGAAGGAACCTGGAGGGGTCAAGGAGGACCCAGAGATACGTCATGTCCTCGCCGGATACCTTCTCGCCCCCTCCCGATGCATGATGGAGGTGGAGACGATCCGGTGCATGAGTCGATGAAGTGGGTCGCGAAGATGACTCTCTCTGGATGTCCCTGCCTCATAGAATACATTGGACAGTGGTGTCCAAACCTCCATATTAGCAGCCCTCTCGGGTTGCCCCTGAATACACGCCGCAAGGAACTGCGTGAAGTGGCGGTGCTGTAGATCCACCTCTGTGTATATACCAGTGCGCCAGCCGAACTCCCGAAGGTTGTACTCCCTGTGCACACCCCCAAGTCTGAACCGTACAAGCCTGGAACGGGCCTCCTGAGAACCCGGTGCAAAACGGACAGTAGATAGGAACTCCAACAGAAGCTCGGTATATACTGTGTCCTCCCTAGTGGCCATGAGTCTGTCCCAGCCACGGCACGTGAATATGGCCTCTCTATCGACCCATATACGATGCAAAAATGGCTCGATCTCATCCTAGAGCCCCGCGTCTCGCAGAATGTCTCGATCGATGATCGTCGCCTCGAGAACCCGGCGACCGATGAGGGCGTCCCTCCGTGAAATATACTCGGCTGAGCTATCCAACTCAGCGGGGAACTGGAGAAACTGGTGGTCTAATCTGAACGACATCTGCACAAAATAAAAAAAATTGCAATTTTAGTCCTTTTTCTTCCCCACCGCACCGCGACGCGGCCCAAGAACCAGGCGCGTCGCGCCGAGCGACTGTCCCGAAATCCGAATTCAAATCCACGATCCAACCTGTTTAAACTCAATCCAAATACACTACAAGGTAGCCTAAGTGCCGTCTAACTCATCTAGGGTCATTATTTGGCAAAATAAACACCCTACGAGTCAGCATTGGCGATTTCTAAGTTTTTGAGTTTTTGGAGAAATCACCCAAATCAACTGCCCTATCACTAGTTTTAGCAAGTAAAAGCTAGTTAGAATGACGTACCTTGGTAGTAGGAATGAAATGAGCAAGAAAAAACACGATAAATTTTCGATGATCAGAGCTCCGAGGCTTATGTGTGTGAATAGTGTCGCGGTTTACCTTAATATCGAAGAATTCCAACTGATCCATTCCTGCGACGCGGGTAAGAGCAGACCGCGACGCGCGTGTTCCCAAATCAACCCTTGCGCATCGGGTTGGTTTACGATCCCGCGGCGTGCCATTTGCTTGACCACGACGCGGTCATCAAAATTCCATTTTTCCAATTCAACCCCATACTTGCCTTGGACCAATAATACCTGCAATTGACGATGATATAATTTCCTAATTATTCCTAAGAATACAGTACCTAACCTATGAAAAGATGGGTTGCCTCCCAACAAGCGCTAAGTTTAACGTCTCCAGCCAGACGTGTTGTTTCTTCTTCTATTCGTCTTGAATTCCTGATAGCATCTCCTTGTGATTTGGTGCAAAGTTATGGGCCATCATTGACATCAACGAAGTGAGCTGAGTCATCCTGTCACTAACCCCGCTAATCCATTGTTGCTGGGCTTCCAAGAGCTGAAAGACCTTCACTTCTCTTTCCCTTGCATCCTTCTCATACTGTTGGTGTCTTGCTTCCAGCAACTCCATCATATCCAGCAGCTGCTCCTTGTCAATAGTGGACAACGGGTGCTCCTTGGTGTCCTTCAGGATTTTCTCTTTTCCTCTTTCTCCCGGTCGCGTCCATATTGTTCTTTTGTCCTTAACCCCCGACTCCATCAGCAAGTTGCTGTCTAAATTCTTATCGTCATACCCTTGAGGTAGAGATATGGGACTTCCAAACATATTTAACCTTCTTTTTCTTGACCCAAAGAAGATGTCCAAGTCTCCTGTTTTACAGTCAATAACAGCGCCGGCTGTAGCCATGAATGGGCGTCCTAATATCAATGCGGGCGCTTCCTCCTGACTCTCATACTCCATGACTAAAAAGTCCACTGGCTAAAAGAAATCCCCGACTTTCACTATGGCATTAGTAAGCTTGCTTCGGGATACTCTAGTTGACTGATCAGCCAGCTGTAACACAGTCTTTGTCGGCTCTAATTCCTCATTCTTGTATTTATCAAACAAGTATCCCGGTAGCACATTTACACTTGCTCCCAAATCCAGCAAGGTGTTCCTAATAACCACATCTCCTATAGTAGCAGTGATCAGTGGTGACCCAAGATCCTTTTCTTTCTTGGGCAGTGTTCCCAACAGTGCCTCACTAGCCTTAATGGTCAACCTTACAGTGTCAAGTGTGGGAATCTTGCTTTTTCCATTTTTCTCGCACATTTCCCGAAGGATTCTTGTGTCCTCGGGAGCGTTCTTAAGTTCATCCCACAAATGTTGGTTCATCGATGGTCCCGTCGATTTAGGCACTCCCTGCGTTTTCTTTCCTTTCTTGTCCTTCTTTCTTTTTTTGATCCCAGCTATGATCGGCTGCTTCTCCTCCTGGACATCCTTGTCATCCTTTGGTTGAGTTTCCTCCTCAACAAGGATTTTCCTTTAATTCCTCGTCTTCCCTATTTTCCTTTTCCGTATCAACCTCTTTCTTAACTTGTTCTTCTTTACTCTCTGCCTCACTTCCAGATTCTAGTAGATCTTCCAGGGTGACCTTCCTCCATTCGGCATCGACAGTGTTGACATGTTCCTTTCCGGCCCGCTGACCATGGGTCGGATTGACTTCTTTAGTACCCGCAAACTGATGGGCAAAGTGAAAGGACTATTCAGACTTTAGAAGACATGCTTCAATTTGTGTGATAGACTTTGGCGGGAGTTGGGAAGATCATCTACCTTTGGTAGAATTTGCTTATAACAACAGTTTTTATTCCAACATTCAGATGGCCCCGTATGAAGCATTGTACGGAGCACCGTGTCGTACTCCAACTTGCTGGACTGAAGTGGGGGAAAAGCCGTTGGCTGGACCCGAGATCGTAGCCCAAACTGAAGAAAAGATTAAACAAATCCGGGAGCATTTGAAAGTTGCCCAAAACCGACAAAAACAATATGCTGACAGGCGGGTAAAACCCTTGGAATTCCGCGTAGGGGATATGGTAATGCTTAAAGTATCCCCTTGGAAAGGTTTGATTCGATTTGGAAAGAAAGGGAAGTTAAGTCCTCGTTTCATTGGATCGTTCCGGATATCTCAAAGGATAGGAGCTGTGGCGTATCGACTAGAGTTACCAGAAGAACTCCAAGGTATTCATAATGTTTTCCATGTGTCTCATTTGCGGAAAACATTATTCAATGAATCCCAACAAATACCTCTGGCTGAAATAGAAGTTGATAAAAAATTAAGATACCCGGAACAACCCGAGAAGGTGTTAGATCGAAAAGTAAGACAGTTGTGGAACAAGAAGATTAAAATGGTTAAAGTACTTTGGCAACACCATAGAGGTTCCGAGATGACGTGGGAAACTGAAGACGAAATGAGGGAGAAATACCCTCAACTCTTTACTTGATTCCGAGGACGGAATCTTTTAAAGGGGGGAAGAATTTGTAACACCACGTTAGTTTTGGTAAGTAATTTACTCTAATCGTATTTTGAATTCGATATGAAAAATAAGTATAAGGGTATAAATGGTTGAAATACCTTTAGAATAAAGTTATCATGCGAAAAACGCCAAAAATGAGTAAATCGGGTCGTGTGGTTCAAACCGGGTCGAGTTGGATGACTTGAAAAATTAGTTGAGTTCAAATGGGTTGAACCCGGGGCAGGTTTTAAAACCCGGGTCGTGTTGTATTAAAAACCCGGACCGGGTTTCAGAAACCGGGTCGGGTTCCGTCAAAGAGCATTTTGGGCCAAAACGTCAAACCGGGTCGGGCTGTCGAGCCATGGTCGGGCCCGGGTCGGGCTGTCGGACACGGGCCGGGTTTCGTGCCGACCCCACCCATTTAAACTTGCGATTTTCCCCATTTGGTCATTTCTCTCTCGATCTAAAACACTTCAAAAACCCTAGAAACGTTCCCTCTTTGTTCTTGGATCAAATTGGAAGCTTAAAACTAGTTGGATTGAAGTAATCTTTGGTATTTCGCTTCTCGAAGATAAGGTTTACCTTTTAGTCCGATGGAGCGATTGATTTCTCTTGTTTTGAGTTGGTTTCTAGTGGTGGTGAAGGACCACCTACGAATTTTTAGAACTTGTACATGTACACTCAATTGGGATGTGTTGAAATGCTTCAAATCCCAAGTTTAATCCATTGTTATCGAGTTCAAGCCTTGATGGTTGAAAAGCACGAAATTCACCTCTATTGGTATGTATGTGAATTGTAGGTGCTGGGAGAACTTGAAGGACCGTTGGAGCTTTTGTGATTTTATCTTAGATCGTATAAATCTTCAATACCAGGTGAGTAATCTGTACTATATCTAATTATGATATGTATTGGTTGGACTCTTGAAATCTGAGGTAGCTTTAGCATTTGAAATGGTAACCTAGAAGTTAGCCAAGTTACCCAACTGAAATGTTAACGGCCTCTGTGGCTAGGAGATTGGATTTCGTATCCAAATGTTAACGGCCTCCATGGCTAGGAGATTGGATTCTGTATCCAAATATAAACGGCCTATACGGCTAGGAGATTGGATGTGATATCCAAATAATAAACGACATATACGGCTAGGAGATTGGATGTGATATCCAAATAATAAACGGCCTTTGAGGCTAGGAGATTGGATTGATATCCAAATGTTGAATCAAACAGGGATATGCATTTGTATAAAGTTTTGTTAACTTAATTACATAGTTACATATTAAACTGTTTATATGATTACTCATTGAGCTTTATGGCTCATAGCGTATGTGTGAATTGTCCCTGCAGGTGAGCGTGACCCTGCTAAGGGTAAAGATGTAGCTCATGGATAAGACAGTCTGCTGTAGCTGCCCGGCTTAGAAGGAGTTTACTTTTGTTATGTACTCCTTGATACACTTGTACCCTTTTTGTATAAACTTATACACCTAAACAGTTAGTTCGTATGTTTGGAAACTGTGTTTTAAAAATGAAAAATTTTGGGTGTATTTTGTTTTAAAAAGCCGGGTGTTACACTTAACTGCTCCAAAAACCGCCAAGCCTCCTCCGGGTCTTGCATCATAATAGTGCCACTAGATGACGCGTTAATCATGGCTTGGTTCGTCTCACTTGCTCCTTCAAAGAATACCTTGACAAGTTGCCACTTGGGAATATCGTGATGAGAGCATGACCTCATAAGCTCCTTTAGACGGTCCCATGCTTCATGAAAAGCTTCTCCAGGCTTCTACTGGAAATCCTGAATGGCCCTCCTGATTTCCGTCGTCTTGCTTGCCAGATAGAATTCTTGTAAGAACTTATCTTTGAGTTGATCCCATGTAGTGATGCTATTCGAGGGTAAGGATGTAAACCAATATTTGGCTTTGTCCTTAAGAGTGAATGGGAACAATCTTAGTCTAAAAAGGTTCTTATTAGTATTCCTAGGGGTGTTAGCATTGACTATGGCTATAAACTCATACAAGTGATTGTATGGGTCATCATGTTTGTATCCCCTAAATGCCGGTAGTATTCCTAACAACTGAGGCCTAATTTCTACTTGAGATTCTATATCATCAGGAATATAAATGGGCGACGAGTCATCGTACTCCCGTGGCTGGAAGTGCGATGCAACCGATTGCCCCCTTGGTTGTGCAAAATACAAGGGTTGAGCAGGATTACTGTAAAATTGGTGATCATTATATCTCTGCTAACCTTGTGGTGGTTGATGTTGCTGTGCTCTTCTTGGAAGTCCCCGACCTCGGTTCCATGGTTGCTGTGGTGCTAGTGGAACCCATCCTTCGTCTTCTTCATCATATCTCTCCTCAGCCTCTTGATACTGGTACTGCTGCTGCTGAGGTGGTTGCTGGTATTGTTGTTGCAGTGGTATAGGTTGGAATGTGGTTTGGGGTTTAAAAAATACTGGTGCTGGTTGAGAAATGGGTTGGGAGATAGGTGTCTGCTGTCTAGATACCGGGGTGCCATCACGGATCGGTGCTCCCCAAGACATGGTAGATGTAAATGGGTTTGTGGATTGAGGTTGGGATAAAGGTTGAAATGGTGGAATCGACGGCGGAGTGCATGAAGGTATAGGTGCAGGGGCTGAAACTGCACCACCAGTAACACTCGTGCTCCTAATGTGAAATTCTGAAATCGGGGGAATAAATGACATCCCCGTTGCCTCACCCGAGGGTTCCTGGACAACATTTACCATACTACTACTGACATTACTGAAACTCATTGTATTCAAACGCCTACGTGCACGGATTTTGCACGCAGTTCGCTCAATCTCTAAGTCAAAATGCAAAGGGGATAATTGCTCACCCTTACGGGTACGCATGCACGAATTCAAGACGCCCGAAAAATCAAAAACCAAAAATCAAAAGTACTACCCACTAAAAAGAAACTAAACTAACAAGTCCTACAAATCACCTATGCTTGAGCTCACAACTCCCCGGCAACGACGCCAAAATTTGACATCACAGCGGTCGTCATGCGGTCAAAAATAGTAAAATAACCTCACTCTCACTTAGTACAGTGGAAGTCAGGGTCGATCCACAGGAGTTACGTGGTCGAGATAGGTGACAGATTACCAACTGCAGTCTCACGCTACAGTCAGAGGACCTAGTTCCTAACTTTTGACTACTAATCCCTAAAGAGCCTAAAATCCACTAATCCAAACAAGCATTAACTAAACTAAACTACTAACCAAACCTAGTTACTTACTGAAATCAGAAGTACATCTCTAATCCAGAAGCAATCAAAGGCAAAACATAATCCAGTTACTCACAAGTTCATTCACAAGCATAAATACCGAAAATCCAAGCAAATAACATAAACCATAGCAAACATGAACTAAACTAACTAAATCAAACTTACTTACTGATTCCAGAAGTGAATTCCAGAGAGATCAGAAGTAATTACAATCCCAAAACATCCAACAAACATCCAAACATCAATAATACCGAAAAACATGCAATATACTTGAACCGAATGATTAACTTGATAAATCAACAACCAAATCAGATCCAAAGGTTTAAAAACATAAAACAACTATCTAAAATCAGTAACAAAGACTTAATGCCACTGGTTGTCACTTCCAATGACACTTGCCAACTATCACTAATTGTTTAACTAATTGAAAATTAAGACTAAAAACATAAAATTACCAATTGATGGTTCCAGAAGCTAAATCTCGGAGTCAAAGAGCCTTGAGGGTCGATTTTACACCAGGTCTTCGCTCATTTTTTCGACCTAAAAGCCTCTATTTATAGTTGCAAAAATCTCGAGACCGCGCCGTGCATAAGTGAATCCTGCGTCGCGCGTGCTGGCTTATCCCCGTTTTTTCGGCATTTGAATGTTGTTCACCGCCTCAAACCCGCGTCGCGTCTTTGAACACCTAGGTTTTCCTTAGTCTAACTAGTTTCTTGATATTCATCTATAAACTAATCACTTTCCTATATTTCCGTCATCAGTTCCTTGGTTATATATACTTAGATACATATGCAGCACATGCTCTGTTGGACATATCTTCCAAGCACTTCATGAACATCTTCTGTTGATTCTTAGATTTCTCATGGCTGATAAAAGTTCCTAGAGAATTTTCATGTTTGTGTTCATGAAGTTATCACTATTCTTCAAGACAATAATGATATCCCCCTGTAAGGAACGAAGAAAGTTAATAAACTTGACATTCAACCTCTTCAAGTTATTGATCAGATAGTTGAACCTAATATATCTGTTTGAATCAGAGGTTTAAAAGAATAACTTATAATCTCAAGTCAAGCTAAGACACTTATGATCCTTGACTTACTTAAGTCCTTTTTATACATTGCACAATGTCTCTACTATTTCTTATACATGTGCAAAACCTTCCATCGAATGGTAAATAACATATGGCATGTCATTGATTATAATAGATCTAACATGAACATTGAGCTTTACTATCCATTTTTCTTTATTAGTACAAGAACTTAGAGGTTTCCTTACAGCCCTGTAGGTAGTCTTGTTAACATCTTCACCCCTTTCATCTTTGGAGTCCTTAATTTATGAATTTGTATTGTGGGTGGTTATTCCTTGATGATCTCCAACATGTTGTAGCCTATAGTTTGTAGGTGTATTAAGACTGATTTTCCACATGGAAATGTTCTCTTGATGAAAGGGTGACATCTTGCCTTCATTATGGGATCTAGATATTGACTGGTGTCTATTTGAGAGGATATTTGGAGAGGGTAAAAATAGGAAGAGTATATTAAAAAAGCACCAACACAATAGAATAAAGTTTTCGGATAAAAGTGAAATCACAAAATTAAATGACTATATATGATGTGATTTTTAAAATTGACTAACATTTTGACCACTATCTCTAATTTTTGAATTCGATGGTTTGCACTTTGCTCCGTGATTCCGCGAATGAATACTAGAAATTAAAGAGACATTTTCAAATAAAACTATATTTCATAATTTTATTGCAATATTATTCATATTTTTAAACTGACTAACATTTTGACCGCTATCTCTAATTTCTGAATTCGATGGTTTGCACCGTGATTCCGTGAATGAATACTAGAAATTAAAGAGAAATTTTCAAATAAAACTATATTTCATAATTTTATTGCAAAATTATTCATATTTTTTGAAATGATAATATCATTCAATTAAAAAATTAAAGGTTTTTGCAAAACTTTATACTCTTTTGCGAATAAAAAGTAATCCCATCATTTTTTATAACTTTGTAATTGATCCATCGGAAATATATGGTCATTTATTGCTATTTATTAAAAAAACCATTTTTTTATTAAATATCAGTCGTATATTGATTATATATTATTCCTCTCATTTCTTATGCTAACCTTATTTAATAAAGATATTACTTATAGCTTACTCATAATATAGAGAATATTCAAGCAATTTAATAACTTTAATATAAAAATAAATGGAATCTTTATGTTAATTGGATATCTAAAGTCAAAATTAGAGAACAACAGGTTATACATCAAGAATCTTGATCTTGTCAACATCTTCAATGAGTTAATATCTGATTTAAATAAATTAATGTCAATGAATCTCACATTTTGTATAAAATAATCAAACATTTTCAATTATTATATTTCTTTACAAAAATATTGATTTTCTAATCGTTAAATGTACTTTTATATGAGGATAAGCTATGCTTGTCGTTAACATGCATGCTTTTTTTTTTTTTTTTTTTTTTTTTTTTGTCTTTTTAGTTTTTGTATAAATAATTATTGATATTTTTTACTTTTATAATGAATCGGTCAGCATATCATGTAAACACATGAATACGTATTTTATGATTTTAATCGATTCGATCCCCTTCGTATGTTTCAATTTTTAGCCAACATCTACATTTTACATACTATGATTAATACACTTAAATAAAATTCCGTTTTAAATAAATCACGTGAATACGTATTTTATGGTTTTACTCAATTTGATCCACTTCACATGTTTCAAATTTTAGCGAACATCTAGATTTTACATATTAAGATAATTACAATTCAATAAAGTTCCATATTAAATAAGTTTGTTGAATTATGTAAATAAAGGTTAACATCACTTCGAGTTATGTTCGATGTTCTAGTTAAAAAGCTAATTGTTAGTTAAAAAGGTAGCCAATGATTTATATAAAAATAATATTATGCAAATGACATAAACGGACACGTTGAAGAACAATTCAATATTATAAGAAAATTGTATAAAAGTTTTTATAAAATTAAAGTGATTAGTATATACTAGTTATCTGATTATTTATGTTTACATGAAATGTTTACATCTTATATCATATTCATAATTTGAAGAGAATTTGATCGACTACCTTCGTTGAAGATGATTTGGGAATCTCATGTTGTTTATTTTTTGTGGTCGTATACAATGTTTTAAAACCCGGGTTGACTCGGCCGGTCAAACCGATTGGACCGTGATTCGGTGAAGAGAGTGGGTCAATTATGACCGGATTTTGCTAATTTCCTACTCGGATTGAACCGGACGAGTTTATCAAAAAATCAGTTGGACCAGTGACCCGGAACCGGGTTGACCCAATGGTTGAAACAAAAAATTACAATTTGGGCTTTAAAAACTTGGCTAAATAGTTCAAGGCTCAAACTTCTAAAATTAGTCCATCATTGATTCATCAAATTTAGTAAATTTTTTGTTATAGAAACTTGACAAAATATATTTTTTGATAACAAAAAGGTGAAATTACATTGTTTATGTTTTATAAATATATATTATGATGAAAAATATAAAATGTATGTAAATTATAAAAACCGGGTTGACCCGTCAGTTGAACCGGTTAGACCAATTAACCCGTGACCCAGTCATTACATTGGATCAACTAAAAACCCGTATTTTAAAACATTGGTTGTACACATCCGGTTACTATTTTGAAGTACAAAATCAAAATATCCTTTTCATAAAAAAATTAGAAAACAAAAAGTTAATTATATCTTCAGTTTGACATTAAATTCAACAGAAACAATTATTAAATGATAAAACAAAATTACTAATATGTCAATTGCAACTATTGTCAACCATTAATCAACAATGTTTTTTTTATTATTAAAACTTATTTTAAAAATAAACTACAACTCTAAACAATCAAAAGTACATCTTCAAATCAAACTAAATCTTTTATAGATAATGGATTAAGTAAAATCCGATCCTTAAGGTATGGTAGATCAAAAAATTTGATCAATTTTAGAGAAGTGTCGAATGAGAAGGAACCTTAGAAAGACTTGAATGGAATCAAGTATAATGGAGCATTGAGGCTAGTGAATATAGCATGTTACATCGAAGGACGGATAATACTCCCTTTTAACACTGGCAATCGGGTTGGAGGTTATAAAACCTTACGGAATCGGCTAAACATCAAGCAACAACAGGGTACTCATAATGGTCAGGCACTTCAAAACAACTTTCGGGATCAGAGATCATTTGCAGATGTAGCTGCTGAGGTAAACAAGTCGACTTCTATCCTCTCTATATGCATGAAGTCTATTACGAAAATGAGGGAGTAGTTGAGAAAATCCGTTCTACTTGGAGAAGCTGATAGCCTTGATCACTTTAGCACATTCCATGAATATTTTGAAAGTTGCATGAAAACAAAATACCTTGGGGGACTGTTTCTGGCACTATAATTCGGTCACTCTGTAGATGCTAGAGAACTCCTTAGTGACGATGGAAGATGGAGAGAGTGGTTCAAGTGGTTACGACTTGGGGATCAGGAAGACTTACATTTTGAGAGGATGGCTTGACTCAAAATCAGTGGCCTTCCTCATAGACTATGAGATGAAGCTAATTTCTCCAATATTGCCAATCATTTTGGGAGGGTAGTCATCTGTTTGATAGTATTTACAACAAATCTAACCTATCGATGGGGAAGGTCAACATAGTCACCTCACGCAGAAGATGGATTAATGAAGAAGTAACGGTTGACGCGGATGCAGAAACGTTTGAAGTTGGAGTATTTGAATACACGAATGATTAGTCACCGTTCAAGCCTTGTTCTTCCAATAAGATTGTCGATTTAGAGAAGGAGGATGATGACATCGATGAAGGGTCTGATACTTGGGTGAACGGTGATAGGGAGGAACCAGGAGATGGAGAATTTTGAATAGACATCCAACCTGAAGATATCATTCAGAACAAGGAAGATCCATCAAATTAGACGAATCACACCGGTGTGAGCATATTCCGACTGCAATGGACACCGTTCCGACGGACATTCCACAATTTGAAGTTGGTACATCTCAAGGCGATGTTTTCAAACCGTCAATCTTGGAATGGGGAGATAATAATGATGGGGCAAATAATAATGGGGTTATCGAGGATCACACTTCTTCTGAATTGGTGTTAGCCGAGTTGAATACCGTGGGCTTACATAATATTATTGGGTTGTGTGAGAACTTAGTCCTTTTGGGTTACTTTGGGCCCTTTCTGTTACAATTAGGCATGGCCAAACAGAATAATGCAGAGAATATTGGATCCGATAAAGGCTAATCAAAGGTTGTAGGAATAAAACAAAGAAGATTAGATAGGTCCGATATGAGGTACGCCCCTTAGAAATCCCAACCCCTTGTTGGTGTTCATGAGCAGAATCATGAAACACAATCTCGATTTGGATCCTTTGATCTTAATAGTAAGCCACGCCCCCTTCCATGGCTTCTTTGGTTGTTTTAGTTACTTCCATGGATGACAGCAACAACCACGCCAATGAGTATGAAGTTTATGCTACTATTGGGATTGGAGTGGAATTGCGGTTTCAACTTGATCAAAGGAACCAAATTATCACTCTAATCATTGGAGACAGTGGGGTTAAAGACGGTATCCAATAAATTACATAACTCTCAATATTAGGGGGATGGGAGACGATGCCAAAGTTAATTGGGTGAGGAGACTGAAGATGACCCACAAGCTTAACTTGATCGAGATTCAAGAATTATGGATGACATATTACCTTAAAATTAATGTTTGGGGATGCTAGGATTCAACTGATTTTGACTTTGAAGGGGAAATCGTGTATGGGAGATCAAGTAGTTTACTTGCATTTGGAACAAATTGATGTTCACGAAAACTGAGGTTATCAAAGCAAGGAACTTTTGATAGTGGTGGGCCACTGGAAAGGGACGGAAGGGAATACAATTTTTGTTAATGTCTACGGGCCACATGTTCCTAGTGAGAAACTAGCTGTATGGGAGGAAATGTTGCATATAACGAGGGACATGCTTGGAGAATGGGTGGTGTGTGGTGATTGTAATGTTGTAAGGTGACCAGAGGAAAGACTTAATTCGGTAATTTACGCCAGTAATGCCATGAAATTCGACTGATTCATCCAAGAAGTTGGTTTTCATGATTTCAACATGGACGGGCATCAGTTCATGTATTTCTGCCATGATGGTGCGAGACTTAGTAAATTGCGTTAATTCTTGGTATGTTCTAATTTCCTCGCTCTATTTCCCTCAGCAAAAGTCATGGCCCAACTGAGGGAACTATTCGATCAATGTCCAATCATGCTAATCTCACATGCTTTGGATTTCAGTCCACCTATGTTTAAACTTTTCAGCTCTTGGTTGCTTAAAGACGACTTTGATGAAGTAGTTAAGACCGCATGGGATGAATTCCGTGGTTTTGGAATGACCAATGCGATTTTGGTAGCCAAGCTTCGCTCTGTTTAAAACACTATCAAACGTTAGAGGAGTAACGTGAAACATGTTGAACAACTGGAAGCCTCAACTCTTCAAGCGGCCATTGATCGATTGGATCTCATTTCTGAATCTTGTTGATTAACCTCAATCTAATTGATGAATCATAATCAAGCCTTGCAGAGAATCATGGAACTGGAAAGATTGAACATTTAAGATCTAAAACAAAAGTCTTGTGTTAAATAGACCATTGATGGGGATGAGAATTCCAAATTCTTTCACAGGGTCACTAATAACAAGAATCGGAGACAATATCTTAATAGGTTATTGATTAATGGAAGGTGGTCCGAAGATGTTGAACAAATAAAAGTGAAAACTTTTTCTTTTCCAAAAGAAGTTCAGTGAGGAGTGGAATTCAAGACCTACGTTTGTTAATTCACAATTTCGATCCATTAGCCATGAAACTGCTGCTGTAATAGTGGCAGCACTTTCAGTTGAAGAAGTTGAGATGGCGGTATGGGTGTGTGGCAATGAACATGACCAGGGGTCAGATGGATTCACATTTAAAATTTTAAAAACTTTCTAGAACATAATGAAAATGATATAATGAATTTCGTTTGGTACTTTGAGGATTATGAGTCACTTGCTCAGGGTTGCAACTCATAATTCATAACATTGGTCCCGAAGACAAAGGATCCAATGACTTTGACTGACTATCAGTCTGTAAGTCTTATAGGGTGTATGTATAAAATGATTGCTAAAGTTCTTGTTTCACGAGTAAAATATGCAATCGGGGGTGTGAGTGGTGAAGTAAAATCGACACATGTGGAGGGTAGAAACATATTAGATGATTCCATAATCATCAAGGAACTATGCTCGTGGGTGAAATAGACCAAAAAAGAAGGTGTTATTATTTAAAGTAGACTTTGATAAAGCATTTGACTCCATTAATTGGGAGTACTTAGACTCCGTTCTTATGCAAATGGGATTCAGATCTAAATGGAGGAAATGGATAATGGGGTGCCTGTGGTCATCACAGTCATCAATATTAGTTAATGGATCACCAGTGTCACACCCCCAAACCACGATGGCGGAATCGTCTGAGGGCGGAACGGGACATAGCATCACAACGATTGCATACATTGAAACATAAGTAGATAACAATCATCATACATTATAATTGGAAAGTTACATTGTTCAAACGGTATTGTTTCAACCCAATTACAATATGATAAAGAAATAAGTAAAAGAGACGTCCTCGCGTCCCATTCCAATAGGGTAGTCGGACCTGACTAATTATTACCTGAGAATACAAGTAATTTGAAAGAGTGTCAACATTACGTTGGTGAGTTCATAAGATTTTTGTATGAGAAAATCTATAGTCATTTTTCCTTGTAAGAGATAGTGTTTGAAACCAGAAAATCCAATATTTTCTTATAAATGAGTCGTAGTCTTAAAAACCCCAAGACCGAAAATGTATAAGTGTTCTATACTTGAAAATAGTATTACGTAGTCTTATTCTTGTACAAAACCATGTAAATACATGTTTATTCGTAGATTTATTTGTAGATCTAATTTCGTAAGACCTTTACGTAGGTAAAATTGTACTTTTATTTGTATCTTATTGAATTGTAGTTTTAATTTCCATAAAACTTGTATGTATAAGTAAAAGCATACTTATATTTGTAACTTGTTAGAATGTAGTTTTAATACCATAAAACTCGTTTGTATAAGTAAAACCGTACTTATGTTTGTATCTTGATAAAATGTGGTTTTAATCCCATAAAACCCATATGTATAAGTAAAACCGTACTTATATTTGTATCTTGATAAAATATGGTTTTAATCCCATAAAACCCGTATGTATAAGTAAAACCGTACTTATATTTGTATCTTGATAAAATGTGGTTTTAATCCCATAAAACCCGTATGTATAAGTAAAACCGTACTTATATTTTGTGTAGAGCAACATATAGTTTTATATTTATATAAAACCATTTGAAGATGTTTTTCCCTAAACTAAGGATATTCGTTGTCGTTCATGTGAGTTATTATAACCTTACTGTGACTAGTATGTAGGCCTGCCACGACGTTCTTCAGGCGTCGCAATGTTAAGACATTTGTCACCCCAGACCTGCCGGTCTAGCTGTAGCTAGCAGCTTAGGTGCGGGATTGTCAGTCCCGTATAGATCTATACACAACTATCTCGCTCATGAATGATTAAGGTTATAATCCTGGACTTAATGCGTACATCTTTCAGTACTGTGAAGAAATGTCTCACATAACCACCCAACGTGATGTTTTATCCTAGTTCGTACTGAAATGAAAACCCTTTTATATTTGTAATTATCAAAATATACTCATGATAATTATAGTGTAAAATCTTACTTGTAAATGTAGTGAAAAACTCCTTTGTATTCGTAATTATCAAAATGTCCATGATAATTATAGTGTAAAGCCTTGCTTGTAAATGTAGTGAAAACTTCTTTGTATTCGTAATTATCAAAATATCCATGATAATTATAGTACGTAAATATACTGAAAACTCCTTTACGTTTGTAATTATCAAATTTTCCCATGATAATTATAGTATGTAATAATTATATATTTATATAATTATCTTTAGTATTTCTGTCATATCTTTGTTGTTCGTTCCATAAATTATACCAATTATAATTTATATAAATGTTTTCGTTGTGTTAACGTATTTAAGCCTCACAGATGTCAACGAGTTGAAAAGTATAATTTATTACATCTAAGGCACTAAATATACTAATAAGATAGATTTAAAGTTTATCAACATGTCATGGCAATAAATTTGTTTTAGTCATCTTACATAAGTGATGGCAACATTTTAAATCTTGTCATTTTGTCAAAATGATAGTAATATTTCCAAATGGTCATTTTTCATACACATTATTTTGAATATAGTCATTTTTGTTTTAAAATACCAACTTCTTGTAAAAATATCATTTCCCAAGTTTATTTTGATGATATAAGTCTAAATAGTCGTTATCACGTCAAATTGACGTTCTTTTTATAAATCACTAGAAAAGTCGTATTTCCGGTCACAAAAACATACTATTCCTATAATTGTAACATCCGTGTTTTGGGCCTAGGAGTTTTGGGCTTAAAACGACAAACAAATTTATTTTGTAAATAAAGAATAACTAAATTTAATATTTGTTTATGTTTTTATATTGTGTATAAATGAGCCAAATATAGTTTTAAAATCAATTTGTAACCAAATGTGAAAAATTTTGTCATAAGGACTGAAAGTGTCAATTTGGCCAAACTTACCCTAAGTAGAGTTGACTAGTCATGGATTTGGAAAATTAGGAGATATTATGAAGGAATTGATGTGGAGTTTAAATTAGGTCAAATAATTCCTTGAATTAATATTAAGGACCTAAATTGTGAAGAATTTTAGTGTAAGGGACCATTTATGTAAAATTAGGAAACTAAGGGTTAGTGTTGACCTAGAGAATGACTCAAGTGAAGTAAATAATCATAATTGGGGCACAAGTGTGAAACTAGAGACTTCTAATGCAAAAGAGTTAACTATGGGTGTTGGGTGAAGAAAGACCAAACTATAAGGACTAATCTTGCCAATTGTGGAAGGTGCCAAGCTTTTGATGGGGGTTTCACCCATTTCAGCTCATATTCACGAAATTAGAGAGAGGGAGAGAGGAAAATGGCGATTTCCATGGATTCCAAGAGGATTAGAAGCTTGTTCTTGAAGATTGATCATATACTTCAAGTTCCTAACCAATCTAAGGTATAAAACCTTCATCTTCTAGCTTTGAATTTGAGTTAGGGTTTGGGGTTTTGGCCCAATTCGAGATTTATGGTGGGATGAGGTTATTCCTATGATTCCCCAATGTTTATTTGATATTTCTAAGTTATTGGAGTCTACATTCAATCCATGGATGCTCTAGATTCAACTACTTGATTAATTTGGGTGTTATGAACCCTAGAATTTGGGGATTTGATGAATAGAGGAAGAATATTGAAATTGATGGATAATTATGGTGGTTTTGGATGAGGGGATTCATTTCTAATGATTCCCTAAGGATTCCAACCTTTGATTTGTAGTCATTAACCTTGAATCACTAGAAAATGGGAGTTGGGTGTTTTAATGGGTTTTGTTCATGTAGATGATGATTGGATCTCTTGTTTAATGGATGGATGAATGAGTTTAATGTATCAATTTGGATGTATAAGTGGAGTGAGGATCATTTCCTAATGATTCCATGGAATGGAAGAAGGAATCTCCACTTGTAATCATCAATTGTAAGAATGGAATTGGGTATTCCATGGTTTAAGCTTATAGAGTGAAGTTGTGATCATGGAATGTAATTGATTCATTTGAAATGGTTTTGAATAGTTTAATTGAGTCTAATGATGTGTGTTTTGAGAAGGAATAATGTCCTTTTGATGTCCATGAGTTTTGGGAAGAATCGGAACTTGAATCGGGTCAAAAATGAGTGAAAATGACCAAAATCGGAGCTGCACCTGGGCATTACACGACCCGTGCTGTTTAAGCACGACCCGTGTTGTCCTTACAGTGAATTACACGACCCGTGTAACCATTTACACGACCCGTGTTAGTCTCTGTCCGGATTTTGGGTACTTTTTGGGTTTTGAGCTTTACGGTTTGGGCCTTGGGTCCTTGTTTTAATGCAAATCTTTGGGAATGTTTTAACTAAGATTTTCCTTATATTAAAGAGTCAAGGACTTCATTTTGATGATGGATTATTGTTCTCTCTTAGTTCTAAAGAAGTAACTATAGTGTGACTTTTAGATGAATCGAGTATGATACCTTCCGTTCTTGTATTGTAGGAAGGGGATATGTTGTAGTGACTTGGAAGTGAGACTAAGGACTTGATCTAGCACTCAACTAAGAGGATTGGATGGATGAGATGATGTCTAGGAACGCCTCTAAATGCATCAAACCTTGTGTGGAATTAGTGTTGACTCGTCAGTTGACCTTGGGTGAGTTTACCGGGAGTACACATCCCAACTAATATCTTTTGTGTGTGTTATCAAATACTTTTCATGCATAATATTATGTGCAATGTGTTATATGATTACTACTTGTGCATTGCATGAAAATGTGTTTCTAAAGATGTTTTCAAATGAAGATTATGATGATGTTTTGAAAGATGTTTTGAGCATTCTATTTGTGCATCACATTGCATATAGGATGGGATTGACCGAGTGAACCTTATGACGAAGATGAAATGATTGTCCCGGATTTAGGGAAATCATGATTGTCCCGGATTTAGGGAAATCAAGGGCAAAATGCCCAAAATGAGATGTTTGTCCCGGATTTAGGGAAATCGTTCCCGACAATAGGGAACCGCATGAGGGACTTGCTAACCCTCATGGGACTAGTGTAATGGCCACTAGTTCTAGTTTAACCTATACGGGGATCGAGTGATATGCTTCGTGCTTGTCATTCGTGAACTTAGGTAGGTGCCATTGAGGTGAGTTGGACTTTTATGAGATGGACGTGGGTTTGGGATAGTTGCATCATGCATTGCATTTTCATATCATAACTATCTATTTTGAGTAAATCCTTATGATGTTTTGAGTAACTTTTGAAGTGTGTTTAAAATATATTTTTGGGGGTTTGTCCCGAGTGTGGTAGTTCACTGCTCACTCAAAATGGGTCAACCTCAGGTAAACTCACTAGGCATTTCAATTGCCTAACTTATTTTGATGTGTACTCAGGTTGAGAGGTTTAGATGACTTTAGAAGAGTTGGATGTTTAGAAGGCCACGGTTTGTGTGGTATCATTTAAGCTGTGTAATGGTATTTGAATTGTTACAACCTCGCTACTTTATAAAATAAAATGTTTTATCTAAAATGGGACCAAACGATGTTTTCCGCAACTTAAACCTAAATTTATTTCTCATTAAACCCCATGTGTTTTAAAAATGGTTTTTGAAAGGAGATGACTTATTTGAAGATGTTGAAATTGAAGTTTCCACTAAAGGGTGATTTTTGGAACAATGATGTTAAACATGTGTTAAAATGATGTTTTATGAAAAGCCTTAAGCGAGGGTGTTTCAATTTGGTATCAGAGCATGAGTTTAAGTGAACTAGGTACTAGGAGTAGTGCTTAGACTTAAACTGTGATGCTCTTAAGGATGTTTGACCTCTTAAGTAGTTCGCCTTTAGAACTTAGTGGTAAATGATTGCTTGTTATTTAGTTTCTAATCATTTAATTAGTGAATTCGGTTTGGCATGAGGAATATTCTTGGCAAGAGGATGCATGCATGAGGATTCTTAAGTGGATATGAAGTGCAACCTTGAAGAATTAGGAGTACGTGGCAACATGAGGAGCAACTTAGTGTGAATGGCAACTTCTAAGGATGATCAAAGGTGATTAAAGGGACAACTTATATTGGATGAAGCATGAAGAGTAGTGGGATTTACAAGGTGGTTGAACTTGAGGAGTCGATTAAGGGGTAAAGGGGTGTTAGAAGACTAGTGGAATTGTAGTGTCAACTTTGGGCAAGCAAGGAGCATGATGCGCATGGTGTTAGTGAAGTGGATGGTAGGTGTGGACTTGGAGCTGTTGAAGAAATTCTTTGTCGTGACCCTTAAACCTTTCTTCCTTACCTTACCTTCTTTTGAGACCCATCCGAGATCTTTCAGTGTTCGAGTAGTGACCTAGCCTTAGCTCTAGAAGACTAAGGGTATGTAAGAGTAGCATGGTTTGCGCCTTAATGCCTGAGCTAGAGAAACCTTAATGTAAGACCCAAGAATGACTTAGATCATTAGATTCTTTAGTAGTTAGAAATGGTTTAATGACCAATGAAACCTTATGGAAATAGTGATTTACAAATTCAGGTTAGGGTGAAGAGACATGGATTCATGAGGAGACTGGAGGCCATAGAATCAAACCGTTAATCACCTTCGGGTGTGTGAAGTAGTGAATAACCTACCCTAATAAGAACTTAAGAATAACGTAAGGCCAATAATTTCAAAAGTATTGTAAAAAAAAAAAAAAAAAAAAAAAAAAAAAAAAAAAAAAAAATTGAGAAAATTTTTGTAAACAGTTTTGAACAAGTATATCTTACGAAATACAAGACTTTCATAGAAATAAATGACAAAGAGACCGTCATGAATCCGTAGAGAATACCCAGGAGTGACGATATCTTTGGAATTTTGTTAATAAATTCAATGAAAATGTATCCATAGGTAAATTTGAAAACTTTATTGTTTTATATAAAGTGTACGAATTCGAAAGTGTATTTTCTTTTCACCAAGGTTGATTAAAATTTTTTTTCATAAAGAACGATATCCTCAAAATATTTACCACAAAGTTGAGTGTTCAAATCTTTTGTAAAACAAAGGGTCAAGTTAAAAAAAAAAAAAAAATTCAATTTGATAGTTGTATGTTTTAAAGAAGAACCATTATTAAAAGAAAGTCGAGACAAGTAGTTCTTTAAAGTAAGACAGTTTTACAAGGTAGAATTTATGGCACTTCAACTTTTATAAAATTTTAAATTTAAGTAGAGGCAACTTTTGAGATTTTGTTGAAAAATAAGTATTAAATTCTTTATCGGTAGGAATACTCGGGATTGATAATCTCTTTGAAATTTTATTAGTATTTTGATGGAACCACGTTTCAAAATGGATTTGGAGAATTTATTGTTTTAGATTAAGGATGCGAAATCTGAGTAATGCTTTTCATGATGTCAAGTAAATTTTCAAAGAACGGTCTTTTTCAAACATTAACCACAAATCGGAATGTCCAAGTTTTTGTAAGGACAACAAGTCGAAATTGGAAAGATTTTGAATTTAACATTTCATATTTAAGAGAAACGTTTATGAAATGAAAATTTTGGGTAAACGATTCTTGGAAGTAACGGAGTTTTACAAAAGTGGAATTTAGTTACTTCAAGTTATAATATTTTAAAACTAAAAATAAGTAACTTTTAAGATTTTGGGAAAATTTATACTTTATTTCTTATTACTGATTCCGGGGACGGAATCCTTTTAAGGGGTGGATAATTGTAACATCCGTGTTTTGGGCCTAGGAGTTTTGGGCTTAAAACGACAAACAAATTTATTTTGTAAATAAAGAATAACTAAATTTAATATTTGTTTATGTTTTTATATTGTGTATAAATGAGCCAAATATAGTTTTAAAATCAATTTGTAACCAAATGTGAAAAATTTTGTCATAAGGACTGAAAGTGTCAATTTGGCCAAACTTACCCTAAGTAGAGTTGACTAGTCATGGATTTGGAAAATTAGGAGATATTATGAAGGAATTGATGTGGAGTTTAAATTAGGTCAAATAATTCCTTGAATTAATATTAAGGACCTAAATTGTGAAGAATTTTAGTGTAAGGGACCATTTATGTAAAATTAGGAAACTAAGGGTTAGTGTTGACCTAGAGAATGACTCAAG
This sequence comes from Cichorium intybus, assembly GCA_023525715.1. Lineage (NCBI taxonomy): Eukaryota > Viridiplantae > Streptophyta > Magnoliopsida > Asterales > Asteraceae > Cichorium > Cichorium intybus. The sequence continues at coordinate 140,370,573 of CM042011.1, read as the reverse complement.
TGAAGTAAATAATCATAATTGGGGCACAAGTGTGAAACTAGAGACTTCTAATGCAAAAGAGTTAACTATGGGTGTTGGGTGAAGAAAGACCAAACTATAAGGACTAATCTTGCCAATTGTGGAAGGTGCCAAGCTTTTGATGGGGGTTTCACCCATTTCAGCTCATATTCACGAAATTAGAGAGAGGGAGAGAGGAAAATGGCGATTTCCATGGATTCCAAGAGGATTAGAAGCTTGTTCTTGAAGATTGATCATATACTTCAAGTTCCTAACCAATCTAAGGTATAAAACCTTCATCTTCTAGCTTTGAATTTGAGTTAGGGTTTGGGGTTTTGGCCCAATTCGAGATTTATGGTGGGATGAGGTTATTCCTATGATTCCCCAATGTTTATTTGATATTTCTAAGTTATTGGAGTCTACATTCAATCCATGGATGCTCTAGATTCAACTACTTGATTAATTTGGGTGTTATGAACCCTAGAATTTGGGGATTTGATGAATAGAGGAAGAATATTGAAATTGATGGATAATTATGGTGGTTTTGGATGAGGGGATTCATTTCTAATGATTCCCTAAGGATTCCAACCTTTGATTTGTAGTCATTAACCTTGAATCACTAGAAAATGGGAGTTGGGTGTTTTAATGGGTTTTGTTCATGTAGATGATGATTGGATCTCTTGTTTAATGGATGGATGAATGAGTTTAATGTATCAATTTGGATGTATAAGTGGAGTGAGGATCATTTCCTAATGATTCCATGGAATGGAAGAAGGAATCTCCACTTGTAATCATCAATTGTAAGAATGGAATTGGGTATTCCATGGTTTAAGCTTATAGAGTGAAGTTGTGATCATGGAATGTAATTGATTCATTTGAAATGGTTTTGAATAGTTTAATTGAGTCTAATGATGTGTGTTTTGAGAAGGAATAATGTCCTTTTGATGTCCATGAGTTTTGGGAAGAATCGGAACTTGAATCGGGTCAAAAATGAGTGAAAATGACCAAAATCGGAGCTGCACCTGGGCATTACACGACCCGTGCTGTTTAAGCACGACCCGTGTTGTCCTTACAGTGAATTACACGACCCGTGTAACCATTTACACGACCCGTGTTAGTCTCTGTCCGGATTTTGGGTACTTTTTGGGTTTTGAGCTTTACGGTTTGGGCCTTGGGTCCTTGTTTTAATGCAAATCTTTGGGAATGTTTTAACTAAGATTTTCCTTATATTAAAGAGTCAAGGACTTCATTTTGATGATGGATTATTGTTCTCTCTTAGTTCTAAAGAAGTAACTATAGTGTGACTTTTAGATGAATCGAGTATGATACCTTCCGTTCTTGTATTGTAGGAAGGGGATATGTTGTAGTGACTTGGAAGTGAGACTAAGGACTTGATCTAGCACTCAACTAAGAGGATTGGATGGATGAGATGATGTCTAGGAACGCCTCTAAATGCATCAAACCTTGTGTGGAATTAGTGTTGACTCGTCAGTTGACCTTGGGTGAGTTTACCGGGAGTACACATCCCAACTAATATCTTTTGTGTGTGTTATCAAATACTTTTCATGCATAATATTATGTGCAATGTGTTATATGATTACTACTTGTGCATTGCATGAAAATGTGTTTCTAAAGATGTTTTCAAATGAAGATTATGATGATGTTTTGAAAGATGTTTTGAGCATTCTATTTGTGCATCACATTGCATATAGGATGGGATTGACCGAGTGAACCTTATGACGAAGATGAAATGATTGTCCCGGATTTAGGGAAATCATGATTGTCCCGGATTTAGGGAAATCAAGGGCAAAATGCCCAAAATGAGATGTTTGTCCCGGATTTAGGGAAATCGTTCCCGACAATAGGGAACCGCATGAGGGACTTGCTAACCCTCATGGGACTAGTGTAATGGCCACTAGTTCTAGTTTAACCTATACGGGGATCGAGTGATATGCTTCGTGCTTGTCATTCGTGAACTTAGGTAGGTGCCATTGAGGTGAGTTGGACTTTTATGAGATGGACGTGGGTTTGGGATAGTTGCATCATGCATTGCATTTTCATATCATAACTATCTATTTTGAGTAAATCCTTATGATGTTTTGAGTAACTTTTGAAGTGTGTTTAAAATATATTTTTGGGGGTTTGTCCCGAGTGTGGTAGTTCACTGCTCACTCAAAATGGGTCAACCTCAGGTAAACTCACTAGGCATTTCAATTGCCTAACTTATTTTGATGTGTACTCAGGTTGAGAGGTTTAGATGACTTTAGAAGAGTTGGATGTTTAGAAGGCCACGGTTTGTGTGGTATCATTTAAGCTGTGTAATGGTATTTGAATTGTTACAACCTCGCTACTTTATAAAATAAAATGTTTTATCTAAAATGGGACCAAACGATGTTTTCCGCAACTTAAACCTAAATTTATTTCTCATTAAACCCCATGTGTTTTAAAAATGGTTTTTGAAAGGAGATGACTTATTTGAAGATGTTGAAATTGAAGTTTCCACTAAAGGGTGATTTTTGGAACAATGATGTTAAACATGTGTTAAAATGATGTTTTATGAAAAGCCTTAAGCGAGGGTGTTTCAATAATAGTCTATTTTTATTATACCGTTGTAATAATCATATTTTTACGAACAATAACGAAATAACTTATTCAAATGATTATAAATATCATCTTTTAAGATATTTCCCACAAAAATGGTGTAATAACTTGGTTATAACCATTTTTGCTAGAAAGTAGTATTTCCGGTTACAAAAACGTAGTTTTTACTAGTTTTCGTTTTTATGACGTTTTTATCCAAGATCTAGCGTTTTTACACACTTTATTTATAGTTTGGAAACTTTTACACAAACCTAATATATCACAATGTTTATAATACATAGATCTAACCACATTTCATGTCAAAAACATTTTTACACAACTATTAGTTTTATGAACTTGTGTAAATCATCATTTATAGCATACAAACACATATAAACTTGAATAAAACAACATTTATGGTATATAAACTTGTATTCTCCCCCCAAAAAGTTTAGAAAAGATGAAAATGAGGGGTATGAACTCACCCTTGATGCGTGCTTTACTTAAAAATAATGTTGTTCTTGCGGGATTTAAGGTAGAAGACAAGATCTAAGTGTGACATCCCGGAAATTTAGGTCTAGAACTATAAATAGTCAATTCACCGCAAACCTCTTTGTAACCTGACCTTTAAACTTTAAAGCATATTTTGGAAAATATATAGATTCATTACAATTAAAATAAGATATGAGATAAAATCTTACTTCCTATAATGGAATATCTCAAGCACAAACTGAAACCCTAGTTAATACGTCTGAAAAACTGAAAATAAGTATTAACCATTTGTGAAACAAAACAAGCAATCTAACCTCAGAGTATATGTTTCCCTGATTCCGAAAATATAAATAACATTCAAAACGGAGCTCATATGCAAAAGTTACGACTGTTATAAGAAAACAAGCCAAAACAAACCAGTGTAACATTGATTTTATTTAACTACATAAATCGTTTCGATGCGTTGAGGCACTTGCGCACCTCATATGGAAATTCCGAGAACATTATTGGACTCAGACTATGGTCTATTATTGGATTCCATACTCGAAATATTTTTAGCAAAAATATTTATAAAAGTCAAACGCTGGATGTTACGGATAATCGAACGCACATATTTAAACATGTTTTCCCAGTGTTCTACAACTCGAAAAATAAATCCGTTTGGGTTTCTGAAACCGGTGCACTCGGCTCGACAATTCTCCGGTCTCGAAAAAAATTATTAGACATCGGGATCTTGCGCACGAATTATGTCATTCATGGCATCACATTCACCAACCATTCACCAACCATTCACCAACCCCAACTATATGAGGCTTTGCATCTCATTTTTCTTCACCAATTCACCAAAGCTTCTAGCTTATTCTTTCTTTCTCCAATTTCTCTCCTTTTGGCCAAGAACACCACCACCATTGGTCATCGCTCCACTACCGTCGCACCATCACTTCGCCGCACAAAACCTTGTTGTTTTGTGGTGTTATTTCGCGGTGCTTCTCAAACACGATCGTTCTTATACTAAGCTGAATTCACGCTTCAAAAGTGAGTGTTACGGCCCCTTTGTCTATGTTTTTATATATTATGGGGGAGAATACATGTGCAATATAAATATTTACCAATTTCATATCAAGTTTTATAAATGTTATTATAGCTTTATAAAATGTTTTCAATAAGCGAGTATTGTACTCATTTATGTATATACTTATCAACATACTCGATTAGACTTGTCTATCCTACATTTATCAATGGCTTAGATAGTGAGACACTATTCATAACTAAGTAGAAATACTTAGACCCTACACTACTATAACCGTTAATCAAGCAGAGCGAGATACATATGTATAGATCTATACGGGTTGACACCCCCACCTATGGTTGTTAGCTACAACTTCGACTTGCAAATCGATGTAGGTGATACTTATCTTTTTCATTACTACGACGTCCATGAAGCGTTGTAGGGAGGGTACATTTCAGTCGAATAGCTCGGTTATAGCACTCAACTATAAGCATTGATGGTTTTCTCATAAACGTACATATCATTTATAAGTATGGTATTACTTATGGTTTTCAAAAACTCTATACAATTCATTTATAAGTATGGTATTACTTACGATTTTCAGCAACTCTTTACAAACTCATTTACAAGTATGATTATACTTACAAAAGGAATACTTTTAGTTATTTTAAAAGTATCAGTGCTGTGTTCAGCATAAAACCTGTAACTCTCACCAACCTTGTGTTGACCCTCAAAACTACATGTATTCTCAGGAAATCAATGAGACTTTCAGAAGATGGAAATCTTCACGGATTTCAGACAACCTAGTTTTGTTATATCTGTTAAGGCATTTCATGTACTCTACTATTATTATTTTTAAGAACCATGTATTCAAACTTCAAGATGAAATACAACTATCCTTTGGTTTATTGTTGTACTTGTACTGTATATTCAATTGCCTGTGATCCAAGAACTTAGTCGCACAGCCCGACATGTTCCGCCGCCTCGGTCGGGGGTGTGACAGAATGGTATCAGAGCTAAATTGGCTATAGAGAACTCGTATCCTCGAAAGAGGAATACAACTATAGCAACAGGATTCTAATAAAAGTATTATTATTAATTACACTACTTCTCGACTACTTACGGGTGAGGTGTCTAGTTTGAACTATCGCTTGGGTTTTGGATTCAGAACAGCTTTAATGCCAAAATGATCCTGCCCACCGGTACTTCTCATCTGGCCGATCCTTATTTGATAGTCTTGAGGTACAAAACAAAAACTAATAATACTGCAAATCCCACCAACAATATATATAGGAGTTATATATATACTCTGACCCGCGATGAGAACACTATATACAACTATAAATACAATGAGACTAAAACTCTCTAAAACATTTCGTACAAAGTATACTTTTAACATACAATGATATTTTTATAAAGTATAAGTACATACATAGTATAACAGTGTCATAATCAGAACAATACAAAAGTAATAAGATGAGTTGAACACTACGAGTAGGCCTAGGTAAGTATGTAATCATACCTAGGATAGATAGAGCCTGATCAACTATATTGGTCCAATGTGTGACTAACATGTACTTAGGAATAATCGTAGTGAACAACAAGTCTAAAAAAAACTTACCAAGAATCATATACAAAGAAACTCTAAAATAGAATATGAAGCTAAAATACTATAGGAATATTTTATAATACTATAGAACCATACATTTAGACACTTTATCTGCCCCTATCCTTGCACAGTCAACCTGATATTTTGATAATACCTGACCAATAACTATTATCGAAAACCTATCATCATTTCTACCAACAGTTCCATTAAACTAATATTGGTAGAAATTCAATCTGAAAGCCGAAGGCGGGCTATGTCACCTGCCAAGTCTTCTGGGTTCTCTTCACTTATGGTCTTGAGAAAATCATGGTTAAAACCACTCATAGCAGAAACAGAAGGCAGAGATTGCTGCTGTGTATGGGTCCCTGATGAAGCTTCTTCCCTCTTCTGAGCCTTTCTTTTCTTGTAAACAGCCTTAAAGGCAGCTTGCCTCAATCTCTTTGTGGTATCAGTTATCTTCGAACTGGAACCCTCGACTATTGCTCTTTTTTCGTTCTCTAAACCAAGAATTACGTCTACTCTACTAGGATTATTATCCGATTCCTGTTGCATAAATACTTTCAGTCATTACAATCTCATGGTATTAAAATTGTGGAGAAAGAAATACAATTCTTAACCTGAGTATGGTTAATAAGAGTTTGTAGACTCTTAATCTGTCGTCGAGGCCAACTTTTGATTCCTAACTTCCTACAGCGTTGCTTCAACTGTGTTGATCTAACGTTGAGTTCCCTTGCAGCTTGCATAAGTGGCTTGTTAAAGTGCTGAGCTATTTCTTCCTTACTTAATGGCTGTCTAGAACCACTTTCACTGCCAACCACTTTCACTGCCAATTACTGTGGCTGTTGGATTCAAAGAATCAAATCCGGTTGTACTATTGTCATTCTGGATCATTTGAGCATGATCCTGATTTGTTAAACCAAAGATAAAATTTGGTGCAATAACATTAGAATCTGCCGTCGGCAGTAACTGCTGATTTTTAGCTATGAACCCAAGGTTTTGAAATCCTTCCAGATTCCTTTGAATCATCTGAAAGTGATCCTGGTATTGAAAACCTCTCTCAAACTCGGGATTCATTCCAACACTGTCGTTATGAATCACCTGTAGCTGATCATCATTCTGCATGCCAGCCATGAATCCTTGATTCATGGGGATAATCCCACTGTTCGTTATGTACTCGTCCATAAATGGATCTTTAAAAAAAATGTTAGAAGATAAAAAAACCAAACTGACATAAAAGTACTAAAATTCGACCTAGAAGTAAGTTTTGAGATTGCTCATAAGCAAAGCCCAAAGATGAAGGTCCTGGATCTTCTGAGATAATATTCATCGGAGGAAGAACTTCAGGATCATTTTGAAGCTGATCCAGCGGTAATATATCTGGAAAATCTATACCTCACATAGTTTAAAACAAAATCAAAACGCTAGAGAAATGAATAAGAAATAAAAGGAGTTAAGGATATTATAATTACCAGACTCCAGTAGAGGTATCTGATTAAACGATAAGGAGGTACCCTCTTTCCTTAGGAAATTCCGCTCAGCGTCTGACAAGTTTTCCATATGAGATCTGTTTTCCATGCCTCGATTGGAAATCTGAAATTATATAAGAATAAACTAGTAGTAGGAAAGAATGAGACTGAAAAGATCTTAGATACAAATGATGATACATACCCGTTTATATAGCATCTTACAGCAGGAACTGAAAGGACAACTCACGTTCTTAATACCGAAATTCAAAATATCTACAGTAGATGCAATCTTTTCACCACCCTAAGTGATATCTTTTCCAAATTGGCGGCTTGACTCCGATGAGGACGGGATAACGAAAAGACATAGTTAATTCAATTATATAGTAATCTAATCATAAATAATGAATTAGAACCTACTCATCTAACATCTGTAGAGCTCGTGGTTCACCTGTATCTTACGTACTTCCTTCCATCCTACGAGTATCAACTGTAAAATGAAATCACATATCATATCTTAAACATCCTCAGGCATTTCCAGAATACTTAACTCAAATGATTAAGAAATAAATAGCTAATACAAATCACAATTAGTGAATATCATATGCTATCAAACCGAAACCCCCAATTTCACGGTTTTACCAAATCAATCGTTAAAACATCACAATATTCGCAACGAGGACTCAATACAACATATATTAGCAATCCACTAACAACACATGAGATGAATTGAAGCATACTTTCAGATTTGGACATCTAGAGTTTGAAACCCTAAAACTCAAAATAACTAACCTTGTGAATTAAGAACTAGAGAACGCATTTCGGGTGTTAAATCCAACCTCCACAAACTTTTACTACACAAAATCCTTGATCAAAATGACCAAATTTCGCACATTTTGCTATGAAAATAAACTAGGAGGATTTTGGTTCGTAAATGGGGTAAATGAGGAAAGCTGTCCAAATAACCCCACTGAAGTAGGTTAGCGACACTAACCTTTAAAGTTAGCATCGTTAACTTTTAAAAAAATCCGACCCGTGCTCCGAAACTCGACCCGTGTAAGTCTACTGGATGCTATAGTAACTAGAAGACAACACATGTAACTCCTGCAAGGCCAAAATAGTTTCGAAAAGGTCTACCACACGACCCGTGTGACTTCTACCCGATCGAGCAGAAGTGTTATGTTACGAAATAATTTCGGGACGAATTTTCCTTTAACGGGGAGGTAATGTGACATCCCGGAAATTTAGGTCTAGAAATATAAATAGTCAATTCACCGCAAACCTCTTTGTAACCTGACCTTTAAACTTTAAAGCATATTTTGGAAAATATATAGATTCATTACAATTAAAATAAGATATGAGATAAAATCTTACTTCCTATAATGGAATATCTCAAGCACAAACTGAAACCCTAGTTAATACGTCTGAAAAACTGAAAATAAGTATTAACCATTTGTGAAACAAAACAAGCAATCTAACCTCAGAGTATATGTTTCCCTGATTCCGAAAATATAAATAACATTCAAAACAGAGCTCATATGCAAAAGTTACGACTGTTATAAGAAAACAAGCCAAAACAAACCAGTGTAACACTGATTTTATTTAACTACATAAATCGTTTCGATGCGTTGAGGCACTTGCGCACCTCATATGGAAATTCCGAGAACATTATTGGACTCAGACTATGGTCTATTATTGGATTCCATACTCGAAATATTTTTAGCAAAAATATTTATAAAAGTCAAACGCTGGATGTTACGGATAATCGAACGCACATATTTAAACACGTTTTCCCAGTGTTCTACAACTCGAAAAATAAATCCGTTTGGGTTTCTGAAACCGGTGCACTCGGCTCGATAATTCTCTGGTCTCGAAAAAAATTATTAGACATCGGGATCTTGCGCACGAATTATGTCATTCATGGCATCACATTCACCAACCATTCACCAACCCCAACTACTCCATGAGACTATAAATATGAGGCTTTGCATCTCATTTTTCTTCACCAATTCACCAAAGCTTCTAGCTTATTCTTTCTTTCTCCAATTTCTCTCCTTTTGGCCAAGAACACCACCACCATTGGTCATCGCTCCACTACCGTCGCACCATCACTTCGCCGCACAAAACCTTGTTGTTTTGTGGTGTTATTTCGCGGTGCTTCTCAAACACGATCGTTCTTATACTAAGCTGAATTCACGCTTCAAAAGTGAGTGTTACGGCCCCTTTGTCTATGTTTTTATATATTATGGGGGAGAATACATGTGCAATATAAATATTTACCAATTTCATATCAAGTTTTATAAATGTTATTATAGCTTTATAAAATGTTTTCAATAAGCGAGTATTGTACTCATTTATGTATATACTTATCAACATACTCGATTAGACTTGTCTATCCTACATTTATCAATGGCTTAGATAGTGAGACACTATTCATAACTAAGTAGAAATACTTAGACCCTACACTACTATAACCGTTAATCAAGCAGAGCGAGATACATATGTATAGATCTATACGGGTTGACACCCCCACCTATGGTTGTTAGCTACAACTTCGACTTGCAAATCGATGTAGGTGATACTTATCTTTTTCATTACTACGACGTCCATGAAGCGTTGTAGGGAGGGTACATTTCAGTCGAATAGCTCGGTTATAGCACTCAACTATAAGCATTGATGGTTTTCTCATAAACGTACATATCATTTATAAGTATGGTATTACTTATGGTTTTCAAAAACTCTATACAATTCATTTATAAGTATGGTATTACTTACGATTTTCAGCAACTCTTTACAAACTCATTTACAAGTATGATTATACTTACAAAAGGAATACTTTTAGTTATTTTAAAAGTATCAGTGCTGTGTTCAGCATAAAACCTGTAACTCTCACCAACCTTGTGTTGACCCTCAAAACTACATGTATTCTCAGGAAATCAATGAGACTTTCAGAAGATGGAAATCTTCACGGATTTCAGACAACCTAGTTTTGTTATATCTGTTAAGGCATTTCATGTACTCTACTATTATTATTTTTAAGAACCATGTATTCAAACTTCAAGATGAAATACAACTATCCTTTGGTTTATTGTTGTACTTGTACTGTATATTCAATTGCCTGTGATCCAAGAACTTAGTCGCACAGCCCGACATGTTCCGCCGCCTCGGTCGGGGGTGTGACACTAAGCTTCGGAGCTCGAATGACCCTTGGACAAAGCTATTATCCAACGGGTTTATGTAGATATTAGTGTATGTAAATGAGATAAAAGTGGTGTAATAATGTTTAAAATCACTAAAGGAAGCTAACTTACCAAAAAGATTTGAAAAACGCTTGAAAACGAAGAACGGTGATAGTGGAAGGTGGTGGCCGGCGGTGGCTTATGGTGGTGGAGTGGGCGGAGAATTTGAGAGAGATATGAGAGTGTGGAGAGGATGTTGGTTAATTGTGAGGATTTAAGTTCAATTCATATGATTTTTCCTAGATTTTATTATAATTGTTTAATAAAAAGAAATCATTTCTTAGCCCCAAGCCTAGATTTGAAATAGTATTCAAAGATCTTGGTGATCTTTGAGGGATTCAGCCGATGGGGGTATGGGGGTGGGGGTAGGGATGGGTTAGTTTTATAAATAATACCATTCTTTTATAAAAATAGGTGATTTTTATAAAATCGTAAGACGTTTTAGTGAAATTTTATGAGTTTTTCAACGAAACGAACTTCTAAATAAATATTATGTATAAACACATTGTAAAACATTTATTTAGATTGAATCATAACTCGTTAGACGATGAAATACGCGTTTAAGCGCAGTATTCTTCCGATTACGCGATTTTCAGCATTTTACCGGAAAATGTATTTAGCTATGAAATTAAATACTAGATAGTATTACGATTCATAATATATGATTTGTTATCCCATTTTTTTATGTTTAAGGCACCAAATTTTGTATTTTGAGTCCAAGCCTTGTGTACATTTATCCGTTCACAACGATTTAATTGTTGTAACTTTCACATACGAACTCCGTTTTCGACGTTCTATATATCCACAGGTTCGTATTTACGAGTAGATCGTTTTATGAACATTATTATTCTCAAAATAATAATTGTATGATTATCAAATTTTTACGCTACAGTAGTTTATTATCTGTATCTTCAGCGTTTACTCGATAATTGTTTTGACTTAGCATACGTAGTATTATAATATTAAATAATACATCGCAAAAGTTATGGAAAATAACTTTTCAACATATGGATTAACGTACGCTTCGTTTGACTATGGTTGACTTTCGTTGACCAAAATTTACAATTGTCACAACCAGCTAAGGAGTTCGATATATTAAGAGGTGTTCGTCAAGGGGATCCTCTATCCCGGTTTCTCTTTAAAATTTCCATGGATGGGCTTAACGTGGCAATGTCATTGGCAGTTACCAAAGGGATTCATCAAGATATAAAAATTCCAAACAACGATCCATATCTATCTCACCTATTTTATACGGATGATACATTGTTTGTGGGTGAATGATCTTAATCCAATGTCAAACCCTTGCTTGCATCCTAGGATGTTTCTATGCCACATCCAATCTCAAATTCAACTTTTGCAACGGTACCTACGTAACACCTATCAATATTAATCGTTGTGTTAATATTCTTGGTTGTGAAGCAGTACCCCTACCCTTCAATTATTAGGGTTACCAATGGGTGCCAATATGAATCTCAAGAAGATCTGGAACCAATCATCAATCGATTCAATTGTAAGTTGTCAACCTGGAAGGAGAGGACATTGTCTTTCGGAGGTAGGTTTACTCTTATTAAGGCAGTATTCGGTAATCTCCCAATCTATTATCTCTCCTTATTCAAAGTTGTTGTGGGTGTGCTTGAACTATTAGAAATAATCTAAAGGAAGTTTTTGTGGGGCGTTGATGAGAATAACTTGAAAATTAACTAGGTAGCATGGGATAAAGTAATTGCACCCAAAGAAAATGCATGTTTAGGCGTTGGATCGTTGAGAGCTCTTAACATTCCGCTATTGGCGAAATGGTGGTAGCGATTAAAGTAGGACCAATGACCTTATGGAGAAGAGTAATTAAATGATTCACAAACTAAAGCGCAAACTAACAGATCTTCCTTTTAAGAAAAATATAAATGGGTGTAGAATAATATTGCAGGTATAAAAAGGATTTGCAGGAAAATGGGTTAAACTTTAACCAGATTCTTCAGCGGGTTGTTGGATCTGGACACAAGACACTGTTTTGGCTTGATGAGTGGCTGTAATTTGGCATACTAAAACTGAAATTTCCTATCTTATATGACTTGGAGAAAAAAAAAAGAAATGTTCGATTGTATAAAGGATTTTGAGTCATGGATTTACTTAGGATTAAAGGAATGTTCCTAGCACAAGCAATCCAGTATATGAAGCAAACCAAATGATATCATGTATTGGCTCATTCCATCCTATTAATTCCCTAGATTCATGGAAGTGTGGCTTAACTTCAGATGGATAATTCAAGATGAGGGAAATTAGAACCAAGATTGACAACCCTATGGTTGCTCAATCTTATGGTAATACGTAATCTTATGGGTAGAATTCCTATTATAGTGACATTGATTACTCGTGGAGTTAACATAGCATCACGACTATGCAAACTGTGTAACTCCGAATTTGAAGACAACAAGCACATTCTTGTCAATTGTAGGTTTGCTAAAGATGTGTGGGGGTCGATTTTTAATTGGTGTGGCGTGCAACAGAATATTGTATCCTCTTTGGGGGACTGAGGAAGGTGTGTAAAGAAATGTAAGATGCCGATTACAATCGTTTATGGTATAGTATAGTGTCTATGGATGGCCCGTAACGACAAGATCTTTACATAAATAGAGAGTACTTATTTGAAACTTAATGATATGATTAAGTCTATAGTGTAGTTATGGAATATATGTAGGGGTTCCCATCATAGTTTGAATTGGGCTCATTGGTGTAATTCTTAGTTTCAGTGTCTGCAAGTTATACATTGATCTAGTTGTTGTTGTTATCATGCGTTGCATCTCGCTAGGTGGGATCATCATTTTTCTTTGTTGTATATATTCTTTTACTGGTTCCAAAATAAAAACTATTTTTTTTCTTGCATCACTCGTCCTTGAGGTGGGTTTTTCTGGTAAGATTCATCCTGGAATCTTAAACTCTAATGGTTAGTCTTTTACGTTTTCTTAAATGTCCATTTTACCACATTTGTATTTTCCTCGTTTTACTCTTTTTCTTAAATAATTTTTTATGATATTTTTAATAAGCTGACCAAAAAGAAATCCTATCACATTTCCTATTTACGGCCTAGGTTCATCGTTGACGTTCGGTGTTCATGGGTAGCCGATTGACGTTTCTATTGGATTCAATCCTCGTGATTGTGGAATTGTGGTCGTTGTCTGGAAAGGAGGCGATGCCATTACCAATTTAAATATAATTCAAACTTACCAGAATTGGTTTCAACCACACAATGGTAGACTAGACGCAAATAACATGAACCAAATATGAGACAAACCATCAACGTCTCCATAAACTCTTTCCAAATGCTTTCCAATCGAAGACCAAGTAAATCATAAAACATGTGCTTGGTGGCAATCTGTTATCACCTTCCTTCCATTGGTTAAAAAGTTTGATTCCTATCCTTTACCTTTTCTCATTTCAATTACACCTTCCCCCGTACAGTCTACATTCTCTGTTTTAGAAAATTGAAATAGGAGAAAGTCGGTGGAGCTCGCCAGAGAAAAAAAGTGAGAGACAATGTAAAGTTCATAATATATTTTTACTTAGCAAACACTCATCGCATGGTTAGGTTGGTCACAAATGACTTTGGTGTCCCAATTTTAGTGTCTTTTGAAAACCCCCCAATTTAGGTTCAGATTTCAATTGTGAAATTAGTTATGATAATAACATAAAAAAATGATGTTTAGCATTTACTTTGTTTGGCTAAGATTATTAAGGCAAAACAAGGCGAATCAATCCATTGAAGCTTCCTCTAGTATCTACCAAGTTTAGGGGAGTTTGCAACATTTTAATTTCTTGAGTTCTTAAGAATTAATCCCTCACATTATGCATGGGGTAAAAGGGGAAGGGTTGGGGATCCAAGCCCACCTTCATCCAAATCCCTTTCAACCACCTAATCTGTCGATCAAAAATAAGGAGAGGAGGGAGGTAACAAATATGCCATCAAATAGGTGAAATGAGATAGCAAGTGTGGTGGTGGAGATGGAGTCAGAGAGGTCAGGCGGTGGAGATGACATTGTATGGTTGAAAAGAAAGGGATGTGACCCAACACACAAACCCGTTCATATGTTTAAGGTGTTTTGCATTTCATATATGTTTTAATTTATTTTTATTACAAAATAATAATATACAGATAAGATGAAATAAAAAAGAACAAAAAGTATAACTAGAATAAGATAAAAAGGGTAAAGGGCCAATGTAACGCATAATTTTTCAGCACAGAGTACACCAAAAAATTTTCATCATTTACTATTTATAAAATACAACGATGTACTCATGTGTACTGGAAACTAGAAGAAGTTCTCTTCATGAATTGTCGCAACGCTCCAAGCCAAGCGCTACATCACTCTAACATGTAACTCATACCAACAAACACACATAAGCTATAAGGCTTAGTGAAAGTCCCGTTTTATATAAATCAACCTACACCAATTATGATGTTTATATAAGTTTTGTGATATGTTTCTATCATTCTAATTGGTCCCATAAGGGTTAGAAACCCTTAAGGCTACTTAGTAATGTCAAATTCAACCAAAATAGTCATTTTAAGGATTCTGCCACTGCTATACGTCGTGTAGCTCCACCTACATGTTGTGTAGGATGAATAACTTCAAGCTACACATCGTGTAGCTCATGCTACCCGCCGTGTAGAATGAGTTTCCATATTTATAATCCCCTAAAATTCATCTAACTTCCATTCTATCCACATAATTCATGTGTACATGTTTATTTACCGCAAAACAAGCATAAACACATCTTTACACCATCAATATCCTAATCAAATCATTTAGGAATCTTCAAAACTGGGTTAAACAATATCATACCTTGATTTTAAGCACTTAAAATGATTTCTTGATTCCTTTAGCTTCAAAATCAGTTTCCCTTTCAATCCGTGTTTCTAAAACACCAAATCACCACCTTAGAAGTCCGCTTCACAAATATTAGGGTATGAGCCAAGATAACCGACTTCAAAGACTATGTATCCAACCTCTACACACTTACAAGCCGTGTAGAACACTCTACATGCAGTATAGTCCCTCACATCAACTAAACTTTAAAATAGCATTATACTTTCACATTTACTTCAGTTCTAGCAACCTAGTTTGCATACTTTGTGTAGCTCTATGCTACACACCGTATAGTCTAAGCAGATTACTTCAATTAATCGATTAATTGGATAAGTCAAATTTTACACCTTAGACTCACCCAAGAACACCTCAAGTATAATTGGATAAGTCAAGTTTCTCTTTATGATTAACCCATACTCGATTTTATGAAAACCAGTGTTACAGCCAATTTAAAAACTTTAATGGCTAGCCTCCACAGGAGATAGTAGTAAGGATAGAACATGCAAGAAAAACTCCACCTTAAGGATACATGATGCAAGAAAAAAACATGGACATAAGTCGTCTAATCTTTCAACCATAGGGACCATTTATGTAATTTATTTTGGATAATATTATGCAGTAAATATTAAGAGAAACATATAAAATTAGTCCTTATTTTTAGAAAAAAAATTGGGGTTCTAGTTTCAAAATAATTGCATAAAAAATCCCTATGGGCATGTTTCATTGTTAGTTTTTTATTTATTAACAATGTCTAATTTATTAAAATTAAAAAACAAACCGACACCCACGACCACCCCAACCTCTATATATTTCTAATCTATCTGACTGCCACTATTTCTACCTCTCTTTAACACGTGATTGCAGGACCCCTTCACCTCTATCGACCACCACACCACACCACCTTCCCCCCAGTTCACCTCACACCAACATCATCAGCCTTTCGATGCCTCTCATCTTATAATGCCACACCCTGCCTCCCTTATGTTGTCACCTAAAGATCTCTTTCTTTCTTTCTCTCTCTATCTTTCTCTCGCTCTTTCTATATATATATATATATATATATATATATATATATATATATATATATATATATATATATATATATATATATATATATATATATAAAAATATATATATATATATATATATATATATATATATATATATATATAAATATAAATATATATATATATATATATATATATATATATATATATATATATATATATATATATAAATATATATAAATATATATATATATATATATATATATAATATATATATATATATATATATATATATATATATATATATATATATATATATATATATATATATATATATATATATATATATATATATAGATTTAGGATATATTAAGAATTATAACTATTGTGTGGACGTAAGACCAAATCACATCTTAGAAGCAACCAAGGGTAGTATAGTAAATTTTCATTTTCACTAAATAATATCCAAAATTAAATTCCTATAATTAAGAATGTAAAGTATAATAAGGGAAAATCAGTTACATTCCTTATTAATCCTCAAATCCACCATCTTCCAGCTTCCAAAACTACGTCTGATCAAAAGAAAACGTGTCCATCATCATCTTCGTTCATGTTCATAACATCCTTCAACCTCGACATCATTAGAAACAATCATCGATCACGATCACGTAACTGAGATATCATTCTAGTCTCTACCAGCACCATCATTAATCACGTTCTCCACAATAATCGATTCGTTCATCCTGATTCTTCAAATTGTTTACCAGTATACGTAGGCAAAGTTGGCTTGATCCTCCACTTCAAGGTAATTGCGATCAGATATTTTGATTTCAAACTCATTTGTTTGTGTTTTTCGATAATTTTATCAATGTTTTCAATGGTATTGTCTGTGTTTTCTTTTAGTTTAATTTTGATAAGGTTTTGTAGGTTAAAAGGTAGGGTTTTAATGGCGATTTGTTTACAGGTACATTTCCAGATCTGAAGCACACATGTTAAAACCATAGTTTGTGAATGCTGATTTGAGTGAATGTATCCTTTCTGTACAGAATTAAGTCCATCAAACGAACGAGAAGAAAGAGAGCCGACAAGTGGTTTTTTCCTTGGATTTCGATTCAGACTTAGGGTTAGACACTAACATAGAAGAGAAAAGAGGATCGAGTGTTCGTATTGTTTCCCAAGTTCTACATTATTTTTTTTACAATTCTATCATTCTTATTAGATATCAGATTTGAATGTCATTCTCACATTCTGCCAGAATGGACATTTCAGAATGTTATTCTTTCATATTTTTATTTTCTGGATGTATTTTAGTTCAAAGAATTATATTCTTTTGATGTATTTTAGTCAAGGTTGTAGAAGTCGCTAGGCGGTAGGCGGGCGGTCGACTGGGGCCTAAGACTAGTCGGTCTAGGCGAGGACTAGTCGGCGCCTAGGCGAGGAGTATTAATTGTAACAAAATTTATTTTTTAAAATTTAGATATTACCTATATCCCTACAAAATGAATAAATAAGTATAAAATTTTGACAAATCAAATTGTTTAAATATGTAAGTCATCAAATATCAGAATGTTTAGACTCATTAATGACATTTTTGATAATTTTAATCATCGATAATTGTAACTTAGCCACCGATTATCATAATTAATGATATTTTATAAATTTAAATTTTAAAAATTTAAAAATTTGATTTTTTTGAGAATTTGATAATTTTTGAAAATTTTTAAAATTTGAAAATTTTTGAAAATTTTGAAATTTTGAAATTTGAAAAATTGAAAATTTTGCCGTCTAGACCCGACCAGACCCGCCTAGGCCCGCCTAAACCCGATTTTGACCGCCGTTGACCGAATCCGCCTAAGTTGACCGCCTACCACTAATCGTAGGCAGAACCCGCCCGCCTAGCGCCTAGGCGCCGCCTACGGGCCGCCTAGGCCGACTTTTACAACACTGATTTTAGTTCAAAGAATTCTATTAGTTTGATGTATTTTAGTTCATAGGATGCTTTTTCTATGACATTCTGTCAATAAAATGTTTTTATGAATGTTATTCTGCCAGAATGGTTTTTTAGAATGATTATTTTGCCAAGAATGATGTTTTTTTTAATGTCATTATGCGAGAATGGTTATTCTGCCAATAATGATGTTTTTTAGAATGGTTATTTTAGAATGATTATTTTAGTTCAAATAATTCTATTAATTTCATGTTTTCTGAATGTTATTATGTTAGAATGGTTATTTTGCTAAGAATGATGTTTTTTAGAATGTCATTCTGCTAAGAATGCATATTTCAAAATGTTATTCTTTTAGCATGTTATTCATTTGACCTCTTTTTGTTCATAGAATTTTTTTCCATATGACATTATGCAAGAATGAATTTTTTAGAAGAAAAAAAATGATTCTTTAAAAAAATGACAGATATTTTCAAGAATAAATAAATTTTTTTTGTTAAGAATGTATGATTTATTGAAAAAAATTATTATTTCGAAATAAGTTGTTTTCATTTAATACATTTAATCATCTTTCCTAAAAATCAGTAGTTTCCTTTTTTTTTCTCTAAATAAAATCCATAATTTACCCTTTTGTAACCGATTTTAAAAAATCATTTAATAATATAATAGATAATTACAATAATACTATTTTGATCAAGACCGTTGATATTTCTAATCCTACGCATCAGAATTGATCTTACGTCTACACAATAATTGTTGGTCTTAATATAACTTGTCCCTATATATATATATATATATATATATATATATATATATATATATATATATATATATATATATATATATATATATATATATATATATATATATATATATATATATATATATATATATAGATATATATATATATATATATATATATATATATATATATATATATATATATATATATATATATATATATATATATATATATATATATATATATATATAGAAGTTCAAATGAGACCATGTAAATTTTGTGACACCGGGAGACTCAATCCTAGCCACTCATTTTAGAGATCAAAAAATAAAAAAGAAAATAAAATAGGCTAAAATAATGAGAATTTTCAAAAAAAAAAATTTCCTACTTATTTTCGCTACTTATTCTATCTAAAAAATTTTTTTAAAAAAAATTTTAAATAAAAAAATTCAAAAAAAAACCTGGAAAAATCAAACAAATATTCTATTAGAATGTTGCTGGATGTTGTATATTCTAATAGAATATTACACAAACTAGTGTAATATTCTACTAGAATATGAAAAAACGCTAATTTTTTAATTTTTTAATTTTTTTTTGAATAAAAAAAATGACGAAAATAATAAATAAATATATTTGTTTTATTTCTTTTTTCATTTATTTTGCATTTTTTTAATTTTTTTTGTTTTACACCCAAAATGAGTGGCTAGGAATGCGCCTCCCGGTCTCACGAAATATAATGGTCTCATATGAACCTAACCCCATATATATATATATATATATATATATATATATATATATATATATATATATATATATATATATATATATATATATATATATATATATATATATATATATATATATATATATATATATATATATATATATATCTATCTATTAATAAAGCAAAGCTTTTAATGCCACTTGTCATTATTATAGACTCCAATTTGACACATGGCGTCTTTTTGTCAACTATGTACTCTTTGTTTCCGCCAATTCCTTATTCCAATTTTCATCAATCAAACTTGAAGACATATATCCATGAAATCAGGAAAGCAATCTGTTTACTTGATAGTTTTTAGGCTATAAATCAGGAACTGAATACTGTGTTTTGAAACTCGCTTGATTATCGCCAATTAGGTTTCACGATTGAGGTCTCTCTCTCCCTCTCTCTCTCTGTTGCTTCCTTTTCCTCATTTATCCCTCCACCATCGTCATAGTCTTCTTATCCATCCCAGTTGTCTCCCTTATAACGAGTTTATCACCTTCAGATTGGTGGTGACTCGAGAAATCACCTTCAAATCCTATTATACACTAAATTTGTTCCTATGACTTTCTGGCCAAAGAGAACGAGAAATCAGGGATCCATTTGCGAGAATTTTGATTTGATTGGAAGAAGAAACTAAATCAGTTCTCCAGTTCGTGATCTATTTCAAGGTTTTCTGTTTTTGGTGCGTTGTTCTTCATTTACATCTCTTATACTCTGTTGTAATGATTGTGCCCAATTTTTGTTTCCACGCATCGCAGAAAGTTGGTAACAATTAACAGGGTACAACTGAAAGATGTATATCGCTTGAAGATGAGAACATTACATTAAACCTAACTTGGAAGATGGTGTCAATAATTGGTCTGGAAGAGGATGTAAGATTGCTAGACATGACTCCGTGGGAGGGTAAAATTGTCCCAAATTTTGGAAAGTTTTTTGCACAAGCCACACAAAGGACACAAAATTTGAATGGAATCCAACAAGATATTAGTGGAAGAGTTAAAAGAAAACTTGCTTATAATGTTATTGCTACTACATAAGCATCGATCTGTCATTTGTTTCGATCAATACGATTTTTCCTGGTAAATTCTAATTCCAATTCTATTTTGGTTGTAAATTCCTCTTTCTCTCTAACTCTTATTTGTCTCTCTTTTTTGTAGTTTAATACGCTTTCAAAACACCTGATCAGTCATGACATTTGTAGGTTTTATCTTTAGTCTCTTACTACATTTGAAAATTTTCTAATTTTATAGCGATAGTCTTCATGCATATCAATTATTCAGCATGCTTTAGATTGTCAGCGGTGATTGTTTCCGAAAATTTGGTAATAATTGTCCATTTTATCATTTTGAAAAGCTCTGATGGAAAAACCATCGAGGTTGAAGAGGTGGTGGCGTTGCTTGAATAGAATAAAACAAATTCCTTTGAATCGGTTATTATCTTAAATTTTTGTTTGAGTCTTGAAACTAAATGTATTCAATCAAAAATTGACAGCTATTTTTTTTCTTGGTCTGATTCACAGGTTTGACACCTCTATAAAGTTTATGGTGATTTTTCATTTGCTCGAAATCAATCACGGAAAGGGTATGAGATGTGTTCACTTAATTGGAAACACAAACAATGTAAGGTGAAAATGTAGTGGATCATGGCACGATTGAACTGATAAGAAGACCAAGAGACTTTGTGAAGGTTCACCTCTTCTATATTTATTTTTATGATCAAATGTGATTCTGTAATTCTTGATCAATACCAAACTAATTTAAAATTTTTTGTAGTTACCATTATGTCAAAATGTCCCAGCAAGAAAAGAACAAGATTTCTCATTTCTCAATAGCTCTTTCTGTGGGTAAGTTTCACACTTTTTATTTTCTTATATTGCGAGTTTGAGCTGTTTAAAAGTGGTTGATTATGCAATAGCTCGAGGAAGACAAAAAGAAGGCGGCTAAGACTTGATTTGGCATATTCTAAAACTTTTTGGGCATACCGCACCACCACGTTATGACCATCGATGCGCCTTATGTCTCTTTTCTTCTATCATTATAAACTTAATTTACGATTACATGGACTTGTATTTTTATATTTTTATTGTAAAAATTCTTGGAGCTAATGGAAGTATGCATACATAATCTAAGCTCGTAGTTTTCTCATATAAGTTACAGCTTAATGCACATGTCAAAGATATTATGACTATTTTTTATTGTTTTAGGTTTCTGCAACTAACACTCCAATTTTGTTGTCATTTAGGCTTTTGGTCTTAGGAAAAGCCTAAACATTGTAAAATTGGCAGCAAAACGTGCAAGTTATCTTCATTATACATTGACCTTTGCATACAAAATGCAAGAAATAACAACATACTTCAGTTGGTATATTTATTATAACATCCTACTTTCATTTCTTACTATTATGATATTTTATGTTCAAATTATTTCAAACATTTTCTTTACGATTTGAAATGGTTACTGCTAATCTTGGGGAAAGTATTCTGAAACATATTTTTTTATTGTTTGCTTCTCATCTAGCCAACCCATCTTTAGTCTTAATTAAGTTTTTTTGCATGTTTTCAACCTCACAATAGGAGAGGATCGATTGAGATTTGATTAAATTGTTTTTTTTCATCTTAATTAAATTTCTTTTTGTAAGTTTTACTTTTATTTCCCGATTCGTGTAGTACACATGATTAAGTTTTAAGTACTATTAAGAATCATGAAACATTATAACATATTGTTTTTCCATATTATGCGAAAATACATATAAGAAGATAAAAACCAAAAAATTTTAAGTTGTCAAACCGTGATTATCACATGTACAATTTCATAATATCTGTCATTAGTTTTTACGTCATATTTTCTATATTTATCAAATTAAACGATTCAATAAAATATTTTCTTGCCAACTATACAAAATCAAAAAATTTCTTATTATAATATTTTATTTAATCCTCATCCGTGTGTTACACGGGTTTTAAACTAGTATATATATATATATATATATATATATATATATATATATATATATATATATATATATATATATATATATATATATATATATATATATGGCTTTGCTCACTCTGTACAAATTACAAGTGACCAAATAGGAAAGATGTTTAAAGTGAATGAACATATTTGAAACCTATCTAAAAAGGTTTTAACAAAAAGAATGGAGAAAAGATGGAGTTAGAGTGTGCAAAATATGAGGAATGATCAAGCATTAAGTCTAGAAAAGGCACCAAATTAATTCCATGCTCGAGAGCCAATCCAAGATCTTAGATTCAAAATTTTCCTTTGTATTGCAATTCGTTTTATTTGAACATAGTTTTTAGACTTTATGTTTTTATTTTTTGTGATGTCGGGCCCAACAAAGAGTTCTTTCGTAGAAGATAGAATGTAAGATAAGGTCATGGTAAGGTACAAAACAGATAGATACAAATGAGTAAGTTTAAAAGTATGCATGGTCATATTAAAAGTATGCACTGTCACGCAACATTTGTAAAGGCATGCTGATGAGTTGCATGGCTATGCAGTTTCTTTAGCAGGACCATGCATTAAAAGAAAATGACATTTTACTTTAAACTACATAATCATGAAAAAATCCACATGACCATGGGACGAAGTTTAAAAAAAATATTTTTTTTACATTACCATGCCACCAGGTGCATGACCACATGCCCATGCCAAATAAAGGAAAGGGGGAATTTTTTTAGGTGATCTATTTAGGGGAATGATTTGTAGACAACAACTTTTTATCAATACACAAACTGACACGTATATGTACAACACATCTATCCCTTTTCATACTTACAACCTATGTGTCTTCTTTCTTTCTTTCACCACACACCATTGACGAGCCAGAAACAGCCACCTAGAGTGTCGTATGCTGATCACCTCCATAGCCGCCAGTGAACAATGTAACATCTATAAGAACCATACCTAAATGTGTATTTGCACTTATGTAGTAAAATAGAACTTGACCATAGGGGTAATTTGGTCAATTTTGGTAAAAACTACGTAATGTCGATATTTTATTGCTTGAATATGCTATATAATGTGTTTGGATCATAATGTAGAAGTTTGGGGACTTAAAGTACAATATTTTTGGGAGATAACAAATTCTCGTGGGACAAAAGGGTTCTTCCTATTTTACATGATGTGACCATATAAGGGCCGCAACGCGACCCATAGTACATGGCCATTCTACGTGGAACTTTGGAGAGTAGGTGATTAGGTCCGGTGTGTAGACGATTTGACATTAATTTGTGTCGTAACTCATGCAACGCTACGAGTACCAAATTGCGATGTGTCCTTTCGAAGGGAATCTAGAATCGCAATGCAGTTGTAGGAGTTAGCGACACAACCACCACACTACAAATAAAACTACATTTAGTGGCACTTTGCTATTGTGCCACTATAACATACTTTTAGTGTCACTTTTGTAATGCCGCTATAACTTTCAATACATATAGTGGCACTTTAGTTCTTGTGACACTATTTCCTTATCTATTAGTGTCACTATTTTATGACATTAAATCTCTTATATAAAATTAAAATACCACCACTGTTAATTAAACTTTTATAAAACCCCAATATTTGGAATATCCCGCTTCCTTCAAGTATCACCAAATTTTGAAGCTTTAACCCTCCTAAACCCAGTGGGAAACGAAAACTTCACCCGCCTTCGACTAAATTTCCTTGCGAAAAAATAGCACACATTTCCCTCTTCGATTTTATGAGCGTCATTCTCCTACAGTTCTTCTGGTTTGGTAGTTCTTGCAACGCTCTTGCTCTGCCGCTCAACGCTCTCTCTGCTCCGCCCTTACTTCGCTCGGCTCCGCCCACGTGTTCCGCTCTGCTGCTCAATCACATTCAGATCTGCGTAGGGCTCAGATATTTTTCATTTACATAACATATTTTTTGATTATTTATTCATGCTTGCTGAAACGGTACCTGATTACTTGAAGTAATCATGCATTCGTACTTCCTTCATTTGATTGTTTTCCTTGCTTTTTGTTTGCAGATTTTGTGATTCACTCGCTCGATCAACGAACATGAACCAACAAAATGGATTGGGGAACTATAACAATAGAAGATCTGATCGAAGCCATTAGGGAAGTTGATTAGTCATCACCTCCTCGTCCTTTCAACGAATTCTTTTCCAGATTCACTGTCCCTCGTTCCTCTAACAAATGGAATAGTCGCCTCAAGTGTAACTCCTACTAGTATGTTCTTATCTTCCTCTACCTGATTCAGTTTTGTTTAAACCAGTGTTGTAAAAGTCGGCCTAGGCGACCGCCTAGGCGGCGCCTAGGGGCTAGGCGGGCGGGTTCTGCCTACGATTAGTGGTAGGCGGTCAACTTAGGCGGATTCGGTCAACGGCGGTCAAAATCGGGTTTAGGCGGGTCTAGGCGGCAAAATTTTCAATTTTTCAAATTTTAAAATTTCAAAATTTTCAAAAATTTTCAAATTTTAAAAATGTTCAAAAATTATCAAATTCTCAAAAAAATCAAATTTTTAAATTTTTAAAATTTAAATTTATAAAATATCATTAATTATGATAATCGGTGGCTAAGTTACAATTATCGATGATTAAAATTATCAAAAATGTCATTAATGAGTCTAAACATTCTGATATTTGATGACTTACATATTTAAACAATTTGATTTGTCAAAATTTTATAGTTATTTATTCATTTTGTAGGGATATATGTAATATCTAAATTTTAAAAAATAAATTTTGTTACAATTAATACTCCCCGCCTAGGCGCCGACTAGTCCTCGCCTAGACCTGACTAGTTTAGGCTCCAGTCGACCGCCCGCCTACCGCCTAGCGACTTCTACAACCTTGGTTTAAACGTATGTGACTTATATTTTCTATTCACTGATCGTTGAGTTGTTATTTTGGTTATGTGGACAATCAATATAAAATCAGACTTCATGTATTAGCATAATTCCTAAAAACGTATATGTTTCATTAGAAACATTGATTTACGTCGAATATGTTACTTTGGCAATTCGAAATAGATATTTCATCTATTAGCTCTAGCTTTTGTATTATAACATTTCTTATGAATCACTAAACTAATTCAAGTTAGGTTCTTCTTAGTTTTCATGTTTACATATGATGATTTGTGCTAAATTAAGATGTTTTTCTTTCCAATATGATAGTTAATCATTGCTGAAAATATATGTGCCTCATTGTTGTAAGCACTTCCAAAGACTTATATTATTCTGTCGTTGCTTTTAAGTTTAGATGCATCTAAAATTGGGGAGTAAAAGAACCAAATAAACTCTATATTTGCAATAACATTGAGAAACAAAAATTTGATTCTTACACCATTACAAGTCTTGTTAGTTTGTAGCTTATGTGTTTGCTATTTCTTTGGAATTCCGTACTCTCTTTATTATAACCAGGACCATGTTCAACAATATTATGCCTTTTGCATTATTATAAGCAGGACCAGGTTTAACAATATTATGCCGTTTGCAGCTACAGGAGAAATTACTTTATCATGATTGTGTTCATTCTTGGTACTTTGATTGAAAAATCTTGTAGGTTCATTTTCTGGAAAGTTTTTGATTATGTCGCCATATATTAGAATCTTGAAATTTTTTAAGTGCAGGATTATGATTTCTCAGGAGACCACTTGCTATATTGCCGCCATGTTGGCTACTCTTACAATAGCTTTCTTAAATGACAGGTATGCTATTACGCACCTATATTACTATTCTTGTTAAAATTTTAATTTATTTGGTGATTTAGCTAGATATATATTTATCGCTGAAAAGTCAAATGCTGATATCAATAAAGAGTTGGAATTATTAGATGCATCTTGTGAGGAAGATGCTTGTAATAATAATACACAGATGAATTCCAGCCAATCGGGACAAAAGCATCTAATATGTACTTGTTGACTTTTTGACTTGTTGACCATGTTTTTTGTGCTTGAACTTTCATATCATTAATTATGTTATTTGCATATCCTCCACCACCCTCATGCAAACTTATAAAGACAAACACGTTTCTTCATCGTAACCGTAAAAACCATACTATTGATGAGGTTAATTGTTTTAAATATAAGAATTGTAAAAATCGGATTGTTAATGAAGTGTGGTTACTAAAATGTTATTTTCTTTAAATGTTTGTTAGATTATGGTTTGTCACTACAAGCCGCCGTTAGATGGACGTATGGGGTGTCAAGATGAATGTCTTAACAGGATGCTGAATATAGAATGTGTAAAAGGAACATGCCCTTGTGGAGATTTATGTTCTAATCAACATGTTATTTATTTATTTATTTATTTATATTTTAATGTTTTTTGTTATATGAGTTTGGTTGAAGAGGTTATGACAATAGCATTTTTATATAATTGCAGTTCCAAAAATGCAAGTATTCCAAATTGAAGTGTTTTCCATGTGGAAAGAAAGGTTATGGGCTTCAGTTACAAGAGGATATCCCAAAGGGAAGGTTCCTTAATGAATATGTGGGAGAGGTAACATGTCTACTTTGTTAAATGCAAAAATTAGTAATTTACTTTCTTGGATTTGTTTATCATAGGACCTACTTTCATTTGTTCTTACTACAACATCGTACTTTGAAATATCAACCCAATTATAGCTTTTTACACTTATTGGAATACAAAGCAATTTTCAATGTTATGATTGTGTAGATTCTTTGAAGTACAATGTCCTAATAAGAAATAATAGGTAGAGTTTTCAAGGTATAATGACTTGATGAGAAAAAAAATTGCAACTACAAAGCTATAATAGAAAGAAATATTAGTGAGATGCTATGATACATAAATAAGTAAAACTACATTGCTTATTTATACATTATATAGAATCCTCTTGTTGCAAGATTTTTCAAAGTAAAATGTTGTAATAGGAGAAATGAAAGTAGGATGCTATAATAACAGATCAACGGAAGTACATTGCTATTTTCTGCAATTAACTCATGCTCTAAAACCCAAAATGTAAGTTAGTTTGACTAGTCATTGAGTCAACCATGGTCAGATTGCGTTGATTCATGATGTCAACATAATGTAAAATCTATTTAATGTTATATATATATATATATATATATATATATATATATATATATATATATATATATATATATATATATATATATATATATATATATATATATATATATATATATATTAATTACATACCCAGATAGCATTAGAATCTTGGGAAGTTCTACAACACTATAGGAAAATGTACAAAAAATTGTCAAATTAACAAAGTTAAAAATCATTTAATAAGTAAACAAAGAGTCAATGACAAGCAAATGTGTCGTTTCTGGTACATATTTTGTCAGGTTAAATGCAAGAAATAGCAACACTTCCATTTATTTGTTTGTTATATCATCATACTTCCATTTCTTCCCATTAGAGTGTTATACTTTGAAGAAAACTGCCAAATATAGTAATTTCATTAAAAAGCAGTTTTGCCTGCTATAATTTGGTAGATTTTTCTCAGTATAATGTCCTAATTAGAAAAAAATCGGAAGCACAATTTGATAGATTTTTCAAATTACAATGTATTAATAAGGAAAAAGAAAATGGAAGAAAGTAGCATGCCATAATACAAACATAAATGAAAGTACGTTGCTATTTCTTGCATGTAAGTAACATATTGTTTTATGATTTAGCAACCACTTCATGACATCTTGAGCTTTAGAAAAGAAGTAGATGGGACAACTTTCGATGTAGCTTTCCTGGTAATCCACTACTCTCTTCTTTATTTTCACATATATTTTGGTTTACTTTTTTTGTAATGATATACATGAAAAATTGGAATTTTATCCAGAATACCGAATGGAAAATCTGAAATGATAAAAGCTTTACATTATCAATTAGAGGGATTTACTAGTGCCACTACATAGCATGATAGCAATCTAAATTGGTGTGACTTTTTCAAATTTGACTGTAGGTGTTCAGATGCATATTTAGATACAAACGGGGTGTTGGTCACTATGAAGACATTTGTATTTTGAATATTTAGAATATTGTTGTTAAACAAGTTTAGTTTTAATTTTAGTAATGACATTGTGTTTTTATATTATCTTATTTGTCTTGTTAGTAATTCATATGTCATTAAATTAAAAAAACGACTTATTTTTTGAATGTAATTTTTTAGCAATAAATGTGAAAAATGACATTATTTTAGCAAATATATAGTGGCATAAAAAGTATGCCACTAAAACCCAAAAGTGTTTTAGTTGCATAACAGGAAAGTGCCACTAAAACCCAAAACATCAACTGCGACACAATGCAAAAGTGCCACTAAATCCCAAAACGTCAACCACGACACAATGAAAAAGTACCACTAAAGACTTTTAGTTGCACTGCTTTTAGTGACACGTTTTTTTTTTGTGCTGCGGATTGCCACATGGGCCTTTAGTGACACTTTTTGGGTTTTTAGTGGCACATTTTTGTGCCACTAAATGTCATTTTATTTGTAGTGTCAGTTGTTCGTTATGCGATCTCGACACAGGGATACCTGCTGCCATTTAATTGGTCCACCTCATTTTATGATGGATTGACCCAATTGGGTCTTCGTTTGACTCGGTGAGAAACTCAGTCTAAAAGTGGGTTTTCACCCTACAAACCCTTAGAATTCTCTCTTCAAAACTCTCCTATACCAGTGTGTGTTCTTGGGATTTTAATGTGTGTGGGTGGATTCTTCAAGGATCAAAGGTGATTTCAAGGGGCTTTCACTACAAGTTGGCTACACAAGAGTAAAAACTTGAAATCTATGCTTTGTTAGTTTGTTAGTGTTAGTTGTTCACAACAACATAGCCGGCCCAAACGTATTTTCAGCCACCACCATATAGCCCCATCCCTATCTGTCGTTGTTCGAAATATAGCCGGCCCAAACATATTTTAGGCCTGGTGCAATAAGTAAACGAGCCCTTCTTTTATTAACAATTACCTTAAGTATATATCTATCCAATTAAAGTTACTTAAAAATAGGTATATTTAAGAATTAGACGGGACTCCTTTGATGAAAAAAAAAAATACTTTTCAACTCCCAAACCACTAAGCTACAATATATCAATGTTCAACTAAACAGATTTATGTTTATATAAAGATCTTGGTTTAATTCAGAGCACAAAAACAAGATTCCGTTTCAAGACTCGAACAAGAGTTTCTACAAAAATCAATGACTTCCCTAACAACTAAACTACACGCATGCCTGTAAGATAAAAGGTAAAAGAGCAGGTAAACATGCAAAAAAAAAAAAAAAAAAAAAAAGGGGCCCTTTTTTTTGGGGGGGGGGGGGGGGGGGGGGGGGACTTGTGTGTCGACAACTCTGAATTCCTTTAGGCCGAGCCTGGTACACTTATATTACGAGAAACGTGTTCTAAAAGTTGCGTTATTCAATCGTTAAATCCAATTATAGTCCAAAGACAAGTTGACATCCAATGAAACCCAATTATAATTGGAAACCCAATTATAGTTGGAAGACAAGTTGAGATTAAATAACTTTGAAGTTTAAAACAATTTTTTTTTTTAATTTTAAAGATATTTTATTAAATTTTGTACGGTTTAATGTATTATAAAACTTAAATAATATATATTGCTATATAAAAATGGATTACTGTGACAGTTCATTAAATTTTATAGTTGTCAATATATTATGGATGTTCTTATTTATAAAAATAATAATACAGATGATATAAAATTTTGACGAAAATAAAATATCCAAAGATAAAAAAACCAGCAAAATCATATTTATTGTAACTGGTTATAAGGTTATTGGGATATAGTTATGTGTGATAAACAATCTATATGACGGAGTGACTAAACTTTGATGCAAACGGCCGAAAATCATCAAATTGTTTATCTTCTTTTTTCGTTCATCGTCACAAGTTTCTTTTTTCGTTCATCGTCACAAGTTTTGATTTCTATATTTTCTTATTGGTAAATAATCTCATTATAAGTAAAAAATGCATTGCTATCGAGGAAATACCATATGCAGCCATTTTATACAATTTGCTTTTTTCTCCGAAAACAATATACCTACGGAAAATCGAACATATGATTCTAATGGCCGGCGCCAGGGCTGTGACCAGGTGTGGTAGGGCGAAAAGCATCTAGGTCATATTTCGTGGCTTTTACAGGCATTCGTTTCTGGCTTTTTGCGTTTTTGTTAGTCGTGTTTCCTTTCACATGCCTCGATGTTGCTTGAGTGATTTGGAACACTTCATTTGTGACGCATAAGATGAGTAACACATAACACAAACATGTTTTACTTGATCTCATAATTTGAACCTGAAAAAATTAACGTAGTCTCAAATGGGAAAGTATGAACCCTTGATTATAGAGAAAGAAGTTGGCACTTTATTTGGTGATTAGCTGCATGGTATTTATAGAGGGAGGAAAATGAGAAAAAGCACACGGGTAGCATGTGGGCCCGGATATACAAGAGTCCTTTTGACATTGGTTTCACGTTGTATGACTGAGCAAGTTTACGGGTTCCAAAATATCTTACAATCGAACCGGTTAAAACTTTTCCTCAAAAAATATTTAGCCAATATGGGTCATGTTGGTTCTCCAATATGTGTGGTTTATGTAAGATTGGTAATCACAAACATCCATAGATTAACACTCCCAAAAGACATCCTTCGTTGTAGGATGTTAAGCCACAAAGATGTTAAACGCCGTCATTGATACCACATCTGATATAGGATAGAATATAATAAATATAGAGAGACTTATCAGGCCATGTCTAACCGATAAGGGATGCTAACACTTCGTTAGAGAGAGAGGCTTGCTGATTTATTAGGATTTGTTATGCCACAGAGATGTTAGACGGCACTTGATGTCATATAAGATATATGTGGGGTCTTTGATTTCCCTTACAAAATAGCTCTTATGGAGAAAAAGAATACTCCGACAAATATAGAGACATACAAAAGTGTGTCACAACACACGGATAAGAGATGCTAGCGGTTTATGCTCTTTTTTTTTTAATATATATTTGTTGTATATCTATCATCTATTATGTACCAAAGATCCATTAACCAAAAGATCACAACATGCAATTTTATCCATAGGTTTTGATTATTATCACTACTTTGTTACTTTTGAATTAAATTAAAGAAGCTTTGAAACTAAATAATAATATTCAAGAGGAATATATACATAAACTATTTCCATCTGTGCAAAAATATATAAACGTCGATCTTGGAATCAACCGGTTATTGAACTTCAAGAGATAAACGCAATTATTAGTTATTGGAGATGGCCATTTTCAAGTTTTTGTTTAATTCATATCATATCTCGTTTTATGGAGTTCTCAATCGTAAAATAACCTTCCAATCAACCCTGTAAGCATGGTATAACAATGTTGTTAACAACACATATAATTGTTTTATAACGTCGCCGTTCAAAAAGAAATAGTCTTATAACGTGATGCCTTTCTTTTAACAGCAACGCGACACCTTCTATACGTAATAATTATCTGAAACATCATGGAAACATGAAATGGAACGAATGTAAGTTGGTGGTCGACAAGAGTATTTCAAAATCAAAGGCATTGTTCAACATAAAATAAGCAAACAAACAAACACACGATTTGTTTGGTTATATATATC
This sequence comes from Cichorium intybus, assembly GCA_023525715.1. Taxonomy (NCBI): domain Eukaryota; kingdom Viridiplantae; phylum Streptophyta; class Magnoliopsida; order Asterales; family Asteraceae; genus Cichorium; species Cichorium intybus. The sequence goes on along the minus strand of CM042011.1, from coordinate 140,338,261 downwards.
CACACACAAGACCATTCGTGTTTTATTGCAACTTTCTTCTTTTCCTTTTTGGTATCTTTTTGTCTCCATTGATTTAAAAATTTTCCGCGTCCACAGGCAATTTAAGTTCTTTTGGCTTTCCAATATGTACCTTTTCTTGGGTGCCATCTAGTCATGTTGGGGATATGTATCCCAATTTAAAGGTTTACACTTGTGCCGCGTAACATGATCTTTTGGGAACAAGAGCATTTTATAAGAAGCCGACGATAAGCTAAAAAAGAGACTTACAAATAACAGTCATGGCTGTGTTTTGTAGCCAAGAGACCCAGTTGACTTCCAGTCTGTAAACGAAAGAAAGATAGTAGATAAGATTAGATAATGATTCAATTGTATCCAGTTTTCTGTTATATTCAAGATCCTATCTTTAAGGATCTCTTATCTGTAATTCGTATATATATATCAATACAAATCCTACGGGATATCTTAAGCCAAATATACCTTTCAACTTGGTATCAGAGCCTAGACTCCTAGGGCTCCGATTTTCTGTTCTTATCTCCCTCTCCCCTGATCGTCTCTTCCGATCAGGCCGTATTATGGCTTCTGAAATTATCAATTCTTCTAAAATCGCCAATGCTGTCACGTGCAAACTTACCCGCACGAATTATCTGCTATGGAAAGCGCAAGGTGTACCCATCTTGCGTGGAGTGAAATTATTTGGCTACCTTGATGGAACCACAGTTTGTCCAGCCGCCAAAATCACAGTTGGAGCCGGAGATGCAGCCAAAGAAGTCGACAATCCAGAATATGATGCATGGTTCACGCAGGATCAGGCTATTGTAGGAGGATTACTATCCTCCATGACCGAAGATGTGCTATGTCAACTCACTCGTTGTTCAGACACCTCAAATCAATTGTGGCTCTCTCTACAGACCATGTTTTCGGCCCAACACAGAGGTAATTCCATTCAGATTCGAACTCAACTCTCAAATACGAAGAAAGGCGACTTAAGTGCTTCAGAATACTATCAAAAAATGACTGGACTAGCAGATACTATGGCCAATATTGGTCACCCCATGAAGGATGAAGAAGTTATTGGCTACATCTTAGCCGGCTTAGGACCAGGTCACGGAGACCTCTTCACAGCCATCACCGTCCTAAGTAATCAGCAAGAAGTTAAGTTATCTGAATTCTACTCTTATCTTATTGCACACGAAGCTCAGACACAAGCAATGAATAGCACCACCGACTTTGCATCCTCTGCCAATAGTGTTACGAAGCAGGAAAATTCTAAAACTCGCAAAAATCAAAACAACGGCTACAATGGTTCCTGCAACAACAACTCCCGATCCAACTATCGAAACAATGGGAATCGGGGTAGAGGACGTGGCCGAGGTAGAAACAATGGCGGCCCACGATGCCAAGTCTGTGGCATACCGGGTCATATTGCGTTGAATTGTCGCAATCGATTCAATCACGCCTATCAAAGCGAGGAGTACAAGAGTGGCAATAGTGTCACGTATGGCAACTACAATGGAGGCTATGTCAATGACCCGAATTGGTATCTTGACACCGGTGCTACTGATCATCTCACGAGTGATCTTGACCGGTTGTCCATACCCGAAAGATACCATGGCAAAGATCAAGTTCAAGTCGCTAATGGCACAGGTTTGCATATCTCTCATGTTGGTCAATCTAAAATTCACAGTCTAGGTCGACCTCTTCTTCTTAAAAATGTCTTACGTGTCCCACATATTACCAAAAATCTTCTTTCAGCCGATAAACTTGTCAATGATAATCATGTGTTTATTGAACTTTTTCCTAATGTTTTCTTTGTTAAGGACATCATCACGAAGAAAACCCTCCTAATCGGTAAAAGCAAGAGAGGTCTTTTTCCTATGCCTGTTCGTCACGCTCCTCCATATGTCGGGTCCAGCATTAGAGTTTCGTCTGCACAATGGCATCAACGCCTTGGTCACCCTTATTCAGAAGTCGTCAAATCTGTTTTGAAGTCTAATAATTTAGGTGTTTCTTTTAGTCAGTCTTCAGTCTGTGATGCATGTCAACATGCAAAGAGTCATCAATTGTGTTATAACAACTCTGTTCATGTCACCTCTTCGCCACTTGAGCTTGTTCATACCGATGTTTGGGGTCCAGCTCAAGTATCGAGTGGTGGTTTTAAATACTATGTTAGTTTTTTGGATGATTACAGTCATTACACTTGGATCTATCTTCTTAAACGAAAATCTGATGTTGAACAGGTATTTTATAACTTTCAAAATCATGTTGAGCGCCTCCTTAATACCAAAATTCGCACTGTTCAATCTGATTGGGGAGGCGAGTATCATAAACTTCACCAATATTTTCAAAAATGTGGCATTTCTCATCGTGTTTCGTGTCCACATACATCACAACAAAATGGCATGGCTGAACGCAAGCACCGCCATATTGTTGAAACTGGTTTGGCTCTTTTAGCTCACTCTTCACTCCCTCTTCGTTATTGGGATGAAGCTTTCTTGACTGCCTGCTATTTGATCAATCGCATGCCCACTCGCACCATTAAAAACGATACACCCATCAGCCGCCTTCTTCACATTTCTCCAAATTATTCCTTTTTACGAACTTTTGGGTGTGCATGTTGGCCGAGTCTTCGGAAATACACTGTTCATAAACTTGATTTCCGTTCCAAACTTTGTGTCTTCTTGGGTTATAGCTCAATGCATAAAGGGTACAAGTGTCTTGACAAACAATCTGGTCGTATTTATCTTTCTCGTGATGTCGTGTTTGATGAGTCCCGTTTCCCTTTTGCCACACCCACAATCGAATCCACACCCCCTTCCACAGCTCACGGTGCTTCATATCCCCAAACCGAACCTAGAATTGTGAATGACCACATAAACCGATATGACTTATCTTTGTTATTAGCTAATTCTTCTCATGCAGCTACAGGTCCAGTCACTATCACCCCCAGCTCCGCCACAGACACTGCGGCTGCTATCCCAATACCGAGGGTCTCTCCCTCGGTGGTGCCACCCGCATCGGTTGATCTGTCAGCTCCACCCATGGTTTCATCACCATCCACTGCTCCTGTTACACAGGTCACCGATGCTCCTGCTACTCCGGCGTCTCTTCCTCCGCCGTCTCCTTCCCCGACGCCTCCTCCTCCGCCGTCTCCTTCCCCGGCGCCTCCTCCTGTCGCTCAGACTACTCCCCTACCAGGGATGGTCACTCGCGCAAAGACCGGCACCGTGCGCCCAAAACAATTCACGGATGGCACCATAGTTTACAATCCTAACATACGAGCTTTTCTGTCTGTTCCGACTTCCCACAAAGCCGCTCTTCTTGAACCTCAGTGGAGACAAGCCATGGAGGTCGAATTTGATGCACTTCAGAACAATCACACGTGGGACTTGGTACCTAAACCTCCTGGTGTCAACATCGTGGGATGTAAATGGATATTCAAAACTAAACAAAATCCTAATGGTTCTCTCGACAAACACAAGGCACGGCTTGTTGCTCGGGGTTTTACCCAACAATATGGTATTGAATACCATGATACGTTCAGTCCAGTCGTGAAGCCAGCCACTGTTCGTTTGGTTCTTTCTCTCGCTGTTTCAAAAAATTGGCATCTTCGCCAAATTGATGTTAATAACGCATTCCTCCATGGCCTCTTACATGAAGATGTCTACATGAAACAACCCCCCGGGTTTGAAAACATTCATCATCCTACTCATGTGTGCAAGTTGAAGAAATCCATCTATGGTTTAAAACAGTCCCCGCGTGCTTGGTTCTCGAGACTTAGCGATAAATTACACCAACTTGGCTTCCGCTCGTCCAAGGCTGATTCTTCTCTTTTTGTTCTTCATCATGGGGATCAAACTATTTATATGTTGGTGTATGTCGATGACATTGTCATTACCGGCTCGTCTCCTGCCATTGTTGATCAGCTTGTTCACAATCTTTCCCACGCATTTCCTATCAAGGATCTTGGCCGTCTTCACTACTTCTTGGGAATTGAAGTCACTCACAATTCAGGGGGAATAACTCTTGGTCAACATAAGTATGCATCTAATCTTCTTCGTAAAGCTCACATGGAGAATTGTAAGAGTGTCTCAACTCCTATGTCTGTCACTGATAAGCTTGCCAAACACTCTGGAAAATTACTAAATGAAGATGATGCTTTTAAGTACCGCAGCATGGTTGGAGGATTACAATATCTCACTTTAACAAGACCCAACATATCGTTTGCAGTAAATAAAGTTTGCCAATACCTATCAAAACCTACTGACATGCACTGGGAAGCCGTTAAACGTATACTCGATACATAAAGGGTTCAGTGAATATCGGGTTACACATAAAAAGGTCTAATTCAAAGTTGTTAAGTGTGTTCATAGATGCAGATTGGGCAGGCTGTCTAGACAATCGCAGGTCCACGGGAGGATTTGCTGTGTTCTTAGGTCCGAATTTGATTTCATGGAGCTCACGCAAGCAACCCACGGTGTCCCGTTCTAGTACGGAAGCAGAGTATAAAGCTTTGGCAAATGGCACAACTGAAGTAATATGGGTACAGTCATTACTTAAAGAACTTGGAGTTTGTCAACCAAGGCCACCGGTGCTGTGGTGTGACAATCTGGGAGCTACTTATCTTACAGCAAATCCAATCTTTCATGCAAGAACTAAACATATTGAAGTCGACTTCCACTTTGTCAGAGAAAGAGTTGCTGGAGGAGCTCTGGATGTACGGTTCATATCCTCTAATGATCAGATTGCAGATGGTTTTACCAAGCCAGCCACACGTGCTATGCTCGAGTAAATGAAGTACAATCTTAACCTCATACCGATCAAGATTGAGGGGGAATGTAAACGAAAGAAAGATAGTAGATAAGATTAGATAATGATTCAATTGTATCCAGTTTTCTGTTGTATTCAAGATCCTATCTTTAAGGATCTCTTATCTGTAATTCGTATATATATATATATCAATACAAATCCTACGGGATATCTTAAGCCAAATATACCTTTCAACTTAGTCTACCTAACATAAAAACAAACCAATTTTAAGAACTCGTTACAATGCTATCAAAAAGAGTATCTTTGCTACATGCATGCCTTCATTTCAAAGATGAGTAGTAAGAGACCAGAAAAGAGATTTACAAAGTAACAGCCATGACTAGGTTTTGAAGCGAAGAGACTCACTTGAATTTCAGTTTGCCAAATCTAAAAGCAAAGAAATTGTAATAATTCATTACAATGCTATCAAAAAAGTATATTCTCTAACAATCTTCTATCCAAAGATGAGATAATTTCGGTAGTTCCATAAAATCCAGGATATAGTCATATAATAATCACTGCAATTTCATTTTTCTTAGCTCGAAATAAACACAAAGAATCAAATTTATCGAAAACATCACTGGCCGAGGTAAAATACCCAAGGGAGAAGCCACACCATCTCGAAACACAACCCCATAGTGAAATTAAACGACCTTACATGCTACATATGAAAACAAGGTACAAATCTTCAGGTTGAGAATTGCATACCAGACATAAAAAACAAGGGGATACTAATACATTTATAAGATAACGTAGATCTAGTTGGTAACTGGTTTAAAAGAATGCGCCAAATAAAATTATTAACATTTCGTGGGACAAGTTTACAACATCTAATGCCTTACCATTATCCCCCAAAACTAGATCATCTATTCATCTATATGAGTTCTGACCACCGCAACCGTGAAGCATTCGATGTCGGAGAACTCCCATCGGTAGAGTCCCACTTATCAGTTAAAACCACCAGACCCAAGAGCTGAATATGTGCCGTGAGCTGCTACTTTTCGAACCCCCTCCCCCTTATGTTTTACCTCTACTTCCAAAACGAACCATCTAGGCCACAAAATCTTTAACCAAGCATTCACAATCTGCTTCTAGTAAAAAGGACACATGAAAACATTCATAAGCAAATCTTCCCAAAGCCAAGTCTTTTTCCAAAACCTACTCAAGGCTCCATCTTGAAGGCATCTTTTAATAGATGTATGCGGCATTAACCCTTTTTTGTGAAGTTGATTAATGGTGTGCCAACAATTTGAGACCAAACTCCCTTAAAATAAATCTTCTATAAGATGTCTAAAACCCAAGTGTTTGGTGCAAAACATTTCATTGGAGGATGACTTGAGGACTTGGAACGCGCACTATGACACGTGGGTATTGGACCTTATGGCTTTTATGGTGTAGCTCTTATATATATATATATATATATATATATATATATATATATATATATATATATATATATATATATATATATATATATATATATATATATATATATATATATATATATATATATATATATATATATATATATATATAGAGTTAGTATTAAATGAAATTCTTAAGTATTGTGTTATTGTAAGACACAATGTGGGCCATTAGATGATTATAATCAACGGCCGTAAAAAAAATTCGTTCTTTTAAAGAAAATAGTTTTAATGCGCATGTTTCCAAATGACAAACCACGATTAAGGGTAAAAAGGGAAAAATCCCCAAACCCATTTCAACTGAATATTCGATACGCATGCTACGATCCCGCACACGATATCTTCGGTTTCGATTGCAGAATCAACATTCAAATCAAAGCTGAAAGAATAGGTTTTTTTTATTTGGATTTTGGATGTGCGAACATTAAATTGTTCATAAGTTAAACAAGTTTTTGTGCAGCGTTTATGATGTTAAGTCGAAAACCATTCTCTGAGAATGGTCAGTAGTTTTCAATGGTCAGTAGCTTTAATGTGTTGTACGTATAGGCCATTCTATGAGAATGGTAAGTATGTTAAATTTTGTGATGTTGAAGGCCATTCTCTGAGAATGGTCAGTAGTTTTAATGTGTTGTATGTATATGCCATTCTCATGTCCATTCTCGGAGAACGAATCAAAAAATCACATATAGACCATACAGACATGAACAGGGAATATGCAGTGTATGAATGTCCATCATATTCAGGTTTAAAAATTCGGATTTAATATTCAATTCAATTTGATTATTGAAATTATGAACATTGTGATTGAGTAACTGTCCAGTCCGTATCATAATTAACACAAGTAGAAGTTAAATTGTGTTTTTTTGGATTTATGATGTGCGAATATTTTCAACCTAATTAACTTATTTTTTTCTGTAATTACGTTTAAGATTATTTTCTACCAAGAATACAGGAGGCTTTGGAATTGCAGATTCTAGCCGAAGAGGAATGTGCAGCTTTGCCGGAAAGCTTTGTGGTGGTGAGTTTGCTATTTTTTTCCATCAAAAGTATGATCTGTATAAATTACTTTTGTTCAGTAACCCAAAATGCCAAAAGTACAACCAATTTTGTTGGCTAATTCTTTCATCGTAGTTTTGGGGACTCGATACATCAAAGGCTCTTTTAATTGGTTGCATGTGTGTAATTTATTTTATAGATACAACACAGATGAAGTCTTGGTCCTTATAGATTACAATAAAGAACTAAAAAGAAATGTCGTAGTATTTTAAGCATATGTTGTGTAAAGCACGGTTGTAAAACAAAAGTAAAATATATGTTGTGTCTAGTTAATTCTCTTAGAATGTCAACAAACAACTAAAACCATATACCATTCTCATAGAATGAACATTAACCAATTCGTTAATTCTCTTAGAATGTCAAAAAAAATACTAAAACTATAAACCATTCTCATAGAATGAACTTCATATAACACAAAATATCACCATTCTCAGATAATGAACTTCATATCATAAAACGTACGAACATAATTGTCAAAATTATACAATTCGCACTAGAATTGACACAAATTATATACAATTAGAACAGAATTGTCTCAATTATATCATTCACACAACGGAATTGTCACAATCACGTACCGATTTGACAAATTTCATACATATGTAGAATTCCGATTCGATCTCTACGAACGCTTGAACAATCACTGTGAATATATGATCGACTTTGACGATACGATAACCACAAAATCAGTATCTACGAACGAACGATTGATTCTGTAATCAATTTTGAATTCCATCAGATATCATTAGCGGTTACGTATTATTCGTAAATATTAATTGTATTTAATCTAATTTAATTTCAAAATCGGATATGTTCTTAAAATACCGATCGTATCCTTGAATCAGGAATGGTCGTGATTCGGTCCTACAATCGCACAGTATTTAAGATCCGCATTTGAACCTACATCTATATATATATATATATATATATATATATATATATATATATATATATATATATATATATATATATATATATATATATATATATATATATATATATATATATATATATATATATATATATATATATATATATATATATATATATATATATATATATATATATATATATATATATACTAGTAGTGGAACGGCGCGATGTAGCGGGCGGAAATTTCGTCGGGAGGAGGGGGTGGCGGGATATAATGGGTAGGCGGTTAACTGTTTTATTTGGTAAAAAACCGTGTTTTCAAAAGTTGGTTACCTAAAAAAACCATATATTAAAGTAGGTTGCTAAATTTTTTTTTCAAAAGTACATGGCTCAAATTAGCAACCATTTAAAGTTGGTTTTACGTCCGTGGATGTCTTCAAACTATTTCAAAGTACGTTACTTAACAAAACTATATGTTAAAGAAGGTTGCTAATAAAACTGTTTTTTCAAAAGTATGTTGCTAAAAACAAACATATTTAAAAAGTACATTGCTTAAAATAGCAATAAACCATTAGCATTATAGTAGGTTGGTAAAAAACCCGTGTTTTCAAAAGTTTGTTACTTAAAAATGTAAGATCTGTTTCCAGAAAGAGAAAAGAGTTCTTTCTAGGTCTGATTTAGAGCCTTATCAGACCCTAGTACCTTTAACTTTTGGGCAAAAGGATGAAAAATGACAAAAGTTGGAAAAAGGGGGCAAAAAGTGACAAACTGCTGAAATTGTCATGTTAGCAGCGCTAACATATAAGTTAGTGACGCTAACTTTTCTGTTATAAAAAATCTGATTTGTTGCACGTTTTGAGGGTTGCCTGGACCGATTCTCGAGGAGGACCAAAGTTAGCGACGCTAACTGCCTCCAACCCTATAAATACATGCTCGTTTCCGAATTTGAAGAGGTTCAGAAACCCTGATCATTTCCCACGACCTAGAGGGTGTTCAAGGAATATTTTTGAAGGTTTTGAGGGCCGAGGCACGTCTTTCGAGACCGAGGTTGCATACCTTTAGTCGTGTTCGAAGTATCGATTGTAGCAGTTTCCGATCTGTTTGTTAGACAGGTGAGTATCCTCACCTTACTGTACGATGTTGCATGTTAGGAAACTTGTGTGTTATTTACTGTTATATGATTTATTCTATAATTATGATTATCTGTTGTTGGGCTCAGTACTGATGCGTGTTTGCTCGTAGGTGTTGTATCACGAGTTTGACTATGGTCTTGTCCCCTAGGTGTTGTATCACGGGCTAGACTATCGCCTTGTCCCATAGATGTTGTATGATGGGTAGGGCGAAAACCGGTAACCCATAGTTGTTGTATGATGGGTAGAACCGCCCTGTGTCCATTGTTGTTGTATGATGGGCGCCCGTAGCTGTTGTATGACGAGTAGGGTCGGGTCGTTCTCGAGGACGGTTTGTTGAATGTGTGGGCATGTATGGTAATTTGTGGAAATCACTAAGCTTTATGCTTACCAGTTGATTTTAAAACATTTTCAAGTACTACAGTTGATAAGTGGGTGAGCTTGGCATGACGGCGGTGCATCGCATATTTATGATTTGCAGTTATTTTCTTAAATGAGATCCTTATAATTACGGGAGGGATATACTATGATAAAATGTTTTGAGGAACACCATTTTAACATTCTAATAAGATTATTTGTGTTTTTAATTATTTTAAAGAAAAATTTTGGTTGGAATTTGGGGCGTTACAAGTTGCTATCAGAGCCTTGGTTTGAGGGATTTGGATGAACTGTAGTGGGAATCCAAACTCAAAGTTAGGACTGAGAGCTTTTTGTTAAGAAAATAATGTTTTTTCTTTATAAAAATTTTAAGTAGTTGGGTTGAATAATATGTGTAAGATTCACTTGCATGTTCTTGTTTGATTGTTGCTTGGGGGTTTGAAACATGGTATGCACACCTGACTTATGATTTTTAACGGATAATGGGTTTCGAAAAGAATGAGAGCGATGCAAACCGTCAACCGAGTTTAAGTAAGTTTTTGTGATTCCCAATAACCCATGCCAAGTTTGTGCTATGTGATGATATATGCTATGCTATAAAGTAGGCATAGAACCTAGTCAGGAAATGCATGCTAGAAATGTTTGGATTAAGATGCCTTACTGCATGTTATATGTTACTATGTGCTGCTTTAAAATCTATGCTAACACTGTTAGGTTGCTTAGTGAATGCTATTAGGTTATATACAATTAGGATAAGATTGCCTAAGAATTCTTGGTCTGGCCTTACTGGCTGTTCCTTGTTTAGTTGTGGCTTTAGGGCAAGATCTTTTATTCAAAAGTCTATCTTATTCTCGATTGCATATGACTGTGTGTCAGTGAGGCGACCCGGCAGTGTTAGCAGAAGTTCTTTTAGGCACGGTGGGTGTGAGATCCTAGGTAGCCTAGGATGAGTGTTAGGCACTTTGGTGCGGGACCGCATGAATACAAATGTCGAATAGATGAGTGACTGGCGACTTAGAGGATTAGGGGACAAATTCTGGAACAAGTATGAATAGGTGTGGAAGGTAGTAAAGGGCCCGTACTACCGAAAGCACAGGATTCATACCTGCGTCAGGAGGAGTTACGTACTCAAAATTTTAATGAACCGGGTAGAGTAGAGAATCAGGTATGATTCACATTATGGATTAGTTGCGAAAAGGCAGTACACGTCTTCATCGTGGTGATCAAGAAGAATGGGTCAGGAGTCGGTTCGGATGTGATCGATTGGGATGGAACGGGATGCAATGTAAGGTGCCAAACTTAATAGTCGTTGAGGTATCAACGAGGGCTATGATTGATAGTAATGGGTTAGGCGATGCATCCGGGTTGCTAGGAGATGCATCTGGGTTTTGCATGGCGATGTTTCAAAGGTCTATGGATGTGAATCTCGATAGACCTTATTCCTTTCCAATGGACTAAATCGGCATGGTATGAGGATTGGATTGGTTGCAAAGGTTCGAGGCGCTGATCGATCGCGGTCAGCACTAGGTATTGGTACAGACTCCAAGTGAGGGAGAGTTGTTTCTCTAAGAGAAGAAATGAAGCTTAATGCAAGTATAGCTCAACTGCTAGAGAATGGAAGTACCTGCATTACCAATTATCAAGCATTTGTCTTGGGTTAGCTTAGGTTATGATGATAGAAGGAGACGAAATTGGCAGCTGATTAGAAATCGTGGCTTGGGAATCTGTAGATAGGTTCCAGAGGAGTATCGGGTATTCCTTTTGGGAGATGGGAGAGGATCCAGATTGACTTAAGTGATGGCCTGTTAGAAAAGGGGTTATGTCGCCTTGTGTCTCTCTAAGAGCGGGAAGGGTCCATCCAGCTGCTGAAGCTGTTGGACAATGGAGTTCCTTTTACCCAGCTGGAAATAGAGTAATTGGAGACTGCATGGCGGAGACTGCGTGCAGTGTGTGACGTATGAGACGAAGACCCACAGAAAATGACTTCCTGGACAGATTACAACAAGTAGGGGGACTGAAGCGGAAAGGGAAGAATGGTTCACAGTGAGACATAAGCGGCCATTGAGGATGGAAGTCTCGTGGCAATGAAGGAGACGGTGTGGGGATGGATACCCGCGACCTGGCGAGGCAGGGAGATCGCTCGGCAGGGGTGAAGGTCTTATGAGAGGGAAATTTGTAGCTTTGAGGAGGAAGATGGGGGTGACACCTCATACTGGAGCTGGCAAGTAGTCATTGGTGCATCAAATAGCTTGCACCTTAGGGATAAAGGTGTTTGGAATGGCTTGGAGTGAAGGAAATTCTACGACCTCAAGGATGCGGTTGGAAGTTTGTATACACTACGAAGAGGCGAGGATCTTGGCCACCCTAGGGAAGCATGGTCACCTCGTCAGAAGTTTTGACTATTCCTGTTAAGGCATGGAGAACGTTGGACGATTGTCTTTCCGTTTCGACTCAAGACCTTGACAGCAGTAGGAGCGAGAGATTCGAGTTTGGTATAAATAGAGCTGAACATTGAAGGTGAGATGCAAGACTGAGGAGACGACCTGACCTGTTGGTTCGACTGCATGAATGCAAAAGCTATGGTGACTCGGGATGCAAGGTTCTGCTTGCAATGATTGATACTCAGAAGGATTGACATAGAGGAATTATTTAGAGACCGTGAATTTGCTTCAGGCTTCAACAAGAGTTATGCATGTAGGTCAGAAGTCTTCGAGATAAGGAATGTATCATATATGGCAGCTGGTCTAAGAAGCACTAGCCAATAGTTTCGAAGGGAGGAAAGGATCGGGAGGCAAGAAGTCTTCCAAGGCAGGAATGGCTGGGCGGAAGTTAGGAGGGGATCCAAACGAGGTTGTTTTTTAAGGAAAGCTTTGGTGAGATTGTGTATCAATCGGGAAGGATCGGTAGGGAAGCAACATATGAAGCAACGACAAGATCAATATATGTCAAGGGTTATGTTAGTCAGAAAAATAAGGGATTGTAGGAACGAGGAAAAGCGTTAGTTAGGATTGAATATGACTTAGTGGTATAGTGACTGAGGGAGGTTTCTACCACTTGAAGGATTGGTATCCTGCATGGGTGCCACGGTAAAGTACCCTGTTCGCGGTTGTGCCGCATTGTGCCCTGGTGTGAGATAAGGGTGTTGGCCAGTTGGAGTGTACTATGCTCTGTTGAGGTGGTACTATGTTGTGTTCCGGTGAGTACTTCGTGCTAGTCGGGAGTGTCGGGTCCTTTATTGTAGCGATACTGCCCCGTGTTCCCACAAGTATGAGATATGGTTACAGCGGGCTGATGAGTCAGACTGGTTTTTGGGGCGGATGATTTCCGTTGTGGAGGAGATAATGGTTATTCAGTTGCTGAGGATTAGTACCCTTAGATTGTTCAGTGGGAAGGGAGATGATTTTGGACTTCTCCACAATATATATGTGCCAGATTGATTTGAGTAAAAGACTATCTTAGTTTCGTGGGTGGCTGCTTAGCCGGTAGGAATGAAATTCAAGGGCGGATCGGGGCAACTCGAAGCCCAGGCGGATAGGATTTAAGACAAGGGTTTAGATGGGAAGTGTTGAAAGGGAACGCCTTAAAGGGAGATAGTTCGAGCATGTGAAAATATGGGGGTGGTTAGCAGAGGTTGGTTAACTCATGTTGGTCGATTTTGGATATCGTAGACGGGTGAGGCTCTTTGAGCAGTAATAAGCAAATCGTTTGTGTCAGGTTTTCCATTCACTCAAGGGTGACATGGATGTGTATGATATTTGAGAGGATTATTGGTGATCCGGCCGATAAGGAAGTGTGGATGGTTATGTGGAAAGATGTTTGATTGGTGGAAAGGTCAAGGCCAATCACCAAAAGGCTTGTAGCAAATTTGGTCTCCGAGATTTTGAGGTGGAATTAGGAAGCATGTATATGTGGATTTATCGTGTAAGTACTAGAGAAACACTTAGTATGTTGTTACCATCTGGGATGTTTTAGACTGTTAGAGCATGAGTGCTCACTTTAGGTCTATTATAGTGACCTTGTCTATGAAGAGTCGATGATGTTAAGGCTCGGGAGGAGGTACCCCGATATGGTACCCCGGATGGATGATATCATATAAGGAGGTGTGATTCCCCTAATAGTTTAGGAGGAGGTTTTGCAAAGTTTTCGACACTCAACTTTGTTTCAGTATTGTGTATCACCCTTAAATGGATGGCCGGATATGAGAGATCAATGTAGACGTTTGAAGGAGTTTTCTTCGAGATTACGTTTTTAGCTTGGTGGGAACTGCGGTTTCCTAAGCAACTTTAGTAGAATTCTTTATGATAATGGTTAGCACATGAGAAATGGTCTCTTGTGCAAGAAGTCTTACGGGAGAAGGTGTCAGGACTGTGTTCAAGAAGAGATTGTAGACTGTTTTGAGCTGGAAGAAGAATCATGAAAATATGCAGTGTTAGGACCTGAGCTTATCGGTCGGAGTTTTGTCGTTAAGGTATCGATATAGGGGAAAGATGTACCCCGAGTATACCAGGTCATTGTTAGTGTAGAAAAAGGAATCTAGGGTTTAGTCAGACTCGTAGCAACTTCTAGATTTTTCAGTGAGATTGTGCAACGCGAGGGATCATCTAGTGTGCGATTGGGAGAGATAGTGTGAGGTGAAAGTCAGTGATATTTTGAGCAAACATCGGTGATACTGGATGTCAATACTAAGATTTTGTGGAATAACGAGATTGGCATATGATAGGGTCTTGGGCAACACAATAGTATTCAAAGGAACATGAAAGTTGGAAGGAGAAATGCAGGGGCATTACCCTGATCGGGTTGCCGATGCGGATTTCGGAGACGAAATTCAGACAAGTGGGGGAGAATTGTAATACCCATTTCCAGAAATAGAGAAGAAATGGGAAAAGAGTTATTTCTAGGTCTGATTTAGAGCCTTATCAGACCCTAGTACCTTTAATTTTTGGGCAAAAGGATGAAAATGGAAAAAGTTGGAAAAAGGGGGCAAAAGTGACAAACTGCTGAAATTGCCATGTTACCGGTGCTAACATATAGGTTAGCGACGCTAACTTTTCTGTTACAAGAAATCTGGTTTGTTGCACGTTTTGAGGGTTGACTGGACCGATTCTCAAGGAGGACCAAAGTTAGCGACGCTAACTTTAAAGTTAGCTAGCGACGCTAACTGCCTCCAGCCCTATAAATACATGCTCGTTTGCGCATTTGAAGAGATTCAGAAACCCTAATCATTTCCCACGACCTAGAGGGTGTTCCAGGAATATTTTTGAAGGTTTTGAGGGCCGAGGCACGTCTTTCGAGAACGGGGTTGCATACCTTTAGTCATGTTCGAAGTATCGATTGTAGTAGTTTTCGATCTGTTTGTTAGACAGGTGAGTATCCTCACCTTACTGTATGATGTTGCATGTTAGGCAACTTGTGTCTTATTTACAGTTATATGATTTGTGCTATAATTGTGAATATCTGTTGTTGGGCTCAATACTGATGCTGTTCACTCGTCGGTGTTGTATCACGAGTTGGACTATGGTCTTGTCCCGTAGGTGCTGTATCATGGGCTAGACTATCACCTTGTCCCATCGCTGTTGTATGATGGGCAGGGCCAAAACCGGGAACCCATAGCTGTTGTATGATGGGTAGAACCGCCCCGTGTCCATAGTTGTTGTATGATGGGCACCCGTAGCTGTTGTATGACGGGTAGGGTCGGGTCGTTCTCGAGGACGGATTGTTGAATGTGTGGGCATGTATGGTAATTTGTGGAACTCACTAGGCTTTGTGCTTACCCGTTGATTTTAAAACATTTTCAGGTACTACAGTTGATAAAGGAACGAGCTCGGCGTGATGGCGGTGCATCGCATATATATGATTTGCAGTTATTTTATTAAATGAGATCCTTATAATTACGGGACGGATATACTCTGATAAAATGTTTTGATGAACACCGTTTTAACATTCTAATAAGATTATTTGTGTTTTTACTTATATATTTAAAGAAAAATTTTGGTTGGAATTTGGGACGTTACAAAAAAACCATATATTAAAGTAGGTTGCTAAAGAAATTGTTTTTTCAAAAGTACGTTGCTTAAATTAGTAACTAATTAGTTGGTTTTATGTCCAGAATATGTTCAAACTATTTCCTTTATAGCACGTTACTTAAAAAAACCCATATATTAAAGTAGGTTGGTAACAAAGCTGTTTTTTTCAAAAGTACGTTGCTAAAAACAAATATTTTAAAAAGTACGTTGTTTAAAATAGCAATGATTTCAAAAGTGGTTATGTCAGGAATAACATGATCCAATTTTGGTTAAAGTTGGTAGCTAAAAAGACTGTGTTTTCAAAAGTTCATTACTTAAAAAACCATATATTAAAGTAGGTTGCTAAAAAAACTATTTTTTCAAAAGTAAGTTGATAAAACAAACATATTTTAAGAAGTACGTTGCTTAAAATAGCAACGATTTCAAAAGTGGTTATGTCTGAATCAATTACCGTTAAAATAGGTTGCTAAAACACTGTGTTTTCAAAAGTTCGTTGCTTAAGAAAACCATATATTAAAGTAGGTTACTAAAAAACTATTTTCTCAAAAGTATGTTGCTTAAATTAGCTACCATTTAAAGTTGGTTTTACGTCCGAAATATTTTCAAACTATTTCCTTTAAAGTACGTTACTTAAAAAACCATATATTAAAGTATGTTGCTAAAAAAGTCATTTTTTCAAAAGTACGTTGCTTAAATTAACAACCATTTAAAGTTGGTTTTATGTTCGAAATAGTTCAAACTATTTCTTTTAAAGTACGTTACTTTAAAAACCATATATTAAAGTAGGTTGCTAAAAAACTGTTTTTCCAAAAATATGTTGATTAAATTAGCAACCATTTAAAGTTGGTTTTACGTCCGGAATATTTTCAAACTATTTTCTTTAAAGTATGTTTCTTAAAAAAAAAAACTATATTAAAGTAGGTTGCTAAAAAATTGTTTTTTCCAAAATGTGATTTTTTAAATCAACACGAGGTCTCGTTTTACACTAAAATTGAGAAGAAGGATGCATTATAACGACTAAAATGGAAGTAAATTGTATTTAAACGACTAAAATGGACCGGAAGTGTTAACTATTCTAAACCACGTTGCTTTTAAAACAGAAACTGAGCAGTACGATGCATTAAAACAACTAAATTGCATTAAAATTTGAATGTTTTTAAATCAACAACACGTTTCATTTTACACAAAAATCGACAATAGTCATCAGGTTTCATTTGTTTTTAACCAGGTTGCATTAATCTGATCACTAAAATGAAAGTGCATTGTATTATAATGTTTGAAATAAAAGTACATTTCTTAAAACTAACAATAGTATAATAGAAAATAAAAAAAGATTGAAAAAAAATATTTTTTTTTTGAAAAAAAAATAAATAAAAGAATAGAAAAAACGAAAAAGAGAAAAAAACCCACTTAAATCACGTTGGACAAACATGCGTCACATATGATCGTATACTCGAGTCCGTATTTCGTTCCGTGGATATGCGTCGCACGTGATTTCGTCACGTCGGAGTAATTTGTTTGACATTATTGCCCTTATGAGAGTGATTGGACGAGAATAGTCCTTGTTGTTCCTATCGGATTCTGGGTTCCTACTATATATATATATATATATATATATATATATATATATATATATATATATATATATATATATATATATATATATATATATATATATATATATATATATATATATATATATATATATATATATATATATATATATATATATATATATATATATATATAGTTTTATTAGAGAACCGTTAAAAGGTAGAGAATGAGAAACAAATTTCAGCCATTTAAATCATAAGATCAAGGGTTAATATCATTGTGCCGTTTATGTAAATATTAAAAATTTAAGGTATCATTATGCAATTATAAACATCTGGTAAGGGTATTATATGTATTTTGTTAATTTATTTAATTATTTGTTCCATAATTTTCGATTTTGAATTTTGGAATTATCTTTCTCTCTCTCTCTCTCTCTCTCTATATATATATATATATATATATATATATATATATATATATATATATATATATATATATATATATATATATATATATATATATATATATATATATATATATATATATATATATATATATATATATATATATATATATATATATATATATATATATATATAGGCAGGATCAACATAGATACACTTTTTATCCATAGAACCATAGAACCACATGTTCAGTAGCGAACATACATATGTTCAGAGCTGAACATATGTATATGTTCATTAGTGAACATATATAATATATGTTCACTAATGAACATATACGTATATTCAGCTCTGAACATATGTATGTTCGGTACTTAACATAGTGTATGTTCAATACTGAACATGTGGTTCTATGGTTCTATGCTTAATTTTGGTTCTATGTTGATCTCACCCCTATATATATATATATATATATATATATATATATATATATATATATATATATATATATATATATATATATATATATATATATATATATATATATATATATATATGTATGTATGTATGTATGTATGTATGTATGTATGTATGTATGTATGTATGTGTGTGTTTGTGTGTGTACGTCTTCTAGATTTTGACCTAGCAGCCTTCGTTTTCTCCTCGGCAGAATCAAAGCCAAATTCGCAAAAGCACTTGGTTTCTTTTCATCTTCACGATCATCGTCTTCATGTAGCTGCAGTGCTTTAGAAAGATCAAAATCTTATGTGGAAGCATTTGATTCTCATAGAGCTCAAGCCATTGAAGACTGTATTCAGTTCTTGCATTCTTCTTCTTCTTCCTCTATTCAGAGGTCAAAATCACTTTCTTCTTTTTCTTATTAATATTCCATTATTTTTCTTTTTTTAATTGCTTGTTCTTAGTGTCGACACGCTGTAAATCAAGAATTAGGAATTAGGAAAACAACACTTTTTATAATTTTTAATTTATTTTATTTTAGGATTTTCGAAGCGATGGAATTGGCAAGTACTAACATATCAAAACTTTGGTTTTTGTAGTACAGGTTTTAACAGGTCCGGAAATGTTTGGTCGGTAAATACTTAAATTTTAATTTTTATGGATGATTATTGTTTTGTATCGGTAAAATAAATAATACAAATTTTCAATAAAGTAATAAGGGAGATTGTATATATTACAACCAAAACTAGGAATTTTTTTACCTTGTTCAATCGGTTATTTCTTTTCTTTACTAATTTTTTTATAAATTTAACGTATTAAAAATTAAATACAAACCAAAACAAGATTATGAAAAAGAAATCGAAATTACAATCTCTAATGATTGAGAACCAAGTAGAGACCTTTCATGGCTTCAGCCCCTTTAAATATTGTACTTATCGATATATACAATTCAAAACAAGGTAAGCAAAAGGAATTTCTTTCCAAATTTCCAGCTAGCTAGCGTATTAGGTTTACCAAAACATTCTCTTTGCTAAACTATTATGAAATCATGGATTCGTTCATGATTATATATGCTATTCACAAATGATTACATATATGATTAAACTAGAATGAGGCAAAAAAGGTAACTTTTTTCTAGTTTAATCATATATGATTATCTGTATTATTCATTCATAATTATATATGCTATTCACAAATGATCATATATGATTGTTTGTATTATTCATTCATGAATACCAAGGTGAATAGCAAACTAAAATTCATTGATGATTATAACAAACTGGAATTCACTAATGAATAGCAAGGTGAATAGCAAACTAAAATTGATTGATGATTATCTATATGCTATTCAATGATGATTACAAGTGTTTTTATACAAATATATATGAGTTATTTTATGCAATAATTTTTGTTTATTGACATGATTTTTATACATTTTGAATGTAGATTCTCCAGAGTATTGGAGTTACATGAATGAGAAGTCGAAGCAGTCTATTTAAAGTAAAAGATTTAGCACAACAACATTATTCGTTAATCATTTGTGATTAAAGTTGTATTGTTTTTAATTATTTAGTCTAAAACTATATTGTATTTTTTTTTTCTGTTTTGTGTTCTATAATCATTCATGATTATAAATTTAGTTAACTTTTTTGTATCTATACATTGTCTTCTATTCATTTATGATTACAAATGTATCTTATTTTTATATCTATATTATACTTTATTTATTCCTGATTACAAACGTATTTGGTTTTTTCATCTTTACAAACATGTAATTAAAAAAGAAACCACTTATTAAATGATAAAGAATACAAAATGTGTGTATTCAATATTCATACATGATTATAAATATTTTGATAAAATAATAAAAATTTTAATATCATTGAAACTTTGATTTATAAAAAAAAGTTTTTTTTGAAAAAAATCATATTAAATGATAATTTTATTAATTTTGGCAATTAAAAATCGGAGAAAGATAATTAAAAATCAATTACTTTTTTAGATAACTATTAATCAAATCCCTAGATTTTAGGAAATTATCAATTAACTTATTCTATTATAATTTAACTAAAATACACAATTACTAACATGCCCTTATAAAATAATTGGTCCAAATTAGTTCTCCAGTTTTCTACATTTTGCCGGTTCTCTATTGAACCTCTATATATATATATATATATATATATATATATATATATATATATATATATATATATATATATATATATATATATATATATATATGTATATTCATTTATTCATTTAAAGATAGAGCTCACATTGTATATTTGTTATTGTTTAGAGAGTAGAGATACTTAGTTTGATTTATGTAGTTGAGCAAACATTGCTCCTATATTTTTGTTCTACTATCTCATTTACACAATAATTGTGCTTAGTTGATACATTGATAATTCTTGAGTGATTGTGATTGGTGTTATTCCACATTTGTCAAATTCACGCTTAATATTTCTCAACATTGGTATCAAAGTTGCCCCTTAAAAATTCAAGAACTTATTTCAAGGCAAGATCTCACGTTTGGCGATTTTATTCATAATCATTCAAGTTATGATTATTCATTGATGAGTCCGTCCGTCTCTAGATCTGTTCAATGACGTCACTGTTCAAACTGTATATATTAACGTATTTGTAGCTTCTGGATTACATTTTCATATTAATTAATCAAAATTGATTTAAATCCAATGTGTTTGAATTTGTATTTTATATGTATCTAGATTTAACCCTACTTATTCTAAAATCACTTGTTCTAATTGATATTATTTACGGTTAAGGATCAATATTGATATATTTTTATTAGAAAAAATATGTTACCGCATTCACAGTTTAAGAAATACATGTTTTTATTCAAGTGTAAATATTGTAAAAAAATGTTAAAAATAAAATAAATTTTGTTTGATGTATTTTAAGATAATAAAGAAATGTAAAAAATAAAACATTAAAAAATAAGGTTATTCGATAACTTAAAGTCGTTCCTAAAGTTCTTAAGCTTTACGAGTTCTTATTTTAATTTTTATATATATATATATATATATATATATATATATATATATATATATATATATATATATATATATATATATATATATATATATATACTAATTTTTTTGTTTACTAATTATGTTTTTTTTTAAAGATTTTCTAGGTTAGGGAGCTAGAAGAAATACAAACACAATTTGAAGCCAAAGTAGCTAAAAGCAAATCACAGCTTGAAGATCAAATGGTTGAATTCATTGGATGCTATGATAAGTCTCCCAACAATAAAGCTAATGCTCGTTAGATCATTGTTGTGAACGCTTGTATGTTTTTTAGTTATTTATATCATGTTTATGGTTTAAAATATAGTTACAAGTTGTATTGTAATGGATAATTTTGATTTATGTTTATTGTATTTGTATATGAATTTAAAACCAAATTTAATAATTTGTATTAGATTTTTTTGTGTTTAGTTTTTGATTTTGTAAATCTATATACTTTGTCAGAAAATGCCTAATAAAAGTAGTCAAAAAGTATCAAGAAAAACTGTTATAACAAGCGTTTCCTTGGAAATGCATAGGCAATATTTATCAGAAAAAGTGTCACGAAAAACTGTCAAAAAGAATTTGTCCTAAGAAACTCATCGGAAAGTCCTAGGATATTAATTTTCTTGCAAAAACAAAATGTGTGTATGAAATGTCTTGGAACTTCTGACGAAAGAGAGCTTATCGGAAATGTCTCAGAAGATTTGTCGGAACTCCCTCCGACAGTTTTCTAGCTTTCCCAAGGAGATGTTTTCCGAGGGATATATCACACTTAGGCTATACGGAGTGGACGTTTTATCGTTGGCGGCATCCTATATGGCTCTTGTTGCCGGCGGCAAACACCAGGCCACGAGTGCGGCATAGCCCAAGCGGCAAGAGGAAACGGCATGTTTTTGCCGCTGCTGTCTCTCTCCTCTTGTCTCTCTTCTCTGTTTCTTCTGTCTCTTCTTTCTCTCCTTTCTACCGGCGGCAACCATCCCTTGCACCTCTCCATTTCTTCTATCCCTTCCTCCTCTCCCTTTTCTTCTCCAGGTGGTGCTGATTTGGAGTGGTTGTCGGCGGCACCACTCCTTACAGCCTTAGAAATTAAGATGAAACGCCTGTTTATGGGGAATTTCCCATGGATTATGACTTAGGAAACCAGACGGGTTTCTTGTAGTGTTCTTTGGGTGGACAGTGTAAACACCGACAAACCCGTCCCTGCCGAACCCACCTCCAACCCGCTGCTCAACCCGCTGCCCCCTTTTCTTTCTTTGCCTTCGACGCACAGCGGCTTCACAAGCCCGCTGTTTCTCCTCCTTGAACCCGCCGGACGCCTAAGCCGCACGACACCGGCGGTGCCACACCATCTATCCCACGAACCCATGGGCGGTCTTGCACTACTCTGTCCACCCTTATAAGAAGAAGATTAACAAATAGAAGACCACGAATTAGACTAACAGAAATTGTATTCATTTCCCGGATTAGGCCTAAATCCGGTTTCAACCTCGTTCAATCCTGTTTAAAACGATCTTCCACTTTACCTCTCAATCCGATTAAGACCCGATCCGGATTTACCATATCCGGATTAGACCTTTCACCATAAAATCCAGCTCGGTATTTGCTAAACCTGGTAGAATAATATCCTATCTTTGTACA
Organism: Cichorium intybus; assembly: GCA_023525715.1. Classification (NCBI taxonomy): domain Eukaryota; kingdom Viridiplantae; phylum Streptophyta; class Magnoliopsida; order Asterales; family Asteraceae; genus Cichorium; species Cichorium intybus. The sequence continues at coordinate 140,315,481 of CM042011.1, read as the reverse complement.
CCTCTACATTATATTATCTTTGATTGATTAATAATGCCTTACATGTCAGAATTTATAGAATTTGCAGTCAGTTTTTCAGTTCATTTCACCGAGGACCGGTGTATATGATTAATACGTATCTGTTGTTTGCTGTCTGTATGATTTGCTCTTTGTCACGTGATTGGCTTATCGCACTACCGTACCTTGTTTTTAGGGTTTGTAAATTGTATCATTGGCATATAGTTGTAAATAAGAGTCAATTGTCTCATCTCGCCCGAAACTTTACTCGTCTCTCCACGTGAAAAGTGTACATTATGGTTTTTTTTATTGGTAAATCCATTGCTTTTAACTACATGCTCAAACAAAAACGTTTACCATAATTCCATTAATATTATATTATCATAACCAGGATTGATTCAAGATAAATAGCCGACTTTACAATGATTATAATAACTATGCTAGTGTCTGTGGGTCAGTTAATCTTTAGCCCTACAGAATTCATATGAAATACAAATAACAACAAACTTTTTCATTTCTCCAAATCTAGGCATTTGGTGTACCAATGTGTCCATCTTTAGAATGACCACCACCAGGGCTGTGGCCAGGTCCCGTTGGTCTAAAATCGTCACTGTTCCCTGCACCAGACTCTGGAACAGCAGGTGCATCACTTGTGGCTACTGACTGAGTATCGAGTCTATGTTCTGTGAAAGAATGGCCCGCACCTGGACTGTTACCTGGTGTTGTTGGCCTAAAGTCGGTAACTGAATCTGGTTGTGACCTTCCATATCCTTGACTTTGAGGGAATACCACTTTCTTTTCTGCAACAGGAACGCTGGCACTAGGGACTCCGTCAACTTCTTTTTTCTGCATGTATTTTAGTAGCCTTCCCTCTGTCATTAGGATTCCATAACTAGAAATTATTAGAACAATAAGGCAGGAGTGTATATTGAAGTGGGTCATGGCGAGACAAGTGTTTATCGGTAAGGTGTGTTATTTTGTTGTGTTTGAGAAGGTTCTCACTGATACTGCAACTCTTGGCCACCTTCTGAATTTATAGTATCCAGGTGTACTGTAACTTTACAATGTGATACAATATAGTATTTCTTCTTATATTGTATGTCTGTGAGTGTGGCAATCTTTTAGTTATATTGAAAAGTTTATTAGGACATTATAGTAATGTGAGCATGTTATGGTAATAAATAAAGTTGGATTATCAAATACCGAGCGAAAGAATCTTGTCTTGTAGCCTGTAGTGGTCTTTGACTGCTTACAGACCTTCCAATATGCTCCAATTGTTACTTTAATTAGTTAATCATTGCACAGGTGGTCATTATATGATTAATAATATCTATCAACGTATCACATGAATCCGGAATGATTTGTTGGCTTTAGATATTAAATGAACTAGCTTTACCACCACCATGATCAAGATATTCTTCTCTTACTTCCCACTGAGTGATGTTTATTAGTTTGTATCATATGGAAAGATGTGGGCTCTTCAGGTTTAGTGAAGGCAATCCGGGTTGTAGATTTCATTTAATTAGTTTATACCGCATGTACATTTACATTGATAGGTGTCCACGTACTGGCTTATTGGGGCTATTTCTAGTTTGATATTGATGATTAATTGTAGCATATTACGATTAAAAGTAATAGAGCCAAATTGCACTATGAGGGGGGTAGGATCTTCCAATCATAGCTACCACTACTTGAAGTGGTTTGTAATGGGTGGTATATATAGAGAGCCGCAATTGACTGTATTTTATTATACTAAATAAAGATGTCAATATCTTATATGGTTTTTATATATAAAATGTGTGGGGCCCAATCTATTTGTGGAATTTTACATCTGTTGTTCTCATTCAGGTTTTGTATATTTGAAAAATACATAACTGGACATCAGCGGTGACATATCTAGTATGCTATTTTGAGGGATTATTCTTTATACTCTATTTTTTCTTTTCTTTTTTTGTGTGATTCCTTCTTCTTCTTCTTTTTTTTTTTTCTTTTTTTTTTTTTTTTTGATAAAGTTGAGCTTTTACTTTTGGGTTTGGAGTTGGTGAGTGAATGTGATGTTGGTGCTTGGACAAGATTGATATAATTTTGCAAAATTACAACAACAATATGCATAAAACGGCAAGCACAACATTAAGGAAAACAAATGACACACAACACACACACAAATTAGGGTATATGAAGAGAAAAAACACAAGAATTTCCAAGAGTAATTCAGTAATTCTGATACGTCCACGGTCGAGTTGATCATTTGATTTTAAAAAGTTTCATAACTTCTTTAACCAATAATAACCATTTCTTTTGGTCACTTTGTTTCCGCCTTCTTTATTTTGATACTGTTTCACTCCTTAGTAACCTTAAAGCAATTTATTCATTTCCGAAGTTTCCCCAAATGACGACGCATGTAATTATCATATACTGGAAGTCTTCATGTCCTTCGACGAAGTTAATTTCCTTTAATGTATTCTTATTTCATTTAATTACCATAAGATATATAGTTTCATCCATAGCTTTGTAATTCTAATGTCTGAATATTTGGCTTTTTATTATTATTATTATTATTATTATTTTTGATAACCGAGGACCCCACCTGACCCATCATTTGGATGACCCTGATGAAGCAACCTCGGGGCCCACGCATACCTGGCAGCAGGGTGGTCCGGGTCAATCACCTACGGGGGTAGAGAGGTGGCCAGTGGCCATCCCCTGATTGAAACCTAACACTCTCTATGGTGACTATAAATATTTGGCTATTTATAGTCACCATCTTTCATGTTTCATTAATGCAAGGTGCATTAGAGATTCCATATTTCAATCATATTAGTCAATGCATTATGAATCAACTCATTGCATAGATTGTACAAAATAATACTTGCGTGTTCCCTATATTTTCCATATCGTACTACATTCTCTAAAATGACATGTTTTTCACTTAGTTCCATTCGTTCTTGTAAATATTCAGGTTTAGATCCTCCTCTTTCTCGACACATTTACCCATGTACATGATTCTTTTTTGGGTTTATTTCATAAAAAACCTTATATTTTTTACTTTTTTCTGTTTAAACCTAAAACTTTATTTTTTTTTTCAAAAAAAAACTTAAATTTTGGAGAAACTTTTTAATTTACCCCTTTAACCAGTTTTACAGGTTATACATATATTTTTTTTTTCAAAAAAAACCCTAATTTCTTCTTTTTTTTCCGTAAAAAACCTCAATTTCAGTGATTTTTTCACAAAGAAATTTTTTTCTTCGTTTTTGTAATTAACATAACTTTCATATACGATGTCCAAATTCTACGAACTTTATATCCTTAGAAAAGTCGTAAGTAGTACTACAAGTTTGCTTTACTGACTTTTGTTTGAATATGTTCAGATACTTCGCTACACTGACTTGTTTTCTTATAATAGCTGTATCTTTTGCATACGAGCTCCGTTTTCAACGTTCTATAAGTCGACGGATTCATAAACACGAATACATCGTGTAATGAATATTATTTAAACCAAAATATTATTTGTATGATTTATCGAATTTTACGCTACTGTAGTCTATTATTCGAAATTATAGCGTTTACTCGATAATTGATTTGAAATAACGTATTGTAGTATTATAATTTCCAATAATACATTAAGAAAGTTATGAAAATTACTTTTCAACGTGTTATCCTAATTTGCGCTCTGGTTGACATTTTTTGACCAAATTTGACGGATGTTACAGACGGGGAAGCACTCGAGATGGTTTTAAAATATAAAGCAGGTATCATAAAAAATATTGGTCGTGGTTTCGTTTTTTTTACGTTTGTGGTTTGTCGTATTTTTTAATTTGTAATTTTTCGTTTTATTTTCATTTGTAATTTGTCGTTTTAGTTATATTTAATTATATTTATGCTCATATTTAAGAGACTGTAGCGAAAGATCTGAACATATTCAAACAAAATCAGTAAAACAAAGTTGTAGTACTACTTACGATCTTTCCAGAGATATAAAGTTGGTAGAATTTAGATAACTTATATGAAAGATATGCCAACTACAAAAATGAAGAAAAATAATTTTCTTTGTGAAAAAGTCTCTGAAAAATCGTTTAACTTGCGGATAATACGTCAACCAGAGCGCAAATTAGGATAATACGTTGAAATGTAATTTTCATAACTTTCCTAATGTATTATTGGAAATTATAATATTACAATACGATATTTTGAATCAATTATCGAGTAACCGATATAATTTCGAATAATAGACCACAGTAGCGTAAAATTCAATAAATCATACAAATAATATTTTGGTTTACAAATCTGTCGACTTATAGAACGTCGAAAACGGAGCTCGTATGCAAAAGATACAACTATTATAAGAAAACAAGCCATTGTAGCGAAATATCTGAACATATTCAATCAAAAGTCAGTAAAGTAAAGTTGTAGTATTACTTACGACCTTTCCAGGGATATAAAGTTCGTAGAATTTGGACATCATATATGAAAGTTATGTCAATTACAAAAACGAAGAAAAATTTTTCTTTGTGAAAAAATAACTAAAATTGAGGGTTTATTTCGGAAAAAAGAAAAGAAATTAGGGTTTTTTCTGAAAAAAAAAATATGTATAACCTGTAAAACTAGGTAAAGGGTCTAAATTAAAAAGTTTTTCCAAAATTTAGGTCTTTTTTGAAAAAAAAAATAATGTTTTAGGTTTAAACAGAAAAAAGTTGAAAATATAAGATTTTTTATGAAATAAACCTTTTTTTTAATGTAAAGTTAACTTGGAATAAATTTCCTTCTTTTTTTTCTAAATGTTAATCTGTAGATATCCCAATATAGTCCTAGAGGCACAATGTTCATTAGGATTACCCAAGGTCTTCGTCCTTGGAATCGAAATATCGTGTTTCCATGCAAACTCAAGTTTCAATGCATCATGTCACCACTTTATTTTTTTTCCATAAGGAAAGAACAAATGTCGTGGGTCCTTGTCATTACTTCATAACCTCCACTACTTCTCGTAAGTTCTCATTTGGTACAAAAACGCTTGATAAGTACTTCTATAAATTAGTAAGTCTTGCAACAAAATTATATTTCTAGTTGTGGGAAGTACGTTATATAATAGCATAAAAGGTGTTAAACCTAAGAAACCATGGTTAACTACCATGGAATAACACTCACGGATTTCTCTTCTTAAGAAACCATGGTTACTTTATGTATTAACCGTTTATGAGAATTTCCATTTGCTAATTCTTGAATAATTATATAAAGCTTAGAATCATAAACACATAGAATTGTAGTGGTCAAAACTAAGAAACTACCTAAAAGGCATACTATTTAACTTCACAAATCATCTTTAAGAAGTGTAGTTTAAGTCAAAGTACTACTTCAAAAAGCTATTTTTATAAAATCAATGCTTCTATACCAATTGAAACACCCCTCTTATAGGAAATTTGAAACAATTGCATGAACAAAGATTGGGAAATCTCAAAATTGATCTCTAAAGTTAATTGTCACCAACAACTTGCAATGAGGAATGATGTATCAAGTTATATAGTGTAATTAAAATTTCTTAACATCCTTAACAATATCTAATTCATTTAATGAATCTTTAATCAAATTTCACTCTAAACACTCAATTCAAACTTGATAAATCTTCATTTGACCTAGTTGACAATTTTAGCATCATAATTTGGATTGTGTGACATCAAACTTGAATCTAAATCATGATATTAAGACAATGTTATAACTAAAATCGATTTATGCTATATGAAATCACAATTTCATGAATATAGGGTTTGGAAACTCTATTAGAACTTCATGAATTCAATCTTAACATTGGTGAATGAACTTGTAATTCTAGATTAGTGATAGAAACATGGAATTTATACTAATATTTTATTTAAACCCAAAGTTACTAAAATTTGGATTGTAAGATATTTCTTAGAATTAAGAAGTTTAATTGACAAAAAGAAGTTAAATTGGCTACCACACAAGCTCTTCTTGAAGGTTTTGATCTAGAATAACTAATTGCACTTCAAGGTTGATCCCACTTGTCCCTAGTCTCTCAAAATTAGATCTCTCTCTCTCTCTCTCTCTCTCTCTCTCTCTCTCTCATTCTAGCCTTCAAATGATTTTGAATAATTGAAGTGGGAGGGTTTGGGGATTTAGCTCTAAATTAACTCTGATCATACGGAAAAATATAACCCTTAACTTTCTAATTTATAAATTGCTTCCTAATTGACTTCCAAATATCAGAATAACTACTCGTACAACTTCTATGTTGAGACTAAGATGTTAATGTTTTAAAAACTTTGGTTCATATTATAGTTAAATAAGTTAAGTTGTAACGTCCCAAATTTTAGACCAAAATTTCCTTTTAAAAATCAAGTATTAGTTTCAACACCATATTCAATTCATTTAAAACATTCAATTACTTATTATAAACATTAAGTCTCAAATCAATAACAATGTATCAAAACAATATTGACAACGGAAGTCTAAAACAATGATGTCGATGCGGTGCGGTCACGTCGTGCCCTTTATCTTGTCACCGGAAGTACCTGAAATATTTAAACTAAAATAGTAAGCACAAAGCTTCGTGAATTTCCCAAGATACTCTATGTTCCATCACAACAACAACTCGTCATCTAACAGCCTTCGAGATTATCCCAAACAGCCAGGCTTGCGGGTTGTTCCCGTTCCGCCAACAACTAGGGACTCACGGGTTGTCATCCGTTCTTCCGATAATAATACAACTAGGGACTCGCGGTCTGTCCCTGGTCCATCTGCCTCTCGGGCTTCATCTCGATACACCAAACAAATAATAATAGACATACAACAATCCTTATCATTAACATACAACACATAAGATTGCATCAGTCAAACATGCCGAACAAGCAACAATACATATAGTATGGTGAGGATATTCACCTAAATCGTCGGTCGCTCGTATACACAAAGAGTCCTCGGTGATCGGTCCATGCGAACCTCCTAAATCGATCATAACATAATTAATGAACCGAGTCACCTAAACCCGACCCCTATAGTCTAATCCCCAACCCCTCCAAGTTTGATAAAAAGTCTACTGGTCAAAGTGAAGGTCAAAAGTCAACGCTTGGCATCGTTATCAAGCACCCATAGCGCTGTTATGGTGCGTTCCCCAAAAACGGGATCCACCAAAGATAGCGACGTTATCTTTGGACCTTAGCGCCACTAACCACAAACTTTTCCACTTCTTTGTTAAGTACTTAACCTGTTAAGACAAAGGCTATAACTCTCCATGGTTCATCCAATGGGTCTGTTGATTCATAAACATCGTAACTTTATGGACATGCATGTCAAACTCCAAACCTAGGTAAAAAAGGACTTGAATCTTCTCATAAGAAGCTTCTAAGAGAGCTAGACTTCCACAACAACTTTACTTTTCCCAAACAAGAAAGGTATGACCAAGAATGGAAGAACACAGGGGAAGTCTACTTACGAAGGTCCAAAAAGATGGTTTTGTTGTTGAGTATGGGTTGTAGATGCTCCCTTTGCTTTCCTCATTCCTTCCTTCTTCCTGAAGCTTCACACACTTCAAGATTTAGAGGTTGGAATCAATCGAAAAGGGTTAGAACTTCGAGGTGACTGCTTACAAAGGCAATAAAGGTGGGTAGAAACATTCCTCTAGGGTTTAGTGCCTTTAATATGCATAACCTAAAACCTAGGATTTTGCAATAGCGGCAGATATCACCGCTAATTATGGAAGTTAGCGCCGCTATCACCAGCTATCGCACATGCGAACTCAAACCCTCTTTAGCGTCGATATCCCCTAACGACAGCGTCGCTAAGGCCTCAGCAAGCCAAATATTAAATCTCTTAAGCATTAAAATTTATACCTGAAACACGAGTCTTACATAATTAAAAGTCATATATTAACTTTTATAATTTGAAAGATTGGCCCCTATACATTTTAATTGTTGATTTAACTGCAAGATAATGTTCTAGTTAATATTCTTAGTATCATATCTTGTAATTCAGCCCTAGAATGTGGGAATTATTTTAATTTAATTCTTAAAAATAGGTAAATATATTAAATTCAAAATACTCACCTTAACTCCCAAGGTTGATTTAACTCGAAGATAATGTTCTAGTTAACATTCCTAAAAATCATAACGCATTGTTTAATTGAGATTTAATTTAATTACTTCAAATGCAATTTGTAACAATCAACCATTTTGCCAATGTAAAATCTTATGTTTTAATTGTTGAATGGAATGAAATGGGAAAATTTTAAGTTATGTTTCCAAGAGTCTAATGAAAAATGATGAAATTGGCTTGTAAGTGTAATAATATTGTATGTTTGTGGCAAGAATGTAAGAAATAAAAACCTTAAAGGAGATGTTAGGAGTTTTGGACCAAAAGTGAACAAAACTAGATTAGAAGGACCAAATGGTCATTTAAGTAAAGTATAGAGGTATAAATAGAGAGAGACTTCTAGTCCTCTCTATTTGAGTCGTGAATCATCTTCAGCAAAAGAGAGAGAGAGATCGAGACTTTGAAAATTTTGAAGGATTAGAGTAGAAATCGAAGAATCAAGCTTGAAGTTGTGATTTCCAAGCCATCTAAGGTTAGAATTTCATTTTTGTAAGTTAGTTAAACCAATTTGAGTTGTATTGAATGGATGAAAACAAAATTCAGAAGTTGAGTGAGGTTTGTTCTGAGTTTCTAATCTCTAAATCATGTTCTAATCATCATTGGAACTCATATCCACCTTTAGAAACGATTGGAAGCAAAGTAATCTACAAATGTGTGCATGAACCCTAGAATTTGGGTTTGCGAAGATTGGTTTGATTCTAATATTTATGGAGTAATAAGTGTTATAAAAGAGGCTTAGTAGTACTTTAAATATCATGTTTTAACCTTCAATTGAATCGAACTTGAGCTGGAATCAAACATACCAAGGATTGAAAGTTGTGCAGAAAAATAGAGTTGGGTCTGCAGCGTCACACGACCCCTGTGACCCTGACACGCCCCGTGTAGATTTGATCAGTCAAGCAAGAAGTGGGTCTATAAGTTCCACACGACCCGTGTGATCTTGACACGCCCTGTGTGGAATCCGGCAGTAAGGTTTAGAAGTTCAACACGACCCTTGTGACCTGGACTTGTATGATTCACTTACATTGTGACCCTAATTGAGTAGCTTGATCCCCTAACCTCTAGTATATGTTTAATGTGGTATGAAAACATGAAAATATAAGTCCATATCATGGCCCAAACAATGTGTATAAGTGCGGACCAAGCAATATAGGAACAAGGAAAAGGAAAAAGGGAAAATTGAACACTTAGACATTTCTTGCATAATCCAAGGTGCATAAGTGTATATTAGTGTTATTGAATACGAATTGTATACATGTTTAATAGGTGGTGACCAAATCATTGGTGAGCAAGGTGAGGGCAAGGAGACCTTTGGAACCTAGCTAACCACTACTAGTACAAGGTGAGTAACATGTGGATTTTATGAGTACATAGCAAATAGTTTTGTTTTATAAACATTGTTTTGGTCAAAAGATTTTAAGAGATAAGCTTTTCTCAAGTTGTTTTGTGCTAAAAGCTTTATGTTTTCTATATGATGAAAGATATTGACGTTATGACTAATTTGTAATGAACTGATATTGATGAATTAAAACATGAATTAAATGTAAGAAATGTGATATATGTCCGGACATGGATCTCACCCTTATGAGGGGAGGTCAAAAGACACTACTGGGATGGTACCTCCCGTCGCGAAGTAGCTGTCTCAGCACGCCCTTATGGATAGATTTGTTCTAGTCCATGAAGGGAAAAGGAACTAGCACGCCCTCACGGATAGATTAGTTCTATTCCGGGGAGGGAAAGGGATACTAGGAGACCCGTATAAAGTAAAATGATAAACAATGAATCATGATTTACCATTGGTCTATGTTTGATTAAGGAAGATTTTGCATTATGTTTGATTACTAATGAAATTGTTTGATGGTTTGTTCTACGTAAAATTTTCGGGTCTAAAACCCATGTTGCTCACGAGACTTTATGTCTCACGTATATATTTTTTTTAAATTTCTATGTACTCAGGTGACGGAGATTAAGTGCTAGAAGACTTAGAAGACTTAAAGCATTTCTTTTGGGATACCTTTTAGTAGTAGCTTAACCATGGTGAAGTATTGGACTTGTAATACCCCAATATATCTATCTTTTGTAATTATGTTCAAGGTTTTTGTTAAACCTACATTTTGTATATTTAAAATTGGGTTAAAAATGTATATATTAGTAATGGGATGTTACACAATTGATTTGGAATTTCATTTATTATCATTAATTTACTAGAAATAGTGTGGACATAACAAATAATTAGTTGTGACATTGGTTATATACACATTTATTAGGTTACAGTCTAAAGAACATATGAAGGGATAAATAAATAATAATAGTGTATACCTTTATTTATTTATCAACGTAAAATAAATAATGGATTGATAATTGTTATTATTTATTTGCCAAATAAAAATAAGTATATAAATGTTTATTTATAATTAGATTAATAAGATGTTATTTAATCAAAGCTTTGTGATTAATTGAGAATTAATATTTTCTTTTGGCTTTTATAATTAATTTTCTTGTAAGTTGAAAAAATCCCACTGCCTAAATATAAAGGGAGCGTCGGTGGTCATAATATGCATATGAAAGAAAAAAGTTACAACCTTAACACTTCTCCCCAATACCTGATACCCCCTCCACACATGCACACGTATACATACACACACACACGCACATGCATACACACACACAATTTATTTCTTTCTTTCTTTCTTTCTTTCTTTCTCAACATCGACTTCAAGTCTAATTAAGAGGACAATTTGATTTGATATTGTTGATGGTTATAAACTATTTGTTTCTCTTATGTGTGAATCAACTATATAAGTTACCTTTTTTCGTAACTGTTCTCCAACATCAAAGAACGACGTCATTATTGAGGTAGTTTTATAAACATCTTCTTATTGTTTTGTTCATCTAGTTTGTTCTAATTAGAGCCATGGTTTCGCTGTTATACATATTAAACTCCTTTGGATCGTTAATCCAAAATAGTGGTATTAGAGCCAGTTTTAGAACATTAGGTCATAAAATTAATTTGTTTTCTGATTTTTCTTAATCGCATTCTTTGTGTTCTTGGAAATAGTAAAAACCATTTAATTGTCAAAATTGTTTATAAATATTTGATGATTTATATGTTTTTAATTATAGTCAAGCATTAACATAATTATTTTTATAGATGCATGTGAAACCAACTTTATAATCAAAGTATGCTTTTCAATAGGATTGAATTCATTATTGTTGCCTAAATAACTTGTGTTTGAATGTTTGAATCTGCTCTTGTTTTTCCATAACTAATTTTTAATGTTTTGGTCTTGAAATATTGCATAAGTTTTTGTAGTGAATTTAGGGATGTCAATTTCACTTTATTGTAAACTTTAGTAATTGTTGTGAGACTAAAATGAGATGAAAACCCTAATACAAAGTGGACTAAGAACTATCGGCCCACCTAGCCTCATCCTACAGTGACTCAAGGTAGGATGCCTAGTTGATCTTGACCTAGCAAGCATTTTGGGCATTTTCACCACCATTGGTTAAGCTCAAGCATTGAGTTAGCCCACCGATAGTGATGGTGGCACTCACACGAAGGGTAGGCGGTTCCTGTAGCGATTCCAGCCAATTTTTAACGATCATTTTTTGAGGCAATCAATTATAGAATTATTTTTTTTAAATATATTGGTTGAGTATGTAAGAACCTGAAAAATTTTGGTAAGAGTGATAAAATAAACATATGTAAAAGTTGGGTTGAACAAGGGTGTAATAGTAAAATTGGTAAAAAGGGCAAAATGGTCATTTGGCACGCAAATGACTTTCATGTAAAGAAAATATAATGTTGGGGTCAAAATGAAAGAAAACAAAACTTATAATGCTATAAAAAACGAATTCTTGTGCCATTTTGGGATAAATGGAACTTAAGGGATCAAAAATGTAAAATGGCTAAATATATAAAGGAGAAAATATCTCCTTAATGTTCAGAAATTCTAGAGAAATCGTGAGAAAGCTAGAGAGAGTTCCAGTGATCGGGATCATGAAGGTTGTGAAGAATTGAATCAATTACCTTGGAATTGAAGAATTCCAAGCGAAAGAAGGTTAGTAATCTTGTTTTTAGGGTTGTTTAACCCATTTCCCGTGGGTAGGTTACTGTAGCTTCGTGATTTCAGTGGCTAGAGGAGGATTATCCTATGATTCCTAGCCTTAATTGGTGTCTTAATCACTATCTAAACCTAGTTAACCATTGAAAATGTTAAAAAAATCAAGAAAATGAGAATTTGAGCTCAATAACCCTAACCGACGGGTTTGTAAGAACAAGTTGGGTTCAATGGTTCTTAATGAGTTTAATATGTCTTAATAGAAGTAATAAACCACTCCTAGTTGTTAAATTAGAGTAATTTCAGGTTTTGGGTAAAAATGTCAAAAATGGAAATTTTTGGAAGAAACTTGGAATCCATGATTCCATGGTTTAAAAAACAAGTAAAAGTAGTTGGTTTATGTTTCTAATCACACCTTGATCATATAGATAATAAATAAGGATGAAAGAAGTATCAAGGTTACAAACATGTCAAGTTATGAAAGTATTATAAGTAAAGGTGATATAATACATGTATTAATGAAAGTAATATATAATTTACGAAAGATAAGTGAAATCACTTTATAGTAGTGAAACGAGTAAGAAGTATGTGAAATTGAGAATTAATAAATTATGAAATAGGAATGGGAGTAACATTTGAATTATTAATAAATCAAGATACAAAGATACTATGAGTACCACGGGGTACAAGATAAGTATCCATGAGAATAACCCATGAGAAATATAAAAGGAGGAAGATAACAACATGATGAGGATGTATGAACGATAGTATAAAGTTAAATAAATCCTATAGCTACATAGTAAAAGTGATGAAAGTAAGAGTAATGAAGTTTGACAGCAACAATAAGTCAACTTCAACAGTAAAACTGTGCAAATCTACTGGGCTAAAAAGTATGTGTCATACATAGAAAGAAACCTACGGATGTCTAGTTTCTAAAACAAAAAGCGGTATGTTATTTTGATCTTTCTAGAGTGAGATATGTAAACTTTGGTGTGAGGTGTATTGTTTCGACAGATTCTGTTCCAAACAGAAAAGTGAGAATGTAAAGAGTAACGAAAGAAAGAGAATACCTATCTTATAAATGGTAATGAACCGGTAATTGTTAGTAGAAAAAAAAAGAGAGGAAGAACAAACTTGAAGTTTAAAAGTCTTAAAGAATAAAATATATAAAAGATAAGAAGTTGTAAAACTTCTGGAAAGAAGAAATAGTAATAAATTATCTATGTAATAATGAAGGAGTAGAAGAATGAGAAAAAGAAAAGAGTGAAAATAAATGAATAATATTATGAGTAAAGAGTGAAAAGAATGAGGAGGGGGGTTGTAAAACAAATTTGCTTAAGTAAAATGTCCACCAAGGGACAAAAATTTTACAAGAAAAGATTTAGTGTATTTATGAAATTTTGTATAAATACCAATTATGTTTAATCGTATTTGGAAAAGTTATACAAGTAAAGAATATGATTAGCATAATTTTATGTGTTTTTGGTAAAGATGTGAGAAGAATTACAAAGTAGACTGTTATTTTTAATAAAAGTATGAAAGTATGAAACTACTTTGTAAAATAAGTTTCACTAAGAGATGTGCATATGAACGAAACGAGGTAAAAATGAATGTAATTAAAACATAGAGTATGAAGTACAAGTGAGCGACTAAAAAGTTGAGAAAATGGATAAAATGACTAAAAGGGTATTTTGGTCATTTATAAAAGTATTACATATGTTAGGATAAGAATTCTGAATATTACAAGGAAAATATGGCAAAATAACAAAAAAATTGTACTTTGGTTAAGTGTAAAATGTAAATTACTAAAAGGATATTCGGATGAATATACCTATTATAAGAAGAAAGATTAGAAGTGGGATAATCTTTAAGACACAAATTCCTGAAAACTATTCAGAAAGTTACGCATCTTAAATAAAAGATCAAAAAGTTGAGGGAGTAAAAGGGGTATTTCCTCAAAGATAAAAAGTGTAAATAAAGAAAGGATAATTGTACTATGCAAAAGCCGAAAAGATTCCGTGGACGGAATCCTCTTAAGGAGGGGAGAGTGTAAGAACCTGAAAAATTTTGGTAAGAGTGATAAAATAAACATATGTAAAAGTTGGGTTGAACAAGGGTGTAATAGTAAAATTGGTAAAAAGGGCAAAATGGTCATTTGGCACGCAAATGACTTTCATGTAAAGAAAATATAATGTTGGGGTCAAAATGAAAGAAAACAAAACTTATAATGCTATAAAAAACGAATTCTTGTGCCATTTTGGGATAAATGGAACTTAAGGGATCAAAAATGTAAAATGGCTAAATATATAAAGGAGAAAATATCTCCTTAATGTTCAGAAATTCTAGAGAAATCGTGAGAAAGCTAGAGAGAGTTCCAGTGATCGGGATCATGAAGGTTGTGAAGAATTGAATCAATTACCTTGGAATTGAAGAATTCCAAGCGAAAGAAGGTTAGTAATCTTGTTTTTAGGGTTGTTTAACCCATTTCCCGTGGGTAGGTTACTGTAGCTTCGTGATTTCAGTGGCTAGAGGAGGATTATCCTATGATTCCTAGCCTTAATTGGTGTCTTAATCACTATCTAAACCTAGTTAACCATTGAAAATGTTAAAAAAATCAAGAAAATGAGAATTTGAGCTCAATAACCCTAACCGACGGGTTTGTAAGAACAAGTTGGGTTCAATGGTTCTTAATGAGTTTAATATGTCTTAATAGAAGTAATAAACCACTCCTAGTTGTTAAATTAGAGTAATTTCAGGTTTTGGGTAAAAATGTCAAAAATGGAAATTTTTGGAAGAAACTTGGAATCCATGATTCCATGGTTTAAAAAACAAGTAAAAGTAGTTGGTTTATGTTTCTAATCACACCTTGATCATTATCCAACATATGGATAACTTAAAATCAAGTTTGGTGATTTCATGTGTAATTAAACCCTAGAAATTTGAGTTTAGTATCAAAGTGTTAATTTGACATAAAGATTTGGTTAGAATGAGTCATAAATGATGTTTATGTATGAAGAAACTATTAGAAGTGGTTTCCTAAGAGTTTCAATTAATAAAATGAATGTTTGAACAAAAACTGAAATTTGTCGGGTGGAATGGAATTGGTGATTCCATGAATGAAACCCATGGAAATGGTTAATGGAAATCATTAATTGGTAACTAACAAAGTATGTTTTTGGTTGTAAAACCTTAAATTAAATCATCCATTAGTTATATAAGTATATGGATAGAAAATGGACAAAACTGGATTTTTAAATTTGAGTTGATGTGCATATGAGCTTCCTTAGAGCTCTTGTGACATCCTATGGTCTTAATCATTAAGTCATGAACTAAATAAGACTTAATAGAAGTGAAAATATGTTCTTAACATAATAAAGGGTCAATAGAACCTATGGTCAAAATTTGGTGAAGTTTGGAGTTAAAACGAGCCCGATACATGACTTTTAGTGCAAAATTCGAAGTTTGAAGGGCCTGGGAGAGTTACACGACCGTGTAACTATTATGGGTAAAGTTACACGGCCGTGTAACCCACTGATGAGGGGTAAAGACCCTATTTTGCCCCTAGACATGTAGCCTTGGTCCCCAATTGATCCCATAAGTGTTATAGAGCATGAAAACATGAAAAATGAGTCTAAATTGTGTATGTGACTTTCCAAGGGTATAATGGTCAATAAAATGTCATTTAAAAGATAATAAGAATAAGTAAAAAGGTGTGTTAAGGGATGAATATCACAAAAATATTGTGATATGAGCCTTGTGGAACATAACAAGGTAGTCCTTACATGTTGTTAAAGTATAACATGTTATTAATAAAGTGTGAATAAACTTCTTAGGTGCTTAAGAAGTAAAAGATCAATAAACGGAAAGGACAAGGAAGGGTGTAGCCATAGTTAGACTTCTCTAACTAGCCAAGGTGAGTATTATGTGGATTTTTGAGTACATAGCAAAACAAGTTTTATACAAAATGTTTTGGAGTCAAAGTGGTTTTATGGCTTTAAAAGTATTTTATGAAAAATATGCTTATAATGTGTACAGAAAGAGAATCAGAAATACAGTGAACTGATAAAGTGATTGGCCCATGATAATGAGTTGCTTAGTATCCGGATAAAGACCACGGCCTGCTGCGGTAGGGGTGGCAAAAAGACACTACTGGGATGGTACCTCCCGTCGCGAAGTAGTTGTCTAATTACCTTGATGGATGAATTCGTTTCATGCTGTCGAGGAAGTAGTTATACGGGTGCGTCTCGTATAAAACCTACGGGTGCGCTCGTAGGAATGTGCTCACAAATGAAAAGGAATACCTATGGGTGCGCTTATAGGAAATTGAATAATGTAAAAATTTAAAAGAGTTAAAATATGAAAAAAACTGTTTTGGGTCTATACCCATATTACTCACGAGACGTATGTCTCACGTATGTTTTGTTTAAAATGCTATGTACTCAGGTAATCAAACAAGGAATTAGAAGAGTCGAGTGTGGGACGATAGCCTTCGTTGTGCAAAGGATGTGCTGCTTGAAGTGTGGTAATGATACAGAAGAGTAATACCCCGTGTGTATAACTAAATATTTTGTATTATAAAGTTTTAAAAAAAAAATTTTTTGTGAGAATGGGGTGTTACAAATTTGGTATCAGAGCCATAGTTTAAGCGAACTAGGTGTCAAAACTTGAACCTAGACTTAAACTGTGTAAGAGTTAAGTAGGATACATACTTTAATATAAGGTTGAAAGTAAAAAGAAGTGAGGGTTAACCTGAAACAGTGGAACATGATTCCTGGTGGTGAAACCGGAAGCAAATATGTATAGGTGGTTATAATAATATGGGCCCGTACTATCATAATCACAGGATATATATTTGAGTTTGGTGGAACCCCAAGGGAATCATGGGAATCTGTAAAGGATGTGTGTGGAAGGTGTGAGTGACATAGGGTTGATATACCTATGTGATAAAGTATGATTGGAAATACTAAAGTATGAACGTAAAGAATTAGAAAATAAGATAAAGAGTGTGTGAAAATAATACGGGAAATCCAAATGTGGTTGTGATAACCACCATACCATATGAGAAATAATGTAAAGTATATGTAATAAACATGAGAAACTATAATAGAAGACGATAAAGAGGTGATAAGAATGTATAAATTTATTGAGAATTTTGAAATAGAAGAAATGGGGTTATATAATGTAAATATAAAAGAAATGTATAGTGGAAAATTCCGTTGTCTAACGGAACTGAATTATGATCATGGAATAAAGATAAAAGTAGTGTCACTACAGTGACCAAAGAAAGAAAGATTGGAAAAGAATATGAATACGTATATGCCAATAAAACCCAATGGCTGTGTGAAAGGGTAAAGAATAAATATTGAGAGGAAGTATGATATGTCTCCCAGGGACAACCAGGGAATTGAAGTATGTGTACTAAAAGTTATGGTCGAATACGTTAGTATAAAATGGAAGTAAAATACTTAACCAAGTATTAGATAAGGAATAAAAAGAAAATTAAGAAATGGGAAGTCGTGACTTCCAAACCCGAAGGAAATATAACAAGTAAAGACATCCAATGGTTGAAGTAAATAACTAAGTCGTAAGTATGGTGCTATAATGGGTAATATGATAAAGTAAGATACCCGAATGAGAAAGAAATGAAAAATGGAAGACTGCTAAGGATTATGATATTTTAAGTATTTTGCATCCTTATAATGTGATTATAAGAGCATGAATTGGAAAAAAAAATTATTAAAGAAAATGATGATAAGATATTGGTTGTTTGGGATTAAAGTTCGCAACCAAATGAAGGAAGTATAAAAAGAAATACAAATAATAAAAAGGGTATACCGGAGTATGTTAACTGAGGAAAACCAAAAGCATGAAAGAAACATGACTAAAGGTCATAATCAATATGAAGTAAGGAATAAGAGTGAATGCCTAAGTAAGTACTAGGCAAAGAATCAAAGATAAGATAAAAGAATGAAAATAAGAACTATAATAAACAGATAGGAAGTTGTTACTTCCGAATGTGAATGAATATAACGAGTAAAAGTATTCAATGTTTGTGAAAAACGGTCAGTGCATGGCCAGTATTTATGAAATGTAGTGTGTATATATACGTGTATGAGTGTAAAAGAATGAATAAGTATGGAAACTTATATCATATATAAGTGTAAAGGTGGATATGAAATATGTATCCTAATTAGAATACTATAAATTAAGAGGCAAAACAATGAGATAAAGTATTTGGCATACAGCCCCAAAATATAAGAGAATAAATGATACAGAGAAAAAAAAGATATGGTATCGGTATTTCATCATAAAATACATAAGAAGAAAGTATGGCATGGAATACGAGGTATATAATGTTGTGAAGGAATGGATAAGCTTATAGCTTTAATATATGTAGAAATAAAGCGTATAAAGGAATGAGGTGTAAACGAAAAGATAATGTAATGTGTGGGGCATATAGTCTTATAACACATATAAAATGACGGTAAAAGATATGATGAAATAAATTTGGGCTTAAAGCCTAGACAATGTATAGAAAAGGAGTAGGATACAAAAGTTTAATATTTATGAAAGAAGGGTCATACTATATAAATACGAAAATAGTGTATATTAAAAGAGTACAATGAGGAAAGAAAGTAAATACTTGAATTGGTAATGTAAAATTTTCTAATCAAATGAAAAAAAAAATGACGTATTTGGGTAGTAAGAAAGACAAGCTTTTGGCATCAGCCATAATAAGTATAGAGTAGTAAATGACAAAAAGGTAAAACTTAAATTACATGTGAAAGTAATAAAAGAATTAAGTATGAAAAAAAAATATATTATGATGCATCTGAGTAATGAGAAAGAAAAATATATGAAAAGTGTAATAGGTATGAAAAGATGAATTGTCGTACCCAAAATGTATGAGATCTTATAAGTCGTTTAAAAAAATTTGAATCAATTATGGTAACCAATGGAAGGGACGGTGGAGAACAAGTGATTAAAAGATAAAAAGTTAAACTAAGCACCAGTGTGAGAAATAAGAATGACAAGAAAATACTAAAACATCAGCAATATCATGAGAATGGTACACGGGGTACCTAAAAAGATGAAAAGCATATTTATAAAAGTATTGTAAGGAAGCTGAAATATGAAAAAGATATTATTATATTAGTAAGTAAAATGAGTGAGTGAGACCGAGATCTCATAGATAATAAATAAGGATGAAAGAAGTATCAAGGTTACAAACATGTCAAGTTATGAAAGTATTATAAGTAAAGGTGATATAATACATGTATTAATGAAAGTAATATATAATTTACGAAAGATAAGTGAAATCACTTTATAGTAGTGAAACGAGTAAGAAGTATGTGAAATTGAGAATTAATAAATTATGAAATAGGAATGGGAGTAACATTTGAATTATTAATAAATCAAGATACAAAGATACTATGAGTACCACGGGGTACAAGATAAGTATCCATGAGAATAACCCATGAGAAATATAAAAGGAGGAAGATAACAACATGATGAGGATGTATGAACGATAGTATAAAGTTAAATAAATCCTATAGCTACATAGTAAAAGTGATGAAAGTAAGAGTAATGAAGTTTGACAGCAACAATAAGTCAACTTCAACAGTAAAACTGTGCAAATCTACTGGGCTAAAAAGTATGTGTCATACATAGAAAGAAACCTACGGATGTCTAGTTTCTAAAACAAAAAGCGGTATGTTATTTTGATCTTTCTAGAGTGAGATATGTAAACTTTGGTGTGAGGTGTATTGTTTCGACAGATTCTGTTCCAAACAGAAAAGTGAGAATGTAAAGAGTAACGAAAGAAAGAGAATACCTATCTTATAAATGGTAATGAACCGGAAATTGTTAGTAGAAAAAAAAAAGAGAGGAAGAACAAACTTGAAGTTTAAAAGTCTTAAAGAATAAAATATATAAAAGATAAGAAGTTGTAAAACTTCTGGAAAGAAGAAATAGTAATAAATTATCTATGTAATAATGAAGGAGTAGAAGAATGAGAAAAAGAAAAGAGTTAAAATAAATGAATAATATTATGAGTAAAGAGTGAAAAGAATGAGGAGGGTTGTAAAACAAATTTGCTTAAGTAAAATGTCCACCAAGGGACAAAAATTTTACAAGAAAAGATTTAGTGTATTTATGAAATTTTGTATAAATACCAATTATGTTTAATCGTATTTGGAAAAGTTATACAAGTAAAGAATATGATTAGCATAATTTTATGTGTTTTTGGTAAAGATGTGAGAAGAATTACAAAGTAGACTGTTATTTTTAATAAAAGTATGAAAGTATGAAACTACTTTGTAAAAGAAGTTTCACTAAGAGATGTGCATATGAACGAAACGAGGTAAAAATGAATGTAATTAAAACATAGAGTATGAAGTACAAGTGAGCGACTAAAAAGTTGAGAAAATGGATAAAATGACTAAAAGGGTATTTTGGTCATTTATAAAAGTATTACATATGTTAGGATAAGAATTCTGAATATTACAAGGAAAATATGGCAAAATAACAAAAAAATTGTACTTTGGTTAAGTGTAAAATGTAAATTACTAAAAGGATATTCAGATGAATATACCTATTATAAGAAGAAAGATTAGAAGTGGGATAATCTTTAAGACACAAATTCCTGAAAACTATTCAGAAAGTTACGCATCTTAAATAAAAGATCAAAAAGTTGAGGGAGTAAAAGGGGTATTTCCTCAAAGATAAAAAGTGTAAATAAAGAAAGGATAATTGTACTATGCAAAAGTCGAAAAGATTCCGTGGACGGAATCCTCTTAAGGAGGGGAGAGTGTAAGAACCTGAAAATTTTTGGTAAGAGTGATAAAATAAACATATGTAAAAGTTGGGTTGAACAAGGGTGTAATAGTAAAATTGGTAAAAAGGGCAAAATGGTCATTTGGCACGCAAATGACTTTCATGTAAAGAAAATATAATGTTGGGGTCAAAATGAAAGAAAACAAAACTTATAATGCTATAAAAAACGAATTCTTGTGCCATTTTAGGATAAATGGAACTTAAGGGATCAAAAATGTAAAATGGCTAAATATATAAAGGAGAAAATATCTCCTTAATGTTCAGAAATTCTAGAGAAATCGTGAGAAAGCTAGAGAGAGTTCCAGTGATCGGGATCATGAAGGTTGTGAAGAATTGAATCAATTACCTTGGAATTGAAGAATTCCAAGCGAAAGAAGGTTAGTAATCTTGTTTTTAGGGTTGTTTAACCCATTTCCCGTGGGTAGGTTACTGTAGCTTCGTGATTTCAGTGGCTAGAGGAGGATTATCCTATGATTCCTAGCCTTAATTGGTGTCTTAATCACTATCTAAACCTAGTTAACCATTGAAAATGTTAAAAAAATCAAGAAAATGAGAATTTGAGCTCAATAACCCTAACCGACGGGTTTGTAAGAACAAGTTGGGTTCAATGGTTCTTAATGAGTTTAATATGTCTTAATAGAAGTAATAAACCACTCCTAGTTGTTAAATTAGAGTAATTTCAGGTTTTGGGTAAAAATGTCAAAAATGGAAATTTTTGGAAGAAACTTGGAATCCATGATTCCATGGTTTAAAAAACAAGTAAAAGTAGTTGGTTTATGTTTCTAATCACACCTTGATCATTATCCAACATATGGATAACTTAAAATCAAGTTTGGTGATTTCATGTGTAATTAAACCCTAGAAATTTGAGTTTATTATCAAAGTGTTAATTTGACATAAAGATTTGGTTAGAATGAGTCATAAATGATGTTTATGTATGAAGAAACTATTAGAAGTGGTTTCCTAAGAGTTTCAATTAATAAAATGAATGTTTGAACAAAAACTGAAATTTGTCGGGTGGAATGGAATTGGTGATTCCATGAATGAAACCCATGGAAATGGTTAATGGAAATCATTAATTGGTAACTAACAAAGTATGTTTTTGGTTGTAAAACCTTAAATTAAATCATCCATTAGTTATATAAGTATATGGATAGAAAATGGACAAAACTGGATTTTTAAATTTGAGTTGATGTGCATATGAGCTTCCTTAGAGCTCTTGTGACATCCTATGGTCTTAATCATTAAGTCATGAACTAAATAAGACTTAATAGAAGTGAAAATATGTTCTTAACATAATAAAGGGTCAATAGAACCTATGGTCAAAATTTGGTGAAGTTTGGAGTTAAAACGAGCCCGATACATGACTTTTAGTGCAAAATTCGAAGTTTGAAGGGCCTGGGAGAGTTACACGACCGTGTAACTATTATGGGTAAAGTTACACGGCCGTGTAACCCACTGATGAGGGGTAAAGACCCTATTTTGCCCCTAGACATGTAGCCTTGGTCCCCAATTGATCCCATAAGTGTTATAGAGCATGAAAACATGAAAAATGAGTCTAAATTGTGTATGTGACTTTCCAAGGGTATAATGGTCAATAAAATGTCATTTAAAAGATAATAAGAATAAGTAAAAAGGTGTGTTAAGGGATGAATATCACAAAAATATTGTGATATGAGCCTTGTGGAACATAACAAGGTAGTCCTTACATGTTGTTAAAGTATAACATGTTATTAATAAAGTGTGAATAAACTTCTTAGGTGCTTAAGAAGTAAAAGATCAATAAACGGAAAGGACAAGGAAGGGTGTAGCCATAGTTAGACTTCTCTAACTAGCCAAGGTGAGTATTATGTGGATTTTTGAGTACATAGCAAAACAAGTTTTATACAAAATGTTTTGGAGTCAAAGTGGTTTTATGGCTTTAAAAGTATTTTATGAAAAATATGCTTATAATGTGTACAGAAAGAGAATCAGAAATACAGTGAACTGATAAAGTGATTGGCCCATGATAATGAGTTGCTTAGT
The DNA here is from genome assembly GCA_023525715.1 of Cichorium intybus. Taxonomy (NCBI): domain Eukaryota; kingdom Viridiplantae; phylum Streptophyta; class Magnoliopsida; order Asterales; family Asteraceae; genus Cichorium; species Cichorium intybus. The sequence continues at coordinate 140,292,463 of CM042011.1, read as the reverse complement.
ATCCGGATAAAGACCACGGCCTGCTGCGGTAGGGGTGGCAAAAAGACACTACTGGGATGGTACCTCCCGTCGCGAAGTAGTTGTCTAATTACCTTGATGGATGAATTCGTTTCATGCTGTCGAGGAAGTAGTTATACGGGTGCGTCTCGTATAAAACCTACGGGTGCGCTCGTAGGAATGTGCTCACAAATGAAAAGGAATACCTATGGGTGCGCTCATAGGAAATTGAATAATGTAAAAATTTAAAAGAGTTAAAATATGAAAAAAACTGTTTTGGGTCTATACCCATATTACTCACGAGACGTATGTCTCACGTATGTTTTGTTTAAAATGCTATGTACTCAGGTAATCAAACAAGGAATTAGAAGAGTCGAGTCTGGGACGATAGCCTTCGTTGTGCAAAGGATGTGCTGCTTGAAGTGTGGTAATGATACAGAAGAGTAATACCCTGTGTGTATAACTAAATATTTTGTATTATAAAGTTTTTAAAAAAAAAAAAATTTGTGAGAATGGGGTGTTACAGAGTAGTTCCTACATTCTTTTTCATAAATGATTTCTTGATGGCTCAATAAATGATTTCTTAGGATTAGGTTCGGGAAACATAATTACTTTTATTTTTTAAATAGATTATTTTGACACTTAATTAAAATATCTTCTGAATCTAAAGTTGTTTTAAAAGCTGCTAAGAAACATATTTTATGCATGTAATTTGTTTCTAACACAATATTTTTGTAACCAATGCTAATACAAAAATCAATGCCATAAATATAAATCTTTCGATACAGAGTTGGGATACACTTTTGGAAAAGGTTAAGTCTGAAAGGTTTTCTGCAACCATGAACTAAATAACCTAAGTTCACATGCAACCTATAAGGATCTATGTTTTCTTCTAATTGAACATATAACAAAAACCTAGAGGCCAATAAAAAATCTAAAGATCAAAACAGAAAAACCAACCTTGATTTCTTGGAAGCTGAGCAGCAAAAATATCCTGCCTCAAATGAAAATCACACCCAAGCTAGGAGGGAAGGGATCGAAAATTCCAGAGAGAATTACAGAGAGAAATCACAGCCAATTATGAGGTCCAGGGGTCCCTATTTATAGGCAACCAAATGACCCTTAGAGATAAACCTCGTTTGACTTTCAAACAGAGATAAACCTATCTTTAAGCCATTTTCCGGATTACCCGTACGCGCGCCGCGGCTCGTACCTGGGCGCGCCGCGCGTGTCATTCAACTTTGAAGTTGGAACAACTTTAGCCCCTGTCCTCTTGATTAATCCAATTAATGCCACAGAATTAATCCAATTAATTCCTGATTAATTATTAATCAATTACTATAGTTTCTAATTAATATATAATCACATTAATATATTAACAAACTATTTCTTTTATGTTTCTATCGATTTATTAATCATACAATAAATCGATCTTTCTCTCTACTGAACTTTCTACCAACCTCCAGCTATGAGGGCAACCCAAATGGACTATGCTACTATTAACTAGGTAAATACTTATTTATTAGTCATGGCTTAGACACCTAATCCAACAGTCTCCCACTTGGATAAGTCTATGATTATAATTATCAATTTAACCTCTAATTAACCAGCATCTGTAGCTTCTAAGAAACCGCTGCCAAACTCTGATCTAATCAGTTCTGTCCATAGATAAGTGATCAGATGATCCTCTGTCCAACAAGATATTTTCAGACTCAAGACATGGATTAAAATCAATCCTGGTCTGATTCACTGTTCCTCGATTTCCGATTTGCATATGACTCTTAGACTACCAATTTAGTCCCGGTTGGCCAACCATTTTAGTCAACTTCAAATTCATCGAGAGGCCTACAGATATCTGTTCCCCATTAGGGTCAAGGGATGAATAAGCTTCGACTCATATACTTATGTCTTTTACCAGACAAATCACTCACAACAATACGTTTTATAACACCGAGTTACCAATGCGTTTTCGTATTATCAATGAACAACCGCTTAGTAAATCATAACTCATATGTCTTAGGTTAAAGATCAAAAGATATTATCGTCTCAATATTGCTCGTGATGTAATCTATGAAGCAATCCATTGAGCACGGGTTTATCCAATACTCAAATTTCCATTTCCAAGTACTCACGAATGGTGCAGCAATCCAATTGCAATGTCTAACTCCTTAGACAATCTATTACCAATTCATGACAGTCTTACTTCACACTTACTCCCCAAAAATGTAATCGACTGTGGATATTTGAATAATCCAATTATTCAGGAAGTAAAACATGAAAAATGAAACACAATGACAAAGTATTGACAAAAGTAGTAAACCATTACTCATTAATAAATCTCTATTATTAAATCACAAGAGTCAAATACAATACATTGTTACAAGTTTCAAAACCTATCTAATTTACATAAACTTTATATCATCTCTTAATCCAATGCTACTAGCATGCTGATTATGCTTAATCCTACTCAGAGCCTTTGTCAAGGGATCTACAGGATTATCTTCCGATGATACCCTCTTTACCACGAGGTGACCTTCTTCTACCTTATGCCTTATGTAGTGGTACTTTCTGTCGATATGCCTGGACTTTCCATGGTCTCGCGGTTCCTTTGTCAAGGCGACCGCACCTTCGTTATCGCAAAACAGTTCCATGGGCTCATGAATACTCGGGACTACTCCAAGGTCACCGATGAAGTTCTTCAGCCAAGCTGCTTCCTTTGACGCTTCACTTGCTGCTATATATTCTGATTCACAAGTAGAATCAGCCACCGTATCTTGCTTGGAACTTTTCCAAGTCACCGCTCCTCCGTTCAGAAGGAATACCCAGCGAGACTGAGACCGACCACTGTCTCTATCCGTCTGAAAAGAGGCATCCGTATATCCTTCAACTCTCAAGGTATCACTGCCTCCAAGGACTAACACCATGTCCTTTTTCCTTCGCAGATACTTGAGTATATTCTTTACGGCTATCCAATGCGCCCTTCTAGGGTTTCCCTGGTACCGACTGACCATGCTCAGAGCAAAGGCCACGTCAGGGCGAGTACACGTCATAGCGTACATGATTGACCCCACAGCCGAAGCGTAAGGTACCCGACTCATCTCAGCTATTTCCACGTCTGTACTAGGACTTTGAGTCTTACTCAGCTTCGCATTACTTTGGATAGGTAGCTCTCCCTTCTTGGAATTTTCCATACTAAACCTCTTTAGTACCTTTTCCAAGTATGTACCCTGACTAAGTCCAATTAGTCTCTTCTTCCTATCTCTCAATATTCTTATCCCAAGAATATAGGCAGCCTCTCCTAGGTCTTTCATGGCGAAACACTTCCCAAGCCAAGCCTTGACATCTTGCAAGGTTGGAATGTCGTTTCCCATGAGCAGTATGTCATCAACATACAGTACCAGAAAGGTCACTATACTCCCACTAGCCTTGACATATACGCAGGACTCATCCTCGCTCATAGAGAAACCAAACTCTTTGACTTTCTCATGGAAACAAAGATTCCAGCTGCGAGAAGCTTGCTTCAATCCGTAGATTGATCTTTCAAGCTTACACACCTTATTGGGATACTTTGCATCGACAAAACCCTCTGGCAGACTCATGTAAACATCCTCAGTCAACTTTCCATTAAGGAAAGCGGTTTTAACGTCCATCTGCCAAATTTCATAGTCATGAAACGCAGCTATGGCCATCATTATCCTAATAGACTTTATCTTGGCTACTGGTGAGAAGGTCTCATCATAATCAACCCCCGGGGTTTGAGTGAAACCCTTCGCAACCAGTCTTGCCTTGAAGGTGTGTACCTTTCCGTCCATGTCGGTCTTCTTCTTGAAGATCCATTTGCACCCGACTGTCTTTCGACCCGGTACATTGTCAACCAAGTTCCAAACTTGATTGTCATACATGGACTTGACCTCGCTATCCATGGCCTCTTTCCATTTGGCAGACTTAGGGCCCACCATTGCTTCCTGGTAGTTAGCTGGTTCATCCAAATTAATCAGTGTCCTATCACTGACGAACGTGTCCCCGTCCGAGGTAATATGGAAACCATAAAACTCGGGCGGCATGCTAACCCTACCAGAACGTCTAGGAGGTACGGATACTTCTGTCGGACCAACAGGAACTTCTTCCTCATGTTGGTTGCTAGTTTCTCCTAAGGTTGTGTCATCTAATGACTCTTGAATTTCTTCAAGATCAATGGTACTCCCACTAAGATCAATGGTACTCCCACTGTCCTCTTTGAATATGAGCTCTCTCTCTCGAAAGACCGTTCGTCTAGCTACAAAGACCACGTCCTCGCTTGGTCTGCAGAATACGTATCCAAAGGACTGTTTAGGATAACCAATGAAGAAACACCTTTCGTTTCTGTCTGCGAGTTTGTCTTGAGTCTCTCGTCTAACGAAAGCCTCACAACCCCAGACCTTGATATGTGCCAACGAGGGAACTTTCCCCGTCCACATCTCATGAAGTGTTTTAGCAACCTTCTTAGTTGGGACAAGATTGAGGATATGGGCGGCAGTCTCTAAGGCATACCCCCAGAAGTGAATGGGAAGTGAAGCTCGACTCATCATGGAACGAACCATGTCCAACAGGGTTCGGTTACGCCTCTCCACAACACCGTTCAACTGTGGTGTCCTAAGAGGTGTCAACTGCGAAACTATTCTACATTCCTTTAGATAGTCTAGGAACTCGATACTTAGACACTCTCCGCCTCTGTCGGACCTGAGCATCTTTATCTTCCTGCCTAATTGATTCTCTACCTCGTTCTTAAACTCATTGAACTTTTCAAAGGTGTCCGACTTGTGCTTGATCAAGTAGATATAACCGTATCTACTAAAATCGTCGGTAAAAGTCACGTAGAACTGCGTGCCATCCTTTGTGGTTGATCTGAATGGACCACACACATCCGTGTGAATGATGTCCAGCAGACCCTTACCTCTTTCAAAAGACCCTTTGAAAGGTGATTTAGTCATTTTGCCCAACAGACAAGATTCACATACATCATCCGACCTGAGGTCGAATGATTCCAACAGTCCATCCTTTTGGAGTTGGGCGATGCGTTTCTTGCTGATGTGCCCGAGCCGACTATACCACAGACATGCCTTTTCTACACCACTAGTAGAATCAATATAATTTCACTATGTCCTAAATTGTCAACACATTCAACAGTTTCATACACACCATCACAAGGATAAGCAGTAAAAATCAAAATACCATTTTTGAAAACAGAAATCGAACCAATTTTATTATCAAAATAAAATTGAAATCCTTGTCTGAACAATGCGTGAAATGAAATAATGTTTCTTGCCATTTCTGGCGAATAGCAACAATTAAATAACTCTAAGCTAACATCACTACTAAGCACTAAACTATAAACGCCGATCTTGGTAACAGGGGACGATCTCCTATTGCCCATGATCAGGTTCAGTCTACCATGCTCCACCTCCCTGCTTTCCTTTAGGCCCTGCAGATCAGAACAAATGTGAAAACCACATCCTGTATCAAGGACCCAAGAATTAGAAGATGGTGAGTTTTTAGAGATAGTGTATATACCTGTTGTCGATGGCTTTAATTTCCCATCCTTGACATCCTGCAAGTATTTGGGGCAGCTTCTCTTCCAATGGCCCTTCTCTTTGCAATAGAAACAGTCGGCTTCATTGGGGTTGGCCACGCAAGGAATGTGGGAAGACTTAGTTCTCGAGCCATTGCTGGACGACCCGACCTGAACCTTTTCCCTCCAATTTTGTTTAGGAGGGCCATTCCGTTTCTTTCATTTGCCACTTCCAATGGCTAAGACGGGCTGATTAACCGAGGGTACACTTTTACCCTTCATTCCGTCCTCAGCAGTCCGAAGCATACGATGCAATTCAGTCAGGTTAGCCTGATTGTTGTTCAAATGGTAAGCCAGCCTGAACTGGTCATAAGAACTCGGCAAGGAGTTAAACACAATGTCAACGGCTAACTCCTCGGTCACAGGCATCGCAAGCTTCCTGAGCCGCTCCACGTAACCTTGCATTCTATGCACATGAGCGCAGATGGACTCTCCATCTTTAGGTTTGCTGTTCGTGAAGTCCTTGACTACCTCGCACCTCTCGATGTGCTCTTTCTTGCGGAACTTTTCCGCAAGCTCCTTGTGCATCTCAAAGGGCCAGTAGTCTTCGTATATCCTTTGCAATTCGGGGTTCATTGTGGCGATCATGATGCAGGCCACTTTGGTCGCATCATCAGAATGTTTTTGGTACGAGGCAATTTCCTCGGGAGTAGCAATTTCAGGGTCAATATCGACAAGCTCGGTCTCGAGAACATACTCTTTGTTCTCGTACCTCAAAGCCATCTTGATATTTCTTATCCAGTCATTGTAGTTTGTCCCGTTCAGTTGAACCTTGGAACATAATGAGAGGATTGAGGTAACACTGGAGTTTGAGTGGGGAGCAGATTGATCAGCAGAAGACATCTATATAAAAGAAGGTAAGTTTAATTAGATACTTGTCGGTCCTTATAATAACCCAATAAAATAAGGCTAGGATCCAACTATAACAATTTACAAACTAGAAGAGGGATGCCGTAATCTATTTGTAAATTTTATAAAGGTAGGCGAATGACGATTCAGCCAATTCCCCCGCGGAAAATATAATCTTATTATAAATGGAATTCCTAGTTTCTTTTGAGATTTATTGAACTGTTCAATAGCATGTTTAATCTCGGATATGCCCCACCGTTTGTGACTGGGATGCCGAGGATCACAAACCGGGTGTGAATAACCATGCAAATTAGCTTGGTACTCTCGGGGTCCATTACCATCTCAAATTGATGTGCCGGTAAACCACACACGCTCCATCAACAATGATAACACCCGAGACACCCATTACCACTCTTTATGAACCCCCATTGGTGTGCCGGTAAACCACACACACTCCACCAACGTTTCATAAAGTGCAATGTGCAATTTCATGGGTTAGCATCAAATTCACATTTTTCCTAAAGTAACTAGATTGAGAATTTTGTAAATGGTTCTAGTACTTTGATCATTATACTTTTAATGATTAAGCGGTCCTATCAAAACTGTTCGGCTAACGACCCCTCTACTGATCAGGCGAGCGGTGGGCGAGAGTGTTCACCCATTAGACCGCCATTTTATAGGCAGCCTCCTTATACCCACTTTATAGATCAGCTTCGTGAATGAGGCCTACTATTGAATTGACTGACCAATTTTATCTTATACATATAGTATTAACAATTAATAACATATATAAGATGTATTTTAAAACTCTTTAAAATATTCCAGGTTTATCTTTTAATTTTACCAATTTAACTATTAAATTTAAAATTAAATTAAACCTTTAAAACGATTTAATCATCCTTTAATTAACAATTAATTAAATTAATTAAATCTTAATATTTTAAACCTTTTAAAATATTTTTCCGGATTTTTCCAGTAATTTTCGATAATTTAAAATTAATTAAATCCCTTTTGAATTATCTTTTAATTAACAATTAATTAGATTAATTCAATGAAGATAGGTTTATCCAAATTAATCAAATTAATTAAAACCTATCCTAAACCCCCTAAAAATCGATTTCAAATAATGGGGTTTAAGGTTATCCATTTAATTAACCAAAAAGTTACCAAAAATATAAAACCTCCTAAAACCTTATAAACCAAAATCGAAATTACCAAGGGGGGGATTAGGGTTTCCAAAACCCTAATCCTAAAAGTTGATCCATATGATAAAAGGGTTTAGAAGCTTTAAACCCTAAGCCAGTTATAACAATTCAACAAGAAAACAAAACAGGCTCTGATACCACTGAAAGGTTTTCTGCAACCATGAACTAAATAACCTAAGTTCACATGCAACCTATAAGGATCTATGTTTTCTTCTAAATGAACATATAACAAAAACCTAGAGGCCAATAAAAAATCTAAAGATCAAAACAGAAAAACCAACCTTGATTTCTTGGAAGCTGAGCAGCAAAAATATCCTGCCTCAAATGAAAATCACACCCAAGCTAGGAGGGAAGGGATCGAAAATTCCAGAGAGAATTACTGAGAGAAATCGCAGCCAATTATGAGGTCCAGGGGTCCCTATTTATAGGCAACCAAATGACCCTTAGAGATAAAACTCATTTGACTTTCAAACAGAGATAAACCCTATCTTTAAGCCATTTTCCGGATTACCCGTACGCGCACCGCGGCTCGTACCTGTGCGCGCCGCGCGTGTCATTCAACTTTCGAGTTGGAACAACTTTAGCCCCTGTCCTCTTGATTAATCCAATTAATGCCACAGAATTAATCCAATTAATTCCTGATTAATTATTAATCAATTACTATAGTTTCTAATTAATATATAATCACATTAATATATTAACAAACTATTTCTTTTATGTTTCTATCGATTTATTAATCATACAATAAATCGATCTTTCTCTCTACTGAACTTTCTACCAACCTCCAGCTATGAGGGCAACCAAAATGGACTATGCTACTATTAACTAGGTAAATACTTAATTATAAGTCAAGGCTTAGACACCTACTCCAACAAAGTCTATTTAGATGCCACTACAAGGTGAATGTACCGGCCTTTATCATACCTAAACAGTATATTAGCATGCCCTAGTTTGAGCGATTTGAATGGGACCTGCTCATACCTAAGTGTACGACAAGGATGGGACTAGACATGCCAAACAGGCAATTCATTGCTGTTAGCAGCCCTATGAATATCTATCAGTTATGTAACAAAATAATTGGTCTTTGTTGCCTAAGATTAAACTTATTGTTGTGTGCATGATGAACTAAGCACAACTGTAGCCATTTATGCAAATCCCAGCCTTTAATAAGTTAGTTTGATAACAAACACAATGGTGATTAATTCATAAAGGATTTAATATAAAAATACTATAATTGAACTTTGAAATTCTTTTATAGATGGCCATAAGATTTGTGAACAGCTTGTCAATCCGACCTCTCTTCGAGAATGAGAAGATAAATGTTGTGAACTTTGTCATATGGTATTATAAAATAAGGAAAGTACTCCAACACCAAAAGAAGTTGCACGCCAATAATACCCAACTCCTTAGCACAAATCTTTATGAATCATTAGTTACATATTGAAAAAAATTGTTCAATAAGTTCTATAAGCATTTTAATATAACATTCCTAATTTAGTCAAGCATAAGCTACAACCTCCAAAAGGTTCTTGAAAACCATGATGCATATAAAATTATTAAAATGTTGAAGAACGTGTTTCAACAGCAAGTTACACGAGAATCTGTTGAGATTGTCAAATCGATGAGTGGATGTTCACAAGAGTTAATGATGTTCTACTAGACTTTTAAATATATATGATATAAAGGATCACAATGATTAATTAGCCAAAATGGGTACTCCGGTTTCCATTAAAATGGTGTATCTACTTCAATTACAAATAAGTTTTGGCTTGGAACATTAGACGAAGTACATTCGTGACTTGCTTCATATACTAGAAGCAAATGAAAAGATTATGTCTTTCATAAAAAAGGAATAGTATAAGAAAATGAAAATCCATGACATAATGTAGGGAAACAAAAAACAAGTCGCAAGAATACTACCACTAAGAAGAACGGACACCATGTGAAGGATGTTTGTTGCTTTCAAAGTGACAATAAACAACATTAGAAGTAGAATTGTCTCGTTTACTTGGCATATATGAAGGCTAGAAAGGTTGGTGAGACCATCGAGTAAGGTGAAACTATATGAAAAAATTTCACTTTTCCAATTTTTATGTTTAAGATATGAACCTCTAATGTTATATGCTGGAATTGAGAAGAGTTGATGTGAAGTTGAAGATGGGAGCTGCTGTCTTGATCACCACTTTTTCATTTTAACATAGAAATACTTTTAGCTTCCAGATCTTCTAAGACAAGTCTATTTTGGTTATGAACCTTAAACTTTCATGTTTGGATGCAATATTTAATGAATCATTAGCTTGTCCTTTTTTATCACATATTCCTATCATATCCATTTAATAATGATATAAATGAAATGTGTGAACACAATAATGTTTTAAAACATAACTATAACTATAATATGGATCAACTACCACTTGAAACATGTTAATATAAGACATCATATATTTACATGTAACAAGTCTTTCATTTGGAAGGAGAGAAATACACATAAATGTGCTTTTTAGATTTTTATGATTAGTAGGATTCATTTTTTTACTCTTTATAAATACTGAGATTAATCCTTATATAAATGCACTAGAATGTTGAGTATGAACGTTGAACTTGACTATCATTCACCTCAAAAGTTGTCTTGATTTGCATATTTATCTAAGGATGATTGTGGACCTCCCAACAGTTGAAAGGAGAATCTATATTTCAATTGGAGTTTTATATATAATGATCCATACATTCTCAATAGCACTATGTTTGATTATTAAAAAATTTCTATCTTAAATCTTAGAGATATTTTCTTATGTCGTGATGTATCTTTTCGTATGAAGCTAACTAAGGAAGGTGATTAAGGCATCATAATAACTATGCTTATTTAGGAGGTTAATAAAATATGTCTTAATTGAGAATATGGAGGTGTGAAGCCCATATTTTACATATTGCTTTTACAAGTCCACGAATTTATGATATATTGTAGAACAGGTCCATATACCTCCACTAAGAACAAAATTCCATATATACTTCAGATGATGAGTAGCTAGATAGAGATCTATTTTATAAAAAGAAAGTGAGAGATGTATAGATATTGGATAAATCCATTAACCAAATTGTATAATACCTTCCATAGTTACTAGCAGAAAATATGTTAGACTCATGCATACATATACAAGAGGCCAGCACAACATTACACTGGTTTGTACTATACAAATGTGATGAACTGAAAGGCTATTTATCGTAAGTATTTTATTTCTTTATATGTTCATTGTTGGTATTTTCATAAACTAATTTGCATTTTTTTCGACGTACAACCAATATAAAGCTAAACATCCTCACACTTATGGAAAAGTGAAATTTCCATCATGGTTCGATGATAAAGTGAATACATTGTACAATATTATATATGAATCTAAAGTATAGTATTATATAAGTTATTGATTTTATATTTTTTCTCGAGATCTATTGTCTACAAAAACAAATGTCCCCAGATTGTACCAACGAATTAAAGGCATTGGCACATGGCCCGTTGAACGCCTTTTCTTACACTGCTTGCATCGTCAAAAGTGTTAGATTTGTTGTGCATAACCGCGATCTCCGACGCACTACTAAATCGAGTGGTGTTGTTACCATAGGAGAAGATGGTACATCATTTTATAGTCAACTGGAGGATATCATACTGTTGAACTATCTAAGTGGTTATTCAGTTGTACTATTTCGTTGTAAATGGTTCAACACATCGGGGGAAAGACGATTAGTTGATAAACGGTATCGTTGCTATCGACATCAGTCGTGAATGGTATGCCGGTAATACATGGTACAATACTCAACAATACATTTTAGCCACGCAAGCAAAGAAAGTGTTTTATCTCCAAGATCATTCTCGAAACCCAAATAATTGGAGGGTCGTGGAAGATGTTCACCATCGGAAACTTTGGGGTCATCCAAGTATCCCTGTGTTGTTAATGATGTAGATGTCTTGCACAACACTCAATCGTTTGATTACGACTTGTCGACATAGGCTATGCTAGTGAATCAAGTACGGTTCTTGAGAGATTTGTCGCCCTTGTTGTGGAAGATCAATCATTTCAATGTAAATTCGTTGTCGACTTAGGCTATTTGCCTATGCAGGCAAGTTTAGATGAAGTTGATGAATCAAATGATGCCCATATTCCGGAGGATGAAAATTTCATTGACGATAATGAAAAAGAAGGTGATATGTACCCTTCAGAAGACGAAATCATTGTTGATACGGATGACAGTGATGATGATGATGATGATGTAGATGCATAATATTCTAGTGATGGGTCCAATTGAATGTAAGGTAACGTTTTTGTATTTTTATGGATGATGTTTGTTAAATTGCTACAATGTCTTTTAATGTTCTGAAGTGCCAATAATGACATTATTGAATGTATTAATCTGTTGCTTCTAATATTTGTTAAAAGTATGTTTATTATTTGTTTCAATAGAATGAATGGCAACACGTGTTGCCAGAGGTCACATGAGTGGATATGGTGGGGCTGAACTTCCACAAGGCCCACATAGGGTCCCTAGCAGTTGTGAGTCATGTAAGTAACTTGTTCCCATTGAATGTATGCCTTTATATTGAATATATTTTTTACTTACCAACTTATCAATTACATGTATCAATATAGCCAAACCAAAAATAAGGACCCATGGACACAAAAAAAACTTAAACCTTTATGACCAGTTCACAAAAAACAATGATAGGCCACTACCACTGCCTCATCAGTTTGATGACATCATGAAAAAGTTTAAATTTATTGGAGATTCTTACTAGTTATTTATACGATTGGTCTCGAATAAGGTTGGGAGAAGAGTTCCATTCCATTATTGTAGTTGGGATGATGTTCTTGAAAATATAAAAGACTCATTTATCCGACAATCCATGTAAGTACAATATAATGGTTTATTTGTCTTTCATTTCTATATTGAAATATGGGAATATTGATATTATTTATAGGTAAACAAGTTGGTTATCTATTTTATATCTGTCGAATTTTGGATATAAAAACTAATGTATGTTTGTTGTTTTGTTTAATGTAGGATAACATCCAAGCTGAGTATAAAACTATGTTAGAGGAAGTTGGCGGTGACGATTCACATGTTGATGAGATTGAATGCCTCAAACGTGCACTTGGAGAAAGGCATGAGCATACATGGGGCGTTGGTAGAAAAGTGAAGAATGTCCGAGCTTACTACGCATCGAGCACTTCATCAACCCAAAACTTCAATCAAATGACCCAATAGTCAACAATTGACTCAGCAATTAAGTCAACAATTTAATCATCAAATGCAAACACTGCTTTCCCAACAAAATATTCCTCAACTGTTCCAACCCTTTCAGTTTCAAATTGATCAAACACAACTACAACCTATAAACATTCAATCTCCAAACAACCAAGGTGGTGATGATGAAAGTGAGACCAAAACCTGAAGTGATAATCAAGGAAGTGACGTCGAAGATGAAATTGATATTGAAACCGAAAGTGATAATTAAAACAATTTGAACAACTTTTGTGCATAATATTTGAATGGAATTTTATGTATTAGCGACATACGTTTTGCTAAACCATATAATTATATGTTATTTTAAATGTTTTGGTATTAACATTTTATATTTTGGTGAGTCGTATTATTTATATAATATTTGAAATGTTTTGGAAAATTAAAAAAAATTATACACGGTCCATAGAGACGATATTTAGTCTCTATAGATCGACCTATAGAGACGACATGTCTCCCTATAGATGGTGCCATGTTTTTTCAACATATATATATATATATATATATATATATATATATATATATATATATATATATATATATATATATATATATATATATATATATATATATATATATATATATATATATATATATATATATATATATATATATATATATATATATATATATATATATATATATATATATGGTTAGGATCCGGTAGGAACCCAAAATTCGGTAGGAACCGCGATGACTCTTCTCGTCCAATCATTCTCATAAGGACAATAACATCAAAACGTCTTCCTTCGACGTGACGCAATCACGTGCGACGCACGTCCACGGAACGAAATACGAACTCGAGTATTTAAGTGGGTTTTTTTTCAACGTGATTTAAGTGGGTTTTTTTTCTCTTTTTTTTCCTTTTTCTTTTTTTTCGTTTTTTTATTTTTTATTTTTTATTTTTTATTTATTTATTTTTAAAAAAAATTCAATTTTTTTTATTTTCGATTATACTCGGTTTTTAGATTTTTTTTTATTATTTATTATTTTTTAATTTGAATGCTACAGTACTCAATTTTTTATTTTTTATTTTTTTTCATTTTTTATGTATATTTTTTAATTTTTAATATTTTTTAATCTTAATTTTAATGTTTTTTTTCGTATATTTTATATAATCATTTTGGATCATGATATTTTTAATCATAACGTTTTGGATCATGTATTTTTGGATCATAACATTTTGGATCATAGTTTTTTTGCATCTTGGATCATAAGTTTTGAATTATTTTGTCGTTATATGTTTTTTTAACTCGTTTTGGATCATAACGACTTTTGGATCTTGAATCATAACAAATATTGCATCTTTGATCATAAGTTTTGAATCGTAAAATATATTTTGGTTTTAATATTTTTGGATCATATGTATTTTTTTGCTATTTTG